>OU452307.1:38426669-40830839 GCA_911728475.2 Pterostichus madidus | reverse complement strand
GTGTGTAGACTGCTCCGGGCTGAAAATTAAATTACGTTCGGATCCTTCCTCCCTTCCTCCTAACCATGGTATAAGTACTTACGACATAAGTTAGAGGTCGGCTACCCCGTTCCCCTCTACTCGGGTCCCTCCTATTCAATCCTCCCCCAGGCCGGACATTTTAAATTCGTCATGTTATTCAATCTAACTCATGCAATATTACATCGTTATGGATTGAACTACAAGTTCTTGGATTTAATTATTGTTCCTAATCAATCTATTATTTCATTTATTTGACTAGTAACCGCTCTTCAGTTACAACAGGTATTACTTTCTGAGTTCTGCTTCGACAGAGTGCCACACCCAGTATTGGGTAGTGGGCGTAATGATATACTTATTTTCATCATCAATAGATTCTAAAAATTATTTATAATAATAGAAAAATAAGCTATTATTTATTACAATACAATTTCAACAATATCAAAAAAGTGCCCACACCTGATGGGTGAATTTAAAATTGAAGGTTGAATTTATTAGGATCGGTAAATTAATACAATTTTATTTGTGCAACAGTAATGTTTATTTTTCATATAACTAACTACAAGCATTTATTTTTCGATCATTATATAAAGTAAAATATTTTACAAATCCAAGGTGGGTGGGTTCCAAAATTTTCCAGGTCCTTCAAATTCCCGGTGGAAAGAATTTCATTCCTGGGTCCTGGTGTCCTTTGTGGCCTGTATTGTTGTTTTTTTTCTTTCTGTACATAAAAAATATCTTTAACTTTCAATAATATATACATATTTGTTGTGGAGTTTCTTTGTTCCCAGATATCGGCCTGGTTAAGCTCTGTCACCACGGCAAGGTCTTACTCCACGTAGACAGAGAAAGGGGTTGTCACCCGACAACACTTACCAGGATGGTCAAGGAAAGGATAAATATAAGCCGTATTCCATTTGCCACTAAGATCAGTTCAGATAAATTAAATTGAAATATTTAAAAATTTAAAAAATATAACAAATTTAAAAAAGAAAATACAATTAAAAAAATTAAATTAAATAAACAAATTTAAATTAAATTAAACAACAATTAATTTTTAAAAAAAGTAGTAATAAATGAACTTTTAATTAACTAATTTTAATTAAAAACTTTCAGTTAATTAACTTTTAATTAACTTTTCATTGATTAACTTTAAATTAATTAACTTTTCATTAATTAAAAATTAAACATTTCAATGCAAATATAAAGTAAAATAAAATTGCAGTGATAATTTAAATGAAAATTTAAATTACCACTTTACACTTTTATTGTACTGGAAATAAATTTAACAAAATAGTCCTACAACAAAAATCTGGTTCAATTGTAAGCTAGATCTGTTCGAAACGGCATATGGAATGCGCCTATTGGTAACATACATCTTTCACACTGGCTGGCCAGCCATACATACATACATACATACTCAGACACACACAAAGCTGCTGCTGCTGCAACCCTGGAAAAAAAAATTAATATTAATATATATTCCCATACAGGCGCAGTTTCAAAAAACGGATTAGCGCTAACACCGTTTTTATTATTATCTATATTTCTAATTCAGATTTCAACTAATTAAATAACTTGTTGTACATTGCAAATAAAAACGACAATAAAATTTGGTGTTAACGCTATACCGATAGTTTTAGTAATTAATATATAATTCATAATTCATTCATGAATGTCTTATTAATCTTTCATATTCGTTACAAGTTAACCACACTAATTCAAGCAATATTAAATCGTGATGGACTGAACTAGAAGATCTTGGATTTAATAAGATCTCCATTGTTCTTACACTATTTATTAATTCATTTATTTGACGACAAGTAACCGCTCTTCAGTTACTACAGACAACGCATACTGAGTTCTGCTTCGACAGAGTGCCACACCCAGTATTGGGTAGAGGCCGTAAAGTTATACTTATTTTATTTCTTTTTGACGGATTTAATTCTCGCATTTCAAACGCATACATATATCACTAATTGCGTTCTGCTTCGGCAGAGTGCCACACCCAGTATTGGGTAGAAGGCGTATATATATATTTATTTTATTTATTTATTAACACGTGCATAAATATATCATTTACCAAGTTCTGTTACTACAGAGTACCACATCCAGTAATGGATAGAAGACATGTTGATATATTTATTTATCTAGCTACAATTACAGAATATGCACAGAAACGCGGTAAGTGTTTCAAACAGGATTTTAATATTATGTTCTATTATGTTCTATTAAATATTTTAATCATTAACACTTTCACCACTAAGAGGGAGCTGTGATTTGACGAATGGTAACTGCACTTCACGCACATAAATATATCACTTATTGAGATCTGCTTCGGCAGAGTGCCACACCCAGTACTGGGTAGATGGCGTGATGAGTGATGATAAATTTATTAGTTCATTTTATTTTAATAATACAATGTTTTACCTTATGGTGATGGTGCTGCATTTGCTCGAGCTGCCCACATGTCTACTTGGATGTCATCGTCAGCGCGCCTTGGACCCTGTAAACATAAAACAAACAATCTTAATATTGAGATTTAAAGATTTCCAACACATAGTTTTCAAACTAAGCGCCTTCCGCCGAAACCAACATCTCTGAGACGGCTGGTTACACCCTTCTGGCGCAAAATAACAACATTACGATATCTGCTACGGCAGAGCGCTAATACACCCAGTAACGGGTAGAAAGCGTGATGATAAATTCATTTATTTATTTACCTTCAGATGAGGGTGCTGCATTTGCCCGTGATGGCCGCATGACTACTTCGGTATCGGCCTGGTTAAGCTCTGTCACCTCAGCAAGGTCTTACACCACGTACACAGACATTCACCAGGATGGTCAAAGGAAAGGATAATTACAAGACGTATTCCATTTGCCGCTTAGATCAGTTCAGATAAATTAAATTGGAATATTAAAAAATTAAGAAATATAACAAATTTAAAAAAAGGAAAAACCATTAAAAATTTAAATTAAATGAAAAAATAAAATTAAATGAAAAAATAAAATTAAATGAAAAAAACAAATATTTAAAAAAAGTAGTAATAAATTAACTTTTAATTAATTAATTTTAATTAACTTTTCATTAATTAACTTTAATTAATTAACTTTCCGTTAATTAGCTTTTAATTAACTTTTAATCAATTAACTTTAAATTAATTAACTTTTCCTTAATTAACTTTTCAATAATTAAAAATTAAACATTTCAATGCAAATAAAAAGTTAAATAAAATTGTACAGTGAAAATTTAAATTTTCATTTAAATAAACACTTTACAATTTTATTGTACTGGAAATAAATTTAACGAATTAATCCTACAACATAAATAAATGATCTGGTTCAGATGAAAATTAGATCTGTTCGAAACGGCATATGAACTGCATCTATAGGTAACATACAAGATTCACACCGGCTGGCCAGCCATACATTCACACACATACACACAAAGTTACTGCTGCTGCAGCAGCAGTAACAACCCTGGACCTCGAACCTGAAACATCAAAATTAATTAATATGTATTCCAATACAGGCGCAGCTTCAAAAATCGGATTAGCGCTAACACCGTTTTTATTGTTGTCTATATTTCAGATTACATCAGATTACTAATATATACACTAAATTTGATGCTAGTTATCTGAATATTTAACTCAAGTTAAAATAAACTTGTTTAGTACATTGAAAAAAAAAATGATAATAAAAATTGGTGTTAGCGCTATTCCGCTGATAGTTTTGGTAATTAATAAATAACATTACTGAATATAATGATATAAAGTTCATTCATTCATGATTTTTACAACAAAGAACCGCTCTTCAGTTACAACAGATAACATTTTCTGAGTTCTGCTTTAACAGAGTACCACACCCAGTATTGGGTAGAGGGAATAAAGATATACTTATTTTATTTCTTTTTGACGGTTTTAAAGAGCACAAATATATCATTAACCAAGTTCTGTTACTTCAGAGTGCCACATCCAGTAATGGATAGAAAGCATGCTGATATATTTATTTATTAAGCTAAAATTACTATTAATTACCAAATATACAAGATATACACAGAAACACGGTACATTTGACGACTGGTAACTGCACTTCACGCACATAAATATATCACTTATTGAGATCTGCTTCGACAGCGTGCCACACCCAGTATTGGATAGAAGGCGTCAAGATATACTTATTTTATTTCTTTTCGACGGTTTTAAAGTGCTTAAATATATCATTAACCAAGTTCTGTTACTACAGAGTGCCACATCCAGTAATGAATAAAAGGCGTGGTGATATATTTATTTATTAAGCTAATATTACTATTAATTACCAAATACACAAGGTATACACAGAAACGCGGTACATTTGACAACTGGTAACTGCACTTCACGCACATAAATATATCTCTTACTGAGTTCTGCTTCGGCAGAGTGCCACACCCAGTACTGGGTAGATGGCGGGATGATAAATTTATTAATTCATTTTATTTTATTAATATAATGTTTTACCTTTAGATGATGGTTCTGCTATTGCTCGAGCTACCCACATGTCTACTTGGGTATTGTCAATGGGCCCTAGGACCCTGTGAACAAAAAACAAACAATGTTAATATGGAGGCGCTCACTAGTATTGAAAGATTTCCAACAAATTGGTTTTCAAACTAAGCACCTCCAGCTCAAAACAACATCTCTGAGACGGCTAGTACACCCTTCTAGCACAAAATAACAACTTTACGAAATCTGCTACGGCAGAGCGCTAATACACCCAGTAACGAGTAGATAGCGTGTTGATAAATGTATTTATTTACTTACCATCAGTTGAAGGTACTGCATTTGCCCGTGATGACTGCATGACTACTTGGGTATCTTCGTCAATGCTGTAAACATAAAACAAACGATCTTTATTTGGAGCCGCCCACTAATATTGAACACTTTCCAACAATAAATTTAAAACACATTTAAACTAACCCCAAACCAATCTGGGATACATGTTTTGACGGCTAATATCATACTTTTAGAGCAAATTAACAACTTTACGAGATCTGCTACGGCAGAGCGCAACTACACCCAGTAACGAGTGAAAAGCGTGAGTGATGTTTATTTAAAAACTACGTACGAAAATGGTGTCTTAAAAGCGAACATTATCTGAATATTCACTACAACTCTGTCTTGCACGTGACGTCATTTTCATAACTATTCACGGCCCGGCGAGCTCCAGACAAAGAGCCACCACAAACTGTACCATCTCCGCACAAAGTTGCAGAGATAAAAATGGCATATTGAAAATGACAACAGTTAAATATATATTACTTACCATTCTGGTAGAGTTCCTGCGCGACAGTACTCAACTGCAGCTGTAGCTCCCTCGCCGAATCCAGCGTTGCTCTCCTGCCCCATACTCCAATTTACCATCAATTACGTTAACCAACTTCCATGTAATCTCCTCCAGTTTTCACCGTCTCAGAGTGCTAATTGACGATACTAGTTCAATTAAGAACCGACACGCCTTTGTTCCAAACTAAGATTCATGGCCAATAAATCTTAACTTGGAACGTTTCGCACCAGGGGAGACCCCAAGACCTAACTAATAACAGCAAAATAAAATCAGAAACGGATCACATTTACTTTGCTGTTTATAGTTAGGGGCATTGACTATTACCCTCACCTGGGCCCAGGTAAGGATAATAGATAATGATGCATCTAACGACAGTGACATATATAAATAACAATATATCAACTGCTGATATACACCGGTTTGAGACATGGCTAGTTCCATGTTTGTTCCCCACACATACATCTATAGAATTTATGTAAATCTCAATATGCAGATTTACTCTAAAGACATATTGCAGAGATCGTCATGGTATGTGGAGGAAATCTGGTACCATGGCTGGAGCTGGAAATTGCCTGGTAAATTGAAGTTTGCTGGCTGCTCAGGCCGGTCCTGGCAGATGTTGCGCGTAGAGTAGAAAAATTGTTGAGCACTTATCGGTCTTCGACGACGTCGTTGTGAATGTGTGTACCAGCAGAGGTTGCTGTTAAGACTAACTGAGCTCTACCTCGGACCTCGATTCTTCGACACGGGTTAAACTCCGGGCTTCTTCGGATTATTACGATAACACACGAAGTAGTTTTCTAGCGGCCAGTACATTTTTATAATCGGTAATATAGGCAAATGCCATGGGCGTCCGCAGGGGGAGGCAAGGAGGGGCGCGCTCCCGCCTGGATATTAACTAGGGTGGTGACCACGACTCTCGAACAGAGGACTTTAACATGTAAAATTATAATTTTGTAATTTCCTGCTTCCTTAAATATATTAAGCAAAAATGCTTGATATAGTAATTCTAGGGCATAAAATTCTGGGCGAGAACCAATAAACAAAATTAATTTTGCATACTATGAAACGACACAAATTATATTTGAAAATGACGAAAATTGCCTCAAAACTATCGATAGGCTTAAAATTGAAACAAAATTAAACAAAAGTTTGACGTTTTATTTGTCAAAATAAGTGAAATAATAAATGAAGAATTTATTTTGACAGTTTTGCCAGATTGAACGTCAAACATTTGTTTAATTTTGTTTGTATTTTATTGCTATCGATAGTTTTGACACAATTTTAGTCATTTTCAGATCTAATTTGTGCCGATACAAAGCATGCAAAATTAATATATATATAAATTAAATAAATATTAAATTATAAGTTTAAAGAAATATTAGAAAATAATAACTGTAAAACTGCTAAATCAGAATTTATTGAAAAAAAAAATTATGGAAGAGTTATTAGAAAATTGTCCATCTTCTTCAATTCAACCCAGACGACGAAGACCAGTAATTTATAATTTAAATATTTTTTTATCTATTTGTTATTTGTATGTAAAAAAAAAATTTAAGAAATTTATGTTTTTTGCGATCCGTCGCCTCTGGAAAAATATCTGTGGACGCCCATGGCAAATACAGCTACGCGTTACACCATCTAGCGATAATTTTCAAAACTACTGTCTCCAGCGCTCATTTTGAACTGTATTACATATTAGATACAGATATAAGAAACAATCTATTTGTTATGAGGTTCGTTGAAAACAAAATAAACATTTGTTCCGGGCTCCGGGAGGGGAGGGAGAAATTTAGATATCAAATAATCAATTTGTTATGTTCTTCGTAAATAAAATAAACATTTGTTCCGGGCTCCAGACACGAAAATTAAATTTCAAATACTCATTTTGTTATTTTCATCGTAAACAAAATAAACGTTTGTTCCGGACTCCGGGGGCCGAGGAGCGGCTCCGGGGGCCGAGGAGCGGCTCCGGGGGAGAAAATTAGTTTCAATTTACTCAAAAAATATCCAAAATTTTACATTGAAATACTAGCCACAACTAGGTATGCTGCTGTGTTTTGTGATTGCCTGTCATCGATGATGCAGCAAGATAAAATTGGATGATTTCAAAGGATTTTTAAACACAACTTTGTTCACAAATGGCTATATTTACTTTATTATATTAATATTATTACACATAATGAAATAGATAACATAGAAATTGACACTTTGCTTCCCTAAACACAATACAATACTTGTTACTTTAGTGGGACGCAACCTGTGCCTTGTCTGTGATTAATAATCATTTGAGTTTAAATCGGACAGTAAAGTGTACGAATAACAATATTAGTAGTATACAGAATATAGACATGAATCTAGTTGTAAATAAATAAAAAATAACTATTCCTTCTTCATATAAATGTAAAAAATGTACAACTAGTTCTCGATTAATAAATGACTGATGGATGATGATGTTATGGGTCTCAATTATGATTTGAAGGCGTGTGGTCCTGTACTTACGCTTCTCTAACTACTTAATTACGGAATGTACAAACTTAATATTAAATTCTTTGGTTTCAGGAAACAACAAAATTTACATCATGTACAAAACAATATTTGCGTAATTAAAAATAAACTGTGTTCATCTAACTACTAACGATTCCTATGTTTGGTGGATGTTGGTAATAAACGGACACCATTATGATGTGTTGGCAACGTGGTGTGCACCCTAGGATACACATGGCAGCTAGCGCCGCTTCCCATATGTCCCACTGGTGCTGCGCCTGCTCCACCCTGCGGCAGTGGCATCGTCGAACAGTGTGGGTACGACGCCATGGCTTGCACCTGGGTGGGATAATGTGGCAACGTGGCCGAGGAGGATGCCTGCACGTGTTTCGAGTCATTGTGTTCAGTGAAACTTGTCATCTTCATATTAGTAGACCTGCTGAACGGTTACTCTGTTCTCACTGGTATCTGCTGTTGATCTAAAATAGGCATTGCAGTTTTCCTTCTAATGACGACAGTGTTCTCACTTTCTAGTATCACAGCTGGTATTCCATGCTCTGTCATCACCTCAGTAGCCACCGGTTGTTTCGTTGTGTATCCGTACAGACCGCTACTCTGTTTCGGGGTGGAGGATCCACTAGGTCCAACCTTTACTACCACGGCGGCGGTTGTACGAGCCCTAACAACTATATGTTCGGACACTTCATAATTTCTATTTCAATATTTCTTTAGTATCCCATTACTCGCTAAATATATATTTGATTAATATTTTTATTTCGATTTTGGATTTAACCCTTATTTGGCTACTAAATGATAATAAAATGGAATTTAAATGATAATTTAATTAGGCTTTAACATTTATTTAAACTAAACGCATTTGACAAATAAATGTTCGGACAAAACTGTAGATATTTTATATATGCCTGATAAAATTGTAGGTAGCGTTGAATTATTATTTTTCTAATTCTACAACAAATCCGACGTATTTCTATTTTCATATTTTAATAGTTTATTAATTTTGTACGAACGTGTTATTTTAAAATGACTCGAGGTGTTGCAACTCTACAGGAAGTGAGAGAATTAATTTTTCTATGGAAAATAAAATTAATGTAATTGCTAAAGACATAAAAATGTCCAAATCGATTGTTTTTGACATCATAAAGTCGTATGGTGAAAACGGTACCATCGATACAGGGGGAAAAGTCCAGGACGTCCGAGTTTAGTATAAAATCGACAAAGAGGAGATCTTATAAAAACTTGTAAAAATAACAGAAGGGCTACTGTTAGGGAAATAACGATTGAGTGAAATGAAGCTGGATGATCTACATTTTCCTAAGAAACATGTAGAAAGTGGATTTATAAAAGTAGTCTTAGTTTTTATAAGGTAATCATACGAATGTAATTTTTTCAATATTTTATTGAAACTCAAATTCAACACTTTAGGCAAAAGAAAAACCGTTGTTGACTGAACGGCAGAAAAAACCGCTTAAGTTGGTGTCAAGAATGAAGCGCATGGACACAAGAACAGTGGAATTTGATTATTCTCAGCGACAACTCCAAATTTGATTTAAGTGTAGGTAATAACAGAAAACGAGTGATTCGGAGCTAAAATAAAGCGTTTCATAAAGATTGTTTGAAACGCCCTCCTAGGATATGATTTGGGGCTGCACGTCTGCAAGAGGAGTAGGAAGTATACAGTTTTTTAATAGTATGATCAACGCAGTTAAATATTAAGATATGCTGGACCATAATTTAAAGCCCAGTGTCGAAAAATTGTATCCTGGGGAACAATTTCTTTTTCAACAGGATAGCCCCCACCTGTCACACGGCCAAAAGTACTCAAAACTGATTCGAAAAGATTCATATAATCGTATTTGATTGACTATCCAGCAGTCCTGATTTAAATTTTATTTAACGTTTTTGGTAAAATGAAACAAAAAATTAAAAACAATCCACAGAGAACTCTGAAAGGTACGAAGGTCAAAATTTAAAAAGTATGTGACTCAGTAACAGTTAAAAAGTTGCCGGTCCTACTATAATCAATGCCTAAAAGAATTGATGCAGTAATTAAAGAAAAAGACGTAACGCCTCATTAAATATATAAATGATTTCTATTAATTTTTTAATATTAATTTGTCCGAACCTTTAATTGACAAGAGAGATTAGTTAAAATAAATATTTAAACAAAACAATTATATTTTTATTATTGTTTTATATCATAATATAGTCGCTAAAATAGGATTACATCTAAAATCGAAGTCAAAAAAAGAATCAAAAATATATTTAGTGAGCAACGATATAATAAAGAAATATTTTGATAGAAATTATGAACTGTCCGAACAAATAGTTGTCAGGGCTCGTATAACCACGTACAACTCCCACAGACTGTTGCTGAGGTTGCAGTTCTCTAACACTACTAGCTGTGCTATGAACGCCAGACGATGTCTCACTATGGTTCGGTGGCGGTGAGGACGAGGACACTGTCGACAAACTATCAGATCTCGGAGTGAGTTCTTCTGGTGGCATACCAGAGTCAGCTCGTCTTAGACACCTGGAGGTCATCGATACCGTAGACATCTACACAGACACATTCATTTAGGTCAAAATTAAATAACTACTACGTGCTGCTGGTACATTAAGCACCTGCGGAATGTGGATGAGACGTGCGTCAGCCAACGGTTCTGGTATAAGTAAAGGCGACGGATCTTCGTAATCTACAGGTGGGATTAAATCTCGGCTGGTACTCGCATACGTTACATTGTCGTCGTGAACGCTCGCCAGTAACTACATCAAAAAATAAAAAAACCATTTTAAACACCACATTACGTACACCATAAACTCATACAATACAATTAAATAGAAACAATTTTTACAACTATACCTACAGTTTTACTAGTAATTCATAATTTTAATAACAATATAGATAATTGATAATATTTAAGTTTATTAAAACTCAGTATATTTTTCTAAATTTACCGATTTTAACTTTCCAACTACAAATAATAATTAGTAACAATAATAAAGTTTATATTAAAAGAAAATTAAATTACGTACGTACTTGTACAAATGCGCCAATTTAAATTTAATACTAACCAATAATAATAAAAATATTTAAATATAAACATTTACAGGCAGATTCATAAAACGGATTAGCGCTAACGCCGTTTTTTATATTCTCTATAAATTTGTATCAAATTCAAGGAATTAATTAAATTTGATGTTAATTAACATTCTTTTTAACTCAAGTTACAATAATCTTGTTCAAAGCATTGCAAAGAGAGTTGAAAACGAAATAAAAAATGGTGTTAGCGCTAACCAGCTTCATGATTCTGCCTGTTTAATTTTATATTAAAAATTAATAATATACTAACAATGTTTCAATAAAAAAGTTTTCCCTTTATACATCTTCAAGCAGTTACATAAAACGGATTTGCGCTAACATCGTTTTTAATATTATCTATAACTCTGTTTCAAATTAAAACAGATTCAAGATATGAACTAAATTTGATGTTAATTAACTTTCTTTTCAACTCAAGTTGAAATAAACTTATTTCGTAAATTGAAAAGAGAGTTAAAAACAAAAAAAAACAAAACTGATGTGGTCACCACACAATTTTCTTATAAACAGCATATTTAATATTTAGAGTATATAGCTGTTATATACTATTATTAAACATGTAATTCAGCATTTATCTGTTTGAAACATATAAAATAACAAATTAGTTTACGTATAATTTTTCATTAATGTTGACTTCTTTATGTCTAACTTTACTGAATGAGGCATATACAGGATGTCCGTTGTTCGAGCCTAACCCTTGATATCTCAAGAACAGTGAGATACGAAGTCGATTAAATTGTGGCAAAGTTGCCAAATTAGTTGACCATTTTAATGATGTATTTGCTTTTCCGAAAACAGACATAGATAGCTAGATAAAGCGATAATTAAAATTCTAGTCGATTTCAAATTATTTACTATTTGATCAATAAATTGATATAGCATCAAAAACTCTGAATTGAACACTAATGACTTGCTTCTTGCGTTTGCCAATTATTAATTGCCTTATAAATGTTAAACTTGTTTATGTTTTCTGTTTCTATTGCTACTGTGATTATTGGAATATATTATTGAATATATAAATTAGTTTTTTTTTTTTTCAAAATTAGACGCATATACAGGAAAATTGCAAATAACATTTTATGTTCCGAATATTTCTGCAATTTACAATACTTCCTTATACTGTGTATAAAAAGTAAAAATGGTGTTAGCGATAATCCGCTTTATGTATCTGCCTGCTTGGTAAAGAAAAATAACTTTTAATTAAATGACAGTATCAGTTTTAAAGTATGTTCCAATTACTTTTATCTCATCCTCGTCGTCTGGGAGTGTTCGGTGGGCCCCCGGCAACAAGGGTAGTTCCCTCAACGTTGCGTAGTCTCCGTCATCCTCATCAGGTCCTGGTGTTCGGCTCTTGAGGCATAAACTACAATCAAACACATCATCACATACTATTAAACACATTTCACACACCCTCTCACACACACTCTTACATCATTTCCACATCATGCATCGTACTGGTTACATACATTCACAACACACACAAAGAAGCAAGTTAGTATTGATATGCGTTACCGTTTTGACGTACTCGTATCCTCATTGAAGGTTATTTTCTTGGTAGCTGCCCTACTAGAGCTGGTGGACAGAGTGCGTCCGCGCCAACACAACGGCCCCACGGATAAGCTATCGGGCGACCGTTGAGGTGCCACACCAGCTGAACGCAGCCAATAAATTTGTTCATCATCGTGTGTAGAGGTTGGTGTTGCTGTATTGGTGTTGTGGATGTTTTGGGTATTGTTGGTATTCTCGCTGGTAGTATTGTTAGTGGTTCTTGTTGATGATACTGCTCGGCTGGCTTGTTGAGTTTTCTGAACAACAATCATAATGGCTTTCCGGCTTTGTGGTTCTGAGACAGCGTAAGCGCGTCCGTTTCCTACAACTACCAGAGGCTGCGATAATGGACAGGGGCCCTGACCTCCTAGTTCTAGATCTGTCACTAGGCGAACGCTGCGTGCAGATCGCACTGATGCTCGACCAACCTACAACATCGTACATATTAGTACATATTAGTACATAAATACTATAATAAAATGCTCAAGTGCTACTTGTTGTAGTCAATCTGTGTGTTTGCGAGTTACACAAATGACACACAAAACGTCACTTTACCTTCCTATAAACTATGCTAGTTCATCTACAAAAGCAGATATCTTATCATAAAATATTCTCAAAACAATTTTGTAAACAATCAATTTAACATAAATTACATAAACACATTTAAGGCGTTTATATAATTTCCATGTTTTTATATACTAATTAGAAGGTCTATTATAAATATTTACAATTGTATTACAGTTTTTCATCAAATATCATCATCTACACATTATATTATAGAGGCGGCCAGAGCGCACAGTCGGTCAAATCGAAATTTTATTGTTCAAAAATCGGTGGAGACATTAATATCCATCGGATCTGGATAATTTTTTAAGAAAATTAAAGGTAATTAAATTCTCTACATATTACATAATAAACTGCCAAAAAACTGTAAAAAATATTAAAAATTTAGACAATGAAATTATTTATTCTTATATTATTTTTATATACTACAGCAACATGACAGATTTTACAAAGCTATTGACAGATGTCAACTTTATATTATGTTGAGAATAATTACAATATGGATTTAATGAATAGATTAGAAATTTAATGAATAGATTAGAGATTTAATTAGGGTATCTTAAAACAGGGAATCCGTATTGTAATTATTCTCAACATAATATAAAGTTGACATCTGTCAACAGCTTTGTAAAATCTGTCATGTTGCTTTAATATATAAAAATAATATAAGAATACATAATTTTCATTATTTAAATTTTTAATATTTTTTACAGTTTTATTATGTAATTAATCAAATTTGACATAGTTATTTAAAATTCTGCCCCAACAGATGTGTAGGGATTTTAATTAAATTTAATTAGAAGAAAAAATTAGCCAGATGCAATGGATATTAAGGTCTCCATCGATTTTTGAACAGTAAAATCCCGATTTGACCCACTGTGGAGCGCCGGTTCACGATCAACTGTCAACCAATATTTAAAAAATTTAAATAGATCCTTGTTGTTTACCGATGTGGCTACCGTGGCAACAGTGCCTGCATCAATTAGCATTGATTGATGTGACAATACACATATCTAATACAAAATGTTTACAATACTACAGAAACATTTAGGTAATTTCTTTACTTTAATTTTAGTCGTATAATTTAAGATGAAAAGTTGTGTACAATTATAATCGGTTTAAAGTTCCCGAGTCTCACTTCCGGTTTCAGCAGAAACAATTTCATTAATACTATTTCAAATGTAATGATATAAAGTATCTTCATTTTAAAAATTAAACATAATAGAAACAATGTTATAGTTTCATATGTTCCATTGCCTAAAGGAGACTTACAATAGAAGTGGCAATGTAAGAGAGTCAATCAAAATAATTTAATTTTACGTCAATACGTCAGTTTCACGTAACTATTGTTTTATTATTTTCTCCGCAACTTTGATGAAAATTCATCTTATATCAAATTAACATGTAACAGGCAGTTTCACAAAACGGATTAACGCTAACACCGTTTTTAAAATAATTATTTACAACTCTGTTTCAAATTAAAAAAATTTGATGCTAAATGAACTCCCTTTTTAACTAAAGTTAAAATAAACTTGTTTCGTACATTGAAAAGAGAGTTAAAAATGATATAATTATGGCGTTAGCGCTATTCCGCTTGTCAAGATTAACTATTTTTTCTAAGTTAGCGTTGTACTAATTTGTTACTGTGACAACTTAATGTTTATGTTTATATAGTAATGTCAAGTTGTATGTTTTTGTACATACGTACATAAAACATACTGTTCTTTGTTATTTATTATTCAGTGTCTCTGCAATTTTGACAAAACTGTACTACATGTCTTTCGTTTAATTTCATATCTTTGTTTCTTTATACCTGGAATCCTGAGCCGACGATTCTATGTAAATATAATTACTACAGGTAGAACGAAAGTACATGGTCATACATTCCATTGTTCTATTATTAAACTGAGTTTTCACCCAAACCTATCTCACTTTAGGATTAAAACTAACAGACGGTCAGCGTTGCCAGACAAGACATAATTATCGAAAAAGCGACATATTTTTGAATTAGCTACCATAAAAATTATTAGGATACATTAATAATAAATGATAACACTATAATTTCTGATATTGTAGCATTAATTTAACTATTTCATAAATATTTAAAACATCAATATTGTTTCGATAAAGATCTACTAGATTTTCATGTAAAGCCATGAGCAAAAAAATTTCTAATAAATTGGTACTTTTGCTACTTATCATATTCGCAGTTTTTATAAAATAATATACTTATTCCAATGTGGTTTATGAACAAGTATTCAATAAAATAATTTCATTAAAAATGGGAAAATACATATTAGTCAATGGTTATAAAGGGATTAAAGCGGGCGTATTAACGGTGAACGGTACAGATCAATTTGTTCGTTCATTAAAGTTTTCTGGTAATTCATAGCATTCTGAGTTTCCAATGATTCTGAGAAGTCCAGCTTCAATCCCTTTCCACAGATATGTTTAACGGACAAAATATTATTGTGTAAATTATGATTATTATCAAGACAATGTTTAACAACGTTTGAGGTCAATTAATTACTTAATATAGCTTTTTTAAGTTCGTTGAATCTAATATTGAAATTACGACTGGTCTGACTTATATAGATCGCTTGACAATCACTACAATTAATTCCATATACATCACTGTTTTGAAGAACATCGTTTTTATAATTGTTGTCATTACATGTACTTTCCCTTTTCTGTCTATAATTTACTTATTTCTATTCTTTATAAGCCTGTCACACATATGTACGAACTTATTATTCTTTACAACTCAAACGACATATCGCTATATGAAAAGAAAAACACTGTACTTACTATATTGCATAAATAATTCTACCATCCTCTATATTAATTTAATTATTAGTTAAAAATAATGTTTCACTATAAACATATAAATGATTTAATTTATATAGTAACATCACAAGCAAAAAAAAGCATCCTAATTGGCCATATTTTTTTAGCGCGGATAATAAGGATCTAGTGCAGAATAACTATTTTCATTGACCTGTCAAAACTACCCTTGAACCCCCTTCCCCTCTAACATCTTCGTTGCCAGTGATTTGCTACAGTAGAATGCCGCCACACTCGTAAAAGGTGTTTAGTTATATTTAATTTAATTCATTATTCATTTGCAACAACATTTATGACATTATAACTACAATACAAAACTTCTAACATTCGAATCGCTTGTTATAAAACGAATTTTATACCTTCGCTTTCATTGATAGTGGCTAGCTCAGTGGTATGAAGTCGGCCTGCGGATCCTGAGAACCCTGGTTCGATTCCCACAGGCGACAACCAATTTTCATAATTTCAAAAGCTACCCCTGTGGCTCCTCCACCACTGACATCTTTGGGGGCCGTGATTTGACGGCTGGTAACCGCACTTCACGCGCAAAATATATCACTTACCGAGAACTGCTTCGGCAGAGTGCCACACCCAGTAATGGGTAGAAGGCGTGATGATATATTTACTTTTTTTTGTTTTCACTGATCGTTATTTTAAAAACAAATATATATAGGCGCCCATCATCTATCTACAAGTTTTAATTTAATTATTTACTTAAAAACATTTCAATTTTAAATAGGCAACATATGTTTCTGATATGGAATTAAAAGGTCGGTAAACTACACAAAAAACCTACATACAGGCAACAAAATCAATGTATTATTATTATAAATCAATTATATGTCCCCTACATACGCCTAATTTCATCGTTATAAAATAGTTTCAATTTTTACTGTAAACAAAACATCCTCAACAATCCTAAGACTTTGCTGTGTCAGATGTGGACGACGACACAAAAAGTTCCAGATTATAAATATTACAGCAGGTACTGGTATACTCGTATGTATCTACCAGAGATACAAACATATCATATGTCCAATGTGTGATACAACGTATTGTACACAGTGCAAGAGAAAAGTTATTGTCGAGTACTTCATATCCGCAAAAAGGACGGACAGTAACAGCGTGTACTTCCGTCTCCTTCTAACGCGCGCACAGAAATCAATAACAACTTGAGGTTCGTACACACAAATGTCCAACCGAACCGCGAATTATTGCAATTCAACATTGCGCCCATCTACTTTTATACGAGACATTTTATACTACTATCTCCAATCAATATATTTCCTAATTATAATTATTTTATGGGGTTAGTGGCTCAGTGGTATCGAGTCGACCTGTGTATCATAACAACCCTGGTTCGATCCCACAGCCGGCAAACACTTTTACCAATAACCCCTGAGGTTTTCTCCACCCCGAAACGCCGTAGGGAGCCGTGATTTGACAGCTGGTAACCTAACTTTAAGTGCATAAATGTATCACTTAACGAGATCAGCTTCAGCAGAATGCCACACCCAGTAGTGGGTAAAAGGCGTGATGATATATTTATATTTTTATTTATCAAATCAATATATTTCTCAATTATTATTATTTAATGGGGTGGTGGCTCAGTGGTATCGAAAAACGGACATCCGTTAGACATAAAGTATTCAATATTACTCAAAAAATATACGTAAACAAATTTGATATTTTATATGTTTCAAACAGATAAATGCTAAATTACTGAAAAACTAAATTACATGTTATATAACATTCATATATTCTAAATATTAAATATGCTGTGTATAAGAAAGTCGTGTGGTGACCACACCAGATTTTTTGTTTGTGTTATCATCGTTTAATATTAATAATATTGTATTATACCTGGGCGATATTTATATGCTACAAAGATTTTATTCTCCTATTCTATTACACGATTATTAACTGTTACCGATCGATAAATTACTTTCAACCCTTATTTTTCATGGTTACGCTATAGATTAGATCCATTTTTGAATTCTGTTCTGTTCATAATAAATTTAAAATCGTTATTCTATATTAATCATATAAATACCTTTTAATTATAAATGGAAAGTATTATAAGAAAAATAGGTATCCTGCGATTAATTGTAAATTAGAGAAAAGTAAAAGGCAAATTTCAAATAAATATCTATTAAGATAGAGCTACTCGTACTTGTATTTAAATATCCATTAATTATTGTGATATTGAATAAAATATACAAATGATATTTTTCTAATTGAATCTATTCTCAAAATAAAAATACAAACTACAAATTCAAGTGTTTGTTAAAAACCGTTAAAAATATGATAATAACGTTAAAAAGTCATTAGACAGGTACTTAAGGTAATTAAGCCGCGATAAATTAAAAAATGTGTATCAAATTTAATCGTCAGCAATTAATCTAAAGTCTAAAAAGGATTATGTACGACTATTGTAATTCATCATGAACAATTCATGTTTTGATACAATGAACTGTCCATGCTTCATTGTTGGAAATAATTGCTGTTAATTACACCTGTTAGTTTTTATATTAAATAGTTTTACATTAAATTGAATTCTTAAATATGTTCCTGTACATTATAATCAATGAGGAAAATATAAATTAATTCATTTATAATAAAGTGTATTGTCTGAAATCACACAAATAAAAATACCATTTCGCCACTTACAGACAATATATTTAAAACCACACATTCATTTCCCGTATTATCATGGGACACACTTAAAACTAGTGGCTGACATTTACATAATATGTACACTAAAGTGCATTTGTTCTACACAAACCAAAAAATTAAAATTCTGACAAACAGCAGGGGTAAATAAAGGAAATTCATTTAATTTATTTTTTATACAAATTTTATTCATTATGATTCTAAATCATCGTCGATCATGGCATCATCCGGTTGAAGTTTTTTCGATTTTTTAGTCTTTTATCCATCACTCTAATTATTTAGTACTAAAATCAGTTTGCTATATCTGCAAATATACAATAATGTTATTTGACAGTGCGATTTGTCACAATTTGCATTTACCATCAACGTACACTATTAACATTTGTTTAATATCTGCTACAGAAAAAATACAACATTATACACGACGATAAATAGCCATTATCGTATTGTATAATAAAGAATTAATTTTTTAACTAGATCTATTGACATTACCACAAATATAACTTTCAAAGCAATGCATTCTCTAACATATATTCTTCTATTGTCATTATCCATCGCTCTAACGCACCCAACTACTATTAGTTAACTATCATAGTATAAGTTAGACAATGAATCAAAAAATTTGTTTAAATTATTTTAAAATATACAATTACATCTTAAGAAACTACAAGAGCTATCTTGTACGTCTTATCGAAGGCGACGATGGGATTAGGTCCCAAGATCCCTAAAAGGGCAATAAACCGTGTCTATTGTTCAACAGACCTTTTGTTAAACTTTAAAAGGAGGTATCATAAAGAAATAAAATGTTCTACGCTTATTACACTAAAGTAACACCCTTAAATCATAAACAGTTTAATGCAAAGATAAAATCCATCTTGAAAACAGATTGTTATTGTTCTGTTCAAGGCCTATCTCAGCGCAAGAGAGGTTTGTAAGTGTTAGAAAGAGATACATATTGCTATTACACTTTATTATGCTTCCAAGTTTTAACGGACATTCGTCTTTCATTATTTTGTGTATCTTAGATATTAAATAACAAAATATAAAATTTTATTTCTACACCGTGTTTACTATGTCAATTTGGTGCAACTGCTTTTCTGAAAAACAGTGTCATAAAACTCATTTCTGTACAACTATGTATTCAGGGACATTTTTTTGTGAAATTGTTGCGTTGTCTAGTTGTAAAAATATTGAACATATAAAATTATTGCCATTAATTTCTCTTTATAATATAGTTATTTATGTACCAAGAGTGAAAACAAACGTTTCTGGACCTTGAGCGTGTTATTAGCCTTCGCCGCTTAGCGCCTCGTGCTAATAATCTTGCCACGGTCCAGAATCGCTGGTTTCACCCATGGTACATACAATATTTTATGCACAACTAAATAACATTTAATTATATGTTCACCAGATAAACATATGTAAATAGATTATATGTCAAAATGACATTTTGTAAAATCAAGTTTTCACATTAAACATAAATTGTCATTTTATTTATGTATCCATAGGATTTATTTTTTTAAGAACCATAGACCAAAACCATGTCTAATACATTAGATCAAAGTTCTATACATAACAACTATTTCATTAAATTTTTTAATAAAGTTACTTTTGAAACGGAAAAATAAATAATGGAAAAACTTTGCAAAGTTAATGCAAAATAGACATTTTTAAATTTCATTATTAGAGTGGAATGTTCCAAAGTTTAAATAAATATAAGTAAGGGACTTCATGCATTTAATTTAAAATAAGAGGTATTAAAGTGCTGTACATTCAGAGTAAAAAATTGAATTTACCAATTGATAAAAAATTTAAATGTACAATACTATTATATAAACAAATTATATATAATTTATTATTAAACTATAGTTTCAATTGATATAATACGTTCTAATAATATCGTCAATTAAATTTAGTTATTTGATTTGGGGTAGATGGCTCGGTGGTATCAAGTCGGCCTGTGGAACCTGAGTAGCCTGATTCGATTCCCACTGCCGATAAACATTTTTACCACATTAAAATTACCCCTGTGGCACTCCCACCATTAACATCTTTGGGTGGCGTAATTTGACGGCTGGTAACTGCACTTTACGTACATAAAAATATCACTTAACAAGATCTGCTTCGGCAGAGTGCCACACCCAGTAATGGGTAGAATGCGTGATGATATATTTATTTATTTATTTATATTTCTAATACAATTTACTTCGAAATATACCTGATCAGTTCAGTAATTGTACTTTGTTCTCTATTTCAAATATACTACTACTATATTGTAAAACGATGATCACTATATATAATTTTTTGCGTAGTAGGAGTCGGGAAATTTCTTATTGATATGATGTTATCTTTCAGTGGTGTAACTCTATTTTCTCCTATTACGTGTCCTAAATATATATTTTATTATTATTATTATTATTTAATAGAAATTTCGATACTAAATAAAACGAATTCGATATAGGATATATAGTATGAAACACATCATATGTTTCAAACATCAATTTCGATAAACAACTTCTAGATTTTCATGCAAAGCCATGAGCAAAAAAAAATTCCTAATAAATTGGTACTTTTGTTACTTATCATATACGTAGTTTTTATAGTATAAAGTACATAATATACTTATTTCAATGGGGTTCGTGAACAAGTATTCAATAAAATAATTTAATTAAATATGTTACAGGACTTCGTCCGTGAACTTAATACAATCAATGGTTTATTTATTATAAATTCTATAGATTTCACTGTCGGTTCTCGTTGAAACATTTTTATAATAAAATTAAAATATCAACACTAAGTAGGTTCCGAAAAAATATATAAGTTTATTCACTATTCGTATTTCGGTCGATTAGACCATCATCAGATAATGATTATAGAAGATTAATAAGTTTGTACATTTGTGTGAGTCTTATAAATAGTAGAAACAAGTAAATTATAGACAATATAGGAATAGTACATATAATGACAACAGTTGTAACAACTAAAATGTGATTGGGAACGTACATCTTTGTCAATGGTTGTAAAAGGATTAAACCGGGCGTATTAACGGTGAACGGTACAGTTCAATTTGTTCGTTTGTTACAGTTTTCTGGTTCTGGAATAGCATTCAGAATTTCCAATGATTCTAACAAGTCCAGCTTTAATTCCTTTTTACAGAAATGTTTAACTGACAAATTATTATTGTGTAATTTATGATTAATATCAAGACAATGTTTAGCAACGTTTCAGGTCAATTGTAAGTTTCAAACTATATTTTGTCCCTATTATTATAATCAGCTTGTAGAATAGCATATCGGAAGTGTTCTGTTACCCTTTAATTTTTAATAGGACGTAGAACCTAATTCAACGATGATATTTATTTATAAACCTTTTTCAGCCGGCGCAGTGGGTCAAATTGGGATTTTACTGTTCAAAAATATGTGCAGACCTTACTATACATCGGATCTGGATAATTTTTTTTTAAATTACAGATAATTAAATTCCCTACACATCTGTCGAGGCAAATTTTTAAATGACTGTCACATTTTATTAATTACATAATAAACTGTCAAAAAACTGTAAAAAATATTAAAAATTTAAACAATGAAAATTATTTATTCTTATATTATTTTTATATATTAAGGCAACATGACAGATTTTACAAAACTATTGACAGTTGTCAACATTATATTATGTTGTTTATTTTTTGACGTTTCTCAAAACCAATGATATGCTTCATTGTATGTCACGTGTCTGCGTTTTAACCAATCCTGTCATTATTATACTGAGAATTTGCTCTTGTGTTTATTCCCGAGAATAGACCACGGGCGTGTGACGTCACGATTTTAGATGTGGTCCGTAACCATAAATGAAAAACATTAAAAACTACAGTAAAATGTTAAAAATTCTAACAAAATTAGTTGATTTGGAAAATATAACCTAAAATGAACTGTTCAAACTTCAATAAAAGTAACACTATTGTATATTATAGTAATTACATGGCTTTACACTATGAAGTAAACATATAAAATTGTTTTTAAACATTTATTTTCTATATATTAAATATATAAACAGTATAAAATTGTAAAAGTATGCACTCGCGACACAATCTTCAAATTACGTTTCACTTGATAAAATAAATCACACACTTTGTCATGCATAAAATGATGCACAAAATATAAACTTGTCAGTTTTGGAATTATATGCACATATACTTGTTAAAAATATATTCTATCTATACAGTCTAAATCGTACATTTAATACTGATGAGTCACTCGTTTGACAGTTACGGACCACATCTAAAATCGTGACGTCACACGCCCGTGGTCTATTATCTCTGTAGATGCTTTTTTGTTTCTGACAAATGATAGGTAGTTGTCAAATAATTATTTAAAACTGTCAACGCGTCAAGTAAAATGTGTGAAAAAACAGATTTAGTTTCATTTCAGATTAATAAATACACCAACAAATTTTGGAAAAAAATTCCAAGAATATGTTAATAAGTAATCAATCGATATGAACCCAGTTCAAAATCTTTTAAGTTGTATGAATCGACCTTAACAGCTAAGTCAAAAAATAATCTAATTAAATATAACTTGAGAATTGGATAAATTGAAAATAATTCTCCAGTATCTTTCTCAAACTTGTTGCCATTTGCCAATCGCCACTCAAGCCCTACGGGCTTCCGTGACTAATGCCTGCCAACAAGTTTTCGAAAGATCTGTCAAATTATTTATTTTCTCACTATCTTGTTATATTATTACTGATAATTTTCAAATCGTCAAATTAGCATTCCTTTCTAAATAATTTTGCAATATAAATGTAGTTTACATCATTTGTGTACTATCTGATACAAAAAGCATCTATTATTTTATACTATATTAGGGAAAATTATAATCTTTACTTGACAGATGACAGCGATTCTATTGTCGCAAATAGAATTTAATATTGTGCGACCAGGAGGCACAATACCGAAATTTTCATCATCTGTAAAATAAAATAACTATGGAAAATAAAACTTATCGATTATTAACAGATAATGATACACTAACATTGATTTAGTTGTATTTTAGATACAGATATGCACCAACAAATTTTGGAAACAACTTCCAAGAATACATTAATAAGTAATCAATCGATATGAACCCAGTTCAAAATCTTTTACGTTGGATGAATCGAACTCTACAGTTACGTTAAAAAATAATCTAATTAAATATAACTCGAGAGTTCGATAAATTAGAAAATAATTCTCCAGTATCTGTCTCAAACTTGTTGCCATTTGGCAATAGTCGCGAAAGCCCTACGAGCTTTCGTGACTATTTCCTGGCAACAAGTTTTCGAAAGATCTGTCAAATTATTTTCAATTTATTCTCACTCTCTTGTTATATTATTACTGAGAATAATTACAATATGGATTTAATGAATAGATTACAAAGGCTATAGCCGGGTAAGATGGTCAAATCTGCCCCCAAAGGAAATCACATGGGGATATGATTTCCATCTTATTTACACGAAAGTAGAATTTTCTGAATAATTTTCAAAATTTCCAAAATCACAAAATAATAATTTAGATTAAGGTAAATCAAAATATTTATTGTCGAGGTCGTGAACCTGATAAACTTCCTATAATTAGTGCTTTGTGTGTAAACAATGTTAGTTATTCGGCGAACACGCAATTAGTTGCAAGTGACCAGTGACAAGTTGCAGACGAGACAAAAGTTATTCCTCCGGGTTTAGAAACTGAAAATCCAAGGTATGTAAATAATAATAATAATAATCTAAATTATTTAGATTTGTGATTTTTTCAATCAATTTCCATTGTCATATGATATGGAAATCACAGTTTTAGAACCCAAAATACGGTTTTTAATTTTTTTCGGTTGGTCACACCAACTGGAAAGATCTGAAAAAAATACCAACTAATCCTCTTTGAAAGAGGAATTTTTGTGATTTTTTTCATAGCCTCACCTTTATATTAACATAATGTTTAACTACTTTAATCAATGTTTACCTACTTTAAATATGTCTCACAATTCAAATATAGCGCCAAAAATCCCAAAACAATTTTTAACAGAAAGAGTGGATTATACTTCGTAGGTTTGTCTTGTTGTCATATACATAGTACCAATACAAAAAAAAAATTACGTTATAAAGAAACTCATTTTTGACTCCTCCTATCAGGGGTGAGGGGGAGGGGGTGAAAATTGGTCAGAAAATTCTACTTTCGTGTAAATAAGTTGGAAATCATATCCCCATGTGATTTCCTTTGGGGACAAATTTGACCATCTTACCCGGCTATAGCCTTTAGTTAGGGTATCTTAAGACAAAGCATCCGTATTATAATTATTCTCAACATAATATAAAGTTGACATCTGTCAATAGCTTTGTAAAATCTGTCATGTTGCGTTAATATATAAAAATAATATAAGAATACACAATTTTCATTATTTAAATTTTTAATATTTTTTACAGTTTCTTCGACATTTTATTATGTATCAAATTTGACAGATTTATTTAAAAATCTGCCTCGACAGATATGTAGGGAATTCCGATTTGACCCACTGTGCGACGGCAAAAGAATATTCCTGTGATTTAAGTCACATGATATGCCACTTTTATGACGTTTGAAGATAAGCATAATATCTTTTTTTTACATTAGAATACATATGTTAATGTAGAGCTCGTTTCGCCAATTTTGACGATGAAATAAGTATTGTGAATTTGTTTAAAGTCTTGGACGTCTACACACCTATAAAGGAGTTATGAATGAAATGATGATTGAATAAAGCAAAACTTTTTCATGCTTTATGGTAGGGTTGTTGATTTCCACCGAATTTCGAATTTCTGAACATTCGAACATTCAAATTTTTTTAACTTCGTCAAAAAAACTTCGAATCTTCGAATTTTTGAATTTTTTGAACTTTTCGATTTTTCGAATTTACGAATTTTTTTAACTTTTCGTATTTTCGAATTTTCCGAAGCTTAGAATTTTCGAATTTTTTGCCAATTAATTAACGCCATGTCATCATGTCATGGGATGGCCTAGCACAGTGGTATGAAGTCGGCCTGTGGATCCTGAGGTCCCTGGTTCGATTCCCACAGGCGACAAATTTTCATAATTTGAAAAAGCTATCCCTGTGGCTCCTCCACCACTAACATGTTTGGGGGCCGTGATTTGACGACTGGTAACCGCACTTCACGCGCAAAATATATCACTTACCGAGATCTGCTTTAGCAGAGTGCCACACCCAGTACTGGGTAGAAGGCGTGATGATATATTTATTTTTTTATATATCTCCAAGTACGCTCACGCATAATTCGTGAAAAGTCGGACACGAATTAAATAATAAATTCGGCGAAGTATTCTGCAAAAACTCTGTAAGATTAGGCGTCTTAATTAAGCCATCTATTCTCTTAACCGCCCATCTAAATGCTATGGATTTTTAGTAAAACGTTTTAAAATGACAATAAAAAGAATACAAAAACGTCTTAAATATAACGTTTTTGACAGTGTAACGAAATTTTTAATCTAAATTGAATTAATTTGGCAAACAATATTAATTAATAGAAATTACTTACAATTTAATACAAAACTCTGCAATTGAGTTTATTCTGAAAATAATTCATACCACGTTAGGATCTAGAACATTTCAAATAATTCGCAAAATTCGAAAAATTCGAAAATACGAATATTCAAAAAATTTGCAAATTCGAAATATTCGAAAGTTCGAATTTAAATTCGAATGTTCAAAAAATCCGAACATTCGAATTCTCGAATATTCGTAAAATCAACAACCCTACTTTAGGACGCAAGTCAAATTCTGAAACCACTATAATATATTCTAAAGTTCAATTACATTTTTTATGGTAATGAGATAAAAAAATGAAACAACTAAAACGTTCGATTTTGCTATGTGCCTTACCAATATGACTGCCTATAGCCCTTGGTTCATCCTCACTCATCTTCCGCCAGACCTGGTGCACTAGCATTGAATGCGCTGAGCGCCATGGCCATGGCATCAAATGCACCAGGTGTACTAGTGCAGTTGTACACTTCCGACGAGATTGTTGTAGTGATGTTTCGTCCATGGGATACACAAGGAGGCGAAACGGCCGTCATGCAGCTGCGCGCTACTAGGCGATCCTGGTGCACCACCATAAAGTCTAGGTCTGTGCGCCACAAGGCGTCTACAAATGTTTTACATTAAAATACCATCATCGATATTACAACTAATGATAAAAACAACATCCCCAGTATCTTTCTCAAACTTGTTGCCATTTGGCAATAGCCACTCAAGCCCTACGGGCTTTCATGACTATTTCCTGGCAACAAGTTTTCGAAAGATCTGTCAAATTATTTTCAATTTATTCTCACTCTCTTGTTATATTATTACTGAATATTTTTTTTGTGGAGGCATTATGCTAGTGATCAAATCGTAACTCAATAAACTATAGTAACTATGACTACCTATAACTACATAGAAACTAGTATCTCCTCAATTCAAATAAAAAACGATATTTCACATTGTAACTTGCCAAACAATTAGTTTTAAAGTGTTGTCAAACATCTTAATTAGGATTCTTGTCACTTACATGATGAGGAACTAGTTTTTTAAATCCAATGCTCGGTCCAGAAACGCAGCTAGCAGCCGAAACCAATGCAACACTTGACACAATAATAAATCTTCGGATCACTGAACTTGGAATAACATGAATTTGGCCCATGAAATAAGCCAAATTTTTGTTGAAAAACGATCCCAACTAAGGTATACATTCGATTGACGAATCCGAAAATGTTTAAAATGTATTATTTACTGTAATAATGTAAACTGCAA
The DNA here is from genome assembly GCA_911728475.2 of Pterostichus madidus. NCBI lineage: Eukaryota > Metazoa > Arthropoda > Insecta > Coleoptera > Carabidae > Pterostichus > Pterostichus madidus. The sequence continues at coordinate 40,803,455 of OU452307.1, read as the reverse complement.
AGTTATACGTACCTAACCTATGTACTGAATTAATTAAAAATTCTTTCTGGTAGAAATTTTTGATTGTGTCTAACTTGATTATGCAACACAACAAATCTTAATTTGGTTATTGAAGTCACAACCTTATCACAATACCAAATACCATCAACACATTCAAATTACCAAAACAAAGCATTCTCAAATGTCAAACCAAGCAGGGCGAAAGTAGTTACAATTCAGAGACGCGCGAAATTTGTTGTCTTCTTATTGGCTCTTATTTCAAACATATCCCCGTTTTGATTTGGATAACTCAACCTTCATGATTGAAGCACAAGTCAGCTGTCATCAAATGTCACAATATTATTTCCTGAATAGGAAAATCGGTGTAAACAAATCAACATCGATAAAGAATATGATCAATGTTTACATGATGAAAGTATATGGACGCATATTAAAAAGTAAAATATATCAAAATCAAATATTATTGCTCTGCCACAATACAGGAATTACAAATGTGGAAATCTTTTACTGAATTATTTTCTAGGGGACATAAGCAATAAAAGTTAACATAATACAACATAGAAATATTAATAAATAATTATAAGCATATATAAAGATTTCGTTAATTTTAACTAACCAATTTACATTTCTAGAGCAAAATCAATTATCAGCTGTATAACTGTTTGTAACACATACAATATTCAACCAAGTTTATTAATTAGTACTCATAAAACAAGTGGGCATTGACTAGAAATATTTATTTCAAGAATTTGCTCAGAGTTAGTTACCTTAGTTTCTTCGACTTTGAGTGAGAGTATCACGACTATGAATTTGACACTTTGATATTAAATAGACCATGGGCTCCATTAAATCATTTCAAGATAAATTAAATGTTGGATACAGAAATCCTGCACAGAGCCCCTAAATGACTAATCAGACTTTGATTTGGGAAAATGTAATTCCTATTGTTATTTTCAATATACATAATATTTATTTATGAGTGATTTTATAGAGTTTAATTACCTATCGCATTTCCTGAACTCTATGTAAAGTTCAAGAATTGTGATAGATTTATGCCCAGTATTATAAAGGACAAAATATAAAAGCTTCTATAGTAAATTTAATTTAATCAACAAATTCTAATCAATTTTATTTATATTATGGCATATGTACTATTACTGTCAAAAATTCGACTGTCTTTTGAATGAATAAATTTAATTTACTTTGGAAACAAACTTATTTGTCGTTTATAATACCGAGCATAAGGCAATTTAAGAATAGATTAAGAAGACATTTATAACCAGTTGCAGCTCTGTTAACCAAAATTTTAAGTTTTCCTTAAATGAACAATATCTTGTTGAAATAAACTATCAATGACTAATTTGCTAACAAATATTCGATTCGGTATGTTTCATTTAAAGAATTCATCAAATTTAAGAGAAAGCGGTGCAACTGACCATTTGACCAATAAATAAGTTTTAAACATTGATTTTTCAATTCAATGCTAAATAAAGATCTACTGTTATTTTTGTCAAGATGCACTTTGCTCGTGTTTTAAACAAACAAACCCTAAACCTGTAAACTGTATAATGATTATTTAAATAATATACAGAAATAAAAATAAAATGCTATTAATAATTTTGATATAAGTAGAATTTAATAAAAGGTTGGTTAAGCCTCGGCACCACGACAAGATGAGCTCCTTCGGCAAGGACCTCCCTCCCATCTCTCTTACTATTAACAACAAAACAAATGTAAATCAAATAAAAACCGTGTTGTTTTTACATGGAAGCGCTATAGCCAGCTAGCATGTCAATTAACCTAAAACAGATAAAATATAAGTAGATACATGAAATAATAATATAAAGCCGGCTTTAATAATTTACATAGCGCTATAGTTAACAGAAAGAAATATTAGTACATACATAATACTCGTAAATTATACTAAATAATAGTTATGCTTACCAATAGTGCTTTCATATTTATCCTCGGAATATGATACTAAATAAATATATAATAAATAACATAATACTCGTAAATAATAATAAATAAATATATAATAAATAAAAGTTAGTACATAAATAAATAAATAAATAAATATGTAGTAAATGATCCGGCTATAGCGTTTTAATCCCTGAAACAGACAAAAAAATAAAGATTAGTAGGTATATTAATAAATAAATATTTAATAGGTTGGCTGGCTAAAGTGGCATAAAATAAACCCTTGTTCCTGTATCCTCCAGTTCTTGAAGATCTTCGGTGCGCACCAATCCTGAAGTTCTTGAAGCCGAGTCCTCCATTCTTTGCACTTCAACACACTAACACTTTTTCACTTTTTACTGTCACTCACTTTTTTTAAATATTTATAGTTCAATCATTGATATGTTCTTAATAGTGTAAGCAAAATAAAAGTTTCTCATTTCAGGGTGAAAAATTATATAATACCTACTAATAATTATATAAATGAAGTTAAATACAATTTTTATAAATGTAAACTACTTCTTATCATTTACATCTCTTTTATTGTTTCGAGTTTTGACTGTCGAAAAACCAAGAAAATGAAAATAAAAATGCACTGTACTCATCCTACGACCCGACTTAAAATTTAACGCCCGGCTTATATTTAAACGACCCGACTTATAACTAAACGACTCAACTTAAATCTAAACGACCGAACTTATAACTAGTTGTGCATTCCCATTCTCAATTGTTCAAACTAAATATGTATATGTGTTGAATGTAAAAGAATATTTAATATTAATTTTGTAGCTATATGGTAAAAATAAAATTGTAATTGTAAAAGTAGGTGAATAAATTCTAAGTTAATTGAGAGAAATAATTAAAATGAATACAGCTGTAAGAACATTTCAATAAATCCATTTAAAAAATGTATTAATGCACAAACATAAACTTTTATTCTACTAGTTGTTCGCAGAGGTTCCTTCTTCAGACTGATTTGCTTCTCCAAATAATTGTATATTTATGCAAGCACCCTAACGATGAAATTAGTCAGCCATCACTAATTTCTCTTTATTTTAAATACCTAACATAAGTTATGCTGCATAATGGAAGAATCGACGTTAGTTTCAGTTAATCGTTCAGTGGGTGAGATAGTAGTGTAAAAACCTCGTATGTTGATGGTGTAAGAGATCTGCAACCGCAGGAAATGATGAAATATCTAAATTAACCGTAAACAGAAAGAAACGCGAATATAAACATCTAAATAAATAGTATATATTATATTTTTCATTTCATTAATCCTTAAAATTTAAATAAAAGTTTGCAACGGGATGAATCTTTGGAAACATATATTTTAAAATTTGTAAATAACATCCGACGACTCCCCGTAGGGTCGCGAACCATACTTTAAAAACCACTGCTCTAACACGATGGTTAGACAATTTCAATTGTCAAATACTATTCAAAATTCTCTGATAACATTTAGAAATATTTTAGTTGTTTTAATAAATATATCATCACGCCTTCTCCCCATTACAGGATGTGACACTCGGCCGTAATAGGTCTCGGTAACTGAAATATTTATATGAGAATTGCGGTTATGTCGTCAAATCACGAGCCCCAAACATATTAGCGGAGGGGGAGCCTTCCATCTTTAAAAGCAGACTTTACGACTGCCTCAAAACCACCAGTAAATATTTCCATCCAAATCTCGTACCGGGACAGTATTTTCGAAATTAGTTGATTTTTAAAATCTTAGATTTCTTTAGGTATATTGTTTTAAGGATATAAGTGAATTGGAATGGATAGAAAAAAAAAGAACAATGAATGGCTAAATATGCAAAAGATTATAATAATAGTGAGATGATGCTATAAATGAACGTAATAAATTGAGTACATGTTGTAGGTTGGCGGCTGCTGCTGACAGAGTCTGGCCTGGGACATCTGGTTCATCTGGTACAGGAACGCAACAAGCGCTGGTGTGATCTGTTGCTGCATTATTTAATTTAATTAAATACATCATAACACGAACAAAAACCAATATAAAAGTCCATTTAAGTTTAAACAATATATAAAAAGGAATAAGTTTTATTTCAAATGTGACGTCCCAAACTATAACGTATGAGGCTTTATGTATATTCTTTATTAATTAGGAATTAATTTTATCGTAACCTTGCAAGGTTAATTAACTTAATAAAAATATGTTTTTCTAATGTTAAAATCCATGCAGAATTCAAATGATGCCCCCCCATATCCATAATTTTCGGGATACAGTTAATTTTAAATAGAGGAAATTGGCAATATTTTGATTTACGATTCTTTGAAAATATTTTGCCATACTTTCTAGGTTTATTTGATTGATTAATATAAATAATAATAATAAAAAAACTATGTGGAATTTAAAGGTGGCGCGCATGATTCGATCTCTAAAATAATATGAATGCACGGAAAACTAATTTTCCAGGTTAAACACTAACACACTTTTTAATACATTTGTGGACAATTTTCATCATGTTAAATTATAAGACAAATTATAGTAACACTAATGCATATAAATATTTATCCAAATTTATATGTACATAATTTTATAACGAAATGAATTAATTTATTATAAAATATATTTATATAAGTATTGCAAACATACTTGTTGAAACATATGTAAGCATATCTCATGAACTGTATTGTGTAAAAGATTTAGTCAATCTAGAAAGCCATTATATTAGGCTAAATCGTTTATAATAAACAAACAAACAAACAATAAACATGCATCTAGAGTTAACCCTCTTGGCCAAAGTCCTCGGTAAACTTGAGGAGCTTCTTCATGTCATCCTCGTTGACGGTGGGTTTGGACGTGGCGATCGAGCGTAGCATGTCACTCATAGTAACAGGCGGCTCGTACAGTTTGTCACCGTCCACATCCATCCATGTCATCTCGATGGCGCCCGGCTCGCCCGGAGAACATGGGGTCAGCAGGTCGTTGCTAATGACGGAATGATCTGTAGGACTAGGACCAGACACGCGTTTGAAATGCGTGGCCGTCTGTACTTTCCTCACAGGCTGCATGAGTGCATCACGTACTACAATACTAATATCGGCGCCCGAATAACCGTCCGTACGTTTAGCCAACAGTTTGAGATCCTCCTCCGTCAATGTGTGCGGTGTATTACCCAAGTGTAACTTGAACATGACGAGGCGCGCGTGCTCCTCGGGCAGCGCTATGTAGATACGCTTCTCGAAACGACGTCGGATGGCCGCGTCGAGCACCCACGGAATGTTGGTGGCGCCCAACACCAAGATGCCATCATTGTCGGTGCCCACACCTTGCATCTGTACCAGAAACTCGGTCTTGATGCGACGCGCCGACTCGGACTCGTTATCGGAACGTGACGAGCACAGTGAATCCACCTCATCGATGAAAATAATGCTGGGTTTGTGTGCACGCGCCAATTCAAACAAGTTCTTGACCAATTTCTCCGACTCGCCCAGCCACTTGGAGACGAGGTCGGACGAGGACACGGAAAAGAATGTCGAGTTGTTAGCCTCGGTGGCCACCGCCTTGGCTAGGTACGACTTGCCCGTGCCGGGAGGCCCGAACAGCAAAATACCCTTCCATGGAATACGCTTACCCGTAAATAAGTGTGGAAAACGGATGGGCAGAATCACTGCCTCCTTCAACGCCTCCTTGGCGCCCTCTAGCCCCGCTACATCCGACCACTTCACGTGTGGCTTCTCCACCACAATAGCGCCTTCCAGCTTACTCTGTAGCTTCTTCTTCTCGGGGTCATCAGAGTCACTATCACTGTCACTCTTCTTATCATCTCTGTCAAGTAAATATCTTCCTGTTATAAACAGTCACACCAATACCATCTAATCATTCACAAACTTACTTTGAATCATTTTCTCCATCTTTTACGGGTTTCTTTTTTCCTTTCTTTAAATATTCTTTTAGTTTCTCTGCTCTGTCTAAATACTGTAAACATTTTGCTCTTATACTTTCTTTAGCACGATCACCCTGTGCTTCATCTAAAATATATAAAAATAAAAATAACTAATACAATACAAGTAGATTGATGAATACTTGTTAACAATTATTCCTACATTTAATAGCGTGTAAAAAATATTCTACGGCATGCTCATATAATCTAAGAGCCTCCTCATAGTTCTTATTTCGATCTTCTTCAGTAGCTTTAGTTACTAAATCAATGGCTTTTTGCAAGGTTTGTCCTGTAGCCATTATTCAACAAACAATATAAAACTGAAATTAATAAGAACAATGAAATATAGAAATATTTTTGTGAATTGTCAATCTGTCAAACTATACCTTGAAGGTTACAAACGAGTACAAGGATAATTTTATATTTGATAAATTATTAACTGTATTAATACAATATACACAAGCAATTATCACACATAAAATTTATGTACTTTCAATAATAGTAGTACAACTATTTATTTTATTCCATCACCCATTTTCTCAACTTTTGACATATGAGTAAGTTCATACGTCATACGTCAGTTTCTTACTTTGTTCACATGAAAAAATATCAAATGTAAAACTTTTTTTATATTTACGATATTAATTTTAAATAAAAAAGAAAGCAACACAAATTTTATTTCCATTAATTTCGTATAATTTACTGAAAATGTAATCTGAATTAATAACTTACTATAGGAGTTACCATTCGAAACTTTAAATGCGATACTGTAAACATACTAACTTAATATAATATTATCAAATAATAAATTTTACTTTAAACTAATTAGATGCAGAAAAACTAAAATATAACACTATTTTCTTTTTAAATTTAATACTTTTTATTTAATAAATTATTATTCTTATGACGTCCATGACGTCATACAGTGACATCATCTCATATTTTTATTTGTTATTTATCGTGTTTGTGACCCATATGCAGTTTTCATAATATTTACAGTAAATAAATGAGAATAGATCAATGAAAATGTTAATAAAAAGTACCTTTTTTGTCGCTGTATCATTAATAAGTTTTATTTCCGTGTTTTATTCAGCAGGAAAGTTAATGTTCTTCCTTTCAGTGTCTACTAAAGTACTACCTACTAGACAACATGGTAAAATAACATGCAAGTTTTATGATAATAAAAAAATAAATATTTACGTGTTTCAGAATCTACAGTTTTGTCATTATTGTCAAATATGGTATTACTAACAATATTTATGGTACAACATACATTTATGATATTACCAGGATTTAAAAACTACCTTAAAAAGATAGAATTACATGTTATATGTAGAAGTATCTACAACTTCCTTACTGCTGTTTCAATACTGGTATTGTATTTAACAATTGAATTGAAATGTACTTACTTGTATAAAATGACTTTTAGACATTGGTAAAATATTGGAAAACAACTACAGGATTTGTGATTTGGAACGTAGATACTAATAGTACAGTAGCGTGGTTCACAGTCACAGCGATACATTTGTTTGCTTGGTGTGTTATATACACTGGCTGCCTTTTCATGGACATGTCGGAAATGCTAGGTGTGAAACAGGTGTATTACAATCTGAGAAAAATGCCCAACCCAATGGATTTTAAATCTCCCAAATTACAAAGATTATATGATCACACGCGCCACCCAAGTTTCTCAGCGTTCACTATTATTTTTTGGGCTAATCCTATCATGAGGTATGAAGTAATACAAAAATTGTACTTGGAGAATATTTAACGAACGGTTTTCTGCTTTAGTTTGGATCGATTTCTTCTCGCTTTAGTGCTGACTACCTACATGTACATTGCCTGGAAAACAGATAAATATGATCTATATTATCAGAGAAATCAGTTTGTCAAAAAGAACGAAGAACTTTCTAGACTACAGTAAATTAGGTATAAACTATGTATTTATTTTAATAGTAATATTCAATGATCATTAATCTTACAAAATGTATTTTTTTTTACAATAAACACTTAGAAATTTTAGTCACTGGAACTGTGTTTTCGTTTTCTTTTTTTATGTTTTTGTTTTTTGCTGCTTTTTTTATGTTTCTTCCTATCTTCCGATTCTGAATCACTCTCACTGCCAGATAACAATGGAGATTCAGGCTGATGTTTACGTTTTTTTTTCTCTTTTTTCTTTTTCTTTGACTTATGTTTATGGTGTTTATGCTTTAATTTTTCTTTAAGTTCTTGCTCTCGAAGTTCTGTTAAAGGCGTTAGATAATCATTTTCCGAATCACTACTTGTACTACTCACATCTAATACAATTTCCTTATTTGGATCTACTTTTATAAAATTTCTACATTGATATGTTAAGTGGCCCGCATAGCCGCACTTTTTACACGCAGGTCTGATAATTTCTTTGCCTGGTGCGGGTCCAAGTTTTGGAAATACATTTGCATTCATTACTGAAAAGAATCTGCTTTCAAGATCAAGTTGTATTTATAAAATTGAAACATCATAGTACCCACCGTTTCGCACACAATAGATTCAGATTCTAGAATATTTTTCGAATGATACCAACATCCATATAAAAATATAACTAGGTTAGTCTTATGTAACCATAATTTCCTAGAAATATTTGACAGTTGAGTTTACGCTAAGTAAGTTTTTTTTTTTTAAATATTTGTAATAGTTAATATTCTTTCAGCTATTTGATTTGTGTTTAGATTGATGGCAATCGGACGATTTGTAAGAAGATATTCATTGGTTATATTATTTCCAGTATTCACTGCTTCAGCTATTTACGCAGACTACAACCATACACAAAAGTGGAAAGTTCAAAAAGCTACAGAACAATAATTGTAAAACAGTAGCAAACATGTCTTTATTGAGTAATGTTGTAGTCATTTTGCCTTTTGTTGGCTTCGGAGTTGGATGGTACTTGGACAGAAAAGAAACAGAACGAATGATCAAGTTTAGGGACAGAAGTGCTTTGTATGGAAGAGTTTTGAAGGAAGATGAAGCTCCATCCTGGCCTTAAAATGTCAAACATTAACTAGTTTTAAATAGAATTACAAATTAAAGTATATCTTCAAACACATACGAGTATCTTTATTTCTATCATACCCATGATATTCAATCAATAATTTGGAATGCTACATAATAATACTGTTTACACTAATGGAATATAATAAAATATTGCTGTATCTATGAAAATTACATTTTGGTGTGTGTAACTGTAGAGCAAATATTTTCTTTATCATACTCGGTGTTCATTATTTTCAATAAAGAGAATGCAGTTTTCTTATTTTCTTCAGTCCAAGATATCGGTCTAGTTGTCAGTTTAGAGTTATTAGTATTATTCGACGAAGACTTTGATCCAATGCTGCTGTTACTTTGCGACATTTTATTAATCACATTTTTAAAAACACTTGTTTTGAACATTTGACTTTTCTGGACATCATTTGCTTCAGCTGGTTCATCTTGAAAGAAGTTATATTCTTTCAACACTATATCATCAGGATTTCCTTGAAATAGTTTTTGAGCGTTAAAGTGTACTCTGCGTTCTGATTTAGAACGAACAAAACTCTTAGGTTTCAAAATCTTCTTTTCATCAATCTTCTTGCTGGTTGGTAAGATACTGGTGTCCCCCGGATCTGCTGAACACGATGTATCTATTGCTTCAATAGATTGTTTTAGTTTCAAGGTATGTATTTGTGCTTTGTTGTCTTTTGATCTTTTTAAATACAAATTTGCTTGAGCAATCTTTTCGTTTGCAAACCGTTCCATTAAAGCAATCTTTTTCTCTCTTTTATTCAATATTCGTTCTTTATCATTTAATTTTTCTTCTTTGAGTTTAATAGCTGCTTCCCGATTTCGAATGTTTTCTACACGAAATTGTAAATTCTCTGTTAATTTCAATTTTACATTTTGTAATTTATCTGTAACTTTTATGGTTTGCATAAATTTATTCTCTAAATTCATTTTTATTTTGTGTACATTTATTTCGGGCAATTGATCAGTGGGAAATGGTTGGTATATTGATGGTATAGATTTGCATGATTTCAAAACAACAGTAGGATGACGTACGACTACATCTATTGTAGGTCGACATTCAGTGTCTATACTTAGCATAAAAACTAGAATTTTTTGTAAATCATCTGAGTAATATGTCGGAATTCTGTTGAAAATACCTTGTTTAATCTTAGTTGACAAATTGTTAAGATCATGTCCCATGAAAGGTGGCTTTAAAGAACAAACTTCATATATTAAACATCCAAGTGCCCATACATCTGATTTCTTATCGTACTTGTTGTTTTTTATTTGTTCTGGGCTCATGTACAGAGGAGTACCCACAAAAGTATCTGTATAATTTTCCTTAACTTGTAGTATTTTAGCCAAACCAAAATCGCCCAACTTGACATTATATTCCGCGTCTAAGAAAACATTCGCAGGTTTAATATCTCGATGCAAGACCGTAGCTGTACACTGCGAATGACACACGGCCAATGCAGAAGCAATTTGATATAATGTCCGCCATATGAAAATCTCATTTAAACACTGCGATGTGTCCACACACTGCTTTACAACTTTAGAGAGATCGCCGCCACTACAGTATTCCATTATAATATACAAAGTTGAAGTTTTTTTATGAATGATGTGATCGTAATACCTGATAATATTTGGATGTCGTAATTTGCTTAATACATTTACCTCAGATACAACAGATTGTTTTTCTTCTTCAGACATTTGACCATAACTGATAGCCTTCCACACAAACACTTTTAAAGATAATTTATGTTTAACTTTATAACAAGTGCCAAATGATCCAGATCCAATAACTGATATAACTTCGAAACTTTCTAAATCATCCATGACTACAAGCGTTATTTTCTATAACATATATTTCATTTTTTTAATATTTAATAAACCTACTGATCGTCAAACTTCGCTTGTGTTTTTAGAGGTTTATTATTACAAATAATTGCTTGCTTTTACTTAAAGTATTCTTTCTTAACTGTCAAAATATATTTTCTTTCTAAACTTGGAGATTTTTAAATCTAGTAGTGGTGGGGATACAGATCCGGTATTTGATTTGCTAAATGCTTTTGACCGTTTTAGATGTAAACATGTGATTTTGACATTTCTGACGCTGTGCTTACTTTGTCGATGGAATCAGTTCATAATAAAATCAGTATCTAGCCCACATGGATACTCACCATACTAAAATTACATATTCTGTAAATATTAACAAAGATAATGAAATATACGATGGGTACGTGAGTACACCATGTGCGCAACAATCAGAGTCTTCTCAAAACCAACATTTCTTACCATCGTACGCAATGCCAGTTGCAGTGAGCAACAATATGCCGCAGCAGTTAATGTATAATGCACAAAATCAACCCATGTATAATATAATGTACGGTTCTCAACCGATATACCGAAATCAAAATGCTTTTCCAGTAAGTACATCACTAAATTCGTTTACTCATTCAGTTGATCCTATTCCGTGGATCACAGAATCATGTGTAACAAACTCTGAACTATCAGCAAAAGAAAAATATGTGAAATATGACAATAAGATAAAGGAAAATGACTCTAGTTGTTTTAGTGGCCGAGTAGACAATATACCATGTCCACCACTTTCAGGAGTTTATAAAACAGTAAATAAAAACTATTATTACAACAAAAATTGTATAATGGATTCGCATTGGTTTTACAGTACAAATTACGATAATCAAAAATATAGTGAACTTCCATCTTGTTCACGAATAACACCCGATAATACCGCAAATAGTCAATGTTACGATCTTAAAGATAACACGAAAAGCATCAAGTCAGTGAAATACTGCAGCATACAAAAATATCCCGACACGGATTCAAAACTATTTATGTACAACAGTAATAATGATATGTTTATAAACGAACAGTACAATAAAATTACAAAGGACTATTCCAGTTGTTCACAGTTGCCTAATATGATCCAGTCATGTAATTTGTATAATAACAACGATGTTTATATAGCAAATGAAAAGAAAGATATGTTGAATCAAAGCCACCACGGATATTTCCCAGCAAACGATATTGATTGTCGCGAAACCGTTGCACATTTTGATGTTGCTAAAATGGACAGTAAAATAATAGAAGAATCAAATGGCGGCGGCGGCGAAAGTGACATTGTTGTAGAAGATTCCGAGGACGAAATTACAGATGAAAGTGATGTAGAAAAAGACGAGTCCCATATTTGCTTTGTTTGTAACACGTCATCTGACGAAAATCAGTTCTATGTTTTAACACGCGAGTCACCTCTAACGACTTATTCTCAATTATCGGTTTATGAAACACTAACAAATATACTCCAAATTACCGGCAATGCAACCACTCATTTATGCAATACTTGTTTGAATTTAGTGAATACAGCAGATAATTTACAAGTTCAATTGAATGCTATTAAACAAGAACTAGTGTCCAAATATAAAACTACGTTCGAAACGTTAAAACTATTTGTGAATAAAAATACATTTCATTCCAATAATCAGCCGGTGAAAAAACTACGACTAAAGAAACGAAAATTTCAATCACAAGACGTATGTGGAATTCACAGTTTTAAATGTTCTGTGTGCGAGAAAATTTTCTCTTTGAAAAAATTCTTTTTATTTCACATGGCAAAACATAAAATCAAAACAAAATATTTATGTGAACACTGTGGATGTAACTTTGTAAAACACTCGAATTTGTTGGCACACTTACGCAAACACACAAAGTGTGTCGACGGTACGAAAGCAAAACGACAATTAAAAGCCTACGTGTGTCATATGTGCGGCAAAATATTTCAATCTAAAGTAAATTTACAAGAGCATGAACATTATTGTTCTGGTAACTTACCTTTTCACTGTAATTTATGTGAACAGAAATTTCCTTCAACTGCAAAACTAAAACAGCATATTCAAGTGAAACACGACAAGACATTCACTGCGACTTGTCCAACATGCAGCAAAGGCTTTATCAAGAAGTCGGACTTGAAGGCGCATCTACTAACCCACTCGTCCGTCAAAAAGTTCCAGTGCAACAAATGCGAGAAAACCTACAAAACATTAAGTAACTTAAACTATCACATGAAAAGCCACGATGAAACACTACCATTCACTTGCACGCTGTGCTCGAAAGGATTTTTACGTAAAGAAAATCTACAAACTCATATGAATCTACACAACGGTCTAAAGCCCTTTCACTGTAGTATTTGCGACAAAAAATTTACTAGTCAAAAAAATTTAGACGCGCATTTAAAAATCCACAATGGAACAGCAAAACAAAAAATGTGTCCAATCTGTGGCAAACAAATCAGTCACGGACTCGAAGATCATGTGAGGACTCATTCCACCGTCAAAGCGTTAGAGTGCGATGCTTGTATTATGAAGTTTCTCACCAAAGGTGCTCTGGCGAAACACAGAAAGCGGAAACATGACAATGTGGATGTCGATATATAAAACAGATATTGAATATTAAAGAAAAGTATATTATACATAAGTTAATCTGTGTCCATGGTACTGGAGTCATCTGAGTTGTCGTCGCTGTCATCTTCGCCGTCATCTTCATCATCATTGTCCTCTGACTCGCTATCTGAGCCCAGCCACTCCAAGCTGCTGGTGTCGTCCGCCGTTATCGTCTTCCACTCGTCCATCTTGCGTAGATCGAGCGAATAGAAATCACATAGAGTGAGTTGCTTGCTGCCGGCCTCCAGCATGCCACCATACAGATAGAGCAGACCGTGCTTCACAGCCAGGCCGCAGTTCATACGCGGTGCCGGTATCAACACTGCCGTGTCCGCGGTCGTACCAGCCACAGGCGCTGTTCGCTGTGTACTTTGTGCGGGGCCCACCGTCACCTTGAACACTCCATCATCCGACACTGTCTTGACTTCCTCCACTTCCATCTCATGTTCATCGCTTGCTTCCTCCTCGTCCTGTCCGTCTTGTTTCTTCCGTTCTTTCTTCGTGCGTACGTTCCGCTTGCCGGTGATGGTTGCGAGACGCCAACACACTTTGTCAAGATCGAGATCGTGCAGATCATTGAAGAATGTGCCCATAAGCTCTTCATCGTCGTCCTCTATGTCGAACACGCCGCCGAAACTATAGGCGTGATTGTTGGGCGCCGTGGTCAACGTCATGCTACACCGAGGGCTGATGTACACGCCGCTGTGTTTCATTTGTATCCATTTGTACTTTGTACCACTTGTATCATTTTCTAAATATATTTTAAAACAGAAATTAAATACATACAATAAAAACAAGCAAACTTGTTTACTTACTGTCGGGTGTGAGTGCAAACATATCGGAATACACATGTCCCTTGTCAACGTCCTTCTTAAGCCGTTCTTTACTGTATCCTCCAATGACCAGGATGCGACCATCCGCCAAGGGCGCCATACAGCAACCGGATCGAGGAGCCGGTGCCGTGCCCGTTGGATCTACCCTTGTCCATGTATACGTCTCCAGATTGAATATGTGCACATCGTTGAAATACTTGTAGTCTCTCAAGTTATCATGATAACCTCCAAATACAAACAACTGCTTCTTGCTGATGACCATACGATGTCCAGAGCGTGCGCTAGGTCCTCCTGGTGCCGATATCTTTTCCCACTTTTTGGTACCGAGGTGGTAGAGCCACAAGTCGCGGTAATGATAAAACTGCGATTGGGTAGGACTTGCAAACTCGCCCCCGAACAACCAGAGTTGACCATTGCCCATAGACGTCGCCACCATTTGATGACCACATCTTGGTGGTGGCGCACCAGGAGCTTTCACTAAGATCCATTGGTCGTGTGGGATATTATAAATAAACAAATCGTTATATAAAAATGTCTGAAAAATCATTTAGTTATTGTTAACACGAATCCAACTAACTGATTTCAGATTACCTTTTGACCATTAAAAAATTCGCCACCAAATAAAATAAGTTCTTCTCTATCTGGATGTGCTATAAAACTAAAATTAACTCTCCTAGATGGAGGCTGCACAGATGTTTCTGTTATCCGTTGACGCTTTTTATCTTCCTTTTCTATTTCGGCTATAATATGTTCAATGTCATCCTACAATAACAATTCATTCTACAGATGTAAACAATTATTATAAATATATACAATTTACCTCTCCAATAGCAGCTAATTCTTTTTTTTGTTTATTTGATAATTTTTTTTCTGTTCTTGCCGCTGTTTTCTCCGCACCTTTACCTTTTTTCTTATCTCTGCCTTTCTTACCCATAACTTTCGTTTGTTACAATTTGAGGTTACGTACCTACACGTGTTGATCTGAAAACGTCAAAACATTAGTGATCACATCAGAGAAATGAGGGCAGCACGAACACATTCGCAAAATAAAGTTGGACAAATTAATTTGAAACCCTGACAGGAATGTCGCTGGTATATTCAGTCAATTTTTTTTTTAAATGATAGTATATTTAAGTTTTATGAAATAATAAATCAGCATAATTCTTTCTATTTATAAAAATAACATGTTATGGATTAATAAAATAAAATAAATAAAAAATGTTTTCACTGATTGTATATTTTACTTTCGCGCCAAAGTAGAACCACACCATTCGTATACCTGAATGGGTGAAGTTAAAGCGCATTTCAGTTACCGTTCTATTTTCATTTGTTGAACTCTATTGCGTTGTTATTTTGCGGAATTATATAGATTTTTTTTTTGTATAAAAACACAGACCATATATAAAAAGAAAGATGTGTACTGATAATAATGCTACTGAAGGTAACGTATCTAATTTACCGGGAAACAATAGAAGTTATCAATTAAAAATTTCCGCCAATTTTCACCTCATTATCAAAAATTTTACTTTTTTTATTGCTGGTTTTATAGAAAGCTTCAATATTGGGAAAACAGATTCTATAGTTCAAACTAAAATCTAATTTATATTGTTTTATTTTTATGTACTAAAACTGAAAGATTGTTTTAAATATAAATGTTGTATTAAATAAAAGTAGTGCTCAAGATAAACGCGATTAAAAAAATAAGTTACTGGCAACATTACTATAACTTATTTTATTTCATACTGTATCATATTTCCATGTTTACAGTAGTGATTTCAGTCCGATAAGTGAGACTTTACAGTATTAGATACCGTAATGGAATATTACGATATTGTATCGTAAAGTTGCTAGGTAATAAATAGTTGCCATTTAATTATAAATTATTTTAAGACGTCATTCTTAAGGTTGGGATATGAAAATAATATTTAATAATTAAATGCGACACAATATGAAATAAAACGTTGTACGTAATAAGTCTTTTAATATTTTTTTACGAATTTGTTCTCATATGGAAACATCATACTCGTAACTTATTTGTAACATAAAAAACTATTATCGATACACATCTCTAAAAATTAAAAAAAAACCAATATGAAATACTTTAAACGTTTTATTGAAAGCAGGCGCACAAAGCTTCAGAACTGATCTGATTAACTGACAAATGACGTATGTAAAAATGTTGAAAATAAAATATGATGTAAATAACATGCATGTATGAAATTGAATGACAAAATAACCTAAACATTAATGCAGAAGATCACAATATAACAACTTACATATATTATAAAATTAATTTCCAGAGCACCATTTATTCGATTCTTATAAAATACTAAGAGTTATGTACACTGGCTCATCTTAGCATCAGAACACACTTGTAAAAATATATCAACTGTAGACTTTGATATAATTCATTCTTATATAGTTTAATTAAATTATTTGTTAAATACTTCATAGGAAGATGTTTCTCTTTGTTGGGTTGGATGATTGAATGGGAATGTCACACAAACAGACAAACAAGAGAGAAATGCATGTAAACAGCCTGTCCAGCTAGTGTACCGGCGTCTTGACCGCTTGACCAACGACAAGTCAACAGCAAGCGAGAAGAGTCGGCCTAGTTGAGTCGCATCGGAGCCGAATGTTTGTAAGTAGAGATTGCGAGGCGAGAACCTACAAATGCACGTGATACGATACGATATGGGAACCTAGAGACTAGACGTCGGCCAGCGTGTCCTTGAGCGCTTGCAGCTGCTCCTCACCCAACTTGATCTTATCAGCGACGTCGCGCGCGTCCATGATCAGCTTGGCCTTCATATTGATAAAGTGATCATAGTCGGTATACTGGTCGTGCGCCAAATACTGTGCCAGCATGTTGGCCACGTGTGTACTACGTCGGTCGATGCTGTCCTTGAGCTGTTTGGCTTCCTGCAGTTGTGCGGCCAACTTGTCACGCTTGTCCTCGAGACTCTTGCGCTCGGCCGAGTCGCACGGCGACATCAGCGCGTTCTCAGCGCGCGCCAAACGTCCCGACAGACCTAGTAGCAGTGCAGTGATGTGACCCACCTCGTCCACGTGCAGCCGGAACTTGGCAGCCTCGGCCGGGCGAGCACTGCGTGCCACTAGCCGTGCGACCCCAGCACCTAGCTCGTCGTTCACACGTCGCTCCTCGGCCACGGCACGTGCCTCACCACGCAACACCTCTAGCTTTCGTGCGAGCCGCGACACCAGCTCCTCCTTCTTGCGTGCCAAGTCACCGCTCGTCCCCGACACCGACACACCACCACCGTGACACAAGCTCGTCAGGAACTTGGCCTTGGGCTCGGATGTAGTAAAGTATGCAGAGGACGCTGATAGCGGACTAGGTGGTGGCTCTGGTAACGGTGATGCTGGTGGTGTCGTACACGTCGACACCGCTCTCGTCCGCGTCGTCACCTCCACCTTAAACAGTCCACTCACGTAGTCTGTTGGTTTGCGGTGCTCTGGCCCAGGAACAAGTATACATTTAAGTCTGTCGGAGGGTGCGAGTTGATCGGCGAGATCCTGCTGAAGACGTTCGCACTCGATCTCCTCCTGTAGTTTGCGTCGTGTCGGCAGCGGTGTGTCCTCGTGTTCGGTTTGACAGCCTGCGTCACTTGTGGCCGCGTTCACACGCAACGTGACCTCGGTGCGCTGTATGAGCTGCAGGGGCTGCGGTGATGGTGACGTGGGCGGGGTGATGGTGGTGGTGGTGATGACATCTGGTAGCGGTTTGGTGTCGGTGAGCGATGCTCGGCGCACTAGTTGCACCTGTGGCTGCGGCTGTGTCACGACAGTAGCTGGTACCTGCAGACGTGCCGTGCACAGATCTCCAGGTGGTGACATGGTGCGCTTGTAACTGCCTGTGTCGCACACGGCCTCACGCTCCCGCCTCGCTGCTAGATACGACGCCTTGGACGCGCTCCTGTAACACACATCAATATTAAATCTAGACCACAACGCACTCACACTTACTTGACAAGGTTACAATATTCAAATACATTATTTTACTACACAAATGTAATTACATCCATTCTACAAAATAATTCAAGACTGAAGGTTAACACGCGCTTTCTTCCTAGCCAAGCATCTTTTACTTAAAATCTAGAGACGTACAAGGTCATTGACGCGGATTTTCTAAAAAATGTTACATGGTTACAAAGTCGATTTTGCAACATACATCTATCGATGTTTCTGTAAAAGGAAACATAGCGAACCACATGTTTAACTGGAACATACGCGGTAACGCGCCATTTTTCAATATTGCACAAGTGTACAATACAATTAAAAATATAGAAATGTTGTCATTCTAATGACCTAATTTAGTTAAAACATCACTAGTCTGTCGGTAAATATATGTACTTATTGAAACTATCGCTATAAAGGCAGATACGAAGATTCTTTTCTTGTGGCAATTTTTAATTAAATAATAGAAAATATGATATTATAATTATTTAAAGTTGTCACTTTCAAGGTTCGAATAAGAAAATTCCTCGTTTAATTTGAAGAAAGGATTATAAGATAAAAAAGTACAATATCAACTAGAATAGACTGATGATAAAAATAATATACTTAAAATTTCTACAAAAATAGTTTTTTCCGTGACTATTTAAATATCAAATTCAAGAACTTTAGATTGAATTTTTAAAATAATGAATTACTTAAAACGTACTCTGAACTTGAATAATTATTTGTGACAAAGATGAACCCCTGATACGTATAGTATTGAAAAGCTACATTTGATTGTTGTGCTGTTTAGGGATTTGAGCCCGGAACAGGCAGTTCTTTGTTCTGGAGGTGAATGCCCGTGCGATACAAATTAATGCACACCGCGTGTCCTGTGCTTATTGTTCCATAACAATGCGTTGTTTCCAGGTTCATGAAATCAAAGAACGACTTGAGACATTTTTGTTAGGTTACTCGCAGTATTATTTATATTTTTCTGATGCTGACAGAGAACGAACAAAGACAGAGAGTGGTATTTGGTTTTTATTTTCTAATGTGACATGTGAAAGTGTTATTCCGTGATTTGTGAAAATTTCGCGTGATTTTGTGCACTTTTACTCTTCATGAATACTTGTTAATATTTTAAAAACACACAACTTGCCTGTTAGTTAATAATACATAAACATATTTTTATATATAAACTGCATGCATGTATGCAGTAAGTATTAATGAATAACATAAAATAATAACTGACAGAAGCAAAAAAGTGTCGAAATGACGATTTCACTTTTATCCAAGATGTGATACAAACCAGCAACAACAACAGTGCATCCTACAACAAATTAATCACAAGTGATACAAGTACAGCAGTATATGTTGCGCTAGAAATACACAGGTATAATACGCATGTTGCTAAATGCGTGCGTTACATACTAGAATCATGGTTATATTTAACTTGGATACACTCGTTCATTGCTGGCTACCATTATCATTCTAAAACTCATTACATTATTTTTAAGCGAGAACATTCAGAATTTAGTTACGACATGTTGATGACTCTTATACATACAAACAATTCATGTTAAAGATAGATGAACAAGGTCACTTGCTGCTACACTGTCGCTCTCTGTACCTACAGTTTATAATATTAATAAAAACATGAATGCATTAACCTTTTCATATGTTATAAAACAATATGTAGCAACTAACATATGAATCAAAGTAACAGTACTACATGTTATCTAACACACGTTACACAACAAGACTTCTGATTTTCATGTTTAAAAAGCGAGAAACGACATTTTAAATATTAAATTTCATCTTGTTTAAGAGATTCAATCTCAAGTATTTTCCACATACGTAACTGTTGGTTTGTCCGCGGGTGGAATTTGTGAACAGGAAGTAACAAGGAACTATTTATTACACGATGGAATTTCGTATTTGCATACATCGATTAAGATAATATATGCCGACAGACTTGCTTGTTGCTTTTCAAACTCATTAGATATTACAATCATATATACACACACACACACACAATGTCCTATAAATGCGCTATTACATGAATTACATGGGAAATATATTTCTCATTACAATTGACCACACAATACATTTAAATTGATCAACTTGCTTTTTACTTATTCACACAAATATATTCTTGCACGATTTTCCAAATTTCGGTTTAAGTTAATTGGAGCACGACAAATATACTCGTTCAGGCCGCATTTCAGTATCTCTTTTAATTTTCGAGATATGTACCTTCAAAGTTAAGTTTTTCAAAAACCCAAAAATCGCTGTAACTTGAAAACTAAAAAAGATATGAAGATGCGCTCAACGGCATTCGATTTCTCGTAATGATATAGAACCATATTTTAAAATGGTTCAACGAAAAAAATTGGCATTTTTATTAACATACATTTTTGCGATCATAATTATGTAAAAGTATATGAGGAATTAAATGGTGAAATCCCCATATCGTGAATATAAACATCTAAATAAATAGTATATATTATATTTTTCATTTCATTAATCCTTAAAATTTAAATAAAAGTTTGCAACGAGATGAATCTTTGGAAACATGATCTATTTTATAAATAAAATAAAATCGAATAAAACAAAACTATTATTCCAACATAATTAAAGTTAGATTTTTCTTGATTTTAATAAATTTATAAAATAAATTGCCGTTATGAGATATAATTTTAATTTTTTTTTAATGCTGTCAAATTATTACTTTTATTTTGCATGGCACTCTGTAAACAGATTATAGATGACAATATTAATTTACGTGAACAGAAACGTATTATATCAATAAAATTGGACTCAAGGGATAAAGTTTTTAATTCTGAATACCTTTATTTATCATTTACACTTGAATTTTAAGAATTTACAAAGGAAAAAATGATTGGCAAATTAAAATGTTTGCTAATTAGATTGAGGGCATATTTTTGCAGAGACTATATTATTTGACAAGTGTTTTGTTGACATGCCATCTGTTTCTATCTACATCTACACATGAGTGCACGTGTGTTGGTTGTCATTGACTTTGGATGCGGATGGCCAATCAAAGGCCTTGGATGAAAACATCACACACACGCTCTTGAGTACAACAATCAATTATCAATTATTATTTACTAACAAGAGTAATTTTAATTAAACCAGCACAACAGGAAGAAGTACATTATCCCTGACCTGAGGGTCGACTTGTCAAATTGCAAAAATACTAACGTCTTTTTTTTACATATCGCGTGGTGCTTGGTAGGGGTGAAAATACGGATTTAACGTATACAAATCATAATGTTGTAATTTCCTGCTTCCCTAATTATTTTAAGCAAAAAAACTTTGAATAAAACTTTTAGGGCATAAAATTATGCAATACATAAAAATTAATTAAGTGTAAAAGCACAAATTAGATCTGAAAATGATGGCAATTGCTTCAAAACTGATAGCCATGGAATTAAAACAAAAAGGAAACAAATATTTGACTTTTCAGTTGTCAAAGTAAATGAAGGTAATAATATAAAGTAATTATTTTAACAGTTTTGACAGATAAAACGTCAAACATTTGTTTAATTCTGTTTTAATTCCATGGCTATTGATAGTTTTGAGGCAATTTTCGTCATTTTCAGATCAACTTTGTCTCGTTACAGAACATTAAGATTCATAATTTTATGCCCTAAAACTTATTTGAAGCTTTTTATGCTTAAAATAACTAGGGTAGCAGAAAACTACAAGATTATGATTTTCCATGTTAAATCCCTATGTTCACCCTTATCAAGCACCCCCTGATATAAAAGAAAATTGAATGAAATGGTGATAAGAAAATCAAAGGTAACGCGATAATAAACTGGTGTTTATTTACAGTGAATGTATGAGTCACAAGATGGCGTGTACCTCTAATTCTATGACACATTGTGTTTGCATACAAACATCACACGTATGCCTTGTATCTCCGTGCGCCTCACGGACGCACGCCCCTGACTGATGCCCGCAACTTTCGCGCTTTGTCGATAATTGCGCAACAACGCACATACGTTTGCTTTTCAATCATTTATTTGTGATTTATAATGACATGTTACTAATTTTTATGTGAAAAAACTATCATTTTAACAACGAAAACTTTACAAGTTTAATATTAATTATCAAGTTATACAAATATGTAAATTATTTAATCCATGTATTAGGCATTTTTAACGAAATAAAATTTTAAAAAATTTCGTCCAAGGACATACAATTTTATAGTCACAATTATAGCGATTTGTGCTGGTCACGAGTAGTTTTGCTTTCTCTGATTAATCAAGCATGGACACATTCATTTAAACTTTGATAACAATATTAATGAAAACAATCGTACCTTGGTACATATAATCAAAGTTGCTTTAGTATTTGCAACTTGGTAACATAAATGATGTCTGTATGTAAGCCAGTAGTTGATAACAATACGCGGATATACAACTGTTGTTTTAGTAACAATGGAGAGCTGGCTGGGTAAATGGTGCAAACATCAATCTCAGGGTCACAAACAAACAAAAACTGAGATTATAAATAATGTTGTAGTGAAACGAGGGCGCGTCCCGTCAGAAGCAAAACGGATCGATAAACCAATCAAAACAAGTGGCAAGCTTGAATTAAAACAATACCTTCTGATCCGAAACTTATTTCCACTGCCAAACACCATCTTGAACAACGAAAACACTACACATACGTTGATTACGACACCTAGGTCGGCAGAATCACTTGTCGCAAATTATTTACAGATTTTTCTACATGGTACATGTCTTGTTGTACAAAAACACCAACAAGTAATCGCAATGGCGGTCAGCTGTCAACTGAGGTGCGCGGCCGCCGCAGTACCTGGCGGTGCGCGCCGTTCGCGGCCACCGCTAGAACTCCCTCACATAGAGACGCATATACACACACCGTCGATAGCAAGACAGAGATACATACATACAGCGTCTACTGTCAGTGAAAGGGAAGCGTATTGAACTAAATTCGAATTTGGGAAAATTTTGTGGGATTCAACGAAATAAATGATAAATTTTCTCTGAGATGCGGAGTCAAACCACTAACAGTGGCACCGCAAATTATTTCAAGACGAGATCTTTGTAGAATTATAATATTTATTATACCGGGTGTATCATGAAAAGCGGGCCATAGGCATTTAACTTGGGAAAACAATTTTCCCTGCGCATTGTTTCCCAAGTTATTTTTAATAAAAATACTTGAAATAAAAATTCGGTATCTAAATCAATACACAAAATTATTAATGCATGCTTTGTAAAGACACATATTTGGTCTGAAAATGACGAAAATTGTCTCAAAACTATCGATAGCCATGGAATTGAAACAAAATTTTAAAAATGTTCGACGTTTTATAAGTCTTGTTGTACGATCGAAGAATATTTCATGTTTTTCAACAAACAGAAGTATTATTTTGAGGTCTCTGAAATTTGTGGATTTTACAAATATATTTTTGAAGGCTGCATGGCATGTTTCGTGCGGTACTCTGTTAAATAAAGCACGTGGCATGTTCAGGTAAAGAATTAAATCCTCGGCACGTGTTGTTGTCGACAGCTGCGCGCCCAGGACGCGTGGCAGATGTTTCAAGGGCAAGGGCTTTGCACAGGAAACGCGTCATTCATACATACACCTGGCACTTTTCAATTCAAATACATCAAGCATTCTAATTAGACAAGTACAAGATGAATTTTGATGATTTTTAAAAATAAAAGTAATAGTATATTCAAATGTCGCAAGTTCTCACTATCAACCGTTTACAAAAACATTAACTTTCTATTTTCTTTTATCGGAAATTTTATATTTTATGATAATTAAGAAAAATTTAAATATCAGTGTCAGTGGAAAGAGATTAGAAAATTTCTTTAAAATGCCATTATTTATATGTTATTTCGGTGTAATTCAGGGATTTTGTTATAACGGACGTGACGAAATGAGCGGTCATTATACGCGGACAAGGTGACAAAACGACCAGTAATTTGCATATAGCATTGCATCACTTATTGTCACTGCAAAACAAAGATTTTGTAACTTTTAAATAGGAAACGTGTCAAGTGTTTCGAATACATTTCAAACGTTTACATTTTATAAATAAATTTTACCCATTACTAAAATTACCAGCCGTCAAATCATGGCTCTCAAAGACGTTAGTAGAGGGAGAGTCACTGGGGGTATTCTTAATGTGGTGAAAAGTATTTGTTGTCCGTGGGTATCGAACCGAGGTTCTCAATTCCACACGCCGCGCCGAGACGATACCATCATTAACTTGTATTGTTTGTAAAAGTTACAAACAGTCAGAACTATGTTACTTCTAATATCCGTAACTATAGAATAACAGAAAACAGTGTGGCTGACTGCAACCATCCTAACACTAGAGTACAGTGTGCGGTGTACTTACATGTTACTAGTGTTGTGTCGGTCTGGCGGTGACTTCCTCGTGCTGTTCCCAGGTATACGAGCACGCATGCTCTGATTGTACCTGGCGGTGCGTGGATGCAGGGGTGGCGGCGGCAACGGCTTGCCGGGGCGGCGGGCGAGCGGCGGCGGTGGCGGCGGCCACACGAGCTCAGCGGCAGGTGGTGGCGGCGGCAATGGTTCATCACTGCACGCACTGTACGCCTCGAGGTCAGGTGTCGGCGGCGGCGAGGGTGGTGGTGGCTCCGGGGGCGAGGGCGCCCGGTACACGGACCGCAACGCGGGGTTCTTTGGTGGTCGCTCCGGCACCCAGTCATCCACACAGATGGCAGGCCCCACGATGACGGGGCCGCGACGCAACGACCCCGCGTAGTCTGATGCACACGATGCTCGTCGCGACGGTGTCTGCGGGTGCGGCTGTGGCCGGGGTGGCGGCTGCGGCGCCTGCGGTACCGCTAATTGTGGTTCGCTACGCCACGAACTGTGATGTCGCTCGTAGAACGACAACAATGCTTTCTTCTGGATGGCTTTGAGTGTCGGGTCGGACACGCGATGCTTCTTGTCCGGGTCCAGGTAGGTGTACCGTTGGCTCGAGTGTGTGGTAGTGTGATGATGTCGCTCGAGCTCGTTGACGCGGTCCGCGACCGTGGGCGGCGCGGCATGGTGGTGGTGGTGATGGTGGTGTGGCTGCTGCACGGTGTACGTGCTGACGGGGAACAGCTTGCGCTGCTGGTGTTGCGGGTCCAGGTATAGCACGGACTCGCTGTGATGTCGCTGTGGTGTCTGAACGCGGGCCGAGTGTGCGATGAGCTGGTGCTGCTGGTGGCTGTGCGTGGACACGTCACTCAGTGACCCATGCCACTTGAGTGTCTCGCTAGAGGAAGCGCTGCCCGAGCTGGTGGTGACGACGCTGTCGCGGCCGCTGCCACTCACGCCGGGTCGCGCCTCGCTGTCACGTCGCAGTCGGTCTAGGAACGGTGTTTCGGCCGCGTCCGACACGTAGCTGTGGTAGCCCTCGCTCTGCGCGTACGACGGCTGCTTGTGGTGCAGGTACGCCTCTAGGTCTGCCTGGGTGAGTGCGGGCGCGTCTCGCTCGGGCGGTGATGGCACTGCGTAGTCCAGGTCGCCGAGCGCTTTGCCTTCGCGGTCCACGCAGGGCAACACGCCGTACCGCCGTGACGAGAATACCTCTGGACCCAGCTTTTCGCATCGCTCCATTACCGTCTTCAACTGTAATGTTGAAACATTGCTGCAATTAGCAAGAAATAGTACGAGTACGAGTAGTTTCAAGTATAACCTGTTTGTTGGTGGCAGGCGAGTGATGTTGCCGCTTCATGTAAGGTCTGGTGTAGGTGAGTGGCTGTTCCTTGGGGTACTCGGTGTGGTCGGTCCAGGACTTGGAGCGCGACGAGCCGCCGGTAGGTGGAGCGCGGAGTGCGGGTGGCGTATCGGCGGCGGCGGCTACAGGCCACGAGGGAAACTTCTCGTGTCCGGGCCCCGACTTACTGCTGGCGGTGCGTAGCGACGAGGCGTCACGTACCGGGGGCGCAGGTGGCGGTGACACCGTGCCTGGTTGCAGGTTGGGCGTCGAGCGCGCCGACATCATGGCGTGCTGCAGCGACACGTGCCGCGACACCCCCGACACCGCTCCACCCGCCACCACCTCACAACCATTCGAGTAGCATCTACAACAAAACATTCAATTTAGGATTTGTCGATTCTTCAATTACCAACACGGATATTCTCACTAATTATCCTATTTCTCTATAATAAACAAAATTACTGCTAGTTTTTATACATTTATGCGAATAGAATCAACTACTCGTATGCTTCACTTCATTGATTTCGCTAATAACTAAATCAAATGTCATATCACTAAATTGTGGACCTGTTAGTTTTTCAGTTTTTCACCATTATCTAGGAACCGAAGAGAATTAGGTTCAGTAAACGAAATCACATTTGAGATGGTCGTAGGTCTTGTAGCTCAGATATTTACGATGGTGCATTTTGTCTATTGTAGAAGAATTTAAGAGACAACGTGTAACAAGAAAAGGCCATTACCAGAGCAACGGTCCAGCGGACAAGATGTACGGGTGACAAACGAGTTTAGATAGCTGACAGTGTTTTAAGTGTTGATGCTGAAACTCAACTGAAATGACCACCGTCACCGCAACACTCGATCTATTATCACAAACTTTTACCTCAACTATTTCAAATCAATATTATGTATTTGTATTGAAATAAATATGAACAGTGACATGTTGTATGTTGAGTGAAACACGCGACGATTATTTGCACCCTTCATTGCAAGTGCCGGAAAATCATTGAAGAAAGTGAACAAAGAAGCGGATACTCCCACGCACTGCATAACAAAACATTTGAAAATGGTAAATGCATTTCCTCTTCACACCGTATAAACTTGCTAGCTGTTATTAGAAGTACAAATGCAGCACATACTCGTACTTTGCTTTCTGATTGAATGATAAGATCGAACGTAAGAATTTGGTGAAAAACGCGACATTTAATAGCGGCTTCAAGGTGAATATTTACTGCTGCATGTGTGCAATATATCTCCCTCGGTTTACGAGCGAGCTGTGCCAGTGTTACACTGGTGAATAAATCGATGGCAACTGAACATTGACAGCCGTGTTGTAATCTGTGATCGTCGCTAGCGAATTCTTTCTTAACGGGACACTTGATGAAAAATGTCACATAAAAAACTCTTTTTTATTTTATCAATAAAATCTGTCATCATATTATATCATTACTAAACATTTCCTAGGCAACATTTCAAAATATTTATGCATAATTTTTGGCTAGAGAGTTCATTAACCTCTTAATCACCCAAGCATTTTAATATTTTCAAGAGTTGAGCGTGGCTTATCAAATCGCCGCCATTGTGATGTTTCGATATTTAGACTGGGTGACAATTGGCAGGCGAGTGTCAGAGATCACGTGTCACAGGTCACGGGTCACAGCTGTGATATTCGCATTGTGAAAGTGATGTCGCCAGATATCGTTATATAAAGTGTCAGATGACACGGACCCTATGTCTCTCAATATATGTGTAAAACAATTTCATCTGTTGACCTAGTATTCATATTTCTGCAAGAATTGCTGCATTTATTGTATGTATATTATTAAAATGGATAACAGAGTGATTACAGTTAACCGAATTAAAATATATGATGGAAATTATAGTTCAACTCGTTATGTATGTGTGTGTGTGTGTGTGTGTGCGGTAGATTGAAAACTGTTGTTATTATACACAGCTATTAAGAAAATTAACGTAATTGTCATACTTAAAACACTGTTCACGTTTGTAAAAATACGTGACTGACATATCTACATACGCATCTCACATTGCAGTTTGTGGAATTGTAGCAGCGCGATACCATCGAAATATTACGTATTTTGTCACAATGCTGTTTATTCGTAACCAAGCAATAAATAAATACTAGTAAGAATTTTCATAATAAAGTGTTAGCGATAATGTCATCCGACCACACCTTGAAGTGAACCGTGTCAGCATTTTTTCACCAATCACGATTTTAATTTTGCAGCTGTCAGCGCGCGGGTAATTGTTAATAAAGGTAAAAATATAACATGTTATTAGTTATGTTTTAACCGCGTCTCTGTCTCTTGTTCAGCTTTCAATTTCATGAATGACATATGCACAACATGAATACCAATCTTACTTGCTGCACACTTTCTTTTTTCTTATTTATTATTTGTTGATAAACAATATCAATGGATTATTTTGTTTGCGCGACTTTTACTTGTTTGTGGTTTTTTTGAGCGACAGACAGGTAAGGCTACTGCTCAATCTAATAAAAGGAACAGTAACAAAACAAACTGTATAACAATTAACATATCACGGGCAGTAGTTCATTTATCACGGTAGTTATGTGTCCGCCCATATCTCGTGTCCTTTCGCAAATCCGGATACAGTACAAACAGCAGTAGCACTATCTTGTACAGCTCTCTCTCTCTCTCTCTCAAATTACTCCAACTATACCGGGTGGTGCTTGGTAAGGGTGAATCATAATGTTGTCATTTCTTGCTTTCCTAATTATTTTAAGCAAAAACACTTGAAATAAAACTTTCAGGGCATAAAATTCTGAGTTTAATTTTGTTTCGAAGCCGTGGCTATCGATAGTTTTAAAACAATTTTCATCGTTTTCAGATCTAATTTGTGGCGTTACAAACAATGCAAAATTAATTTTGTTTATTGATTTAGCTACAGAATTTTATGTCCTAAAATTTTTATTTGAAGCTTTTTTGCTTAAAATAATTAGGGATGCAAGAAACTACAACATTATGATTACATATGTTCACTGTTAGCAAAGCACCTCTCGGTATATGTATGTTAATTACATTTTGTATATTGTAAGTTGCAGTCAGCGAGATTTTTGCTTGATTACCATTTAATTGAGCCGTTGAATTAAATTTTCCAAATATAAGTATGTGTTAAGTATTGTGCAGATCCTAGTAGTGTATGGTATTTAGTGGAAGTGCAGGTAGCTATGTGGAAATCATTGAAACCAGTTCTAGTACACAGTAGGCTGGTGTATTTTTACATGCTCTCAATTGTGTTATATGTCACGTGAGTCACTCAATTGTTTCGATCTGGTGTAATGTGTTTTCAATAGCCATTATTGCAAAATACACGTGTTTATAACTACACAATATACGTCACTATAGGTACAGATCACTAAGTGTAACTTGTGATACATCAGTATCTTCTTGTGGATTATGTTATTATGACGTCAGCACCTACCTACCTAGGCTGGCTAGATATGTTTTCCATGATTAGATTTGATTCTTTGGTTTCAAGGATCATAAAATTTTATTGTTTATTAAGTTAGAGTCTCAAGTTATAGTTCCAATTGAAATATTTTCCACAATACATCACGTAATTTGAATTTTATTCTTATCGATTACGTATGTTGGTGTGTAGGTGTATGTGTATGGTGGAGTTTAACCATATAAAGATATACATTTTATAATCCGATAACGTGTGCACCCACGACATTCAGCACGCCAAGACGCATGACTCGGAATAACTTAATGCAGCAGCGTGCTGCTCCACGTGCACAGCGGATCAACTCTGTCAAATCCAACTGAAATGCACCCTACTAATTAATTCACGAGATTTCAACCTGGTAACTACTGACCAAATGTTATATGATGGGCACTTACGGTGTGGTGTGCAGCGCCCACACCACGAATCACCCACATTACAAGTGGATAATTGATTAAAATGTACATAATTGTGTTGCGCTGTTTTTAATGAATTCTGCAGAACCGTTTCAAGAACATCGTAATATTCAAACAAAGGTATGCAGCTCATACATGGGAACAATTTATATAATTAATAACTTTTTCTTTTACAATTCTCATAAAACATGTCGTCATTTTTGTAAAACATCCCACATAATATGAATGGCTCTACTAGACGTATATTTAGTATATTCTGTTTTAACAAAAGGTTATTTGTGTTTGTAACGCAGATGTGTTGAAACAGCTATAAACATCGACTATTTGTATAAACTATGAACTAAATGTTGACAATATGTATCTACATTCAAATATTTCAACACGCAAACGCCACACTCCCGCTAAACGTCTTCCTACATTTCATATAATATAAAAATACTAAAGAATAGGGAAATATGTCCATCAAGGGAAGAATTGTACTTTCTTCACGAGGTATACATATATATATATATATATATATATATATATTTTTATTCAGAAAGTTCAATTTTCAGAAATATAAATAAATAAATAAATATATCATTACGCCTTTTACCCATTACTAGGTGTAGCATTCTGGCTAAGTAAATCTCGGTAAGTGTTATATTTATGCGCGTGATGTCACTTCAAATCGCGGCCCTCAAAGATGTTAGTGGTGGAGGAGACACAGGGGTAATTTTAAATTGGTGAAATGTTTTGTCGGCTGTGGGGATCGAACCAGGATTCTTAGGATCCACAAGCCGACTTGATACCACTGAGCCATTTATTTTCAGAAATAAATTGGAAAATTTAGATGATTTATTATTTACTCGTTGTTTTCCAGTTGCCTTGAATATGGTTTTACTTTTCTTTTCTAGGGATGAAAAGTATCACTTTCCTCTCTCAATTGCGGGAAGAAAATTTTACTTTCTCATAGGATCGTGAAAAAACAAATTTTTCTCGTTTGACAATTATACCACTGCAGATTTCGTAATGAGTTTGAAAAGAACCTCGAACCTAATAAATACGCACGTAACAATTACTCGTTACCGATGTTAGTAATGCAGAGAACCAATAATTAACAACGATAAACCATGATTATCTTCCTGACGTGACGTAACTTTATATTGGGTCAAACAGCCCGTACTCCGTAACGAAATACCGAAAATCGCATCAGTAATTAAATAGAAAATGAATAAACCATCACAGTTGGAAAACATTTTCAATAAGAATAGGAAAATATTCGAACGATCTCTAGTATAAATGAAAGAATGTGTTAAAAATGAAGATTGTTACGACGCCAAATAGCTGAATACCTTCCATCTACGAACGAAACCTGTTAATAGAAATTTATAATCGGCAAGTTAACGGTATCTGCTAACACAACACACAAGCAAGCATCAAGTCTCGGGTCGGAGTCTGCAGCAAGCAGCACATACGCTCACGATGAGATCATTTTCACTCATAAATTTCAGCGCATTCGATACAAAAAAAACACACCAATTTCGATTAACATGTTCAATAGCTTTATCACATTTATTTCTTGCTGATTGAACTTGCAAGTTTTTTATTTGATGTCAACTTTTTACAAACATGTAAATACATATTGGTAATTGTTGGTAATTTCATAAATTCCACATTCAATGTAATGTATACGAGTACGTATAACTTTACTATTTAAATTAGTTTTTATTGAAAGACATCGAAGTATTTGTAAAACAAAAATTATTATAAAATAAATAAATATAAATATATCAACATGCATTTTACCCATTACTGAGTGCGGCACTCTGCCGAAGCAAATCTCGGTAAGTCACATCAAATCACGGCCCCCAAAAATGTTAGTGGTGGGAGAGCCACAGAGGTAATTTTAAATTGGTGAAAATGTTTGTCTGCTGTGGGGATCGAACTAGGGTTCTTAGGATCCACAAACCGATTCGATACCACTGAGCCATCTACTCCATATGATGTATTATAATGTGTAAAGAAAAATAAATGTATTTCACGATCAATCATAAACTTGTATTTATGCTCTCCACGCACCATGTGTGCAGGCAGGGGCGTACTTAGATGAAAGTAAAATGACAGTTGGCGTCTGTTATAAAATTCCAATGAATAAAAAATGAGCGTTCATGTGACAAGCTGTGTGCCGTGTGTGAACTTGCTTAGGGCGCCAGGGATTGGCTTCTTACATTATTCTATATATTTGAGTTTATCCAACATCTCTGTCTGAATCTTTACAAGTTGGCGTATGTCACCTGCGCTACAAGATGCAACACGATTGCTGGTTGCACATAATGCTTCATCGATAATATATCACGTCAAGACTGGAATTAACTCGCTTCGCTACCTGGTAGAGCTTAGACCACCCAACATGCCTGGAACCACATCAACCACGTCAACTACTTAAAATTATACTTAGCTCGCATATAATTATAATCATATAAATTATCTCATTTACAAATATATAAAAAAATATATAAATAAATATATCATCACGCCTTTTTTACCTATTACTGAGTGTGGCACTCTGCAGAAGCATATTTCGGTAAGTGATATATTTATGTGCGTGAAGTGCGGTTACCAACCATCAAGTCACGGCCTCCAAAGATGTTAGTGGTAAAAGAGCCACAGGGGTAATTTTTAATTTGGTGAAAATGTTTATCGGCTGTGGGGATCGAGCCAGGGTTCTTAGAATTCACAGGCCGACTCGATACTACTGAGCCATTTATTTCAGAAAGAAAAATAAATAAACTATAAGATTATCCATCACTGGTAAGATTTGTTAATACATAAAATTCAGCATCCAATAGTAATAATAAAAACGTATAATTGAATTTGAATAGTAAAACAAAGTCGGTTTCAATTTCAACGATTTGATATATCTGCGAGTGCAGAATTTAGAACACGGCAGAGTGATGGTCACGATCGGGTCATCATTTCACCGAAACCCAATTCACAGCTGCGTACAGCGGCGCACAATGGACGCTGTGACCCTCGCGATGCAGAAACAAGACTCGGAAACGCGCTGCGGACACTCAGCGCTAGCACCACGACCAATAAATATAGAAAATCATTATTAAAGAAATAAAGAATTGACAAATTGAGTGTAAAATGAGTGTAGTATGAACTGATGGCATGATCTTGACCTCGCGCAGAACAGAGAAACATCACGATCTGATCGTAAACCAGATCAGCTGGAAGCACAACACTAACTTGTTATTTCGGTGATGCAACTGAATTTCAACTTTTTAAATTATTAATTTGCATGTAATTTGTGTGTAAATAATGTATACAAATTGACCTCGTTTGTTGGTATAATGATATTTCATCTGAATTTTATGTCCAGTACACGATTGTGAGGAAATCAGCTTGAGCGGAATAATGCCACTCTAAATGCTCTTGTATTTCACTAATATTTAGCTAATGTACTACCGTGGCTGTGTGTTGCGAATGCAAATTATTTATGAGTAGCGAGTAGGCAGTAAACAGTAATGAGGCAGGTTTTTTTGTGTTGAGGTAAATTTATGACAGAACGTGATGACTGCTTACATGAGAACATGGGCAATTAACATTACATAAGAAATAAAATGTATCATCCAGCAGCATCCATGCAGTGTGTGTGTGTGTGTGTGTCTAACTTGAACGATAACGAATTCCTCTCGCAACCCAATTTCTCTCGGCAGAGTGAAATGTATCACAAAACCATCTACTGGTCGTTACCGAAAGCCTGGCCGCATAACTGTACCCGAAACAAGTCGAAGACAAAGTCTATTCCAAATGCATCACGAACTGGCATAATTCACAGCTAGTGAACAGACCAAATCAATCCTACAAACACTAACATAGTGATCGCTATTTCGTGTTCCGTGCGCCCAGAACAATCAATCTTCTATCGTGAGTGTCGAAAATTAACCTCGTTTGGGCGCCGATGCGAAACATTGCAGCCAATATCTCATTTGTATTGTTATGATTAATTGGACCATTTACTACCATCTCAATCATATTTAGAAATCTGCAACTGCAGATGATATACTATATTCAGAAACAATGGGCCTTTCAAGACTTTTTTGAATTTTTTATATATTAATCTACGTAATAAAATAATTATACCCAATTTTTTAATTTTTTTAAAAAACTTGTATTAAGCATGATAAAAATATGTAAACTTTCGAAACAAATTAATATGACGTAGTTGCATCTTAGCTTAAAGAGAGACAGATAAGACAGAGATAAATAACACGTAACTTGTCGTTGTCAGAACAATCCTCAGACAAAACATAACTAGACGGACAACATCGGCGTTTGTTGTGAGTCAGAAAGGGATAGAATAACTGGTTGGTGAGGCGGGTGCGCGGGAAGGAGCAACTTGCATAACATCAAAGTGTACTCGCTCCTTGCCGCGCATCCGGCGGACCCTCAAGTTATTCCATTCCTCTCTGCTTCACAACACTGCATTGACTTGAATACGGCATAATTCGTCTAGTATTATACGTCATTGGTAGAATCGTAGAATGCTGAATGCTTATTTCTTCTTCGTCTTCTTGAGCACCGACAAACGTTTCAGACAAAGCTCTGTGATTGGCTTAATGCAACTACGTCATTGCAATATGGCAGTGCGAACGTTTTAAATTATTCAACTTACACTTTCATATTTCAGCAATAAAGATATCATTTATGGTATGATTTTATATTGTATTAAATATGATGTACGGCCGAGAATTTATTTTAATAAATATATATATTAAAAAGCTCTACCACTTGAATCCCCCATTATTCATGAAAATCTCCTCCAATAACATCTTTGAGGGCCGCGATTCGACGACTGGTAACTACACCCGCAAAACATACCACTGCTACGGCAGAGTGCCACACTCAATAATGAGTAAAATGCGTCATGATACACAGAAATATTTTTCTCTGATTAATTTTGTACGAATGTGGAAGAAGCGAAAGTACTAATGAATATTTCAAGGGTTCGTGCTACCACATTTGATGGGATACAGTCATGGTATCTGTGGTTTCTTAAACGTATTTATGTAACAAAGTAAAGATTGTTGTTGCAGAATTTCGTGTCGCGCAGTGATTGGCCGGTATGTTGCAATGGAATGACATCAACCAACGCAATTTGTCGCCGGAGTCAGAGTTAAAAAGCACGGATAAATGCAGCCAGGCCAGGCCTGGCCAGGCCACGCCGCCTACAACTATTTCAATTTTAAATTGCTCTACATTTGTTCTTATTTCATTGATTCACTATTACTCATGTGTTTATTTAGTAAAATCTGCTAAACAATAAAACAAACATAGTATTCAACAGTAACTTAAGAAGCTTCTTTAATATAAACAAAATGAAGGAAATAAATGAATGACGATTTGAGAATAAAGAACCAGGTGGTACTATGACATCGCGGTCGTGGTATCCTGGGGACATTTAGTGTTGTGTCGTGATACTATTTGCAACATTTCTCTTGCGAAACTTCAGGAAACCGAAATTCTAATTGCAGTTGCAGGGAGCTCATTTTGCTTTTAACTTTTTAACAAACTATAACTTATTGAGTGTAAGATGAAACGAATAGTGTCGTACGTTATGCTGGCGAGGAAGGTTAATGTATGCTGCTGGTGACTCATTCTTTCTGTGTTCAGGTCCTGGGATTGAATTCTGTATCTATGATTCACACGCATGCATACATAAATCCTTCATAATTCCTTTCAATCACAATCTTAACTTTGCGACACAAATACACGCAAGAAACGGTAAACCCAACCACAGAAGATTCCATGTGCTTGTACACGGTGTTATAGAGGCCAGACAATGCAGATGATATGGCTTTACCGCATGGAGATTTCAACGATCGATCGTGACACATGTTCGCTGTGCACAGTGGCAATGACCGAAATTCACGTGTTGTTGACTGATTGATATATTTAGTTTGTAATAGAGATATGCATGGGCGTCCGCAGGGGGGGCAAGGAGTGGCGCGCGCCCCCCCTGGATTTTAACTAGGATGATGACCACGACTCTCGAACAATTTTTTAAGCACAACGCTTGAAATAAAAGTTTTAGGGCATAAAATTCTGCATCTGAACCAATGAACAAAATTAATTTTGCATACTTTGTAACGATACAAATTAGATTTGAAAATGAGGAAAATTGCCTCAAAACTATCGATAGGCATGAAATTGAAACAAAATTACACAAATATTTGACGTATTATTTGTCAAAATAAATTAAATAATAAATAAAGAATTTATTCTGACAGTTTTGTCAGATTGAACGTCAAACATTTGTTTAATTTTGTTTCAATTTCATAGCTATCGATAGTTTTGAGACAATTTCAGTCATTTTTAGATCTAATTTGTGTCGATACAAAGCATGCAAAATTAATTTCGTATTTTATGCCCTTATACTTTTATTTGAAGCTTTTTCTTTTAAATAATTAGGAAGCAGGGAATTTAAAACAGTATGATTTTACATGTTAAAGTCCTGTGTTCGAGAATCGTGGCCACCACACTGTATATGTATATATAAATAAAATAAAAATTAAATTATAAGTTTGAAGATAGGTAATAAATTCAAGCTGAAACTGAAATTCCAGCAGTATTCTTATGGCCAGCCAGCGACATATTCCCTATCGTAAAGATTGAGTAATCTAAGTTTAAGTATACACAGACACAAAATAATAGAAAATAAAAACTGTAAAACTGCTAAATCGGAATTTATTGAAGAAATGGTGTCAATTTAAGGAAGAGATATTCGAAAATTGTCTTTCCTCTTCAATTCAAACCCAGACGAGAAAGACTTTTTTTCCAAATTTAAATATTTTCTTATCCACTTGTTATGTGTATTTGTATTTATGGTATGTAAAAAAAAATATTTTAGAAATGTATGTATATCTATCTGAGAGTTTTTTGCGACTCGCCCCCCCCCCCTCTGGAAAAATGTCTGTGGACGCCCATGGAGATATGCTCTACACTTTGAACAGTAGGCGTTCATATTCTTATTTATTTGCTACACTGCCTGCACAACAGAAATGTACTCTCAATTACCCACTAGAGTATTAAATTCAGACAACAAAAATTACCTAGTATATCAATAGGCTATTCCCCAAACAAAAATTATTATTATAAATGTTAATCTACGTACAGAAATATATTTTTTATTTTATTGTAAAGTTTCTATTGACGGGAAAAATAATAATAAAGATTTATTAATTAATCGTGACGTAGCTAGCTGTTGATAATAAAGATAGCATGCATATTAAGAAAGAAAGCATAATAATGAAAAAGAAGGTTTTCTTTTTTGGACACAGATGGGTATACTTTGACAAGAACACGAAACATCTCACGAAACTGACTTTACGTTTGTTTACGTTTCGTCAACACTAGTTTTGTCACTTTTTACTTATAATATAGGTAGGAAATTTGTGAAGAAGTATATTATATTAATCACGTTCCAACTGTTAATATTCAGGTAATAATAAAAATTATTATTATTTTACAAATTTAAGAATAAAACATGTATGTACATTTTTTATACTAGGTACAAGGCGTGATGATATATTTACTTTTATTTATTTTAGTACATACTTTACTCAATTTTATACTTTGCTAGTAACAGATAGAAGTTAAAAAAGAAAAAGCACTTGACCAAGAGTGGTTATTTATTTAAATTAAAGTAATGTGAAAATTTTGCATAAACAGTACGTAATAAATTAAATTTGATGATTTAGTTGATTAGTTTAATTTTATAGTTTAGTTATTGCAGAAACTCAGCATAAATGTATATGAATATT
This sequence comes from Pterostichus madidus, assembly GCA_911728475.2. Lineage (NCBI taxonomy): Eukaryota > Metazoa > Arthropoda > Insecta > Coleoptera > Carabidae > Pterostichus > Pterostichus madidus. Next base: position 40,765,851 of record OU452307.1, on the reverse strand, counting down.
ACAAATTGGACAATGTATGTATATATGCATGTATGTTTGTGCCGGTGTCCTCTTTACCAAATAAGTCTTGCACGGTCGACAGTATTGTCTGGCATTGGGTGGTCTTCTCTTGTTTATTTATTTCACCACAGCCATGTAAAATTTACAAACAATAACATGTTTTTATCTTAGTTTCGTTACGTGATGGGAAATACAATTCCTCTCTTCTACAATTTAATTATTATAGCATCGTTTAAAATTCCGACACTGTTATTATATATGTACTTGTTACGGTTCACCTGAGGCATTCATGGTTTTGTTGTGCGTAAATACGTGATTATACGTAAGTTAGCGCGATGAAAAATTGTATAGTGCAATGCGTAAGAGACAGCGTGAAATATGATGTGATCTGTGGAGAATGCCGCGCAGTCTAATTTCACGACGTTATGTCGGTGACCTACAAACTACAGGTATGTGAAAAGGTCAATTCATAACTATTGTATCAATAAACCATGGCTAATTGTTATTTTAATGGAAAATGTAATTAATAAATTCATCAGTAGGAGGTATTAGATTAATTTCTGCACGGTTGTTATACAACAACAACGCAAACAAGTACTAAATATAGAAGCTCATTATCGTTTGTTCTTCGTGAGTAAACAAGTTTATGTAAACCGAGTGAACGCCCTGCAAATTTGGACAACTCATCATTAAAATGTCAAGGACAACCATCCGCTTTTGTTCCGTCAAACCAATAATCATTATATAGTGTCGTGTGTCGTTGCATTGCATTGCTCGAGCGTAGGCGGAATTCATTTCAATTTCTTTCGATTCAGACTATAAAAATACTTCGGTATATAGGAAAGAGACCTTCAGTACGACTTGTCAATCATTTCAATTTAAAATAGCAAGTCAACTTTCATTTTTAAATACAGATTTACGCGAAAAGTAATTGTATTTATTAATAATGATTACATAGAAAGCAGTAACTACTGTAGGACTCTACCTAGATCCTTGAAATCAATGTACTTTCATTACTTATTTTAATTACACATGTTTAATTCGTTAATAGCATATTATACAGCAAATTTTCCTAGTTCCAAGATTTATTTCTCCATGTACGTCATCATCATGACGTGTGCTTTTATTTTTTCTTGTAGCTATATAAATGTCTATTAAGATAATTGAGGAGTAAATTTGGATTGGAACAAGTAATGAAAAGTGACGTAGTCTAATTGATAATTGAAATGCGTTTTTTGTTTTGACAATACAGATTGCGCGGTGGGTGAATGTCCTAAGTCCTAATGAAAGTTGCGACAATTTTCGAGAAATCTAATTGTATTCATTTATTCTAATTGTTTAATTATTTCCTGAAAGATGTATTTAATTACTGAAGACAACTTGGAAAATTATTTCTGTACTGTGAAAAAGAATCGAAGGATATGAAGTTTGTTTACAGAGTAAAAGTGAATACGTAGTAATAAAGTTTGTAGTTTTTCTGCGAGTGAAGTGTAATGTCTCCCGTCGTGTAATGATTCTGTTTCCTAGCAACCACACACCGTCTTCCAATTACCATAAACAATGCGCGTGGCCATGGAGACTGACAATTGCAGCCATCATACTGTCTGACTCAAGCTAATACCAACAAATTACTATTTGTACGTTGTTGCATTCTTGTGATTATTTTGAATGTTTTTAATTGCTTGCCGAGGGCAGAGACCCCACCGTTAGCGGAAGAACCTTGAAACGAGTGTCTGATGATAGAAATAAAAAGTGACACTTGTTTTAGTTTTTACTGTCGAACAATACAACAATCATAATTGTCACGTAGAAAGTGAAATCTCATTTGTTTGGAACAAGTGCTCCCGAAACTCCGTTTAAATGATATTTATATTTACGCAGAACATAAACAATGCTACTTTATGACGGAAATTAAGAAATATATTTATTATAAATTCTTGTTACAACACCATTGTGGATTTTTAGTTTCCAAAAAACATTGGTTTCATCAGTGCAGCTTTGATACAAATATGAATAGTTAATCAGTCGCTAAGCAACAAGGTTATTCTACATTTTGGAAATGATTGCAACATGATTTATCTGAAAGTTCATCGGGATCGTAAATCGATACCAATCGTTTCTGTCATTGTTTTATTAGGCGAAGGGCAAACGGATAGTGCGTTTTTCTTGTTTTTCATTTCACATGCGTCTCTGTCTCCGCTCCATTTATCAACTAACTATAACAGTAATCATAAATTTATGATTACATTACAAAGTGTTACTGCTTAACAATGACAAATTTAACGGTAGCTGTTAACGGTGAAGAATTATAACACTTAAAAGGTTCTATCACTGGCTCATATATGTTACAGATTAATTGATGATATGAATCTGTGTGATACTGAAACTGTATTATCTGCTAGCGAGCTGCCGTGCTTCTTTCAAAGCCAAATAATGGCTATTATGAGTTACAATACAAGTTCCGCGTTACAGATTTCTCATTTTAAATTAAAGTGTCAGCTGGCGAAGCCGACCACCGTACATTCAATAACAATACTTAGAACTCAAAAATATATTATATACAGCGCTACCAATTATAACGACGCACTGGCATTGGAAACTGCAAAATCTGGACAAATGATGTTTCTATGAACTGTCATTTGTATTGTGAAACATGACATCTATTGCTTTTTTTATTACCCTCTCTGAAAGGTTTTTTTTTTCATCTCACAATTGAGAGAAGAAAGTAGAAGATCATTCACAGCTCCGAAATTAAGTGAAATTCACTTAGTAATTTCATTTATACTTAAGGATACATCTTAAAACAATGTTAAGTAGACTACGAAATTAACAAACTCAATTTAAATTGGTGTTATTCGTAAATGTTTTTTAAATGACAGAAATTGTATATTTTTGACATTATAATATAAAATCACTTACCGAGATCTGGTTCGGCAGAGTGCCACACCCAGTAATGGATAAAAAGCGTGATGATATATGAGAAAAACAATGATGATAATTAGTTACATGTAATAATGCGTTATTTAAATTTAATTTTTTTTTTTCTAAAATTTTTATTTTCTAGTAGAGTAGTGAAAAAAAGTAAATGTATCACAATCTACTCCAGGTATACAAATATGTAACTATTATCTGTATAACTTTTAATTTTCAAATTACTAATACAGTATTGTAATAAATTGTTCTTAAAAGAAATCTGCTAAATGTTGCGAATTGCGAGCAAGAAATAGTCTATGATTGTCGAGCAAAACAGATCTGAGAACAATAAATTCTATTGACCCAAAAACTGTTCGCGCGGAGATGAATCACCTGGACGATGGACGCTGCGGTTTCATCTGACATAACACAGCCAGCGCATTCCTCCACTCTGACAAATTATCCTCAGCTCTAAAAACAAAGAGCTTCCAGTGACATTTCCAACTACATTCCGCAAATACTTCCCTAAAACCCAAGGTAACGCACGCATGTATACATACAGCGCAACTGATATTAACCATTGATATGTGAGTGAACTTTGCTACGAGTTGTATGGCTGATTTTTTCACCCCGATTTAATTGTAATTTATTACTGCGCACAAGTATGTATAACACTTGGCAAGGATAAATGATTGCCTAAGTATATTGTGCTGTTATTGAGAGCATTGCATTTTTACACGTTTTGTCAACAAACATAACTAATTACAACAGTGGCGACCGCACCACTTGTAAGATGTGGATAGTGTTACGACATTCGAATCACACTCAAGCTAAAAATATATCAACTATCGCACTGCGGCTCGGTTCATAATTAGAGAGCTAGGGTGCCAAATGATGTGTCATTTTTTCCAGTGATAGAAATGGCGTTTTTAATCAATTATGTCATGATAAACATGAAAAAAAGAACATTAGATTTAGGAACGGGTGGCAACTATAGAAGGCGCCGATGTGAATTCGCACGTTTTAAGGGTGGTTGTTGCTCCCTACACCAGTCCACTTTCAGAGCTTCTGTCACCAATGAGCAACCAGAAATAATTTCTGTCTATAATTTTTTTGTCATGTATTCACCGTGAACAAGTAGTAATATGTCACACGACTCCATAAAAATTACCTACTTTGACCGATTTTGCCGCGCAAGCGTCACCAAAATTTCTGTCTACCATATTTATTACTTAATTTAAACTGAAAATTAGCCTGTAAAAAATATGTCAGCAGCCACCCTTAAATTCGGTGCCATCTTTAGTTGCCACCCGTTCCCAGATTTAATTTTCTTTTTTCATGTTTATCATGACATAATCTATTAAAAAAATCACATCATTTTGCACCCTAGCTCTCAAACTATTAAGTTCCTGTTGTACAGACAGTGTAGAATAAATAACTAGTAATAAATTTAGTTAATTTGATGTAAGCGGTCAAGGTTATTTTGGCCCGTGATGCATCTAAGATTCCATCTTCCACGAAATTTGTCTGAGCGTTCAGGTTTCGCTGCAGTCAGCCCTAATATCAAGGCTCCGCGGAATTCAGGTGTTTCCGGTGCTATGACCCGACCGATGTGCCGATGTTTGCGAAGGAAGTGACGCTGATGTAACGGAAGACCCGCGTGCCAACACGTGGACATTGTTTAGTGATTGGTTGAAGGGACTAGCTAATCTTATTGTGATCACAAATCAAGTGTACCTACAGCACAGTGAAAGTTAAACCGCACACTTGATACAGACTGCAGAGTGTGCATGTCATGCTAAATGCACTGGAACTACTCGTACACACACACATACATACATACACATCATGCTTTGTCCCGTCAAACTAGACACACACACACACACACAGTGGTGACAAATGGAGCAGGCCGACATTTATTTATTTTTACTTATGGGGTAGGTGGCTCAGTGGTATCGAATCGGTCTGTGGATTTAAGAACATTAGCCCTGTGGCTTTCCTCACACCATTGGTTTTCAAAGTGTAGGTCGCGACCCCTCGAAGAGTCGCGAAGATATGGAAAGGGGGTCGTCAGATGCTAGTTATAAATTTTACAATACATGTTTTCACAGATTCATCCCGTTGTAAGAGCTTTTATTTCAATTTGAAGGATTAATGAAATGATATATGAAACTAGATATGAAATTGGGAATTTTACCATTTAATTCCTCATATATTTTTACATAATTATGCATATTTTGATCCTCAACGTGTATTTTTTTTAATCACCGGAGTGGTGATCACAAAAATGTTTGTTAATGAAAATGACAATTTTTTTGGTTGGACCAGTTTAAAAATTGATTTTTTAAAAATATGATACTCTATAAATCAGACTACGAGAAATCGAATGCCGTTGAGCGCATCTTCATATCTTTTTTAGATTTCGAGTAACAGCGATTTTTGACTTTTTAAAAATCTCAACTTTGAAGGCTCATATCTCGCAAACTAAAAGAGATATTGAAATGCGGTCTGAACGAGTGCATTTCTCGTGCTCCAATTAACTTATATCGAAATTTTGAAAATTTTGAAAATTTTACAATTTTTTCAAATTTTTCATTTCTTAATATTTCAAAAAGTTGAAAAGATAATGTAAATCTGTGAAAACCAATGAATTCCTCTCGTAAAAGTACATAGGTATGCAAAATTTCAGGCAAAAATTCGCACAGATAAAGTTTTTATTGTAAAAAAAACGAAAAATCATTGTTTTTTAATTATTTCTTAAGGGGTACCCCTTAAGAATTTTACGAATTTTGGCCATTTTTAGTTTTTTTGCTCTAAAATTTTTATCCCTGGAGCAAACATTCTGAAATTTTACATACATATGTATTTTTTTACGAGAAATGTACTGGTGTTTACAGATTTTCATTATCTCGTCAAGTTTTTGAAATATAGGCAAAAACTTTTTTTGAAAAAAACCGTAAAATTTTCAAAATTTCAGTATAAGTTAATTAGGGCACGAGAAATACAGTCGTTCAATATCTCTTTTAGTTTTCGAGATATGGGCCTTCAAAGTTGAGATTTTTAAAAAGTCAAAAATCACTGTAACTCATAAACTAAAAAAGATATGAAGATGCGCTCAACGGCATTCGATTTCTTATAGTCTGAATTATATAGAATCATATTTTAAAATTTTTCGATTTTCAAATGATTCAACAAAAAAAAATTGCATTTTCATTAGACGAATTTTTTAAGATCATGACTCCGGCGATTAAAATTTGTTGTATTGTATTTAATTTGCTTACTAAAGGTAGCACGAACCCTTCTTATCCTGGCACGCATCATCTACATTCAAAACAAGCGCTTGTTTATTATTTACATCTAGGAATTCTCCGAACAACCACATTTAAATTATAAAAGAAGAAATTCCGAGAAGACGGACAATTGTTTGCCTTGGGTTTGTTTACATTCACACTCTAAATATCGACATTTATTTCCTGTTGTGTTAGATTTTAGCTGTTAACAGCAAGTAAACCTGGAATACGGAAAACAATTAACTATCAGAATCGCTACCGCATTTCAAAATCATGTTAATCCTATTATAAATCTCTTAATTGCAAATCGAAGGTTACTTGATTAGACCACAGTGCTTATTTCCAAATGCCACCTACTATATTATAGTCTACACTCAGTTACGCAACAATTTCGCAAGCTTGGAAGCGCAGATAAAAACTGAAGTAGATCTTATGCGATATAGGTAAACATAATCACTAATTACATGTTGTGTAGATACTCTACCCACCCAAAAAACGAGAAAAAAAAAGCGCCTTAATTACTCTTATCACGATCCAAATGCGCCTTTATGTAAGTAAGCAGAAATCATGAAAGGCGGAAGATGAACTGGTGTAGGTGACTGTGTATTGTTCCTCAACACTGCAAAAGAGTAGACCACATACATTTTATTATTTTATATGTTAATCTACGTACAAACATAATTTATCCTTTTTGTTATTTTATTTTGTTGTAAAGTTCCTATTAAAGGAGAAACAAATAATAGATTTACCTATTAATTAATCGTGACAAAGATAGTATTAATATTAAGAGAACAAGCATAATAATGAGAAAGATGGATTTATTTTTTGAGAGATATGGGTACAGGTTTGACATAAGCGTGAAAAAGCTCACGCTTGTCAACACTTGAACAATATTATATTATTCACGTTCCAACTATTAATATTCAGGTAATATTATGTACATTTTTTAGGTTTCATTCAAATGGAAGAATTTGATGCACTAGGTTGCTGTGCTAGTCTAATATTTATTATTTTAATTAAATATTGTTTTGTGCCGAATTGTCATTTCGGTGCACATGCGCATTGCCTCACAATGTGAAGTTGCAATTGAATTGAGCCACCTATGTTACAACATCATGATTGTTTTGAATTGTGCGTTAAATATTTGTTTAAACGGCGCACTGTTGGAATAACCTATTGCCCTAGGCAACTATAGTTAGTTCGAAGAGTACATGAAATGATCAACATAGGCTAGTTGTCACTTTGCCGTATCTTAATAGATCTGCTTCGCATAAAACAATGATTGCAGCCAATTAAAAATCGATAAAAATTCTCACGCTTTATACGAGAAAACAAAAGTGCCAATAACAGTAATGATAACAATTAGATGGCGTGGAGACCTTGGCCGACACCGAATCCATTGGAACTTGGTGGTAAGGCGAAGGTGACTGACAGCGGCGTCAAGGTCGCGTAGCCTCTGCATTCCTCCACACACACTCTCTCACCCGCAGAATCGAATTCAGGGTGAGAAAATCATTGATTTGATTGATGGTTTGTGTATGCATGACTGTATACTATGTATTTTCATATTACCTTGAACATTTGCCGCAAATAAGGTAGGCATGCCTGTTCTGAAATTTCGGATCTTTACATGCAGAATAAATTGCACTAATGCTACAAAAGCGCATCTAGAGACGAAAAGTGTTCATTCCAAATAAGATGACAACTGACAAAAATATAGTTCCAAATTTGCTCGCTAGAATGTCTTTACTCTTTACTGTTACTGGCTGTGAATAAATGACATAGCGCTGACGTAGGCCAAGGAATATTTGGAATTTAATGCTGTTTTTGAACAAATTAAAACACTTATAAGGCGTAAAATATATAATTTTATTCGTATACATTCTTGCATGAAAAAAATAAAACCGAAAATGTGAAATGATCACATTGCGAGAAGACAATTTTATTTTGTGACAAGATCGTAAGAAAAAAGTACTAGTACTCATAGTATCGTATATTTTCCGTTCTCAAACTTTTAAAATGTTTGAAACAAAAGTGATAGAAAATACTGTTTTGAATATAACAGTTATAAAACAATAAAAATCCGACTTGAATTCTTGAATTAGTTAAAAATATAAAAAGTTGAAAGCATTGGAGTGTGTTGTATCGCCATCATTTGTATTTATGTAAATTTGAAGCATTTTTGAGAGGTCATTCCAGTTGGATGTGAAATAATTCAACGTCCACGCACACCAGTTCCATTTGCCACATCACAACTATGTGTATGTGTGTGTGTGTGTGTGTGTGTATGTATGTTTAGTATTATTATTTCTGCTTCAATTCGGACAATGGCCGGCCGGTGTAACTATTAGTTCCAGTTCCGCCATTATATACGATAAATTGGCTGATTTTAATTTGGATATTTCGAGCGGAGTAAACTTTAAACAGATTAAATCAAGTTCAAATGAAATTTAATTGAATTCGTTATCAGCAAGGTCACAAATCTACAGCTATTCTCTACTTATTTGGATTTGAAAACCACGGCTCGTATTTCGTGTTGGCTGCCATTTTATTTTATAATACAATTTTCAGATAAAATAATATTACATCATTATTCAAAAATTTATAATAAAGATTCTTTACTGAACGTAGAATTTCATATAGGTATGATTAAATTGAATTGAATATGTATGTTGTACACAATTCATTACCATATTACCTTATTAACGTATATAATTAATTACATTATGTGAACAGATCTGACTTTCACTAAGAAAACAATGCTTCAAACATAATTAAAAATTCGTAAGTTGATAAGTAAAAATGGTCCACGTATCAATAACTAAAATGTGATTAAAGTAAAGCGTGCTGTGCATGTGTGTGTGTGTGTGTACGAGACGTCATATACAATTTATTTATAGGTTGTATTCACATTGAGGCTATTTTTGTTGTCCAGTTTATAATAAGAATGGTTTTAGCTGTAAAATGTTTCCGCATGAGAGCAATAAACGTCATGGAAGAAAATAAAATAATGCCAGTTTAACCAAAATAGTTGAGTGGGCTTTGCTGCCATGAATCACCGGATTGAAATAACGCACCCGGAAACAAATATGAGTGTGTATTTACGAATATGTTACTGTTACTCTCACACCCACACTAACATTATTTATAAGCAGAATAATCCAACACTATCAGCTGACTTTAAATTCTAAATAAATCGTTTTTCACACAAGGTCAACATTTAAAAATATCTCCAGGTACGTTTTGAACTTTTACCTTATGTATGTGAATCATCATTTCAGCCATTTCGTAATAAAAGCACGTCGTACTCAATGTAGATCGGTAGAAACAAAAGTGATGAGTAACATACATACTCGTACGTGATCAACACACATGTATTTTGATTTTATACAAGAATGTATTGTTTGTAAGAAGACATAGAGAGTATAGCTGTGTGTGTGTGTGTGTGTGTAGAGGCAGGCGCCATGTTTCTTGTGTTGATCGCGGTTTTATATCTGAGCGGAATGTTAGCAACTGGTTCGTCTTCACTTGTCTCCGTCTCGCGAGTCGCGATGTCCTTGTGTCCTTCCCGAAGGACGAGTCACTGTCCCCCTTACTTACTTACCAAGCACCAAATGCTGAATGCCAATCGCACTGCTCTTTTACTACTTATACTTACAACAGAATGATGCATACCTGCAACAACAGAAACAAACCAAAAACATTTAGCATATTTCTAACAATCATATTTATTATGCTACACAATAGACAACTAATTCCAATAAGTCTACCACCATTCGAATACAATTATATTTGCATTCATCTAGGACCGGAGTAACACGATGAGGGGCCCAAAGCAAAACAGATTTTGGGGACCCCTGTTTCAAAAAAATTAGTCTTTATTCGTAGAATAAAGTAGTAAGTAGCATTGTTTTTAAACAGTACAATTGAAAAGAGAAGCGAAGGTTATTGCCGGAAAATAAGTAAATGAATATATAAAATGAATTGTATATTCTTGTCAATATTAGTTTTTTAATTTTTAATTTTTTACAATTTCCGCGCAACCCCCAATTTGTCGGGGCCCTAAGCTATAGCTTAGTCAGCTTATGCTATAATCCAGCACTGCATTCGTCTGTAGTAACTATAAAACCATCTTATAACCTACATAGGTTTCTTTTATTTTACTTTGTTAAGTTACATTGCCATCCCTTAACACAGTCTCTATTTTAGTCAATGTTATTAGTTTTTTGTTTTTGTTTTTGTCGTATATCATATCCTACTGTACTGTGCACGTAACAATTTTCCAGCACACTGTGTGAAGGGTGAAGAGGTGGAACCGTAGTTTGAGAAGAAGCTTAGTTTAGTTGCAGGGAATATTTGAAGTAATGTTTATGAAAAGAGCAGCAGCTACTGTGCAGTTAGTTCTGGTGTAGTTGAGGAGGCAGGGGTTGGTTGGTTGGTTGTATTTTTGTCGCTCGCTCGCTCGCTCCCGACCTTCGGATCGGAATACAATGGGCGCCGGTCGCTGAAAAACCTGCAGCGTGCAGCGTGCAGCTCTGATAACAGAACAATCAAAGTGCTTGCACAATCACACTAGCCAACATGGCCACGTTCAACTAAACCAGCACTCATCAACTTGAGCGACTTCCTCCACGCTTTCCGTTACTTACATTCAGATACATAAATTACTATAAACACAAGACAAATCGTTTAATTGCCGGTCCAGCATCCGTTGAATCAATCAACGCGCACTAATTAAAAGTGTCCTGGTGACGAGCCGCCCATGGACGAACACAAATGTAAAGCATTCCGTGTTGGTCGGCGCGGCGAGCGCGCCAGTGTTTTGCGCGCGGACGTACAGCCTTGAACTTTCGTTCTTGATTTTATTTCATTTCGTTTTGGTTTTGTGCACAATACACAGCATCGCCAACTGCAGGCTCGGGGTACTGACTGCTTCTTGATGTACATACACCACGGACAAAATATGCGAAATATTTGTGAAATGAATGAATGCTCGGATGGTTGGTTCGGTTGCTCACGATGAACGATGCTGGCCGAGTCGATGAACCCATGCTGCAGCTACGGAGCCTAAGTCAATACGAGGAGTTTTTAGTGGTTGTGAAGACTCCGTGAGAAAGATCAACACGACAACATCGTTCTAATTAAATGCATTTATTGTACCCGGGACCGAACCCTTCATTAGCACATCCACCACACTAGACCTACACTTTACAAACTATGTCGTGAGATATTCTACTCTTCTTCACACAGTCTTGTACCTGTCAAATGTTGCTATGAAGCCTCCCCCCAACGCCTAATAGTAAATAGCAATTTGTGCATTACTAAATGACAAGGTCTGATTATTTGATGAGTCTGATGAGTGAATGTTTTTGAATGATTCTATGGTCCCTGCTACCTCATTTAATGGGATACAACAAGATGTTATGTATATATGTATTATTAAATTTATTGTAAAACATAATCTTATAATATTGTATTTTAAAAATAGGCAAAGTCATACTGATTTGTAAAATTTGACTAAATTGGCGTGTATCAAATTTCTATGACTATTCATCATGTTTCAAGATGCTCTACATTTACCCACAAGAAAAGCTTACTGCAATTTAAAATAAATAAATGTATCATCACGCCTTCTAACCATTATTGGGTGTGGCATTCTGCCGTAGTAAATCTCGGTATATATTTTGCGCGTACTCTGCGGTTATCAACCGTCAAATCACGGCCCTCAAGGATGATAGTGGAGAGAGAGAGCCACAGGGGTAGTTTTAATGTGCTGAAAATAGTTTGTCGATTGTGAAAATCAAATCCGGGTTCTCTAATCCACAGGCCGACTCGATACCACTGAGCCACCTACCCCTAGCTGCAATTTAAAATGGAAACCGATGCTATATGATTGGTTGAATATATTACGAATTTCTTGTACGATTGCTCCAGCAGATATATTTGACGAATTCTACAGTAGGGTACAGTGGATGCCATCATCAGATAGTGGGTGAAGGGGTGGTCCGAGATTCCAGCGCCCAACGGAGGGCGTGAGTTTGTCACACGACGCAGGCGTGTTCCAAGATAAATCCGCCTGATTACGTCACCGTCACCATAGCAACGGCTTTGTTCTCCATTCGCTCGCACTACAAGCCAGATACAGTTGTGAGCCTTTAATCTAGTTTAGATTACGTCACACAACACAGAGATTGCAAGAAGCGAAGCGAACGAACCACCAGGTAGACAGTCACAACTTGATCTCAATTACAAATTAAATTCATATATTATCACGGCTTTTACCCACTATTGGGTAAGGTATTCTGCTGTAGCAGATCTCCCAGTGAAATGCGGCTACCAGCCGTCGAAGAGCAACCGCCAGCAGGAGGAAAGAGCACGAGCCCCCATACAAATATATTGCGCTCCCTAATTCATTTTTAATTTTAATTTTCTATTGTATGTTCGTATTTACCTACATTATTTAGTATTTCTAAAATGTTCAGAAAGAGTGAATTATATATATTTACTATATTCTCCATAATATATGATAAAAATAATTCGTGGAATACAAATGAATTGTCGAATATTGTAACAAAGTACTTATTTATTGTTCTATCATTTACCGTTCTACGTTTTGGACGTTTTCAGTTTTTACGCGCTTAAAGTCTTCTCAAAGATTGTCCATGCGGCATGAACAGTTGGTACATTTAAATTTAATAGGATTTGGAGAAGCCCGTTCAAAAAATACAATGCCAACAAAAACAGAAAACTACAATTTAAGTAAAATGTGTTATTTTAACATCATATTTTTTGTGTATTCCACGTAAATAAATATTGGCATATGCAGCAAAATTAGTTTCTTGTAGATAAAAGTGCCCAGAAAAAAATTATGGAACTAAATTTTATATCACAATACTGCCAGTACATTTTATTTAATATAGATGATTTCATTATGATAGTGTGTTTTAACGAAATTAATACTACTCTTTTATTGCTACTGATGAATTTATTTTAAATATTTGAATCTGTCACTGTCATCATGAATATTTTAATTTGTCTAACAGTTTTGGCGTCCATTCCTGCGAAATACGCAGATATGTCTTGTACTGCGCCCCCCATAATATATTCTAATAAAATTTACGTGCTCCTCGACATTTAAAATATACATCTTATTATCTTTATTGAATTCTCGTTTATAGACTACATTAGAACAAGTATAGTAGTAAGTCTAATCTATGATATATCAATCAGCAAAAGTTACAACTTATTAAGAATTTTGCTGCTCATGGCATTATTTAAAAATCAAATAAATATATATCAAAAATTTATCGATTTATAAAATATTTGTAAAATAATTAAAATTATGCTATAATTTCTAAAATTATGATTTTAATTATCGATTATGGTATCTTATTTATTTTTATGGTAGTATCTAAAAAAATATGTCACCATGTCGATCATTATGTCGCATCTGGCAACGCTAATGGGAACTCTTCTTTAACAACTGCGTAAAAATATACATATTTTAAACCATGACAGAGATGTTTCTAAATAATGACATGTTTACAAAAAAAACCCATAAAATAATGAATTTAAAAATAATGAAGGGATGACATCTGAACGTGAGTGAAGTGTGTGTGTGTGTGTGTGTGTGTATCCGTACATCAACGTTTATGTACCGTTCGACGCTTTATCATCAAACAACAGCAACCTGTGTCACCGGCTAAATACTTCCTCTAAGCCAACTCATTACTACACGCGCTGTGTTGTTGTTGTTGTTGATGTGTGCATGTCAAACTTACTACCATGACAACCATATTCACACGACCTATAACTAACTCAATTTACCCACAATCAATTCGTGGACAACACAATGTGTTCTAACACTGTATCCCCTCCGCCTCACGAGCATTTCAAATTTTCAAATTGTACATTGTGATCTTTAGTTTCTGAGATAGACCAATTTAAACACTACCACCCTGTCAGAATATCAAATCCCTCAATTAGAAGAAGAAAATTATAATTTTCATCCCTAAGGAAACTAAAGCCATATTTATAGCACCTAAAATTCAATGACCGAGTGTAGTAATTATTTTTAATCATGACTAATTACTTTTTGCAGACACTCTATATTTCATTACGTTTAACCTTTCGATAGTGTGCTGGAATAACTATTTACATAACAAGTGCGCGAAGACATACTTTGTAATTTTTAAGTACAAGCAAATAAAAATAAAATAACTATGAAAGAAAGAAAAAAAGATATGAAAATCAGCTCAATAGCATTCGATTTTTCAACTAGCTCATCAAAAATCAAAATAAACAGTGACTCTTCCTATGAGTTAAATACGCCAGGGTTCGAATCCCAGACAGAACATGTACATAATTAACACGTCACGGCTGCAGGTAGATAGAGCAGAGTTGAGATTTGACCGCAGGTATCACAATCCGTCTTTGTGTTGGGCTCGACTTAACAATAGATATTAATTAGGGTTAGCAGCAGAAAAATATGGTAAATGGTTGTGTTAGGCACGGAGTGAAGATGTCTACAAGAACTCATCAACGAAGTTAGAAGAAAGTGCATCTAAATGAGCTACTGGTTCATTACCAACAGCGACATGAGTACCGGATACTGAACCAGTTAGTTAGTTAAGTGCTCTCTACCCGAAATACAAACTCTTATCTCAAATACATCGCGACGATTTATACATTTTTGAATGTGATCGAACCGGGTTTACCATTTTGACATTCTGCAATACCAGGGCCGGTAAACAAAATAAACAACGCAAAAAATAAAACTTAAATGAAGCATAACTTGTCGAGAAGCCAAATGTAACAAACGATTAAATTATACTTCATATAAAATTTACCGAGTGACACTTGGTAAAGATGAACACAGGAATTTAACATGTAAAATCATATTGTCGTAATTTCCTGCTTCCCTAATTATTTTAAACAAAAAAAAGCTTCAAATAAAACTGTTAGGGTATAAAATTCTGCATCCAATTTAATATACAAAATTAATTTTATGCACAACCGGGCCGAAAGGCATATGTTTTAGCCCTAAAAAGTGGGCTTAAACACTTCCTTTGGATAAATAAATAAAATGAGAATTTTTGTTTATTGTGAATACTTGATTCTGCAAAACGTCATTTTGACATATACCTATGTACATATTTTAATCTTTTGAACATATAATTAAACGTTATTTTGTAATGCATAAAATATTGTATGTATCACGGGTGAAAACAGGCGTTTCTGGCCCTAAGCATGTTATTAGCCCTAGGTACTTTTCGCCTCGTGCTAATAATCATGCCACGGGCCAGAAACGCTTGTTTTTACCTTTGGTACATAAATAACTATTGTATGCTGTTTAGCGCCACAAATTAGGTCTGAAAATAAGGAAAATTGCCTCAAAACTATCAATAACCATGGAATTGAAACAAAATTAAACAAACGTTTGACGTTTTATCTGTCAAAATAATTTCTTTATTTCATATATGATATAAGCAAAGTTGTAAGTTTGTTTTCCATCCAAAATTAGCCGATGCGCTGTAGGCCCCGTGTTATGAGAAATGCGGGCCTGATTAAAATAACAAGAATTCAAGGTATTGAATCTAACTGCACACACAAGTCACATTCAAGTGTATAAAGATATACGATTACGGAATAAGAGTCATAGCGTTGATATATGACCAAACAGCTAAAAGCATAAATTATACAGAAAGGTCTAACCGCCTGCTGTTTTATGATAAATTTTTGTGTTACCCTCAATCACTTCTAATGAAGTGACGATAGCTTTTTCCCTTTGAACATTCAACGCAGATGCCCACACAACACTTTAATAATCATTTGTAATTAGCTCATATATGGGGTAGGTGGCTCAGTGGATTTGAGAATCCAGGTTTGATTCCCACATCCGATAAACAATTTTCACCACATTAAAATTATCCCTGTGGCACGCCCTCCACTAACATCATTGGAGGCCGTGATTTGACGACTGCTAACCGCACTTCATGCGTAAAATATATCACATACCGAGATCAGTTACGGTAAAGTGCCACATCTAGTAATGGGTAAAAGGCGTGATGATATATTTATTTTAAAAGATTTATGTTTCTCTGCTTTTTTAATATGGCACTGATTTCTTATGATTTTACAATTTTTTTCCACAACTAATGACGTAAGTGAACCCCTTAAACATTATTACTACAGTATAGTTTCTGTGAAATGTCAAGAGCGCGTTGTTGTCGTTTAATTGAAATGTTGATCATTCACAATTCTCATTGTAAAATGCCTAGTCATTAATTTACTCAACTCAACTGAAATTCAATATTTTATTTCCGCAAACAATAGGTCATTGTGTTGTTCGGTGTAGGCACCACGAACAAAACCAAATAATTAAAAATAAATGCAAGCAGTACGATAAGCTAAAGAAATCTACAGTTATGTAGAAAAAATAAAAACTATCTATTTCAAGCTGTAATGAAAAATACCGCAACACTGTTTTAATTCGGACACGCGATTCTCGGATATTCATAACAATCATTAATAAAATGGGGCCATTTCACCACATAACGTAATAGTTAATATCTGTTAGGTTCAATTTTAGAGCTGAAATATTTTAAACTTAATACTTTAGAAGATAAGTTCGTCCCATTTTTAGTTCACGTAACAAACTTTCAATCATATCCATACAATAACCAGCACAGTGTGAAATTCAGTATTTTGTCAAAAACAAATATGTATACACTCATTCATTCTTAAATCGTTCCCGCAATCTTTCACCCTTATTCACCTGTTTCGGCAATCATTCATTCGACATACGTTTCAAATAACATACACCCACCCACTCTTTTAACAACGAGCAAAAAGGATTTTATTTGTAAATTGTAGGTATGTGTGACAGCTTTACATACTAAAGGTTAATAGTGTTGCTTACAAGAAGTAAAGTTGAAGAAAATACGAATATTGCACAATAAAATACTCCTTAGCTCATTCTCTACTTATATATCTGTAGGTGGCTCTGCTAAAAATATGCTTTTTCAGTAAGTAAGAGTTTCCGTTTGTTAGACATCTATAAAAAGTAAAAAATTAATAAAACATGTCGCACGAAGGAAAAAAATCATGTAGTTCTCATGTCAGTAATTACTGCATCTTTGTAAAACACCGCTCAACTGTTATTATGACTAATTGAGTGCAATTTATATTGTCAATGAAAGTGTGTGAAAATTATGTTTAAACGATTAAACAATATAATATCTGTTATTCATTGAAAACGTTTGTACAATTCAATCAAATTACATAGCACACTGCACACATCAATATATAATAATTGTGTAGTTTCCTATACCTACACATCATGTTACCGTTACTAAACATAAATACTTTCTTCATTTATTCGTCTGTAATTACTTAAATATCTAATGAGTGTTTACTACGTACGAGTGCACGATGTCAACAAGTGAAATTTTTTACTCAATACACCCGTCAAATTTCAATTCATTTGCTCGAAACAACTAAGCGCAAATATATTGAAAATTGCTCGATAAAATTGTCTCGATTTAGGTAAAGAGAAATTTGAGAAAATTCACTAATTCACCACATTAACTTTCAAATTAATAGCACTCGGAGGAACAGTTTGAATAATTAATTCGTAACCTAGCAGCGCCTCTGTTTGATTTATATGCAAATCTGTCTCAAGTATATTTATGATATAATTTATAGTATTTATATTGGCGCCATTTAGGCATCAAATTATGTTAAAATATTACGAAACGCTCGTGAATTAAAATGCTTAAAATTTACAACACAAAGATATGAATCTAAAAAATGTTGTATCTGATTTCCCTTGAAAAGCTTAGCCACTTTGCATTCATTAGAATTCATTTTCATAATACTATACACACAGTATTTTTGATATTACAAAGTTGTACTTGAAAATATGAATGTACACAACGAGCAAGTGTGTGTGTGTGTGTGTGCGATGTAAACGTACAACAATTAAAACAGATTTTATGCGTGTGAAGTTTTCTACGACCTTAATACTCGTTGCAAAACGAGCGTTCATTATAAACATATTCAGCAGAGACAAGGGACTGCGGCCTAACACTGACAGAATGTAGAGTTGGCTCTGGCACACACACTTCAAGTGCGTTTTGTTGTGAAACGAATCATGCTAATTTCAATAGAAACCATCTGTGTGTATGTGTGCCTGTATGCGCTAGCTCGGTGGTCTAATCTTAATGGGTCCCAGGCATATGTGTGTGTGTGCTAATGTCTTTACAGTATTTCTGGTACAAAAGTTATTTTTATAAATTCAACAGATAACATTTTATTACAATAAAGTCATGGTTGTTCCTTGACAGCTGTCGCCCAAAAACAATAAAATAAAAAGGATTTCCGAGAACAGATATGAAACACACAAAAACGAAAATAAAGAAGATGTTGTCTGATGTAAAACAGTTAGCTAGCAACACATTGCACGGTGTAAATCATACAGAGTCCGAAAAGTATCTAAAGACGACGTTGAAATACGAGCTTGACTCTAGCCAGGTGAGCAGAAGTCTCAGTGTGCTTATCTACGATCAAAGCGAGACAATTGAAGTGAAAGAGCAACGAATTTTGAACTGCATTTGTCATCGTGGCCTACGCGAAATTCGTTTGCGAAAATTGATTGTGTTTATATTGATGTAGAACTTTCTTTCATTACGAAACAGCCGAACAACGAACAATAATTTGTCACTTTTACAAATTTGAATAGTGCAGATCATACGAGCAGATAGACACCCTGCGTGTGCCAGATTCTACAAATTGGATCACACCAGGTGTTATCGGGTGTGGGATAAGATAATGTAGTGCAGTTTTGGGTTACAAAGTGTGGGAACTGTGCTTGCTGATGATAATGCCAGGGCTAGAATAATCATTTCAGTTAGGTTATTGACAAGCAAGGCTATTTATTTTTTATAAATACTTTCTATTTGGACGTTTTTTTAATATTGTTTGACATAGTTCCTTTGCTTTATTTAAAATGTTTTACATGTGTTATCAGCATCGCAACTTTGCCTGATAAAAATATTATACAAATATTTTGTATGTGTGAGTCACTGTTGACGTTCAAGGAAATATGCTGCCGCTGGCCTGGGATTCATTTTAAAATAGACACTATCTAAATATTTCACATTTTTAATTTACTAATCTATATCTGGTATCTCGTAGTCTTTTGCTGTAAATTCTATAAACCAAGTTTTTCGCACCATGGCTTCGTCGATTACTTTACAGGAATATTTAGATGTAAAATTTAATTCTTTATACAGCTTTTATTCGAGACATTTTTCTATAAATAATCAGGGAAGCAACGGTATAGCGGAAAACCCATTTCCTATGTTAATTGCCCAAGTTATAGTTTTCTTGGGATATCCTGTGTAAGCATGAAAACTGTATATTGACTTTAGAAATTATATAGTCTTTAGTTGTTACTTTAAAGATTAAGAACACAATCAAGTTGATTCTTGATACAGTACAAACATGAAGAAGAACTGTGCATATGAGTACTTTACTTAGTGGATTATAAGGACGGTGAATTTATCAACCCTGGTAAATAAGGAAGAATCTTAGTAAGAAGAATTTGATCTCATTCGCGTCGATTAATTGGTGTTAGTTATTTTAACGAGGTCGTAATCGGGGCGCTCACAAAAACATTGTTTGCTTATTCCTGAGATAATGACTATAGGCTTTGTGTGCACATGCAGAATGCCCGCATCACGACCACGACCACGACGCTTCACCTTCAAATGAGTTGCAAGAATGCTAAGCGACCAACGAACGTCCACAATCCGAGCCGGTCAAAGCCCACTTAAAAACAAGTTAAATCAAAACAAAAAAATCACACACGCTCACAGTTATTTGACAGATTCTCATTTGAATACATCGGAGATGAGGAGGTTCTTAGTCTTGTTAGCACCCCCCTGACCAGCCGACACATTGTCTACATTTCCAACATCCGTTATATATGTACATAGTTTCATTAGCTCATAAAGCAACCGTTTCACAATGATGACAAAATGAATACAACAAGTTGCAAATATGACAATGTAGCAATGAGCAGAGCACACGGTGGAGGAATGTTCACCTGCGAGAGTAATCCGTGTCTGCGGCGATGGTGTTCAACTCGTCCAACTGCACGTCACGAACACAACAAACAACACACGTCACACACTGTTGCACTACTCACATTTTCTTCTAACAAAGACACTCTGGCTTTGGTTTGGCTGTTCGTCTGAGCAGCGGCTAACGAATACTTGGTTGCTAGCTAGTTGTTCAGTGTGTTGTGGTGGTAAGAGGCTGAGTAGAGTCGAAGAAAGCCGGCTGGGACCGAGTCGGCCCGAAGACTGGTTTACCTGGAGCTGACTCTACCTGATGCACGTGTGTGTCGTGCTGACCTGTGCCATGCTGCGCTGTGCTGTGCTGTGCCTTTATACTAACTATACAAGATCTACCGTTCATTTTAACAAATCACTTTTAACCCTCGGACCATGTACTCAAACAAAATATGCAAGTACCAGTATTACTTCAAATACTTGTTCATAATTAAAATGTACTTACAGTAGTAAATACTAAGTAAAATTAACAATTAAGTTATTTAATTACATAATTCAATTTAAAAACAAAATAAGTGTTTTCCCTATTGGCCCCAATTAAAGAATTATAATTTCATGTCCTATCTCGAAAATGAATAGACATTTGCCTAAATTAATAAACAGGCGTTTCTGGCCCGTGGCATGATTATTAGCACAAGGCGCAAAGCACCAAGCACCAATTTCATCCGTGGTACATGCAATATTTTATGCACAACAAAATAATATTTAATTATATGTTCAAAAGATTAAAATATGTAAATAGGTTATATGACAAAATGACATTTTGTAAAATCAAGTATTCACAATAAACAAAAATTGTCATTTTATTTATGTATCCATAGGAATTATTTCTTTATGGCCCATGGGCCAAAAAGAAGTGTTTAAGCCCGCTTTTTAGGGCTAAATCACATGCTTTTCGGCTCGTTTGTGCATACAATTATTTAAACAATTTTTATAATAATATAAAAGTACGAAAAGCAATGCTTTCAATGATACATTTATTTTTTAAAGATGACAAAATAATGATTTAGTTTTCTTGATTTCACAATAATGTTATATACCATACAATTATACTATTGCAAACTGGGATTTATGCTCAAGTTTATGGCTGTGTGTTATGTTTACGTTATGGCTGCATCTACAGTGAATCATTTTGTTAATAGTTCATTAACAATCAAACACAGTACTTGGCATTTAGAAAATTAATTAACATAAGCTAAACGCTTTACCAATGACAAGAAACATACACTTATGTCATTTACAAGCAAAAGTTCATACATTCAAATCTCGCTGACTTGTACTTATATCCAACAACTACGATTGTATCTGAGTGGTTAAGATTCCACTATAAGCGATTAATTTCCTGCTTTACACCAGAGCAAATAAATAGATATTACATCGTTCGCAACCTACACAACTGTCATGCAATTTGGGAAAATTTCTATCCAAGTCTTCATGATGATGACATATCATCTGATTGAGATTCAGAGCACGTGGTTATGGGAAAATCTAAGGCACCGTCGACCGGCGAATATGCCGAGGTCTCATCCCGTCTGCATTTAGCATATCACAGAAGTCATCGGCGACTCGTGAGTGACTAGAGGTCATCTCACATCTGAGACGGTTCCTATTAAAGTACCGGAGATTCAAACGAACCTATGGTTCTATGTTTGTATCTAGTTTATATCATATGAATTTTAAATATTTACACAGTATGAATACTATTTTTAAGACGTTATCAAAAACGTGCTCAGAGACATGCGCACAAAAAACACCCACAACAATATTTTGCTTTACAAAAATTCAGGATCAGCTAAAACTTTTTTTGAAAATCAGGCTGTATATTTTCAATCGCATATATCTATGGAGTTTAATATTATTTTTAACTCATTTTTTCGTTAATACTCATATAAAGTAACTAATAACTCAGTGGTATCGAGTCGACCTGTGGATCCTGAGAACCCTGGTTTGATCCCCACAGCCGACAAACTTTTTCACCAAATTAAAATTATCTCTGTGGCTCCCCCACCACTAACATCTTTGGGGGCCGTGATTTGATGGCTGATAACCGCACTTCACGCGTATAAATATATCACTTACTGAGATCTGCTTCGGTAGAGTGCCACGACCAGGAATGGATAAAAGGCGTGATGATATATTTATATTTATTTATTTATTTCAAATAACTATAACATTCAGAGAAAAACATGAAGAACTAAAAGAATTTTACTCTAAAATAATACAAGTGCGACACACATTAAAATATAATTAGATTTAATTACAATACAAGTGATTGACAAACTAATTAATGAGTAGGTGTTAATTAAATTAAAGTTATAATAAAGTATTAAGCTGGTATTAGTGATGTAATGCGATTTATTTATTTATGATAACTCCTGTCTCTGTATAAGGCCATGTTTGCACTGCACGTTATGACACTATAAAGGCACATTTACACGTACTGGTGACCTTGACGTGACACATATGACACTCGCTGCAAACACTCTAGTCTAGTTCAGCACCGTTTACACGGAATTAGCGGCAGAGAGGGAGCCATCTGGGTCGCAAATATTTACACGATCACACTTGATGATTTCATAACCGATGCATTTTGTCGAGAAGATGGGTTTTCCACGCGGATCGGTTGGTGTGTTTTGCATACAAGCACCGAGTCTAAACACTAAACAAGATCTACCGTAACGGTACATTGCTGATGGCATTTTTGCATTCCTAGTACAGCGCACAAAGAAAGAATGCCATCCGTCCGCTTGAGGCTAACACCTTCAAGATATTCTATACCCCTCAATGTTGTCTTTGACCCCGCTACTAATCTTCAATATTCATATTTATTACGAATTCTACTAGATTATGAATAGGATCATTATCTATTCCGTATCAATTAATAATTTATTAATTTCAGCTATTGAAATGTGATTTCACTACGATACACAGGATATTTAGAACAGTAAAAGTTACAGTTTAACCGAATATTCGAGGCCCGAATAATTTGAATATTCGTTAGTTTCCATATTCGTTATTCAGATATTCAAAAATTATTCGGATTTGAAATTTAACATTTCCAGAGGATATATATCTCAAAAACTAAATAAGATATGAAAATGCGCTCAACGGTATTGAATTCCTCGTATCCGAATTGACTTAGTAGCAAACTTTTAGCGCAGTACGAACTATCCAGACAGCCAAAACCGAATATCCGTTATGTAAATATTCGAATAATAAAAACAACATCTCTAGAAATCTGAAAATTTACAACGCCAGCAAAACGATAACGAATACGTACTGACAGAATCCTTTCATTTCGAGGACTAAAATAAAATAAAAACATTGTATGTACCACGGACATAATAAAGATTATGCCCTTAATACATAAATAACTATTAATATGCGTTGCCGTGGGAGACGCGCGGTAAAATGTTTATTTGCTCGTTCCTTAATAACCATCAACGTTGTGTTGACAACTGATAACATAAATGTAAACTTTGCATAGGAGTCGTACGAAAAATTATTTTAATTCTCCAGTGTTAATATGTATGTACAATTTTTATTAGAAAATAATCGCAATTTCAACATTGCCACTCATAGCTATACATTTTTTTTTATCTGGCTTACTATCTTGACCTTTAGTTAACTTATAACTTTTGTAATTTCCAAGAGTCCAATTTAATTTATCCATGGTTTTGATAAACAGATCCTTTGTCATAAACATGCCAAAAAGCGCGCACAGGATGTACCAAACTGCTTCCGCCTGAAGAAGTAAGTTGACGTGAAAATATGAATTTCGGATGTCGGCGATAGTTTGAGCACGTGTTTAGCGCCACGTTATGGTGGGGTGACCTCTCCTTCTTTCTTGCGTTGTGCAACGCGCATTCTTCGGCTACTTAATGTATTAGCGCTCTCTGCTCTATAAATAATTTTAACAGTTTCAAGTGCCATCTCACACGACAACTATTTCAAGTAAAAGTTAATGGTGTCGTCTGTGAAACCAACTGACACCAGACACGACAAGAAAGCAGCGAGGAGCAGAGTGGCATGGGACTACCACTGCAAGTTGTTCAGATGAGGGTTGTGGTGCTTTATTGCGGGGTTCAAACACTCGCCGCATGCCTGCTGCGAGCCTCTATACATTCACTACGCGACAAATACAACTATAACTTTACAACCCTACTGGACATTTATTTATATTATTTGCTTTTACAAGCAACAGGTCGTGCGTTCAAATCTTGCTCGCATCGACTTATTTCTAAAAGAAAAGAAGAAAAACTATTTTGTTTAAGTGGTCTAAATTCCACTGTACTCTATATTATAAATACATCATCATGCCTTCTACCCATTACAGGATGTAGCACTCTGCCGTAGCAGATCTCGATATGTGATATATTTATGCGCGGTTACCAGCCGTTGAATAACGGCCTCCAAATATGTTAGTGGAGGGGAAGCCACAGTGGTTATTTTAATGTGGTGGAAATTGTTTGTCGACTGTGGGAATCAAACCGAAGTTCTGAAATGCACAGACCGACTCGATAATTACATATAATTTGTGGAATCTAGCTGTTCGATTGATACAATTTTCTTCGAAAATATTACAAATTAATACGCAAATAATATTTCAAATTTCGCCACTAGGTTCGCATTCATATTGAGATATTCCAATAGTGGAATATCAACTCAGACGCGCAGTTTAGTTTTTTTCAAGTTATTAAGATATGTCGGTTATTCGTTAACTTTACAATAGTTTGGAATAATTGTGCGTGCGGTAAAAATGCAGATCTCATTTACCGGTACACGGGCTGCACACGGCACGAGACTTTATAAACAACATCAATTCAAGCATAGCGTAGCGTAGCGTAGCATGGGCAGGCAGCCTTGATTAAGTGCGTTATCTTTTATAAAAAGTGGACGTTTCACTACTTGCAATTTGTAATTGGATCCGTGTGCTAGGTTAGCCACACAGCTAGACCAGTGGCACTCAACCAACGAAGAGTGAGATGACACTTTTATAATTTAGCCCGCGGCGACGATATGTTAATTCCTGAAACGGGTTCCTTGTGTTTCGTAACGGAAGCGCATACTTCGAGGCCTAGGCCAGCATAGGCTTACAATCACAGAACTCAGCTACAGCTCTGTATGAAGATGATGCACACAAAAATCGAAAGCATCCAAATTTTCAGTTAATGACAGACAACATAACACGTACGAGTGGGTTGTAATGAAAGTAAATTTGACTCACGTAACATGTAGTGTTGCTCGTTCTTGTCAAGAGGTGAAATTTTTCAAGTCTCCAACGAGTGAGTATACATGGTATTCCCAAACACAAGTTTCTTAGTTACAACTATACTCATATACACAGGCTGGTGACCGCGACTCTCCAACATAGCATTTTATCATGGAAAATCATAATTTCCTAATTTTCTGCTTCCCTAATTATTTTAAGCTAAAAATCTTCAAATAAAAGTTTTAATTTTGCAAAAGTGGCGAAAATTCCCTTAAAACTATTGATAACCATGGAATTGAAACAAAATTAAACTAATGTTTCACTTTTTATCTGTCATAACTGTCAAATTATTTTCTTTATTTATTATTTCATTTATTTTGACAGATAAAATGTCAAATATTTGTTCAATATGCAAAATTAATTTTGCATATTGTTTTAGATGCAGAATTTTAGGTTTTTTTTGCTTAAAATAATTAGGGAAGCAGGAAATTAAGAAATTATAATTTTACATGTTAAATTCCTATGTTCGAGAGTCGCGGTCGCCAGCCTGGTGTTCAAAATAATCGAATACCTTGTGTTGCACAAAACGTATTATTTAAGAAAATCACGAGTTCGTAAGATAAGTAAACAAATAAACCAAAATGTGAGGTTTATAAGAAATGTAGTACTCTGTATGTATTTAAAGTGAAAGGTGATTACAATTACTATGAGGGCAGCCTGCGGGAAGGCCGCTCATCACGCACGCACACACGCACACACGCATGATTTATGGCGGGTACATCATCCGCCCCGGATGTTCCGGAGCCACGTTCACAAATCCAGATTAAAAGTTCAAGGACGCAGGAGCCACAGTCATCAAGGCGAAAGTTAACAACAACACCACGTAGATACCAAATATGATCTCCATCGTAAACATCGCCAAAACACGAGGAAATCTTGAGAGATGTTAGTGTTTGAAGAACCTTGCTATAGTTTCAACAAATCGATGAGAGTTCGCGAGGAAGGGTTGCACAATGTTCAATTCACCTCGTGCCGAGTGTTTGCAGTAAACCGATCAAGTGCGACCCACAATCATTTTAAATTGATCTACGTGATTTGTTATTTCATGTAATAAGTATTATTGCTACACTCACACGTTCATTGTTATAACGATACAATATACATTTCATAGCCGTCATCCTAACTATATAATGTACGTGACATCAACACCAATCTATCTTTCAACCAGGGGTACAAGAAAAAAACAGAGTGTGTCTCTGTTGAATTTTAAATAAATATATTATTACGCCTTTTATCCATTACTGGGGATATCGTTAAGTGATATATTTATGCACGTGAACTGCGGTTACCAGTCGTAAAATCATGGGCTCCAAAGATATTAGCGGAGGGCTCTCCCTCACAGAGGGCTGTGAGAATCGAAGCGAAGTTTTCAAATCCGTAGGTCGACTCGATAGCACTGAGCCACCTACCCCGTATATTAATTAATATGAAATTTGTATCTCCATAAAATCAATTTGTAAAAAAATAACGGGTATAAGTAATGAAATAATTTTCAATTTAAAAGTTTCATAAGTAAAATGTAGGATACCATTGTGCAAATGAAGGAAAGCGTTGTAATTGTGACACTGGGCGGACATGCATTCAAACCCAGAGACTGAGATGATGGGACAAGCCAGCAACTTTCATCAGTCCCGGACCCGATGTCCCGGTGCATATTTCAAGTGATTACAGTTCTTTTCGTCACAACAGGATTCGAGATGTTATGAATTAGTAGAGGTCAAGGTCACGTGGTGCAGCATAGCGCACGTGACACCAGCTCATCACGTCACGTGGGCGACCGATCGATTAGGGACTTTCTAATTTAATATCGAACCACATTTACTTCACTTTCTGACAGTTTAAGTACATATCATCACGCCATATGTATGCATCATCAACAAAAAAACAATGAACCGATCACTAAAAGCATCACACGCATCATTATCTCTTCATTATTACAATTATTCAAACACAAAAAAAAACAACAAATATTCCAATCTAATCAAACTCAATAAATACATTTCATTGCATTCAGAATGAGAAAAAAAAAAAACAATAGAAAAACCAGTCTGTAAAAATGACACACAGGCGAAGTGAGTTTACCCCACACACGGAATGCGTTAGTTATAATTAAGAGGTAAATTTACTACCTACGAAGCAGTCAGCGGCGGTAAAAACGCAAATTCCCAGTTTTAGTGTCAATCGGATTGAGTTTCGCTTCACATGACACTCGCCATTAAATGCACACGTTTATTTCAGAATTTCTATACTAATGTCTAATGGGCATCTATACCCTAATCGAAATAAAAAAGTAAAGAATAAAAACAAATATATATATATATATATATATATATATATATATATATATATATATATATATATATATACAGGGTGTATCACGGAAAGTGAAACATAGATATTTAGCATGGGAAATCAGTTTTTCTGTGCGCATTGCTTCCCTAATTATGTTAAACAAAAAGTTTCGAATGGATGTTGTAAAGCAAAAATTTCTACATCCAGATAAATAAAAAAAAATCATTTTGGCAACTTCATAACTGCAGAAATAAAATTTAAAAATTCACGGAATTACAATTTTATAGTATTAGCCATGAAATTAAAAACAAGAGACGAACAAAAGAGTAACGTTTTATTACGCCAGTGTCAGAATAATGATTGTCAAAATAAATAATTTTATGTAGTACATATTAATTTTCTAAATAGAAATTTAATAATAATAATGATAATAATAATAATAAAGGAAAAATATTTAATTAAATTTATTGTTTAAGATTAATAAAATAAAATAACGCTAACAATTAATTAATGTAACAAATTAAATTCAATATAAACAAGAGACTAAAAATATTCTTAAATTATATCGATTTATTATCACAATTTGTCCAAATAAATACTAATAATTTCACGTATAAAATGTATAAAATTGTAATTCCATGAATTTTCAAATTTTATTTCTGCAGTTATGAAGTTGCCAAAATGATTTTTTTATTGATTCGAATGTTTTGCTTTACAACATCCATTTGAAACTTTTGTTCTAAAATAATTAGGGGATCAATGTGCACGGAAAAACTGATTTCCCGTGTTAAACGTCTATATTTCACTTTCCGTGATACACCCTGTGTATATAAAATTATACTAAGAATTAATTAATATTGTTATAAACAATTGGGATTCGTTATTTTTTTTACATAAGTGATATTTGATATAAGGAACAAATGGGCAACAATGCTTACAATTAACAGTTATTTATATATCAAGAGAAGAAAGTGAAACTTTTTTTTCGAAATGCCGTTTTATTTCCCGAGCTAAAGGCGAGGATATATAGCACCTGAGGGAGATTATTTAGAAAATAAAATTTTGAAAAGTAAATTAGAAATAAACATAAGATTTATTATTTTTTGACAGATGTCACCTGGATATTAAAGAAAATTTAAAAACAAGTAACTATGGTGTAATTGAGCTTTAATAATATAGTCTGTGGGTATGTGGAGGTTGCATGCATGCATCCCGGGTGAAAGTATCCTAGGCTAGTACGACATGTATGCACGCAGCCGGCGATGCATAGCTATAAATAGCCTGGGATGAGATGCAAGCAGAGAGGCTGTCTTTCCAAAATTTATTTTTAAACCTGCCTTGCGTCATCTGAAAGCCAGCAGTGGGGTCATTGCATGTCTTTTGTTTTTCAATTTCTATTTTCTCTTTACACGCATATTTTTCATTTTTGATTTATAGAAATCAGAAGAAAAAACTTTTCACAATCCTCTGTTCCAGACTGATATTTGTTTGAAGGTAAAATTTTTTAACTAAATAAAATTTGCATATCTTATAGCCATAAATTATTTTATAGATCGTGTTATGAAATATTTTACTTCCCATAACTCATTATTTAATTATTGAGACATTCATGTTTGTATTATTAATAGGTTCAATAAAAGTTAATGATTTAGCGCACCGAATTAGTTTGGAAGGTACAAATTGGGTGCTAGATACAAACAAGATGTGTCATGTCATGAATGTCGAAACTTTGCAAAGCCATTTCCGGTTCGGCTCCGGTTATCTGTCCGGAATCTCCCCGATCTCTGTAGTAAGTACACAAAGGTCTACTACTACTACAGAAAGTGACATTTGACTACTTTCGATCATATTCTTTCGTTGAATTCAGCCGAGTCATTGCTTTACAAACGTCAAAGCTTCAAACGCAACAACGCTGTCTAACAGTAAACTAACAGAGTATTTATTATCGGATGTTCCGAGAAAAGAAAGAAAAAAGAACGTAGAAAACATTCGTTAGCAGGAAAACAATTGGCGACGCTCCGGTAAACAGCAGTAACCAGGAAACGGTTGGTCAGCGATCAGCAAATGTCACTGCTGCGTTGCTGATTAACAGCCAATCATAGTTGGCGGCGCTTTATACAGATAGTACACTGTCGCCACCTTTGTTCTTCACAACAAAACAGAATCTGCACCAGTCGCATTCGCACTTCAATTATAAGGGCACCGCTTTCAATAGACATATTTATTTATTTTATTTAGATTTGCAGGATTTATCGAATAATACAAAAAGTAGTATGTCAATCAACTTGGGCTAATAACTGGTGCACTCTATCGATACCACAACAAGAAAAGTAAAAACCCTGGCGAAGTGAGTTTCGCGTATAATGCAGAATTAATCATATCACTCGATGTTTTATTTATGGTGTTTGGCCGTCAATGTGACGAGTCAATTCCACTAGGCAATGCTGTGCTGTGCTGTGTAGTTTATGATGTGAGTTGCGCAGCCCTCTGCAGCATGTAACGGTACTGGACACAAGCATGTATAATTACAGGGATTTATTTTATCATTCGTTGAATCATGCATCATGATAAACGTTGCATGAATTTATCAGTGTCCATTGTTGATGATTTTTACCCCAATGGAAAAATTATTCAATGGAGGATTTTTATTAAACTGTATTTCCGGCATTTGTCGTTTCTTTCTCAAGACAAGTTTCAGAACTTCAGTTTAATGACCGGTTTTACCATTTTTATACTTATCACCAGTTGCACTACTCAAATTTATATTTTAAACTTAAATAAGAAATAAACATATCATCACGTCTTTTACCCATTACTGGATGTGGCACTCTGCCAAAGCAGATCTCGATAAGTGATATATTTATGCGCGTGGAGTGCGATTACCAGCCGTCAAAATCACGGCTCCAAAATATGTTAGTGGAGGGGGAGGCACAGGGGTAATTTTTATTTGATGAACATGTTTGTCGACTGTGGGGATCGAACCAGGGTTCTCAGAATTCTCAGGCCGACTCGTTACCACTGAGCCATTACCCGATATTTTAAACTTAATTTCAATAAATAAAAACATGTAATTTCGCTTTAATTTTGTTTATATCAATCAGTGTTACCCGATCTAAAATAACTGATTGCTATCGCTATAAAAATTATCGTATTTCAGGAGAAATTATGGTGTTTTCTTAAAAATATATTTTAGCGCAGGTTTTTATTATTCATTTATCTGTTAACATCTAGTTTCACAAGATTTATTTTTTTTGGCGATACAAATGCTCATTAAACAAATCATAAATATAAATATTGAATTTTTCTGCTTCAATATTTTGATGAATTTGAACCTTTGCTCTTGAAGATCTGTCAGGGTCGCATATTATTTTGAAGCAGTTTATAAATCAATCTATATGTAATGATGAGCAGACATCTGTTGAGGTCGTGTTTATTAAACTGATTTGTAATGTCAACACACATGTAGTGGCAGCCATGAACTCGGACCTCTTGGCTGCAGTTTGTATTGTTTCTGATTTGGATATCGGAGAACAATATTAATGAACAATATATGAAGTAATTTGTTGAGTATCTGATCTGTGTAAGTGTTATAATTAATAACATTGCAACACGACTAGTATTTTTGTTGATGAACAAACAAACGAACGTGTGTGCTTTATAGTATTGACCTCGGTTTCAATTTTAATCATTTCTATCGCCTACTCAGCACCTATTATTGTCTTTTTTTCTATTATTTATATGACTGAATGTTGTTCTGTTAATATTATAATAAAATAATAATAGCTATATAGTTGTTCAAGACTAATTATTCAATTCTTTCAATGAGTATAATTGAATTAAATGTGAAACATATTATTAATTCTTGCAACGATATCGCATACAAACTCTAGAAATAGAAATGAACTAATAGTCATAAATATGTAAATATCTGTTTTTAATTATACAACATTACTCGGTATATCACTAAGCGCAGCGTTTATTTATTGCCCATTATTACTTTTTTACTGAAATTATTTTATCGTTCCAGTTGCCATTGAAAAAGTACAAAAATGCGCTATTTACGAGTGAATTGAATCAGAGTTTTATTGCAGCGCGAAATTAAATGTCATGTGTGAAAAATACTGCACAGATAATAAACATAGCGCGAGCTGCGACTTGTATATACTTGTACACAAGACGTGACCCTGTTTCCGCGATGGACTTGAAGGCGACATCCAGGTCACCGGAGCCTTTGTTATTATGATAGATGAGTGAAAATAGTGCACCACCCTACGAGCACGCCCCCGCTCATTACTACATTCTATACATCTTCAATAATGAACCCGCGATTGCCACTCTATCAAGCTGCTGCTTATTTCAATATGTCTCACTATAATGTCCAGTCTGATACGCGACGCCATTTTATAAAATGTTTCACGCATGTCGAATCAATGTCTTTAGGACAAGGAATAGATATGACAGGAAATTTATTATGCTATCTAGGAATTGATTGGCACTTTTCGCACGAGGTATACATACAGTTATTCTACGGCCGAACAGAAAGTAGACTTTTCCAACTGTCACTTGAAAACAGAAAGTTGACATTTGCCACTTACTGAGCGACATTGTAAGAGTATCCATGAATACATGACAAAACTGTCAACAATTATTTTAGACTACTTTTTACTCTAGGTTCACAAATATCTATTTTCACTACCTTATTAAAAAGTAAAATTTTCCGAAATAAATTAGAATTCTCAAAAGAGTTTTAGCTAATTCTGAATTTTTGGTTAGTCAAATTAAACTGAACCATATTTTCGAAAAAAAAAACATAATCTTGTTACTATTTAGTTTTTGGATAGTGATTCGAAATAATCTTTTAAAATTGGACTAGAATAAGATTAGCCAATTCAAAGTGCAGGATTAGCTAAAACTTTTATATACGATTTTTTATTATTTTAAAAGCTGTTATTTTCCAGTTGCCATGGATATGGTTTTACTTTTCACCAAGACAATTGAGAATTGAGTTTTCTCAAAATGAAGAGCTTTGTAGTATCTGAAGGACAACAGGTAGTCGGCACGGCACGGGTAAAAATATTGATATTTGCAAGACATTCTCAACACACGCATTGCGTATAAATTAACACAGATATATCACTAATTACTTTCGTTTGCAGTAGAGGAAAATTACACAAGTTTTTATTACCAATTTGTGGAAACTTAATAACTTTTACTCGACTATTTTTCATACGCAAGTTACTTAACAACTTGCACTCGGCAATTCACACAAAAACTAACGAAATAACTATAAAGAAAGTCTATAAAGACTCGGGAGTTTTATGTTTTTGTAGAAAAAGACGGGTCAACTTTGAATTTATGTCTGTGTACCTTTGTCGAGGATGTTCATTGAACGAGTGTCGCCGATGGTCCCGCGATGTGGCCGACGCAGCGGTTTGATGCGGTTGATGTTGCTGTTGACGTCGTCGTCGCGACGGTCCACGGCCTTCGCTGTGGTACGCGGGGTGGTGACGTTGTAGTGGCGGCGGCGCTGGCGGTTCGGTGCGACCTCCTGGACGTAGATCGCGCAACCAGCGACCTAGGGCGGACACCTCCTTGTCACGATCCCTGCAACAACAAAACATACACTAATTATATTTATTTGTTCGTGACACAAAATAACGATAAGATATGCAGATGCGCTCAACGGCATTGAATTCCTCATGTCTGAATTGAATTTTTACCGATTTAATTTGACAGCACTGTGTTGTAATTAGAAGTAAATACTATACATGCAAATGACAAGAAATTATTCAATGTCACCATTGCTCCTGATCCATAGACAATGAACCATCAACATTGTAACTAGGATGAAAATTCTAGTGTGCAGGACTTGTCACTGCTTGCACTACATACATTGCAGCCGCGTGTTCTTGCAGAAGACAAGCACGGTGTCATTAAGGAAGAGGTTGAGGAGCATATAGGTCACGATGACAGATGCCTGCCATCAGCGATGTATTTGCAATATTTGTTTTGGAATAAGATGAGTGTGGGAAGTATTTCCGTGAGTTTGTGCGCATAGGAGGTATTGACAGTGTGACCTTGGCAAGGTCGCTGACTGCTCATTGCAACTTCACCACCCAGCATCACTCGACACCAACACCGCATAGCATAATGTTCACGTTGCACGGAAACTAAAGTTCCCGGAAAATATCCTTTCTTCGTTTCGCTAAATAAATCTGTTATTCGACGACCATGTTGTGACGTACTACACCCAGTGTGAATAGACTATTCTAACAGTACGACGTTTAAACAAATATTTAACGCATATTAATTTTAATTGTAAATGTGTTATAATAATATTAAAAAAAATATCACAAGTAACGTATTACAATCTAAAATATTTAATTAAAAAGTTAATTATTAAAAACAATCGCTATTGATGTATTTGTAATGTAGATGGCAATGCGTATGTGCGCCGAAATGGCAATTCGGAATAATGCAATATTTAATTACAACAATAATTAAAACAACAAATGTTAGAATAGCACAGTAACCTAGTACATTAAATTCTTCTATTTTAATTAAATCTGAAAAATGTACATAATTGTTTACTTTTAAATTTGTAGAATAATAATTATTACCTGAATATTAACAGTTGGAACGTGATTCATATAATATAGTTCTTCACAAATTTCGTATAATATACGGATAAACTGGTAAAAACAAATGTTGACAAGTGTGAACTTAGTTCCCTGAGTTGTTTCGGGCTCATATCACAGCATTTTCTTTCTCATTATTATGCTTTATCTCTTAATATTAATATTATCTTTGTCATCAAGAACTAAGTTGTGGTACGATTAATTATTAAGTCTTTATTATTTTTTATTCCCCTTAGTAGGATCTTAACAAAATAATGAAAAAAGGAAAAAGTTGTTTTTGTATGTAGATTAATATATAAAATAATCAAATTTTTGTGAAATAGCCTATTGGCATACGTTTTTATTATTGCATTTATTGTTGAGTGAAATGGCAGTAACTTGGGTAGAGTACGTCTTAGAACACGTAACCACATGACAATGATAGAAACATACGCAATTGTTAATCATTATTTTTTTAAGTTGTAGAACGAGAAACTGCCTTTGCAACTAAAGAGACATGAATGAGTGTAAAGTAAAAACTTCGCTAACTCTTTCGACAATAACATGTCTCAGACATTCAAGCCTACTTGATTTACGTCCACATGTAATTTTACTGCATACAGGGTTATTAAAATTCTGGTCGCACGAAGAATTCGCCATATTGAAATTTATCTCTCAAATATCATCTGAACAAAATAAAATCAAAATATACCAAGCCGAGAAAAAACTGTTTAGCATAAATAAAATCACACCGCATTTGTGTATGTGTGAGTGGTGTAATCCAGGAGCCGCCGCAGCAGCAGCATCGCGGTCAATGATTTGATGCAGTGCAGGACCGGCTCCAGCCCCCCTATACCCCTCACCACGCCCTGCCCTGTACAGGAACTGGTTCATCGGTCAACGCAGATTATTTTGGTTTTGGAAACTATTTTAATTAATCCACAAAATAATTATAAATACAGGTACACGCTCAGCATGCATACTACTACTCAAAACGTTATAAACATCGACTGACGTCATCCATCCTGCAACTGGTGCAATATTTTAATGACAATTTAAAAACAAAACGGCATTATTCTTCCAGAAAATTTATAAAACTGACAGTTAAGTAACTTAAGCAAGGTAGTAATGCTGAATTCACTGGCGAAGAAGTCAGAAATATAATAAGTGTGATATCTTTTTTGTTACAGTGGAGTAAACATAATTAAAACTGCAATTTGCACTATTTTTGCAGCATTTTAGACATGATGTCCTCAAACATTTATTATGATAATGAAACTATACACATTTACTAAGTAAGGTACGCTGGTCGTGAAATCATATTTTAATTATCTATGTTAGTTTACTAATTACAGGTACTTGAAAAATATCCATTTTCGTGATGGTTTTTTTTTTAATTTGAATTTTATTTTTTAAGATAAGGTAATGAAAATTTGAATTTATACCAACTAAAACATGATAAATGTCTGGATGAAGTCAGATTTGAAATATCTCTAATAGTTTTTGAGTTACTGTGGCAAATATTTAGGGCGGCACAAAAGCGTAAACATTATATTTTCGATATTTAAAACTAAGACTCAGACGCCGTTTTATATATTTTTTTCGTAATCTGCGGGTCAAAAATAAGGAGAATAGGTGAAAAAAAATATATTTTTCTTGAAAATTTCTGTTAAAGTGGTGCAAATGTGATGAAAACTGAAATTTTCACTATTTTACGTCTTCTTAGATATGACACCCTGGAACTATTATTTTTTTGATTGTGATAATGAAACTATACATATTTACTAAATAAACTACGCTGAATTCAATAATGTAAACAGATTTTAATTAGCTCTTTTAGTTTTAGAGTTATGGGTTTCTAAATATAACCAATTTTCGTGATTTAGATTATTTTGGCAAATCTGTAACAAATTTTTTATTCTGGAACAAAAGTTAGCGAAAATTTGCGTATATACCAAATAAAGGGCGACAAATTCAGTGGTGAAATCAGATTTGTAATATCTCTAATAGTTTTGAAGTTATAGAGGCAAGTATGTTGGGCGGCACAAAAGCTGATATTTTAAATCTTCGATATTTCAGAAACTAAGCTTCGGATGCCACTTTACATAATTTTTACGTAATCTACGGGTCCGAAATAGGGGGGATAAAAAGAAAAAAGTATTATATTTCACATTTATTTTTCTTGATTTTTTTTAAGGGGTACCCCTTGGTGTTTTTTCAATTTTAGGCCATTTTTAGTTTTTTTGTTCTAATACTTGTATCCGTTGAGAAAAAATTCTGAAAATTTGCATACTTGTGTAATTTTTGGCGTAGAATCGAATGGTGTAATAATAAATTACATAACTTTTATATTTTTGAAGTTGTTGGCCGAAATAGATCATTTTTTGACCAATATTCAAATGGCTATATCTCAAAAACTAAAAGAACTATCGAAATGCGGTTTGAAAATTTGGAATCCTCTCATCGAGGAGATACTATGTTCATATTTTCAGGAAATTTTAAGAAAAATATATTTCTTGACTTCAAAACGTCAATTCACTTTTTAGAAAAATATTTCTCAAATTAATACAGGGTATTCAAGATATCTAAAAATATAGCAATATATAGTAAAAATCAAGACGAATTCAAATTTTCAAACAGAATTTCATTATCTGTATTAGTTTTTTAGTTATAGCCGGTGAAAGTTGCCAATTTGTTTTATTTAAAAATTGCTTATTTTTTAACTGCATTGTATTGGATATAATAATTTGTTTATTGATGATGATATTATAATAAAATTATGTACAAGTATGTTTTAAAGGGTTAGGAGTTCATTGGTAGACTGCAATTTTTTTTTTATGTAATAGTTTTTGAATAACAGGGCTGCAAACTTTATAAAAGCAAAATTTTTTCGATTTTTGCATGCTTTCATACGTCTACTTGTTAAATTTGTATCTGTATTTTAATAACAATAAAAATTACCAGATTTATTAACTAAAGTACGCTGATTTCAAATTTTAGATCAGATTTTAATTATCTCTTTTAGTTTCAAAGCTGTGGTCATTTGAAAATCATCATTTTTGCTGACTTAATTTTCTTTCGTTTATCTGTAATAAAATTAGTATTTTTCACAAAAATTTAATAAAAATATGTACACATACTAACCAAGTCATGAAAAATTCACTGGTGAAGTCAGATTTTAAGTATCTCTAATACTGTTCAAGTTACAGTGACTCGTCGGTTGGGCGACATAAAAGTAGAAATATTAAATCTTCGTTATTTCAAAAACTAAGTGTCGGACGCCACTTTACATAATTTTTACGTAATCTACGGGTCCGAAATAGGGGGGATAAAAAGAAAAAAGTATTATATTTCACATTTATTTTTCTCGAATTTTTTTAAGGGGTACCCCTTGGTGTTTTTTCAATTTTAGGCCATTTTCAATCTTTTCGTTCTTAAACTTGTACCCGCTGTGCAAAAATTATGAAAATTTGCATACTTATATAACTTTTTGCGTAGAATCGAATGGTGTAATCTTAAATTGCACAACTATTTTATTTTTGAAGTTGCTGGGCAAAATAGGCCATTTTTCGACCTACTTTTAATTCGCCATATCTCGGAAACGAAAAGAGCTATCGAAATTCGGTTTGAAAATTTGGAATCCTCGCGTCGAGAAGATACTATATCCATATTAACAGAAAGTTTTAAGAAAAAAAATATTTTTCGTTTAAATTTTCTGTCCAGTTTTTAGACAACCATTTCTCAAATATATATGACTAATTTAAAATAGCTAAAATTGTGATTATATATCAAAAAAAGTTGGAGGAATTTAAATTTTCAAACAGAATTTAATTATTTGTCTTAGATTTTAAGTTACAGTTAGTTAAAACCAGTTAAATATGATTTTTTTTCCAATTTTACCGCCCTTCAAAAAATATTCGCTCAAAATTTTATTCATTCACTTAAATCAATAAAAATTCTTATTTTATATACAAAGAAATACGGTGAGTCGAAAGGTGTAAACCGCGAATTAATATCTCGTATAGTTTTTTTGTAATAATACTTTTTGTCGGGCTGTATTTGCCATGTTTCAAATATCAATGCTTATTGCGAATTCTCGCGTATGAAACGATTGCGCTACTATGTTGTTACAAAATACAAATTCATTTGAAAATTTTAATTCCTCGTGAAGAAAAAAAATCACCTTTCTGGTAGCAAATAAAGCTGTTTAAGGTGTTTGACTTTAATTAGTTTTTAAATGCTATAATAATGTCGAAGGGAAGAAATTTGTCAAAGAAATGTCAATTGCAGATTCTTCATTGAATAATTTATTTTGAATAAGAATACGAGAGGTAAATTATATATGTCATTAATTTTTATTATTAATTTACAATTTATTAGTGAGTACTGGATGCACTAAAAGTCTCTAAAAAAAGTCGAAGAAAAATGAAATCTTGTCATCTCCAAAGAAGCAACGCGCAATACAATTTAAAATTAGTTACATGTAAACGTAGTAGCACCCTATGTCATTCATCTAGTTATATTTTTTGATGACGTCAATCGATCTTTATAACGTTTTTAGTATACTACTAAATGTTTGTATTGTCAAGTGAAATAGTGAAGTGTGATAATCCTGTAGAATTGGGTTCTGGTTCCACTTATAAGTTAGTGTAGTTGAAACAAAGTATACTTGTTACGCAGCTGACAGTATTTTTTGGTTGTGAAATGCGGTTGCTGGCAGTAAATAAAATCTCAATTATACTCGTATTTAGAGAATTTGTTGTATTTAAATATGTGTGAGAGAGGTCAAAATGTAAGGTACACAAAATAAAAGAAATACAGGTTTATAAAAATGTGCCTGTACCTACTCGTAACTAACTGGAATCATAAAGAGTTTGTTGTTTTTGTTAAAGATTATAAAACAAGTATGAATAAGTTCTCACGCACAGAAAGAAAAACATAATTTTAATTAAGTTAATCTCGGCCGTTTCTAAACATCATTTTAAATTTAATAGTCTCGATGTATTGAGAATGGGTAATAAGATTTGCTTATTAAAAACTACAATCAGTAATTGGAGTTGGTGGTAGTCTAGTAAATGAGCGAACCACTATTGAAAGTCAGTGTTTGAAATTAGAGCGAGAAATCATTTGTAAAAATAGCATGTATCATATTTTGAGAGCTGCTACTAAGAGTATTGCCCTCAATCTCAATTCTCTCGTATTGTATCGCACCGCACAAAGCCACAGATTTACGTTACGGATTAGAAATTCCTAGAGTCGACATCAACAAATCAACATGCATTTACATTTACATTTTCATACAGAGCCAAATGTCAGCAGGGCTGCAATTAGGAGGGGCGAATGCTCGATGTGTATCTCGCTAAATTATACACATCCACAATCATACACACGATTTATGTTTTGTTCAATTAGCTCCGATACAATCTGTACGCGTGGTGTGTGTGATGTCACCAACACGCAACACGGCTGGCCAACTAATATAAACTCTGCTTGAAATCTGATATGCGCACCAAACATCGTGCAAATATTCACCACACTCAATTAGCTACACTATTATGTTCTAACCTAATCTACCATTCTTCTTTTATTTATTACTTTCATCTATAGGGTTACAAAAAGCTTGGAGATCTAGTGCTGCCCCTAGGTAATAAGTTTCTAGTTACCTGAAGAAGTGGGTAGTAAAATTATTTAGGTAATTTAATTTTACTTTTTACATCCCCGCGGCCTTTATGTATAAGAAAAATATATCGTCTAGTAAGATCTGTAGGATTTGTTGTCGACACGTATGATCCAGCCAGTTTTTCTGGTTGAAGAAGTACAAGTGTCGAGTTGCCCTACTGCTCTTCTTCTTCAACGCATCTCGCGTCGCATTTGTACGTCACCAACCATCAGCCATGTGTCACCACGAGATGTATGTCGTTCATACCTACTTTTCAAACATCGTCCACGAAAAATGTTCCATTCATCAGAGGTGAAGTTTGCACGCCTTCACGGTGCTTTTATCTAACTTAATCTGTAAATAATTACAATATAATGTCTCAGGAAAACTAACATAAGAAATAACTTTTCCTCTACCATTATTTCCCTGATTACTTAACACGATAATGTTTCAAATCAAACTTGTTCTATATGGGGTAGTAAGTTTGAAGTAATCTAATATTTGTATGATATTCTGTCGCTCTAGAAATAACTCATCTGATTTCATAATAACACATGTAATATTTTATTTGAATTCTTTCGTTGAACTGTGCATCCGACAATAAAAATGAAAGTTTCCAATTACAAACGAAGCATATACAACACTTAAAAACGTCCATGGAACATTAACTATCAGTCACTAGTTGGTAACGTAGCAACCATGGTCATAAAACATCTGACTAGATCCTGTCAAAACCTAGAAGAATCCCTTGACATCCCGGGATGTTTTTCACTTTCTCTACCTGATTAATACACATCATATTCTATCATATTAGATTTATACCTCCTCTTTTAATGTCTTACTGATTGTGAAATGCATTGCATCCATGAAACGATTCATTAGTACAGCGGTTTTCAAACTGTGGGTGGCAACCCCTAGGAGGATCGCTCGCCCGTTGTACGCTATTTACAAATTTTAAAATACATGTTTCTAAATATTAACAGGGGCGGATCCAGACTTCTGATTTGGGGAGGGGTCACGGATGTATTTTTGTGACGAGAGAGGGGTACTACATAGCTGAACATTAAAAAACGTTTTTATTTTATTATATTTGTATATATTATATTTATTTGTGTTTATATGTTACTTTAGAACAAACGATATACCAATAATGTATTTAGATAACAAATTCAACTCGTCTTGTAGAAGTCTTTTCAAATCTCGTAATAATTTTGTCCACGTCAAGCTGAATTTGGCGGTTAATATGCAGTAAAATAAAAAAAAAACTTTAGTTTTAGGGGGATCATGACCCCCTGGATCCGCGCTTGAATATTAATTCCTTTGCATGCTTTTATTTAAATTTTAAGGATTACTTACATGAAAAACATCAAATTGGTTGTTTAAATGCAATGTTAAATAACTTATTTGATAGTTCATCTCGACAAGATCTCATTCATTTAAAGAAAACTTATTATAAAAATTTAAGTAACGACGGTGTATCAAAAGAATTAATTACAAGCTTAATAGTGAAATACAATTAATTCTTCAAATATACCAACATATCAAAGTTTTTAAGTAACTATAATAAAGTTTTTAAAGTAAAATTTTTCCTTTACTAAATTCTGAAATTGTGGTTCTATGATTTTGCCTCCAAGTGGATTATG
This sequence comes from Pterostichus madidus, assembly GCA_911728475.2. Taxonomy (NCBI): domain Eukaryota; kingdom Metazoa; phylum Arthropoda; class Insecta; order Coleoptera; family Carabidae; genus Pterostichus; species Pterostichus madidus. The sequence goes on along the minus strand of OU452307.1, from coordinate 40,724,027 downwards.
GCTCCGAAAAGTTTGAAGACCACTGCATTAGTAGATATAATTCCATGCTACATCCGGAACAGCAACATGTCAACAAGCACTTGACACTCGAATTCCTCCTCTAACCCTCTAGCCAGCGTGCAGCTAGAGCGTAATGAACGCTTACACCGCAACAGAAATCAATTGAAGATCTAACAATGGATCACTTGATCGATCCGAACAAGACGTAACTGCGTGTGTTGTTTGTTGTAGATGCAACGTCATGCTAAAGACAAGCATTGTTTATCACAATGACATTAGAACATCAGCGAGTAATGAGCTAAGTATGACCAGGACCGGCACTCACTCTAATATATTGCCTTTTTTTCACCCACTTGAATATGACACTATTATTACAACTTTTTCTATAGTAAAAGAACGTTATTTCAGGAATGTTTACGTTACCATGGATATGTCATTGTTTTTTTTTTATCTTAGGACCAAAAATAACATTTTTACTACAGCTGTCATGATGACACAAAAAATTTCGGCAATTTATTTCATTTTAATATGAATAAATCTGCAAAATTTTCTAAATAAGTGGGTAAAAAAAATATATGTTTCAATCGAATTTAAAATTCTATTTCGAGTCTTTTACGAGTCATCCAGCAACCTTTATTACTCGACCCGAAAACTTGTATTTTTAGTCCTAATGAAACAAATAACTATTATTTATTTGGTACTCTGTACAACAAGAACGTAATCTCAATTAAGAATCTGATTTTTTTTAGTTGAAGGTTGCGAAGTTTCAACTCATGAGCTCACACTTGTGAAGAGACAGCATTAATTTAATTTACAAACTAAATATGAGTAGTACGGTCCTGGAAATGACCTAAGTCGACCCAACAACACTCGACATTCAATTGTGCGATTAAACGACAGGCGTTTGTCTTTGTTCCGGCGGAAGAATAAGATAAAGTTGCTCGCACGGTTGCTGCATGTGTGCATGTATGTACACCTGCCTAGGGAGGGTGTTGTCTCTAGAGCCCTTACTAAAATAAACCCTTTTATATTTCCGGTGTCAGTTTACAATATATGAGTATAAGACTATCTATATTTAAATTGTAAATAACAATTTTTAACATTATAATTAATTCTGCTAATACATTTTTTGCACTCATAATAGTAATAATTAAAAACCAGATTGAAATTTTTCACGGTGTGGCATTTAAAACTAGACTTAATTAATTTTTTCTCTAATAAAGAATTTTTATCCAAACATTGAACTTGCAATGATGAAAAAATGATGAATCGCTGAGTAAAAAATCGCAGCAGTTTTTTTTGTAAATTGAAACTGAATAACTCAGACAAGATCGTTGAAGATTTATGGGCGCTATTACATATATTTGAAAAGATTTATACTCGAGCAAAATTCAACTTGTCGATGTTGCTTTTATTTGTAACATTTACATAAAAGCCGAGCAGAGAGGAAAAAATCATTTGCGCGGGATTACCATAAACAAGGGCCACATCTCTAGCTAGCCACGACGTAAGATTGTTAATTAGTTCATTTGTTTTATTATGTTCATCTGCATAAAGTACAAGTGCGGATATCGCGGAATTCAAATGTTCTGCAGCGCGATTGTTTATCGTAGATTACTTTGATTTATCATTGCTAAGATTATAGCTTCAACTTTGATTGTGTCTAAAAACTTGGAATTCCGCTATAAGCTACTGTAATTGAAATTACGTTCCTGTTGTGCACACGAACAAATTAATAAATAAATATTGCCTATTACTTATTCTCAAGTGAATAAAATATCACTGGAACATACGGACCTTTCACGCAATTAATTACATTTCTTTGAAATGATTTGATTGAGCAGCATCTTTACTAAGCACCGCCCGGTATGTATGTATTATTAGTTGATTTACTTTGAGTGTTGTTTTTGTTTATGATGGCTGGTTTCACTGTAGAGATGAATGCCCGCTACTGGTATCATAGTATAGTTCAGTGTGTTAGCCTTGCAATCTGTCAGTTATATATCGGTATTTTTATGATAGTTTGACATGTGTGTGTGTGTTTGTTTATTGTTGAGATATAGGTGGCCTTGTAAAGTATTTTTATTCAACTTGACTTTATGTTATAATTAATTACTCTACTTTCAAACGCCAGTCTCACTGGACAAAGGAATAGAAAATTCCATTTGAAACGAAATAAATGGTAGTATTTCGCAGAGATGGTGTACACCTACCTACACCGGTGTGGGAGTCATGTTTCGCCCTCACTGTAGCACAGAGAGATGCAACCCACATGCCGCTGAAGAGTTGCAGGCGCGGGATACTGGACACTGGCAGGCGCGCCCTGCACTACTGACATTTACAAATTGAGTTCAACCAAAGCTTTGTTCTTACAAATAAATACACATCTTTCCTACATGATAAACAAACCTTCTAATACGTTGATTTAAAATAAAATTTATATTTTAAAATTTAAATTATAAAATTATAAAAAACAAATCAAAGTTACATGTAAAAATAAACAAATATATCATCACGCCTTTTATCCATTACTGGGTGTGGCACTCTGCTGAAGCAGATTTCGGTAAGTGCGGTTACCAGCCGTTAAATCAGGGCCTCGAAAAATGTTAGTGGTGGGGATGCCTATAAGTTACATGTCATATGAAATAATTAATATTACTGTTAAACATTCGATATGCTTTTATTTATTTAAACTAAACTTGAAATTCATGTTTTGTTGGTGCAACTGTCTATGAATATTATGTTTTTATTGGTTTAATTTTACTTTTTTTTTTCCACTAGTTTTATTCATATCCTTGGAGATTATTTAAAATTTAACAACATACTATTGAAATTTTGATTTGCGTAAATGAAGTATAGAAGACATATAATGAAAGCATGGTTTTCTCTGTAATTCAGCTATGATGTTATTCGTCTAGGATGCAAATCTCAAGTTCGAGGTCACGGGATCAAATCATCCAGTGCTGGTGGAATGTTCTCACAGCACACAACGGTACCTCGTCACTCTGTTCCTCAACAGCAACTACTAAAAGGACAACAAACACAAGCCTAGAGCACTCAGTGCTCAGTGCTCACTGTCCGAACTTTACATCATCTGTGAGCCGCTTGCTGCCTGTGCTCTACTTTCTACCGGCCGCGGCCGGCACTTCAGACAAATGTTAAGCTTCTAACTTTGTGTTCTCATTGTAATTACGTTGGAAAGTGAACGAATTTCATCCACGGACAACACTACTCTCTGTCAATATATGTACTAATCGACAGATGCATTTTTATATTATTACGTACACAATCATGCCACTGTCCGAGATTGACAGTTTTACATGGCTCAAAATCGTTTTAAACAAAACTCTGCACTAGTGTAAATCTGCCTGCCTTCACCAGCAAGCATTGTTTCCTAACACGACTAACGCTGCAACATTGCAGTGAAGTATAGTTTGCTTTTTTTGTTCCATTTTGGGGTTGGTAGCTGAGTGGTATCAAGTCGGCCTGTGAATCCTGAGAACCTCGGTTCGATTTCCACAACCGACAAACAATTTTCACCACATTCAAATTACCCCTGTGGCTCCCCCTCCACTAACATCCTTGGGAGCCGTGATTTGACGGCTGGTTAGCGTTCTTCACACGCATAAATATATCACTTATCGAGATCTGTTACGGCAGAGGGCCATACTCAATAATGGGTAAAAGGCGTGATGATATATTTATATTTAATTTTTATTTACCATCCCGGAAAGAGAAAAATAAAAGAAGTAGTGGTATATCGTTTAAATTATGATAAATTACAGATGTTAGAGATAAAGTATGATTGAGATCTAAATAATAAATACGAGAAAGTAAAAAATGAAAATTCCACAGAAACTAAACCGACTGTGTTGGTGTTACATAAGACAGATTCGCATGTTGCACTGAAAATGCCAGGCGAGTCGTTCAAGTCAATAATTATTTTTCACGTTCGGATAAAAAGTAATTACGAACATTGGTTCGTTACTTCCTGTATATACAGTACACGACTACACGGTGCAGTGAGACGAATGAATGCCAAGACAAATTAGTAGGGCGTTAGAACCGCCATTCCGCGACCAAATCAAATTAATCCGCTTGCCGTACGAATCTTAATCGAATTATAAATTGAAAATGGAAATCGAATCGATGGGCATGAGCAGTCAGTTGTTATCACACACACACACATCTGCAATGCTTGGTTTGTTTATTTAAATCTCACTAACTTTAAGAAAATCCACAATTCCATCTTAGAGAGATGCATATTCACAATTATATAATAATAATAATATCCATAATCATTACCTAAACGATTGCTTAAATAATGACAGTTTCTTAGATAATTGTTTATTTCTATAATGAAGCTTTATAGTTAATTTATTGTTACGATTGAGTTAACTTCATTAAAATTAAATTGAATCTTTTTATAGCAGCAAATTGTAGCCTATTGGATACAATCGAAATAAAACTTGCATTTATTAATTATCAAGCAAATTAGAAAATAGTTCTCCAGTATATTTCTCAAACTTGTTGCCATTTGGCAATAGCCAGACTATTGCCTGGCAACAAGTTTTCAAAAGATCTGTCAAATTATTTTCAATTTATTCTCACTCTCTTGTTATATTATTACTGAAATTTTTCATGTTTGGAAAGAACCTGAACAATAATTTAACTAATTTCACGAACAATATGTACCGCCATTACATTTCGAGCCCCATTTACCGGAGAGTTATAAAATGGCGCCTTCTCTGATCCTGTCGTCACGACCTTTCCCAACACATGTCATTACGCGCGCAAATAATGAATAATTACACTGATGTTAATTATACACTTAAATTAAAAATTGAAATGTATCGAGTTTAGCCTTGATGCTCATATGTATAAGTATTTGTACACACTTTATTATTTTATGATTAATTGTAGCACTAGACTAAAAATTCTTGCACAATTAGCAGTCATTAATACGTGATTTCGCTGCCAAGTGGGAACAAACATACTTATTAATTTTTTGAGATGATTTCTAGAATTAAACTTTCATAGTTGGCCTCCAAATTGGGCCATAATTCAATTGTCACGAGGATCCTTGGCTACATTCATCTTAAACGAGTGACATTTAAAAGATTTACCAGATTTAGTTCGTGTTTAAATTATATCTTCAAAATTAATCAACACATATATTTACAGGAAGAAATTGTGCTTTGAACAGACGATAAAGATTGATTTATTTTAGCAATTTGTAGACTCAGTTTCATCCTAAATTTGGTCCATGTTTCTAGGTTAAGATACATTAATGTCCAGCTAAGAGATTGTATTTTATTTAGCATAAAATAATTGTTTTTTTTTTCCTTAAGGTTTTCTTGAAAAGGTTAAAATTATAATTATTAGTATAATCTTTGTAAAGAACAGATAGACCATAAAATGGAATAATATGTAATTGCAGTAGCGATAAATATTAGAAAAGATCAACAGAACTGTCATTTATTTGCGACAAGGTCGCCAACAAATGAAACCTTTACAAATCAGGGACTTTAATTATCTACCAATTAAATTTTAAGCATTTTTCTGAATAATTATTTAAGTATTAAGGGCTGTAAGTAATTACTTACCAATCAGTAATTTGTAAATATAACATACGGCCAGAAAATCACGGATTATAGTAGAGACACCCACAAGGATAGTTTGAATGTGGTGAAAACTGTTTGTCGACTGTGGGAATCAAACCCGGGTTCTCAAATTCATGGACCGACTCGATACCACTGAGCCATCTACCCCATAAGCTAAACCATGTTCTCATACAAGTTTACATCAACTTTAATCTCGTTACCATATAGTTCTTGAAAATTAATTCGGAATTACTTTTTAAAATCAAATTAGAATAAGATTAGCTCAGCCAAAATTCAGCATTAGCTAAACATTTTGTTGTGAATCGAATTGTAAGGGTAAACATTTGAAAATAATTGATTATAAAATGAATATAAGGAATATTCCAACGTCAAATGAATCTTTCATGAACAACGAATAAATCTAAATAAGATTAATAGTTTGTGTGGATTCAACAACTGATGGTAAATCAGTGCAGCCAACACTTTTATTACTTCCCTAGCCGATACGGTGACTTTCATTCTGCCGTTCACATTGTAGCCCTTTTTATATAAACTATAATAGACTTACAGCATTTCTTATTTTCACTATTCATGCGCTACGTTTTCTATAAAATAAAGTAATCATGATCCAGTCAGTATGCAGCGCAATAAATAATTATTTTCCCGGATACTAATTGTAATAAATAATTGATTTATATACACAGCTTTACTCTAATAACGCATTCCTAACAGACTGAGATTCAAATCCATAGTATCTCACAACCGGATTAGAATGATATACATGTATGTATGTATGTGTTGTCATACCTTCACTTTCCTTGGTGCGGGATTTGAACCATGGACGTGACACCCGCGTTATATGTCAGTAAGCTGCATTGGTATGCGACACCTCATTTCAAAATCATTCATATCCAGCTGGATTTTTATTAAGACACGCTACTACCGCTTTCAAACAGAATGTATATGTAAAAGTGTGACATTACTTTCCGAAGGTGCCAGGGATATAAAACATCTGAAGACACTTTTTTGCGAGGTATATATGTATACAGGTTGTGCACAAAAACGCGAAAGATAGCAGTTTAACATAGGATTTTTAAAGCAAAAGTATAAGAATAAATAATTGTTTAAAATTAAATTTTACGTTTAAAAAGTTTAAATTTGTTATATTAACATGTCTCTACTACTAGATATTTGAAAAGTAAAACGTTACATTTTTGTCAAAAATCAGATAGCCACGAAAACAAACAAATTAAACAATTGACAGCTCATTCAAGAACTCTTTATCTTAATAAATATTGACCTGTACTGTCAGAATGAGATTTTGTATTTTTATTTTATTTCATTTTTGACAAAAACACATTTTATTTTTTGTACGACCGAGCAGAAAATATACTTTTCTAACGGTCAGTTGAAAGCAGAAAGTCAACATTTACAGCTTGCCGAGCGGCAAAGTAAGAGTGTATCATCGTACCCATGGATACATAAAAACTGTCGACAGAATTTCCAAACAGAAAAATTGTCCAAATTATTTTAAATTATTTTTTAAGCGTTTATATGTAAATAGTCGTAGAAAATATATTGTGTATAACTTTCAGAAGAAAATGTCCTTGCTGCTTGGCTACGCTTCGATCAACAATCTCCATGCGCGAGCAATAATAGACTACTTTCTGCTCTAGGTACACAAATAACTATTGTATTATTCTGAGAAATTTTGAGAAATAAATTGACAGATGTCACCTGGATATAACTAATGTTCAATCATATCAATTGTTTTCCAGTTGCCATGGATATGGCTTTACTTTTCTTCCCTAGGGAAGAATATATTACTTTGTAATAGTCGTAAGAAACCATTTGATTCCCTGTATCTTGAATTTGAAGCATTGTTCTCTAGAAATGTCTTCAATTGTTTAATAAAAATGCAGATATATGTTTGTAATAATTTAGTAGCCTTTCACTGTGATATGTTAGCGGTAATGTAAGTGGCTCCGTTCATCGGATATGGTCACGCGTAGGGTCAACGTGTACTCAGTGGCGGATTTGCATAATCACATGGCTGAGTTGAGTTGAGCGCAGCGCTCTCATTAACAATTATTAATATTTATAATTAAAGTATTGTTGATGTTAAGGATATAATTACACTTTGATAATTTATTGTACTTTTAATGGCAACTGGATCTCAAGTGGCAGACGAACATGTTCCCACGGCGGTAACTGCTGCTGCTTTTTACATTTTACTGATGTCACGTCTTAATGTGAAACAAATATTATACTCGTACATGACACAAAAACACATATTTTATATTGGTTATTATCAGAAAATATGTTTAATCTACGATTAACTTGTATTACAAAAGTGTGCTTGGCAATATTACGAGTCGTCTGTTCGACATCTGTGTTTCATATCAACATATCTCATGCTAGCTTCTAGTGGAATTTCAGACACTCGGAACACAATTATATTTCTAATTATTTATTTAATATTCGATACAACAAGAATTTAATCCCAATTACAGTAGCTCATAGTAGAATCCGAACTACTCCTCCGCTAACAACATCTTTGGGGGCCGTGACTTGATGGCTGGTAACCGCACTTTACGCGCATAAATATATCATTTACTGAGATCTGCTACGGCAGAATGCCACACTCAGTAATGGATAGAAGAGGTGATGCTATATTTATTTATTTTATTTCTTACGATTGCCATCTACTAAAAATCTATAATTGTAAAGCTGAGAACTAAACTGACTTTTACCTGGAGAGTGCATAAAAGTTTGAAATGAGTTTTTTTATGATGTTACGTCTTGGTCGGATCTCTTTGTTGTTGATATAGTTGTGATTGTTAAAATCAGGCAAGAACACTTAATAGAACAATGGATAGTGTAGAGTATACAGTGAACACGTACAAAGTTATATGACATGTTTCCCTTTCAAGTATATACAGCGTGAGCACAGAAACGCGGAACATGTTCGGAAATGGGCCTCTCTCTATATTTGAGAGCAAGAGCACAAGAATAAAAAAAGTTTAAATTTGTACTAGATATTTGAAAAGTAAAACGTTACATTTTTGTCAAAAATCAGATAGCCACGAAAAAAAAAACCAAACTAAACAAACTCTTATTTGACAGCTCAGTGAAGAATTCTTGATTTGAATGGTTGAGCTGGCACTACTACACTATTTGAAATTAGCTCTGGTACAGCCTGTATACGCGAACCCACGCTCGTTTGATTTTCCCACAGTGTAGTGGCGAGCAGTGCACATGATGCACAATACTCATTCAAGCACACGTTCAACTTATTAATTACACTTGTGAATCGCAATTACAATACTTGACCGACTGGAAAAAATCTAACTGTTTTGTACAGTTAAGAAGACAGACACCATTGCTTCAATTCATATATAAACACATTCCACACATGATGTATAACCTAGATTACCCTGCCCGCCGACAACACTAGTGCATTAGCGAGAGGCACTTACGGTTTCCTGGGATTCGCACCCGGCTCCTTGGAGCCGAAGCCGCGTAGCAGTTGCAGAGCGTACGAGGTCGACATCGTCCACACCAAGTCTCTACATCACACTACGACATAACTACACTTTGTTATACTAGCTAACACTATTGTCTTCTGTACACTTAACACTTGGATGGAAGTCTTACGTTGTTCACTGTTCACTCGGCACTGGTTGACTGAGTCGCACCGGCTCTGGCACCGGCTTCAGCATCGGCCAAGAAATCATCAGTGGCTCTAAACAAGTGCACCACTACATTCATCAACAATTTCAAACACATAACCCGTCCAATTATAATTAACTCAAATTTCATTTACTTCAATTTATATCCAAAAATATTATTATGTCTAAGTGGTTCGGTTTCCACTATAAGCTATTATAACTGGCATTAAGTTCCTATGGGGTAGCTAGCTTAGTGGTATCAAGTCGGCCTGTGGATCCTGCCGACAAAACATTTTCACTATTTAAAAACTACCCCTGTGGAGAACTAACATCGTTGGGGGCCGTGATTTGACGGCTGGTAACCGCAATTCACGCGCAAAATATATCACTTACTGAGATCTGCTTCGGCAGAGTGCCACGCCCAGTAATGGGTAGAAGGCGTAATGATATATTTATTTATATTAACTTCCTGTTGTGCAAACTAACAAATAAATAAATACAAATTGAAATAATATATTTTTCGCACTTCCGGGAGTAAATGACCTACTTCATTCTTCTTTTTAGGATTGACGTGTTATGAACAGGTAAACAAGCATTACCATAGCAACAAATATAAGTATTATAAAGCTCAAAATCTGTCAATTTCTGTATGTTGCTTAAGTTACTTAAAAATTTGTATAATACTGTCATTGTGAATTACATATCAAGTTTTATATACTTGTATTTAATACAGGCTGATCAAAAGCAATTGTTATAGTTGGCAATACAATTCCAGAGATCTTTTTATTCCACAGTTGGCACAACGTCAGATAAAGGCGGAAATGCTTTTTGACATTTCTATTAAATACCAATAGGATATGTTGGGAGTCTGACAGCTAATAGAATTTTGACTTTTTAAGTAATACTTTAGAAATAAATGTAATAATAAATATACTCAAATTTAAATTTTAAATGTCACTGTGAACAACAGGAAATGAATTTATATATCAGACTTACTAATTTCAAGTAGTTTTTTTTATTGCCAACTGTAACAATTCCTTTTGATCACTCTGTAGTATATTTATATAAAATCGGTAAATAATATTTACTTTATTCTTATTCATTATTTATCGAGGGAAATAAAACTGGCAGTATCATCTAGAAAATTTAATATTTTTTTCCTTTATAAGAATGTGCTTCATTTTTAGTAGTTATACACACTGTTAACAATTTCTTATGTTGAATAACGAATTTTTTCGTTTGTATATAAAATATTGTATATAACACGTGAGTAAAGTGTTATTATTTACCTCAAGCGATTGCATCCCTCGGGTTACACCCTCAGGATTTAATATTTGCTCGTGACAAATAATGACAAACTTTACTCCCTTGTTATATAAACTACTATTTTTTACGATCCTGTTAAAAAAGTGATACTTTTCATCCCTAAAGATACAAAGTAAAGACATATTTATGGTAAATTAAAAAAAAAAGGTATGATTTGACATTAGTAACATCCAGGTAACATCTACTCGTATCTGAAAATAATAAATCTTATCTAAATATTTATTTCTGAAAACTTTGTTTTCCAATAAGGTAGATAAAAAATTATATGTACATCACATGCTTCATGTGACATGACACGACAGCTTCGAGAAGAAATGTCTCACTTTCTTCTTCTGATATACTAATAACTCTTTTCTTCGTGTACTAGCTGAATAATAAAATGAAGATTTGTTACGTGAACAAAAGATGAGGCGAGCTTATATGAAAGTCGATGAGATATGTTTGTTATAAATTAATTGCAAAACATAAGTAAAACATGTAATACAAATGAAGAACAAAAAACATAATAATTGTATTTTTTGTGATGTGAGTGTGAAAAGTTTGGCATGCACTGTACTGGGTTGGCGACTCCGGTTCCTCGCAGGAAGAGTTATGTAACACACGCACACACATACACACACATGGGGCGGACTGTGAATTCGGCGCAATGTGGTCGTGCACTGCAGCATCTCTTCGCGTGCAGATTTCGTGTTGTTCTGTTTGGCCGCAAGATTAATCGGCCAGGTTTCACGCGTAATATTTTACAACAAAGTTATTTCGCATGTTTTTTAAAATGTAATTGGAGGGAAGTGAGCGATTCACGCATTCGCAACGATTCGTAATCATCTCCACAGTTAAAAAGCTATAAATCTATGCGGGAATATAAAAATATCATAGACAGCAGTGATTCATCACAGGTTCATTATCTGCGCTGCGGTGTGGTGTAGTGTGGTGTGTGCCTTGTACTGTGCTGGTGCTGTGTGACTCTGCCTGACAAATGTCATCATTTATCTGCGGGTCCCGTTAACTGAGAACCGCAACTTTGATATTAATTATCTAGACTCGAGACCAAGAGGTTGATCTGGCAACGGAAGAATCACATCAATGAAAACGAATGTCGCAATCAAATCAATACATTTATCATCACTTTACACCATTCTAGCAAATCCCAGTATTTACTACTCTGCAGAATAGGATATTAAATCTAATTACGGTACAGGACCATTATTTCTTAAGATGAAACAGTACTAGCTGCGATTGATTCAAGTCAAAATTGTTTGTTACTTCCTTACCATATTTAAAGTAAACTATATATACTAGTTATTTATGTCATAACGATCGTAATGTAATCTGTATTACATACAAAATTTTATATGCTGACGTAAATTAGTGAAAAAAACAAAATAAATTATTTGACGTTTAACAATATACAATTATGATAAAAAATCAGTTTTCCTATTTTCGTTGTTTACTTAGTAACAAGCCACGATAATCTCGATATAGTCCTTGGACCATAATGGTCATTATAGTATTCAAATTCAGATACGGAAGCATATAAAATTAATTATAAAATTGTTATTGCCATTTACAATTTTTATTATTAATTTTCATTTAACATGTTTCAATTAGCGTTATATTATACTTAATAATTTCTTTATATCATTACCTTTTGACAGTTTTGACAGATAAGACATTTGTTTAATTTTGTTTCAATTTCATGGCTATCAATAGTTTTGACTAAGGATACTGATGAAGTTCAATATGAGGAAGAATTTTAGAGCAAACAGTCTGAAAATAGCCTAAAATCGAAAAAATCCAAGGAGTACCCATTAAGAAATTTTCAAAAAATAAAAATCGCTAAAAATTTGCTTATAAGTCAAATCGAATACGAGGAATTCAATACCGTTGGCGGATTTTAATATCTTGTTTAGTTTTTGACATATAACGTCCGGAAAAGTAAAATTTCAAATCCGAATAATTTTTGAATATCCAAATAACGAATATCCGAATTACTCGGATACGAATATAACATCTAACGAATATCCAAATTATTCGGATACGAATATTCGGTTGAACAAATATTCGCTCCATTATTTTTTAAAATTGACGTTTCTTTTTGATGCAATTTTCGTCATGTTTATATTTGTGCCGTTACACAACATGCAAAATTAATTCGCTGCAGAATTTTATGCTTACTTGAAGCTCTCTTGTTTAAAATAATTAGGGAAGCAGGAAATTACAACATTATGATTTGACAAGTTAAATCCCTATGTTCACCCTTACCAAGCACCACCCGGTAGAATAGGGGGGGGGATTATCTTGTATCAGAAAGATCAGTGTTCAGATAGATTATCTATTAAATTTGACAGAGAGTTTTTCCAAAGATTGAAAGTCTTGTGAACGTTTTCATTTTCAGCGCTTGGTAGTTGCCCATAAACTGGTGATTTTAATGACTGGTAATGTGAGTTCTTTCACACACCAACACGAAAACTAAGAATTCTATCAAAAAACCGGCTTTAATGAATCAGAGTGAATCTCAAAGTACCGTTACACGTATGATCATTTCTCTGACTTGGCAGGAAAATGAAATTTACTCAACACACGCCTTCATTAAAGTTATTAATCGAGTGCAGAGAGTGCTTGGTTGTGTAACACGCGCATCTCTATGCATATTCATAGTGCGTTGTTTTTTATGATGGCGGAAAACGTAACTTCATTGAGTGTGCTAGGGCTAGATTCGATTGAATATTCATCTGGATGAGTTCTTTGCGAAATGAGTTTTTTGTTTTGTGGTACATACAGACGGAGTAACAGGACTGAAGCTGGAGTCTCTGTATTCGACATTCGAGTCACGAATGGACAGGAAACTGGTCGAGATATTGGTCGCACTGTGCCATGCAGGACCGGCTTCACATATTCATGGATAGAAACGTGAATTGATTCTGAAGATTACACTTCATTTATCTGTTTAAACAATTCTTATTATAAGGACCAATATCTACTATCATCTATCTTGTCATCGTCAATATTTGATAGAACAAAATCTTATTAAAATGGTTTGATCATATAAATCGTGTAATGTATAAATTGAGGGTGAAAGACTGCATGGATGAGTTTGTATGAAAGAAATTTTGAAAGTTTCACTAGATGGTGTGTTTTTGAAGCCAGCCCTGCTTCGACAGCACCGCGCGGTAAAAAACACAAAGCGAGTGAAAAAACCGCGCGCTTCGATTTACCCCGCGGTGAACCATTTTGCGCTTATTGTCTTTGATTAATGAATTTAACTGTAATTGCTTAACAGCGAACTACGAACTGCGAGAGAGCACAATGCATTCAATTATTAACGGATGCCGAAGTCAAGTGACATTGCGTGGGCCACACTTTTAACTCTATTGTGGTTGAGGCCCAACCCTGTGCGAAAACTAACACATGGTACCTTCATTCTAAACTTTATTTCTCAAGCCTTCATTCATATCTTACCAATAGGTAAATGTAAAGATTTATTTATTTGCTACATTGCTTAACAGGAAATTAATTCCAGACGATACAAACTTTATAATAGTTATTTATACATTAAAATAAATAAATATAAATATATCATCACGCCTTCTACCCATTACTGGGTGTGGCACTCTACTAAAGCAGATCTCGGTAAGTGATATATTTTGCGCGTGAAGTGCGGTTACCAGTCGTCAAATCACGGCCCCCAAACATGTTAGTGGTGGAAGAGCCACAGGGATAGCTTTTTCAATTTATGAAAATTTGTCGCCTGTGGGAATCGAACCAGGGACCTCAGGATCCACAGGCCGACTTCATACCACTGTGCTAGTCATCCCATATTATACATTGAGAGCGTAAAATAATTCTTTATTATTCGCACACGGCAAATAGTACATTTAATTTTTCCTACGACTTAAATTACTTATCAAAATCAGTATTTTTAAATTGAAAATGTTTTATTTGTAATCATGACATATAAACAAGTGAAGTAAATAAACTAAAAATTCTGTTTGAGTCTGTCAATTCTACACGATTCATTATATTTTTGTCAAAAATGAGTTAAAATATCTTCAATCTATCCTTTTAAGCGTGCGATAATAGTTATTTCTGTACCTAGAGCAGAAAGTAGCCTCCTGCAAGAATACTTTCTGTTCGAGTTGGACATATTTTTTCTACGACCATTTAGAAACGCTTGAAGAAGAATTTAAAATATTTTTTGACAGTTTTTATGTATCTAAGGATACAATGATACACTCTTACATTACCGCTCAGCAAGGAGCAAACATCAACTTTCAGCTTACAACTGGCCGTTAGAAAAGTGAATTTTGTGCATGGTTATCGCGCGTTTCTTTACGTTGACAACTGATGGTATAAATGTGAACTTTTCATAGTAGTGCGGTGATTGTAGAGTTTGGCGAGCGCTGATCCTTGGGTCTGTAGTATTTTTGCGGCGGTACAAATGGTTCAGGTGTGTTGTGTAGTGTTGGTGCGCTGTACACGGCTATAAATAAACCACCGCACAACTTATTGAGCTCGGATAGCATCGGCGTGTGTCGGCCGCGTTCGCTGACTCGCGATGAACTCGCGGAGGTCAAGGTGACCGCAAACCAACTAAACCTCCCTCTACGCCACTGTCATCTGCTGCAGACATTGCAATGATGATAACAATCACCCACAACCGCCAATATTTCATCTACTTCAAATTTAGTTCAAATCCATGAAAGGTGAGTCAGAACTATACAAAATTAACCCTATTTTCAAGACCCCAAACAACAATGGTTGCTATCAAAAGATCATGTTAGCAATTTTTGTTACAGAATTAGTCTGAATATAACACTTTTTTAACCATTTCTACTAGGTCTCTTAGTTCTGCAATTGCAGATCTCTCTCGATGCCAAATCATTTGAACCCGAATATCTCCATTTACATTTCAACACCAAATACGCTAAACTATTTAATTATTTACCCCTGAACTTTTATATATGTAGGCAACACACCGTCGTGTACAGTAATGTTGGAAACAAACCGCTCATATTTCTTTAATAATTACATACTTTTAATTTAAACATATCTTTACAATAATACTAACCATTATAATATACGTAGACTAATATAAGATCTATCGAGATGGAATGGTATTTCAGATGTCTAATATCTGCAGGTAAACAACTGAAAATTAAACAAATTTTAAAATGTTCATACATCCTCTGAAAAAAAACAAAACTCATTATAATCCTGAAATAGAAACAATTGCATTAGTACCTAACCCCGAAAAATCCTACCTATATATATATATATATATATATATATATATATATATATATATATATATATATATATATATATATTCAAATTATATTGTACCTAACCGCGAAGAAAATCCTACCCGAATATTCAAACTAATTTTTCTGACCGTATAAATATCCTTAAATCATTTAAGAGATAATACAAGGCCGGCCCTGCATTATCTCAACCGCCCTGAAAATTACAAATAATTCCTGTAAGTCTTTAAGTGTAAACAGTGCTCTATACAGTGGGGGCTCTGCCTACTAGGACAGGTCACCCCCGAAACAAATACATAAATAATAATACAAATATGTAATGCAGTATAGGCCGCACGTTAGGCGGCCCCCCAACGACGAACAAACGCGGCGACGACACGAACTAAAATATTGTGTGTGTATGTGTGTTTCTTCACCTGAAAATATGTGTATGTGCTGCTTGATTTTAATATGGAGTTTGTTTTCTACACAAGTAACTTCCAGCTTATATTTAGTTTAGTTAAGGGTTGGAGGAGTTAAGCCGAGTAAGGGTACCTCTCGTAGAGGCCGATACTGTTCAGGGTCAGTGTGACAGACAAGGTTACTCAACGTGTGAACCACGCCAGAGGCCAAGTCTTCCCCGAAGCTTAACATAAGGGTAGATGGCGATGAACAAGGTCATAGGGAGTACCACTTTATTCGAATATTTTTATTATGAAATTATTGACAAAAAAATTGATTCATTTTTGCAAAAAAAAATAATTTTATATTCCCTGAAAAGGGGTAGCATAAACCCTTGAAACATTCAATAAACATTTATTCGCAGATTATATACGCAATCAATTTTCGCCAGACATTATACCGTTATTTTAAGACAATTAAAATTAAGCTAATATTGTTTAAAATGCTTTTCAAATATCTTTAAATTTACACACAAGGATTCTACGCTCCATATAAAAATCAAGCAATCCTAAATTGCTCTGAAAAGACGCGAAAACCGACCCGAACCCGAAACAAAATTCGCGATATTTACATCACTCGTTCAAAAATAAATATACTTAAATAAAAAATTATAAAAGTGTTTATTTTAATTATTTTTCAAATTATATTATTAAAAAAAATTAAATATTTCGCGAATGTACCGTTTATAAAAAATAACAAGTCTTCTATTTCCTTCTAAGCAGATCCCTCGATGATACAGGTCCTTCAGAACCTATGTAAAGGTCCCTAAAGGTGTCTTTAGGCCCTTAAAGGCCTCGTAAAGTCTCGGCAGGCCTCATAAAACCTCAGCAGACCTCGTAAGGCCTTGAAGTTCTTCTTCTGTTGTTGAAAAATAACCGAGACCACCATACTACTTCATACTGACTATACTTGTCTAAAATTTCTTTACACAAATATAATCTAGTAGCAGATAGTCTTTCGCGAATTTTAAACGTACGAATTACTTGTGTAAATTTAAGTTTAACTAATTAAAATTTATTAGAATTAATTGGAATTAAATTTAGTAATTATTTGTACAGCAAAGTTTCGCCCGGTATTATATAATATGTCGATTTTAATTTCGGAATTTCGACGCGCGGCCCAACTAACTACTACAATCATGTGCCTTGAATATGAAGAAAAAAATGTGATTATATCCTGCATTTCAAATTATTTTCGTAAATTATGTATCAACTTAAAAATGTTGGTAAACAATGATTGACCGCGAAAGTTTATTATTTTACTCCTAAACGTTACATCATAGACCCGATACAGGTTAACAATCACATTAAAGAAGTATAAAATAAGCTAATAAGAGTACATAGTATACTCATGTATCAAATGCAAAAATCAGCATGCATTATTACAAATAGATAGGGAAGAAAAGGCACATGTAAAGTCTGACCTTGCCTTCTGTAGCTCTCCAGAACCTGGAACAAATGAAACATATATTTATTAGTACACTCATACACACAATCTAGAAGCATTATTACATTGAAAACAATAAACAAAATCATTTTAAAATGCTTGAAATGATAAACCTACCATTTAGAAGGCTTTTATCGAGCCATCAGCAATCTGCAACCAGGAACCACTGCACAACACACACTACACTTTACACCACACTAGCCACTGATTTAACCACCACACGAGGTTTAAATTCGCGAACTTATACACTAGCACATGTTCACTAAACAACAAAACGTCCGAACTGTTGAAGAAAACTTACGAAAATGTCCAGACAAATGGCAAAGACGCGTCTAAACAGTCATTATTGTTCGGTGCGCATGCACTCAACAAGTCCGAATAGACTTGTTTAATTTGGAAATATTGTTGTCTGCACAGCTCGAATACTTTTATAAATGATAAAAATCAATAATTTTACCCATTTAAATATATAAGAAACAATATTTACATATGTATATGTATGTAATATATGTAAAATTTAAAAAATAATATTTTACCTTGCAATGAAAATAATAAAATATATTGTTCTATCTATCTAGGTATTACCGAATAATTACAAATTATCATTCAAGTATCAAAAAATATATTTCCAGCAGAAATTTATATTAAAACGATTAAAATAATATTTAAATTTACTCATTTTACTATACTTGCTATTAATTAACTTTTTTTACCCAACAAAATTGAATCAAAAACACCCAACAATACCAAAGCACAGAGCTGACAACAAACAACTAAACAAATGCATTAATTTTGTAACAAATCTGTATGACTGAATTATAAATAAATTTTTATGCATAAAAAATACATTTCCAGTTCAAATTTATATCAAAATGGTTTGAATAGTGTCTAAACTTAATCATTCGACTATATTTTACTTGTAATTAACACTTTTTACCCAAAAAATTAATTAAAAACGCGCACCAAATATGGAGTTGTTATTAATCACAGAAAAACAAATGAATTAATGTGTTTATTTACAGCTATAGCGCGTTGCAACTGCTTGCGGAATTCAATGTACAGTCTGTTCCAAAATTATTATAAATTACAAAATTATTATTTTCATTTATAATAATTGTTAAATTGTATTTTTAAGTTAGTATATATTAAAGTCAATTTATTTTGCAGGTATGTATTTATAAGTTATGTACAATAATGAAATATTTATTAAATAAATGTATTATTTATCAACGTCTGCAAAAATATAATAAGTTTTTATCAACAATGAAATTGAAATCTGCAATGGTATTTACACTGCAGATTAATTAACTCTTTAAGATTACAATAGAAACCCTGTACTAAGTTCCATCTGAATTATAAATGTTCACAGTTCTGTCTGTTTTATTGGCACCATAACACTTTTCACAGCTTTCCGTTAACTTTAAAACTTTAAAATTATTTTCTAGCTATACACTTAGAAGTAATAATATTTTTACAAATCAATACTATTAAATTACCCTTTAATATACACATATCATTTGTTGCAATTGATTTAACTAATATCAATTAATTTAACAGTGTAATTCGCCATTCAATCCTAAACATTTCGCATATTTCAACAAAAGGTAGAGAATTAAATAAATAATAAAATGAACGAATGACGTTTTACTAGAAATATTTACTATGATAAAGGCACATTATTGAACTAAATATAATATCAATATCAACACAAGAATCCTTCATCTATCACATAGGACAACTAAACATAGACTTCACCTCGTTTAGGGCTTCCCGCCGGTGCCGTCGTCTGTGACGTGACCGACGTCTTGCGGCTAGGGCTAGTGTCAGCTGCAGATTCATCCAGCAGCTCGGTGAGCGTGGCCGTGTTGGCAGCCGGTGGACCAGGTGCGAACCCTAGCGACGTGAGCGTGACAGGCGAGGCTAGTACAGGCATGGGGTTCAAGCCAGCACTGCTGAGTGCTGGTGATAGCACTGCCTGCGCCAGGGCGGCGGTGCCTGGTTGCCCCGCGTGCAGAGTGTTGTTGTGGGAGCCGCCGTCCATCTCTTGGATGGGACTGAGCACCACCTGCACCATGGGCATGTCGCCTGTCATGGTGGCTGCGGAGGCAGGCAGCACGGCTACGGTGCCGCCGCTCATCATCACTTCCTTTGTCACGTCTGGCGTTGGGATACGAGGACGGTTGCGCACGTTCATCGCTGCGCCTGCGGACCCGTTGTGTTTACCTGTACCTACAACATATATACATCAAATTCAATCTACTAAAAATATGATACAAGCCTTTATGAAAGTAATGGGCTTCTATACTATTCTATATATGATTTTTAAAGCTTTATAGGTGCTTGTGATGTAATAAGTATCTTCCAATGTCTTTAAGTGTTACTAAACTTGCTTGATTTAATGAATGCTAATAATATACAAATTATTTATTAGAAAATAATCTTACTATGTTAAAATCATATTTTATAATAGTTGAAAGTCCAAGAAAATAAAATTAAATTATTGTAATAAATATACAACGTGCTGAACGTGAACACAAACAGTATGGAAAAACAGTGTTAAATTGTCACAGTAAGTTAAGTTCTACTGCGCATATGTCTCTAATTTACCGCGCGAAAATACTTGTGGCTAATGAGAATGCTTGAGTACTTGTGATGTCACTATATATTATGTTTTTATCATGAATTCACTCTATTTCCATTATGAATGTAGATAAATGATGGAATGTTGTGACTCACCCTGCCTGCCGATCTGCCGCTGTCCTCTAGAACTCCTCCTACCAACTAACCGATCATACAACGTCATCTTCTGATTCTGGTGAACAGGGTTTGTAGCTGTTGCAAACACCGGCTGTCCTGCCTCTGGACTGGCATAGACAGAATTCAACCTAGCGCGTCCAAACAGTCCCCCACCACCTCCTCCAGAGCTGTATGCGGTGGACGCTGAGCGCACCGAGCCCATCCTAGTGATCTGGCGCGCGAACCAGTTCTTCCTGCGCTCTACGATGGGGGTATCCACGCTCTCGTAGTCAGCGTACATGTCATCAGGCGCTGTCATCTTGCGATGAGAGTGCGCGCCTACGTTGGCGTACATCGCGTCGGCTTGCTTTACTTTGTACAGCTCCGCAGATCCTAAACATAAAGTAAAAAATAATTATTTTTCCAAACAAAAAATATAATAGATTTCTTTCTTACCTTTCGGTTCTTCGCGTCTGTAGTGTTCACTCGCAACTGTATATGGTAAATCCTTCGGGACAACTTCTTCCCAGTACTGATCCCTCAGGAGTTCAGGATGTTCCTCATGCATCTCATCCACAATCATATAAGCAGCTTTAATATGTCGATCAATCAGCCAGTTTAGTTCAATGTCATCGTCGTCTTCACCGAATGGGTTAATAAGTACCTCAGCTACTTTGAGCCAACCCACATAGAAACAGAACTGTAGGGCAGTGAAAAATGGGAAGTACATGTCCAACTCCTGGGGCTTGTCGCCAGCTTTCTCATCGGTGTAGACGTACTGACGACCCAGTAATGCTGAGATGAAGTATGAGTATAGTGCAAGAGTCACCACCTAAAGAAATAGATTCATTCGTTAATTATCATCAGTGTGAATTTAAGAAAAAGGTACATGAATATCGTAAAACTGCTGTGGAAATTAGGTATTTGTGTGAGATTAAGAAGGACGTTAGAAGAATGAGTATAAATTAGTTGAGATGGTTTGAACATCTGGACCTACTAATAAATAGATAAATATAACTGAAGGTGAATTAAAGATTCTGAATGTGAGGAACAAATTATGAATTATCTGGCGAAGATTGATTGCGTAATGAATCTGATGAATAATTCAACGGTTCGTGCTACTCCATTTCAAGGGATACAGCATAATATATGTATTTACTTTAAAATAAAAACAGCAAACGTGAAATGAATCTTATATTAAAAGGAATTTGGTAAATAAACAAAATTAAATCACCGTTAAACATTTCTAAATAGCATTCATTAACAGTGTCGCAAAAAACCTCATAATTAAAGATGTTAATTACTCGAAAATTAAACACAATTATACATGACACGCTTTCGCATAGAACAGGGATGTAAAATCATTGAAGCACCGCCACTGCCAACATCAACAGCTGCGTAACGAGTTTGCCTTGAACGACGTTGTCCGCAACATTGCAAAGGGCGTACTTTTACCTTTTTCTAATCACATCAAGCCAATCATATATTTTGTTAACATTGTCAAATAAACATGTCGTTTATATTGTCGATTAAATAGGCCAAGAGTTCAATGAAAATTACTATGCGGCGGTTATAATTTCAGCAGGAGACATAATATATGATTTTGCACATATGTGATTAACTCTTGAGCAACTGAACGCGAACCATTGAATTATAATTAGTGTATTATTTGGGGTTAAGGTGACTTTTCTCTTTATTCAAATCGCATGAGTCAGACTTGCCAGTCAGGAAATTGCATATGCAAATAATATCACATATTGCAACCAAGATCTATCCGTAACTAAAATAGAAAACCGATTAATAATATAATTATGTAAGCTTGGCAAGTTTTTTTTATTGAAAATTGAAATTGAAGTAAACAATGTAATCTCCTCGTCTTGTGTGCAATTAATTGTAGAGGCGCATCTAATTACAGAGTGTACATGTACACTCTGCAGTGTCAAGGACACAAACATCCTTCCCTGATAAAGATCATCTTATTACTATTTCATTTCTTCGTTCGACAGATTCATTCATAATTACTACCTTTCATACTTGTTCTACTGTTCATACCACATACATGGATGCATCTATATTTTAATAATAATGTTGGGTGACTCAAAACCACAACAATTCTCCACAAAATTTCACAATAGATTATTTTTAGTATTCATTGAATAACATATTTTATTTCTTACGTACCACAATAAGACATAATCTCAATTACAGGACAGATGATATCTGGACTAGGGCTAATTGCACTTCATATGCTCTACAGTTGCAGATCTTAGATATCAATATTCTAAATTTAAAAAAAATATATATATCGTCACGCCTTTTATTAATTACTGGGTGTGGCACTCTGCTGAAGCAGATCTCGGTAAGTAATATATTTATGCGCGTGAAGTGGAGTTACTGGCCGTCGAATCACGGCCCCTAGAGACGTTAGTGGAGGGGTAATTTTAATGTGGTGAAAATTATTTACCGGTAATGGAAATCGAACAGAGGTTCTCAAATCGTCAGGCCGATCCGATACCACTGAGCCACCTACCTTATACATTCATTCTGTAATATGAATAAATGTATAATTATGGACTTGGCAATCTGGAGACTCTGAAATTCATGATCCTTCAATATTTGACATGTTGCTTAGACTTAAAGAAGCAGATAGCTCAAACATACATCTTGTCATGGGCAAAAGGTGTGATTTTTATTTTTAAGTTTTTTGATGTGGATCTTATGTCGAGTGGGCGATCTAGGATTTCTATAAATAAATAGATGGATATGATTGAAGGTTTGTTGTGTGAACGAAAGATAAGACGAGTTTTTATGAAAGAAATGATGAACGTGGATCTTATATCGAAGATTGTAGGGTCCATATTGTCTGCACAGCAACAAAATAAAATATCCTGCCTGTCAGCGTCACAAGAAGTATAATAAGCACGTGACTAGAGACTCGACCTTGGGGTAAAGTGAACGCTCTATCTGTGTAACGCGGAAGTGTTGTCTCACCTGTGTGTAGACCAGCGGCACACACACCGTGTCGTAGCCGATCAGACCTCCAAGTCTTCGCCGAATGTCGCTCAGCTCCTGCAGGAGTGTCTGCACGATGTGGTCGCTGGTGATGAGCGATTCCTTCCTCGCACGGTTGATGATGTTTGTTGCCCACACCAGCGGCATCCAGTACTTGGACATGGGGCTGCGTCCGTCCATCATCTCGATGATTTTCTTCTCGCTTTCCATCATCAAACCTGCAAGAACCCAAAACTGTCAGCAAGAACTTCACTCATTTCACATTTCATTATTCTTTGTAAAACTGACAGTTAAGTAACCTAAGCAACGTAGTAATGCTGAAATCACTGATGAAGAAGTCAGAAATATAATAAGTGTGATATATTTTTTGTTACAGTGGAGTAAATGTAATTAAAACTGCAATTTGCAGTATTTTTGCAGCATTTTAGCCATTTATTTTTTATGTCATGATAATGAAACAATACACATTTAAGATACGCTGGTCGTGGAATCATATTTTAATTATCTGTGTTAATTTACAAGTTACAGGTACTCAAAAATATCAATTTTCGTGATTTCAATTTTTGTTGTTAATCTGAAATAAAAATATTATTTTTTAAGATAAGCTAACTGAATTTATACCAACTAAAACATGATAAATGTCTGAATGACGTCAGATTTGAAATATCTCTAATAGTTTTTGAGTTACTGTGGCAAATAGTTAGGGCGGCACAAAAGCGTAAACATTATATCTTCGATATTTAAAAAACTAAGCCTCGGACGCCGTTTTAAATAAGTTTTTCGTAATCTACGGGTCAAAAATAAGGGAAATAGGTGAAAAAAAATATTTTTTTTTCTTGAATATTTCTGTTAAAGTGGTGCAAATGTGATGCAAACTGAAATTTTTACTATTTTTACGTCTTTTTAGATATGATACCCTGCAACTATTTTTTGGGTTTTGATAATGAAACTATGCATATTAATTAACTAAACTACGCTGAATTCAATAGTGTAAACAGATTTGAATTAGCTCTTTTAGTTTTAGAGTTATGTATTTCTAAAAATAACCAATTTTCGGGATTTAGATTATTTTGGCAAATCTGTAACGAAATAGATCATTTTTTGACAAATATTCAAATAGCTATATCTCAAAAACTAAAAGAGCTATCGAAATGCGGTTTAAAAATTTGGAATCCTCGTGTTGAGGAGATACTATATGCATATTATTAGAATTTTTAAGAAAAAAATTTTTTTTTGTTCAACACGCTTGTCAAGTTTTTGAAAATCTTTGGCAATTTGAGATTGCTGCTCATAGCTGTAATTTTTTGTAGTACTTTTGCTATAATTAAAAATTATCCCCGCATTGAAGTCTTCAGTTCTGCTCTGATCGATAATTAAAGTCCCCAAGTTATTCTTATGTTTATATTGTTTGTAACAGACAAAACTATTCTTTGTATGCAATCTCAACAAAAAATTTATTTACATAAATATCTTTGTACCTTACTTGTATATACAAAAAGTTCTTATACTCGTTATTATAATAATAAACGATTAACGAGCATCATTATTGTTGAATATTATATAAATATGAGTGGAACTACAAAAAATTAGAATAATATTTGACAATATGTAGTTAACCTTGTAAAGACATGTGTACGAATATTTCGCAAATCATCTAATAGCATACATCTGTCTCTAAATATTTTCAGTATACTTAGTTAATAGCTAAAATCATTTATCTTTTGAACCACGAGAAAAGTAATTCAATTAATTATGGAAATAAACTAAATATGCTAATGAATCCAACAGCCAAATTTCTATTGACAACATCATCCACGTATTGATATTACTAACACAAATACGACAGGATACAATATAACATAATGAGGCAACTTCCGGCCAGAGTGATCGAGTGTGTTTCCGGTGTCCGACACGGCGTCACGTGATCGTGATGTTATCCCTTGTTCTGGAGATTTCAACGTTACGTAAAGATACAAGAAGGAAGGCATATTATTTACCTGAGTCGACGACATGTTGCCAGGTCGGAAAACGTCGTTTCACTCGAAGGGAAACCCTTTGAAGGGTGATGACGTAAGCTAGGACTGCGTAGCGGACGATGTTACGACGCATTAGACGTCCTCGTTCATCCTGCAAAGAAATATTGGATATTTTTTCCTGCAAATGTTTCTGAATTATTTTAGAGAAAAATATTTCAAATAAAAGTGCTAGAAAATTTAGTTTTCTATAATTTTTATTTGAAATAGTTTTCTTTAAAATAATAATAGCAGAAAATGTTTATATTATTTCTGAAAGTTTTACAGGATGTATAACATTCCTGTCGTGTTCTAATGTATCATTAAAAGTGAATATAAGATAATTTGTTATGAATTAATCGAAAATGAATATCTAGAAGCATCCGTTGTTGGTTGTTTTGTTGTCCGGTGTTGCAATGAGTTAACGGAAAATCCCACGGGGCAGAGCAACTGCCCGGGAACAGTGAAAGTGTTTTGTGCCTAAAATCGATAAATACCGCGAATATATGTACATATTGGTACCAGCGGACCGTGCTACAAATTCCTAGAAATAGTGAAAAACACTTTATGAAACACGGGGATTCCTGAAACCGTGTCAATACCGATTATTGTATTCTTGTTAATAAAACTATACTGAAATATAAAAAGTGTGGAATATTTTCGAGTTGTTAGTCAAAAAAGATAATTTTTTAACCAACTTTTCAACAAAAACAAAAAGAGTTATCGAAAAATTTAGAATCCTCGTGTCTAGAAGATACTATTTACCTATTACAAAAATAAATATATGCCATGTAATATAGGTAAAAGTTGGCTACAGTATAAAGACACATTTGTGTAGAACAGATGTAGATGGAAACATCAGCTGTCGTGACATTAAAATATACAATAAATAAGTGAAGACTCTGAAATGTCACTTTCCAACGCATCATGCAAGCGATTGTTCTGTTGAGCGCAAGGATTGGCTCACACCACACAAGGCAGGAATTCCGGGGGTGGAAACAGGGCTTGTCCCTTCACACTTTCACCCGGAGAATTCCATTAACACACTTTGCCTTGATAACGCCATCAGCAGCAACAAAGACCAAGGAAGTCATCGAGAAATTCACTACAAGATATGAATAACCATTTTATAAATATCTATGACCAGCCTTGGCATTCTGTACAATAAATGACTTATATTTTTTATTAATTATTTCCGCGAAAACCGCACAGCACTCTATCAACTTCATTCAATGACAATAATAAACTTAAATATTATATAATCCAATTATTTTCCACAAAAATACAATACTCAATTAAATTTCAAAGTTTCTTATACGATTGGAAATTTCACAAAAATCCAGAACAAAATAAATGTATGTTATTGAGCGTACCAAATAATACAACTGAAATTCGTTCTGCTCTGGTTCGTTTTATTTGCAAACATGAAATTGTAATAAATTTTTCGTGGTATAATTTATGGTTTTTTCCAATCGTACTCGGCGTGCATACAACCATTTAGATTGCATCGGGTTTTAGTATTATGTTTAGAAATAACTGGTCGCGACTCTTACTCTATTTCATCCAATTACCATTTCGAGGGAAGTTTGTATTTTATCTAGCTAGCTGAATAATTGGCGAAATTGATGGTGAGAGATTGCGTGAACGACCTAGGAATAAATGGTTGGAGCTACGAAATTCAGGAATAGCTAAAAACGAGATGCTCGTTAATTTGTAAAATGTTTCAAAGTTTATGTAATGCAGTTTGAATGTGTGTGATTTGTTAGAAGTGCAACAATGAATGGAGTGCTCATAAATAAGAGAAAGTAATGTGTAGACCTTTCTAATAGATACACAAGTCTAGAATATTCATTATTATCACAAATCGCAACTAAATCTCAAGCAACCACAGAATATAATGTCAGAGGTCAAGTCTTCGATTCGATTCTTACTTGAAAATGAATTATTACAATTTTTATTTTATTTTGGCAACATAAACTTGTTTATTGGCCCTCATTAGCGGGCATAATTGGCCTATTATAGCTCGAGGGCATATAAAGTTGCCAAAATCTTGATTTATGTATAAATGTTAGAAAACACAATAAACATTTCACGCGCATAAATTTATCACTTATCGAGATCTGCTTCGGCAGAGTGCCACACCCAGTAATGGGTAAAAGGCGTGATGATATATTTATTTAATAAATTATCGAAAATTAACAACGCCAAACAATAACGAATACCAACTGACTGAATTCTTTAATTACGGGGAACAAAATAAAAACATACGTTGTATGTAGCCTGGACATAATTAAGATTATAGTACTTGGGAAATTTAAACAGTCCCTCAGTACTATAATCTTTTGAGTTTTCCCTTAATACATAAATAACTATATAATTATTATGTTTAAATAATAAAAAAATAGTTTGTTTGAAATTTATAGATACTTTATACACGTGGATGAATTTATTTGCTTTTAATAGCGTCTTGAGTAATAAAGTCGCCACCCACTGCAAACAATAATAACTTCATAACAAAAAGAAGTAAATAAAAAAGTAGGTATTCATTGAACCAAGATAACATAGTAATTCTTTTGCGTTCTAATACAACTCAATCTTTCACACTAAGTACAATCAGTGTAAGTCTAATAAATGACCATTTCATTACAAATTCAATTAAGTTCTACAACACTGTTTACCTGATGAAAATCTGGCAGTGACATAATATTAGAACATTCTCGGAACAGAACATTAACAATGATCGCATGATTTTTTTGTTACATTCCACAAATAGCCACATAAAAATATACATGTTTCTTTACTCCTCTCATTGCCAATAAAGTAAACAAAGCATGAATTGATTAAATAAAATTAATTACTGTTTTTAACTTGATTAAAGTCGACCTTCGTTTTACTATCAATATTTTTGAAACGCTTATTTTATTTTATAAATACGCGTGATTCAATCTAAACTACCAGTTATTTATTTTCAACTCTTTACAAAAGAAAATTAATCCCAATTACGCTAGCATTCAAGCTAATTTCAATCCGAAAACTCGCGTCAGGACTGTGTAAGATATACTATTTATTTAACTAAATAAATAAATATATCATCACGCCTTTTACCCATTACTGAATATGGCACTCTGCCGAAGCAGTGCGGTTAACAGTCGTCAAATCACGGTCCCCCAAGAAATTAGTGGAGGGAGAGCCACAGAGGTTGTTTAAATATGGTAAAACTGTTTGTCGGTTGTGGAAATCAAACCTAGGTTCGCAGGACCCACAGGCCGACTTGATACCACTGAGCCACCAAACAAACAATATTGGTTGTTCGCAATAGGCTATTTCAACAAATATTTAACGCATATTAATTTTAGTTGTAAATATGTTACAATATTGCTAAAAAAAATTATCAAAAGTAACGTATTAATATGTAAAATATTAAAAAAGGGCATTATTGAAAACGATAAATGGTGTATCGATAGCACTTACCGCTCCGGGTATTCCGGCGCTAATGTAGAGGGCGAGGGTGTCCGGCCAGGGCAGCAGCCGGTACTGTTCCCACCACCGCTTCACCACCAGGCTCACGTAGAAGCCCAGCACGAACGACATGGGGATGGTTTCACTCTGTGATCCGAAGTACGCTCGAATCTTCTCAAACACACTGTAACACACACAACACAATTACAAGATATTCGAAAGATCTTCAACAATATTTAAATGTTAGTAAATTAATTATAAAATAAATCACTTCTTTTACCCTATAGGGTTTGCCATACTGCCGAAGCGGATCTCAGTAAGTGATATATTTATGCACGTAAATTGTTGTTACTAGCCGTTGATTCACGGCCCCCAAAGATGTTAGTGGGGAGGGAGCCGCAGGGGTAATTTCAATATGGTGAAAATTTTAAAATAGTTATTTATGCCGTTTCATTTCCCCAGCCGAAGAAAGTAATTACACTTTCTTCACGAGGTATACATAAATATTTTGTTACAACTCTATAAGGAAATAAAATATCATTAATGTCAAATCAAACCGTCATTTTCCAGTTGCCATGAACAGGGCTTTACTTTCCGTCCCTAGGGAAGAAAAATATAATTCTCTTCTCTCAATAGAGTGATAAAAATTTTACTTCTTAAGAGAGACGTGAAAAAAAAAATTAAACGTTTGATATTGGAAAATATACGATATCAAAATGTAGAAATATTTCATCAACTAATTAATCAGAATATTCTAAACATTTGTGATTAATTTAATTACCCTTATAAACTAAAATTGATTGAAATAAACATTTGCAGGTGCGTGAAAAATAACAATAACTTTTTAATTATGAAATGAGTAATGAATTTCCTGTTTAATTAGCATGCGTTCTTTCTAATTGAATCAAAATTTTAATGAAATATTTGAAGCACTTGCATTGTGTATACTAATATTGAAATTCACGCCACGCGTAATTAAATATGGAGGACAATCCGTTGAATAATTATTTTTTCAATCACTTTTACTATTATTAAATATGCTGCATACATTTCGCAACATTCTATGTAGGTAATAAAACTAACTTATGAAAATGAAGAATGATTGAATGGACTAACCTATTTCACATACCTCTGTTGTTCCTTATTAAGTGCATATCTGTATATTAAATTAATTGAATAATATAAAAATAGGTAGGCTAGTAGTTCTCTCCACACTAGTTTGTAAACACTTCCTCGCCATCTGCAACAAACAAACAACCATATCATGTAAAAAACTGACACCTCAAATTACTGCAAAAAAAAAACATTTCTTATGCTAACAAGCAACCAAGCTTTTTGCTTTTTATTCCATTGAACTTTCTCTATGTATTTAGAATTTAATTCGTACGGTACGTATGTATTAGCTAGCCACACACTAGACTCTAGTAGAACGCTAACAGAATAGATTTAGATGAGTAGATTAGAAATTTGAGAACAAAACTTTCTTTACTTATTTATCCACTATACTATTTATTTTATTTCGGGAATACAACTTTTAGAGTCGAGTCGGAACCACTTAGATGCAATTGTATTTTAGGATATAAGTTCTACTACAGTTTAAATAAATAAATATAAATATATCATCACGTCTTCTACTCATTACTGGGTGGAGCATTCGGCCGTAAAAGATCTCGATAATTGATGTTAATGAAGGAGGATCCACAAGGGTAGGTTTAATTTGGTGAGTGTGAGAATCGAACCCAGGCCGACTCGATACCACTGACCCACCTACCCTAAAATGAGGTACTACAATTGTTTAAAAAAGCGAATGATTTCAAACTTATGAATGAGTACACACATACACACATATAGAAATAAACATAGAAGACAGATATAAATAAAGTAACTATAGTAACATGTAACATGACCCACTGACCAACAAACAAAGAACAAGGCACCCACACATAAAGCTTCATTTACACTTAAACTACAATAAGTTCTTCACCCAAGTTTCTCACAATAAAACCTATAATATATGTTTATTACTAGAGTAAATCAAACGACAAATTTAGAGATGACGTTTATGTTACTTACAATTATCTAATAATTCTTGTTGATATTATAGAAACTTTCCGTGGTTAAGAAGATATTAAATCATTTGTGATCAACCGCGAAAATAGTCGTACAAAGAAATTCATTTATCTTACGGCGATGACGACACTTTGTTGTTTTCAAAAACATTCCATACATATTCATCGATACTGATGTCCTTCTACAAAACATAATTATTATAAAAATAAATCTCTACATGATTTACAAGATCTTTTAATAAATTAAGACGCCAATATACTTCGCAAAAAACTTCATTAAAAGAGTAAACATACGATAATGGAAATGTCAATATTTAAATTGATACTAAACAGGTATTCCCAGAATAGATATTCAAAGCGTTGATTTGAAGTTTTTTGTATTATTATTTTATTAAAACGTTTAGCTACCTTAGCTAGTCAAATGTGAAGACGAACTTGTTATGCATACCGCAAGAATGTATTGAACGAACAATGTTCTTCTTAGAAAAGTGTACAATGTACATTCTATATACCTATAGCAGAGGAAGTACACTCAGTGTTGTCAAGAATCTATATACATAACATCACATCATGTATCTACAAATAAGGTAGCACGAATCAGGCCAATTTTATTTCAAGTATCTTTCTTTGATAGTATATTATGATATTCGTGAATAAGTAAGTCTTTAAAGCACGTGTGACGAGTTTAAGAGCACGACGTGAAGCAGAGTGCTTTTAACGGCACTTGTGCTTTAATATCTATTTACATAACAAGTGCGCGAAGACGTACTTTGCACATGAGCACAATTTTAAAACACGAGCGAAGCGTGTGCTTTAATTTTCACGAATGGTGCAAATGACGTCTTCGTACATGAGTTTTGTACAATGCTTTTTGTAACGAGCAAAAATTATATAATCGACAATGAGGAAATTTATTAAATTTGAAGCGTGAATTTATATAGACAGTTAAGTATGCCATGAATTGATATTTGTTATTTGACAACAAATTGTTTATTTTTTCTTGTAAAGTTTATTAAAATATATCTGATTGATGGCGTTATAAGCTAATGTCTGTTTATTTTATAAATTCCTTAAATTTTTTGTATACGAGATAAATACAATTAGCGTTTTAATAGTCAAAATTTAGAACCTTAAAAAATGTGGTTTTTTCAATTACTTTGCGCACTAGTGCGCAAAATCAAACTTTCCGTCGGTTTCCAAGGTAATGTAAACTTTATTTTGAATGATGCAAGTACGAAAAGGCAATTATATGTGTACTATACGCTATTTTTTATTATACATCGTAATTTGGAAAATAAAGCTGGAAAGCAGCAATTTCATTTTGATTCATTTCGTAATTTTATGTATGTGATTTGACGTAATATCGTTAACGTGAAGTTAGGTTAGCATTTGTTGTTTACGTTACTATGTGGATTCGTTGTTTTGCATTTTTTTGTGATAAATGTAAATGAATTTAAAGAGTAAATAAGTTTGTTGTTGCTTAGCAACTTTAAAACAGGACATGGTGCATTTTCGCACCCTTTTTAATTTGTTACACAAGGATTATTGTATACATATAACAAAAATAATTTTGTAAACGTTCGACAACAAACAATATACAATGTCTAGTGTTCAAGATAAAAGGGTACCTCTGAAAATGGCGGGCCCCCAGAATTTATCTATTTTGTCTAGGGTTAAAAGCGGCTTCAGCACGAATCCTTGAAACATTTTATAAATATTTATACATTCTAATCATCCTGCAATTAACAAATCTATTCTGACACACCACTTTCGCTTCATCCCAATTCATACCAGCTTGTTAAGTTATTTTTCGGTCATTTACTCAATTTCATTTTATCTTTATTCTATTTTTAAAATGTAGCTTACCAGCATACTTCATATATTACACTCGTTTCTGTATGAGTAATACAAAAGGTATCTGTTATTATCGCTATTGTTTTAAAAGATGTGACAATTTTTTAATTAGTCACAGAAGCAATTAAAATATTCATAATTATTGTTCATGCAGGTAAATGTCTGATAAAATATAAACAAATAGATAACAGCAAACTTGTTTACAAATTCAAAGAATTTAATGAGTGTACAGACGAAAGAACTAAGTGCTAACATTATCTTAGAGATTTAATTTTTAATAAGACAATATCATTTACATGAAGATAATTATTTGTAGTGCGTTGAAAATCAACAAATGAAGAACAAAACAAAGGTACAATTAAATGAGCAGCCTTCATCTTTAGTCTCATGGCCTTCTCTTATTTCTGCGAGATATTTAAAAGGAAACGATTCTGCCGATAAGGGATCTGTTTGCTAATTAACATCGCAATAAATACTCATTTATTATTACTAATTACAGAGCTGACACACGAACTACGGCTTGAATTATCCTTACACCTTCGACGTCAGGTACTATTCACGCATCGAAAACAAATAAAAGTGAAAGAAATATATCATTTTCATTTCTAATTATATGCAAAAGAAAAATTCTTAATTTGCAATGGTGAACAAACTTACTTTCTACATAATTTTTAATTATTAGAAACTGATCTTATTATTTTAATAACTTAATAATTTATACTAAACGAATTAACTGAAACTACAGGTAAAAATTTCTAACAGTTTCCACCTTACGTAATTTTTATCTAGGCAAAAAACTGCTTGCAAAGATTAGAGATACCGCGTCGACATTGAATTTCATGATCGTTTTTGCCGAATCGAATTCTTAACTAATTATTAAATCGAACACTATAATTACATGTTGATGTAACATTTTTATCGATAGATTTATATCGTTAATTTTTTTGTAATATTCTCGAAGGTGACTTTATGAATTTTCCAGTCAAGGTACGAACATATACCAGTTAAAATTGTCAATAATAAGTAATAAATATATTCCAAATTAGGGAAATAGAAAGGAGGCATGTTATTTTGATAGAGAAGTGTTGATGTATGTCGTAGCGTAACTTAGGTGACTAGACAGTTGACAGTCGTGGTTATTGACCTCAGACGCACCTGATCGGCCATCATCCGAACCGCGAACCAGACATCGAAGCTTTGTGGTACGCCGCAAACCTACAACATTTTCAAATTGTCTGACGTCGTACATTTTTCACTGACAACGCTTCAAACTTGTAAATTCAGCTGTAGACACGTCAAATAAAATATATAAATATATCATCACGCCTTTTACCCATTACTGGGTGTGACACTCTGCCGAAGCAGATCTCGGTAAGTGATATATTTATGCGCGTAAAGTGCGATTACCAGCCATCAACTCACGGCCTCCGAAGATGTTAGTGATGGGGAAGCCACAGGGGTCATTTTAAATTCGTGAAAATGTTTTGTCGGCTGTGGGGATCGAACCAGGGTTCTTAGGATCCACAGGCCGACTCGATACCATTGAACCACTACCCTATAAAGTTCTAATTTATAAATTCAGCTGTAGACACGTGATGAAACATTATAACACTCGAGATAAAAAAAAAACACTTGAGTGTAAGTATGTCTTCGTGCACTTGTTATGTAAATAGCTATTATCGATTTCGGCTTTTTAGGCCATCTTCTGAAGATTTCTGAAGATGGCCTAAGGAACCGAAATTAATAAAGAATTTTAATAAACTTGTGAAACTTACATCAAGTGTTTTTCTCTCTCTCGATTCTTCCAATTAAAGTTAGCACTTTTATTTGACAACACGTCTAATATTATAATCTAATTTCGGATATCCTGTTGCAGTTATAATTATATATGATTAATATTTGAAGAAAGTTTTCTGTGATTTTCTTATTTTTAGTTGCAAGTGTGTTTATTTCAATTAGTACAATGGAAAGTTTGAGGTTCCTAATTATATTTAAATTATTATAATGAAATAAATTGAAATAAACAGTGGAAAATTTAGATGTAAATCAGAATGTCATTAAAATATCAATTACCTTTCAAAAATATTAGTTCCAATAAATACTAGGTGTATAGTGTGTAGTCAAAATTAACCCCCAAACATATAAACATTAATTAAATGAATATTAAGCATTGCCTTGTTGAAAATTAGCTCAAGAACATGTCATTATTGCATCAAAAGCAAATTATAATTAATTTTAAAAGCACCTTCGCTCACAAAATAATCCGATAATTCCGAGAAGTCGCGATTTCTGCGGTAAAAAATCAAACAGGGAACAAAAACGTCGTAATGGCGGAATAATGATAGTTGAAAAATGTTTTTTAAGAAACAAGTGAGATTTACAGTAGAATCTCAATTTGACACAGTGACAACGAAGTAATAAAAACATCGAGTATTACTGTGTTCACCTTTTGCGACCTCTACACCATTACAAATATTTATAATAGTCATTCTTCAAGAACTTCTTTAACAAATTGAACATTGTGTACGAAATAAAAGTTTTATTGCAAACAGAGTTTGTTTTCAAGAATGTATTATTTTATTATTTTATAGCCCGATTACCAAACTATGTAGAAGAAAAATAAAAACAGTATTATATATTTAATGTGCTATGAAGGTTACTAATCAACCAATGTACTTATCGCATTTTATTTATTTGAACGTAAAATTAAAAGAACAAAGCATGCTTTGCTTTTTAATATTAGATTAGATTACATGTTGCGTAACATGTTGATGGTCACTGCTTTGCGCTTAAAATGCCCAAATTTCCGGTGTGCTATTGACCCGGAGCCCACATAGTAAAACAAAACGCAATCTTCACTCAGGAACGAAATGAAAGAAAGCAAAACAAATGATGAGAAGTGGATGGCCTCTTCAGCCGACCTTGCGAGACCTTGCACAACCATTCATATCATTTATGTTCACGATTCTGTCCACGAAATTCTACTTTTTTCTACAATAGCAGCAGTCGTTAAAACGATTTTATCGGACGCTGCTACTGGCAACAACTTCTAAAATACCAATGCCAATCATATTTTTATAGGTATAAAATGATTATTAAATAATTATTAAAATTTATATTCAAAAAATATGAAGCAGGTAGCTTAGTGGTGTCGAGTCGGCCTGTGGATTTGAGAACTCAGGTTCCATTTCCACAACCAATAAATAATTTTCACATTAACACTACCCCTGTGACTCCCCCTTCAGTAACATCTTTAGCGGCTGTGATTTAACGCACATAACTGTATCACTTACAACTGCAGAATACCATATCCAGTAATGGATGAATGACATGATGATGTATTATTTAATTGATTTGGAAAAATTATTGAGAATATTTCAATATTTTTATTAATTTAATTAGAATAACCAACTAATAAAAGCAAAAATAATTATTAAATAATATTTCTAGTCAAATCTAAAAATGTTTTAAATAAAAATTGTAAAGAAAAAATTAGCGAGTATTTTCTATCATAATAAATTTTCTGTAACATTAACGGTATAGGCATAAATTAGGAAAATCTATTTCCGGTAATATTCAAACGAGACTACTGGCACCATCTCTTTGAAAATATTTGAACTATATACGTGCGAAAATTATTCAAAACTAGAACAATTTATCGAAAAATACTTCAAATAAAAGATGTAGAGATTGATAAAACTAAGATATTTTGTATGAACTATTTTTTTATTTAACCTCTTATTTTAGAAATAAATTGTATTTTTTATAGCTTATATTTATAATCATTTTCCATGATCTGCTACGGCAGAGTGCCACACCCAGTAATGGGTAGAAGGCGTGATGATATATTTATTTATTCTATTTATATTCAAGAATATTGAGTATAAATTTGTATTTTAATAATAGTAGTTGTAAAAACAAGTAAAACAAGAAGAAATAATAATGGGTTTGGTGTATGGAAATCATTAAACAGAAACGTGATGGAAAATATATAAACAGCGTAAAAAGAATTTACGATTGAATTCTGCGGTCGAGAATAAAACAATAAAAATCTTTTTTTCTGTCCACACATATTTTATTGTTATCAAATGTTATTTATTGTTTAACAAATTATCATAATTATGTAGGACAACAATGTAGATAGGTGTTGAAATTATTTATGCGCTATAAGTAATGTTTTTTTCAAGTAGTTTTTAAAGAGGATAAATTCGTCACCCTCATTTTAACTAATATATTTTATTATTCTGCCCACACATACTATGATATACCATAAAAATTGAGTGTCATAATAAGACAGCATATCAGGTCTGAAAATACACACATAATACAGCAATAAAATCAAGCTTGGCCATGCATCATGAGTGCCTGTGTGTGGTATGGTGTTTTGACGGAGTGTCGACCGAAGACCTTGAGACCTCCAGACTCGAGATCAAGTTTACCATCAGACAAGAAGTGACTTTAACGTCGGATCTAACAAGATACTCAACAATTCTTCACATAGATATTATAAATCATGGTCCAATGAAATACTACTGAAATTGAAGATGAAATGAATATGATCGAATGATGATAGGACAATGTAATGTTATGTAATATTTGTAACTCTGCATTTGCAGATCTTGGTAGAATGCTTGCGTGAAATATAAGTTATTTTAGGTTTGAGTTTGAGAACCGCAGTGGGTGCTCGCGACGTACAGAAGTGTTACAAGGTGCTTGTAAAGATAATTTAGATTACCGCCAGCCTTCTTTGATAATTTGTGAGTATTTTGTGCCTCAGGATATCTTTATGCTAATTGTATGATGTTCACAATAAAATTTGTCATTTATTTTATTTACAACCCGATAATACTAAAATTATGTGTCACTTATCAGTTACTAAATTTTTATTTAACTTTAAGTTAGTTGTGTGTGTGTTTATAATAAAATAATAATGTTACCTTGACAGAGACCTAGACATTAATAAGAATAAACAAAAACAGACGTAATCGCATCATCTTCAAGTACATATGATGCTCAATGCATGCCTACGCGTAGCACATAGATGTGATAGGTAAATATTAGGCTATCAGTGTTTTGTTAGTTAGTTGAGAATGTTTTAAGTTGAGTTTCCCAAGAAGCAATCAGTGGAGCGAGGAATTCCAAGCCCGCTTGACCGTAATGACCAGAAATGTCATCATCCATAAGCGAAATGACTACAAGAGAAACTACGATAAGCTACGTTCTATTTTGTACTAATTACCCTTGACTCATATACTTCAGCGTAAAATCCCTTCAACTATCGTTTCCTAATTACCCAATTTTATTTGCTTTACCCATCAAAGTTTTACAAATAAAAATCCAACAAATCTTGAATGCGAGATTATGAAAAATATTATAAGAAGAGTATGTGATAAACAGTTTGTTACAAGAACGAAAGATGAGACGAACTTGTCTGAATGTGGATAGTTTGAATGAGCAGTTCCCATTAATATTTGATGCACTTTAGTGCCCGCGGGCCGCGTAATGGGAACCGCTGGTGTGAATTAATTGCAGAACAAATGTTTGACGGGTTCATAATTTGTAAGTTATTAATGACGTGTATAAGAGAAACCATGACAACATAGTGTATAAATGACGTTTGACATGAATTGTTGAATATCAGAATGTTCTCGTTGTATATGTATGTAATGTGAATGTATAGTCACGTAGTACACGTTGACTGAGTCACAGATAACAGCAAAGCAAACCTCAGCGTACAGAATTTCGCATAATGTGTACGTTCACGTTCTGATGTATGAGGTATGCATGTGCAGTGAAGATTACATGTTGCGTCAACAGAGATTGAAACCGCATTTCATTTGACAAATTATGTTTGTGTTTCTGTCACAGCTCAAATATATTAGCATAATCTTCACGACAAAAGGTCGTGCGATTGTATTTAATACACAATTATGCTGGAAAGATACAATTGAAATATAATCATTCAGAACTTTCTCTTTTTAAATCATTATTGTTTATAAAACTAGGTGAAACACTCTACACTTACAAGAAAAGAATAAGATAATAACATGTAATGATATTGTTAATACAGTAGCCAAATGCATACATGTGCTAAGTTCGTCCTTGGCAGCGGACTCTGCTTTGTTTCTAACGGGTGTGTATGTAAATTAATATGTTGGACCTTATTATACGATATGTCATGTATTTACATAGGCACATGTAACATCATATATGTACGAGTACATAACATGTCTCTCAAGCAACATAATCAATGGAATTTGTATTACAATTCAACATACATCGCTAGTCTTTTGTACAAATTAAAATGATTATTTATTCATCTCAAACCATCTAAGACTTTACAGGACGAGGAAACGAGAAGGCTAAACTTCAATTTTACTCCCATTCCTTCACATACATTCAACATTTTAAAGTATTAAATATCAATCACATAAATGAGTACGACAAGTTGCACGGTATGCACTATTTATGCAAAACATGAAGTTTGTAATGCATAACTGTTAACAGTTTGTAATTTTCTGAAAGAAAATTGATCACTATTTATTTATTTGTTACTCTGCAATACAGGAACATCTCAATTACAGTACAGAGAGCTTACAGCTTATAATGGAATCCGAACCATTCAGACACAATCGTGTTGTTTTTATATGTGACATGTGAACACACGATGTCTTGCTTGTTAATTAAGAAACGCAAGTTTTACCTAGCTTTATCCACTGGGCTACTATTCTTCTCTCTAATGACAGTTTTTCAAATTTCTGTGTTATATTTGAGTTATAAGTAATAAAATTAACAGAAACTTTAAACGAAGAAACGAAAAAATTGTGATACAGTTGGACAATATATTTTTCACACTTCCGGGAGTAAACGACCAACTTTTTTATTCATCCTTTTCGAAGACTAAAGTGTCTCTTTCATTCCGGAGGGATTATATTTCAAATTTAACCCCGCCGAATCTTAAGTTATAAGTTCATTTAATAGAGAAACTAAACAGTATTTTTCAGTATGAATCAACCACATTTATATTTTATATTGTGAAATAAGTAAAATAGCTTAGTTTACCAAATAAATATAAAATACACGAACACTACAAACAGCAACAACACTAGCGCACTGGCTCATAATAAACATTATCAGAGATTGATAAAACAGTCGTAGTCGGTTTACTAACATACGGGTGCTGAAGGATCCATTGCAAAATGAATCACAGTACTTACATTGCATCAATCATCAACAAACAACAGGTGGGAATACTTGCTTTATATAAAAATAGGTATAACTTAGTTCTCCGAACCTTTTATTTCAAGAAATATTAGACAGAGGAAAATATACAATGCAAAATATCCAAGTTTGTTGTTCTACGTATTTGTTGAGTGCGTAAGTTGTAGTAGCATGTATGCAGGTCACATGCAGAATGAATACAAAATATTGTTTCAGTTAAAACCTAGTAAAGTCCGTTCAAGATTCGAGTAAAATGTTTAATA
This sequence comes from Pterostichus madidus, assembly GCA_911728475.2. Taxonomy (NCBI): domain Eukaryota; kingdom Metazoa; phylum Arthropoda; class Insecta; order Coleoptera; family Carabidae; genus Pterostichus; species Pterostichus madidus. Next base: position 40,683,653 of record OU452307.1, on the reverse strand, counting down.
ATAATAGAAATCAATACAGCTTTGTTTTAAGCAACCCTGAAACAATTTAGTATGTGTCGCATGGTCAACTAGATGCTGGTGGCACCCAGTGCCGTAGAATACAAGAGAATATCCAAGTTAAATATTTGTAAAACTGTAAAAATGTTGCCTTGTATTTTTGAAAGTATTTGCATTTGAAAGGTTAGCGAATGTGCACTGTAATAAATCTCATCAGCTCACGTGAAGATTTTGTCGCGACCTTTTCACATCGTCTCTTACATTATGTAACGTCTTCTTCCTCTCTAATTAACACTACATGTCTCTTCATTCATTCATTCATCGATCCGCATCTTAATTGACAAAGAAATTCTAGCAAGGTTAAACAATAAGACAAAAACAATACAAGGAAATATTTTGCGATTCGGGTTTTTTTGGAAACATGAATGAATATCATTGGGATTCCGACATGTGTTGAAAACAAGATAAAAATGTAAATAAGTTGCCGTTTTGTTATTTAAATATATGTGAATGTTATTAACGCTAACGGTCCGTTTTATATGATGAGTCTGAAAATGAAATGTATACATATAATGAAAGTGAATGAAAAATATTTTGGTGGTTTATTTCATAAGAATGAGGAACTTGTATATACAGCCTTGGCGGGCTTTAAGAAGCACGCGCACTTGGAACGGGTTTCGGTGCGACCTTGCAGTCGGTACCCAACATGCCCCAAACACAGGGGGAAAATCCTCCAACACACTGATTCGTGGAATCAATCACAATCAATTACTACCGAGAAATACGAAACGAAATCACAAATATGTTAATTAGTTTTTCTTGTAAATACTTGGCCACTAAGATATCCTTCAGTATCTACGTAATAATTACAAAATACAACTTTATTTTTAAATTATATTACTTTTTCTTGTAGGAAAATCATATTATTTATATCAAGGAATTTTCTGTATCTGATTCTAATTTTGTATTGATCGCAACTTGTATCTCTTTTGTACTTTGTGAAGACATAAAACATCAATCTGTCGATCTACTTTCTTAATATGTACAGAAATCTACTTGGATTTTACCAATTACTGAATGTGGTGCTTTTCTAGTAAATCTCTGTAAAACTAAGAAATATATTTTAGCAAATAATGTTGATTGTCGGCTGAGGGAATTGAACTCAGGTTCTCATTACCGCAGTCCGAAACTACGGAGCTATTTAATAATGTATACCCCTAGGTATGACATGTGGCAGATCTGCAATGGCAGATCAGTTATCACGGTATCTAATGTATCTATGAGTACAAATGAGAATGGAAGAACATTATTCTAGAATTAGAATTAAGATTGTTTGTGTTTACAAATGAGCGAATGAATGATGAACAGCGGGTGTAACATGAAAAGTGGACCATAAGTTTTTCACCGCCATTCCTCACAATTTATATTTGACAAAAATAGGGCTTCAAATAAATATTATAAATATAATTGAGTAAGTCTATTTTTATTCCGGATTAAAATGACTGATATTAGGGCTATTTCTAAAATAAAAGTTCAAGTTATCGTTAGTGCTTCATACATCATTGTAGATTACATATTTGTAACACCCGATGCCCTAATTATTCGCATTTTTTGGAAATTAGAAACTGACTTAAAATTGAAATTAAAAAAGGTATTAGAGGCTAATCTGCTTCATGAATCTGCCTTGTTAGAGATTTATATACCTAATTTCCGCGGTTATTAAATAAATAAAATAAAATCTGTAGATTTTAATCTCTACAACTGTAATTTGAAGAATATTTCTCTGGACTAATTAGTCAAGAAGTAATGGGGGGGCGCGGGGTAGGAAAACTAATTTCTCATGTATATGGCTATCTGCCGCGTTTTGTGTGAAACCTATTTGTAAATGTATAATGAATGATTGGTATCAACATCGCCATATCCGTTGACCCGCGGTGAACAAAGCTATAGTCATTAAGTTTCGCCATCATCCACATCTGATCTACTTGCAGTCCAGCAGCAACAAACAAACATCATTCTCTACGTCCACATTCTCACAGAAGTGTAAAGTTCCGTACTTGCAAAGAATCCTCCAGAAGCAGCCGAAGCTGGAGCCGTTGGGCACTTCGCCAGTGTAGGAGACAGTCATGTCGGGCCTGGAGCCCTACACCTACACACCACTAGACCACTGCACCTACCACCTCACTACACAAACACTATAATGCACTAAGCACTACCATGAGACCAGGAGACGGGACAGACACCTGTTGAACGTGTATACACTACCTCGCGCACTGTTGACCGACTGTTGCGGCTTCGGACTCAGCGACGGCGGCTCAGTTAGCCCCACTCGCCGCTAGCCAGGCTTCGTGGACGTGGCAACAGTGGCGCCGGAAAGCATTTCCAAACATGTACCCTGAAGAAAACATCATAAATGTAGATTATATCGGTTCTAACAAATATAAATACGTTTTACATATTAAATTGATTCATGAAGTAGGTGGCTCAGTGGTATCGAGTCGGACTGTGGATTTGAGGAACCCAACAAACAATTTTCTTTAGGGGCCGTGAATTGATTTCACGCACTTACCGAGATCTGCAACTGCAGAGTACCATACCCAGTAATGGGTAAATGGCATGATGATGTATATATATTTTTTTAATTGATTTAGAAAAATTCGTGATAATGTTTCAATATTGTTATTGATTTAATTAAACTAAATACAGTAAAAAATAATTATTAAATAATATTTCTAATCAAATCTAAAAATGTTTCAAATAGAAATTGTAGAGAAAAAAATAGCGAGTATTTTCTATCGTTATAAATTTTCTGTAACATTAACGGTATAGCCATAAATTGGAAAAATCTGTTTCCTGTAATATACAAACGAGACTGCTGGCACCATCTCTTTGGAAATATTTGAACTATATACGTGCAAAAATTACTCAAAACTGGAAGAATTTATCGAAAAATACTTCAAATAAAAGATGTAGAGATTGTGACAACTAAGATATTTTGCTTGAACTATTTTTCTATTTAACCTCCAGTTTTAGAAATAAATTAAATTTTTTATAGCTTATATTTATACGATAGTAAGTATTTAGATTTACCTACCCCATGCATTACTAGTCAACAATTATAATATAATGGATTTAAAAACGTCACTGACAAACTAATTTTCTCCACATTTAAATTACTCATGTGACATCTTTGAGGGCCTTGATTTAATATCTGGTAACCGCTCTTCACGCGCATATGGCAGGGTACCATACGCAGTAATGGGTAAATAGCCTGCTGATATATTTATTTATTTTGTATGATGGTTTGGTGAAGGATAGAAGAATGCGAGAACAACCTAGGAATAAATGGATACATATAAATGATGGTTTGTTGCTTGAACAAAAACTGAGATGAATGAATGAATTATAAACAACACGATATTCTTTTCTTCACTAGGGATGTTTTATTATACTAAATGTACAAATGAATGAATTATGAATATGAATGATGTGCCATGTGATAGGGGTTGTTCTCTTTGTCACGTACATAAAGAAAACTGTATGTATATTTACATTTCAATTATATCGAATCATTTGGTCTTCGGTCGTCCACGCAATCTTTCTCCTGGGAACTTGTAAGTGTTCAGTGTCCCCTCCTTGAGAAAAGCTGTACTTACGCCACTGTATGCAGTTGTTGTTACCCAATAACTATTAACGCTTACCTTGCTACAACGGTACAATCGCCCAGATCGCTCGCCAATCTCGCCAATGTAGCAAATCACTAATAAAAATCACTTGGCTTGCAATTGCCATGATTTTTTTATGTTTAACAAACACTTTTGACTCTATATTTTCAATACATTTCAAATGTTGTAACAAATTTGGTAATTATAATTATTAGGATCATTATTGATCTTAATGAGTACTTAAAAATAGTTTTCTAATTTAATTTAATACTAATGAATATTTAAAAGTATATCAAGTTTGTTTTCAATTAAACATAGTTGTTTGTTTTCAAACAATTTCTTGTAAAAATAAATAAATGCATCATACTTCACTTAAACAATAATATTATTGAAAATTTGTTAGATATAATAAGTTAAAACAATAAATTTCGTGCTATTTGTATGAAGCTATCTTTCTAGTATAACTTGATATATGATATCAAATAAGTACAAAATGGTTCATAATACCAAAAAATAGTTTAAATAAAGATTGTAGAAAAAAAATTAAAGAGTATTTTCTTTCATAATAAATTTTCTGTAAGATTAACGGTATAACCGTAAATCGGAAAAATCTATTTTTAGTAATCATCAAACGAGACTGCTGGCGCCATCTCTTTGAAATTTTTTGAACTATATATGTGCGGAAATATCTTAAAATTGCGGCAATTTAGCGAAAAATGTTTCAAATTAAAGTTGTAGAAACTGATAAAATTAAGCAATGTTATTTGAAATATTTTTCTATTTAACCCTTAGTTTTGGAAATAAACAATATTATGTGATCAATGTTGCGCTAGGTATAATTTAAGTATAAATATAGTTTTTAAGTCAGATCATATCATATTAAGAGAATTCTAATTAAAATCTTATTTTTCTGCAACATACAAGTTTATTTTCTTATAAAAACTAAACAAAAACTATATAAAATTGATCATATTACATAAGTTCAAAATGGTTCATTATATCTTAAATAAAGGTTGTAGAAAAAAAATTATAGATTATTTTCTTTCATAATAAATTTTCTGAAAGATTAACGGTATAGCCGTAAATCGGAAAAATCTATTATTAGTAATCATCAAACGAGACTGCTGGCGCAATCTCTTCGAAAACTTTTAAACTATATACGTGTGAAAATATATTAAAATTGCGGCAATTTAGCGAGAAATGTATCAAATTAAAGTTGTAGAGATTGATCAAATGATGATATGTTATTTGAAACATTTTTTTAATTCATCCCTTAGTTTTAAAAATAAATAAATACGTATATGTACGATGTTGCGTTATGTATCATTGAAGTTTAAAGATAGTATTAAATCAATTATGAGAATCTTAATTAAAACCTAATTTTGCAAATACATTTTCCTGTTACTCATCAGTGTAAATAATAGAAGGTAAACCCAGAACGTCCGCTACACAAACATAAATTGGTGTCAATTTCCTAGAAAAATCTCTGCTAATTTAAATGAATCACGCGAACAGGATAAATATATATTCTTTAAATATTACACACCTATATTTTCCGTTACATTATGATGCAGTACAGTTTATTATATATAATATACGTTACTTTCATTTAGAGTATTTAGTTTTACATATAGAAAATAATGTATGTTTTGCTTGTCTGTGTCTTCACTGATTATGTCCACTCTAGTTACAAAATATTTAATGTTTTCAGATAGGTTAGGTTCCTATTTATTAATAGCGATTTAAACAGCTGTGCTACTAACATCTGTTGTCAATTGTATATGTATTGTAAGTACATACAATTACTTATTATCAATTTTCTACGCAACTATTAAAGAATTATATTTATTTCCATTTGTCTTCATTCATTTAATTAAGTTTTGCTCTCAGTAAATCGAAGAAGTGTACGTGTACAACTAATATTTTTATTTTATGGGAACTACGTAGAAAATAAAACATCCTTATAACATTGAATAGACATATTTATTATACTTTCTTATTTTGATAAGTTTGAGGTACATTATTTGGTGCAAAACTATACTGTTAGTGCTTAGCAAATTGTACTAGAAAAATAATACATTCGTTTACAAAAAATACTGACGTTGAACAATGGCAAATTTATGCATACTTTAATACTAAGTAAATAAATAAAATACTGAGTTAAAATACTGAACAATTAAATAGTAAGTCCAGCCTGGACTTGGGCCATAAGTTCAGCAGACTTATGCAACTTATCCAGCTCATCTTGAGTGAAAGTTTGCTGTACAACCCTCGTAACACCCTCACTCCCAAGTACAGTCGGCAAAGACAAACAAACATCATCTTTTATCCCATGCAAATCTTTCACATGAGTGCTGACAGCATGTACAGTCGAAGCATTCCTCAATATTGCCGCTGCGAGCGCTGCCACCGACAACCCCACCGCCCACGACGTGTAACCTTTCAACTTGATGACCTCGTACGCTCCGCTAACAACCTGGCTGTGCACAGAACCTAGTGGAGATGTATCAGCATCGCCGCCGGCTTCAGGAGCGAGCTCTCGCAGCCGAACTCCAGCTACGTTAACACCGGACCACACGGCCACGGAACTGTCTCCGTGCTCTCCTACCACCCAGCCGTGGACGGATCTTGCAGCAACGCCGAGCTGTTGGCTCAACAGGAAGCGGAAACGACTGGAATCGAGATTTGTACCACTGCCTGAAGAAACGATTGTTATATTTAATATTCAAATGTAAATGAATGTATTCATATTTACCTAAAACGCGATGTCGGGGCAAACCACTGATCCTCCACGCAACATGCGTCAACACATCCACGGGATTGCTGACCACCAAGAGAACACAATTCGGACTATACTTCACCAGCTGAGGCACGATACCCTTCAAAATATCCGTGTTCCTTTGCACCAGGTCCAATCTAGACTCCCCTTCTCTTTGTCGTGCTCCTGCGGTGATGATACATAACTTGGAGTCCGCTGAAACCGCATAGTCGGTGCTCGCAGCCACGGTGGCGTGTTTTAAAAACGCGGATCCGTGCTGTAGGTCCAACATCTCGCCCTGGAGCTTGTCTGCCATACAATCTACCAGAGCGATGTCATTCGAGATACCCTGGGATAAAATACTGAAGGCGCAGGCCATTCCGACTTGACCTACACCGACGATGGTGACCTTGCTGCCGGAAGACGTCACCGGTGGTGACACTTCGTGCAGTAATAGTGATTTCAGTTCTTCTGCAAAAAAATAATACGCAGACTAAGATAACGTAAATGATTACAGGTAAAATATTTGTTTGATGATAAGAAAAAAAACAGCTGTTGTTATTTTAGTATAAATAGATGTCCGATAATTGAACTGCCTGTATTTTTGGATCACTACATTTTTTTTTATATAAGATTAATCACATATAACTTGGCAAAATGAAAATAACTTTTGCCGCGGCATTTAAATGAAAGCTATTTCATATATTTTTAGATCGCAAGTTTATGTATTTTCTAAATATACAATATATTAAATGAAATAATACGTACCGCTCATGATGATTCAATAAATCTGAAACACAAGAATATTTTTAATATAAAAAACACTTTTAAAACAAGTTTATTCAATAAAATTAAATAGTTTAAAAAACAAGGCCATACTAATACATTCACTATAGAAATTAGTCGATTATTTAAATTTAACAAGAAAAAGAAATAATAAAAATGAACAAACGTACAAGCAATAAACAAAGATCGAACTTACAAGTCGCTGTTTATTGGCAAAAAAAATACGTGTATTCGCGGCGCCGTCGTGTGACAGAATCCGCCAGTGATTGAAGGTGACCCTTTTAAAGACCCAAAGTTATTCCAGTGGATGTGTATGCGTGCGCATTCGCATGTGTATTTCCTAGAATGATTTCGGGGAATTATAGGAATACCTCGGCTACGCTTTGTAAAAGCCTCTTTCTAACTGACGGTGAGGGCATAGCTATTTCTTTGTCGCTCAATTTGACCATAATCAACAGCGGTTACAGCAGACAAGGTGTACGTGGACTTTGACATGTCCCGCTTTTTTTAACGGACTTTTATGCCTTGTTGCACAATTATTATTAGATTTACCCTATGCTATAGAATTGTCTTTACTTTATTTTGGTATAACATTTATTTCGGCTTTAAATAGTTTGCCAAATGATTTTACATATCCTAATTAGTAGTTGGCCCGCCAAATTGCAATTGTATTTTTACAACCTTTAAATTTACATAAAATGATACTCTAGCTTTATAACAACATATAATTCACTTTTAGAAGTTATACAAATATTTATTTACAAGAAATACCCCATATAATATGTTTTTATATTATAATTCTTGCGTGTTGAGAATTTGACGTCCTATATGTCAAATACAGCTATAACCTCACTTATTTGTATATTCGGAACTAAGTAACACGTGCGTTGTAATTTGAAAATAATGGGTATGTATTTTGTATAAATAGATTTGTTTGCGGTAATTATCATATAATTTCATTTTAGAAATAGACAGTACTGTAATTAAAGTACAAGAGAATAATGGACAAGATTCAAAAAGTATTGAAAGCGATTTTATACCTTCGAAATCAACAAGTAAGCTTATCAAGAATTGTATGCGATGTATTGGGGCATTAGTACTACATGTGGAGAATGCAGTATCGAAATCTAATGGTCTCATCTTGACTAACAATTCTTCCAAAGTTCAATCAAACGATGGCAATGATATAGAAATTGTAGAACACTCTGTTAAACACGACCCTGAGGATGCTTCCGCTTCCAGATACTTAAGAAGTATAAAGAGATGTGTATTACAATTATGTCTTCTTTGTGTAGAACAAAATATTTACGTAAATTGTGACTTAACTTTTAATCAAATTCACTTTTATGGGTGTCTAGACGATTCTACAAGAAGTTTAGTAATTAACTATTTAACAGAAAATATTGTTTACATGATAGAACATATTGGCTTCATTATAAGTATGTTTAGTCAAGAAAAAGATCCTGAAGAAGCTAAGAATATTAGGAAATCTTTACAGAAGATTTATAAACAAATATTACTGATTCCTCTGAATCCTAATCTTGACGAAACTCCCGAGGTTTTTCAGAATTTAAACAATTCTTTGTGGTATTGTGAATCTATGCAACATTTGGAAGAGAAACTATCTCTATTAAGAACATCTTTAATCAGGTTTAAAAAGGTATTAAAAAAATTATTTTTGGATTCTAATTATGCAGCTGAAAATATTGATATTAGTTCAACTAAAAGAAAAGTCAATTATGATACTAATCAACTATCACCAAAACGAATGAAACATGAAAGTAATGGATTATATTCTACAGATAATGTCTTTCGTATTCCAGACATTCCGTCTATTCATAAACCAGATGTAATCACAGTGGAAAGTGACACAGAGAGAAAAAAGAAAAAGAAACATAAAGCTGAATCAGAAACAAACGAAAATAGAATAGTTGATGTAGTAAGAGTTGAAAGCGATTCCGAAAACAAAAAGAACAAGAAACATCGAGTTAAATCAGAAATAAATGAAAATAATGTAGTAACTATCGAAAGCGATACTGAATCTGTTAAAAAGAAAAAGAAACACAGAGTTAAATCAGAACTAAATGAAAATAACGTAGTAACTATCGAAAGCGATACTGAATCTGTTAAAAAGAAAAAGAAACACAGAGTTAAATCAGAAATAAATGAAAATAATGTAGTAACTATTGAAAGCGATACTGAATCTATGAAAAAGAAAAAGAAACATAAAATTACATCAGAAATAAAGGAAAATAATGTAGCAACTATTGAAAGTGACAATGAATCTGTTAAAAAGAAAAAGAAACATAAAATTAAATCAGAAATAAAGGAAAATAATGTAGCACCTATTGAAAGTGACAATGAATCTGTTAAAAAGAAAAAGAAACATAAAATTAAATCAGAAATAAAGGAAAATAATGTAGCAACTATTGAAAGTGACAATGAATCTGTTAAAAAGAAAAAGAAACATAAAATTAAATTAGATGAAAATGGTTCAGTGATCATTGAAAGTGATGCAGAATCATTGAAAAATAAAAAGAAACATAAAAAAAAATCAAAGTCAAACGGAAGTGAAATTAGTGAAGACTTAGTTGAAGAAGAGTCTGAATATAAAAGAAAGGATAAGAAGCGTAAACATAAAGAACAAGAAACTAATAACAGGAAAATAGATAGAAATAAGACTATATCCGAATGCAGCGATATAAGTATTGGTAAATTATTTACATCACAGTTAGAAATAGGTGACGAAGATCTTAGTCTTAGTAAAACATCTGAAAAATCTAAAAAAACCGATAAAAGGAAACCCACCGACGGTACACAAGATTTTCCGAGTAATGATTTAAGAAAATCAAAGAAAAATAAGAATAAGAGAATTTTAAAAGAGGCCGATCATAATTTATCTGATATTTTGAGTGCATTTTCAAAAGGTGAAGTTGAAGTTCTCTATGAAGATGATGCTGAAAATGTATACAAAAAATACGTTAAAGAGACTGATTTAAGTGAAAATGAAAAGTTTCTTTATCTTCAAGATTTGCTTCTTGTAGCTAAAGAAAGTAAAGAGCTAACTACAGAAATTAAAGAAGTAAGATAAATAACATTTTCATTAGAAATTTTTGTAACAAATGATCTTTCGTAGAAATTAAAAAACTTATTCATTATGGTCAACTGGGACATTCCTCCAATTCACGAAGTCGAGCGTAGATTAACTGCTGGGCCCTTGCCCCACGAATTAAAACAATTAGAAATACTTGGACTCTCTAACAATAAATTTAGCGGAGAAGAAGACAGCAGAATTCGTAAGAACTTTGCAGAATTTTGCAAGGTAAATATTTTCATACTCATATATACATCAAACTGTCTCATAAAAAGATTTCTTTGTTACCAGCTCGTCTCATCTTTCCTTCTCGCAACAAACCTTTAATCATATCCATCCATTTATTTCCAGATTGTCCACACAACAGACAGCTACCCATTCTTCATACATCAACGTAATAATGGTACATTACTTTCAGCTTCACGATTTAGAACACGACGCGTCACCTTTCTTAATGATGAGACATGGCAAACAAGGATTCATGAAATTAGCAGAACGGAGAAAGTTCGTACAGTTTCTAGGAAAAGGTTTAGATAACAGAGCCTTAAGTAGCATTTATAGAAGATTTAAAGTTTTATTCAGAAATAGAAAAAGTGGTAGATTTACCCATGAAGAAGACGAGCTAATTCTAACTTATTGTAAAAAAATAAACAGCCAACGAAACAGATTCTCAGAATTGGCAACCATCTTACACCGAACTCGTCTGGCTATTCAATGCAGACACAAGACTCTAACCCGGGCATTCAACGAAAAGATCCGTTGGAATTTGCAGTTAGAAAATGATGTAGTCAACGGTCTACTTAAAACTATTGGCTCCAAAGATGTGCAAGATTTGAAGAAAATCAAGTTGAATGCAGACCACTACAATCAAGTCGGAACTGCGATGCAAATTGATCCGGCAAAAATCAGAAACCAATGGTTAAATTTTATTTATACCAAGTTATTTGCTACAGAACCACTTAACCGCAGTAAGATTCGTACGAAACTGATAGAACTGTAAGTTTATTTATTATTATTATTATTTATTATTCAGTATGAATATGATTAAAGGATTGTTGCGTGAACGAAAGTTTCCGAGTATGAGAAACAAATGTGCTTGTATGAAAGGAATTATGAATGTGGATGAAGCTAAAGTGGTGTGTCAGGATAGAAACGTTTGGCGAAGATTAATTGCGGAATGATTCTGATGATTTCAGAAAAGTGCAGGATTTTAGATTTTAGTTTTGTTGTTTAGTAATTTCATTAGAGTGTTTACCTGCAATTGTGTGAAATTCACTTTCAAAAACAAGCGCAGGGACGACACTCCCTTCCTTTCTTATAATTTTTATTCGTTTTCTGATCTTACATTCAGTGTTTAACTGCAATTGTGTGGAATTCACTTTCAAAAACAAGCGTAGAGCGACACTCCCTTCCTTTCTTATCTTTTAATTTGTTTTCAGTTCTTACCTAGTGTTTAACTGCAATTGTGTGAAATTCATTTTCAGAAACAAGCGCAGGGCGACGTTCCCTCCCTTTCTTAGCTTTTTGTTTCATTTTCAGTTACTGCATTGTGTGGACTTTTCTTTCATGTACAAGTGGAGGCTATCGCTTTCATCTTTTCTAATCTTGTAGATTCGTTGTTAGGAGTAAATGTAAGTAATTTGAGATGTTTTATGCATGTGTTATGTACGTTGAAGAAAGAAAATGAATGATAAGTGAATAGGAATGATGTTATTGAAGGTTTGTTGTATGATAAATGATTTCGAGTGTAATAAATGAATGAGTTTACATGGAGTGATCTATGAATGTGGTTGAAGTGAGGGTGGTTTATTTGGATGAAAATATTTGACGAGGGCTGATTGTTTGATAAGTGATTTTAGGGTTCGTGCTACCCCATTTGTTGGGATATAGCGTGAAGATATGTATGTATGAATCAGGTAGAAATGAATGGATATGATTGAAGCTTGTGTGAAAGAAATTATGAATAAATGTTCGTTACTAATGGTAATTTTGTAGATTGATAAAGACTGGAGAAACGGACGCAAGGAAAGTCAACTGGGATAAAATTGTGAGTAATTTCGAAGGTTTTTCAAAAGAGTTCCTTTGGAATCAATTTATGGTAGCGCAACATGCTCTTCCGGAAAGAAACGAGAAAGATTTAGGAAGTAGGTATTATTATTTACCTATATTATATAAATACTACTTTTTTTTTAACTTTTTTAGAGACTCTAAATCAGTTGAAGAATTACATAGAATGTCAACGAGAAAAAGGAAAAAAAATATTTAGTAACAAAACAATACTAAGATACCGTATGACTGAAAACGGTCTAGAACAATATGAATGAAATAAAGCATAAAAATTTGTACAAATAATTTTTTTATTGATAGATTTAAATAAAATGCAGAGAATTAAGTTTTGATTTTCTTGTTCTTCGCTTCGATGGCACGCTCCTTGGCTTTCTCATACAGCGGCATTAGTTTTCCGTCTTTTGCGAGAATCTTGAGGATCTCAACGATAAGCGGAAGATAGTTGTGCTTCCGCCGGATATTCTCGATTTGATACTGCCGGATCTTGCTGTCTTCCTTCTCTATCAGGAGACGCAGCTGCGATACCTCGGATTGTTGCGTGTCTGTGTCCATTCCGCTGTCCTCCATCTGCTTTAGAATCGTCTGGATCTTGTTTTCATACAACATTTTCTTATCGGAAACTATTGCCATTAAATTAAAATGAATTTCTCCTTCATTGTATCTGTAACATAATGATTAATTTTAATAACGAATTGTATAAGATTTTGATAAAATAAAAATATACTTCTGAATTCTCTTTTCAATGATAGGTCGAACAATATCCAGCCAATCTGTCTCTTGGGGCACAGCACCTAGATCAATGGGGCCTGCTTTTAAACCATCCAGTTCGTAGAGACGACCATCGATGGGCATGTAACCAACAAAATGGTAAACATCATCGTCTTTAGATGCAAGTTTCGAATCAAATTCAAACAATGTTTGCCGCGCGAATGAGTTATGCACGGAACGAATTACTTGCGAGTTGCTCAAAGCAAGGCCTTTCATATTTGCATCAAAACTCATGCAGAATTCTTTAAATTCAGATAATGTTGGTCCTAAAGTCAAGTCTGAATGCCGGCAGTTCATGAGAATACTTAAAATCGCTTGTGTTGCACAAGCGTTATTTATAACTTGTTTAGCGAAAAATATTTTTTCTAATCTACTATCTTGTACGATTGATCCACTAGGCTCATCATCTTGCACCCATTTAAATAAGAATATTAATCCATGGGTAGGTCTGCAAACAAAGTCATTTAGTTTCTTAGCTCTATCTTAATACTTGTACAATACTAACTTGAGATTTTCAAATTGTTCTGCTTCTAAACTCCAAAGTTCTTCGACCTGAACACCTTTTACACCTGCAATTATTTCAATGTTAATGACTGATTAATAAAACAATGGAAATTGGATTTTTACCAAATTCTTTAATTAATTCTGTGAAAACACCAGGATCACTTTCAATCAGACACCAATTTCCAGCACTCTCAGCCATTTTAATACTATTTACTCAAAGATTTTATAATTATTACTAATCAAAAATTGTTTCAAAAATGCTTTTTAACGCTCATAACCTTATTTTTTTGTTTTATGGTAAGATCAAGAATATCAGCGTTCCGTTGGAATAGAAGGGAGTTATTTCAAAAAAATTAGAAAAAAGATAATATCAATAATGATTCAAGAAGAAGCTGAAGATAATTAAGGGCACGGACAACATTATCTTCACATTTTCTTTGTAAACTAATTCATTTACCAAGAAATTTGAAATTATTATTTGTAATTTCAAAACGAGATCTTTAGCTCGACAAACTAAAGTAAAACCCTAAGAGGTGTATTTTTTTGGTACATTCAGTGTCAAATGTAGAATTTAAATTTGTGAAATAAGACGGCTTATAATTCTTTTAATTTATAAAAACAGTATGCGAAAAGAATAATAATTATGATGGATTAATAATAAAAAATGTATTGTTAGTAAAAATTTACATAAATATTTATATTGTACATAGTGTGGCAGCCAAGTGTTTTTACTAGGACTGTAAAGAGCCTCGCTATTCGTTATATACTTGAATGGGCGGAGTTAATGCGCATGCCTGCCACAGTTTTAATTTAATTTGTCGAGTTCTATTTGTATAATAAAGAAAATATCTTCTTTACCTACCGGATTTTGGAGGCAGTATTTTTGTTTTGAATACAGAAGTAAAAAATTAAATGTTTGGCTATACAGTTGACTGCAGAAACTAATTATTAGGTAGAGAATTGATGATCTTGTGATTTTCTACTGCATCAATATATTTCATTAAATTAAAATTAAACTTTTGTAGTTGCAGTATAACTTTTGACAGTTGTCACTGACAGAAATCAATACGACAACAACCTTCCTTGTTTATGAAATTTGTGTCAAGAAAGAATTGTTTCAGCATATTTTAATCAATCCTATTATATATTAATTGGTTTAAAGCTTAAACATGGCAGAACTAGCTAATTCTTTGCCTCCGGGCTGGGATTGTAAATATGATGCCAGAACTGCCAGATAGTAAGTGCATTACTAATAGAAAAGTGTCGTAATATATTAAACGAATTGAATTTCAGTTACTTTATAAATCATTATACGAAGCAAACAACGTGGGAAGATCCCAGGTTGCGATATCGACAAATCCATGGGACTCCTACCCGCACTCATATCCCAATGGAGCACATTCCGTTGCAGGTAAAATACCCGTTGTCTAATTGCGTTGATACTCTTCTGTCGTTACTGCGACTGTAAACTGTAATCCCATATAACGTTAATGTACGTTCGTCTATGATTATGCTGCTGCGGATTCATTTTACATAACTCAGCATGGATCCCCGGAATTTCGTCGTAACTATGTGTACCCTAGTCAGACCTGCCCACAGCCTGCGTTTCAAATGCCCAAGTCCGTTCCAGTGCAGGTAGGACTCACACTGACTGATGTTGTGCCTCTTCTCTAGCTATTGCTATTGTTGTACAATCAATCATACTATCGCTAATAGATTAGATAAGTAACGTACGCGTATTAGTAATCTTATCTGTAGTTTAGTTGTTGATGTAGTCAGTAGCAACTAACATCACAGATGGTACGTAGAGATGAAGTACTATGTTTGTGATGTACTGTGTTGGGGCGTGTTGTATGTGGGTGGTGTGTATGAAACAGGATCTGAGCAACCTCCGCAGCAGCAACGGGACCGCACCTGGCACGCCTAGGAACAGGGAGACCACGCTGGCGCAGGTACCCACCGACACCGAGCAGGCCGTGTCCAAGATCAGCACCATGTTCCCCACGGTGACCGACACGCACATTCGTCTGCTCATGAAGAAGTGAGTGCAGCGTCTCTCTTCGAATCGTTCATCCAAACGCTTCATTCACACACTAATACATCTGTCGCACGTGTGCTTTATGTTTGTTACTAACGATACAGTTTGTAGGTACTACAACCGGGAGGCGGTGGTGATAAGCGCGTTGCAGGTGGAGAAGTATCCCATCACGACGCCGGGACCGTTCACCACACCACCTCCGGGTCGCAGTCCTGCCTTGCGTGCCGTGGTTGCGGCGGCGCTGACTGCGGCGACGCGCTCTGGCAGTCCCTTGGCCAACTTGCGTCACCAGACTACACATCCAGCTAGCGCCAACAGCTCGCCCAAGCCGCACTCCTCGCCCAAGATGAAGCTGAGGTCCAATAGTCTCGTAGTCTCTCTCGTAGTTCAACTCGTAGTGTCCAACATTGTGTTTGTCTTTTAGTTGTTTTTAATTATACTTTTTTCTTTGTGTTTATTTAGGTCCTAACTATTCATTTATTATGTGTACTGTTTATATTTTTCAGTTCAAGAATTATGTATTGTAGAATGATTTACTAGGTATTATGATTTTTTTTTCTTTTTTATATTTATGTTGATTATGTTTATGTAACTGTTAAATGTGATTGAAATATGATATGTAGCCGATAGCATGCACGTACACAATGATATGATTCACGTAACTGCATCATTATTCAATTAACATTTCATAAACTGATTTGTATTTGAAAAATTGCTGAAATAATTATTTTTCAGGTACATGAAGAGTATCTTTCCACAAGTGGAAGAAACCATCCTACTTGAAGCGTTGGGCAACAACGAGAACAATGTCCAGAAAGCATCGGAAGCATTAAAAGAAATGGGCTTTGAGAAGAAAGATATGAAAATTAACAAGTCCAAGACTGGGAGCAATAAACGCGAAGCCAGTACTAAGCATGCTGATGAAATGGCTCAAGCAGCTCTTGCAGTACCAAAGATTCTAACACAACAAGAAAAAGCAGCAGTAAAGACTCGTCTACAAGAAAAGTATCGTTCGATCCCTGAGAGAGTGGTACTTCTCGCCTTGGAGTCTGCAGACTTTAACGCGGTTCGCGCTCAGCAAATTCTTGATGTAGTGGTACAAGAGGAAACTGCAGCCGAGTCGGGCGTCAACGCTGCCGCTTCTAGCTCGTCGTGCGCCCCTGACGCAGTTGCTCCCGTACCGCAGAACAAGTAAGTCACACACTCAACACACGCATGCTTACAAAGAGTTCTAGCACGGTCACAGGGCGATGTAGCTGTTGCTGCGACGTAAGTATGTGATATTAATGAATGCGACACATTTGACATGATTTAATTCTTGGTCAGTTTCAGGTTGTTGGTTTTTCTTCACCGAGTTAAATTTGGTTTCTTGCAGCACTGCTAATTCTTTCATGGGTTCATGGTTGTAGAAGGCTGCATGATACATTTCATTATCACTAATTTTCGACTAGTTCTAATATTATTTTTATTTTTAATTAGTATCAGTTACAAATATAATAAATAATAGTAATTAGTCAATCGATATATTCTCTAGTGTCGTCAAAATTTAGATTGATTTAGATGAAATTAAAAATAATTAGAATATTAGATTAGAGCGTCTTCAAAATTTTCCCTAGTTGTGTTGAGTTAGCAAGTGATCGGGTTGTGACTACAAAATTCGATTTTGGTTCTAGTAAAATTGAAGCGTCGAGTGTGGCCGATCTTTTGAAAAAATCCAAATCGTCTCTTATAACCCCGTCGCCTAGCATTCACGCTTTTCAATCCGATAAATTGGACAACAAAGTTCGTAGAACAAAAGAGAAAAAGAATTCAGTTAGGTACATCGTTTTACTCTCGTTTTGTGTGGTGTGTGTGTGTATCTGTCTGTGGGGCCCGTGCTCACTGAGTCTGGTGTTGCAGGGAAGCGCTCCAGGAGAATACGGCGCCCGATGCCGGCGCCTACCGCTCGAGCTACATCGTCTCCTCCACTGGGCCTGATGTCCGTCTCGTCAAGGGCTCCAACAACGGCATGTTGCTGTAAGACTAATTCTATCATTTACAATATTGTATGTTTGGACAGAATGTGTGTTAATTGGATTATGAATGTGAGTAATATGCCAAGAATAGGAATATTAGACGGAGATATATTATGTATGTATGTATATTTAGAGAGGATTACGTATCGTGGGACGGACCTGACCCCCGGCTGCGTTCAGGAGCTTCAGGGGTAGTGCAGGGCGCTAATCGTTCACTGTTGATGGGTCGTACACTAGCTCAGGGCCCTAATTCTACACTGCGGAAGGGCCCTGCTCGTGGCTTGGCCCAGGGAAGTCTGTACAGTCAGATGCAGACCATTACTATCACAGAATCGCGTGGCAAATAGCAGCTGCAGTCACAGCACCAGCTCTGCAGTCTCATCCAGCTGCTGATCACCACATGTCGCCAACAGCGATAATTTATCTTTTTTCTGTTAGTCTGTTAGGTACTTTGTTTTATTTTGTTGATCTGTAAAGAATCTCTATGCATGTTTTCGTTTAATATTGAATCTTGCCGTAGGTGTAGATGTTGTATTTGTTAATTCATGTGTTTATTTTTTATGTGAATTGAACGTATTCGTTTATATCTGTTCTATTACATAATCAAAGTATAACTGCTCTTGTGGAATGTAGTATAACATAATCTATTTTTGAACCATGTTAGTAATCATCCGGTATATAATTGCTTTGATTGGTTTGTAGTAGGTAAAGAATATTTTTGTGTCAAAAAAAATTTGTAGCTGTTCACCAACAAATGACATCGGAATTCAAATATTTTCTTATAAAAATTTTAAGGCAGTTAAGCAATAAGATTGAAATGAAAGGTGAGCTGGCTACAAATTAAAAAAAAAATTATTGTAGGAATTGGTGGAGGCTGTGGTAGAGCAATTATGATGCCGCCCATTTGAAAATTGTTGCAATATTCCTCAACTCGTCCCAAAGAGAATGTATTATCTGTGTCCCACCCAAATAGTCTAAGTGTTAAATCTCAAAATCTTATTCATGTTGGCATGTTTCGAATCATCGTTAAGTAGGAATAGAACCTCGAATACATAATCTCTTACATATCTCCTGTACAATAAGATTTCATTTTCAACTAAAAGTTTGCCAAATTTCAAATTAAGATATTTTTAAAAATCACACATACGACAAAAGTCTTGTCCTCCAATTCTTGTTCATTGTATTTATTTTTATACCTAAATAATCTATGGAATTGTAGTGCGACGTATTTTGTTGTTAAAAGAGTATTTTCAACGTTATTTTTGTAAGCTGTTGTAGTTGTGAGTTATGTAAATGTTTTCTCCTTACTTTGTTGTTCAATGGAAGTTTAATTCATTTTAATTATACACTGTGTAATACAAAATAAGTGCAATAAATTAACATTCAAATGTATATTAGAACTTATAAAAGTAACAAAAACAATACATTTAATTGTAATTAATTTCTTAAATGTATAAATTAGATTATAATACAACTTCAGATTCATTTAAAAGCATATTTGGTATGCCATTGTTGATGGGAAATTTTCTACCAGTTTCTGGACAGATTAGTTCACCTTCAACAATTTCTATTTCCAACAGTGCATGGTGCGCTTTCTTCAGAAACTTCTCGTCTTTATCCCATTCATTTGCTAATTCTTTGGGCAGATCTTCTGCATGCCCCAAAGTTTCTACTGTTTTATAAAGTGCTGGCCAGTCGATCTTTGGAATTACTCTTGTGACAAATTCAGGATTAAAATCAACGTTGTTCAGTTTAATTTCTGTGGCCTAAGAATAATGAAGTTTATAATAAATAATACAGGCATTTTCATTGTTACTTACGTTTAAGCCTAGCGGATAACCTACACTAACTCCTTTCAAGCACGCTGATGTTAACATATTATGTGATAGGAGCTTCATTTTGGTATAGATATTGATTTATTACTTACTTTTACTTTATTACGTATTATAATTAATATAAATATTAATATTTATTCATAATTTACATGTGATACTCAAGAACTCCTACCACACGTTTTGTAAACAAATCTGGAAGTGATCTTGCTTCGCTGAAGCATTAGCAATAGAAATTTAAAATGTTACAAATTCTTTGAAAATTTTAATCAATCGTTGTAACAGTAAGTTTTAAAATCATCTAAATATAAATATTGAATAAATAATTTACGAAATATATATTTAATTCAGTACCACTGGTTGTAAAATTTTAGGTTATGGATTAATTCTGAATGATGAGTTACTAAAAACATAATAATGACTTAAATTATTGATGTAAAATATAAGAAAAGCTATAGAAGAAGTATATAAGTAACTTATTGTGTACGTAAAAATGTATGTATGTAGAAAATATAGAGTTTGGATTCGCTGGTATAATTTTTTGATGGAGGGGTCATTTCCGTTTCCGTCGTTTTAATCTCGAAGTCTCCGTCCGTTGTGGATTGCGAGCGTCTAGTGACAAAACACGCCATTAGTTGGTTAGTGTGCTCTATAGTAATATTTTTCATTTCACTGCTTTTGGTTACAAATCGTCAAAGGTTGGCGGGGTATAAATGGATAGTGACGAAGAAACCGGTGTTGTTCAATTTGAAACATTTGTTGATCCTAAAGATTACGAAACATCATCATCAACTCCAAATAAAGGAAAATACTACAAACAAACTTATAGGACTGCATGGGAGCAAATGCCAGATTTTAAAGGTCAGTAAGTTTCTCTACCGTACAATTGTTTGGTTAAATTACCTTGAATGTTATTTATTTACTTTGAATACTTATCTCAATAAAATCGTCTGCCATTTTCCACGTTAATTACAACCGACATTACTCCTACAGGATGGCTCCGTGGCATGCCCGGTGAGCCAACCCGAGCTTTCTGTTTATACTGTCAGAAGAGCTTACATGCCCACAGACTTAGTTTACTCAAACACACTTGTACTATTCGACATCAAAAGGCAGCTCAACTCAATTTCATCCGACAGGTACAGGTAGTATGTCTAATCAACTTGACACGAAATGTCAAACGTTCATGTCTTTAGCAACAGAAACAAGGACACGTAGACTCACTTTCAGAGGAAGCAAACATGGAGCAAGTGAACATAATAGTTGCGGGAACCAGTCAAGAGGACATCGAAGACGTCCAGCACCAGATCAACTACGAAAGTGTCGGCATCGACGACGAGGATCAAGAAGATGTTGAAGATGAAGAAACCATCGAACTTGAAGAGCTGCCTGCTCACTTACAAAAAGTAACTTGCTTGTTTTATTATTTATTGTGAAATAATCCGATATGATAACCTTTAACCTTTGATACGATTATTAAATGTGTATTTAGTGGCAACGTGTATAGTTTAGTGATGAACTATACTGTAGATCGTTTGTCTGTAATTACATCTCATTTATCTGTGTCTAATGTACGTGTAATTGGTTCAAATCTTACAAATCATTCCACTGATTTAGATTGTTTTGCAGCACATCCGCCAGGCTGGCCGGGTTTCCATCATGAACTCCAAGCCTGTCATTTCTACCCATGTCCTCGACACTTCCAAAGGTCAAGCTGTTTCGGGACTCCAGGTAATTCGTTTCTACTTGAAATGTGATGATACAGGAATGTATTTGATTATGTATTTTAGGTGAGCTTGTACAAATTAATTGACGGTCGTTGGACTTATATCAATGAGGGATTGACTAATCCAGACGGACGATTCAGTAACTTTTTGTCTCGTGACGACTTTTCGGCCGGACGCTACAAACTCCATTTCGACGTGGATCGATACTTTGAACTGCGCAAGCAGGACAGTATGTATCCCTTCATTGAGATTGTGTTCGACTGCCGAGCCCCAGGTGACCACTATCACATCCCGCTGCTGTTGGGCCCCTTTGGATACACCACGTACCGCGGAACGTAAATCGCTCCGTTTTTTTTTACGCATTATAGTTTAATTTTGTAATGAACCGTGCCTCGTTATATTTAATATTCGAGAAGAGTGAATTATTGTTATCGCTAGGATGTTAAGTTGTCTTATTCAGATTTTAAGTCTTAAATAAGAATTACACCTTGTCATAAAATGTATATATTTGAATTATAAATGTATCATACTATTAAATTAGCAATAAAATATATTAAACACAAAATAATTAAATCAATAATATAAAATAAATTAGTGTTTGAAGCCACGGTTAGTTTGAAACTGCAGGGATTGTTTTACAGGCGAATCGAGTTCGTCCAGCGTCGTGCAGAGCTTAACATCTTCGCGACTGACGTAGTGGAGTCGTGATCTCCTGGTGCTGCGTCGTACCGGCGTAGCGGAGAATCTGCAGCCGTCCTCCTGATCGCTACCCTTCTTTCCACGCTCTTGGATCGCGAAATTAATTATAGAAGACTTGAACACATTACGAGCATCTAACACTGCCTTACTAGGTTTGTTTGGTTTTGATTGAGTGATATTCAACACGCTGAATTTCTCTAGAAGGTGTTCTAATGAGTCATTCACTTTTTCAACCTGAAACCGATAAGAAACACATTAAAGATCAATATTTTATACCCTATTTAAGAATAGTTCATAGTATAATTATTTATATAACTAGTATAACATACATTCCTCAGGAGTGAAATACTAATTTTGAAAATGATTGGAATAGACAAAATTAAATATTTATGTATTTTCTATAAAAAATATTTGAAATCAAGATGTATGTGTGGCGTAAACAATTTTTTTAGTGCAGAAAAAAATGCTTTCATCACTGAATGAAAAAATTCGCTGTTGTCATGGAAATGAGTAATGAAAATTCAACTTTTTCAACAAGAATTATTTCGACAGATGTTACATTTTAATGATCTCCAAGGAGAAAAAAAAAACAATGAATATGTAGTATTTACTTTTTTCACTATTTTTAGTAATTTACCTCAGCCCCCTTGATGATGGCGTTACTGTAACAATCTACAGCACATTGATAATTGCCTCGGACCTCTTCTAGCGCAGCCCTGCATTCCCAATACTGGGGCTTCTGCTGAACTACCTGAAACTTGGAACAAATCACATCTAACCAAGCTTCACATTGCTCTCTGGGATATCCTTGCAAAATCAGTTTATGTAGATCATACATCGCATCATTTGCTACTGAAATATTATTCTTTATAATATCGTCACTAGATTTTTCTTTAATCTCTTCTCGAGTAATTTTTAAGTCTTCGTAACTGGAATCCTTATCAGGGATGAACAATTCAAAGTTTTCTTTATTTTCCTCATCAATTTCCGCGGTTGAGTAAAGTCCAAAACATCTCAAATGATGGAAAGCATCTAATGGTTGTCCTCTCTTCTCGAGCCATAAGCCTAACCGACGTTTCAAGTCTGCGGTAGTCGGTGTATTAATGATTGTAAATGGCGACATCGAGTTCTTTCCATTGCTCATCGGGGTCTGGAAGACAACACTCCTGCGTTTCGCCATGGAAGGTGTTCGGAAAATGAGTTCTTCTTGTTCTCTAGTGGGACTTAAAACATCAGAACAAGACATTGTGCGATGAATTGCAGTTCTTCTGTCACAGTTGCTTACGCGTTTAAAATGCATGGCTGTAAGACTCTTACGTAATGGACTCTGCATTGTTACAGTTTTCTTTATAGCATTTGAAGTAGAATTTGCTTTTTTTAATGCAGGTTTTCGAATCACTACAGGTTCTTTCTTTTGGATGTTTTTATTTTGTGGCATAAATGTTTGTCTTCTATTAGATTTAACATCGGTTTTTGGAAGAGTTTCTTTTATTTGATTTGGTAGTAAAGAAAATTTACCATTAAATTTACTGGATAGACTTGTTCGAATCTGATTTGGAAATAATGTCAATCTACTGGTTTTGGATTTATTATCCTTAAGTTCGTTTAAATTTTTGTTTATTGATGAAATTTTTGTGCTTTGGCAATTTGAAACTGATTTTGTAGTAACTGTTTTAAACGAATTTATTGAGTTTTTATTTAATGATGAAAAACTGGGAGGAGATTTCTTTGTTGACATTTTATATTCATTTGGTTTGTTAGCTTTAATTTCTGATTTTTTAACAGAGCTGATAGACTTGATAGAACTTGTAGGTTTTTTAAAATGTGTATTCATTGTGGTTTTTGAATTCACCTCTTGAGACTTTTGACTAGGAGTTTTAAGATTATTACCGGAAAGTGTATTACCAGGTTTCTTAAAATTCTCAACTGAAGATAAACTCTCTTTGCTGCTAAAACTTAGTTGAGGCCGTCCTTCGGTTAATGCTTGCATTTGGTTCTTTAGATATTGTAATTTATCTCCTCGTTCTGCCCGTAATTTGCTAGTTAAAGTTTGTCGAACAACTATCGTTGACTTACGTACTGGCTTTTTAGCTGAAGATGAAGGTGTAGGGTTATCCATGATTTCTTTTCTGTAACACATATTATGAGTTATCGGAAGAATTCTATATGTTTTACTTATATACTTACATTGAAATAGAAGAAATGTTTTAAGTTTAAAACACAATCAATGTTTTCACAGTAGTTTCAAGCAAAATACATGCAAATTTCTACAAGTTTATTTCGTTTATTCGTTTCTAACCAACTGTCATTTGAATTTGAATTTTAATCACATGACTGCATGTAGATGGCGCAAATACTTTTGAAAAGTTTATTTAAATGATAGAAATAGATTTAATTAATACTTGCCAATAAATATAAGAGTTATAATTTGAATTACTGCGTCTATAAATTATTATTTTTGCCACATAAATAGGATTTGTCATTTTCAATGCCATCTAGACTGTCAACAAAATTAGTTTAGCAAAAGAAAATGGCGAGTACAGAAAATTAACACATGTGTCTTCTATCATCCGGTAAGCATTTTTAAAATTAGTTTTTATTGATCATATAAATGATTTATACACAGTTTTTTGCATAACTAATTATAATAAATATTTGTTCAATTGTTGTTGAGAAATATTTTGAGATTTGACATAAACAATGACGTAAACAATTTAATATTTCTCCTGCCATTGCATTTTTAACAATAAATATTTCGTAATTTCTTTGACAGTGAATTTCATGAAATTTAAATAGCTAGGAATTGGCATTTTAAGAGCATAATCTTGTGTTCATTGCTGCATCAAGATAATTGGCACATCGTTGTGAAAATATTTAATCAAGTGCAGTAGTCTCGAGATAAAGCAAGAATTCTGTTAATTTTGCACTTTATAAGAGTGATTCGCATTATATTTGGCACCTGTGCAAAGTAAAATAATGTACTTGTTAAGGAATGACAGTATTACAAAATTTTTGGAGTGTAAGTGAAATGTTTTCATTACAACAAATATTTTTTTTCAGACTGTCCTAAACCGGAACGATCCAGGCTATAAATGTGAATTATAATTTGGAGTAAGTTTGTATGTTGTGCGTATTTTAAGAGGCATTTCCTAGTTTGTCGATTGTTGCAAAAATGTATAAATAAATAAAAATCGCGAAAGGAGTATTAGAGCCGGGCTAACTTTAACTTTACATGCTGTCGAGCTAAATATACATTCTGGCCTGATTCCAAGTTCCTTTACTCCCTACTTGTATCTCGTTCACTCTCAGTTTTATCATACGTGGTTACTGACACTGTATAATTAACACGTAGAGTACAATCGTGCATGAACTAGCTTTTTTCTGGACGTTTGCCAGCCTCACTTGTAATAGTTCTAGTAGGAAAAGCATTTCATCTCTTCCTTCGCAAATATTTGTTTATTTTTGGACATGATTCTTATTTATATGCAGTGCGGAATTAGGTTAGACTGATTGTGTTTGGAAGTGACCATATTTACAGTATTATTGTTTATATACAATGACAACGAATAGAAGATGGTGTGCGTAACAGAAGAAGAGTGGGTGGTGTGTTGCGTGCACAACGACACGGCGAGCGGCCATGGCGAGACCGACGGCGGAAACATTGCGGTCGCGGCATGTAGCAGTCTCAAAAACTCCACCAACATCAACGTACGCGCCAGCAATAGTGTCGAGTGCCTCGTGTTGGAAATCTGCAAAGCCTTCGATCTCGAGGAGCACACGTTCGAGCTCTTTCTACAGAAACGAAATGGCACCGACTTGACAATGGTAAGTACATTCTTTCTGAATTGCTTTATGTGTTACTATGCTAGTATGTATCTCGCAGGTTCCGCTTACCGAATGCAAACAGAAACTGTTAACCGAGGTGGGCGTCGAACCTGGTCAAAATGCGATCAACAACTTTGTGGTGCGCGAGGCGACAGCACCAGCGATGACAGACGGTTGCAACGGTGTGAACGGCGGCGGCTCAGGCGATGAACTCTTACTAGGCGCTTCTGCCAGTCCCACAGCGGGCGAGGCGGCACCATCTCAAGATGATCCCTTGCTCATTTCCGTACTCATGCGTCAGGACACCGTGCCCTACGTGGGGCTCGTCAACCAGGCTATGACGTGTTACCTCAACTCGCTGCTCCAGGCGCTCTATATGACGCCCGAGTTTCGTAACGCGCTCTACAACTGGGTATTCGACGGTTACGACGCCGGCAAGTCCATCCCCTACCAGCTACAGAAGCTCTTCCTGAACCTGCAGACATCTAGCAAGTCTGCGGTGGAGACAACAGAGCTCACCAAGAGTTTCGGCTGGGACTTGAGTGAAGCATGGCAGCAACACGACATCCAGGAGCTGTGCCGTGTTATGTTCGACGCTCTGGAGCAGAAATTCAAGGACACGGAACAAGCAGACTTGATTAACAGACTGTACCAGGGTCGGATGATTGACTATGTAAAGTGTTTGGAGTGTGCAACTGAAAAGTCACGTATCGACACTTTTTTAGACATCCCGTTACCTGTGCGACCTTTCGGTTCAACTGTAGCTTACGGTAGCGTCGAGGAAGCTTTACGAGCCTTCGTGCAACCGGAAACTCTAGACGGCAACAACCAGTACTTGTGCGAACGCTGCGGGAAGAAGTGTGACGCACACAAGGGCCTTAAATTCTCCACAATCCCATACCTACTCACATTACATTTGAAGCGGTTCGACTTTGACTACTCCACCATGCACAGAATCAAATTGAACGACAAAGTTACATTTCCCGAAACGTTGGACTTGAATTCATTCATAACTAGTGTTGAATCCCAGGTTGATACTCCAACAACAACAACAGTTGTAGGTTGTGATGATAGCAGCACGACGGACAGTGGCTCGGCACTAGATGATGAGAGTGCTAGCGCTCCGCCCAGCACCTCGGCAGCATCTGCAGTGTCTGAAGACGATGAGGGCATCGATGTGTCCAGCAGCGAGAACGAGAAGAATCGCCAACATAACGAAGCGAAGGGGCCCTATGTGTACGAGTTGTTCTCGATTATGATTCACTCGGGCAGCGCATCTGGTGGCCACTATTATGCGTACATCAAGGACCTACGCAAGGGCAGTTGGTTTTGTTTTGACGACCAGACGGTCAGCCCTATCACGTATGACGACATAAGGAAGACCTATGGCGGTGGGCCCCTGCGTTCCTATTATTCGGGAGCTTACAGCAGCAGCACCAATGCATACATGCTGATGTACAGACAGGTAAAGTTAACTTTATTAATCAAAATCACAGTCTGGTTGTTTACTGTTTCTTGTTTTTACTGACGTCAGGGTTTTGGCAGCGTTATACATTTTTTAACTTACATCATATGATTTATTTATTACATTTGAGCAGGAATTTAATTTCTTACACGACTAAATTGTAGTATGACATAAGAAAATATTCTATTTACGAATTACTTGACCGCGAACTCGTCAAACATTTATTCATCAAATTCATCTTACAATATCCGCCAAACATTTCGATTTTTTAGAATTAAATAAAACGGGAATTGTAAAAATCTAACATGAAATCGTTAAAAATATTTGAATTTATACTTAATACCTGGAAAAAATAATTGCTTAATTTAGTTTCCTATTTTCTTATACAGATATTTAGGAAAATCAATATTTACGCAACAATTGCCTTCCAATTAATAGAAAAATAGCTATTTCTGTTAATTTTTAATCCAATTTTTAACTAAATAAATTTACAAATATTCTGATACTATATTTTAATCTGTAAAAATTTGATTGAAGTATATATATATTTTTTAATAATTTTGCAGAATTTTATTTTCATATTTATAGATGCGATTAAAAAAAACATAAATTTGTAAATGTCTCTCTCGATCTCCAACAATTTTTATTCTCTATTTCTAAAATAAAATATAAATATATCATCACGCCGTCTACCCATTACTGGGTGTGGCACTCTGCCGAGGAGGATCTCGGTAAATGATATATTTTGCGCGTGAAGTGCGGCTACCGGCCCCCAAAGATGTTAGTGGTAGAGAAGCCGCAGGGGTAGTTTTTTAAAATGTTGAAAATTGTTTGTCGCCTGTGGGAATCGAAGCAGGGTTCTCAGGATCCACAGACCGACTTGATACCACTGAGCTAGCAACCCCATAATTCTCTATTTCTAATGATAAAGAATATAATCGAGATATCCTTGAAACATTATACAATTTGGAAATAGTTTGAGAGTTTCACTCTTCTAAAAACATACAATACAAATCACCAGGTGGACTCAACCCGCAACGTGTACGCCATGACAGCCGAGGAATTCCCGCCACACATCACCAAGCTCCTGCAGACACTTCGAGAACGCGAAGAAACCGACCGCATCACCAGAGAACGAGAGATGGTAATGTGCAAGTTGAAGATGTACTGTCACCATCCAAACCAAACTCAGCCATTAGAAACCAAACTCTTCTTGCACAACGATACCACCATGACCGAGGCGACCGAGGAAGCCTATCGCAAAGCGAAGCTTGATGGCGTCGTGCCCATCGAACAATGCCGCTTGGTGGCCTACAATCGTCTGCAGGACTCCATCGAGTGTAGCTTTGACGGTCGCGACGAAGAACCCATCAGTGACATCCTCTCGAGTTTAAAATGCTCCCTTAAAACGGACTGGTTGTTGGAGATCCGCGGCAAAGACGCAGAATGGATCGAATATAAACCTGGAGGAGTTAATATCAAAGTCTACGCCGTGGAATTGGAGAATGAAGACGTACGAGGACCGGTGTCAGTGAGAGGCTACGAGATGCAGACTGTCAGAGAGTTCAAAGCGCAAGTGGCTAAAGTGTTGGGGATGAACGAAGCTACGCTGAAGGTAGCGTTGGAGGCCTACAGCAACAGTAGCGTGGAGCCCACGCTTCTAGAGTGCGACGAAGAAGAGTTAATAGGACAAGCGTCTCTTTGTACTGCTTATAAAGTCTATGTTGCCAATACACTCGACGAAGATCCAGACAAGTCGTTTGTTGATTCCAAGTTTCATAAAATCATTGATAAGTTTGAACACATCATCTCCTTGGATGTGGTGCTGCCAGTCAACGATAAATGTAAGTTAACTATTATTTAAATTTAATTTTAAAATTAAATAAAATAACTATTTAGGGACATTGGAAGTGCTTTCAATTCCTCCTCTCGACGTAAACCAAAATTGCTGCGACAAACCAGCCTCCACGCTAGTACCCTCCGAGTCAGGGGGCGGTGAACCAGCCCCTATCCCACCTGCACCCCCACTACCTCCACAACCAGGGAACATGATGCGCGTGTCACCAGTACCTGGTGGACACTCCGACCAGAGCAACAGCGAGGACAGCAGCCTCAGCGATAGCGATCGTACCTTGGTGGGTGACGCGCCCGATGAGTGCCTCGCACAGCTGTCCTCCACGTCTAACTCACCTGCCGCCTCCGATCAGCATCTCTCTTCACCGGAGGATCCTCACAGCGTAAGTTACAATTAATTAATTAATTAATTTAAATATGTAAATATTGTTAAATAATAGGTGTTTTTGGAAGAGAACTGGGATGAAGACGACCCTTCCTCAAGTCGCCGCTGCCCCAACTATTACTTTAAAGCCACAGAAACCCCATCGGAACCCAACGAACACATCGGCAAGACCCTTAAAGTCCTAGTGGACAAACGCACCAACCTGGTGAAACTAAAGAAAGAACTCGAACCGTACGTCGGTGTCCCCATGGAGTACTTCAAGATCTACCGACAATACAGCACGCAGGAGATCGAGTGCTCCAGGCTCACAGAAACACTATCACTCAGTAGAGATGGAGAGAAATTAATTGTTAAATTAGGGAGAGTATTACGTGAAAATGAACACGCCGGAAAAGTGTACCAACTCATCCCCAACGCGGCAGAACCTATCCGTTTTCTCTGTGACTGGGTCGTCGCCAAAGGTCAAACTGTAGCCCACGCCAAGAAAGAAATCCTCGACGCCATTAAGAAACAGTACGACATTAATATACCGTTTAATCGTTGCCGGCTACGCAAGAAAAATTGGAAGAACCCCAGCAGCGTTTACAGAGACGATCAACGCTTCATTGATGATCTCGTCCTTCACACCAACTGGGAGATGTTTGTGCAAGAGATTCCCGACGGTGAAGTTACCAGCAACAATGAACAATTAATGTTGTTTGTCCGTCACTGGTGTCCCTCTACCATGGAGCTCAAACCCTTCCAAGAAGTCGCGTTAGAAGGAAGAACAGTTGCGGAACTTAAAACGAAAATCAGTGAGATGACCGACATCCCAGTGGAGAACGTGGAGGTGGCATTGTTGAAAGGAACCTTCCCGTTTGAGATGTCCATCCTGGGGATTCATGCCGAGCCTGAGTGGAACAGTCCTGCGACAGCGTTGAGTGACTGGCAGTTGAATGTGTATGAGGATGGTGCCGCCTTCTTGTTCCGTGACTCCAGAGAGCAGCTGAAGCAGCTGAGCGGAGAGGAACGCAAAGAGATCTTGGGCAGAGAGAGCGCACGCATGGGAAGGTTTAGCAAGGCAGGATTGTACAGTCCGCGCAAGGAGCGCGCGTTAAAGATCTACCTGGACACGTCGCCGAAGAAGAGCGATTATCCTGAAGTGGACTGACCTGCGTCCTCGCGCTATCCCTGCTCTGTGAGTTAGGACTCCACTGACCGCCTCTGTATATAATAAACAATGAATGAATCAATCAACCTCCTCGTTCTGTTCGTTTTTGTTCTTCTGTTCTGGTTCTCTTGGTTTTTTCTTACAATTTTATAACGTGTTGATTTTGCACTGTTGTCTGTTCCGCGGAAGGAAGGCCTACGTAGCATGTCCCGCGCCTCTGCCCTCTCTGTCGTTTCGTTCTTTTCTATGATTGTGCTCAATGTCTACAGATTTTTGTGCTGGCGGCTCCTCCAGCCTAACTATAAACTATTGTATAGATATTTATTGTGACTGATTAATAAAACAATTTAACTACATTTTAATTGCCATTTTTCTTTATTTGCTGGCAAGATACCTTACATTATAATTACAAATCACAATTTCACAAATCGAATTCAATAAAATTTCTCAACACTTTAACAAAGTCTTAACCACGCATTTAAATATCGTTATTACTGCCACAAAAACTCACTCAAATATCTCAGATTCGCCAAGAATAATTTAAATGTTATTTTAAAGTAAAAAACAATTAATATAAATGTAATAAATTGTTAAATTTCATTAGATTTCGTGGCAGCAACTAGAATACCAAGCACTTTTGTAGTATTTTCTTTCAATCTTCAACATATGCCATCGTATGCGGTGCCTATACGTAGTCTGAAGGTAGTGTGTTGGAGGCGGCGTGGCTGGTCTCTCGGATGGCCGGAAGTGGAGGTGGCGGCCAGGCGCTGAGCCCCACCTCCTCGTAGGCACGCTCAGGACCCGACAGATCGCTATAATAAGCACTGCTAGGGGCAGAGGCATCTCCGTCCGCATAAGCAGAGTTCTGATACGCGGGGCCCGCTGCTGCTCGCTCCAACTCTGCATACAGGGCTTCACAAGCCATGTGTGTGTAGTGGTTCTCTGTTACAGCCACCCCCGCTGTCGTAGAAGAGTCTTTGTCGTCACTGCTTGACTGTCCAACACCATTGGGATCTGCACAATTATAAAATACCTTATTATTTAATCGAAACATGTCATGATAAACAAAAACTTTTATTGAAAATGTCAGTTTGAGTGACAAATTAAAATGTGATAGTGACTTCTAAATTTCTAGTGTTATATTTTCTACAAGAACTTCCTAAACTAAGGTAGGATTATAAATGTTTTACCTGTATTTGCACTTTTTCTTATTCTGCTGTAAAAAATAAAAATAAAATATTAGTTGTAAAAGATAAATGTGATAGAATAGTTGATTACCTTTTACAATGTAAAACTACAATCATAACGATAGCACCAATAGCTGCAGAGATGATAGAAACGATGACTAAAGTTAACACCCAGCCAAGTTCGCCGGGAGCTTCTGCAAAAATACAACAGAAGCATTTAATGACAGATTCTGAACGTAAGACAATTTAAAGATACGTGTAGAGTTTTTATCGTAAAGTTGTGCGGCCGACTGGTCTTGCAGACAACAATAAAATAAAACCGGAGCGCCTGATAAAAACTGTTGGGATGCCAAGCGCGAGGCGAGATATGATCTGCTATTGGACAGTACAATGGGTTTTATTGTCCGTCTCTTATTAGCTACTTTTGTCTCGATAACCGATACGATAAATAACTTTCGCCATCGCATTGTTCCTACTGTTGCCTTCGTTTTGGAATTGGTTAATGAATTCTTTAATATACAAAGGGAATACAACCTGCATGTATAAAATTAACAATAGTCTTATTTTCGGGGTGTAAGAATGTTAATGAATTGTACAAAGTGTAATTATTTAAAGAGCTGTCTTTTGTTTAGTGTTTAGAATATTTTAAATGTTATCAGAAGAGTTAGATCGTAAATTTGCATATGTTTCTCATTAAACAGCAAATGACAAACAAACAAGAGTGAGACCAGAAACAAAACAATGCATGTGATGTAGTCAGATTAGCATATATTACGCTGCATGGCGTAGTGTAGGGTCTGTGCGCTCTGTAATTTAACAGTTTGCAGAGGAAGTCAGCCGACGGATGAAGACATTAACTCTGCCTCCAATTAACACGGCTACATAACACGCTTTCAACCATCAACAGACACTTGTCACAAAGAATTTGATAATGTATTACAACTACAATATCTTGCGTACACTTTTTTATTGTGTTATTTCTCACGAACATGACTTTAGTGAAAGCTGCCGTGACAACGGGACTGCTAACAATTTTTTTATTCTTTTTAATGTCTTGTAATCTGTCGTTACAATAACCGGAAGTAAGACAACATCTCGATAATGGGGTTGAAGATCAGCGCATTAGCTGATGAGTTTGGCCGGATTTGATTTTAACGAGATAGAGAAGAATATTGTAGACGAAAACATGGATAGATATGATTGAAGGTTTGTTACGTGATGAATGATTCCAAATAGAAGGAACAAATAAGCATGTATGAAACGAATTATAAATGTCTATGAAGCGAACTGATGTTTGATGGAGATTAATTGCGGAATAAAATCGTTTTAACAGTCGTTAGTAGCAACGTAAAATAAATTATTATAGAACAAAAAAAACTGTTTAAGTTAATATAAAATCTGATAAATCTATTCAATTGATGATATATTTATGTACCTGTGGTGGTATCTGCGTGGTGAAAAGGTCGATGCCCCTGTCCTTGCCAAGCCCACGAACACAAATCACAGGTAGTAAGTCCATCAGGAACAACAGCTTCATCAAGAAACAACGGTCTTGGCGGCGGCGGCACAAATGCGCCACTCCACAAACCACCCTCACTGGCATCCAGTCTCATGCCGCCATCTTCAGCGGTCCACCAGGTCGTCTCGTCAACTCCAACAGGCGTGCGGTTCTCCGCCACCTTCACCTACAACAAGAAGAAAGGTACCGTGAGAACAAAGCGGATTCTACTATAACAGAAAGGTTACGTTGATTGAGCCATTACCTTCGCCCAAGCTGTGTTACCTAATTCATCGTAACCATCGCAAGATGGGTGATTGATCATGCGTCGTTCTGATTTATACCTCGCACGAAAGTACACGAGACAAAGATTCAGATTTATTTATTTATTTGCTACAGGAACTTAATCACAATTATAATAGTTTATTGTGGAATATTTTTAGATATAAGTTGAAGTACTTTTCTAGCTACAGATCTTAATACTTCGTTGTTAAATGTTAACAAATGTTAGAAGCCTGTCACTTTTATCTTGAACATTTGACATTGAAATCAATAGAGAAATATACTTAAAATAAAAATGATAGCCGAAAATATACGATAGCTATTAAATGTTAACAATTAGAACAATCATTTCATATACATGAGTTCGTTGTTGACTTGAATTTATATCTAAAAAATGCGAGTGCGCCCGTATGGTTCGTATTGGGAGATAATTTCATATAATGCAGAGTAATAAATAAATAAGTTCTGTTCTTCATGTTCTGCGCTTGGTTTGTAGTGTTTGTTGAACACTCGCAGTGAGGTCTGATCCAAGAGGCAATGTTGAGATTCTGGCCGGTTCTTGCGGTGAGGAGTAAAGAGAATAAAAGCGGCCGGTCACGCTGACCTTGAGCTGCCAACGCCAAGAGACATCTTCATCTACACAACCCGAGCCACAAACACGCAACCCGATTCGATTTATCGCGATTTCTCTGGGGAGACTTCAACGCGCGAATAGTACACCAACCTGAAGACTTTGACGATGCGTGAGAACACAATTCATAGATATCTTTCGTGGATTTTGCGCAAGTATCTATCAGATAAAGATCTGGATGGTTGTCGGCGGATGGACGAGTGTTTAATGATAACATAACGTAACGTTAGCGCAATGTGCAGTTGTACAAGCGAAGCATAGAGTTAACATATTGTTGATCGAGTTTTAATATAGGGTTATCGTTGAAACGAAACGTTGTTTTTAATATTCAGCGTTGGTAAACGGTAAATGATGAGTACAGGGACGGATCAACAAAAAATATTCTGTAATTTTCTTAGCATCATTAACTATACTTCAACCCTTATTATTATTGTGGGAACTAGTGATATCTATTTATTATAGTAATCTTTTAGTTAATTTAGTGTGCAGACTGGCCCCAATTAGTAAAAAATTTCGCGGATTAATAACAAAGTAAACAAAGTTATCTTCTTTAAACACAATTAATTAATTCTGAAACCCAAAATTAATTTCATGGAGTCAAGCAGTAAAGTATCAAATTAACGTTGTCATAAAACTGCGGATTAGCATATTCTACAAATTAAAGATTGAAAGTTATGCCAGCTACGAATTTCGAAATTCCTCGAGTGGGAATATGATGAAGTATTTTATATTTTTTACGATTTGACGGTTTAGTTGCGGACGTTTTATTGCAATTTATTGGAGTGTTAAATTCTTAGAAAACGCTAATGGTTCGTTATGTCCATAAGAAGTTGTTACGTTCTTATTCTTCAGCTACTGTCTTGTGCTTAACACTTTTTATACAACATACACATATTTTGATAATTGCTTATTATTATATTATTGTTTAGCTTGCGGGGGAGGTACATCTCACGATTTCTCTTCATCAGATTTAATCATCATTTAACGCGTCATTTATATCAACCTACACATATGAGATAATGTTATATTGTCTATTCTTCCGGGCAATCATACAAAAATACAAATTCTCGACGTGAACTCCACGTACTGCATTATCAGATTTGCAATGTATCTTTGTGTTGCTTTTGCTGTCATCAATATAACTTCCTAGTTTAACAGTTTATTTCTAAAGCAGAAGAAAACTTCGAAAATGGTATCCAACTACCAAAGAGTTGTTACAATTTACTCCAAAGTATTGCAATACGTAGAATTATTAAATACTATAAAATAAAGCTTATGTAAATCATGTTCATCGAGCTTATAATTTATATAAGTCGTATAACATTGTGTGTTGTGTAGTGTTCTGAGACTGACTGCATTCCTTCGGCACCGACCGCACAGTTGTTGTGGGAGAACTATGTGTGTACAAACGTATGTTTGTGTATTAGCGGATGTATGACTGCACGCATGATGCCCATGTCGCAAATGTTGTTTAATACGGGATAATTGTTGCAGATGTATGCGGGTACGAATTAAATAGTGTGTATTATGTATTCAGCTCAGCGCTTCTGCTCAGTAGATGGGTATTTTTAAATATCTTAGAGACTAATAGCCCAAAAAGGTGAATCTACTTACCATCCCCTGTTATTTCTGTAATATTGCATTAATTGACTTCTAATTTTTACTGTATGTAGACAACATACCAAAGTATATATAAATAAATATTCATCGAATTACGTACCATACAAAGTGAGAAAAAAATGGTAAACTTAGGTTAAAAAATATGTATTTATTTTTAAAATTAAAAATTAAATGGAAAAATAGTTCAAATAAAATATCTTAGTTTTATTAATTTCTACATCTTTTATTTGAAATATTTTTCGCTGAAGTGCCCCAGTTTCGAATAATTCCTACACGTATGTAGTTCAAAGGTTTTCGAAGAGATGGCGCCAGCAGTCTCGTTTGAATATTTCCGAAACGGATTTTTCCAATTTCTAGCTATACTATTAATGTTACAGAAAATTTGTAATGAAAGAAAATACTAGCTAATTTTTTCTCTACAACTTATTATTTGAACTATTTTTTTATTTAAGAAGAAATTATTTTTTATTATAATTATTTTTTGCTCTAATTAATATATCTATTTAGTTAAATCAATAAAAAATATTCACATATATGTGGAAAATTATTTAGAATCCAACGGTGAAATTCTTAAATCGATAACTATTTTAGTTTTTGAGTTATAATCAATTGTTGAATAGTAATGCATGGGGTAGGTAAATTTAAATACTTGCACTCGTTCTATGTGACTTGTTAGTTAAGAAGAACACGTATATTTAGCATAATACTAATTTTATTTAAACAGAACACCTACACAGCTGCATCACAATCAACCATCTCTGTACATACATTGTACAGTGCTGTGGCTGGCTTGTATCTTCTGCTTGCAGTGCATATTTGCACATACAACAAAACCAACACAAAATCTCTCTGTTAGGCGCAACAACAATCAAGTAGGCGTCAGTTTTTTCCCTATCTTCTCTTCTGACTCTTGTTGCCTTGGCAATTAAACAAAAACAAAAACAATAGCCGCAACGCGCAGATAAACTGAATCAAACACATGATAAAAAACACGCACCGCAGAAATATATACCTTCGGCGGTTTGTACAACAACAATAGCAGCCTGGGGGCGACCTGCACCTCCACATGGGGGGCAAGGGGACCCGTAGCGGTGGCAGACGTCATGACGTGGGCGATCTCTTACAAAAGCGTGAACAAGAAAAGTACTTTATAGTATATTTGAAGCCTGTACGATGTATGGTGACTTGTAGTGGTAATGGCGTATTCTTGTAGCTCTTGTAGAGAGAGATGGACGCTGTTGAGGTCGTGACACGGGTCAGCCGCAGCCACACAAGCACACAGGACGTGCGCAGAGGCGTGCTCTGCTAGTATCGTGCGATTTCATTTATATACTTATTAGTTACGGCTTCAAATTCATCGGTTCTTAATTAAAAATATACGCCTGCTGTATGTGGGCAGCGGGAACAATGCGTCGACCATTCAATTCAACAATTACCACACAAAACTCATCCCAGTCACTCGGATACATACAGATTTTATCGATAATATCATCACGACCCTTATTTATCATAATTACTCTGTGACTCGAGTCGACAAACAATCTTCACCAAATTAAAATTACTCCTGTGACTCCTACCCTCTTTGGGGCACGTAAAATGACGGCTGTTAACCGCATTTAATGCGTATAAATATATCACTTATCGAGATCTGCAACGGCACAGTGCCACATCCAGTAATGGGTAAAAGACGTGATGATATATTTATTATATTTTTTAACGAAGCTGCCAGTATAAAATGTATTACTTTTAGGAAGCTGTAAGTGTTGATGCACGACACTTATAAGTCATCTTCACATCTCGTTTAGTTTTTAAGATATAAAAATAATTTTGTCAGTAACGTATGATTGATCCAGTTAGTATAAAATTGAGAAGAATGTTGGAATAAGTGGGGCCTAGTTTTGCGTGTGATGACGGTTTGATGGTGTGTCAGAGATCAGATCTGAAGAGGTCGTGACCTCGTCATCAGCACCGCACAGTTTTTTGTTTGGTTTCAACGCCTGTTGCATGACTTGGACTTCTTGTAATGAAATCTCAATCAGCTAATCACATATCGTGTGTATGTGTGTGTGTGTGTGCTTGATAAACATCAATTCATATGTTGCAGTTGATTCTTTGGCTCTTCGTTAACGACAATGTACTTGTGATTACCGTATATTGTTACATGATGAACAGAATTAGATGGATACAAACTATTCAAATGATTTTAATTGCGATGCGGGTTCGTCGCGTACGCAATCGTTGAAGTTATATGAATATTGTGTAGATATAACAAGATAAGTATGTTTGAAATGACCATACGGTTCTTGGATCTAACTCCGAAGCGTTGACGTTAACAAGAAGAGAGAATTATACCCGCTGTGAATGGTTCTATATGTCGCTGCATTTCTTTCTTCAGTTCCGAGTTGAAAGCTTGTAAATTATGTGCTATGTAAGTTATAACGATGATTATCGATCGCAGCATCTTTAATCGATCACTTCAACAGCCATAATAACTTATTTCTTAATCCAAAGCCGACTCGTTCGTTAAAAATGATAATTTCTTCAGTCGATTTTTTACAGACTTCTAGATTATTTTTCACGTCAAGAATTAAATATTCAAAGCAATATATTTGAGATGTTGTCTTGCTTAATGAACTACGTGAAATATCGTAGAGGCCTTCAGGTGTCACCACCAGCCATTCCTTTCCTCGATACTTTCCTGCTTTTCATTAAGCAATCTTTCTTTTTTAACTTGAAATCTACATACATAACATTACGCTATCTCCCATCAAATCGAGTAACAAGAACCCTTCACACATTCATTAGGTACAATTAAAACAATCTTTAGTTTAAGTTATTTGTTATTAAGTTCCCCCACCACTAACATCTTTGCCGTGATTTGACGGCTGGTAACCGCACTTCACGCGCATAAATATATCACTTATCGAAATCTGCTTCGGCAGAGTGCCACACCCAGTAATGGGTAAGAGGCGTGATGATATATTTATTTATTTATTTAAGTTACTTATTTTTACCACATTAAAACTACTCCTGTGGTTCCTCCTCCACTAACATCTTTGAGGGCCATGATTTGATGGCTATAATTACACTTCACGCGCAAAATATATCACTTACCGAGATCTGCAACGGCAGAGTGCCGCATCCAATAATAGGTAGAAGGCGTGATGATATATTATTATTTTTTATTTATTTATTGTTACGTTTTGTTTATGCATATATTATTTTTTTGTTTAATTATTAAATACGAGTTTTGAAACCCTTTTCTATATGTTAATTATTTATTTATTTATACTATTGTGCACAATGGAAACTTAATCTTAATTACAGTACAGGATTCGAACTCACCGAGCCGTAGTGTGTTTGTAGCTTGACTGGGATTCGAACTCATCTTTCTTTTACATAATAAACCTTGAATAATATCTATTTATTCCTAAGTTGTCCATACAATCTCTCACCCTCAATTTAACAAATTTTTCATTCGACATACATGCCCATACCATCTACATGAATAATTCCTTTAATGCAAGCTCGTCAAAAGGCGATTACCTTTTAAAAAAACCTTTTCAGGACTTACAGTTTTCGTAAGAGATAAATAAAGAGTACAACATGCGTTCCAGATGGAAAAGACGCTAAAATAAATATGTAGCATCCCAAAGGAACTAATTTCCAGAAAAGAAACGAACTTAATATTATTCTGTTTAAATGGTAAATTATGTAGCGTCTTCTTTATATTGTCATTCCACATTCTACGTAAATAAATTCATAATAATGTTTATGCAAAACAGAATGATTATGGTTGAAAATGATGCAAGTTTCTTGCACCATGCGTGCAAGATTTATGGTAAGCGATATTTCTCCTAACAATAATAAATGCTTTTTGCTTCTGTGGCAGATTGCAGAATGGCATTAATGGCACAAGTTATTGGCGATGCTAATGCAGTAAAAATCCTCATTACCGATGACGAATAACCGTAACAAACTCGGTTATTACCTCCGTAACCGCAACTCAAGTATTGTTCCACGGATAAGTGGAACGCAACTATTGCAGTTTGTTTGTCAATCAATCAGAATCGATTTATAATCATTTGCTTCGCTCATTAACTAGAACTAATTTAAGAATTCTAAACTAAAAACTAGTACCGCTATTGTCTTATGATCTTACCTCCGCCATGGCTACACTGCATGAAGATTCACCTCATGATGGATACAACACTAACACTAAGATTTAAATTCACCTTCCAACTATAGTTAATTAAACAGTACAACCAATAACGCTAAAATTCAATAAAAACTTTCAATGGTAGATCAAGCGACGAACCTACTTGAGACTTTAACGAGTGTTTAAGTGACGTGCAGTGTTGTGAGACCGCGGCGGAGCGATGACTGCTGGCTTCTTCTCAGTCTCAACATCAGCAGCAGCTTCATCAACATCGGTGGAGGGAGAACTTGGTGTGACGTCACCACCTTCGCTGGATTTTTATTGAAACAATTTTGCATGAAATGTTTAAACGACCGGTAAATCTTCTTCGACCACACCTCTTTCAAATAAGCCACGAAATTCTACTCTGCTGTTCACGACAACAAGTTAATTTATGTCATAGTTGAACACTAAACTCGGACGAAAACTCATTCGACAAGACACAAACATTGCCCATCTCATTAACTTTACACCGGTAACGGATTTTACAACTTTTCTTCAAATTACTAAACCTTGCTTATATGATAATGGCCTTGCCACTTTACAAAACAAAAGTTTATCTAGTTAGCTAAAAGTACGAAGGATCGGTGAGTCCAAACCCTGTTTTGTAATTGAGATTAAGTAGCATAAATAAATAAATATTGATTGTTCGTGTATGTGACTTGTCCTAGCGTTGAAGTCTACACAATATTTAATTATTTAATTTAATTTTAAACTGTATGCAAAACAAAAAAATAATAAAAAAAAGAAAAAAGTGAGTAGTCAGCCTCGAGTAAATCATATTGCCCCATAAATTTCATCGTGCGCAGCATATGTAAAGTTCGGCGGGCGCGGCGTGCAGAATTAACAAGCAATTATTATTTTTATCGCATCTTCACGTCTTGCGTTTACTCTCTTTGTTTTATTTTTCATGACTGATGATGCTTCTTGTTCGTGGAACATTGCTACAGAACACACAGTCAGAGCAGAAGAGAAGATTTGGTTAATGAAAAAACCTGTTTACGTTTGCAGACATCTTACCAAAGTAGTGACTGGCCACTGATCAATACATACACAAAATCCTATAAATTACATTTGAGTTGAAAGTTGATATCAAGTTCCCTTGTGGTGGACTGGTCACGCCGATATCAACTTATATTTTAAATTATTATTTTCTCTGTGTTGTTAATTAGCATATAGTCCCAACAGGCACGTATATTATCCGTGTGTGTTCGATACGAGATGGAATGCATGGACGTTCCTACCAACATTATTTCTACAAGGTTTACTTACATTTTTCAATCATCTTTGATTGAAAATTGTTAAACTCTATGCTTACTAAAGAGTTGTAAGTGTTGGAATGATATAATAGCGTGTAAAGCTCTTTGAGGGGTTGTAATTTGAGGAAAATGTGTAGATATACGCCACTGGTCGGCACACAAAGGCGAAACTGTTAATTGAGTTGTTACGCGAAACAGCGTCAGTGCGGCGAGGGCAGAGTCTGCCAGGGGCACTTTACACACACCAACAAGAAAGAACAATTTAAATAATATTATTACTTATTTCTCCAGGCCACTTGTTCATAAACTCCTACGCTCTATATAACGGCAGATAAAAATAATATTCTTCACTTGTTTGCAATCGCAATCCAATAATGAATAGTGTGATAGGCTCTTCGCGAAGGGTGGTATAGTGAGAGTGAAAGAGATAGCACTAGTGGTGAAGAACTGAAGAACTGGTTCTCGTGTTGCGAGACGACTGCACGGGTGTCCTACAGTGCGGTCCACACGGGTTTTATCTTATTACTATCATCTGGATAATATTATTGTAACGTCATTTCCTACTAGGACGTGAAATTGAATCTGGCCGCCAGTTGTAAGGATGCTGATGACATCGGATCGGATTGCAACTCTTCAAGATGAAGAGTTGTTGTTTGACAACAGCAGGAAGGAAGGAAGTCACTCTTTTGAACTTCCTTTTAACCCTTGACAAGTTCAACATAATGTTCTGTACACACGGGAAAATTTTTCTAGGAAACTTTTTAGAAAGAAGAAGAAGTCAAGAAAGTTTATTGAAAATT
Source organism: Pterostichus madidus (assembly GCA_911728475.2). Taxonomy (NCBI): domain Eukaryota; kingdom Metazoa; phylum Arthropoda; class Insecta; order Coleoptera; family Carabidae; genus Pterostichus; species Pterostichus madidus. Next base: position 40,641,549 of record OU452307.1, on the reverse strand, counting down.
AGCGGCGTCTCTAATCGCGAGAAAGATTTTGTGGAAAGTTATTAACTTCATGCTTATGGCATAGTATTTAACTCAAATATCAAAGTGTAACTTAGTTCGAGACAAGATCGAGAATCTCATATTTTTACAGGAAAATATACAAAATATTATGTTAATGTTAATCTAACAGAGTAACACATGGAAAAAGTTTTCAGAACTTATTGTTAAAATAATTAAAACATTTATGATTAAAGTTCTGTATATTTATTTAAAATTCGATATTTTGATACACTAGACTTTCATTAGGAAATAAAATAATAAAGAAATTAAACATAACTGAAACAAGTAATATGGGATAATGGAACAGTGATTTCGAGTCGGCCTGTGTATCCTGAGAACCATGGTTCGATCCCACAGCCGACAAAAAAATTTCACTAAATTAAAATTACTCCTGTGGCTAAATATATCCACTTGCCGAGATCTGCTTCGGCAGAGGACCACGCCCAGTAATGGGTAAAAGGCGTGATGATATATTTATTTATTTATTTAATCAACAGTAGACAAGTTTTATTTAATACACTGGCAACAGTAGCTTATAATGGAATCCGAATCAGACAAATACAATTGTATTTTTAGGATGTAAGTAAAGATAGAGTAAGTTAATAAACTCAAGTTTTACCTTCCACTGGGCTATGATTGCAAATGTGGCAGATGCAGCTTAAGAAATATTGTAATTATTTATGAATAATATGATATGATTAGAGGGTGCAAGTAAATGATGGATGTATAAGAACAAGATGGCAATTAACTGTAAGCGATGTGTTGGATGTCGAATGGCAAGTTGAGTGTCGATGTGTGTGATAAATATATGTGTAGCCGAACATACTACCGCATTCCAAATCTACTGGCGGCTTCGTCTATCGCGTATGTGTGTGTGTGTGTTCGTTCTTCGCTCCGACTTTGAACTGATTGTATGTAAGATATTGTCAGGTGCAGGATAAATCTTCCTACCTATGTTCTTACTTTTATTTCTTTCCGCTATGCACCATTAAGTGCGAAACTGAAAATATTCTAACGGCAGGTAATGAACTAGTACGCGCTTCAGGCTGAGTGCAACCCTGTGTTTGTATGATTGATGTGCGCACTTGTAGTGCTCGCGGTAGCCATGGACACCGAAATGCGGCATTCATTTGTTCACTGATTAGAAATCATTTCTTATCTTTCATTGGCATCATTCACATACTAAACATGTTGCGTCGTATATTTTCCACTGTCAAACAACTGAAACATCAACTACTTTTATTCCATCTTCTTACTGTGTCGAGAAGAACAAACAATTTCTCATTCATGGGAAATTACAAATTATGGTAATCCATATCAGTTTTTCAACAGCAACCATCTATTGTTTAACAAGAAAAAACTACAGAAGCTACAATTGTGTTGTCATTAACACAAGTAAATATGTTTTTAATGTGTTTCTTCTGTAGGTGTTGCTATGACGATGACGACTTCAACTCTGGAAGCCCTAATGGCGCAGATGGGTAGCGGAGCTGCAGGCGCCGCGACGCTGGCTGGCGGCGCCACGTCCCGGGGAGATAAAATAACCGTCGTGGGCTCTGGTTCTTTAGCAGCCGCGACTATCTTCGCTCTCATTGCTCAGGTAAAGACGCCGACAAAGTTTTTGTTCGTGAATTGATGATTTGAGAATGTTTGACACGCTGGGTTAACCCTGCAAATGGGAGATATCCTGAATTCACTGCATACTTACCTCGAAAAATTGTCCTGAAAACTATGACTTCCTGTTACTGTTTTGTTATTAATACAGCGACATTTTAAATAAATACTAGACACAGTTCTAGTTGTTTTATTCTTTTGGCCATGTAAAATGCATGTTGAATTAAATATTAATTAATGTTATATAGAGGGTGAATGATTGTATGGAAAAAATCTAGTATGTGATATTCGCAAAACCGGAACCCGGAAACATTACAAATATTGTCCATATGTGTAGGAAGTAATCGGTTTCCGAATTAATCAATATTCGTAGAAATCGGATTTCGGATATTCCAATATTTATACAAATCAGTGATCGTGATATCTAGATTAAATAAATAATTAAATAACACATTGAATATTGTCATTAATAATTAAAAAACGATATGTTCTACTAATATGAACTATTTATTAAAATATAAAATAAAATTAATATATCGTCATGCTTTCTACCCATTACTGGGTGTGGCACCCTGTCGTAGCAGATCTCGATAAGTGATATATTTTGCGCGTGAAGTGCGGTTACCAGCCGTCAAATCACAGCCCCTAAAAATGTTAGTGGTAATTTTAACGTGGTGAAAATGGTTTATCAGCTGTGAGAATCGAACCCGGGTTCTCAAATCTGCAGGCCGACTCGATACCACTAATTCACCTACCCTATAAAGTGATTAATATAATTATTAAATGGAAATCCGGATTTCTACAATTGAAATAATCGTGTACCGACTATTTTAAAATTCGAACATACAGATATCACTTTATCTTCATCCACATTCATAATTCGTCTCATCTTTCGTTCAAGCAATAAATCTTCAATCATATCCATCCATTTATTCCTAAACCGTCTACGCAATCTCTCACCCTCGGAATAAATAGATGGATACGATTAAAGATTCATTGCGCGAACGGAACATAAAATAAAATAAAAAAATATGAATGTGGATGAAGTGATGTGGACAAGATTAATTAAAAGATGAATGTTTCTCTAGTTCACCTGTTACGAGCCAAGCATATCTGTTTATTAAAAAGTTTCACATGATCCGTAATTCGGGTAAAAAAAAATCATCAGGGTTTGATCCATGATCCATGTTCACTCTTCAGGGATTTAACACGAGCAATTAAAGTAATGAAGCCGATAAATCTTGACCGCGCGGTCGTAAATCAATGTCACACGCTCAAACAACAAACATTACACGTATGCAGCTGTGCGCACATTCAACAATAAACTGTCTTTATGTCAATAGAGAGTTTCTAAAGACATAGTCATCATCGATAAAGACTTGAAAGGCATCCGCAAGGAAATAGCAGACACGCAGGACGCGGCCTTGTACATGGGATCTCCGAATATTACGGCGACGACGGAGTGGGATCTTTGTCGAGACTCCAGAGTTGTGATTATCGCAGTAGGAGATGCAGCAGAACTAGAGTTGGATCGTAGTACGAGGTTAATTAGAGCTGCGGTAGTGGCTGTTTTACAAGTGTGTCGTAATGCTGTATTTATAGTAGCCACCAGGTAACTACACTATTTGAATTTATTTAAATAAAAAAAACCATTTTGAACAAATATGTTTATATTGTTAGACCTAACGACGTGCTAGCATGGTATGTCTGGCGTATAGGAGCACCTAGTCTATCTCCTCATCGTGTCCTTGGTGTGGGTTGTACTCTAGAAGCAGCTCGTCTTCGTAGAGCCATTGGCCGCAGATTGCATGTCGCGCCAGCCGCAGTCCAAGCCACTGTCTTGGGACGATCAACTCCTGTCTGGACTAATGTTACTGCTTGTGGAGTGCGTCTGCGTGACATCAACCCCAGGCTTGGAGAACTGGATGACCCGGAGGACTGGCCGGGAACTCTAGAAGACGTGGTACACATCCCTGGAGTACAAGCTATTGCTGCTGCTGCTGCACACATCGCTGACGCCATCATCAGGGACTCGAGGGATTGTCTGCCGGTTGCTACACATGTCAGTGGATGTAGGAATCCTCCAGATCCTAGCAAGGATGTGTTTTTGTCCTTGCCTTGTGTGTTGGGACATAGTGGAGTAGCGTATATTGTAAGACAATCGCTGTCAGTAGAAGAGAAAAATGAATTACAAATTGCTGCTGATACACTAGGTGAAATACAATCTAAACTTGAAACTACTTAATGTCCTTTTTCTGTTTAAAATAAAAATTTTGAAATTTTTGTGAGTTTAAATTTTTCGCGGCATGAGTTAAACAGGTTGGTACAGGTTTACTTTAAGATTCTCTGATTGGTCCTACTTGTAAATGTCAAAAATTCAAATTGAATGAGGTTATTATTATTTCGTTAAGAAAATAAGTAAATAACATCGTAAAATGAATTATAAAGAACTTTGGAACCAAGTAACACATGTATTTAATATTTTAAAAGATGAGGTATGTAATATATTATTTGCATTATGATAATTTTATTACTTTCCTTATTTTCAGTACTGCGAAAATAATTGCACAGAAAATGAGTATAATGAGGTAGTAAACATAACAATTCAACTAGGTTTAATCAAAAATATTGAAAATTTAATATTCAATAAGTTGGCAAAATATTTAAGGCACAATGTAGTGCCAAAGTTTTGGTCTCATTTCACGGATCCAAAAAATGATACCTGCCTGTTTTCACATTTCCAAACTGCAGTTCACGATCTATACTCTGATCTTTCTATACATATTCCTCTTCTTAATAAACTAGAAAAGTTACGAAATGATTGCAATTCAACAACTCCGATTTATGGAGAAAGCAGTCCTTTAGATGCTTTTAAACTTCTCGTTCGTTCAACTTTGGTGTCTCAATTACCTCCTGATTACACAAAAACAGTAATTAGCTTTTACGAGGATGCTTTTAGAGCTTTTTGTAACTTGGACGAAGAATCTAGCGATGAAGAGAACTGTGCAGGATGTCTGCAAGAACCGCAACAGTGTCAGTGCCAGCAGATCTGCAGCATGTTCTACGACACAAATAGAAGATTAGTGGAATTAGATATACTCGAACCAATGGTAGGTCAAGTATTAACTTCAATCATTCATGTTCGAATTGAAAATCACATTTTACAAGTATGCAAAAATAGTTATGATACATCGTACATTGAACCACTAGAAAAGGTAAGATAATTAAATTTAAATTACATTCTTTAAGCTTATTTCACATTTTGTAGTGGTTAAATACAATAGTAATGACTTGGTTAGCAAAAATATATTGTATTGACAGTAATATACAAAACAATCAAAATATACATGAATCTATGAAGAAATTCATGCAAAAATTGACATATTTCTTGACTGAAACCTACACAAAAACTCGTATTAATCAACTATTTAACATTATTATTGGTAAGTGTACAGTAATCAACCTCTTTTATCATATAACACTAAATAAAAATTATAGAATATCCAGAATCTCTACCAGCAATTGAAGACTTACACATCTGTCTCCCGAAAACCAATTTACGCCCATTATTAATTAGCAAACTTCAAACCGCTTTACAAACTCGTCTCCTTCACCCAGGAGTCAGTACTCCTGACATCCTCACAGCTTACGTCGCCGTCATCCGTTCGGTGCGTGTGTTAGATCCTTCTGGAGTTCTCTTAGACATTGTTACACAACCAGTCCATCAATATCTTCGAAGTCGCGATGACACAGTTCGTTGTGTCGTCGGTAGCCTCAATGAGGACAATCCCAATGATTTAGCTGATGAGTTAGTCAAGGGCGAAGCCCTGCACCTCGATGAACACGAGCCCGATGAAGAAAACACCGAGAACTGGGAGTCTTGGAATCCAGATCCAGTTGATGTTGACAAAACAAGAACAAGAAAAAATAAACGTACTTCTGATATTATTTCAATGCTTGTTAATGTTTATGGAAGTAAAGAATTATTTGTTAATGAATACAGAACTTTGTTAGCAGATAGATTGTTAACACAGTTTTTGTTTAGCACTGAAAAAGAAATTAGATATTTAGAGTTATTAAAATTAAGATTTGGAGAGACACAGCTTCATTTTTGTGAAGTTATGTTAAAAGATATTTGTGATTCTAAAAGAATTAACACTCATCTTCAAAATGATGAGGAATACACGACAGCTAGTCAAAATTTTCCGATGTCTGCTCTTATTTTGTCCGCTCAATTTTGGCCCGCATTTAAAGATGAAACTTTAGAATTACCAGCAGTAATTAAAGAACAGTTTAAATACTACACAACTGGGTTTGAAACTTTAAAAGGCAACCGATCATTAAGCTGGAAACCACATTTAGGAACTGTTGAACTTGATATTGAATTAAAAGATCGAACTGTTAATGTAACAGTCTCACCTCTTCATGCTACAATCATCATGCATTTTCAAGATAAAGAGCAATGGACCATCGAAGAGTTAAGTCTAGAAATGAAAGTTCCTGCAACATTGCTAAGAAAGAAAATAGGATTCTGGCAGTCGCAAGGCGTTCTACAAGAAACCAGTACTGATGTATTTTTACTTATTGAAGACAGCAGCAGTACCGCAGAAAAAGGACAAACTAACGATGACATCGTATTAGAAGATGATGAATCCGAAAGCGCGATGGCTTCGTCTCAAGATCAGAGAGAAGAAGAACTACAAGTAACTTACTGATAACATATTTTATAGAACACAGTGTGATTTTGTTTTTTTTAAGGTTTTCTGGTCTTACATCATTGGTATGTTGACAAATTTGGATTCGATGCCCTTGGAACGAATCCATCAAATGTTAAAGATGTTTGCGTCACAAGGACCAACAGCAATCGAATGTAGTTTACAAGAATTACGTCATTTCTTAGATAGGAAAGTAAGAGAACATAAGTTGATGTGTCAAGGTGGATTCTATCGTCTACCAAAAACTTAAATGTATTTTAAATAATAAATACATATATTTAAAAGAAATAGTATTGTTTTACGATTTAAAATCCGCGGTTTAATGAGACAGGTGCGTACGCACTGGCATGAAAGTAAAAGGATCGTTAACAATGAGCTGCAATCTGGAGAAGAAAGTCTGGAAGAACGCGATAATGAAATTCCGCTAGGTGGCGATAAATAATAAGAATTATAAAATAGTAATAGAGAGAATTTATTTTAAAAATTATTTATTCGGAAAGGAAGTAAAGGTCATTTAACTTTATGATTATTCCTTTGTCAGTTTTGCTCATGATATGAATCGCCGCCAAGCGGCCAGGTGCAGGAACTAAATTTGACGGCTGTACCCCATTTCCCAGTGATTTCTACCATCAAAGTGATTGGGTGTTATGGTGACACTTGACATTCCACTGTAGTTTCATGATATTTTATTAAAATATGACCAGGATTAATGCAAATTCCATTAAAAATGTGTAGTATATGAGTGTTAGTAATCCTTGTTTATATTTAGTGTGCAAGTTTGTTAACAGATACCTTTGTATCTTTTTAATTGCAATCATAATTTCGCAGGTGAGCAATTTACCCATATGTGTTGATTTTACTTTGACGCAAAATGACCTTTATGTGAATAAAAGAAAAAGCAGTGACGTATTTTGTGTTTATATTGTTTACAATAAAGTTGTTGCGAATATTCTAAATTGTTTATCTATCTTGATTATGTTATCTTAGAAATTAATGATTCATTTTATCAAATACGTGGAGATAATTCCAGGAAAGTAAAAACAAAAAGTTATCGATAAATGGACATTTACTACTTATTGTTTAACATTATGTCAGTTTAAATTTTTAATAGAAATGCCTACGTCATGTTGATAACAACGGTATTTAAATTAACTAATAAATGTGAAATGTGTTTAAACGTATAATGATGTAATGAACGTGTGTTGTAGTCCAGCATGTCAACATCAACACCGAGTGCATCACCAATATCTAGTGTAAGCGTCGGTGGATTGATGGCAGTGACGGGGACAGTGTTAAACGTCACGACGTCGGTGTTGGCGTCACCCTCACCCGCTGTAGAGGCTACCGAGCCCATGTTCCTCGAAACCAACGTCGCCAAAGGCATCTCCGGATTCTTTGTGTGGATCGCGTTGTTCCTCACATGCCAACAGATCTACCTGCACCTACGTTGGTACACCAATCCCGCAGAACAACGCTGGATCGTCCGAATTCTCTTTATCGTCCCTATCTACGCGTGCTACTCGTGGGTCAGTCTATTGTTCTTTAACTCAGAGAGCTATTACGTGTATTTTTTTACCGTACGAGATTGTTATGAAGGTAAGCGACACAACGACGAAATCTTACAGGTGATGTTACAGTGATCATGGTGTTGTTGTTTAGCATTTGTGATATACAACTTCTTGAGCTTGTGCTACGAGTATTTGGGCGGAGAGGGCAACATCATGAGTGAGATTCGTGGAAAACCAATTCGGTCCAACTGTTTGTACGGCACGTGTTGCTTGTCGGGCAAGACGTACACCATCGGATTCCTCCGGTTCTGCAAACAAGCTACGCTGCAGTTTTGTCTCGTCAAACCACTCATGGCATTTGTTATTATCTTCTTGCAAGCTTTTGGACATTACCGCGACGGTGATTGGAGGTGAAGAATACAAACACAAACGTGATAAATAATTAATTAATAATGTTGTTTTCAGTCCGGACGGTGGTTACATCTACATCACGATAATTTATAATATTTCTGTGTCTTTGGCACTGTATGGGTTGTTCTTGTTCTACTTCGCAACCCGGGAGCTGTTGACGCCCTACGAGCCGGTGCTCAAGTTCTGCACCGTGAAGTCTGTGATCTTCTTGTCGTTCTGGCAGGGTGTAGCACTCGCCGTGCTGGAGAAGGCAGATGTGATTGCTCCGTTGGCTGGTGGCGGCACTGGAACTGTGTCTGCAGGCTGGCAGAACTTTTTCATTTGCATTGAGATGTTCTTTGCTGCGATTGCACTCCGTTACGCATTCCCACACTACGTGTACGCACAGGGTTGCGTGACGGACTCCCGAGGCAGGTCGGTGACCATGCAGTCCATCTCCAGCAGCCTGAAGGAGACTATGAATCCCAAGGACATTATGACTGACGCCATCCACAACTTCCATCCGCAGTATCAGCAGTACACGCAGTATAGCTCAGGTGAGTGCCGCTGCTTGCTTCTTCAATCATGTGAATGTGATGTACGCACGATCAACGCCGGTTTTACCAAAATACCTAAAATATTTGTCCACAAATTACATTTTTACAGCAAAGAAATATTCTTAGTTTATTTTTGAAGGAGATGCTTCAAATAAAATTGGTAGATTTTTTAAAATTTGAAATATTGAATATTGCTAGTTATTTATCATTAAATTAGCGAAACATATTAAATGATATTTAGATGTCCGTATGATCGTTAGATAGCATGAATTGAATGTAAAGTTTGAAAACCGGCAGTGCGCATGATGTGTGAATGCCCGCATGTAATGTGTGCGCGGTTGTTACAGAGGTCACGTCGAAGATGCCGTACGAGAAGCTGTGAAGCTAGAGCTAGCGCTAGAGCATGGCATGCATGTTTTCGACCAGTTTAATTTCATTGGATTTCGCTCGCTGCAGTTTGCGATTTAATTTACAAGCCCATGTACAGTTTCACACCAGGAACAAATCAAATACAAACAGGGAACATGTTTTATGTTGCAATCGTTCATTCTAGGACCTGAAACACACGCGAAATCAAACAATTTATCTATTGACTCGTGCATTTAGAATCTTGTATTTGTATATATTGTTAATAATACTTTTGGTGTTTTACCCTTGCCTGCTTTTACTATGATTTCATATTATTTTTATATGAGTACTTAATTCCTGAGTCTCCAACTCATCCTCGCACACATGAGATGCTGGGTTGAGTTAGCGGTTCGGTGTAACCAAGTATTATTTTTATTTGTATTATACAAACCATTATTTTATTCTCTAGTATAATCAGTATATTGATAGAGTAGGCTGCTTTAGATTTTTATTTATGTACACAACATGATATTTTTAATAATAAACGGATTGGTGTCCATTACATGTGTGGTTGTTTATTGTTGTTTGTATTGTGATGTTGTTGATTGACTTAGGAGGGAAGAACGGTCGCGGAATGCGTGTGGCCAACTACGATCCAGATGAGGTATCAGCACCGCCGGCCCCAGCGCTAGGGGGGCGGCGGCTGACACCTGGTATCGGGGCCCCACAACGTGTCGCCACCATCTCGAACAACTACAACGAGAAGACGATGTTGCTGAGCTCCGACGACGAGTACCAGTAGTCCATTCTCTATAACTTAATCAATGACATGTCTTGTTTACTTGTTATGTTTCTGTTCCTCGAGCCAGACACGATTTCACCAACATCATTCCACTTTCACTTTCTGTTCGATTGATTGACCTTTAAAGATTAGAAAATTACAGCAAGCGTGGTGATGAAACTAGATGATTTACATTTTGATTTTGGTGAAATCAAACACGGCTTCTTCTGTTCACTAGCTTTCATGTTATGTACTTTTAATTGTTCCATTTCCCGTTTAATTGAGCTTCGTTGTTAATTATTGCAAAGATATTTTTATACAATACGATGTTGGAGTTAGTGATCGCCAAATGGGAACCGAATCACGCGTCTGTTTTAGTTTTGCTGAAGAGATGCGTGATTCGTTTACCAGTGCGCGTGATATTCTGTTTGCGAGTTTAGTTCAATTTGCACAGTTTTATCTAGTTTATAGATAATTCGTGTGGTACTCCAGCGGTACTGCGTCGATGGTACATGTTGAGTTGTCTGTGTAAGAATGTTTGATGTTATTCACCATCTTCCGCTGGCAGTTAGTGTTAATTCTCCGTCTAGATTTGGATATCATGTACTTAACATTCTAGATGTGAGTCTACAAATAATCACTTATATACCTATATGTTCTAACAATTCCAAAAGATTATTTGGAATGTATATATTACTATTGATTTGTACAAAGTTTACGTTTTACAGCATTTATATTTTATTAATGGTATTCTTTATTTTTCAATAAATATATATGTAAATATTATATCGAAAATGAAGATGCTATTTATTATGTCAATGAAACCACAGAATACAAGTCATTTTAATGTACCAAAACAACAATACAGGGAATGTGAAAATAATAATAATAAAAATACTGAACAAAGATGAGACCAGAGTTGGATGAGTGAAATCTACAACCGATGACTCCTCTGTTTGGTGCGAAACTCTTTCTCTAACTCAAACTGACGCAGATCAGCGCGCTGCAGGAAATCTTGCCGCTCCAAGTAACCATCCTTGCCTTTATTGTGCGATTGGAGCTCTTCTTCAATGTTCTCGGTCTTCTTGAAGCGATCCCAGTCTAGTTTTGTCTTCTCCAAAGTGCTGATCTTCTCCTTCTTGCCTAGCTGGTTCAACACTGAAGAAAGTCCAGCACCACCACTGCTACGACCTCGACCTCTGCCCTTGGCTAGAGGGAGCGTAGTTACGCGGGCCTCCAGAGAGTCTGCGGGTACTTCTTTGGTTACTCGCACTTCTTCACCGGCAAACTCAAAAATCTTTGTTACACTCACTGTTTTTTCTTGTTTCTTGGCTGGTGGAGGTTTCTGTTCGACTTTAATTTCCTTCTTCTCTGTTGGTTTGTCAATTTGTTTCGGTTTAGTATCTGTATCTTTGAGAAAGTCTGCCCATAATGAATCTGCTTTTTTCTTTTCTTCCTCTGCAGTTAATGGTGTTTCTTCGGTGGGTTTTTCTTCTGGTTCAGGTTCTTCAATTAGTTTAGGTTTCTTACTTTTTCTTTTCGTTTTTCCTTTGCCTCTTTTCTTGCCTGTACTATCTTCTGTTCCTACATCCTCTTCTGGTTCTCCATCTGACTCTTCTTCAGATGGTAAAACTGCATCAGTTCCTTCCGGAACATAGTCTTCATCACTCAAGTCGCTGCTTAAATCTTCTTCATTCATTTTTATATTATTCTAAAACAAAACACGGTTTGGATGAGAAACAAAGAATATATTTTTAATGCGTAATATTTTACTCTTACCTTGACTTATTACTGGTTATAAAAGATTTACGAATTGCGATACTACTTAACAACAATGCATAACTTTTTATTTACCAAGTATTAAAATGTTTAAATTTCTGGATAAATCTAACTGACATTACCCAGATACAACAGATCATACAACTAAAATAATGTTGGTAGTACTAGAAATAATCCGTGACAAGTCAGTTCAGACGTCCAACCAGAATTATGTAGCAAAATTGCGGTAGATAAATGCAACGGACCGCTAAATACTTTTAAGTGCAATTCAAGCTCGCCAGCTAGTACTTTCGTTTTAAAATTATGCAGGAAAATTGAGATATAAAATACTGTAGACCTCTGTATACTTCTAGCTGTAGTTCTAGCTCATGATCAGAGCTGGCATCAGCAACCCATCGACTGGGGCTCTATCTAGTACAGTCCGTTCCAAATATTAAGCTGCACCTACTTGCTCACGTAGTAAGTCTCCCATCCAATAGTAGCAGTACTGGATGCTGCTCTCCTCCAATAGGAATGCTTATGTCGGCGCTTATTTGTAGATATGAGATTTATTGTTCTCCTACGGAAAAAATCCGATTGAAAATGTAATTTAAAAACTATGGAAATACATATAAGTAAATTTATGCCATTTATGAAATTTGTAGCACTCAAGAATTCTCAAAGTTAAATGAAAAGCTATTTTATGTTCCGCCTACTCTGAGGTGGATCCCTGAGCTTAGAGGAGGTCTTTCAAAGTAAAATGGAGATTTTCTTGTAATCTGCTCTTCCTAATTGGAATCAACTATATGTAGATATTATTTTAAGATGTATTCCGATTGATACAAAATAAGAATGTTGTTCTGACTGTAATTTATATATGAGAAGCGTCTCAATGGCTTAAAGTTTCTACTTTTTAATTACAAGTTCTTGATAATTATTTAAATAATGTAAAGTATGAATAAACTAATAGAGTGAAGGTGAATGATTATGAAAATGTTCAAGAAGTAATTGAATAAATATATTGACTATATTATGTACTAGAAAGATTATGAATGTGATAGAAACTGAAATATCTATCGAAGGCTGGTTTTGTATATTTATAAATTATTAAAGTTTTTATCAGATAATTGTTGTTATTAATTATGACCTGAATACCTTAGTAGAATGCTCAAATTTAACAAGAAAAGTATAAAAGTATGTATACGAATTTCTGTACTATGATGATTTTTCTAATTAGTTATTTAATTAATGTACCTGAAACATGTTTGTTAGTACGTATTCTTACAAATAATTGACTGAGAAATCTGTTAATGAAAAATTATCTGAAATTTTAATCATATTGCAAATTAATTTTCAATTTTTTCATGCTATATACTTTTGTTCTAATATACAGTTATGGCTTGTATGCATCTCTGGAGAGAACCGGAACTAGTTTGAAATGCTGTCTTTCCGGAAGAAACTTAATATTGGAATGTTTATTCTTACGAATGAATATAATGTAACAATAACTTACCTAATATAAAACTGATACTTCTACAGTTTTACTAGGATTAACTTTAATCTGCATACAATGTTGCAAGACGACAGGTACAGATGGATATCACTACCTGCTGATTTGTGTTAAATAACTAATGACTATTCTTTAAAATGTGTTTGTAACAATCTATTTTCGTTTCTCAAAGGAAGTTTGGTTGGCGTTCAAGAAGGAAACAAGACGGAATGGTTATAAGATCTATCTTTGAACAAAATCTTTCACCTACACAACAAACAGAATATTTTCTTATTAACTACAGCTTTTGTAATGTTTATATATTGAAATATACCTGTATAAAGCTAAACACAATGTAATCATATGAAAAAATAAAACTGACACATTTGTTGACACCTTTACACGCGGCAAGAAACTTATATTTTCTCTTTGTGTAGTATAGCTTAAGAAGAAGAAATATTAATTTGACATGTTCGTGATGTGCGCATTAACTTGCAAGCACTTTGGGTACGAAAGACGATTGTAAATTGAGTTTCCAGGCTTAATTTTCCATCATTTTCGATGAAACCTGGAAATGTTGGTTCATTAAATAATGCTTTTTAACTTGTATATGTGTTTACTTGTTGTTAATAAGCTGTTGCTTTAGGATTCGAAGAGTTCCTCCTCCAGAACATGAAAACTATAGATTGGAAAATAATTCTTAAATGATTTACAAGTCCAGCAAGCAACAAGACTGTTGAAACTATGGCTACATAGATTTTAAAAGATGTACAATCGACTGAAATTTAAGAAATTTAAAACTGTTCAGTGTTTAATTATATATTTTTATAAAATGGGTTTCCGATACTCATTGTATTCGGAGATTGTATTTGTTGCAAATGATCTGTAAAGTTTATTAAATTGTTTAAGATTATGACATTGTGGCTACTTATGTAAAATTTATTGTAGAATTTATTGGTGTAAACATATTTTATGGTAGGGGTTGATTTATTTCGTATTTTGAACGAATGTGCTTTCATGGTTGTTATTGTAGAATGTGGGTATACAAGTTCAACAAAAGATTTTGACCTGGAACTACTATGGAAACGAATGAAATTTAAATATGATGTACATAAAACCTTGTAAAATTAGAATATATATAGCTTTGCATGTTCTGAATTGTTTCCGAAAGCGTGTATTGAAAATTTGGTTGAGGTAACAAAATTTTTTTATGTGTTATATAATGCAAAATGTCAATCATTTATAAAATATAAATTGAAGCATTTTAGGGCTTATAGGGGGTTGTAAAAGTATCTACATAAGTAGTTAATCATGTTTTAATAGTTTACTAAAAGATATAAGTATAAATACTATAAAAATAATTATAAATAAGTTCCAATGCTATTCTTGAATTTTTACAAAAAGTGATGAAATAAGAATAGCTCACATGGCGAAAGTTATTGATTTAGCTAAATTATCATCTGGGAATTATGTGGATACCAAAATATCATAGGTTTTTGGAAAAATAAGGATTTTGAAAATGAAACGTCAAATGACACTTCACAAGCAAATATCTCGCGAACCAGAAATCCTAGAATTATTTTATTATTTTTCCCGAAATCCCTGTACAAAATTGAACGGATAGAATGTATCATAATCTTTATTGAATTTATTTTTTTTTGAAAATAATATGTATATGGTTTGACGTCATCAGGATATTCTCTTTCTAACGCATTGCAGCATAGGAAACAATTGCTGTTACGCTGTTCGGTTATTGCATATATTCATTCGGAGGCTGGTGTTTGTTAATAGCGCACGTATGTGATGTTGCTCCGTAAAAATAATTATTTTCGCGGATTTCTGGATATTTTTACTATAAAACTTTTATTAATTAGTGAAAGTGCATTGTTAATTAGTGTTTAAAAGGGACATAATAGTGTTTTGTGAAAATTTTAATTTTTGTGGACTGGTAATTTTGTCAAGTGCAAGATGGCCGAAGCTTATCGAAGGGAGCCGAGCTGTCTTCGTGGAAAGTGTCATCAGGGTGCAGATCGGTAAATGTTTGTTTATTAATTAATTAATTTTGAAACATTATTTAAATTATTTTAACAGAATTTCCGACTTATATTAGGTATAATAAGTATAATGAATATTTAGTAATTAATTTCTGGAGACTTTTGTTACTTATGTGCAGTATGGGCTGCACTGTTATTGCAAATATAGGTTATTATTATTTTTTTAATGTACCAGCCTTAGATACTATTGGACATTTTGTACCATAAGGGCTTATTCTAGCTCTGTAGCGCTTAAATGAATCATTTTAGCGGCGATATGGGTGTTGTTACATGACGGCTGTTGCAGTATAAATCAAATGGTGTTGTGATTACAATGTTATGTTTATTTACAGATGCTGGTGAATGCAGATCAGACCTCAGAGAAGCATCTTTAATAGCTAGAGGTCAAAGGTTAGTAAATATTTCTTTAGTCGTTTTGTCTTCCCAGCCATGTACTCAAGTGTTTTCTTAGCTAATTTGGACTTTATACAAACTTTTAATAATTTAAAATTTACATTCAAAAAGTTGCTATTATATTTTTGTCAGTAACAAACTTTGTTTTTCTTTCAGAGTAGTTAGTCTAACACAAACTTGTTTTCTTTCAGAACATATTTCTTTTTCAGTGAACTAATCTTTGTGTCTTTTCTTTCAGCCTAACCCCCTTCCCTTTCAGCAATATATTTCTTTTCAGCATAAACAATTATATAATAGCACCAAAGTCCATAGGTTTCAGTCATTTCAGGTTTAGCTAGATTCCAGTGGACATAATTATTAGTTTATAAGTTTAGGCCAAAATTAGGCACCTATGGAGAGGACTACATACTTTACGGACTCCAGGAAGTTGCAGATCCCAGTAGCAGTCTCAGCTTAACTAATTTAATCTTGGTTTGTTGTAAAAATCCTTCGATCGTATTTCATCATTTTATTTTTACTTTTGAATGAATAAATAATTAATTTATTAACGTAGTCATTTTGATGAATACGTTAGATGGTTTTTACCGTGATTTATATGTCTCATTTGCTTTAAATTTAAATTATTAATTAATTATGATTGTTAATTAAATAATAATCATACAATGAAGTACAATATATTCAGACTTCTTGCTTTTTCTAAATAATTTTCTGGCATTATAAAATTGTTTTGTGATATTAACTAATTTATTAGAATTGAATTAATTTAGTTGTTTGATGAGTAATATAATTATATATTATTTTCCCTTAGAATTAATTTAATATATCTAGTAATGACTTGTTTCATAAGCGGTCCTAATTGATTATAATCATCAATCCTGGGTTGACTCTTAATTTGTGCAATTGTTAATGGTTGAAACCCTTGTAATTTTAATTAGAATTAATTTAATTCATTAATAAAATGCCACAGATTACACAGATGAATGCAAATAAATTAAATGCCCTCAATCTTTTGTATACATTTTAGAATGTAGAAAACACTACTGCCAGTACTAATCAATTAAAATAATGCCATTAATTATTTTAATTAAACTGTCAGGATTAAATTAAATTTAATAGTTTATATCAGTAATAATACAATGTAAAAATAATTAAAGACATATTAAATCACAAATGCTGGGATGACAAAAACTTGTGGTATTTTGACTATTATTTATTGGTAATTAATTTTACAGTTAATAAATATTTAGTCAAAATGTTACGAGGAAGACAACCATATTTTTTCTACCCTTTCCGTTTCGTTCGATGTCGTTTCGTCCATTCGTATCGCAAACATAGATGTCCGGACTTCATTTTAGTTGTGTTTGACCTCAGAGGTCACTCGCCGTTCAAATGAAAGACCCCGAGGTCGTGCGGGCTCTTCTACTACCACTATATTTTTATAACAAACTTGTTATAAAAGTATAGTTAGTAATTGCATCTGTAATTATGGTAGTATCGAATGATTCGTATGATTTGTTCTTCGATTCATCCCAGGATGATTTTAGATATTAAAGTCGCGAGGTACCCTCGAATTAATAAATAAATAAAAATAGATTTACACAATTCGTTTCCGTTGCAGGTTAACCGTACGGTTACGGTCGGTTCCGGGTTCGGTTCGCGAATAACGTCGTTTCGGTTTCGGTTATCGGTTTGGGGGTTTGGCTGTGCTGTGCGTTAACAAATGGTTAGTGTGCAGTACGGTTTATTTATCATGTTTAACAGACTTTAACTGTGCACTAACAAATAGTTAGTGCACAGTTACCAATACTTAGATGCAGGGACTTAGTTGTACACTAACAAATAGTTAGTGTATGGCCATGTTATTTATTTAAAACTATAAAAAGATATTGTCCGAGATATTACTCTTATTATTCATCTACGATGCTTACGTGTCCCGTAAGTTGCGCCTAAATATATATTTAAGTAAACCATACGCAGATCTATATGCAATAAAATATAAATAATTCATAAAGCGCTTCCCAAACAATTTTCCAATAAATCTACGATACAAATTCAACTTAAATGCCTCTATTTATGTTGAAAAAACATTGTTTCCAAATTAAAACAAAATTTACTTGCACATAAACATTCATCATCGCATATTTCATTCTGATTCATACAGAAATAACACTTAACTAAATGATGACAATAAATTGGTAATTAAAGATGTCATATTGGTTGATAATTAACAGATACTACATTAACTATCAGGTAATGAGTGGTGTTAATAATAATTAGATCATTTGGGCTCTCATCAGCGCCTAGTTTCATATTTTGTCTTTCCAATGCTCAATATCTGGAAGACAGTGAAGCAGGTCAAAGGTACCCAGCTCAGCTGAGGTAGTGCAAAGTATAAAGCCGATTAATAATATATTTATTGGCCAAAATTATAATTAAAGTTAGATAATAAACTAGTAATAACAGATACTACACTAATTAGAGGATAATAAACTGATAATTACAGATACTACACTAAATATGGGATATTAAACTGGTAAAAAGGTTCTCTATTAGTTAGTTGTTGGGTAATAATAAACTGATAGATAAATGTCCTTTTTCAATGCTTTGTTGAAATTTCCCGCGTATTAGTATAGTTCCATAGTTTGCCTGAAGTGGCAGCAGTAGTCGGTGTAGTAATCATAACCTCAAATTGAGCCGGTATAAGACAAAGAAGACTAAATTTACAAAGTGTGTTGTCATTGCGAGCATCTTTGAATTCAGTCAATGAAATTGTAGTGAAAGTTCTAGAAAAATATCATAACAAAATGTCTTTAATGGTCGAAAACGCTCAAATACCAGAATATCAGTTAGGGGGTCCTATGCAAAGACATTTTAGTCCTTACGCAGACAATGGAGGGTGAGTGAAATGCAATTTTTTATTCGAAAAGTGCAAGTAATAATGTAATTTTTTATTATAGGAGTATTGTTGCTATCGCAGGAGAAGATTATGTAGTCATTGGAGGCGATACAAGATTATCCAGCGGATTTTCCATCCACACTCGCAATCAAAATAAATTATTCAGATTGTCAGGCACAACTGTTCTTGGTTGCTCTGGCTGTTGGTGTGATACCTTAACATTAACCCGAATCCTTGCTGCTCGCATGCAGATGTACCAGCACGAGCACCAGAAGCCCATGTCCACGCCAGCCACGGCTCAAATGCTGTCAACAATGTTGTACTACAAGAGATTCTTCCCATATTACATTTCCAACATCCTTGTGGGTCTGGACACTGAAGGCAAAGGTTGTGTCTTCAGCTACGATCCCATTGGTCACTGTGAGAGGTCAAACTATCGCGCAGGGGGCTCCGCTGGTGCGTTGCTGCAGCCCCTGCTTGACAATCAAGTTGGCTTCAAGAATATGCTGAATGTAAAGAAGGATCCCATTCCTATTGAGAAAGCTCAGGCTATTTTGAAAGATGTGTTTATTTCTGCGGCTGAACGTGACATTTACACCGGTGACAGCATCATCATTAATATTATTACAAAGGATGGGATCAAGGAGGATCGTTTTGAATTAAGAAAGGATTAAATTAAGAATAATATTTTTGTAAACTAGTTTAATGTTTACCTTTAAATATAAATAAAACAGGTATACACAAATTTATCGAGAACTTAACATAGAATATCTAAGAAATGCAAGAACACCACTCCTACATTCATTAGTGTATGATCCAACGATTTAAGTGCTGGAGCTTGTTAGCTTTTAGAGCAAAAGGCCTTTAGCGCTTTGCCCCCCGAGACTCCTAATTCTTATTCCCAGGGGGCAGCAGCTGTTGGCCACGATCTTTTCCACGTAGTTTAATCCCAAGTGCCCTCTCTATTTTTCCGATTACTAGGTTATTAGGGATTCCGCGGCCGGCCTCGTAGTCGTTAATCACTTGAGGCTTCTCATTTACTTTCTGTAACATCAACACTCGCTAACTCTTCATTCAAATAATGAGTTTAATTTATTCTGCTGTGTAGCCATGTGATGACATGACAAGTTGTGTGTTTCAGCAGAATATATGTTACTTACGGTAGCTAAATCTTTTTGACTCATTGCTTTAGCTTGTCTTCCTTGCTGAATCAGTTTTCCCAAGTCAAGTGAAACCTTCTCGTGTTTTAGTTCTTCCGTCTCTCGGTCAAGTTTAGCTGTGTTTTTATTTGTCACATGTTGTTTGTTGCTCCCCGCGCCCCCTGAAATGTGGTATATTATTCTATATGCATGATTGTGTAACAGAAGCGACAATTCTAACAATTACATTTTTGCTGCGTTTCAATTGCGGCGCCTTGCCTGCGAGCTGCATTTATGGCTTGCTCGCTCTTCATTGCAGAGGCCTTCGGCGTCCGCTTTTTTAGGATAGTTACAGTGTCCCAGTCAGACATTTTGCTATATTTTATCACTTATAATTGAAATATACTCTCAATGGAATAACAATGAAAAAGTAAACAAGAATTTGCGTAGATACAGTACCAAATACGCGTGCACTTAACTTGCTGAATATAGTCATACGTCAAATGCTTCAAACGCATGCGTCTGTTTCCTACAAAGCGGCAACTTTGAAAATCTCAAATCACTACACTCGTCACATTTATACATATTCATGTTTATTTTACACAAGATACATTACATGTCAAAAATAATCAAACTAAAATGAGAATGTTGCGGTGCTGGACGATATTGCGTCGTAAATAAACACATTATTTACTGGCTTGTATTGATGTGTTATTATTTTAATTGCTTCTTGCGCTACACAGCCCCCTAAAACATACACAAAATTAATACCACATTCATAATCTACATTCATAATCCACTCACCTAAAAATGCAGAGACGGAATGGAGCTCGGCCCCGCCGTACCGACACATCTCATGCACGTAATCATCTTTCGTGAGCGACTGTGACTGGCAGCCCCACTCTCCAAATAATTTCGATATACAAACCTTCAGTTTCGAAACATCCGGTTCTACCTGATCATCAAATTCACCAGGATACGTATTATATTCTGATATAAATCGATCTAATCCTCTTAGAATTACGTAATACACAATCAGGCTATCCGGATTCTCCAAATAATTATTTACTGAAAACAAATCTATATTTCACACAAAATCAAATAAGCGTGAGTTAGTTAATCGTACCAACATCGTTGACGCTGCTGATGCTAGATGAATATTCGTCTGCGATGCAAGAACCTCTCACCATGTCTAAATGATAAGCGTGTCTACAAAATAATTTAACTTCATTCTCACTAATTGTGTCTTGTGGTTGTCCAGTTTGTTGAAGAAGTTGCTGAACTCTTCTGTGAACGATTTCCGCGTCCACATTGGCTTGTTTATGATACCTGCAAAAAAATAAGAATCAATACATCCAGCACAGTTGCTTTTCTGTTATCTATTTTATTTGTAACTAGTACATCTGTTACTACCCCCACAATCATTAAATTCATCTTGCAATTAGTGAAACTAAGGGTGAAATATTAGGAATAAATGGATGCATGATTTGGCCCATGACTTTCACTTCATCCACATTCATAATTCCGTTCATACAAGTTCGTTTATTCATCCATTTATTCCCAGATATTAATACGTTACATTTGATAATTTACATTTACAACTAAAATATTTCTTTAAATGCCGTAATGTTGGTGTAGTCTATTGTAGCAATAAATTCTTACAATTGTTGAAGAGAAATGTAACTGGATGTGTCTGCTGTCATATCGGGAAGTGATCCCTTCAAAGGCAAACACCCTTTCCCTTCGTTTTCAACAAATTCTGCAAGGGCTTTTACCATTATCCAAAATGGTTTACTCTGTAAGATAAATTAAATATTATTTTATAATGTTTCAATATTTATTTGATTTATTACATCATTAGTAATGTTGATGCAGTTTGTATCATTTATAATACTTTTAATATTTGATGGAACTCCTGATGTTGAGATACAAAGATTGACTGCTCTGACCGCCTCCTCGAAATTCTCTTCGTCTTGAGGGATTCCTTGTTCATCCAGAAACATCCCGGCTCTTATCAATTCTTTAAAAGCTTGTTTTTCTTTGTATGTGTGAGGTATATTGTTGTCATGATCATCTCGCCATTTTTCTAGATATTTGTATAAGATGACGAGGTAAGGAACATGACTATGTTCTTTTAGATCCATGTTTTCCAAATTTAATTTGTCCATGTGATCTCTCAAAGCGGGAAATGGTTTATCTAAACGTAAATCCGGAACCTACAATTATTTGTTATAGTACAATTTGCATAATTAATTTATCTAATTAATTTGTAAATACCTCATTATCTGGATGTGATTCAATTAGAGTATGCTCACGTAACTGAATTCTTAAGTATCCCAAAAAACCTATACTTCGACATAACAGTAAAGGAATATCAAATTCCCATAACTTTCGGGACAACGAAACTAGAACTCTAAATATAATTTGTTTATGTTTGATACATAATATAGATTAAATTAGAACTTACTTCTCTGGTAAAGATGTAGCAATGACAACAGTAAAAGAGTTAAAGAAATCTGGATTGTGGGCTAATAGCTGTTCTGGCGATTCATCAATATAATCACCACGAACATCTGGATTCAATTCAAGTAACACTTGTGTGGCTACTTGTGCTCGTGACAGACCAATGCTATCGTTTTCTAGGAAAAAACTACCAACACAATCATACAATACACAGAATATATTTAATTTTCACTTTACTTTGATCCAATATCCTCTTCTGTAATTTTTCTACCATCTATGATAGTAAATGCACCGATGCCGGGTAGTACTAACGATTTTAATATTTCTGTACCTAGAGCAGTAGCGTTTATAAGACAAACTTTTGCAGATTCCAAAGCTCTTTGTCCATGATCACCCCACAATCTAAAAAACAACAATGATTATAACAACCAGATTTCTCACAATGACTCAAAAGTTTAATAACCTCAATTGCCGATCGTATTTTTTACTTTTTTCTGTTTGTTCTGGGGATTTTGGCGCTGGAGACGACATATTGTAAAATATTTATAAACATATACAAGTCTTTAAGATTAAATTGTATTTAAATTATTAATTTTATATAGAAAAATCTGACAAGATGACAGCTGTCAAATTGGCGTACGTCCTTGTGGTTGGCGTGCGAACTACTACAAATTTTGGAGGGAAAAATAAATATGTAGATTAGTGTATCAGTATTTATTCCAGTCACATTTCCGCGAATTTTTATGAAAATATTATGAAAAATTAAATAAAATAATATTAAGAAAAAAACATTTATTATTATTCGCAATATTTCTGTATTGTAAGATAATGATTTATTTTCAGACATTTCTATCCTGTGCAATATTTATCAAAACTAAGATTAGATTTGCAGATAAGGATACAAAAAAGTAGAAGTATTCAAAATTGGTTTGTCCTGGCATCTGGTTAACATTTGTAGAATATACAGGAGTATTGATTTTATGATACATGTGTTTGCCAAAAGATAGCAACATCGTAGGGATAAATATTTATATTTGATCACAAATTCAGAAATATACATGACATATTCTTCATTACTAAGTAAAACTGCATTACTGTACTTGATAATGAAGTAAATAAATACTTCAATTAAACTTTAAATGAGATACCTACTTAGCTGATATTATTTCCTAGTGAAATATTTCCACAGTATAGTGGTAGTTAAATGACTATACATCTTCAAGTAACACAATAAGGGTGATATTAGTAACTTGGTAACAATTCAGTAGCTTATGAAACCACATATTAAATCTCAAGTCACCTTTCGTACTTCAGTCTACGGTTAATACGCAACGTAGTGTAGGGTTTAGATATTAACGTGTTTATTACGAGCTACACGGGGGATGCAGGTAGAACAGTGTCACCAAAGCGGTGTAAGTACACAAAGGGCTTACCGCACTTTGCAAGCGCCCTCTGACATTCATATTATAATATTCCTAATGAAATTCCAACAGTGGAATATGTAATCGTTCTATTTACCACATGAAAATTATTTTAAAACACTTGAAATACGAATTTATTTATTTGTTACTCTGCACAACGGTTGTGGGAATCGAACCCGGGTATTCAAATCCACAGACTGACTCGACACCACTGTGCCACCTACCCCATTAATTAATTTATAAGGGTGACATTTTTTATTACCCCTGATGAGCTGTTGTACTGCAATACAGCAATGAATTGTTGGGTGCTTAAGGTGTATTTAAATAATTTATTTATTTTTTCGTTTTTAATTGTTCGTTAATTAAGGGTTGTTATTTAGCCCTTTTTAAAAGGTTTAATAATTTATTTATATAGAAATAAATTATTTTCGGATTATATATTTTTTGCCATATCGTTCCAAGTACTTTTTAAACACGGCATTAAAATATCACAATAAAATATGGAATAACGATAATAATTATTGAATAATGTGTTTATTAAAATTTCAGTTTGTATATACGTCATACAATGTCATAAAATGAATTATTGACTTTTAAAATACAATGGCATGTTTCAGACAACATAAATAATTTATTAGCAGATGACAGCGAAAACAAAATCATGTTAAATGGTACCACATTGTACATAAATGAATTTTACACAAGCATTTCATAATACATACATAATTTAGTTACTAACAAAATATTGACGGTGTGATATGAAACAGCTGCAAAAACAATATTGCATCAGTTAGTTTTTGCGTCTACCAAATAAGAACTTGTGAGTTTAAAATTTGCTGACTTCAACTTATATATAAAAAAAATTTTAAACTTGGTTTAAATAGATAAAAGCAAAATTGGGATAAAATTCCTGTTGTGCAGCATATTGTGCTCAAAATCATTTTTTCTGTTACTTCTATTTTACTTTTATGCATTTTGCTTTAGTACGAAGCTGCCAGTAAAAAAAAAATATTACTTTTAACCACACTTTTTATGAAACTGTCACTTAGCTGTCATTATACAGGCTGATCAAAAGGAATTGTTATAGTTGGCAATACAATTCCAGAGATCTTATTATTCCACAGTTGGCACAACGCCAGGTAAAGGCGGAAATGCTATTTGACATTTATAATAGAAATACTTTAGAAATAAATGTAATAATAAATGTACTCAAATTTATATTTTAAATGTCACTGTCAACAACAGGAAATGAATTTATGTATCAGGCTTACCAATTTCAAGTAGTTTTTTTTATTGCCAACTATAACAATTCCTTTTGATCACTCTGTATTATTTTTTATAATAGCACCTACGTAGATTAGTAAACAAAATGCATGAATATAGCATAATAATACCAGGATAAAAAAAAGAGAATCATTATCTTATCAATCATTAACAGATAATGATACAAATTATATAGGGGAAGATTGAAAACGATGTCTGTTTTGGTAACGAAGCAACGTTTGAACAAAAGCAGTTAGGATGATATTTGTGAATTAGAAAGTGTAGTAATTATTGCGCGTTTTCTCACCTCCTATTTACCCCGTCTTTAAACTGTGTCTCATTTCTTTTAATTCTCTCAGTTTATTACAGTCGCATCCCTAATGAAATGAACTCCAAGTGAGAATGGGACCCTTCTTAATTGTCCCTCATTCATTAAGGGTAAAACGTTTGATTGCGTTTACCTACCTGATTTTAACAGTTCCGTCCCACATTTTGTCATGATGATGTAAGCCTTCATATAGTATAGTGTTTATTAGTAACTGTTTCATGGCACGGTATAAATAATGAATTCGGTGAACGGTCGATGACGCTGTAAGACATTAATGTCCGGCTCCGGCGAGCTCCGGCGAGCTCCGGACCCGGACTCGGATCATATGGTGACAGACGTTCCGGCCAGGCGTCATTAATCTTACGCCAGATTACTCGCAACACCGTCATATGTCTTCAAAATGAACTTTAACCACCACATACATACATACATACTATAGTGTACTGTCACAATCATGTCTACACGCTATGTTCCATCAAATGGGGTAGCAAAAATCCTAGCATTATTCAAAAAATATTTACATCACCCTCGCTTCAATCACATTCATAGTTAGATAGGTCACTTATGGGTATAAGTGAGACAAGTGGTGGGGGCATGCCGCCATTTGCAATAAAGACAAAACATGCATTGTTTTATTGTATTATATGTCATTTTTCTTATGTTTGTATTGATTAAATGGGCTCCTATACCATAATAACAAGAATAAAGAATAAAAACATAAAATATAAAAATAAAATAAATATATCATCACGCCTTTTACCCATAACTGGGTGTGGCACTCTGCCGAAGCAGATCTCGGTAAGTAATATATTTATGCGCGTGAAGTGCGGTTACCAGTCGTGAAATCACGGCCCCCAAAGATGTTAGTGGTGGGGGAGCCACAGGGGTAATTTTTTTTTAAATTGGTGAAAATGTTTGTCGACTGTGAGGATCGAACCAGGGTTCTTAAGATCCACAGGCCGACACGATACCACTGTGCCATTATCTCATAAAATATATATTAAATAATCGCTACTAGTGGAAAAATGAGTTAAAAAAAATGTTTTGCTTCAGAGCGATTAAAAATATAGTGTCTCGTGTTCGGAAACTCATCTGCCACAAGTATTTTCGCGCGGTAAGTATGTTAAGAGACATATGCGGAAAAAAATGTAACTAACTATGATATCTCAGCACTGGTTTTTCAAACTGTTCGTCGTTTGTTGCTATGTACATATTCAACACGTTGTATATTTATTATTATAATTTAATTTCGTTTTTTTCGGCTTGTATGGAAAGTAGGTTTTTACAAAAACAGTCAAGTAAAGTACGCATCCAAGGTTACAACAAAAATAACAGTCTGGTAAATTATTTATGATTAAATATTGATTAAATTAAACAGTTTTAGAAAAAATAGCATACAAAACTCGTTAGGAAAGTGTTTTTATTTGACTCAGCTGATTAAAATACTCGGCCTGCGGCCTCGTATTTCAAACAACTGCTTCGTCAAGTAAAATATCACTTTCCTGATGTATTATGTTGTATACTATTATATGTTCATGTGAAAGAACAGGATTAATTTTATTGGGAACATAAAAAAAGTCAGGCTGATATTGAGTGATTTCTAGGGATATATATTTATAAATGTTAGTGTTTTTGTGTGTGACAGGTTCACATATTCATGCAGTAAGATAATAAATTCTCTTGGTGGAGTTGTGGATGTAAAAAGGCATTTAGCGGTTGCGAATGTGATATTAATTTATACGTTTTTCGCGGTTGTCGGGCGGGTGACGTGTCATTTGTTACAGGCCCCGGGTCCGCGCACACCACCCTCTCGTCTCATAAGACGACACTAGCGACATCCTCCTCGCCTGCGGCTTTTTATTTATATCGCGCGTGTCACCCGTGAAGCAAAGAACTGAATTTATTGTTCGCTGAATGTTTTTATTACTCGTGTTGTACGCTGTTCAGGATTTGCTAACGGCCTTTTTAAATTCTACAACACATTACAATTGCAGAGTGATACTTTGTATATTTCTGACACAACCTTTAAATATATCAATAAATAATTAACAGGAATAAATAAATACTGAGTGAAAAATTTGCTGGAAATTGGTATGACTGATACATAAAATTATTTCTTATTGTTGATAGTAACTGTTAAAAATGTAAATTAATAATAATAAAAAAGTTAATTAATATCTACAAATAGTGGTATCAAGTCGGCCTGTGGATCCTAAGAACCCTAGTTCGATCCCCAGAGCCGACAAACAATTTTCACCACATTAAAAATTACCTCTGTGGCTCCTCCTCCACTAACATCTTTGGGAACCGTGATTTGACGGCTGGTAACCGCATTTCACGCGCATAAATATCTTACTTACTGAGATCTGCTCCGGCAGAGTGCCATACCCAGTCATGGAAAAAAGGCGTGATGATATATTTATTTATTTATATTTATATTTAAAATTGATGTATTTTAACATTACTCACAGAGCAATAATCTATTTTATTAAAGTGTTCTACTAAAGTTTAGTTTGATCATGTTATGATAGTACATATAACATAGAAATGTCGCATGAAATAATAACGCAAGTGTATATGACGATCCCGGGTCTCAATTCTTGTGATCAGCACAGTCGCTTTGAGATCAAAGCGTGCGATGGAACTAGAAACAGTAGCAAGTCATCACCCCCTACCCTTTAATGCTCAACACATTAAATAAGCGCCTTTCCTAGTATTGAACGTTATTCTATGTCTCTACTAATATGTTATGTGTAAAGTTTTCATTCGTCCTTGATATTTTTAATTTGTTTTCATGATTCATCGCATGCTTGGTTTATATAGAACACAACCGCTAGCGCTAGACTGACAGCGGAAATAAAACAATCAAATTTATTCAATAAATGGAAAGTTATACTTCTGGGAAACTCATAAGAGATATGAAAGAATTCCAGCTGCTTTTGACGTATCGTTTCCATTGTTAAAATCATATTTTAATCAAAACTTTGACTGAAAATCGTTCAATTACTAACAAATGTAACTATATGTAGCATTCGGAGTAACCGAATTAATTAGAGCATTACATAACCAAGTAATAATTCAAATAATTAATTTCACAAATTGTCATTTGTAGTTAAATGCAACCCACGATACAGTAATGTATTGCGGGGCAATATAAGAGTAGCAGCATTAAAAACTATCACTGTGGCTCCGCCTCCACTAATATTTTTGGAGGCCGTGATTTGACGGCTGGCTGATAACTGCACTTCACGTGCAAAATATATCACATACTGATATCTACTAGTGTAGAGTATATTTTTTTAATTTATGAATTACATGTGGTAGTGGCTCACTGGTATCGAGACGGCCTGTAGATCTTAAGAACCCTAGTTCGATCCTCACTGCCGACAAATATTTTCACCAATTTAAAAAAATTAGCCCTTTGACTCAACAACTACCATGATTTGATGACTGGTAACCGCACTTGACGCGCATAAATATATCACTTACCGAGATTGGCTTCAGCAGAGTACCACACTTAGTAATGGGTAAAAGGCGTGATGGTATATATTTTTGTATTAATATTTGACTTGTAAATGCAATAGAAAGCTTATAATTTTTGTGTTAATTTGAATAATAGACACGCAACTTCATTTAAAAGTTAAACAAATTTCTCAAACAATCGTCGCAAAATTCTATTATTTTCTCATCGCCCTTGTTAACAACGCAAGTCTTAACTTCATCTTAGACCATCCATCCCTTTCTTACCCTCATATCCGCTGTTTAGTACGAGAGAGATATTGGCGTGGTTCCGGTTGGCTGATGTTCAATGGCGCACGTCAAATCTGAAATGAAAGTGGCATTGACAGTGAGATTTCTACCGCTAGGGACGCCACTGGCACAGATTTGGGGATTTGCTCCCCTAACCCCGCCTGCCACCCCGTTCTGTGGCTTTTAATTTGATTTTTGACTGGAGGATTTACGTTTCCATCTTGGCTCAGCTTCGGTGAAATGTTATATTTTTGTTGAGCGAATATTTCGATGATTTAAATTTATTTTTCGCGCCTCCATCAGAGATTGACAGTTTTACATATATCAAAATTGTTCGGAAACTATATGGTTACCAAAAGCCGTTCGGTAAAAACTAGGGACTTTTCTAATGTTAACATTGGCATCACTGGTTGTTAGTGTTAGTGAATGTTTGGAGGTTAGAAATTTTTACCAATTTTAGAGTTAATTTGTGCATTGTAAAACTCAAATGTAAGTAATTATAATTCAATTTTCAGTTGCTGTGTACAATCAATTAAATATATGTACACAGCTAATTTAACTATGTCTAATAAATAATATTTATAGTGTAATACGCCGTAGAGAAAATTCAGCTGGGCGAGTCCAATGTGCGAATGTTACGATGTGTTATATTATATATTGTAAGTAATAAAAAGACGCTATTTTTGAAATGTTTGTATAATTTTACACTTGATAGTATTTATTCCATACAAACACGTGTTAAATGCAATATAATACAATAGATTAATGTATGTTTTGCCTTTCACGCAAATGGCGGCATACCCTTGTCTTACTTGTACGTGTAAGTCAGCTGTCCAGTGTTTATATAAAATCTTTGGGATCCATATTCGAATTAATTTCCTGTTAAATTTTGACAATTCTTGAAAACTTAAGTCTTGTGTATTGATGCGAATGTTTGGTAATAATACAAATGAAGCATGAAGCACATGGAATCCGTTGGGCGTTCAACGCTCACTCAGTTGTATTCGCCGCAAATGAAATAACAATGAAACGGATATCAACCCTTTCAAGCGAATTGTAATGCGTTGAAAAGCAATGATTAGGGTCTGACAAAACAACGTGAATAATTTACACTAATGAAAATGGTACGAGTTACCACTGAAGCGATCTGATGCAATCTATTTTATACTACACAACCTATTCTTTTACCTCTATTCTTAACACCTACAAGAACTTAATCTGACTGAGACACAGTAGTATTTTTACCAGCGTTAGATATCTCCAATTTTAAATCTTGTTTAAAAGACGAGGAAACTGCAATTGTATTTTTTGCATTAACAAAAATTAATTTTGTATGAAAAGGAATGGTTTTTGGAATATTTTTTTTACGAATGATATGTAACAAAAACCTAACGAATTTTAAATTGGAAAAAGAAAGTAAATGAAATGAAAATAAAAATTTAATTTTCGTCAAATTGAATCGGGCGATCAACATATAACAAGCAACTCAAACATTACATTTTAATTTGTTAAAAGAAGAAAATCAGATAAAAACAAAATGTATAAGCAGTGAGTGATGAGTGGTATGTTGATTGTGCGTCGGCAGGCGGCAGCACTTGACAAAAACGCCGGAAGCGCGATCGACGCTGGCGGCGGGACGCTCTATAACGAATGAAACACGAATTCACTTATCTTGATTTTACGTCGCTATCGATTCAGCGCGCTCGGTTTTTGTTCGTGGTAAGTTTATTGTGCTGTCGATATTTATTTGACGTGAAAATATCTCTGCAACGATTTATAAGCTTTTTTTGTCTTTGAATACCAGAATTAATTAATTAATTGACGTTGAAAAAAGTTTGGAATTATTGGAATTTATAAACGTCTTTCTAATTAAATTTCCAACCAAAGCATTTTTTGTGAACATTTGAAAGATGTTGAAAGTCGCAAGATGGGGGGTGGGGGTAGAGTGGTGTAGTCAAGCATGTAAAGGGAAAATGGACGGATGGTTTAGGGCACTTAGGTAGGGCTAATTCAACGGGTGGACATTGTCTCCTTGTTCACTTCGCTTCACTTGCTTTATCAGCACCACTGCTCTCCCGCGCTCACATCGCCTACCTGGATCCAACACGACCCTGTTGATTGCCCACATGTGAACAAGATTTCTTACTCACTCAGCACCGGCTTTTACACACTTTTCAAATCACGAACTTTTATCCATTTCTGAGCGTAACATCTCTGCTTTGCTAAATCTCGCTGTGCACTTGCATATTTAAGCAATACTTATAACACTTAACCGTGAATTGCCGTCAAAATATGATACCCGCAACTATAAGGGCACATGGGGCACGAGCCCAGGGCCTCCGGTTTGATGGGGGCCTCAAAATTCCAAGTTCGTTGTTTACACGAAAAATAGAGGAGCTCAATTTTTAATGCAATTTTTCTAAGAATTACCGATAAAATTTTTTAATTTAAGTGTAAATCAAAAACCAGATGAGATTTCTAAATAATTTTGAAACAATGAATAAAATTTTACTAAATCTAAAAAAAAAAATACATAACTTAAAATTTCTTAATTAATTCTATAAAATTTATACAAATATTAAAATAACTAATATTAAAAAAAATACTTTGAGGACATAATAGAAGATTTTGCACAACAGAAATCCCGGAAGAAACTATCATTATGAACGTAATTCCAAATATCAAAATACGAGTAGTAATCATTTCACTTATTTTAATTTGTATAAATCAAACCATAATAATCAATAAAGTCACTAAATAAAACTACTTACTGATGTTTTCATTTTTTTTTTTTTACTTTTTAAAAGGACCCTAAATTTTGTGTACCGAAGGGCTCCTCCATGACCTAAGACGGCCCTGATCACAGCCACAGATGTTTTAAAATCGCACAAAACTTAAAAAATGTACAAGTACATTAGGCGCATCCACCAAATTTTCTCATACCAATATTAATTATATTAATGTGAAACATTATTTTGGGCCCCCCTAGCTACACTTTAAATCTTTTCCTGTACTATTATATTTTGATGTGCAGGGTTGTGTAAAATGTGTCAATTAGAGCAGGTCCGGACCTGAGGCGGTGTGCTGTGCTGACAAAAGAACAAACGAGAGCTAGAATGAAGCGCACACCGACTGAATCGAGTCGAGACAATCATTTTACGAAATCTAATTAGATGTCCTCGTCACTAGGACTTGAAAGTGTTGATGACCGTCTTTCACTCATGGATAATTATGTCCTGTTACCTTACAATATCACACACACACACACACACCGCATCGTGCATTTGATAATTTGACGGCTCGCAAACATCCAGTGCACTTCACTGATGTCTGCTCATGCAAATTAAACATTAACGTGTTCACTCACATCAATTAAATATCAACCAGAAATTGGTATTTTCATCGATTTAATTAATTATTAATGCATTTTAAACTGACTCCGTTATTGATGTCCACGATCTGTCATATATTTATTTCATTTATCTGCGACCGTTAGTTGGCTGTTTTACATAAAATAAGTGTGTTTAATAACAAGATTTCATTAGTCACGGGTTGCTTAGCAACGAGAGGTTAATAATATATTACATAATATATGGGGCAATGGCTCAGTGATATCGAGTCGGCCTGGGAATCCTGAGAACCCAACCAACAAACATTTTCATCAATTTAAAATTACCCCTGTGGCTCCCTTATCTTTGAGGATTGTGATTTGACGCCTGGTAACCGCACTTTACGCTCATAAATATATCACTTACCGAGATCTGCATTGGCAGAGTGCCACACTCAGTAACACGTGATGATATATTCTATTTATTTATTTATAAAAAGTTAGCAAAATGATGTTTTATTTGACGAAACGGTTGTTTGATTTTTAATCCGCTGAGTCAAATAAAAACACTTTCCTAACTTATTATGCATACTATTTTTTTAAAACCGTTTAATTTAATCAATAATTAATCATAAATAATTCAAATTGTTTAATTTTTTTTAAATGAATTGTATTGACAGTAGACTACGTATCCAAGGTTACAGCTCGGTCATTTAACTCGCGCTCGGCTGTAAAGCAGCATTTTCCGGCTCGGTATGTAATATACTATTATATAGTTCCGAGCAGACGAATTTATCTTGATTCCTTTAACTTATATTGAAAAAGTACGACAATGTCTATTTGAGTGGTACGGTTTCTATTATAAGCTATTATAATTCCTTTTTTGCAGAATAATAAATAAATAAATAAATATTTAAGTCTGACTCAATTTATTTGATAAAGTTCCCGAAAGTAATTTTCCAAACCTGTAGCGTATTTAAAAGTCAGAAAAGTTTAGTGGATATGAGGTCGTAGCCTCCTCGCGGCGTAAACTAAAACTCTTTGTGACTGTGGATAGAATGCATTAAGTGCGTAATGGATTGAACGTCACCTGCAGACAACCTCGTTATATAAAGTATAAAGTTAAATGTGTTCGATGTTCATGAAATTTTACAAGTAACAAGGGGTTGTCTACTATTAAACTGTCACCCTTTAATAACCACTAGCGAGGCGAAAATTCACAGTTATACATTAGTTATTTTCACGCCTCCGTCCGATATTGACAGTTTTACATATTTAATAATCATGTTTTTATGGGGTGGTTTTTCAGTGGTTCGATCCCCACAGCCGACAAATATTTTCACCAAATTAAAATTATTTGGCTTCCCCACCACTAACATCTTTAGAGGCCGTGATTTGACGACTGGTAACCGCATTTCACGCGTATAAATATATCACTTACCGATATCTGCTTCAGCAGAGTGCCACACCCAGTAATTTGTAAAAGGCGTGATGATATATTTATATTTATTTTATTTTATAATAATGTTTTATCGAACTTTTGTCAATTTCATGGATTGTGTATTTGGAGATTAGAGAGTTTTTTTAACAATTTCAAATCAATAATTTAATTCATTAAATTCATCAACGCGAAAAATCTTGTGTATCACATGTCTAAAAACTGTTTTGCGCGTATTCGTAATTTGCAAGATTCGCTTGTCAAAATATGTTCGCACTCGTAAAAATACAGTTTCCAACCTAGTAATACAAATTATATGAACTATCACTTACTGATATTCACATAATTTTAATTTCTACAATCTCTTTGGAGTCATCCTGCCAAAACAAATCTGAAAATATTTTCAGATAACTATATTCCCCAAAAAAAAAATCTGTAAGACACCTTTGTTTCCCTTTGAGAAAGATAGAAAAACATTGAAGTCGTGAAATAGCTCATGCAGTAAATAATATTATAAGAGAAAGATGTATATGGGAAATATTTCAATTCCCCGAGCGTAACAAAAGCAAAAATAGAAAGTTTCAATTCCGCTGGCGGATCGGTGGATATGATCCGCTATCGCTGGATGATTTCACGGTAAGTTGCTCGTTGTTTCACCAAATCAAATTCACTTCAAATATCAATCACTCTTGGAGAGCCACGAGACAGAATAGTCTACCACCGATGCCATCAATATGTCATACTTCATACCATGCATACACCAAACTATTCTAACTTTACGTCGAATTTTCCCAATAACAGATAACAATACTACTAAAAGATACTTTATTAGCTTCGTCTTGTACTGAATTTTTCGCGCCTGTGTCCGAGATTGACACTTTTACACATTTTTAAAGTTTGTACTTGTATTGGATTTAATAACTTGTTTATTGATAATGATATTATAATAAAAGTATGTACATATATGTTCTAAAGTGTTAGGAGTTCATTGGTGTACTGTAATTTTTTTTTAAATGTAATAGTTCTTGAACATCAGGGCTGCAAACTTTATGGAAGCGAAATTATCTCGATTTTTGCATGCTTTCATACGTCTGCTTGTTAAATTTGTATCTGTATTTCTATAACAATAAAAATTACCAAGTTTATTAATTAACGTACGCTGATTTCAAATTTTAAATCAGATTTTATTTATCTCTTTTAGTTTGGAAGTTGTGATCATTTGAAAATCATCATTTTTCCTGACTTAATTTTTTTTCGTTTATCTGTAATAAAATTAGTATTTTACAAATATATTGAATGAAAATATGTATACATACTAATTAAGTCATGAAAAATTCACTGATGAAGTCAGATTTTAAGTATCTCTAATATTGTTTAAGTTACAGTGACTCATCGGTTAGCCGGCCCAAATATAGAAATTTTAAATCTTCGATATTTCAAAAACTAAGCCTCGGGCACCACTTTACATAATTTTCTCGTAATCTACGGGTCCGAAATAGGGGGGACAAAAAGAAAAAAGTACTATATTTCACATTTATTTTCCTTGAAATTTTTTAAGGGGTACCCCTTGGTGTTTTTTCAATTTTAGGCCATTTTCAGTTTTTTTGTTCTAAAAACTTTACCCGTAGAGAAAAAATTATGAAAATTTGCAAACTTATGTAACTTTTTGCGTAGAATCGAATGATGTAATTGTCAATAGCGTAACATTTATATTTTTCAAGTGAATGGTCAAAATAGATCATTTTTTGACGTAACTTCAAATCGCAATATATCGGAAACGGAGAGAGCTATCGAAACGCGGTTTGAAAATTTGAAATCCTCTCATCGAGAAGATACTATATTCATATTTTCAGGAAATTTTAAGAAAAATATTTTTTTTTACTTCAAAACGTTAATCCACTTTTTAAAAAAATATTTCTAAAATTAATATAGGGTATTCAACAAATCTAAAAATATAGCTATATATAGTAAAAACCAAGCCGAATTCAAATTTTTATACAGAATATCATTATCATTATTAATTTTTAAGTTATAGCCGGTTAACTTTGCCAATTTATTTTATTTTAATGATTACTTCCATCAAATATCATTTCTTCTTCAATTCTAAGTGCATGAGGTCTGTGAACGCAGATCTAATAAATAATATATTACTATTATGGTATGCTTTCTTGCTATAGGCGATAAAATTAATTAAAATTTAAATTAAGTAAAAGAAAAAAAAGTTATTACGATTGCGGTTTCTGGAAAGATTTACATATGTGCAGTGTGTCCTTACCTCTGAGCTGGAACTTGTCACGTACAACAGGAGCAGCAGGAAGTGTCCCGCAGGACCAGGATTCTGCGATAAGACTTGCACCGTTTACATGTAGAGTCAATTAAGTTTCCACTTAACTAGAGAAATATAGATAAAAGTTATTTGACTGCTCTTTTGTGAGTACACGCGAAACTGTTTCTGGACGTGTGACACACAAGATTTAAATGAAATTATTGATTTATAATTGGTAAATATCTTTAACCTCCAAGCACGAAATTGACAGTCAGATTCATAACATCGTAACGTCCCTACTTTCACATGTTTTTAATCGATTAAAATGTTGTTACCTTGGATACATACTTTATCTTACTGTTTTGGTAATAGTACATTACATAATAAATCAGGATATTTTACTTCACGAAACTGATGTTTGAAATACAAGGCCGCAGGCTGAGTATTTCAATCCGCTGAGTCAAGTAAAAACACTTTCCTGACGTATTATGTATACTATTTTTTCTGAAACCGTTTAATTTAATCAATATTTAATCATAAATAATGTTTAAAGCAGTCTACGTATCCAAGGTTACAACAAAAATAACAGTCAGGTAAAATCTTTACCAGACTGTTTTGTACTTTACCAGACTGTTATTTTTGTTGTAGCCTTGGATACGTACTTTACTTGACTGTTTTTGTAAAAACCTACTTTCCATACTAACATTTGTCAGGAAAGTAGACACTTCCTTGCCGATTTCTGGAAAATATACAATTTAAAATTTGCGAGATAAAAGAGACAGAATAATTCTCCGTTTAAGTTTAAGGGGGGTGAAATACGAGTAGTATAGGTTTACTTGGTGTTTTACATTTAGGGAAGTGTTTTAGGGGTGAGATGATCGACTTAGGGGTGCGGTTCCTTCATTTGAATAGCGCTGAGTTGCGGTGAGCGGCGGTGGTGGTAACTTGTAGTTCAAAGTTCCCGGGAACTCTCGATGCTTTTAGCGTATTGCATATCGTGATGGACGAACGTTTCTATATAGTTTCCGCTACTGGAATTCAAATCATATTAAAGGGAGCGAATTGACCCTCCATATACCTACCCGATTTATAATAAATCATTACGCATTTTACCCATTACTGCTACGGCAGGATGCTACACCCAGTAATGTGTAAAAGGCGTTATGATATATTTATTTTTATTTTATTTACAGAGAGTTGAGAGTTAGGATATATTTATTTATCATAACTAGAGATGGAAGAATACCAAATTTCTCGAATTCGAATATTAATCAGATCTCGAATATGGGGTAATGGTTCAGTGGTATCGAATCGGCTTGTGGATCCTGAAAACCCCAGTCTGATTCCCACAGCAGACAAACAATTTTTATCAAATTCAAATTACCCCTGTGGCTCTCCCACCACTAACATCTTTCGGGGCCGTGATCTGAGCGTAACCACACTCCACGCGTATAAATATATCACTTACCGAGATCTGCTTCAGCAGAGTGCCACTCCCAATAATTGGTAAAAATGCGTTATGATATATTTGTTTTATTTTATTTATTCGAATATTCGAATACTCCGAATAGTTACTTTTAAAAAAATTAAAACACAAATGATAAATGAAATTTATAAAAAAATTAAATAAGTAAATATGTACCTAAAACAAAGCTCGTTTCCTTTAATTGTCAAGCTGGCCTGCAGCCTCTCATTTCATACAAATGCTTTGTCAAGTAAAACATAATTTTCCTAACTTATTATGTAATATACTATTATTTAATTCCGTTTTGCTATTATTTACCTACTTTACGTACAATTTGTATGATTTGATTTTGTTATGAGAGGAGTGTGATTTTCCCCTCGTGTGTGCGGGGTGACATGTGAATGACACATTGAAAGAAGGAGGGCCTGCCGCGACCCTACGCCGCTCAGAGTCCCTGTATTCCCTTCACG
This sequence comes from Pterostichus madidus, assembly GCA_911728475.2. Lineage (NCBI taxonomy): Eukaryota > Metazoa > Arthropoda > Insecta > Coleoptera > Carabidae > Pterostichus > Pterostichus madidus. The sequence goes on along the minus strand of OU452307.1, from coordinate 40,603,676 downwards.
GCGTGTTAAGATTCAATTTGCAATTCAAATGCGACCCGCGGAGAATATTTTCGGTACAAAGAGGAAATGCGTCATGAATATCGATATTAATTCCCTTATTGACAGAGAACGCCAGCATTTTTCACGTAAACAACAACCTACAATCACAAGGGCGGGACCTGCAAACTGACCATTCGATAAATACACACCCGAGTTTGATTCGCACACTCGACACATTTTCATCATTTAAAAATTATTCTTGCGGTTAACCTTTCATTATTAGTACGTTTATTTAATATCAGTGTATATTTCATTAATAATTTCCACTAATAATGATAATAATAATAATGGGGTAGATAGCTTAGTGGTAACATTGAGAACCCAACTTCGATTCCCGTAGTCGATAAACTTTTCACCACGCTAAAATTATCCTTGTGGCGCAACCATCACTAAAATATTCGGGGGCCGTTATTTAACGACTGGTAATTATAATTTACGCCCGCATAAATATATCACATGTTATGACAAAGTGCCACACACAATAATGGATAAAAGACGTGATGATTATATTTATTTTTGTTTATATTAATAATAATGGGAGCAGAGATTTTATGGTTGATACTAATATATCATCTACATTGATCTGCAATTGCAGAGCTTTCGTATACAAATATTAAAAAATGTAGTTTTTACTCCTGTACCGCTATACACTGTTGTATTGTTGGATGCATTAATGATAAGTAAAATTAATTTTGAAAAATAGCACATAAAATACAATTACCAGTCGTCAAATTATGTCGTGCAAATAAAGTTCGGTTACCAGCTGTCAAATTATGGCTCCCAAAAATATTTTCTATGATTAGTTAAAAAAGTAAACTTTTTCTAATATCATTTGGTAACATTCGGCCTCTGGTTCTTAAGAACCCTTGTTCGATCCCCACGGTCGACAAACATTTTCACCAAATTAAAATTACCTCTGTGGCTCTCCCACCACTAACATCTTTGGCGGCCGTGATTTGACGACTGGTAACCGCACTTCACGCGCATAAATATATCACTTACCGAAATCTGCTTCAGCAGAATGCCACACTCTGTAATGGATAAAAGACGTGATGATATATTTATATTTATATATTTGGTGACAGAAAGTGAACAAGTTCTCTCCATACATTAAAAATTCGTTTTCTACTTGTAGTTTCAGTAACAAAACTGACACATGTATTTCGTGTGTTTGATAGTGGGTTGGCATCATCTCATCTCATTGTTTATGTGAAACTGATCGTCTGAGAATAAATTGCGCGCGTTTTTCCTGATTTCTATTCATTTATCTTGCGCATGAAAACCGTAGTAAGAAGACGTTGAAGAATGAAATCTAGTTGCTACACAGGATTCAATTAATTTTGATTCACTGACTTCCATTTGCAAACTTCTGACAGACGTAATCAAATATAGAGAGGTTCAATCATATCGCCGGACAGTTTGGAACTTTTTCTGCGTAAATTTAATCAATAGACGTCGGTGAAGCCACCGTGACGTCGCGTCGCGTCGCTTCATTAATATGTATGTGACACTGTCAAATGTCCACACCAAACTTTTTAATTATTTGCTTTGTCGATTCATTTTAATCCCTCGACACACGCTTACTTTACTTCACAAACATTATGAATTAAATATATTATTTATATGTGGCCAACTTTCTCTTTATTATATTTATACTACTATAGTACAGTTAGGACAGTGATGTTTTACTTGGCGAAGCGGTTGTTTCATTTACATGGAATCCATACCACTCAGTCACAGTCGTAGTTTTATATAAAGCCTTGTTTTCACCTCTTAACATAGTCTTAGTTTTAGTTTTTCGACATAACCTTGAGAGTTTGTCATATGTGAATATAGCTGAGCGTTTCCAGCTACTGTTTTAGTCTTAATCTTTATTTTTGTAGCTGCGCATAAACACAAAGTTTGCAGACTTCATACTTTCGACATGGTCTTTCGTCGCTGTTTTGTAAGAGAGAGTTAGCTGCGGTAATGCTATCTCTTGTTATGCTGCAATATACAGTCAATTTTATGCCGTATTTGTCATCTGTCATTAGGATTGCGTGGGGAATATGATAAATATAGATAATGGAATAAAAATAGTAATAATTTAAATTGTTAAAAAATAAAAATTACTAGATTAATAGCAATAATAAAACTAACATGTCAAAAATAAATTATTTAGTCGCTGTCATTTTAAAATTTTTCTTTTCTTTGATTTTATAAGTATAATTGCAATTTAATTATATTTTAATAATATAAAAATCTGTTTTAAAATTTAAATTGCTATATTTAAAATATTCTGGTTTGTTCACTACAATAATGTATCAATTTTTAAAAATTATATTGGAATTGTAGATATTAATTAAATTAGTGCTTAATATTAATAGTAATTGCTACTCCTCATTAATAATTTTATGTAATTTTTAAAGTATTTCAAATAGTTTTATGCAATTATCATTTAAGTGAACAAACCTTTAATAGAATAATGAATTAAGGTTATGTTTATGTTAAGAGCTGGAATTTTTCGGACAAAAACAGAAACAAAAATTCAAAAACAAAGACTAAAACAGAAACTATGTTAAGAAGTGAAAACGTAAAAGTTGAAGTCTGCGAGATTTGAAGGCACGACCTCACGTAAGTTTTAACTTTTGTTTGTACATAAATATGAAAGTGTATGAAATATTTGGTGGTGGTTAATTGCAGTGAACGTTTCATTTATTCAGTATAAGCGATGTTGGCTGTATGCGAGTCAGTAATATTTTATTCTTGGCAGTAATAAAAAAGTAATAATTTGTTCGCGGATTCGACGGCGATCAGAAACGGCGATTTCTGCCAGTAATTCAAATAGGAAAAATAAAATGTGCACGCCAATAAATCAGTAGATAGTCAAATTTCCATCCGCGCCCCGGAGCCGCCCGGAGCCGCCTGTACCTACCCGGACCCGTTATCAGCGCCGACTACGTCTATTCATCACCTGACATCCCACTAGCGCGCTCTCTCTCACACTCACAAGCGAAAAATTGCCACCGAACATAACATCGTCTTTAAAATTTTACACGTGCAAATTCATCATTGCGAAATTTTCTAAAATCATTTTACAACAAATTCGAGCTTTAATTTATATTTTTATGTAGTGTCAGATTGCATGGTACTAAACTCAGAATCTTTAGCGTTTATACTATTGCCTTAACGTGAGGGATACAATTGGCGCATCCACCAAATTTTGCAAAGTGATTTTAATATTTTTTTTATTTTTCTATTAACATTATAATAGTTATTTACGATATAAGTGGGATAAGAGCATCATTAGTTTTTGTATCGAAGGTTACAGAAAAAAAAACAATCGGGTACAAGTACAAAACAATAACAGGACTGCAAACTTGATGGAAACGAAATTATCACGATTTTTGCATGCTTTTATACGTCTACTTGTTAAATTTTTATCTGTATTTCAATAACAGTAAAAATTACCAATTTTATTAAGTAAAGTACGCTGGTTTTAAATTTTAAATCAATTTTTTGAAGTATCTCTTTTAGTTTTAAAGTTGTGATCATTTGAAAATCATCATTTTTCATGACTTAAGTTTTTTTCGTTTATCTGTAATAAAACTAGTTTTTTTCAAGAAAAATTAAAGAAAATATGTATACATATTAACTAAGTCATAATAAATTTACTAGTGAAGTCAGATTTTAAGTATCTATAATATTTTTCAAGTTACAGGAATAAGTAGGTTGGACGGCACAAAATTGAAATTTTAAATCACCGATATTTCAAAAACTAAGCCTCGGACGCCACTTTACATAATTTTTTCGTAATCTACGGATCCGAAATAGGGGGGATAAAAAGAAAAAGGTATTATATTTCACATTTATTTTTCTTGAAATTTTTTAAGGGGTACCCCTTGGTGTTTTTTCAATTTTAGGCCATTTTCAGTTTTTTTATTCTAAAAACTTTATCCGTAGAGCAAATATTATGAAAATTTGCATACTTATGTAACTTTTTGCGTAGAATCGAATGGTGTAATTGTCAGTAGCGTTACATTTATATTTTTCAAGTTAATGGTCAAAATAAGTCATTTTTTGACCTAACTTCAAATCGCAATATATTAGAAACGGAGAGAGTTATCGAAACGCGGTTTGAAAATTTGAAATCCTCTCATCGAGCAGATACTATATTCATATTTTCAGGAAATTTAAAAAAAATTATTTTGTTGACTTCAAAACGTTAATCCACTTTTTAAAAAAAGATTTCTTAAACTAATATAGGGTATTCAACAAATCTAAAAATATAGCTATATATAGTAAAAACGAAGCCGAATTCAAATTTTTATACAGAATATCATTATCATTATTAGTTTTTAAGTTAAAGTCGCCAATTTATTTTATTTTAAAGATTACTTTTATCAAATTTCATTTCTTTTTCAATTCTAAGTGCATGAGGTCTGCAAACGCAAATTTAGAAAATTTGAAGAAATTTTGTTTTTTGATTTCAAAACGTCAATTCACCTTATAAAAAAATATTTTTGAAATTAATATAGGGTATTCAACAAATTTAAAAACATGGTTATATAAAGTAGAAACCAAGAATCTCATTATCTGAATTAGTTAAGTAAAGTACAAAACAGTCTGGTAAAGACTATATCTGACTGTTTTTTTGTAGTAATCTTGGATACGTAGCCTAATGTCATTACACTTCATATCAAGAAATTGAATAAGTTTGAATTATTAGTGGTTAATTATCGATTAAATTAAACGGTTTCAGAAAAAAATAGTATCCATAATACAGTGAAAACACTTTCCTGACTTATTATGTACTATACCATTACTGGTTGTATATAAATAAATAAATAATTCGGTTGATACAAGTTTGTTTATACCTTTCACAAAATGTCCGGCCTCGTAATTATATTAAAAGCACTGACGTTGGAATTTTTCCAGTAAAATTTAATCAAAAAGTGAAAAACAGAATCAGTTACTCTGATTTATAAAGTCGTGTTGAGATGTTGAAAGACGAGGACGGCACCAAGCTGCAAAGAGTTCATAAAGATGTCCAATTTCGGCGGAATAATTACTTGGTATCTCTGTTGAAGAAACACGCGGTTTTGAAACGAAACTAATCAACAGAAGTGGATCTCGTCCACGTAAATCATCTTCACCGAGAGGTAGAAAACTCAAGTCCGCCATATTTATTTTACCTGTGTTTTTTAAGTATCTTCACAGTGTACTCAGTCTACGATAATTGTGAAATATTCCACAAAAAATGGATTATTTTATATATTAATCTATGGGGTAATGGCTCAGTGGTATCGAGTCGGCCTGTGGATCCTAAGAACCTTGGTTCGATCCCCACAGCCGATAAACATTTTCACTAATTTAAAAATTGCCCCTGTGGCTCCTCCACCACTTAACATTTTTGGGAGCAGTGATTTGACAGCTGGTAACCGCACTGCACCCGCATAAATATATCACTTACCGAAATCTGCTTCATCAGAGTGCCACACTTGGTAATAGGTAAAAGGCGTGATAGTAGATTTATATTTATTTATTTATACCTTTATTTATTTATTTATACCTTTATTTATTTATTTATTTTAAAATCAAGATAACAGTGGTATCAAGTCGGCCTGTGGATCCTTTATTATTATTTTGTTTTAAAGTTGAAGGGAGAAAAAAAATTATTAATTAATCCTGACGTACAGAATGGCCTGTAGAATGGACTTGGATAAATATTTGAAGCATACTGTTAGCTAATTTATGATTGTTATTTTATAAAATTTGTAATAATTGACGAAACAAAAGTTTGAACACACATGGCAGCAAACAAATAACTTTGTTTTATATTTGTAATTAATTATAAATTTTCAGAGTTTTAATGAAAATATCAGAATGAAGTTTAACTAATTTTGTAATGTTTTCGAGGCACGAACTAAACGCATTTATTTAAAACAAAAATCAGAGAAAATAACAGTTTGAATATAGTCAATGTGTTTGGTGTAATTCGGTAGTACTCGTATCATTGTGTTTGGCGGTCACACGTGAATGTTTCAATCACACAATACGGCAATTATTTAGCGCGTAACGAGGTAATTTGTCACACCTGTCACATGTGTAAACAGCGACCAGCGGCTATGTGTCTGATTAATTACTTTCCGTTCTTGTTGATTAGCGCCCGCGAAGAACGAATACACGACATGTGACCTCTGTGTGTAGTGTATACATCCATATGTAGCCTGAATCAATTATTATAATTCACTTACTGTACTGACATGCAGTATTCAATCATGCAACTTTCAATCAAAATAAATATATATGTTTAGATCATTCACAGCTTCAAAATTAAGCGAAATTTCACTTACTTAATGATATTCTTTAAAATAGTGTTAAGTAAGCTACGGAATTAACTAATTCATATAATATAAGCATGGGAGTCCATAGGTAATTTTTCCCTAATTATTTTAAGCAAAAAAAGTTTTAGGGCATAAAATTCTGCATCTAAATTAATATACAAAATTAATTTTGCATGCTTTGTAACGGCACAAATTAGATGTGAAAATGACGATAATTGCCTGAAAACTATCGATAGCCATGGAATTGAAACAAAATTTAACAAATGCTTGACGTTTTATCTGTCAAAACTGACAATTAGCTCTAAAATTGGTAAAAATTTCTAACCTACAAGCACTCAATGACACTGACAGGCAGTGATGCCAATGCTAGTTTTACAAAAGACCCTAGTTTGTACCAAACAGCACATGGGGGTCAATTCTAATTCATAGCGAGATGTGGCTATGGCTACAGCTATAATATTTTCGTAGCAGCTATATTCAATTGTCTTCATAGCGGGACTTAGTAACAAATTAGAAAATTATATTTTAAATATTTTTATTAAAAATATAGTATAGTTGTCAAACCTTTTATTTATAAATAAATATTCATGTCAAATTGTTAAATTTGTTCGACTGTCATTAAAGAAAATTATTATAAATAAACCAATCAGAAAAAATCAAACATGGAATGACAGTAAATATGGTTACGACCATAGCGGGACCGGTCCAGCTCCCGCTAGAAATTTGTGATGTGTCTAAATGATGACGTCATACAAACTTTTTTTATTTATACCGCCAGGTGGAGCCTTATTGTTTAGCGATGTGGCTACTGTTGCCACAGTGGCTACATCAATTAGAACAGACTCCATTGTTTCCGCGATAAATAAATAATAAACTAAAGTTAATAACAAACGAATATCAATTTAAAAACATGCCAATATAAAAAGATAATTCCTGTAATGATTAATTATAACTTTTGCAAAACATTTCCAATACGTTGTGAATAAAGTTGCGAATCGGAATGCGGGAAGTTAGTGGCGGCATCCGCAAACAAATTGCCATACTTCACATAACAAGATCTCGAAAAAAATATACAAACAGAATAAAATATGAGGCGCGGCGATATGCTCACAAATGCCACATAAAGTGGAAAATAAAAAACGCCAAATTGACTTCCGATAACACAAGTGCGCATGGAATAAGAATTCATAGTTATGTCGATGGCAAATATCGCGTTGCTTCCCACATTTATGACACTTTTTATGGATCTCTTTCTCTACAAAGAACGTTTATAAATCTTCTACGATATAAATATTCGCTTAGCGCAAGGATCAGCCGCAATTAACAAGGATTGCCTTTCATATTTGATGCTCGAAACTTGTCCAGAGACTAAATTGATAATGGAATGAAAAACTATGTTCGATTTTTCAGGATGTTATGAGATTAAATGAACCAATTTAGACTTGGCTTTTTCTTTTTATTAAAACGGTGATGAATTTTTCTTACTTTATTAGAAGATTACTCAGGAAAATCTCTTCTACTTTTTCAACTTTCTACCCGAAGGAAATGTAATAAACTCTTTTTAGTTATTATATTTTATTTTATATACAACCGGTAAATAATGTTAACTTAAATATGTAAATATAAAATACAACGAATACAAAAATGTATATAGATAATCGAACTATCTTTAATAAATAATATTTATAGTGTAATACGCCGTAGAGAAAATTCAACTAGACGAGTTCAACATGTGAAAGTAGGGATGTAACGATGTTATGAAACTTACTGTAAATTTCGTGCTTGGTGATTAGAAATTTGTACCAATTTTAAATCATTAATTTAATTTAAATCGGCGCAAAAAATATTGTGTATCACCCGTCCAGAAATTGTTTTATGAATACCTGCAATTTACAACCCTCGCCTTCAGCTCGGCCTGTCAAAATTTACTCGCACTCGCAAAAGTCCACTTTCCGACCTAGTGATGCAAATCACTATTTTAATTGTTGTATCATTTATTTTTGAAAGTACTAAACTGTTTTGAATTTAAAAAGTATAATTCGCACGAAAATCCGTTATAGCACGCTGATAATACATAAGAAGTTTAAAATTTTGACAAATTAATATCTGGGTTAATTTTTTATAAAATCAGAAAAAAATATAAAAAAATATATATCATTATATTTAATATAATATAAATTAAATGGTTTCCGGTAAAAAGTGAGACTGAGGAATTTTATTCACAAAAAATAGCACTTATATTTGTATACAAGTTTGTAATTTAAACTATAAGTATAATAAATAAATAAATAACCTATTTGTCCCTATTTTTTCAATCACTCTGTATATATAAAAGAGTTGGCCTCCAAAATATAAAAGAAATAAAAAAGAATTATTATTTTATTTGAATAATAAACCCCTCTAAGATAAACTCTTAAAATATATCTAACATTTATCACTTGAAAGTATCCGAAAATACCAAAGATATATCCTATCCTTTAACTGGGGATTTCTTCTTAACCCAAAAATATATTTGCCCACAAATATCCTGTTGTATTTCAAGATGAAATTCTATTTCTATTTTGCATACAACAAACGCAAAATGTTTATAAAGCGCTTTCGAATTCAGAAACATTCGCATACGAATATCTAACAATTTCACGATAGCTTTATATCCAATTGAAATTCTATACGTACACAGAGAAATTGGTATTTCATAAATACGAGTATTTGCCATATATATAGCTACATATTTTCACATTGCTATATATTTATTTTTTTATCTACTACGACTATTCTTAATCCCAATTATAGTAGCATACAGTGGAAACCAAACTACTGCAATATATTTTCACTGTGTGATTGTTGAAGAACAATGCTTCGCTTATGCTCTTGACTATTTACAACTCAAATCAACTATAGAGGAGCTGCGTATGCTTAGCTTTGGTAGGATACATGGTTTGTTTACATTAAAAAACATACATAAATACGGGGTAATGGTTTAGTGGTATCAAGTCGGCCTGTGGATCCTGAGAACCTTGGTTCGATCCCCACAGCCGATAAAACACTTACCGAGATCTGCTTCGGCAGAGTGCCACAATCAGTAATGGGTAAAAGGCTTGATATATTTATTTTATTTAAAATAAATTTTCACCACATTCATACTAATCCTGTGGTTCCCCCTCCACTGACATATTTAGGGATCCAAAGAACCCTGGTTCAATCCCCACAGCCGACAAAACATTTTCACCAAATTAAAATTACCCTTGTGGCTCCCCACTGCTAACATCTTTGGGGGCCGTGATTTGACGACTTGTAACCGCACTTCACTCGCATAAATATACCACTTACCGAGATCTGCTTCGGCAGAGTGTCACACTCAGTAATGAATAAAAGGCGTGAAGATATATTTATATATTTTTTTATTTACTAATGGTACTAATGTGTTTTATAATAAAAGATGAGTATAATTAAATAAAGCTTTTATTTGTAGTACCCGCTTTCAAATTGAAACTCACGAGAACGATGCCAAGTGTACCAACATTATAAACACACAATTAGCGCAATACAAAGAGAGAATACCAACTGTATGTAATTCCCATTGATTATAAAATTATATAGTGCTTCTGAAAGGTACGTATTAAATTTCACAAATTATAGCCTTAAAAGCACAGTTTCGATCTTTGCCAAATTATTTGATAATAAATCATGTAAATTTGGTAATTTATTTTTCTCCGTATAATATATCTGCAAGCACTTTTATCGTGGTAACGTAATGCCATTGTTTTCTCATCGAAAAATGTGTAAACAAACAAACGCCTTCCTGCATAATTCATACTTTAAACACGAAACATTTTAACTAGCTCACTTAATAAATTAACTCAGTAATAGTTGTATAGAGTGCTCCAATCTTGTGTTTTTTATATAAAACATACCTGATCTAATTCAGTTCGCTTGGCTAGGTTCACACGTTCATTAACCAGCGGAAAACACTCCGCTACATTTAGTTCATACGCAAGGAGTTCTCGTAAGAGTGATCAAAGATGCCAGGGTTGTGTTTGTCATGTTGCTTCTTCATCGATACATGAATATGTGCTAAAAATTTTATGATCAAAAGCAGGAATGAAGCAGGAGTTATTCGTATAAGGAAGAACGAAATTATGCTGTGAAGCATGTGATCTCATTACAAGAAAATACCTCGATGTAAGATGAATTCTAAAATTGTAATTTTACATTAATATGTTAGCGGCAGTGTATAAAATGCAGACTATGTATAAATTGTATTTTTCATGACCGGCTTCCCCACCATTATCATCTTTGGGGGCCGTGGTTTGATGGCTGGTACTTACCGAGATCTGCTTTGGTAGAGTGCCACACCCAGTAATAGATAAAAGGCATGATGATATATTTATATTTACTTATTAATTTATTTTAAAATTAAGATAACAGTGGTATCAAGTCGACCTGTTGATTCTAAGATCCCTGGTTCGATTCCCACAACCGACAAACATTTTCACCAAATTAAAAGTTACTTCTGTGCCTCTTCCACCACTAACATCTTTGGGGACCGTGATTTAATGGCTGGCAACCGCACTTCACGCGCATAAATATATCACTTACTGAGATCTGCTTCGGCAGAGTGCCACACTCAGTGATGGGTAAAGGGCGTGATGATATATTTTATTTAAAATCAAGTTAAAAATAATCAATTTTAACTCGCCGTACTCTTTTTATCGTTGTCAATAACTTTCTTTCTTTGGTACACGAATAACTATTTTTACCAGCTATATATTGTATTATGACGCACTACATATACAAGCCGTTATATTCGCTTTGCCAGATCTGTGATTGCAGAGCTTTGAAAAGAGCAATTGTTATTAAAGGATCAAATTTTAATTATTTGTAATATGCAGTTGTACTGCAATACAGTAATGAATTGCTGGTTGCTGTAGATGCATTTAAATTATTTATTTCTTTTTTCTTCTTAGTGATCGTTAGTTAAGGGCTGTTCTTTTACTTAACCCTCATTAAAGAGTAGAGTAATAATTTATTCAATTTTGAATACACATGCTTGTTAATTCATAAACGAAAGCTTTACCTCGGTTTTATTCATTAGGTCACGATTGTCAATAATACAAAAATAAAAATAAACAAGTTCGTATTTAAAAACCAGGTTACTTAAATAGTAATGATATACAATTCACAGTTGATTAAGTTTGCATGAAATCGAGGCGACCGGATCCAGGCTGCGAGAACGATAATAAAAATGCTTTTTTTTCGTTGCATCGTTTAAATGTGTAATATTTTAGTGTGCTGCGGTTGCGCTGCACTGTGTGTGTGTGTGGCATTGTTTTCTTTGTTCCGGATCTGTAGGATTTAAAATGCACTCACATTTTCAATGCAACAACGTTCACCGGATTTTACATTCGTATTCACTGTTCACGACAACGGACAGTTATTTTCCGGTGTATCGGCTTAGAATAAAAACAACGCTAGTGTAATATGTGTTTGCGTTGCTACTCTCTGGCTTTTACTATCTAAATATGCAGATAGTAGACCTGTTTTACTATATTTTAAATACATTCATCATGCTTGTAAATTCCTATGTAGCTCGCATTTTTATTCTGATAAAACTAAATTTATATATCATTTAGTTGTTACTCTGCACAACAGGAACTTAATGTCAATTATATGGAGTAGCACGAACCCTTAAAATATTCACCAAATATTTTTTCCTTAGATTTATCTTCGTCAAATATTTCTATCCGGGCATAACAACAATAATGGATAAAATGCGTGATATATTTATTTTTGTTTATTTTAGAACTTACTTTTTATTTTTAGTTGTAAGTTGATGTCAGCACGGTTTGAATCCAGCAACTCTTGCTTTGCGGAAGCGAAAGGGAGTAAATAGTTATCTACGCATTTAAGATAATAAATTTAAATAAATGCATAGGGAAGTAATTTAAAAGTTTTATTACTCGTAGTACATTAGTTCGTAGATGTGTTATCAGACTTAGGCAATAAACACAGTAGAGATAAGTGTTAGCCACCCTCTATCTTATAGGGTTAGGTTCTTCTTGTTCGCCTCGTCGCGAACTTGCTAACTCGCGATAACTTCCAGCTGAATTTGTTCGCCTTGTATTTATAGCCCCTCGCAGATCGCTATCACCCCACATGCGCCGCCACTGCACCCTGCGACGCCGGCTGCTGGGAATGTCCTGCACTACCCTCAAACAAATGCACTTCATCCCCACGTTTATTGTTTGTTGTTCTGCACACTTTTATAATTTCTGCCGGGCGCATCCACCAAAATATGCAAGTGCTAGTTCATAATTAGAATACGTAATTAATAGTATGTAAAAGATCGAGTTTATGAGACATGCTTTTTAGTAGTTATTTATGTATCAAGGGTGAAAACAGGCGTTTCTTGCTCGTGGCTAATAACATGCTCAGGGTCAGCAACGCTAATTTCACCCGTGGTACATAGAATATTTTTACAATACTTGTACTGTACGTTACCTATTAATGACAAAATTTAAACACAGTAAGTGAAACTGTTATTGTACAGTGGTTTCCATGGTTATATCAGGACTTTAATATTTACTTACTGTCCACCGTGAACAGTAAGTAAATATTACATATCAAGGTCCTGTTTATCTTGACTACAATTTGACAGCTATCAATTTTGAAACCTATTTTTTTTTTCAGTCTATTTGTGCAAGTATTGTAAAAAATAGTTTAGTAACCTCTAATTGTAAGTGACTGTTTTTAGGTCGCGAATGTTTAGGTATTCTCGACCCTTCGGGCCTCGATTTCCCAAAGTACATTCGTGACCTAAAAACAGTCACTTACAGTTCGTGGTACGTATTTATGCACAACAAAAGAATATTTAATTTTATATTCAAAAAATTAAAACAGGCAATCATAATACAATTGATAAAAGCGAGGTAAACTTGCGTTTCTTACTTAGCAAGCAAGAGGTCGTGTGTTCAAATCTCACTTACTTCTACTTATATAAAAAAAAATCGGTTATGTCTGAGTGGTTCGAATTCCACTAAAAGTTCCTGTACTTGGGATTAAATTCTTGTTGTGCAAGCGCAGTAAATAGATAAATATTTCTTATAGAAATATCTCTCGCATCTATTATGCTTTCTCATTTTCCTATTTTGAATTTCGCTGTGTGGTGTTTTAGTCTTAGAATATTTATTTGAATAAAACAAAAGATCATAAGAATTCCCGCTGTCATAAAAGCCATCTTCAATATCAATAACTCAGATCGAAATTCGATTGGTCTGCAAAATGCTGGCCGCATCGCAGTCGGGCTGCAGTAGACAGGGCCGGCTTCAGCCTTCAAGTACCACCGCGGTCTTTTGTCTCTAGCATATGAGTGTTTCAAGCATCCTCCGAGTCAAGTGATATGTTCTTCATATTCCATACCGTTCTTTTTTTCTGTGTGTGTTGCGGCGTTTGTTCTTGCCTGATTGCTACCGGTTTTTATCAAAGGGAAAACCTAAATATTCCTAGGATTTACACATGATAATTAATTATGATACCTTAGTTTTTATCTTAGAGAAAATTTATATAATAATTATTTAAATATATTATGACAGATGTCACCTGGACGTTACTACGGGGATGACTATACTTTTCTTCCCTTGGGTGACAGTAGCTGTATTCCATTTGTCACTTGGTTCACTTAAATCAGTTCAGATCAATTCGACAAATGTCTAAATTAACTGAATTAAGCAAAATTTATACACATATTGCGGTGAATTACGTCAAAGTAAATTAGAATCTATAATTCTAATACTGAAAAAGTCAGCGAAGTAATCCAGCGAAATAAATAAGTAATCTGGTTCAGTAAATTTAAATTAGATCTGATCCAAATAACAAATGGAATACCCGTAATATTACATTTTTAAATAATTATTATTTTTTTATTTTTTATGGGGTAGCTAGCTCAGTGGTATCAAGTCGGCCTTTAGTTCCACAGGCGACAAACAATTTTCACCATTTTAAAACTACCACCAACATCTATGGGGACCGAAAGTTGACGTCTGATAACCGCACTTCACGCGTAAAAAATATCACTTACCGAGATCTGCTTCGACAGAGTGCCACACCTAGTAATGGGTAGAAGGCGTAATGATATATTTATTTTATTTTTATTTATATTTCTAATATTTTTAAGAATAATTAATTTATATCTTTGGCTCGCAGAAGAAATGGTATATACCATTCACTGTATAAGTAGTAAGTAATAATAATAAAATAATTGAAATAGCGGAAAATAAAGAATTGTGTGTGTGTGTGTAAGATGTTCGGGTGTATATAAGGAAGTGGTGTCGCTAGTGACGTCACGTCCGGTCCGCCACTGAGGTCTGGTAAATAATGAAGGAGCTTTAGATTCACGAGCAGCGGTAGCTAGATTAAGTCGCTGTCCAACCATTTACCATACGCACGGAGTGTACCACACTGTGCTAGTAACGAATCACCCGGAATGTTTGATTAAAACTTGTGGCTTATGTTTCCTTAGCCCCGCGAGCATTTGTTATACCCGCGATTCTTCTGTTTCATGAATAAAAACGAGGCGAGACACATGGTTTGACGGCCGATTGTTTTCGTGCGCGAGGCTGCCAGTTAATATGCGGTAATTGTGTCATGTCGCCTGTCAGACTGTGACGCTACCGGCGTGTTGACCCTTGTCTTGTTCATCACACACTGACCCTCTGTTCACTATGTCATTCTCAAGACACACACACAAGTCTTTAGTTTACACTCAATTATTTCTGAATTAACCTGCACTCAGCAATTACCATTCATTATATTTGAGAGTTCAAATAATTATTTATATCTGTACTTTTGCAAGTCCTCTCAAAATAGTCTCTGGACGCCGATTTAAATGAAATTTCCGATTTCCAATTGGTAAAAATTTATAACCCCCAAGCACTCATTGACAGCTAGTGATACCAATGCTAACATTATAAAATCCCTAGTTTTTACACATGGTTTTCGAACGATTTTTAGATATGTAATACTGTCAATATCGGACGGTGGCGCAAAATAGTTGTTTATGTATCAAGGGTGAAAACAGGTGCTGTGCGCCTCGTGCTAATAATCATGCCACGGACCAGAAACGCTAATTAGCTAAAAAAATTAAAATATGTAAATAAGTTATATGTCAAAATGACATTTTGTAAAATCAAGTATTCACAATAAACAAAAATTGCCATTTTATTTATGTGTCTACAAGAATTTTTTCTTTTTGGCCCATGGCCAAGTGTGTAAACCCGCTTTTTAGGCCTAAAACACATGCTTATCGGCCCAGTTGTGCATAAAATAAATAAAAGCACCTCCACCATTTATCACTTCTTCCTCAATCCTAAATAATGTAGTTCTATAAGTACGACATATCATGATATTTTATTGTGATAGATCTTGTTATTTTTATAATATATATTCTAAAAGAATGCAGCCACAAAAATGAAAAAAATATAATGAAAGTTAGGATTCACACATTTACAAATATGCGTACGTGAGACAAAAATAACTCCTGCACTCATGGTGGTGTATAAGAGTGATGACGCACATCCTGTACCGCCGCTCTGAACTTCCGGCGGGGGCTGAACAGTGTACAGGGCAGCCAACACAACACAATACAACACACAGCAACATTAGCGCAGACCGCAGAATATTTACCAAGCGCAGCTAAATTCACTCTGCTGACTTGTTACATTCGTTATTTTCACTTCTAGGGCGGCCGACAAGCGCGTAATTAAAATACTGATGATAGTAATTAATACAATAGTGTACGGCTATTTTAAATGCCACAACGAATACTCGTTCATATTATTCTACGAGGCTGGGTCTGCCAAGAACCACGGTGCTGCCTTCATTTGTTTTAAATGCTTTCCTAAATTACACTTGCGCTGGAAATTATTCAAACCTCCCCCTACCCCTTGACACTCGTCTAAAACAAGACCATTTCACCATTTTTGGAGCTATTAATAAAAAAAAATATATTTATATTAAATCTCAATTTATCAGTTCAGCTTAACAATTTCAATAAGAATTTTTAAATGAGCTGTCAAAAAGAGATTTTGTTTAATTATTTTTCTTATTTTCTGATTTTTGACAAAAATGTCACATTTTATTTTTTCTACGGCCAAACGGAAAATAGACTTTTTGTACTCCCATCATTCAAAATAAGGTTTACTTTACCTTGGAAATCGATGGAAAGTAATTGAAAAAACACCCATTTTATGTTTCTAAATTTTGACTATTAAAACGCGAATTGTACTTATACACACATTTTAAGAAATTTATAAAAGAAATAGAGACATTAGCTTATAACGCCATCAATCAGACATATTTTAACCAACTTTACGAGAAAAAATAAACAATTTGTTTCAAATAACAAATGTCAATTCACGGCATACTAAACTGTCAATGTAAATTCACGCTTCAAATTTAATAATATTCTCATTGTCAATTATATAATTTTTTCTCGTTACAAAAAGCATTTTGGGATAATGGCTCAGTGGTATCAAGTCGGCCTGTGGATCCAAAGAACCCTGGTTAGATCTCCACAGCCGACAAAACATTTTCACTAATTTAAAAATTACCCCTGTGGCTCTCTCACTATTAACATCTTTGGGGGCCGTGATTTGACGGCTGGTAACCGCACTTTACGCGCATAAATATATCACTTACCGAGATCTGCTTCGGCACAGTGCCACACCCAGTAATGGGCATTGTACAAAACTCGTCCACGAAGACGTCATTTGCACCATCCGCGCAAAGTATGTCTTCGCGCACTTGTTATGTAAATAGCTATGTTCAACTGTCAATTGAAAGCAGAAAATAGACATTTGTCGCTTGTCGAGTTGTAAGTGAGTCTCTGACGTCACTTTCAAGAATGTCTTACATTATACATATGTTCCATACATTAACATTCAGTGTGAAATTAGAGCATTTAATTAAGAAATAATAATAAAACAGCGGTGATGAATTCTGAAAGAAATATATTATCGTAAATGTAATAAAAGTAAGAACCAACACGGACTTTGAAATAAAGAAGTTCTCAACACTAATCAGAAGTTTTAAGTTGAATTCAGGGCGTCGTCAAATTTTTATCTATCGTTTTATTGCGGTTCATTCGTTGAAAGCTTTTAATGACGGGTACAAATCTTAGTGTTTCTAACCACCGCCCATGTCGCCCACGTCGCCCACGGCTACACGGGCGACATTTTTTTTGTTATGAAAATTTTCTCCGTTTCGAGGTTATCTATGACACCGCAAATTGTCGGTGTGACCAGTTTCAGTAACCGCTAACCGCTGCTCACAATATAAAACCCATTTGGTCGCCGGTTATTTTATTAGTCCGCCGAGACCGAGACGCCGCCGACCAAATGCTGTTCATTTCACTGTTATGGAAATCTAATTGCTACAACTTAAAACATTCACAAGTGGAGCACAGGACACATTCCGTGTTGTGCTGGACTCTATAGATCATTATAATAACATCCATGCCAACATAAATCTTTTCAGGTTTTTATTTTGTTGTTGTTTATTTTCAACTGATATCGCAAAATATCGAAACCGTGATTCTTATAAAATAAATATAAATATATCATCACGCCTTTTACCCATTACTGGATGTGGCACTCTGCCGAAGCAGATCTCGGTAAGTGATATATTTATGCACGTGAAGTGCGGTTACCAGTCGTCAAATCATGGCCTCAAAGATGTTAGTGGAGAGGGAGCCACAGGGGTAATTTTAATGTGGTGAAAATTGTTGGTCAGCTGTGGGAATTGAACTGAGGTTCTCAGGATTCACACGCCGATTTGATACCACTGAGCCACCAACCCCATTGATATTTATAATTTTAAATAGTAAAAAACCTATACTAATGTAAAAATCGTTCACCCCAAATTTTTCGGTTCGAATTCCTAGCCACAGGTGTAATTTTAATTTAAAGTAAAGTTTGTCGGCTGTGGGATCAAATTAAAGTTGTCAAATCCACATTTCAACGCATTTTCACTAAACTATTTACCCCATAATTAAAGAATATTAATAATAATAAAAAGAATAATTAGGAAAAGTGAAATTTGGTGGAGGAGCAGTGTGATTATGAATTGTTGCTTAGCATTCACTTCTTGATAGTTTCATTATTACAAAGGACAATAATTTGTGTTGCGTTCAGTATAATACCAACATTAAATCTTAATTAAGATGAGATTTAATCTGTAATTAATTTGCATTTAACTATGTAAATAGAGCAAAACTAACCAACGTATAAGGTGCCGCTGTAAACAATGCATTACACAATTAAGTTTAATTTCATTTCACACCTTCTTCTTTAACATTGTATAACATTTTTAAAAGAACTTGACACTGATGACATTACACAAATAGTTATTTCTATCACTAGGCCGCAAAGTAAACTTTTTTGAGTACAGTTTCTGAACGTGATATGCACAAGATTTTTCACGCCGATTTAAATTAAATTATTGATTTAAAATTGGTAAAAGTCTCTAACCTCCAAGCACGAAATTGACAGTCGGTTTCATATCATCGTAACATCCTTACTTTCACAAGTTGGACTCGCCCAGCTGAATTTTCTCAACAGCGTATTACACTATAAATATTATTTATTAAAGATAGTTCAATTAGTAGTTTTATTTGTTGTACACAACAACTGCAAATTTAATTACAATTACTTACATATAAGTTTACAACGCACAAATTAGATAAGTAAAAATTTCTAATCTTCCAGTACTAACTGACAGTGACAACCGGCGATACCAAAACTAACATTACAAAAGTCGCTAGTTTTTACTGAACGGCATTCGGTAAATACATGTTTTCCGTATGATTATATGAGGTACTAGCTCAGTGGTATCAAGTCGGCCTGTGGATCCTAAGAACTCTGGGTCGATTCCCACGGGCGACAAACAATTTTCACTATTTTAAAACTACCCCTGTGACTCTCCCACCACTAACATCTATGGGGGCCGTGATTTGACGGCTGGTAACCGCACTTCACGCGCGAAATATATCACTTACCGAGATCTGCTTCGGCAGAGTGCCACACCCAGTAATGGGTAGAATGTGTGATGGATATATTTATTTTATTTTTATTTTTCAGTACGATTATAAGATATGTAAAACTCAATCTCGGACGGAGACGCAAAAAATACTATAATAACCTCTTAATGCAACGTTTGTATACCTTTTTTAACCAGTGCACCCCGTGCCCTTATTCTGAAGTCCATGAACCCTGTCTTAACCATAATGCAAACAAAAATATCTAGAATGGTTGTAAATGTTCGTAATCTTTTTGACTGGGGATTGCAATAAGAAGAATATTTAATGTAAGGAGTAGGTAACGAGTAGTGTGTTTTTGTAGTTTATAATATGTGGTAATATGTCACCGGCACAACATAATGAGAATGTAGATATGGAGTAGATTTATAGTGATGTGTAACTGTGAAATATATTTGTGTGAGGTGGTTGGTACATCTATAATAATGCTATAATTCATGTTGAACACAAGTACATTTGTACGATATGAGTGAAATATGTTTGCCGAGTTAGTAAAATTAATGGATCAACCACATTTAATTTTATTATATTGTTACAGTCAATTTGCCAACACTGTCAGATTACAATAATCATATGTGTAGTGTACTACATGGAAAACTCTCAAATGATTGATAATGTTGATTTATAATCAAGGTTTTCATTATTCATACCATAAAGCATTCAACTCTGCAGTAGTTGGCAAATGTTTCTAAATTATTTTTTTATACAACCATTACGGAAAGTACACTATTTCAGTAATTTGACAACAGAAAGTTATTGTTTTAATTTTACTCATAGTTGCCCGATTGTCTCTAATAGCTTGGGCAATAAAAATTCCTGCTTGTCCACAATAGCAAAGTGGGAGAAATGAATATTTTTGTTTGTTTAAAACAGTAGTTTATGTAACAAACAAGTAAAATTGTCTAACCTTCAAGCACTCACTGGAACTGACAGCCAGTGATGCCAATGCTAATATTATAAAAATCCCTAGTTTTTACAGAATTTTGAGATATGTAAAACTGTCAATCTTGGATGGAGACGCGAAAAACATGTTACACAATATACTACAGGGTGATCAAAAGGGATTGTTACAGTTGGCGATAAAAAAAACTACTTGAAATTGGTAAGCCTAATACATAAATTCATTTCCTGTTGTTGACAGTGACATTTAAAATTTAAATTTGAGTACATTTATTATTACATTTATTTCTAAAGTATTTCTATTACTTAAAAAGTCAAAATACTATTAGCTGTCAGACTCCTGACATAACCTATTTGTATTTATTACAAATGTCAAATAATATTTCCGCCTTTACCTGGCGTTGTGCCAACTGTGGAATAAAAAGATCTCTGAAATAGTATTGGCAACTATAACAATCCCTTTTGAGCACTCTGTATTATAGAAAAATATTATAAGTAAAAAAATACAAAATACTTCTGAAATACCTATGAATTGATATGTTTATCTGTAGAAGACATGTAAAATTCTAACACTCTGAGTGTGTAGAATAGTTTAATTAGCCCTCATCCGGGTTGTTCCGGGAGGTTCCGGATGCTTCGGGTAATGAGCACAAAGGCCAGTGAACCAATCGGGTTTTTCCGCTGCACTCCTGCAGGTGACAGAATGCAACATGGCGGCATTAAGTAGAGCTGGAATGCGCTCCGTGGAACCAGGTGCGACCCTATGAACTCTGAACTCTGATAATAACCTTACTTTAATTACATAGTTATGCAGTCATGTGAACGTGACATTCAATGAAATACTGATTAAAATTTCACTTTACAATATCTGCAACTGCAAATAAATATACTTATTAAATCATCCAAAACAATGTAATAACATACGTTGAGGATATATGTTGTTTAATATGCGAATCAAAAATTTATATTTTTAAATTTGAGAAATTAAGGGTAGTTTACCAACAGCATCTTTTTAGTACTGCACTGGATTCACATTCCTATAAAAACAATAGAAGTAGACAATCAATAACCTAAATTACATAATACTAGTAAAATATATAAATAATTAAATATATCATCACGCTTTTTACCCATTACAGGGTGTGGCACTCTGCCGAAGCAGATCTCGGAAAGTGATATATTTATGCGCGTGAAGTGCGGTTACTAACCATCAAATCACGGCCTTCAAAGATTTTAGAGGTGGGGAAGCCACAGAGGTAATTTTAAATTGGTGGAAATGTTTGTCGGCGTGGGAATCGAACCAGGTTTTTTAGAATCCACTGGCCAACTCGATACCACTGAACCATTACCCCATATAATATACGAGAGTAAAAAATAGCGATTTTTTAATTTTTAATTTTAGACCTATAGTTTAAATTACAAAGTTGTGTACAAATATAAATTGTACTTTTTTTCGAGTATAAAAGTCAGTAACAATATTATATATCTCAAAATTGTTTGGAAACCATGTGTATGATACAAGTAACTATTTTTTTATTGTGTGAATGAATGTAATTTTGAGTGATTTACATATCCACATTAACAAACGACGGTTTAATTGAAATTGAAGTGAAAAGCACATCGTTCACGCCTCGTATAGGGAAATGAGTGGTGATAAATAGAAAAGCGTGCTGTGAAAACATGCATTGTTTTCTGATGAAAGAAGCTAATGTCAGCATTTAGTGCCTTTGAATTCAGAGAAAAAATGAAATGAGAGCTTTCTAAGCAGAGTGAAACCTTCAATAAAAAAGCTTTATTGCTTTATGCTAATTCTGCGCTTTTGAAAAACTGTCGCTTGAGCTTGTAAGTGCGTCGTCAATGCACAAAGCCTTGCAGCCAACTCTGATGTCACCGCTAATGAAATGAATCTGCGAATGGGGAAATCTTCGTGCAAGTTCAACCATTGTCACTTGGAATTGACACCCCTTGAATTAACGACGGATTGCTTTTATTTTGCTTCTTACTCTCAGTTGTAACACTATGGTAGCGCTGTTCATTCACTTGTTCACTTCAACTAAATAATTAATATATTTCTTCTGAAAACAACAAGAAAGTGCCTACTTTCCTGACAAATTTTAATATGGAAAGTAGGTTTTACAAAAACAGTCAAGCACAGTACGTATCCAAGGTTACAAAAAAAATACAGTTCGGTAATGTACAAAATAGTCTGGTAAAGTATTTTTTCTAAAACCGGCAAGAAACTGCTTACTTTCCTGACCAACTTTAGTGTGGAAAGTAGATTTTTACAAAAACAGTCAAGTAAAGTACGTATCCAAGACAACAATAAAAATAACAGTCTGGTAAAGATTTTATCTGACTGTTATTTTTGTTGTAACTTTAAATACGTAGTTTGCTGTTAGTACAATTCATTTGAAAAAAATTAAACATTTTGAATTATTTATGATTAAATATTGATTAAATTAAACGATTTCAGAAAAAAATAGTATACATTATACGTCAGAAAAGTGTTTTTGATTCAGCGGATTAAAATACTCGGTCTGCGGCCTCGTATTTCAAACAACCGCTTCGTCACATAAAATATAATTTTCCTGACTAATGTAATATATTATTATCTGGCTGTTTTGTTGTTGTTGTTGTAACCTTGGATACGTAGTCTGCTGTTAGAAACAAAATGTGGCGTATAGTAATAGACAGTCTTTGTTAGGTGTAAAACGTAAGATGTAGATATAATAGTTTGGTTTGAGTGTATGTTAATGATATCTGGTGTGATATCTGCTTTAAAAACGCATTGGTAATATTTGGTCGGAATGTATTCGTTCAGACACAGATGACTGGATCCCGGTTCGAACTCAAAGAGTAAAAAGAGGAGGCAGGACGCCGATATTGAATCAGAATCAATATATCTTCGTCTTTTACGTTTTGCTCGCATAAATCATCGCGTTTCTTTCCTATCGACGATTTCAAAACAAATGAGACGAAAAAAAAGTTTCGTTTTACATGTGTTACATATGTCACCCCCAAAATGCTAACGGGATATTTTTCATTCAAACTCAATTTACCACTAAAGAATGACACCTAGAGAAATCCAACTCACACACACCACCTTGACAATGACATCATCAAATACGTATATATCTATCTTTCTTTCTGTCTAACATTCTTAAAACATTTAAAAAATTATTTTTTAATGTTTCTCAAAACAATGAAATGGTTCATTGTAAGTCACGTGTCTGCGTTTTAACCAATCCCGTCATTATTATACTGAGAATAAAGCTTTAGTCACTATTCCCGGGAATAATCTCTGTAGTGCTTTTGTTTGTGACAAATGATAGGTAGTTGTCAAATAATTATTTAAAACTGTCGACGCGTCAAGTTAAATGTGTGAAAAAAAATCGATTTAGTTTCATTAAGGCTACAGAAATACACAAACAAATCTTGTTTGATTGACAGAAAAAATTGTAGGATAAGGATAAATTTCGTGTTGTACAGGAAATAAATAAATAAATTGTGAAATATATCAAAGCGTGAAATGAATAGGAAGTTTCATGCATAACATTAACTGCCATCTAGTTGTAATTTGTGAAAATTTGGAGGATCTCATCTTGCTCTCACTTTACAGCTTGTTAGTAGCCAAAGGCGTTGTTTGTAACATGAATCTTAATATAATTATCTACACGCTAAACAAATTTAACTTTAATTAAAACAAGAACAACCTCTACATAATAAAATCAACCAGTCAGCGAACTCTTGAATCTCACAAACTTTTCATCAAATAAAATCGCTGTCACATGTGGTGACTTTAGATTTCACGATTTCAGTGTTTCGGTGTTCTTGTCATGAAGCTTTCAGCTTGCAACGTTCAGCGTTCAGCCTTCAACGCTGAAACTGTAACGTGTAACTGAAGCTGTAATGAGACCAGGGCTAAATAATTGTTAGTGGAAGTGAAGTGAATGTCTGTTGCTCTGTCGTTGTCAGGACAACGAAACGAATCCGGGTTTTATTCTGCAATTGTTTCGAAGAAGCAAATACGGATGTAATTACACTCAGAGTCAAGCGATTCTGTTAATTTTTTAGTTTTAGTGTCGATAAAACTGTCTCGCTTTTTAACTAGTTTACAACGCAAGTAATTGCTAATACGAATGGTTAAAACATTTATTGGATCCCTGCAATTAATTTTCCTATCCTGATACACCACATTCATAATTCATAACTATACTAAACTAAACTATACTACAAGATTGGTTAAATTAGCAAATAAACTATTTACATAACAAGTGCGCAAAAATATACTTTGCACATGAGCGCAATTTTAAATCACGAGCGAAGGGAGTGCTTTAATTTGCACGAATGGTGCAAATGACGTCTTCGTGCACGAGTTTTGTACAATGTTTTTTATAACGTGCAAAAATTATAAAACCGATAGTGAGAAAAGTTATTAAATTTGAAGCGTGAATTTACATTGACAACAAATTGTGTATTTATCGAGATAAACTGTCAAATAAGTAATTAACTATTAATTGTTTTTTTTTAAAACTATACTAAAGTTCTTAATGGAGTTGTTTGTATTACTATAACTGTATTCCATTTGCCACTTGGTTCACTTAAATCAGTTCAGATAAATTCGACATAAGACTAAATAAACTGAATTAAGCAAATTGTTGCATTTATTGGGGTG
This sequence comes from Pterostichus madidus, assembly GCA_911728475.2. Taxonomy (NCBI): domain Eukaryota; kingdom Metazoa; phylum Arthropoda; class Insecta; order Coleoptera; family Carabidae; genus Pterostichus; species Pterostichus madidus. Next base: position 40,578,646 of record OU452307.1, on the reverse strand, counting down.
AATTACTTTAAAGTAAATTAGAATCTGTAATTCTAGAACTAGAAACAAATACAGCGAAGTAATCCAGCGAAATTAGTAACTGATCTGGTTTAGTAAATGTAAGTTAAATCTGATCCAAATGGCAAACAGAATACGCCTATAATTGAGTTTAAGTTCCTGTTATGCAGAGCATATAAAATAATCTGAAAAAAAATACAAAAGATGAAAAATTAAAATATATGGCAGCAACCATACAACCCTGAGCATATTGTGAAGGGTAGGTGATATCACCCTGCTTCTTAAATCTGTGTGAAGCGTAACTCGGCCAGTCTGGTGTCCGGTTGATATGATTAATTTTTTCGCTTGGTGTTATAAGAAACCCCTTACCACCCCCGATGAATGACCGCGCGCTCGTCATTTATCACACCGCTGCCGCAGCCGCCGCCTGCCACCTTATGGTTAATCTCGTGTAAGATTAATGGCCGAGGCGTCGCGACGTCGGTGAGCCGTGTGCTATTGTGTCGTCCTGCCATGATTTTTAGCCATTAGCCACGCTAGACGCCAGTACGAATACTGCGATTGAGATGTTACGTATTACATTTAGAAGGATTTGTTACTATTGGTAGCTGTCAAATATTTATTTATTTGTTGCTCTGCTCAATGGGAACTTAATCTCAATTATTTTAGATTGTATTCGTTGAAATCGATATAGCTTTAATTTAATTTAATACAACGAATACAATATTTAGTACTTTCACGTTTTTGAAAAAACTGCATATTAAATGAATATCAAAATTTAATTAAAAATAAATAAATATAAATATATCATCACGCCTTTTACAAATTACTGAGTGTGGCACTCTGCCGGAGCAGATCTCGGTAAGTGATATATTTATGCGCGTGAAGTGCGGTTACCAGCCTTCAAATCACGGCCCCCAAAAATGTTAGTGGAGAGAGAACCAAAGAGGTAATTTGAATGTGGTGAAAAATGTTTGTCGGTTTTGGGAATCGAACCAAGGTTCTTAGGATACACAGGCCGACTTGATACCACTGAGCCACCAACCCCATTATTTAATTAAATTCTTCATAAAATAGTCTTATTGACATTTAATAATTAATCAATCAAACAAAAATATTACGATTTGTTCATTTGTTTGTGATTTGAATTAAATTAATGTCAATCTGATTTTTGACAAAAATGTCACATTTTATTCTTCGAATATGTAACACTACATACATGTTAGTATACAACAAATTTAAACTTTTGTAACGGAAAATTCAATTTTAAACAATTTTTTATTTTTGTAGTTTTCCAGTGAAATGTACAGGAGAGGCAATTTCTGTGCATATCCTGTATAATATATTTGTTAGAAATGTAAAAACCTGAATCATTTTAGGGGTAGTTCAGTAGATAAAATATAAAACAAAGCATATAAATAAAACCAACAACAAGTTGGTTTAATAATTTCAAAGTAGAGCTCTGTGAAACTAAACAACTGAATACCAGAAATAAATTATAAATATGCACATTGCTTCACAGAAATACGAGCACATATATTTTCCTGTTGCGTTCATATTCCTTGCATTTCACACTCTGCTGCGTGCAGCTGCAATAACGAATGCAGTAACTTGAACAAGAAGAAATGCATCTCATTATAAGTGAAAGAAATATAAAGAAACTAATTGTATTTGAGTTGTGTGTATCAGAGACGTGACACGTCATACAAATGGTATAAACATCACACGTGGTGGGTGTCACATGAAAGATTCAGTCGATTACAGCTGCATGGAGCGTTCGCAGCATGGCGTGATGGCGATAAATAAAAATATATTTCACATGTGACAGTTTAGTTCCAGTTCCTTCAGTTTCATACACACACTATGTTACTTTACTTGCAATTTGTTTACTTCTTTTTCCATGTAACTAGAATCTACTTTTATGATATTTGGCATCCTAAAAATGTTTGCGGTATTCCCGCTGTTAGCGTGAAACAGCTGCCTAACTTGGTCTGAAGTTGGTAACTAAAACTAATCTTTTTCAAACTAAATATTCCCCTGTATTCTGTACCTTGATCATTTTTTATAAATAAATATATAAAAAATAAAATATATATCATCACGCCTTGTACCCATTACTGGGGGTGGCACTCTGTCGAAGCAGATCTCGGAAAATGATATATTTTTGCGCGTGAAGTGCAGATACCAGCCGTCAAATCACGACCTCTAAAGACGTTAGTGGAACGGGAGCTACAGGAAGTAGTAATGTGGTGAAAATGTTTGTCGACAGAGGGAATCGAACCAGAGTTCTCAGGATCCACAGGCCGACACGATACCACTATGCCGCTTACACCATAATAAAAGGCGTAATGATACAATATATATATGTCATCACGTCTTTTACAGAATTACTGGGTGTGGCACTCTGCCGTAGCAGATCCCAGTATGAGTTATATTTATGCGCATGAAGTGAGATTACCAGTCATCAAATTATGTCCCTAAGGATGTTAGTGGAAGAGGACCTACAGGAGTAATTCAAAAATGTAAATGTAAATCAGTTTTCCCTCATAAAATAATAGAAAAACTAATTAAAATATGTGGCATTAATGTGAAAAATTTATTCGAAACAACAGCTAAAATCTTTCAATAAATTTCTATCATTGCTAACAAAACAATGAAACGGTAAACCATAGCAATAAATTCCAAAACAAAAAACTAATGAAAACCACACATCGCCTACCGGGTCGCGGGTTCGAAATACTTAACAATTAGGCTCTAGCGGGAAATTAAAATTAAAGTTTTAAAACTGCGAGTGAATAATGACTGTGTAATAAATTCCACCGCAGGATCGCTCGCGAGCCCGTGAAATATAGCTCAGTTCTATACTGTCTGTCCTCTTCCTAGCTGCACGCACGCCTTCCATTCAATAAAATTTTTGCATAATTGTTTAGCACAATCGCGATAATAAATGTCCCACAAAAAAACGAACGATTCTTTTGTGGGATACATTCAATGCGGGGAATATTCGCATACATATGAAAGCTTTAATCAAAGGGTTCGTAATTTGTCTTTATACAAATCTAATTTAATAAATGTTGCTTTGAAGTGCAAGAAAATGTTATGAGAAAAGAAGCAAGATGGGTGAGTGGTCCATTTTCTTTGAGGTTGCAAACTGATTCGTTAGTATAATTGTCACTTATCTGTCATTGATTATATGCCGTATTTACCAAATAATTAAGGACCGGTTATTCACATATCTTGATTTCTCAAAAAACATAGTTTTGCAGAATATAGTATATTGTGTAACAAGTATATGAAATAAATCTTTAAATATATATAATTTACAATTTCCGGCGACTCCCCTTCAATGTCTTTGCGCCCTCCCAGAGGGTCGCGACCCACATTTTGAAAACTACTGATTTAGACAGTAGAAAAGATATTGAAGATAATTCTCATTAAAATCTGAAGCGTTCTAATTATAAAATACATATAAAAGTTAGTAATTTTCAATTAGATTTAGCATGTATTCATTATAAAGTGCACTTTGTTGAAAATAATGTCGTAATTTTAAAATTCCAAGCAGCGCGTGCACGTGTTGGACGCTGACCGAAAGTTTTTCTCAATCCAATTCACAATTTCATTCACAAGAGCTGCATATTAACAAGCGAACAACTGCAACTGCACTCGTATCCTAGCAATGAAATACTCGTTACTGACAGCGATCGTGGCGCCTCCACCAATATGCTGTACACAAAATAAACATTATCGCTCTAGGAAATATATATCAGATATATTAATTTTAAAATATGGTGTTGGTGGCTTAGTGGTATCAAGTCGGCCTGTGGATCCTGAGAACATTGGTTCGATTCCCACAGCTGACAAATAATTTTCACCTCATTAAAACAACCTTTGTGGCTCCCCCTCCACTAATATCTTTGGGAACTGTGATTTGACGGCTGGTAATTATACTTTACCCTCGCATAAATATATCACTTATCGAGATATGCTATGGCAAAGTGCCACACACAATAATGGGTAAAAAACGTGATGATTATATTTATTTTTGTTTATATTAATATATGGGGTAATAGCTCAGTGGTATCCTGAGAACCCTGGTTCGATCCCCACAGCTCACAAACATTTTCACCAATTTAAAATTACCCCTGTGGCTGTCCAACCAGTAACATCTTTGGGGTCGTGATTTGACGACTAGTAACCGCACTTCATGCACATAAATATATCACTTACCGAGATCTGCTTCGGCAGAGTGCCACACACAGTAATGGGTAAAAGGCGTGATGATATATTTATGTATTTATTTATTTATATTACTTTAAAAATGTATGTTAGGTTAGGAGGATGAGTTTATCTGAATCTTGAGGGTGAAGGGTTGAATGTATGTCAATCTAGAGAAGTGAATTAACATAAGTTGTGTTGTGGCGAAAGTTGGAAATTTAATAAACCTTTCATCTCTCAGTCTTGGTATTTTTGTACTTTAATATGAGACATGGCAATTTTACTTTTGATTTGTTTTTTAATAAAGTTAGCTAAAACACAAAAGTTGAGTGGCACAGCTACACAAAAGAAAGAAGAATAAAATTAAAGTAAACAAATGCAAGTTGGGAACAGAGAAAATTAAATTTCAACTCACTTTTCTCAACACCTCTCAAAACTTTGTTTTTAATTTTCATCAATTTATTTCATTCTGCGATATTTACATGTCGTCGCTAATTGCAAAAAACGCAGTCTTCTAATCACATCCAGAAGGAAAACAAATAATATAAATAATTTCATTTGATAGAAACATGAAACTAATATCACATATGAGTAATTAATTTCCATTAAAACTTCCCTACTCATTAATGTAATTTCGGTGGTAATGAATTAGAACCGAGCCGCCAAATTTCGTCTCATTAATCAATCTCATATGCGCACACAATAATCAGAAGCAATGAGATTATCCACACATCTAACTTACACATTATCCAATCAGAACATCATTAACACACATATTCACCAATCAAATCATATAATACGATTATTTTGTCATTCATCAACTTTTAGTGTATTTTTTGGAAAACAAAATATATTAATTTTAAATAATTATAACATCTGGGTATAACATTAATGACCTATTTCTAAAAAAAAAAAGCTGGAACGTTAATTTTTATCATTTGCCGTATTGCAACACATTTACAACTAAAGTTGATATGATTGTTAAATATTTTTTTTAACACCATATACCGTTGGAATAGCATATTGTGTGAAGTACGAGGCGTGTTTTTAAAGTAAGTACCGTTTTGAAATAAAAATAAAACAAGTAAAATTTTCTTAGCAATTTTATTTTTAAATGAAAGCCTGTACTTTAATCTACTTTTCTACATAATTTCCACCAATATTAAGGCATTCATCGTATCGTACAACCAGATTTTGAATACCATTCTCGTATAAATCTGCCGCCTGATTAGACAAGCATTGCAACACGATCGCTTTGACATCTTCATCGTCGTCGTGGCGCTGACCACCCAGATGGTTCTTCAAATGCAGGAATATGTGGTAGTCACTGGGCGCTAGATCGGGGCTGTATGACTGAAGGTCGCCCACTTCGTTCCTCATCATGCACATTCGTACGGCCATCTTTAAAAGCTCTCACCCATTTTCGTACCATCCAATCGTTCATAATGTTTTCTCCATACACTTCTCTAATCTGACGATGAATTTTAGCCGCTTTCACGCCTTTAGCACAAAGAAAACGAATCACAGCGCGTATTTCACAATCGGCGGGATTCTCAATCGGAAGAGGCATTTCAAATACTCACAAAAGACTCGTAAACACGCCGAATGACTCTGTAATGACATCTGTGGCTTGCTAACAGAGTGCGCTACACAGTGTGCATGTGCCAAATGCCGACCGCGGCGCTGCAGCGGCAGAATTTCAAAACGGTACTTACTTTAAAAACACGCCTCGTATATAGTTGGCTATGTCGTGTAACAGATATAAAAGGTCTGCAATTACAGATCTGTCCTAAAAGACACATGATAAATGCAACATTGTAATGTAGAGCAGTAGCTTGCGCTGGTAGCTGGAAGGCACGATTCGTGTATCGTTATTTTGCTCTGATAATAAATAAAACGCGCAGCATGCGAAGTGAGCTTTGCCCGCGGCTGTTTGACAATGGCTTCACACACACATGTATGCAACATGTGAACATCGCACACAAAGTGGTGCCCGCGGCTGACTTGATACAATCTTTATGTTGTCTTAACGCTCTCATTCTTACAAACCATTCCTATGACGTTGTTGGAAATTGATTAGTTGCTATTGAAATAGTGTAATAATACGTTCTTTGGTGTTACAATTACAAAGCTATGGATGAAGACATGCAGATGGGAGATATCTTCTTCTGTAGTGCACCGTCTTATGTTTCAAAGTAACTACATCGTGCTCGTGTTCTACACAGAGGATCAAATCTAGGATTCTGTTTAGTCTTGACTACAGTGCACCAGCTATACTTTGCTCAAAATAAGAATATGTGAACACGTTCACAGGAACTTCCAGATTCGCGCATCATTTGTTCTACCGTCATTCAAATGCATATTTCTCTAAAGACATAACATCGGTTCGAATCTCACTCAAACAATAGTTATTTCTATCACTATTCCGGAAATTGTATTTTTGTGAGTGCGTTGTATTGGATATATATTTTTTTTATTAATGATGATATTATAATAAAATCATGTACAAATATGTTTTAAAGGGTTAGGAGTTCATTGGTGTATAGTAATTTATTTTTATATATAATAGTGTTTGAATAACTGGGCTGCAAACTTTTATGGAAGCGTAATTATCTCGATTTTTGCATGCTTTCATACGTCTACTTGTTAAATTTGTATCTGTATTTCAATAACAGTAAAAATTACCAAATTTATTAATTAAAGTACGCTGACTTCAAATTTTAAATCAGATTTTAATTATCTCTTTTAGTTTTAAGGTTCTGGTAATTTAAAAATCATAATTTTTCGAGACTTACATTTTTTTCGTTTATCTGTAATAAAATCAGTATTTTTAAAAAGAAGTTAATGAAAATATATATACATAGTAACTAAGTCATGGTAAATTAACTGCTGAAGTCAGATTTTACGTATCTATAATATTGTTCAAGTTATAGTAGTAGTTAAGTTGGGTGCCGCAAAAGTAGAAATTTTAAATCATCGATAATTCAAAAACTAAGCCTCGGACGCCACTTTACATAATTTTTACGTAATCTACGGGTCCGAAATAACGGGGATAAAAAGAAAAAAGTATTATATTTCACAATTATTTTCCTTGGCATTTTTTAAAGGGTACCCCTTGGTGTTTTTTCAATTTTAGGCCATTTTCAGTTTTTTTGTTCTAAAACTTTTATGCGTTAAGCAAAAATTCAGAAAATTTGCACACTTGTGTAACTTTTTGCGTAGAATCGAATGGTGTAATTGTAAATTTCATAACTTTTATATTTTTGAAGTTGTTGGGCAAAATAGGTCATTTTTTGACCTAACTTCAAATCGAAATATCTCGGAAACGGAGAGAGCTATCGAAACGCGGTTTGAAAATTTGAAATCCTCTCATCGAGGAGATACTATATCCATATGTTCAGAAAATTATAAGAAAAATATTTTTTTTGACTTCAAAACGTCAATCCACTTTTTACAAAAATATTTCTCAAATTAATATAGGGTATTCAACAAATCTAAAAATATACGTATATATAGTAAAAACCAAGCCGAATTCAAATTTTTAAACAGAATATCATTATCTCTATTAGTTTTCTAGTTATAGCCGGTAAAAGTTGCTAATTTGTTTTATTTAAAAATCGCTTATTTTTTAACAGCATTGTATTGGATATAATAATTTGTTTATTGATGATGATATTATCATAAAATTATGTGCAGATACGTTTTAAAGGGTTAGGAGACCATTGGTATACTTGCAATTTGTTTAATATGTAATAGTTTTTGAATAACTGGGCTGCAAACTTTTATAGAAGCAAAATTATCTCGATTTTTGCATGCTTTCATACGTCTACTTGTTAAATTTGTATCTGTATTTCAATAACAGTAAAAATAACCAAATTTATTAATTAAAGTACGCTGATTCTAAATTTTCAATCAGATTTTAATTATCTCTTTTAGTTTCAAAGTTCTGGTAATTTCAAAATCATCATTTTTCCTGACTTACATTTTTTTCGTTTATCTGTAATAAAATCAGTATTTTTTAAAAGAAGTTAATGAAAATATATATACATAGTAACTAAGTCATGGTAAATTCACTGTTGAAGTCAGATTTTACGTATCTTTAATATTGTTCAAGTTACAGTAGTAGTTAAGTTGGGTGCCGCAAAAGTAGAAATTTTAAATCATCGATATTTCAAAAACTAAGCCTCGGACGCTACTTTAGATAATTTTTACGTAATCTGCGGATCCGAAATAGGGGGGATAAAAAGAAAAAAGTATTATATTTCACATTTATTTTTCTTGAAATTTTTTAAGGGGTACCCCTTGGTGTTTTTTCAATTTTAGGCCATTTTCAGTTATTTTGTTCTTAAACTTGTACCCGTTGAGCAAAAATTCTAAAAATTTGCATACTTATGTAACTTTTTACGTAGAATCGAATGATGTAATCGTTAATAGCGTCAGATTTATATTTTTCAAGTTAATGGTCAAAATAGGTCATTTTTTGACTTAACTTCAAATCGCAATATTTCGGAAACGGAGCGAGCTATCGAAACGCGGTTTGAAAATTTGAAATCCTCTCATCGAGGAGATACTATATTCATATTTTTGGAAAATTTTAAGAAAAATATTTTTTTTAATTTCAAAACGTCAATCCACTTTTTACAAAAATATTTCTCAAATTAATATAGGGTATTCAACAAATCTAAAAATATAGCTATATGTAGTAAAAACCAAGCCGAATTCAAATTTTCAAACAGAATATCATTATCTGTATTAGTTTTTAAGTTATAGTCAGATAAAGTTACAAATTTTTCAAAATTACTCCTTAAAATTTAGTTTTTTCCTCAATTCTAAGTGTATGAGCTCTGCAAACGCAAATCTGAGAGATAATATATTTCTATAATGGTATGCTTTCTTACCACGTAAAGCAGGAACACCAGGAAGTGTCCCACAGGACCAGGATTTCGCTATAAGGCTTACACTGTTTTCATGTAGAGTCAGTTAACACATTGAGATATTTAAAACCGTCAATTTTGGACGGAGGCGCGAAAAATTAATTAATAGGATGTTATTAATATGTTTTATATTTTATTGGATACCTGAAACTCTATTTTATTTATATTATTCTTTGTATCCTAAATATTTCTATGTACAAGTGTAAAAGAGCTTTTATAAAGGAATAATACGTATGAATATGGATGAACTATAAGCAATCCGTATTCTCTTGACCTCATGCAAATTACTGTATAAGATTGTTACTTTAATAGTATAAATATTTCAGTTTGGAAATCTTGTGTGTCAGTTGGTTCCACCGCCTTCTAGTTATTCTAGTGGCGTGTGTTGGTGGATGGAGGCATCGGTCAGCGCTTTTCAATTTGATAAACTGTCATTGTAGTCGTAGCAAGATGAAGTCTCACCATGCTATAACTCACGAGTATTGGTTGGTTTCACGAGACGGTAAATGGAAAAGAAAATGCCGACAGGGTGACGCTCTCGAGGAATTGCTTTTCTTATCGCAGACACACTATTGTGCACTTGCACCCTCTGTGTACTCACTTTATCCCTCCCTTATTTCCTTCTTCTGATGTTCATTCAATTATTCTCTCTTAAATTAGATATAACTGAACGTTTCATAACTTTAATAGATTGTCATTCAAATTTTCACGACTTTTACATGCTGCCATACGTTTGCTTTGTCATATTTATATTTGTATTTCAATGACAATAGAAATAACCATATTTGTTAAATAAGGTATAGTCTCATTAGAGCATTGGTTTTTAAAATTTTTGGAGTCATGACCTAATACCAGGCAAAAATCGCAATTAAATACTTTCGCGATCGTCTTATTTTTTATGTGATCTTAATTACAGTTTGTAAAAGGCTGATTTAACAATGTTTATGCACGACCGGGCCGAAAAGCATGTGTTTTAGCCCTAAAAAGCGGGCTTAAACACTTGTTTAGGCCCATGTGCCAAAAAGAAATAATTTCTTGGATACATATGGTAAATAAAATGACAATTTTTGTTTATTGTGAATACTTGATTCTGCAAAATGTCATTTTGACATGTAATATATTTACATATTTGAATCTTTTGAACATATAATTAAATGTTATTTTGTTGTGCATAAAATATTGTATGTACCACGGGTGAAATTAGCGTTTCTGATCCTGAGCATGTTATTAATCCTTGGTGCTTTGCGCCTCGTGCTAATAATCATGCCACGGGCCAGAAACACCTGTTTTTACTCTTGGTACATAAACAAATATTATAATTAAAATGAAATATATGTTTCAAAATATTAAAAAATAAAAAATTAAATTTCTAATTTCTCTAAAAAAAATTGGACGATTTGAAATTATCATAAGCATCAGTTTAACAATTAATAGAAATATTAAGGTGTAAATTTATACGTAAAATTTCTAAAATAAATCTGTGACAAAAAAAAGAAAATTTGTTCAGATTCCTGATAAATTATATTATTATTATTGTTGTATTTGTATTTAAAGTGCTGATAATAGCTACTTTTTAACTTGAAATGTTCGCAAATTAAAAAGCATTTTTATTTATTAAATATTAATAATTGTTTTCGATTCATCTTAAGTATTTATAAATATTAGATACTTTACAAAAATGTAAAAATATGGTTACTAGCAGAAAGAATGATGAAGAATTGGAATGTCATTATTTGATTTTAGATTATGAGTTATAGTGTTTAATAAACCGGCATGTTGTAACTGAAAAAAAATAAGCGCATCCACCAATTTTCTGACTGTAGAAGTTCTGTTACTGCAGATCTCACAATGATATATTTCTACCATGAAATAAGGTTCCTATCCGTCAAATCACAACACCCACAAACTTTGTACAACTTGGTAATATTATAAAAGTAACATTGTTTAAAACGGTTAATTAACAATAAATTCTTAATAAAACACAATTAATATTTGATGAAAGTTTGTCAAGTTTCCCCGAGGGTGGCATGCCTGGCTTCCAGACTCCAGGGATGCCACCCGCTGTCGCGTCATTCCCCAGCCTCGCCAACTTAACATTCAATTTGCAATTCAAATCGCGCGTCTGTCTTGTCGGCCCGAGAGAATATTTCATATACATTTTTGCTCTTCGCTCGAAAGAATGTAATGAATTAATTTCCTTACTGCGAAATTGTCGTTTAATATCACAATAATTAAGTGGGTTGATGATTTATTGTGTCATTGATGGCCATTGTTGCAGAAAATTACCTCCGAAGATTTCACTTTTCCGTCTAGTGATTTTTGTGGGAGCGCGCATGTATTTTTATCTAAACAAAAGCGAGGAAAATCCGGGAGTGCATGATGCCATTACCATTTATGATGAACGACAATTTCGTTTGGATTTAATATCGTTTTTGACTGTAACGAGTTTATCTAACGATTGCAGTGATACCAACTGCATTCGATTGGTTTACTTTCTCCCTCGGAAATCGGTAAATTTAGTTATTTATATTTGTGTGCACTGCGATTGCTGATCAGATATGATTTAAGGGCCCTTTTATCTTTTTGTTTTTCATAACGAGAAGTTATAATCTCTTGTATTTGAAAAAGTTGATATTAATAATCAGTAATATTATAACAAGAGAGTGAGAATAAATTGAAAATAATTTGACAGATCTTTTGAAAACTTAGTGCCAGGCAATAGTCACACAAGCCCGTAGTCACTTAATTTTACCATAGTCTATCATTTCTACTGAAAATTACCCTGTATAAAAATATGTCAACAACCATCCTTACAATTTTGTACCCTACTTCCCTAACTATAATAAATATTGTTCCAAAAATGTCATTCATCTTTAATTTAACATTGATTCTTAGTATGGATTTGGCCTAGTAGGGTGCAGCACTGGTCGAAATTAACTTAACATGCGTCTACACAATTCTCCTAGAGAGAAATAATTAATTGTACAAAGCAACATGGTTTAGTTATTCCATGCGCTTAGCACTAAGCGAACCCTTTCACAAATCGACTTGCGTTTCCATTAAATATTGAATGTTGCCCCAAAGACCAACAGGCTTGTAATCAAATAAATTGTTCACGATATACTACATTGGTGTATGTACATAATACGCATTGTTTCACTTCTGTTTATCTCTACAGTACAGATTTGTTATTAGTAAATCAACGCGCCAATTATAACAAATATTTATTTTTGTTTGATTATTTGTTTACCATGACAACCATATTCGTGACATGATACTGACAAATATTATAAGCCCCTTCAAATGGGGTAGCATCAACCTTGAAGCATTCACAGGAAATCGTAACTCAGTGGATAAAACCAAGTTAAAACTTATGTTTAATAATTAATAAGGCTGTCAATAATTAAATATATTTCAATCCTGGTTATCCGGATTTATATTTATCTGGTATTTGGATAATTCAGTATCCGCAAAGCTGGAATCCGAAAACTGTAGTGCGAAATCCGGGAGCCGAATCCTGACAAACCTTCTCCAGTATTCGGAAGAAACCGGATATCTAATCCGCTATTTGCAAAAATCTGATTTAGATAAACAATTAAATAACACGTTTAATATTGTCAGAACAGGAATAAACAATCGAAGTATTTAAATTTGCGCGTGTCGTAACTTAGTCTTTCTTAATATGTACCGACAGGAATGTCAGATCGGTCTAAACTGGCTGGATATAGGTTTCAGCTGAATTTTTAATGGAATTCAAGTTTTAGAGAGCAAAATGCTGGGTTGCAAGAAAAAAAATAAAGAGCTCTTTAGTTAAAGAACTGTTTATCTAGCAACAGTATCATAGCGATTTTCTGAAACTTATTGAACCGTTAGTTGCTAATGAACCGATAAAACTTTCATGCAACCCAGCATTAGATTTGAACCGGATTCCTGATTCAACCGGATTTTGCCATTACCCGGATTCCAATATCAATCTGATTCTGGATTTACTATTTTCTGGCTTTTAAATAAAATGGACATCCGAATTTAAAATTCATATCAAAATATTTAAACGTTTTGCATTATTTATGATTAATTATTGATTAAATTAAACGGATTAAAAAAAATAGTATACATTATACGTCAGGAAGGTGTTTGGACTTATTTATGTAATCTATTATTCCTGTTAATCCTTGTTAATGTTATTATTCAGTTGTTATATTGTTTGATTATTTTCCGTGTTTTAAAATGTTTCACCAAGTGCCTACGACTCAAACCTTTGATTCTATTTCATTTGTTACTGATAATAAGTTAGTATTATAGAAGTCTCATTGAATTGAAAGTCTTATATTTTCGTGCAAATCTCTCGCCGATTTGATTGAGACAGTCTGTTCTCTAATCAGCTTAGATGTAATGTAACATTGCGTCTCGGTGATCCTTCTGACAAATCTGATTCGAACGAACGGTTACTGTACTTTGCTACTGCTAATGACCAGCGCAACGTACGTCTGATAGTCTCCTTAATTGGGATTTAGCGTCTTTTGAGTAACGAACGAATAGCACACAGACGAAGGAATATCAACGATTCTGCAATTGTATTTTACTATTGTACTGTATTTGCTATTATATTCCCTTTTTAATTTTGCTACAAGCTGTTGTAATTGGTAAAAAAAAAACAAATACTTCTCTCAATTTTCATAATTCTAATTTTACATACAGGGTGCTTCAGGATTAATGTAAAAAAATAATAGTGTATTCCTGACATCAATTTGAGTAAAAAAATGTCATATAAATTAATTTTATTTATTTGTTACTCTGCATAACATGAACTTAATCCAAATTGCAGTACCAGTGGACCTATAGCTTATAGTTTAATCCGAACCAAGTAGAAGTCAGTGAGATTTGAACTCATGACTTCTTGCTTGCTAATTATGAAACGCAAGTTTAACCTCGCTTTTATCCACTGGGCTACGATTACTTGATTTACCATTCAGTGTTCGCCTATTTTTAGGGTTAGTATATTTGGAATTATGTTCTTATTGTTCAGAGTATCAAATAAAATATAAAAATTCTCAATAATAACATAACAAGAGAGTGAGAATAAATTGAAAATAATTTGACAGATCTTTCGAAAACTTGTTGCCAGGCAATAGTCACGAAAGCCCGTAGGGCTTGAGTGGCTATTGCCAAATGGCAACCAGTTTGAGAAACATACTGGAGAATTATTTTATAATTTATACAATTCTCGAGTTATATTTAATTAGATTATTTTTTGATTTAGCTGTTGAGGTCGATTCATCCAATTTAAAAGGTTTTGAACTGGATCCATATCGACTGATTACTTATTAATGTATTCTTGGTAGTTGTTTCCAAGTTTGTTTGTGTATTTCTGTATCTAAAATGGAACTAAATCGATTTTTCCACACATTTTACTTGACGCGTTGACAGTTTTAAATAAATACCTATCATTTGTCACAAACAAAAAAGCACCTACAGAGATTATTCCCGGGAATAGTCACAAGAGCCATTATTCTCAGTATAATAATGGCAGGATTGATTAAACCGCAGACACGTGACATGCAATGAAGCATTTCATTGGTTTTGAGAAACGTCAAAAAATAATCACAGAAATATAAATTGATTTTGTATCAGAAATATGGATATAACATATAATACAGTTCCACAAAAAGACACATCAGACGACACGAGGTCAAAAGTTCACATCTATTTCAATCCATCAATACCAGTATCATCTCTTATACATCATGCATCCCGCTGCGATGAATTATCAATGCGGGTGGTTCACAATTAACGTCTAGACGAGGATGAACTGCAATTACATACTCACTATTTTGTTGTTCGACACTAATCACTCGATTATTATATTGACTGCGTTGTGTTCATCGTGGATGGCTTCATCTAATATTTATAATATGGTGAAAATAATGAATATGGAAAATACCAATTTATTTTGTTGGGGTTTCATACATATTTATGTGTAAAAGAATTTGTAAAACTTTGATCAAGATATATTTTAATCTGACTTTGACCGGTTTTGTCGCGCATGTGTCACCGACCAAAACTTCTGTCTATCATTTTTATTACTTAATTATACGAAAGTCTATAATTTAAACTGAAAATTAGCCTGTAAAAAATATGTCAACAACCACCCTTAAAATCGGCGCATTCACATCGACGCCATCTATAGTTTCCACCCGTACCCAAATCTAATTTCCTTTTTTTCATGTTTATCATGACATAATCTATTAAAAAAACCATTTCTGTTACTGGAAAAAATGAGACATCATTTTGCACCCTAGCTCTCTAACTATGAGGTTGATTTCCAATTGTGAAGCGCAGTTAATTAAAAAATAATTTTCTCCATAGCAACAATATTTCATGATTAATTAATAAACCAAATCAGCATTCAATTTCAAATTAATTAAACAAAAATGGCTATTGAAATTTTATTTAAATACATTTAATAATAGAAATGTTTAAATTTGCAATTCTGTTATTCTGGAAACAATGGTTAGAACAAAACAGCAAACAAACTGAATTGTTTGAGCAAGCAATCACATTACGCTATGAATAATAGTTGAAGCAACGAAGGTAAGAGATTATTATTAAATAATCAGATGAATAACTCGCTTTGACTGTTGATGTTGGGAAGTGTTGGTCCTACTATCGACGTAATAGGATAAAGGAGTAAAGCCTAGTGCCGCTTTACGTGATAAAATCTCCTGATTTACAAATCAGGGTGGGGGAACGCGCGGCAGAGGGCCGGGACAAGATTACCGTCCTGTTAACCAACGATTTCAATGTTTATTTTCAGTCCAAGATTTTGCATTTCAAACGAGGCAAGAGCTGGCGTTCATTACTTCCTAAATTCAATACTAAGCGTAGGAAATTATGTAAATATATCATTAGGGTAGTTTGAACAGGGTGGCTTCTCAGTAGATATCAATGTATATTGTTTATCAAATTTAGGATAAGATTCTAAAATAAAAACAAATAAATATATCAACACGCCTTTTACCCATTACTGCGTGTAGCACTCTACCAAACCAAACGTCGAAAAACGGCCCTCAACCACCTATCTCATTAATTGATTTATAAGGGTGAAATTTTTTTATTACTCCTTATATGCAGTTGTGCTGCAATACAGGAATAGATTGCTGGGTGCTTGAGGTGCATTTAAATAATTTATTTTATGCGCAACCGGGCCGAAAAATATATGTCTTAGCCCTAAAAAGCGAGCTTAAATTCTTGTTTTAGGCGCATGGGCCAAAAGGATATAATTCCTATGGATACATAAATAAAATGATAATTTTTGTTTATTGTGAATACTTGATTCTGTAAAATGTCATTTTGACATATAACCTATTTACAAATTTTAATCTTTGGGGCCCGTGATTTAACGGCTGGTAACCGCACTTCACGCGCATAAATATATCACTTACCGAAATCTGCTTGGGCAGAGTGCCACATCCAGTAATGGGTAAAAGACATGATGATATATTTATTTTATCTTTCTAAAATGCATGCTGTCATAGACTTTAAAAACCCGTAAGTGCTTACGGTTTATCTAAGAAGTAACATATATCTTAAGAGATAAAGCAGATGGTTCGTTTGTACCTTTATAAGCTTAGCAACACTTGAACTCTGCAGGAGTTCGTTGCATTTGCAGTGCAGCGAAAATGAGAGGAAATTCTAAAGTGTAAAACTCTAGTCATATGCAGCGAAGGTAAGTGTAAAAATTTCTAAATGAACTTTTCTGTGAATGGCACATAAAACGTTTACTGGAAACACAAAAAGTAAAACTAAAACTTCGTTTGAAGTTAGGGGTTGTTTTTTAAATGAAATCACAGTTGAGTATAGGGATAATTTTTGCGAAAACTTTCAATGAAGTCTCATTAAACATACTCCGACTAAATGCAATTAAAAATATTTTGATGTCACATGTTTATTTGGTTTTTACAAAAAGTTTTGTTGGAAAATTCGATATTTTAATTTCAATTTTGTGCGCGACTGAAACTGAAATGAGTGTCTCGTGTTATCGCCGACGAGGGTGCATTTCAGCGCTGAAATTCAGAAAAAAGACGTGCGAACGCTTCGAATTTGTTCCCTCTGTGTATTCGTTATATTTTTTCCAGTTAATTTAATTTTTGAAAGTCTTAAATTCTCGTTAACTAAACATTGATTAAATTCAATTGTTCCTTGGTTCTACTCGTATATGTGCTACAATTTATTCGTTGCGCTTTTGTTTCATAAGCAAGTTCAAATCTTTCTGACTTTCAGTACTACTAAGATCTGTAATAGGCTATTTCAACAGTACGGCGGGCGTTTAAACAAATATTTAAAATATTTCTGAACAAATTTTGTATAATATAAGTACAAACTGACAAAAACAAGGGTTGACAAGCGTGAATTTAGTTCCGAAAGATGTTTCGCGGTCTTGTCAAAGTATACCCATGTCTATCAAAAATGAAAACCTTCTTTCTCATTATTATCCTTTCCCTATTAATACTAATACTATATTTGTCACGATTAATTAATAAATTTTTATTATTTTTTTACTTCCTCAATCAAAATAATAATAATAAAAACATCTTTTAAGGACCGTGATTTAACGGTTGGCAACAGCACTTTACGCGTATAAATATATCACTTACCGAGATCTGCTTCGGCAGAGTGCCACACCCAATAATGAGTAAAAGGCGTGATGATATATTTTATTTATATTAATATATAAAATAATTAAATTTTTTGTGGAATAGCCTATTTTAGAACTGTTAGATCTAGTAGCTTCGTTGTAATGTAAGTAATTAATTAAAATTTAATTAACAGTACTATGAACGTAGGTACGCGTTGTATTTGTTTGCGATTTGATTTCGCAATATTTTTCCAGTTAATTTAATTTGTGAAGATCTTAAATTCCTGTTAACTAAATATTGATTAAAACAGTTGAAAGCATTGTGTAACTTAATCAACTTGAAGAAATAATTCTCAAATATTTACCCGGCTATGTAAATACTTCCTTTAACTAAACTCGTCGCTAAATTCGCTCCAGTTTATTTAAGGATTACAGATGTTTTCATTTTCACTATTTGCTTAGTGTGTTAACAAAACAGCATCGATTTTTTAATCACATTTCCTCCATTTTAATTACAATTTCTTTACGAGAAAAGAAAGAAGGTGTGCGACAATTGCCAGCTATAAATCCTGCTGTCGGGAAGCGCTTCTAATAATTTGTGGGCTGCCACCGTGGCTGGGTTCAACTCCCGTGTAATGGATACACGCGCGTAATTAACTCACACGCCTACACACACTAAGCACGCAATCATGACGCTTTATTATTTTACGAATAGAGCAGGAATTCATTTATGGACAATGACTTTTAATAATTTTCCGAGAAATTAAATAGTTTTTAAATTTATAATACTCCTTACAATTTTTATGGGATGGCTAGCACAGTGGTATGAAGTCGGCCTGTGGATCCTAAGGTCCCTGGTTCGATTCCCACAGGCGACAAATTTTCATAATTTGAAAAAGCTATCCCTGTGGCTCCTCCACCACTAACATGTTTGGGGGCCGTGATTTGACGACTGGTAACCGCACTTCACGCGCAAAATATATCACTTACCGAGATCTGCTTTAGCAGAGTGCCACACCCAGTAATGGGTAGAAGGCGTGATGATATATTTTTTTTTTTTTTTTTTATTTTTTCTTACAATTTTTAAATTATTATACAGGATAACCCCATGAAATATTTATTTTTTAAGTTAAAGGTTTTCCAATTTGGTGTTCTTGTAAACAAATATTTTTACAAATAAAGGTGAAATAAAGTTTCACACGTAAACAAATTACAATTATATATTTTTTGACATATTTGGATTTGATATTCAGATATACCAACATCAAATTTAAAATATATATGTAACATTTATAGTCACCCAGTATATTAAACTTGATTTTAACAGTAAATAAATAAATAATGGGGCAATGGTTTAGTGGTATCGAGTCGGCCTGTGGATCCTGAGAACCCTGTTTCAATCCCTAAAGCCGACAAACATTTTCACCAAATTTAAATTACCCCTGTGGCTCTCCCACCACTAAGATCTTTGGGGGCCGTGATTCAACGGCTGGTAATCGTACTTCACGCGCATAAATATATCACTTACCGAGATCTGCTTCGGCAGAGTACCACAACCAGTAATGGGTAGAAGGCGTGATGATATATTTATGTATATATATTTTTTATAAATAAGTAAAATGTAAGATCTAGATTGTTTTAGAAGCAGAATTTAATACGCTAAACATGTATTTGTACATTTTTGTTGTAAATAAGTTTGGGGAGCATTGGTAACAAAAAAATTATTTCCCTACGGCGCACTCCTCATGTAACAACCTGTATATTTTCTGTTATTCGTATAGTTTGGAGTTAGTGCTCAAACTTCCCCGGATAATTTAACCCTAGTGACGCATGTCTCACTTTACGCCCGGCGTAACCATTATCCACCCCATTGAATTACACCTCCTACCCGCCATCTCCCGCCAGCTACGCACGCCACTGAACCTCGCCGCTCACACCAATTACAAAATTAATTTCAATGTTTTTTTTTCTGTCAATTGAAAACTCATCCCGGAATGAAATGGATTTTTTATCTGTTTCTCGTTAATATATTTTTGAAATGATCCCGTAATTACTGAATTTTACCATAAATGAGAACTACCTAAAATGTAGGAGAAGTTATTAATAATAAAAATAAGCTTCGTAATCCTGATTTATAAAAACTGAAGCAAATTGCCTCTTCTTGTACCTTGGTAGGGTGTTTATGTTGTTTATGTTGGCAGGAGTGCGCGTGGTGGGCAGGTGTGTTGTGGACGATCAACACATTACCCCCTGCGCCCCTGTGAGGGGGTGGAATAGTTTCTTATGTTTAATTAAAGCGCGCTTCATACATAATTCACCTCATAAGGCTTAGTTCACACGTTCATTACCGTGCGGTAAAGACACGCGCACCGAGCTACTGCTTTATGATGACGTGAAGTAATCCGAGACACAACAAAACTACCGCAACCTACAAACATCACAGCACGCCTTGCGAACGAAGGATTTCATCCGTGGAAATTCAACAAATTTATTCCAAATCGGACAGATGTATAAAACATGATACTGAAATCTGATATTTTGAATGTTTATGTACTTGTTTGATTAATAATTTCCGTTATTAGTTTGAACTATAACGAAATTTATAACCTTTGTATGGAGTAGATAGCTCAGTGGTATCGAATCGGCCTGTGGATCCTGAGAATCCGAGTTCGATATCTTTGAGGGCTGTGATTTGACGGCTGGTAACCGAACTTCACGTACAAAATATATCACTTACCGAGATCTGCTACGGCAGAGTGCCACACCCAATAATCTGTAAAAGGCATGATGATATATTTATATTTTATTTTATAAACTTAAAAAATTTACGTATTTTTAATTTTTTGTTAATTTAATAATTATGGAAGGACTTGGTCACTGGAATGTATTTTAAATATTTACGGGCATTAAAATCTATTTTTCCTGAAACCGGCAAGAAAGTGCATACTTTCCTTACCAATTTTAGTACGTAAAGTAGGTTTTTACTGAAACAGTCAAGTAAAGTACGTGTTCAAGGTTACAACAAAAATTACAGTCTAATAAAGTATAAAACAGTCTGGTAAAGATTTTACCTGACTGTTTTGTATTTTACCTTTACCTTTTTTTAAATCATTTAAATTAGCGCGAACAATCTTTTGCGAGTACTCGCAGTTTGTAAACCTCGACCTGTTAAAACATGCCTGTACTATCAAAAAATCTAGTTTCCGACCTAGTGATACAAATAACTATTTAACGAAATCATGAGTAAAACAATATTGATCGTATAGTCCACGTATACGTAACGCAACGTAACGTAACCATGTTTGGCCATCTTACTTGCGAATGTAATTAATTTTTTGAATGTGAGTGAACGAGCGAATTCGACGAATTTGCGATAAAAACCTCCAGGAATGTATGGAGAGAAGTTGGAGTGAAATCCGTGCGCCTGGAACACTATTAAATTCTTGAAATGATCCGCGTTCGATACAACCCAAACATTAAATTCCCTACATTCCTTCATCCCACCACCAAATTAACCCCAAACAAACAATCACTGGGAAATCTATGAGAAAGTTAAATGAATCATTTCTCTATTTCCTAATCACTGCAGATTACATATCTCACCAAGACTCTGTAATAAAACTAATTTATTTATTTATTTATTTATTTTTATGGGGTAATGGCTCAGTGGTATTGAGGCGGCCTGTGGATCCTAAGAAACCTGGTTTGATCTCCACAGCTGACAAACATTTTTATCAATTTAAAATTATCTCTGTGGCTCCTCCACCACTAACATCTTTGGGGGTCGCGACTTGACGGCTGATAACCGCACTTCCCGCTCATAAATATATCACTTACCGTGATCTGCTTCGGCATAGTGCCACACCCAGTAATGAGAGAAAAGGTGTGATGATATATTTATTTTTATTTATATTTATTTAGAGTTTACTTAATTTTTATTGGAATTATCCTCGCAGTGTGATATGTGAACGTAACTACCCCTAGTATTTTTGACAAGCCCTCATTGAACGTGCTAGACGCGATGGTCTATTTTTAGAGTGGGTAGATGTCAGAGTTTCGTTTCAAGGGATGTTAAACACGGAGAAAGAACAAAGAGTTTGATACATTGTCTGCGTTTAACGCGATGTAACTGAAAAGTCGAGAGTCATGATCACACAACTAAAACTTGCAAATTGCAATTTGATGATATTTATTGGTTTTAGTACAAAAAGAACAGAGTTGCTGAACTACTAAAGTTTTAACTTGAATATTCAATTAACTTTCAATTAACACTTATTTATAATCCCAAAAAATAACGTAACCCCGCCACTTCCTGTTTTTAATAAACAAACTATAATCTGAAAAACTTATATCATGCCTAATAATATATATTTTAAGAGAAGGCTAGGGCTTCATTTATTATTTTTTACAATACTTGTACTGCAAGTTACCTATTGATGACAAAATTTAAACACAAGTGGAACTTTTATTGCACACTAGTTTCCATGGTTACATTAGGACTTTAATATTTACTTACTGTCCACCGTGAACAGTAAGTAAATATTACATATCAAGGTCCTGTTTATCTTGACAACAATTTGACAGCTGTCAATTTTGAAACCTATTTTTCTTTTCCTTCTATTTGTGCAAGTATTGTAAAAAATAGTTTACTAACCTCGAATTATAAGGATTTTTTTTAAGTCGCGAATGTTGAGGAAATCTCGACACTTCGGGCTTCGATTTCCCAAACTACATTCTTGACCTAAAAACGGTCACTTATAGTTCATGGTACGTAATATGTACTATTTGTCTTTGGCGCAAAAGTTACTGTAAGTTGTGGCTCCCGTGTACTGTAATTATTTTTGTTGTGGAGTGTAGCAAATACTATTGTAGGCACCTCCTCCGGAAATATGTTTGGCGTTCTCAGAATGTTATCTGGCTCGACTAAATTATTATAAAAAAGACAAATAAGTCAAATGAAAGTAAGTTTTAACTGATTGTTAGTTATTATCAAGTATGGTACATTAGGCGAAGCATAGCACGTATAATATTTATAAGCAATGTCCTCGTGATGTTGTATGACGTATAAAAAAATCATAAGTTAGTAGGCTGTGTGGCATGACGATAATGGCTCTGCTGCTTTTACAGGCCATTTCATTTCACCCCGTCTACAGCCAGGGAGCAGTGTAGAGAGAAAGAGTGAGTCGGGAGTACGCTAAGCCGACGTCGAATCTGAATGTGACATCTGTAGCAAGAGGTAGTAGGGTAGCGACCCGCCAACAACCACGACCATCCCCTTCCTCACACTACCTTGGATTCACAATAAAGAGAGATTCAAAAACATAATTACAATTAGAAAATATTACTTAGATTTATTTATATTTTGCTTGACTTGCGCAGAAAACGCAACTTTCTTCTCGAGAAATAGTGAAGAATAGTCTCGTATTACATAATAAGTCAGGAAAGTGATATTTTACTTGACGAAGCGTTTATTTGAAATACAAGGTCGCAGACCGAGTATTTTAATCCGCTGAGTTAAACAAAAAACACTTTCCTGGCGTATTAAAATTACCCCTGTAGCTTCTCCACTACTAACATCTTTGGAAGCCGTGATTTGACGGCTGGTAACCGCACTTCACGCACATAAATATATTACTTACCGAGATCTTCGGCAGAATGCTACGCCCAATAATAGGTAAAAGGCGTGATGATATATTTATTTATTTATTTATTTATAATTAATCATAAATACTTGAAAATATTTAAATTTTTTGGTATGAATTGTACTGACAGCAGACTATGTATCCAAGGTTACAACAAAAATAACAGTCAGGTAAAATCTTTACCAGACTTTTTTGTACTTTACCAAACTGTTATTTTTGTTGTAGCCTTGGATACGTACTTTACTTGACTGTTTTTGTAAATACCTACTTTTCATACTAAAATTGGTCAGGAAGGTAAGAACTTTCTTGACGATTTCAGAAAAAATATGTTTTTCGTTGATCGTTCCTTAATAGGTTTCATTAATATATACAAAATCATATGTTGGTATCGAGTCGGCCAGTGGATTCTGTGAACTCTGGTTTCCACGGCCGACAAATATTTTCACCACATTAATACTACTCCTTTAGCTCCCCCTCCACTTACATCTTTGGGGGGGCGTGATTTGACGGCTGGTAACCACACTTCACGCGCAAAATATATTACTTACTTAAATGTGCTTCGGTTGAATACCATACTCAGTAATGGGTAGAAGGCGTGATGCTATATTTATATTTATTTATTTATTTATTTATACATTAATGGTCGCAATTATTGGATGCTTTTTTATTAATGAACAATTTTTACTTATATTCGTTGTAGCTTAAATAACTATAATGTTATCATTGTTCAGTATTCATTGCAAAATAAAACGCACAAAAATAAACGCTAGTTCTATCAGAAGTGAGTTCCCAATAACAGCGACTGAATAGAACAGGAAGTGACGTAGTACAAGGCGCAGGCAGGAAGATAAGAAAAACTCATTTCTAGAACAATGACTTTGCTAACCGGGGGTCACTGTCGCAGTTGCCCTTCGTTCTCTATAAATAATTTATTTACACTTTTCCTTCGCTCGGCAAGTGATAGAATTTACAATGAAATTGACGCGAAAATGCAACGAGTTTTCCACTAACTTACACTCGCAACAAGAAGAAAGGAAACTTGTAATATTTCGTTTGTTTTTACGTGTTTATAGCCCTGTTACACCCCGTGATAAAATGTTGTCTTGATTACGCACGTGAAGCGCCGGACACATCATCTGTTATTTTACAACTGTCGTTACATGCGTTATATATCGTATTTCACACCGTTTCATTTCTGATATACGACCATGCAGGCCCGGACTTGTACACATTTATACAGCCCTCTTATTCTCAGTTAGATTGGTAAGAATATTGTTAATATCTGTTGAGATAGTTTTGACATATGTCAAATGTTTGCCAGAGGATTGAAATGTCTCTTTTAATCTCGCCGACATTAAATTGACAGGCAACAAGTATATTATAAACCTTAAAACATTTCACTTTGTTCATGTTGCTCTTAAGTTACCTAAAAATTAGTATAATGCTGTCATTGTCAATTATAAGTCAATATCGAAATTAATTACTAATTCAAAATGTATGGCTGGGAGTGTAAAAAATAGTGTTTTTACAATACTTGTACTGAAAATTACCTATTAATGATAAAATTTATACACTGTAAGTGCAACTTTTATTGCACAGTGGTTTCCATGGATGTATCAGGACTTTAATATTTACTTACTGTCCACCCTGAACTGTAAGTAAATATTACATATCAAGTTCCTGTTTATCTTGACAACAATTTGACAGCTGTCAATTTTTAAACCTATTTTTCTTTTCCTTCTATTTGTGCAAGTATTGTGAAAAATAGCTTACTAACCTCGAACTGTAAGTAATTTTTTTAGGTCGCGGATATTTAGGAAATCTCGACCTTTCGGGCCTCGATTTTCCAAACTACATTCTAGATACCTAAAAACTGTCATTTACAGTTCATGTTACGTAATATACTATTATATCACAGATCTAAAGTGCATTTAATCTCTCAGATTATTATTTCCCTCGCCTACGGCCTGTGAAATAAATTTCAGCCCCAGGATGATTAAACTATGCAATTTAGTCAGTTGGTTAAAATTCAAAAATTGCTTATAGATATTTTTATTCCTTACAAAATTCTGATTTCTGACTATAAAATCTACAAGTGCGAATCTGACAAATAATATTTTTGTAGTATGAACTAAGGTGCCTATGGGCCCGGTCCTGGATTTACAACTTTGTATATTTACGGACGTGATTAACCTTCTGTAATATTAAAATAATATTTAACGAGATTGAATATCTGAAGATAATAAAAATTTAATATTGTTTTGTAATCAAATCCAAAAAAATAAAAAACGAATAGTCATTATTATAAAGTTGTACGGTTTATAGTTGAGTAGTGAACATGTGAACATCTGGGGCTTGTGACTCATAAAACTTTGGAGTTATGGAAAAGTAGTTCCAATATTTTATTTTCCAATTTATAGTTTGAAGAAACAAGTGCTCTCGCAGCGGTAGTTTTACTAACAAGCAGTTTTTATTAACAGAATATTCGATGGTTGTTAGTGACATCGCACTCTGGAATATTTTATGTGGCGCGCAATGTTACAAATAATGGGGTATTTCTTTGAAAGACTTGTAACGACGACTGCAATATTTTAGAGTGTATTCCGTAATCATCTTGCTTGCAGTGTTTGAAATATTTCAAGAAATTTTGAATCCGTGATACGATCGTCTTGTTGGCGCATCCACCAATTTTTATTATAAATTTATTTTCCTAATTATGTATATCAGCAATATTGAGAGTTGCAACTATGGGATAGGTGGCTTAGTGGTATCGAGTCGACTTCGTTTCGATGCCCACAGCCGACATACAATTTTCACCACATTAAAAACTACCCCCTGTGGCTCTCCCTCCACTATCATCTTTGTGGGTCGTGGTCTGTTATGTAAGAGTGCCACATCCAGTAATGGGTTAATTGTAACACGATAAATGAAATGCCGTTGAGCTCATCTTCATATCTCTGTTTTTTCTTTTAGTTTAGAAATATTTTTAGAACAAAATTATAATTATCCTTATCCGTTGATTAAGATCTCTGTAATGTTGAGTTGAAGTTGAATGCATTGAACAGATGGGCGAAGATACAAAGTGCACTGAATGCACAACTCAAACACTGCGTACATTTACACAGTCAGGAAATACTCCGGCAAGTCCGGGCATTCCGGGCACACAACAACATACAATCAATTAGCGAAGTTCTCTCGGTATAAGTCTGACCGGATGTGGATAATGGAGCATTGTCCCTTCACTGCTGGCATGCAGATCCGCCACGTGGACATAGACGTCACTACGTTTACCATACACCAGTGGCCACCAACCATTTTATGAAAGAGATGACATCTTATTAGATTATAAATAAATAAATATATCACCACGCCTTCTACCCATTACTGGGTGTGGCACTCTGCCGAAGCAGATCTCGGTAAGTGATATATTTTTGCGCGTGAAGTGCGGTTACCAGTCGTCAAATCACGGCCCCCAAAGATGTTAGTGGTGGAGGAGCCACAGGAGTAGCTTTTTTGAAATTATGAAAATTGTTTGTCGCCTGTGGGAATCGAACCAGGGTTCTCAAGATCCACAAGCCGACTTCATACCACTAGCCACTCCATAATTAATAATTTACCTATATAATTAAAAATATATATGGGTTTATGATGGCGGATATTTTGGCGAGACCAGATATTTTTCATCGATAGTCATGTTTTTCACAGTAAAAAGGGACGGCATTTTTTTTAATGGCATCCTGTAATTTTTTTATCCCAGTCGAAAGAGTTTTTTTTTGTCAATCCGTTTATGACGTATATTTGAGCCGCTTAACTTCAGTTTGTTCGGATACAGAGTGAAATGAATTAAGTAATGCGTAGTAAACGTAGCAATTGATATGATAATGGCGAGTCGACGAGAAGAAAGTGAAAATCGTTCGTTTTATTTGGCAGTAATGGTGGGCGAATTCTCGGTAGAGGCATTACCGGTGGCTAGGTTGTAGATCTTACATTGCGTGCTAAACCCTAAGTAATGGGTTCCGCACTTTTAAAACGCCGCTGCGACGCCGTTACACCGCACCCTCGACGCCACAAGACGGACTGAGTACGCCATTTGTCATAGCTTCTCCTTTTATACTCCTATGCTAACGTTTATTCTACATTCACACTTACATTTTAATTGGAATTGTTCTTCTACTAAAATATCTCTGTTTATTAAACTCAACAAATCTAGTATGTGCAAATTTACCCTTCTATTCTGTAAGTGAATCATTATCTGCTACTGATTGATATGATAATGACAATCCCGACTTCGACTTATGTACCAAGGGTGAAAATTGGCTTTTCTAGTCCGTGGCATGATTATTAGCACGAGGAGCAAAGCGGCGGGCTAATCATTCATTTGATTTTTCAGTTGTTTTTGTAATTTTCATATTTATTAAATAATTTTCTACTTACATATGTCAAAATAAAAATAAATAAAATAAATAAATATATCATCACGCCTTCTACCCATTAATGGGTGTGACACTCTGCCGAAGCAGATCTCGGTAAGTGATATATTTTTGCGCGTGAAGTGCGGTTACCTGCCGTCAAATCATGTTAGTGGTGGGGGAGCCACAGGGGTAGTTTTTTTAAAATGGTGAAAATTATTTTTCGCCTGTGGGAATCGAACCAGGGTTCTCAGGATTCATAGGCCGACTTGATACCACTGAACTAGCTACTCCATTAAAAATATAAAGAATTAATTCAAAATTTGTACTCTACTAAAAACAAAAAACGGACCATCTCACAATTTCTTATTTCTATAAATTTTAGACATATCGATACATTTTTCAATCCCAATTTTGACTTCAAACACCTCCACAATCCTGCCTCAGAGTCATAAAAATATTCCAATCTTCGACTGAGCTTTAAGGATAATAAAACTCGTCTGAAAAATCCAGTTCTGCTTTTAAGAGAAATAATCTGGTAGCATTCCACTTAGAGCCCGGGTCCATGTGTCAGCCGAGCCGATACATCACCTACGAGTACAGTAGCGGCGAAACAGGGGCAAATGAAAGAGCTGGCGTTGGGCCAACCTCACACCCGCTGGCTAATTGGTTGTCACGTTCTTGTTACTCGCTAAGAGAGAGAGAGAGAAGTGAGAACGTTCATAGGTTTTTATCTGGTGCATGATGCTGGTGCTGCTGCAGCTCCAACTAATATGTTAACTATGCACGAATTATTAGCGTAGAAGAGCACGCGGCACGTCACTCTATTGAAACTTTGCTATTGTAGGAAACTTAACAACAACTAGTGAACATTTTACAAGATAGGAACGACGCAAAAACTACGACATGATGTACATTACAACGCTGTGTACACACAACAAAATCAAGGATGTTACCGAGTTTGAATCTTGTCAAAGACGATCTGTAAAGTCAAATAAATAAATATATCATAACGCCTTTTACTCATTACTGGATGTGGCACTCTGCCGAAGCAGATCTCGATAATTCATATATTTATGCGCGTGAAGTGCAGTTACCAGCCATCAAATCACAGTCCTCAAAGATGTTAGTGGTTGGGGAGCCACAGGGGCAATTTTAAATTGGTGAAAATATTTGTCGGCTGTGGGGATCGAACCAGAGTTCTTAGGATCCACAGGCCGATTCGATACCACTGAGCCATTACCCCATTATCTGTAAAGAATTATCATAATTGATAAAACAAGTGAAATGATAATTGCTGATTGTTCCCCTCTATTCTGTAACTATATCATTATCTGTTACTGATGATAAGTTAATGACAACCCCTATTTTTTATGATTACTCTGTATATGAATACCACATCGGTCTCTTGTGGCTAAAATAATTTATTCTGTTCTTTCTATTTTATTTTTATATGTATTTTGATCTCGTATGAAACTGACAATATAAAAAAATATATTACTTTTAATCTCACTTTTTACGAAACTGTCATTGAGCTGTCATTACATTTATTTTTATAATAAGAGCTACGTATACAAATAAAATAAAATATATCATCACGCCTTTTACACATTACTGGGTGTGGCACTCTGCCGAAGCATATCTCGATAAGTGATATATTTATGCGCATGAAGCGCGGTTATCAGCCGTCAAATCACAGCCGCCAATGATGTTAGTGGCGGAGGAGCCACAGGAGTAATTTTTTAATGTGGTGAAAATGTTTGTCACTTGTAGGAATCGAACCAGGATTCTCAAGATCCATAGGCCGACTCGATACCACTGAGCCATCTACTGCTAAAGCTACGTATACAAGTAAAATATGAAAATAACATAAAAATGCCAAGGTAAATTATTCTGGTCACTGAATACCAAAATTATAATAATCAATACAGTAATGATTAAAAAGAAAAGTTGTCATTAATTAATCAATCATTAACTGATAAAGATCCATTTATAAAAAAGAAGGGTGCATCATGATCCCAGTATTAAGTTTCTGTTGTGTAGTGTAGAAAATAAGTATTACCGCATGCATTAAATGTTGCTGCAACATAGTTTAAAATGTGTTACGTTGAAAACTCTAAGAAAATATGTACCGAAAAACGGTCGTGAAGGGAATAATTTTTATGTATAAGCAGATAAGTATGGTATCCGTCTTTTAGGGATATTTTATTTGTTCAAAAGTCAAATTTATCGTGAGAAAAATTGCGGGCAGGCCCAGGTATCCTGCACACTCCTTCCGCGGTTCAAATCCCTGCCGGGTGCTTGCGCGCGCTCTGAAAGCTCGTTTCGTTGAGATAAGATTCTTTGAGCTTTATAGTTGCATAACTTAACTCGACTCTGAGCTTTCATGGAGCTTGAATATGAACGGGAGGCCTTTCTATTTTTTTTTATTAAACTGCGCGTTTATGTGGAAGTTTTTTTGTTCTTTAAAACAAAAGAAAATTTAACAAAATCCATTCGGATAAGATGGCTGCACTTGCAATCATATTTACTTGAATTTGCGAGTAGTCAATGCTGTATGTTTCTATACAGTTAATTGATTGAATAAAATTGTCTTTCATCGTTTCGTCTTGATAAGAAGAAGAAACTGAAATTCGGCAGCTGTCAGTTGCAAGTTTCAATTGTTATCGACATTTTTCCAGATCATTGCCATCTGAATCGCTTTTATAATTCAGAAATGTCCATAGAATTGTGAACGACTGTCTAATTTGTTGACTATTTAAATGCTTTACTGAATACTGAAAAATAATAATTATTCATTTTGCTACCAATGTGAATAAAATCAATATTTAATTAACAGTATTTGAATGTATTGGAACTTGGAATGGTTTTAAATCGTATACAAATAGAATTATTTTGTTCAACATTACTGTCAATTTAAAAGTATAGATTTTATCGGTTTTATTATGATTAACTTTACTTTGTTTATAAATAAACATGTCAACAAATGAAACAATTATTTGCTAGGATTAAACAATGGAAATTTCACAGAATTTATATCGGTTTTTCAGTGTTTGTCGAAGTAAAGTATTATGTTTCTCGTTTACTGTGGTATGATCAGTGCCGTCTTTACCATAGGGCACATGGGGCACGAGAGGAGTTCAATTTTTAATGCAATTTTGCTAAGTTGAACAAAATTTTACTAAATCTAAAAAAAAAACACATAACTTAAACTTTCGTAATTAATTCTATAAAATGTATACAAGTATTAAAATAACTCTAAAATATTTAAAAGAACTTTAAAATAAATAAATAAATATATCATCACACCTTCTACCCATTACTGAGTGTGGCACTCTGCCGAAGCAGATGTCGGTAAGTGATATATTTTGCGCGTGAAGTACGGTTACCAGTCGTCAAATCACGGCCCCCAAAGATGTTAGTGGTGGGGGAGTCACAGGAGTAATTTTAAATTGGTGAAAATTTTTTGTCGGCTCTTGGGATCGAACCAGGGTTCTTTGGATCCACAGGCCGAGTTGCTACCACTGTGCCATTATCCCATATAAAAGAACTTTGAGGACATAATAGAAGATTTTGCACAACAGAAATCCTGAAAGAAACTATCATCATTAACATAATTCCAATTAAAAAAATACGAGTAGTAATCACTTCACTTATATTTGATTTGTATAAAGCTAACCATAATAACCAATAAAGTCACTAAATAAAACTACATATTGATATTTTCATTCACATTTGTTTTGGTTTTTTAAAAGGGCCCCAAATTTTGTGTGCCCAAGGGCCTCTGCATGACCTAAGACGGCCCTGGGTATGGTATAATAATGTAAGTAAACTGAGTGACGTACAGGGGATGTATTTTTCATTTTTCACCAATGTTGAGCTGTTTAGTGTATCATGATTTGTGTGGCACATTTCGCATAATAACGTAATTCGTTCCGGAGTACATGCGTTTGACAGCGCGTATTTTACACTGTTGACGACTGCTTCTGCGTTGCTTCTGACATCAACTTGAACAGTTCGATGCTGTGATTGGTGTATCAGCTGTTTGCTGTGCCCCATGTTGTTTTGTTTTGATTTATCGTTTTGTTTTGTTCATTTTTCAATTTACACTTTTAATTTACAAGATTGATGTCTGGCTAGGTTTGATTTATAACGCGGAATAATCGGTTGACCATCATAACATTATATTCTTTTTTGTCGTCATCATCAAAAAACCATTTTTTGTATGCGGTCGTCACACGTGACACGTCATTAACGCCGCCATCTTGTCAGGACATTAGTGCGGGTGTTGTGTATTCTTCGCTCGCGACAGATTTATCCTGTGACATTTGACCTCAGCCTGCGTGCGTACGTGTGTGCGTGTAATGTGAATGTCTTGGAATGTCTCCTTGTTCTTGTCTTTGTCCTCGTCGCTCACTTGTTTAATTATTTCACCCCATCACTTGACTTGGAAACTTTAATTAAATTTGGTAATTCTTATGACTTGGTTACTGTCTAGAGGAAATGATCTTAATGTTTTTATTACTCCTTTTTCTTCTAGATCCTATTTAGTGGAGTTAGTATAGCGATAATCTTACTATAATTATCGTGAAAAATCTCAGCCTATGTTGTATACTACTTAAAACACTGCTACTACGGAAATTAATCACAATTGCAGTAGATTATACGAGTGGTGCTTGGCATGGGCGTCCGCAGGGAAGGTAAGGAGGGACGCTTGTCCCCCTCTGGTTATTAACTAACCAAATACAATATAAATATGTATATATAAATAAAATAAAAAATTAAATTATAAGTTTCTTCTTCAATGGCACTAGAGCCCAAATCGGGCCTGGGCCTACCGGGCACACCGAGCCGCAGTTTTTACACTGCCGTACTGCCGGTTTCCGTAGTCGATGTTACTTAAGGCATATGTATAAGTGACTAGCTTATAGCGCCCGACTATGATTAATACAAGTAACTGTATTTTTTTATTTTAACGACAAATCATACTTTGTCGACAGGCGGATTTGAACTGACGAATCTTGGTTCAGGTGACATCACAGCATGTTAAGAGATGTGCATTCACACGCTCGACCACCGCGCCTTTAATTATAAGTTTAAGGATAATAAATACAAGTTGAAACTAAATTTCCAACAATATTCTTATGGCCAGCTAACGACATGTTCCCTATCGTAACGATTGAGTAATCTAAGTTTATTAAATATACGTAGAGACAAAATATTAGAAAATAAGAAAGGTAAAATAGCTAAATCGAAATTGATTGAAGAAGTGGTGTAAATTTAAGGAAGAGATATTCAAAGAGTGTTTTCTTCTTCTTCAATTCAAACAAAGAATAATAATTTATTTCACAACTTTAAATATTTTTTTGTCTATTTGTTCGGTATTTGTATATAATTTATGTATATCTGAGATTTGTTTGGTAGAATTGCAATATGTAATTAATGGAGCGCGAAACGAATAGTAGAATAGAAAATGTAATTGTATAAGTGCAGCACACTGAAAGTTAAAGTGCAGAATATCTTCCATGTCACTATGCCAGGGTAGATATTACATTGCGACGTAACACAACGTTACGTTAACGTAATATTCCAGTGTTGTAGAAAAACAACAAACAAACAACACACCGCTACATGCATGCATATTAGAGCAACGTGCAGGGCTGCCGACACCGCAAACATAAAAACACTACTTTCAAATCCATTATCTACACATTAAATTAAAAACTTTACCTCGGCTAATATTCCTTATTCATTTCTTTTTCACATCTCCGTCCCACATTGACAGTTTTACATTTCTCAAAATCGTACGGAAACCATGTGTTTATCGATCACCGTGCGGTAAAAACTAGGGACTTTTTTGTAATGTTAGCATTGGCGAGTGTTTGGAGGTTAGTTATTTTTACTAATTTTAGGGCTAATTTGTGCATTATAAACTCAAATGTATATATATATATATATCTGCACGTCTTTTACCCATTACTTGGTGTAGATCTCAATAAATGATATATTTATGTGCGTGAAGTACAATTACCATCCGACAAATCACAGCCCCTAAAAATGTTAGTAGTGTGGCAGCCACAGGGGTAATTAAAATTTGATGAAAATGTTTTGTCGGCTGTGAAAATCGAACCAGGGTTCTCAGGATCCACAGGCCGACTCGATACCACTGAGCTAATGCTTAAATCTAATTAATTATAATTCAATTTGCAGTTACTATGTACAACCAATAAAAAATAGTTATACATATAATTAAAATATCTTTAATAAATATTATTTATAGCGTAATACGCCGCAGAGAAAATTCAGCTGGGCGAGTCCAACATGTGAAAGTAGGGATGTTACGATGTTATGGAACTGACTGTCAATTTCGTGCTTGGAGGTTACAGAATTTATCTACTTTAAATCAATAATTTTGTGTATCACACGTTCAAAAACTGTTTCACGAATACTTGCAATTTGCAACTCGACTTTCGGCTCATCCTATAAAAATATGCTCGCACTTACAAAAGTCCGGTTTCTGGTTTAGCGATACAAATAACTATAGAAGCTACTGGTTAGGCAATATTCATTTAATATCGTAACTGGTTCAGTCGTTCTTCGTTTCACCCCCGATGTAACCATCCTGCTACTAAAGGCTGGTAGTGATTGCAATCTCGAGAGCAGGTTGTTTGTTTCAAGTGCTTCTAAACTTGGATTTTTAGCGGCGGAAATGGACCGCGCCGATAAGATTGTTACGGAAGTCGCAGTCGACTGTTCAATCACTTCGGCGAATACTGCACCAGGGCTAATTGAAACGCTTTTTGGTGGAGGAGCCAACATCGATATTTATAGAAGAACGATAAATTGTATAGGTACAGTTTAATTAAAAATCAAACTGAAGCATTTCGTATACAGAATGAGTTATTATTATTTTTTTCTTGGCCATCATTGGGATCTCGAGAACGGTTAATTTAGCAAATTAGTGCCATGTTTTGAAATGATTCTAATGAAGTCTTTGTTTTTCCAAATAAAAATACACAGGTTACTAGATATGAGGAAAAATGTGAAATTTACGATTTTCTTTCAATCATTTTAATTTCAAAATGGTGGCAAATGGAAACAAAAATTTCAAATACAAGTTGTAGGTATCAAAGCCTTCTTTACACTAGGAAGTAAAAATATTTTTTACAGTTACATTTTTTAATTGGAAATACTCATATTTTTTTATTTTATTACAAAGACAGAATTTTCTAACAATTTTACTCGATTTATTTGTTGTATTTGAATAATAATATCCTATTAAATTAATATTATTGAAAATAAATAAAAATAAATATATCATCACACCTTGTACCCATTACTGGGTTTGACACTCTGCCGAAGCAGATCTCGGTAAGTGATATATTTATGCACGTGAAGTACGATTACCGACCGTCAAATCACGATCCCCAAAGATGTTAGTGGTGGGGAGCCACAGGGGTGGTGGGGATCGAACCAGGGTTCTTAGGATCCACAAGTCGTTTCGGATACCACTGAGTCATTACCCCATATTATTGAAAACCAATAAATTAAGTATGCTATGAACATACAGTTTCCGAACGATTATGAGATTTGTAAAACTATCAATCTCGGATGGAGGCTCGAAAACTACTATTAATGATTCATTTTTGAATCTTGCAAGAACCTCTTTGTTCTAAGATTGCATCTGAGTCCATTAATGTCTTCAGTAAACAATTGAAACTTGGAGTGAAACTGCATAGAAAATAAAGTCCAAACTTCCCCTTAACTATCCAACTAGTTAACTTCCCAACCAATCACTTTGTTCTCCGCGTATAGGTACACCCCGTACCACAACTCAATCATCGGATTCTTCTTTGCAAATGATTTGTTTCTGGATAGAGAGTGTGTATTGACATTTGTATTCGGCTGGTGGATGAACAGTTGAAGGATGCGAAAGGTCGCTTTGTGCATGGAGTTCCGGAGCGCAAAGAGTTTTATTTGTTTTGGAAATGACGGGTAGGAAAGAAAAACAGTGAGGTTGCTGCTGCTGCAACGTATTTGATAAAGTTCCCAGCGCGAGTTGACGCGAGTTTGTCGAGAGGATTGTTTACAAAAGGATTCCGATGCAGAATTGCATGGAAATTTGAACGGTGATTTATGGTTGTGGAAAATATTCATTGCTTTCTTGTTCACTTCAAATAATGCAACAGAATTATCATTAAGCTTAACTCTTTTACAATGAGATTCACAAGAGAGGCCATGTGTGCGCTAGTTGAGATTATTTAGCCATGTGGAACGTATGTTGAATAAGAAATTGATGAAACTAGTGAATGTTGGTAAAATTGAGGAAAGAATACATGGATGGATGAGATTAAAGATTTGTTGTATGCATGAAAGATGAGACGAACTTGTATGAAAGGAATTATTAATGTAAATGAGCGTAGAAATATTTGACAAATTCTAGGATGATGGTTAGAGAGCTAGGGTGCAAAATGATGTCTCATTTTTTCCAGTATCAAATGGTTTTTTAACAGATTATGTCATGATAAGCATGAAAAAAAGAAAATTAGATTTGGGAATGGGTGGCAACTATAGATGGCGCCGATGTGAATCCGCCGATTTTAAGGGTGGTTGTTGACATATTTTTTACATGCTAATTTTGTTAATGTTAAATTTGAACAGTTATTATTCTTATATATCAATAGTGCAACTAATGTTATTTTCCAATATTGATTGTATGGTTGCATTTATAAAGCTGTGTTAACTATCCAATTAGTTATTACGATTTGCAATTACACTTATCAATTATAGTTAGAGAGCTAGAGTGCAAAATGATGTCTCATTTTTCCTAGTGACAGAAATAGGTTTTTTAATAGTTTGTCTTAATAAACATGAAAAAAAAGAAAATTAGAGTTGGGTACGGCTGGCAACTATAGATGGCGCCGATGTGAATGCACCGTTTTTAAGGGTGGTTGTTGATCTCTACACTAGTCCACTGTCAGAGTTTCTGTCACCAACGAGCAAACAGCAATAATTTCTGTCAATAATTTTTTTGTCATGTATTTATCGTGAACAAGTAGTAATATATCACACGTCACCATAAAAATTGCCTACTTTGACCGGTTTTGTCGCACATGCGTCACCAGCCAAAACTTCTGTCCACCATTTTTATACTGAATTATACCAAAGTCTATAATTTAAACTGAAAATTAGCCTGTAAAAAATATGTCAACAACCAGCTTTAAAATCGGCGCATTCATATCGGCGCCGTCTATAGTTGCCACCCGTTCCCAAATCTAATTTTATAGGATTATAAAAGGAAATATGAATGTGGATGGTGTAACAAGATAGGAATGTTTGACGAAGATGAAGTACAAAATAATTTTTGATACAATGAACTAATTAGAACGTATTTAATAATTAAGATTTAACAGCAATAATTCATTTTAGAAAATACATGTCATCATACATACACGCGTGTTAATGAAGGACAAATCGAAGCGTTCCGGGCATCCGGATCCAGGCTCCGGACTCCGGTTAATCCGTCTGAAAGGATGCGGGGTTTATCTGGCTTTACAGACCCGGACTCAGTGTCATTGTCATGTCTATACCCCGTCCTCCGCCATCGCGTGTGAATCGCTTAAATCCTCCGTTTTTTGTTTTGCGAGAGAATGACAGCTTTTTAAATATGATTATTTTGTTTTATTTTTACGCTGAATTTATTTCATGTTTGAAAGAGATAAGCTTGAATGTGCCATTTATATTTTATTTATTTCTGAATAAAAATACGTTCATTTGCAATTGACACAAATAAAAGAAATATTAAAGAGAAAATAGTGTACAGAATTTACAGAAGAAGTAACATTGTGTACACCTCATTCGTAAAATGTACTCGTTTCTTTGGCATTCTTTATTCTTTGATACGTCAAACTCTTATCTCACGACTAAGATATTCTTTTTAATATTAGAGCAGAGTGCTTCTGTTATGTACACTATTTTTCAGACGGCCACAAAATATTTATAAACAAAGTTTGCAAGAAAAATGTTGTTACACTTTGACAACTGATGTGTTTTTGAAGGTAGGCGTTGACATTTGACTTTGAGGTTAGGTATGGTGATACCAACTGTACTAGCCGTAATGTCAAAATATTAAATAATGCTAAAATATTAGTAAATAAGCAATTATAATTTAAAAAAATAAGATTTGTCTGTGCAACTGTGTTGGAAAATCTGCCAAAACTTCGTTTTAAATAATAATATAAATACTATTCATTTATTTTATTATTTTCCTTCATCGTAGCGCCATCTGTTGTCAATCAGTGGAACTTCACCTGATATGTTAGAAGTGTGCGTTATACTAACATATCAGTGTATGTTATGTTCAACTTTCCGTAGAAATTTATGATGTTGTCATGGTTACCTTCATAAACTACTACGGAACGTTGAACATAACATACTGATATGTATAACGTACACTTCTAACATATGAGGTAAAGTTCCACTGATTGACAACAGATGGCGTTACGATGAAAGAAAATAATAAAATAAATGAAAAGTATTTGTATTATTATTTAAAACGAAGTTTTGGCAGATTTTCCAACACAGTTGCACAGATAAATCTTATTTTATAAAACTAATGTACTTATTTACTAATATTCTAGCATTATTTAATATTTTGACATTACGGTTAGTACAGTTGGTATCAGAATACATAACCTCAAACGTCAACGCTTACCTACAAAAACGCATCAGCTGTCAAAGTGTAACAACATTGCTCTTGTAAACTATTTTCTGGTCGTCTGAAAAATAGTGTACATAACTCGCTCGAAAGTGTGATAACTGTGCTCGTGTAATTAAATCACTCGGCGCTGCGCGCCTCGTTTTTCTATTTTACACTCGCACGTTATCTTACATTTTCGATGCTTGTTATGTAAATAACTATTTCGTAATCCTCTCATTTGAGAGAGGAAAAGTAAAGCCATATCCATGGCAAATGAAAAACAACAGTATAATTTGATATTAGTAACATCCGTCATTAACGCACAGTAAATAACTATTAAATTTTACTGTCTGATATGGTAGTGAAAAAGTTATATGTATAGCTCTTAAAAAATAGTCATCCTTCCCTCAGATTCATTATAATGACTGAAATGAAATGAAATGGTACATTCACCTAAATAACTATAATTATTAATTGTTTTCATCCCTGTGGCGGTGCCGTCATGTTTTATTGAAACTGGCCGGTGTGTATTCATTTTTTTCTGCGCATGTTCTCCGAACAAAGTGGTGTTGAAACAACGTAAACTTTATGCCATTAAGTAAAGATTTATTTCATTTCATCCCCTCTGAATTTTTTCTGTGTGTTTTTCACACAATTCAGGGAGTTTTCTGTACGCACGACTAACTTTATAATGTCTCTGCCTTAATAAAGCCTTCCTCGAATAAATATTTAACTCTGTTACAATCACAGAAATAAAATTTCACATAAAAAGTATTGGCGCGTAGGGTGCTCCTTTAACTTAGTTTTTTTGTTGTAAGAAACAAACAAAAACTATGAGAATTTTTTCGCGCCATGAAACAATCGCATCATATTTACCGAAACAGTTTTGTTTTTTTGTTTTCAAATAAAAAACAACTATAAAGCTTTGAAAGCTGGAATTATAAGTTTTTGTAAGTGGCTATACATTTCACACTTCAACAACTTATGGCAATTGACAAGAAATCATTTAAACTATTTTACTTTTTTCATTCTATCCTGCAAACTATACAGAACTTTCAGAAAAAGTTGACAATCATCTTATAAGTGGGAGATCGCAATAACTTCAACTTTTATAAAAATACATCTGTGTCCGAGTCATTAATTATTTATCGTGTAGCTGTCATTGATTTTTAGCGTTTCTGTCCGAGATTGACAGTTTTACATATGTATCTCAAAATCGTTCGGAAACTTCGACCATTTTAAATGTATGATCTAAGTTCGGAAACTATATGTTTATCGAACGCCGTTCGGTAAAAACTAGGGATTTTTGAAATGTTAGCGTTGGTATCGCAGGCTGTCAGTGTCAGTGAGTACTTAGAGGTTAGAAATTTTTACCAATTTTAGAGCTAATTAGTGCACTGTATATTCAAATGAAAGTAATTATAATTTAATTTGCAGTTGCTGTGCACATAAAACGAATAAAAAATATATACAAAAAAGGAGAAGATTTTCGACATATGTAATTATATTACAAACAGTCTAAAAATTAGAGCGTTTGCATTAAATATATAATTAGAATTAATGCTTATGCTAAAATGTGTCTGTCAATCTATTTGTATGAATTTTTATTCTTAGCAAATAAATGTTATTATTATTATTATTATTAATATATATAAAAAAATATATAACATATATCATCACGCCTTGTACCCATTACTGGGCGTGGCATTCTGTCGAAGCAAATCTCGGTAAGTGATATATTTTGCGCGTGAAGTACGGTTACCAGCCGTCAAATCACGGCCCCCAAAGATATTAGTGGAGGGAGAGGCACAGAGGTTGTTTTAATATGGTGAAAATTGTTTGTCGGTTGTGGGACTCGAACCAAGGTTCTCAGGATCCATAGGCCGACTTAATACTACTGAGCCACCAACCTCATATAAAAAATATGTATGCAGATAATTGAACTATCTTTAATAAACTATATTTATAGTGTAATACGCCGTAAAGAAAATTCAGCTGGGCGAGTTCAACATGTGACGGTAGGGATTTAACGATAATTATGAGATTCACTGTCAATTTCGTGCTTGGAGATTAGAGATTTTTAGTAATTTTAAATGAATAATTTCATTTAAATCGGGGCGAAAAATAGTGTGTATTACACGTCCAGAACTCGCAATTTGCAAGCCTTAGCTTCGGGTTAGCCTGTCAACATATATTCGCACTCGCAAAAGTCCAGTTTCCAGCCTAGTGATAAAATTATCTATATTGCGCCCCGAGGCTAAATGGACAATAACTAATTCAATTTATATTAAACGCCAACTATAATTTTGTATGCATAGCATGCTTGCTATGTTCACAAATTTGTTTAGCTTTTAACAAACAAAAGAGTCGAGCTGAAAACTGGAATATTACATGATAATACACATAACTAATTATAACAAATGAATTAAAGTTTTTTTTCCATGGTGATTGTGTTGTAATGAAGTAAATTTTTACGATGAAAAGTTATTGAATGTTGTGGGTGTTAAAGCCGAGGCCAGAACTCGAAGCATTAACCGATATTGGATTAGTCACGTGCTGCTATTGGCGCATTCATCATAGATCGGAATTTAAATTTGCCCACAAATCAAA
Source organism: Pterostichus madidus (assembly GCA_911728475.2). Classification (NCBI taxonomy): domain Eukaryota; kingdom Metazoa; phylum Arthropoda; class Insecta; order Coleoptera; family Carabidae; genus Pterostichus; species Pterostichus madidus. The sequence continues at coordinate 40,537,505 of OU452307.1, read as the reverse complement.
TTATTGTTACAGTTGCGAAATTTATTATCAAACCGCTAATATCCAATCACATATGGTTATATGGTTTCCGTACACTCACAAACACAAACAACAACTAATTTTACCGTCTTTTATCTTCACTTCTTGTACTTTGTTCTAAGTAAAGTTGCTCTGCAAGTGCAGATCTCTAGTTACATTATTTTAAGGGATGATGCAGGTTAAATTATTATACATTTTATATAGGTCTACCAACCTGTAATTGAAAAATCTGAATTTGTAAAAAAATATATTTACTGGTAAAAAAAAATTCTTCAATTTATTTTCAGTTTTATTATAAGGAAATCAGTTTTCATGCCACAATTTCCATCTAATTAAATGAAATAAAATATATTTCTAAAATTAACAAAATAAATAACATCACGCCTTATACCCATTACTGGGTGTGGCACTCTACCGTAGCAGATTTCGATAAGTGATATATTTGTGCGTGAAGTGTGATTACCAGTCGTTAAATCACGGCCCCCAAAGATGTTAGTGGAGGGGAGCATCAAGAGTAATTTTAATGTGGTGAAAATTGTTTGTTGGCTGTGGGAATCGAACCCAGGTTTGCAAATTCACAGATATTCTGAGAAAACTGATTTAATAATGTGCGTTACAAAAATAGAACCAAGATTTCAGAAATTAGTGAAGGAAAAACATCTCATTTAAGAGCTTGAGTATACCGGGTGTTTTGAAATAAATAGGTTGATTTTCAAAATTAATTTACGGGTTCAAATTACTACTAAATTAAAATTTATTTTACATCGTCAGATTTAAAAAAAAAGATATCTTTCGATTGATACTACTATCATTGTTGCCGGATTGAACACCGAGCAACAGCATGCAAAAAACTGATTTGCCACGTCTCTTATGTACACCTTCAAGACAGATATATATTTTTTAATTTCTAAATAGCTTCCAGATTCCTCTCCAATGTTTTCACGACCCCTCGAGGGTGAGTGATCCGTTTTAAATGAATCAGTTTCATTAGCAGACTGGCATGCGTGCGCCATTTTGATTATACACGACACTACCTTTAATCTCTGTTCAATTGTTGAATCTACAGAAGTGTATAATCAGCTAGGAATGCACAGACAATGAATCGAACACTCAACGCGTGAAAATTCCACACTGGTGCAACGATTGCATTGTCCGGGTTTCAGAACACGCCAACACATCGGCGTTAATTAAATACAGTTAATAAGCAATGTGGAATTGATCATTTCACAATCACCGCGTACATACGTTCCTCTGTCCGATTCGCATTTCATTTTAAGTACCGATGATTAAAAATTTATGCACGCTAATGGTTTGTATGGCGAACACATCAACAGGAATTAATATTCATTCGGATGGATTTGATCCCGGGATCGTACAGCGCAATGGTATGCTTGTCAGCATACAAAAAAAATGAAGATAATTAACTACATTTTAAATATAAAGTAGCAATATTTTCTGTTTTCTAAACGAGCTGGAATTAAATCCAAATTTTGAAATGATTCTCTACTTCAAAGCTGCGTTTACAGCTACCTAATTAGTAATTACAATTAACAATTACAATTATTTGTTTTATATAAAATAGTGCTAGTGTTGATTCCGACAAAAGTAAGACATTAATTGTAAGTACTAAGTGAAATGTTTATTTCAATTACAATTAATACGATAGATATGTTATTCGATTTCCACAGCCGACAAACAATTTTCATCATATTAAAACTACCCCTGTGGCTCCCCAACCACGAACATCAATGGGGGTTGTAATTTTACGGCTATTACCCGAACTTCACGCGCATAACATATTACAGAATATATAAGTAATGGTTGAAGACGTTTACATCCGAATCAATAAAAAAATCATTTTGGCTACTTCATAACTCCAGAAATAAAATTTGAAAATTCACGGAATTACAATTTTATAGTATTAGCCATGGAATTAGAAACAAGAGACGAACAAAAGCGTAATGTTTTATTACGTCAGTGTCTGAATAATATAAAATAAAATAAATAATTTTACGTATTAAATATTAATTTTCTAAATAGAAATTTATTAATGATAATAATAATAAAGTAAATGGTTTAATTAGATTTATTGTTTAAGATTAATAAAATAAAATTAAGTTAAATTATTTGTAACTTTTCTTCATTTGAATAATTATTCATTTTTAAAGATAATTAACTGTAATATCAATTTATTATCACAATTTGTCAAAATAAATACTAATAATTTGAGGTAAAAAACGATACGCTTTTGTTCGTCTCTTGTTTCAAATTCCATGGCTAATACTATAAAATTATAATTCCGTGAATTTTGAAATTTTATTTCTGCAATTATGAAGAGCTAAAATGATTTTTTTTATTGATTCGGATGTAGAAATTTTTGCTTTACAACATCCATTTGAAACTTTTTGTCTAAAATAATTAGGGGAGCAATGCGCACGGAAAAACTGATTTCCCATGTCATTTTAAATAAGATAAAGTGCACTTTATGTTATTTAAAAAATATGACTACTCATGCCTCAATTAGGTGCATGATTCACCTTAATGCAGCGTAAACATGTAGAATCTGCAATTGCAGCATTATAAACGTCACATGATATATTAAGAAAAACAATATTAAATTTAGCAAAATTTAATTTTGCAAACTATGTAGTGTAAAAATAGCGCATCGCATCCACATCCATATTTCATGGCAGAGTATATATGAAGGCAAATTTGAATTTCATTTTTAGTTCATGTTGTGTAGCCACAAAGCAATTTCATCACAAGTACCTAGCACAATACCGCAACAACACTACCAACATAACAGTCTCAAATACCCGAACAAGAACAGCGACAGTTGCCGTGTTATTTTTATACATATATACACACCTAGTGTAGCACAACAGTGGTGACTCGTTAACCGGGGGGCAGACGCCACCTGCGGTATTTTCACTACTTGTTTATTGCTTTAATTACAAGCGGCAAGATGGCCGCCGGGGCGGTACGCACTACACACATTGCGTGTGGTTTTCAACTACGTTTTACTACCCGTAATTTGGTTGGATATTTGCTTACCCGACACTCGACGAACGTTTAACAATAATAAAATTCAATTTAACTGCAATTTGCTCGAAGGGGCTATAAAATATGTTGTCTGAGCAAACACAGCTACATTGTTGAGAGAACTACCGCGCGATTTAGTTGCAATATATTCAATCATATTTATTTGCTACGCTGCACAACACGAACTTCACAATTTTCATAAAAAAGTGTGGCTCATTATATTTATAAATATACTGAAATGTTTTATTATATTTTCCCTACGGTTTTTAAGAAATTAAATAAAAAAATCTGGTTTGGGCACCACACGACTTTCTTATACACAACATATATAATATTTAGAATATATGTTATTAAACATGTAATTTAGTTTCTTTCTGAAAGAAGACATAGATAACTAGATAAAGCAAAAATTAAAATTTATGTTTTTTGTTTCTATGGCTACTATGATTATTGAAATATATTATTAAATATATAAATTAGTTTTTCTCAAAATTAGACGCATATACAGGAAAATTGCAAATAACATTTTATGTTCCAAATATTTTTGTGGATTTAGAAACCTGGTTCAATTCCCACAATCGATAAATAATTTACACCATATTTTAATTATTGCCAAAAAATAACCATTTTTCATAAATCTGTGTTAAGTGTATTTTCTTAAATAAATAAATAAAAAAATAAATATATCATCACGCCTTCTATCCATTACTGGGTGTGGCACACTGCCGTAGCAGATCTCGGTAAGTGATATATTTTGCGCGTGAAGTGCGGTTACCAGTCGTCAAATCACGGCCCCCAAACATGTTAGTGGTGGAGGAGCCACAGGGGTAGCTTTTTTTCTAATTTAAATCAGGGTAAAGTAATAAATATACCACCATACTGTATTTATAACAATTATAGACGTAATATAGATTATTTAAAATACTTCATCAGTCAAAATTGGAAATATATGAATTTAATGAAAGTGTTTGTAATAATGCAACCAGCGTTGCATTTGTGTATAGCGTTTGTAGTGGTGGTAGCACTGTAGGCTGCAGACGTTTGTAAAGATTTTCGTTTAAATAAAAGAGCATTTTAATGAAAAATACGAACCGTTTGAGTTGACGAATGAATTCAGTTAGCTGTATGAATATGTAAGAGGCTAATATTTCATATTGCATCTTGTGTTCTAGTGTTTCCTCGCATCGCACCCCGGCCGAGATTCCATTAAACCAGGCGCCATTTTGTTGCTGCAGGCGCTGATTTACGTTTATAAGACGTCAAACGGACGCGCATAAATAACGAATGAATAAATTAGTGACAGTTCAAATTGCATATCGGGTTCATAAATTTATATTCACTTTAGTGTCAGCGGCCGCGGCCGCGGAAAACTCGAAAAAATACACTCCGCTGCCATGGCGACATAAATCAACTGCACCATTTGTTTTTGAACATTTTTACGGAGGAATTATGTTCGCGGTAAACGTAAATAATTACGCATGCTTTTAATTAAGCACTGCAACTGTTTTTATATATTTTAATAAATCAAACAAGCAGCCGGGACTGCGCGTGGTTCATCCCTGATATAATTTAATAAATTACTCCCAGCGAATGTCTATCAAGCAAGCAATAGTCAAACAAATGTTAGCAATAAAGTAAAATAGCAAAAAGCACGGCAATGAATAACAACGGGGATAATTTATCGAATTTAGCGGTTTCACGTTTACTAACGATGCGCGCTTCGTATGCTAATTGTAGCACACAATACCGCAACACAGAATTACACTGCAGACACAATTATATTAGGTTTATTGAAATTTGCACAAATTACCCGCGGAATTCGATCAATCTTGAACACACTGAATCACACCGTTACATTACAAACATTCACATAAAAATACAGTTACACCATGATGCGTATAAGATTAAGAATAATGTTGCTATAATACCGGATGGGGCGAATGTAGTGATTTAACATGCGATATTATTTTTATGCAATTTCTTGCGCTCCTCTTTATTTTATGGGAAAAACCGCAAGCTGCAATGGGGTTCAGAATTAAAAGATGTTTACAAAATTGTTTTTGCATTTTTTAATATGTGGCTGGTTTTGTCGTAACTTTAAGGGATTCTTCTCTTCTTCTTTACTGGCGCTACAGCCCGAGTCGGGCCTGGGCCTACCGGGCACACCGAGCCGCAGTTTTTACGCTGCCGTACTGCCGGTTTTCTGAGTCGATGTTACTTACTTTTAAGGCAAATGTATAAGTGACTAGCTTATAGCGCCCGAGTATGATTAATACAAGTAACTGTATTTTTTTTTATTTTAACGACAAATCATACTTTGTCGACAGGCGGATTCGAACTGACGAACCTTGGTTCGGATGACGTCACAGCATGTTAAGAGATGTGCATTAACACGCTCGGCCATCGCGCCTGTAAGGGATTAGTACCTGTTTATGACAGAAAAAATCGGGAGACGCCCGGACTCGAACCGAGGACCTTCAGCTTGCCGGGCTGATGCTTTAATCATTAAGCCACGGCTCCCCTGTACGAAGTAGGCGTCAACCGAATTTATCTGTCATAGTGTCTAACACAGCATCGATCCCAAGACTCCTATGTCTCACAGGAATTGACAACGGGTTTCGTCTGTAGCGACACATGCCTGATTTTTTAAGGAAATCATATCACAAAATAAATTTCAAGAATTTAAGTCATGTGAATAACTTTGAAGTGTGATAAATTTAAAGTCATTCATATGACTTAAATTCTATAAAAATGGACTAGTACCTATTAGAAGGCTAAAAAAAGCAAATTTTCAAGAATTTTTTTTGCAGCTTCTTTATTTGGTATGACCATACAACTATAATGTAAGTGAGTCCTTCGAGAGTACAAAAATTAGTTTTTTGATTTTTATAGATGGTGCCAAAGTTGAGTCCTTTAAAAATCCTTGTCCCATGGCGGACAGTTAATCTCAGGATTGGCAAGAAGGAAAAAATATTCAAAAAACATTTTAAAGAGAGAGGTGTCTCGCACAATAATTCACCACTGTTAATAAAAAATCGGTAACAAATAAAAAATGGCGGTCTTTTAAAACAAAGTGTCAAAAATCGGTCCTTTTTTCATCCGTTTTTCTTGCGCCAAAATGTTAATTTTTTATTTTTTGGCCAAATTGTAGTGAATTATTGTGTAAAATAGATTAATAAATAAAACGCGCCAAGATTTATTAAAATCGGTTCAGTAGATCTGAAGGTTAACTGTCCGCCGTTTGAAAAATGTCATTTTGAGAAAATAGCGTTTATAGTTTATTTCGTATTATTACACCAATGAACGCGCGAGTGCTTAAAGTTCATATATACTAATTTAACGTTCGAATTTCTCAAAAATATTTTAGGAGGTGACTTTGTAAGGTGTAAGCAGTTGAAAAATGTAAAACAAAATCAATTTTTTGATAATTCCAATAGGTACTAGTCCCTTAATACTAAATTTCAACACTTTTGTTAAATTATAGTAATAGTCATGATTTTTGTTCTTCCTGTAAGCAACTGTAATTATGTTTATTTTCCTGTTAAGCAGAGAAACAAATAATTGTATAAAATCAAGGAATAATTTCTTGTTATTTGTGACACATCACACAGCATCAATTCAGCAGTGTTTGTAGTGAAGGGTCACATGAAGGTAGTTGTGATTGGCCACAGACGTTCAACGCCATGTGTATCTGCCCGTGAATCTGTTCGCCGCCGACCGCAAATCCGTTATTTCCCGCTTCGATACCCGCCCCGATCAAAGACACCATTTCCAATGCGTCTGATACGATTACCTAGTGGCAGACAGCCGCAACCAGCGTTCCACACTCGCTACAACACTAACATAGCAGCAATGATGCTTTTTGATGTCGGCCTCAACGAATATTAAATACTCTTCAAGCGTACAAAAGGTTTTTGATTATAAGAAGGAATTCTCAAAAGCGAAAGACTTATTTTTTACGTTAACTTGAGTAAATAGGTCAAATTGTCAAAGTGGAATAAATAATATCAGAACACCGTACATAATGTTCCATCAAATAGGGTAGCACGAACCCTTGTAATAAAAAAAATAATAAATATATCATCACGCCTTCTACCCATTAGTGGGTGTGGCACTCTGCTAAAGCAGATCTCGGTAAGTGATATATTTTGCGCGTGAAGTGCGGTTACCAGTCGTCAAAGCCCCCAAAGATGTTAGTGGTGGAGGAGTCACAGGGGTAGTTTTTGAAATTATGAAAATTGTTTGTCGTCCGTGGGAATCGAACCAGGATTCTCAGGATCCACAGGCCGACTTCATACCACTGTAATATTACCTCTATATTTATTTATTAGATCCTGTCTAACATTAATCGAAATATACAAGAAAGTGATAATTCCTATGCGATTTTATTTAAATTAATGTCAAATTTTGTCAAAAACATTATAATATATTACACGTTATAGCCGTTAAATTCAGAAAAAAATACTAAATCGAACAAGCAAATAAAAAAGATATGTTCCCATTTAAAATAAAAAAGTTGCACCCCGTATTTTGAGAACCACTGGTCAAAAGAATGTTTTGTTAATAGTTTTGTAATAGACTTACAAAATGGTATTTCTTTGCTAATTGAACCAACCTTGTAGCTTTTATAGTTCTGAAGATAACAACGGTGTCACACTAAATTGAACATCCTGTATGATGGATGTCAATAAAAATCCTTTTTCTTTCGCCCACTTCAATATGACACAATTATTTCAATTTTTTCAATAGTAGTTGAACGCTATTTCAGGAATCTTTACGTTACCATGGATACATCATCGTTTTTCGGTCTTAGGACCAAATATAGCATTTTTACTACAATTGTTATACTGATAAAAATAATCCTGTTACAATTAGAATGAATATGCCGGATAGAGTATAAGGTTTTTGGCGGTTCGGGGATGAGTGACAACAGGTGTAAACGTTTTCGCGGATCTGAGCGTTTATTCATCAATCTTGATGGAGTTCCCGGAGCTTCCGGACGGCTCCGGAGCCGTCGCGTGTCACTCGTTGTCACAATTACTGACAGCGCGCTTCACCAACTTAACGTCACCTACAAATACTTTCAAAAATGACAAGAGAGTGGCGCCACGCTAAAATTTCATTCTTTCACTCGGGAAATGCTTTTTAATTTTTCATTCAAACATCTAGTTTGTGAACGCGCTAATATTTTACTGGCTTTTACTCTGATTTGAACCTATTAAATATTTACTATCTACATGTATTTTTAATAATGGGGGTAATGGCTCAGTGGTATCGAGTCTGCCTGTGGATCCTGATAACCTTGATTCGATCCTCACAGTCGATAAACATTTTCACCAATTTAAAATTATCCCTGTGGCACCCCCGCCACTAACTTCTTTGGGGGTAGTGACTTGACGACTGGTAACCGCACTTCATGCGCATAAATATATCACTTATCAAGATCTACTTCGGCAGAGTGTCACACCCAGTAATGGGCGTGATGATATATTTATATTTATATTTTATTTATGTATTTTTATTATTTAGTATATTTTTAGATTTTATGTGTCTGTAACATTAAAACATATAGCTGTATTAAATTTTTATTTATACTGTTGAATTCCCTGTGTATTAATTAGTATATAGTAATATTTTTGTTTTATTTAAACAATAATTAATAATGTTATTACGGGAAATGGAAAGAACGAAATTTTGAAATTAGACAATACATATTTTTTCTTCAATAGCTCTGAAAATGTGCATTCTAATTACGCAAAAGACGTAGATTTCAAATTTTTAAACCGCATTTTAATATCTCTTTTCGTTTTCGAATTACAGCTGTTCAAAGGTAGACCAAATTTGAGCATAAATTGGTGATTTACTCGAAAAATAAAGAAGTTACGAACTTGGGGGCTTCACCAATCGATTCTACTCAAAAAGTTACATAAGTGTGCAAATTTTCATAAATTTTGCTGTACGGATACAAATTGTATAACAAAAAGTCGGAAAATGGCCAAAAATTTAAAAAAATCCAAGGGTTAACCGGATAATGAAATTCTGTTTAAAAATTTGCATTCCCCATAGTTTTTTCTATATACACACATATTTTCATATTAATTGAAACTACTGTATTGTTTTGAGAAATAATGATCTACAAAGCGGACTGCTATTTTTAGGTAAAAAAATTAATTCTTTCTAAAATTTATGAAAATATGGATATAGTATCTCCTCGACACGAGGATTCCAAATTTTCAAACCGCATATCGATAGCTCTTTTCGTTTTCAAGATATTGCGATTTGAACGTTGGTCAAAAAATTACCCATTTTGACCATTAACTTGAAAAATATAAATGTTATGCAATTTGCGACTACACCACTCGACTCTACGTAAAAAGTTACATAAGTATGCAAATTTCCAGAATTTTTGCTCAACAGGTACAAGTTTAAGAACAAAAAAACTGAAAATGGCCTAAAATTGAAAAAACACCAAGGGGTACCCCTTAAAAAATTTCAAGAAAAATAAATGTGAAATGTAATACTTTTTTCTTTTTATTCCCCCTATTTCGAACCCGTAGATTACGTAAAAATTATGTAAAGTGGCGTCCGAGGCTTAGTTTTTGAAATATCGATGATTTAAAATTTCTATTTTTGTGTCGCCCAACCGAAGAGTCACTGTAACTTGAATAATATTAAAAATATTTAAAATCTGACTTCACCAGTGAATTTTTCATGACTTTGTTAGTACGTATACATATTTTTGTTAACTTCTCTTGAAAAATACAAATTTTATTACAGATACACCAAATAAAATAAAATCTCGGAAAATGATGATATTTAAATGATCACAACTTTTAAACTAAAAGAGATAATTGAAATCGGATTTAAAATTTGAAATCAGCGTATTTTAATTAATGGACGTAAGTATTTTTATTATTATCGAGGTACAGGTAAAAATTTAACAAGCAAACATATGAAACCATTCCAAAAATCGTGCAAATTTTACTTGCATCAAGTTTACTGCCCTGTTACGTAAAAACTATTACCCAAATATATTTATATATACTATCACGCCTTCTACCCATTACTGGGTGTGGTACTCTACCTTAGCAGATCTCAATAAGTGATATATTTTGCGCGTAAAGTGCGGTTACCAGCCGTCAAATCACAGTCTGCAAGGATGTTAATGGAAGGCGAGTTACAGGGGTAGATTTAATGTTGTGTTCAGATTAGTTATGATTAAAAAGTGTTCTTTTTTTAAGTGTAATTGCATTACGTACATGTAGCAGAAATAACGAGTTTAATTATCTGCAATTAGCAAAATTCAGTGATGAATGCTTTTAATTTTAGTTTTGTTTCTCTATTTGCCATCAAGTTACGCTCATTATTGGTTATTTTTTGTTTTGTTTTCAACATTAAACGCAATTAATGTTTGAAATGTACTCGTACATTTTCATTATCTTTTGGAATGTCCGATTCTCTCGGAACCAAATTATGGACCCATTCCAAACATTCACACAATTATATGTTCGTATATTTCCTACATTACGATTATAATTCAGCAATTTCTTCAAAAATAATTTAGAACTTTTAAAACATACAAAAAGTCACTTTTGTCAGTTTATCATTCGATAAACAGTAAAGCGAATTATTTATTCACCTGTATTGCTTAGGAAACCGCAAATATAATAGGTATTTGTGTACTTAAGGTCAAATTCATATTTGTGACTCACTGTCACCTAATCCTTATCTCACACTCAAAGTCGAAGTAACTAAGGCAACTGACTGAATTTGTGCAAACTCTTGAGTTAGTTGTCTTAGGGCCAAATTCATAGTCGTGACTCATCCTAACTTCATTCTCACCTCACACTCAAAGTCGAAGTAACTAAGGCAACTAACTCAAAAATGTGTACACTTTGAGTTAGTTACCTTAGTTACTTCATCTTTGAGTGTGAAGTGAGAATGAGGTAAGGGTGAGTCGTCACTATGAATTAGTGGTCTTAGTTACTTCTACTTTGAGTGTGAGGTGAGGATGAAGTGAGCGCGAGTCACGACTATGAATTTAGCCCTTACAGTACTATTAATTGTAAGTAGTAATGGCCAGTTGTACTGCCAGAAGTGAAATAAACAAAAGCAAATCGAATGTTTTGGAGCAATATCAATTATCCCACATGACACGTAACTCCACTTTGCTTATATTTATTTAAACCGAGTTCCTGAGAACCCTGGTTCGATTCCCACAGCCGACAAACATTTTCACCAAATTAAAATTACCCCTCTGGCTCCCCCAACACTAACATCTTTGGGAGCCGTGATTTGACGTACCACACCCAGTAATGCGTAGAAGGCGTGATGATGTATTTATATTTATATCTACGATATTTTGTGTGTGCTGCTACCTACATTGCTAGTATGCATCTACGCATGGAATTTCTATTTAGAAGCAAAACTAGAGTACGGTACAAGTGAAGTAGTTAATAATGAGCTTGCTCATATTCACAAAACACCCTAACTCAATCGCGACTGCATTCGTACGTAATCAATACACCTCACTTCCAAATATAGCTTCCACATTGTATCACAGTCAATATAGTTTAATAGTTTAATAAGCGTCTTGGTGGTGGTACCACGTACTACGTACCACGGAGCAGTACACAATACTGGACCGAGGGTGGTACTTGAGCTACCCCTTCAACAAACTAATGTAATTATTGGCAGTTTCCCGGCGTCTTTTAATTCCTTCTTGACCGAACGCCTACCCCGGCACAGGGGCGGGAAGGAGATTGAGGTTAAATGAACTGAAAATGAGATCTGGACCAGTTTAATCGACTTGCCGTCGTTAGCTACACAGGGGCTCATTCAGTTTGATTTGATTTTAAGTTAATTTCGTTTTTTGTGGGGTTGATTTGATGGTAATGTTTAGTCATGCCTAGGACTCATTTTGTGCTAGTAAACTGTGGTACCTACATACAATGGATTTATGGAAATCTGAAATTGTAAATCAGCTATTACTAGGAATTGGTATGTATTCCTAACTGGCATGCTGATATACTCTTTTTTAAATATTAAGTTTCAAAATTTAAAAAAAGTTTGCGTTAATTGATAATACTGATGTGACTTTTAAAAATGCAATTATTTAAATTTCACCACATTCAAATTACCCCTTTAGAGGCCATCTTTTGATGTTTGGTAACCACACTTTAAGTGCATAAAGATATTTTATGTCGAAAAGCATGTGTTTTAGCCCTCAAAAGTGGACTTAAACACTTCTTTTTAACCCATAGACCAGAAAGAAATCATTCCTATGGATACATAAATAAAATGACAATTTTTGTTTATTGTGAACACTTGATTCTGCAAAATGTCTTTTTGACATATAACCTCTGTACATATTTTAATCTTTTGAACATATAATTAAATGTTATTTTATTGTGCATAAAATATTGTATGTACCACGGATGAAATTAGCGTTTCTGACCCTGAGCATGTTATTAGCCCTCGGCGCTTTGCGCCTCGTGCTAATAATCATACCACGGGCCAGAAACGCCTGTTTTCACCCTTGGTACATAAATAACTATTTTATTGGTTGTACGGAGCAACTGCAAATTTAATTATAATTATTTAAATTTAATTTTACAATGAACTAATTAGCTCTAAAATTGTTAAAAATGTCTAATCTCCAAATACTGACAGCCAGAGCCAGTGATATCAATACTAACATTACAAAAGTCCCTAGTTTTTACTGAACGGTGTTCGGTAAACACATGATTTTCGAACGATTTTGAGTTATGTAAAACTGTCAATCTCAGACGGAGACGCGAAGAATATAAAACATGTTCTTCTATTTCTGCTGTCGTTTCGCAGATATATTTGTATTTTCAAAATTGGGCAATCTAAACGAAAGTTATTTATTATAATTTACGAAGAAGTTTGTAATGAATTTGAAGACGGTCCTGCATGTTGGTTGATTGTGGTTTCGGTCTAGAACAGGTGCCGCCATTGGAACTACCGCAAAACTATTCTCATTCTCGTTCCAAGTCCTGTTCTGTTCTCCGATGCTCTGCGCGCCGCACTTCATTGTTCAGCTTTTCTAGTTTTGCGGATTGCTAAACTTAGATGTGTTTTGTAGGACAATATTTAATTTACCACTCATTCCGTGCTCTATATTTAATTAATCACATCTAAAAATATCCTGTTTCATTATCTATTTACTTATACGACTTCTCGAAACCTTGTGTTTCAAGCTAAATTGATTTTTTATGATGAAAGACTAACATTTTAAACTGAAAATATAAATTACTGTTTAGAATAACAAATTTCGAAAACATCAACAATTTATTGTTTATTTATTTGCTCTAGGAAACATTATATTCATTGTTTTTAATAAATGTTTTAAACTTTGAAATAATATAAAATTAAATAACTACATATGTGTATTTGTTGGTTACTACACGGCAATTGTATAGTTAGGAATTTGCAAATATGAACAACAGTACGGTGATTAAAGAAATATTTAACGCATATCAATTTTAGTTGATGGGGTGGCTAGCTCAGTGGTATGAAGTCGGCCGGGAATCCTGATAACCCTGGTTGGATTCCTACGGGCGACAAACAATTTTCATAATTTCAAAAACTACCCCTCTGGCTCCTCCACCACTAACATCTTTGGGGGCCGTGATTTGACGACTGGTAACAGCACTTCACGCGCAAAATATATCACTTATCGAGATCTGCTTCGGCAGAGTGCCACGCCCAGTAATGGGTAGAAGGCGTCATGATATATTTATTTATTTTATTTATATATTACAGTAATGTTAAAAAAATAATCAAAAGTAATGTATTAATATCTAAAATATTTCATTAAAATGGAAATTATTTAAAACAATTGCCATTGATCTCCGTGTGACGTAGGTGGCACAATTAAACTGCAACTTCACATTGAGAGGCACTGCGCATGTGCACCGAAATGGCAATTCGGAACAAAACAATATTTAATTACTATAATAATTAAAATAATACATGTTAGAATAGCACAGTAACCTAGTATATTAAATTTTAATTGAACCTAAAAAATGTACGTAAATGTTTATTTCTTAAATTGGTTGAATTCTAATTATTTTTATTATTATCTGAACATGAATAGTTGGAAGATGATAAATATAATATAGTTCTTCATAAATTTTGTATAATATAAGTAAAAATTGGATAAAACAAGTGTTGACAAGGGTGAACTTAGTTCCGCGAGATATTTCGCGCTCTTTTCAAAGTATACCCATCTCTCTCAAAAAAGAAAGCCTTCTTTCTCATTATTATGCTTTCTTTCTTAATATTAATGCTATCTTTGTCAACAAAAGCTAGCTTCATCACGATTAATTAATAAATCTTAACGATTTTTTTTCTCCTTTAGTAGGAACTTTACAACAAAATTCGAAAAACAAGTCAAAATTATTTTTATACGTAGATTAACATTTAAAATTATGAAATTTTTCTGGAATAGCCTATCGTAGCAACATGGATAGAACATTAGTCTTACAAGTATTAGTTTAGATGAACTTATATAAAAAATACGGTTGTATCTGAGTGTTTTGAATTCCAATATAAGCTACTGTAATTAGAATTAATTTCCTTTTGTGTAAAGTAGCCAATGATACAGTATTTGATGTAACAATATTCTTGACGTAACAATGGAAAAGAGATACTTGCATTTCTATTCAAGTATCGTAGTGTGCTACAAATCGTGCTCAATGAAATCGAAACTTGAACAGTGGAACGTTTAACCGGCAGTGAAAAGAAGCCAAGTGCTTCACTTTCATCACCTTGCAGTGTTTAGTAACCAATCCACCAGTCACGTTGCTTATCTTCGAATTTAGAAACGGTTAGGTGTTGTTACAACGATTCGCATTGGTGCTAATTGCTAATTACTTTCGAGGAAGTAAATAAATAAATATATAACATAATGTTGTACTCAATTCTAAGTATATTATATGTTTGAGATTATAAATTTACACATTTATATGAAAAATTGTATAGAATTCTTTAATATTTCTCATCTGGAATGGTCTGTAGTTCAAAAACTAATACAGATAATATGATTTCGTTTAAAAAATTGTATTCACCATAATTTTTAATATATCTGATAAAATTTTTAGATTTACTGAACGTTTTACAAGTATTTGAGAAATGATAGTCTAAAAAATGGACTGATTTTTCTAAGTAAAACTGAATTTTTCTTCAAACATGAATTAATATGGTTATTAAGACCTTATGGGCACAAGGAATATGAACTTTCAAACCATATTTCGATATATCTTTGGGTTCTAATAACTCGAAAAATAAAAAAAAAACAGGGGATTTCATCATTCGAACTATTTTCTATAATATATTTTTTGACTTTCTGTGTCTGTAACTTTAAAACTAATAGCTATATAAAATTTTTATTTACACTATTGGAATTTCCTGTATAATAATTAGTATATAGTCTTATTTTTGTTCTATTTAAACACTAATTAATTATGTTATTACGGAAAATTTAAAAAACGAAATTCTGACAATTAGACAAGAAATATTTTTTCTTTAAAATCTCTGAAAATATTCATTCTGGTTAAGTAAAAGACGAGGATTCCAAAATTTCAAACCGCATTTTAATATCTCTTTGAGTTTTCGAATTACAGCTATTTAAAGATAGGCCAAATTTGAGCATAAATTTGTGATTTACTCAAAAACTAAAAAAGTTACGAGCTTGGCGACTTCACCAACCGATTCTACGTAAAAAGTTACAAAAGTATGCAAATTTTCAGAATTTTTGCTCTACGGATACAAGTTTAAGAACAAAAATACTGAAAATGGCCTAAAATTGAAAAAACACCAAATGTTAAATATAGTACTTTTTTCACTTATATACCTTATTTTTGACCCGTAGATTACGAGAAAATGATGTAAAGTGGCGTCCGAGGCTTAGTTTTTAAGATATCGATGATTTAAAGTTGAAGCTTTTGTGCCACTTTATATTATTACTACTGTAACTCGGAAACTGTTAAAGATACTTAAAATCTGAGTTGACTACTGAATTTGCCATGATTTATTTAGGTTATATATATATTTTCAGTAGTTTGTCTTGAAAATTAAAAATTTTAGTAAATGTATACAGAAAAAATTACAATCACGAAAAATACTAATTTTCAGATGATCATAACTTTGAAACTAAAAGAGATAATTAAAATCAGATTAAAAATTGGAAATCTGCGCACTTTAGTTAATAGACATAGTTATTTTTATTATCATTGAGGTACAAATAAAAATTTAACAAGCAAACGTTTGAACGTTTGAAAAAATCGTGCAAATTTAACTTCCACCAAATATACCGCCCTTTTATTTAAAAAACTATCACCCAAATAAAAATATAGAGGACACCACTGAATTCCTCATCCTTTAGAATATACTTATACCTAATTTCATTATAATATCATCACAAATATTTTTTTATTAAACCCAAAATAGGTAATATTCGATTTCTTTCGGAATAAATAATAATATCATTGAATTACTAATATAAAATAAAAATAAATATATCATCACGCCTTCTACCCAATACTGGGTGTAACATTCTACCGTAGCTGATCTCGGTAAGTGATATATTTTACGCGTGCGATTACCACGACCCCCAAATATTATTACTAATATGTGATATAGTAAATAAATATTTCCACACTACAGTTGATACGAGCCATTAAATTACATCACCTACAGAATATAGTGGAGGGTGATAAATAATTAAGTATCGATACGAATATTGTTTACAATATATAAATTAGGAATTTCTGAATAAGTCATTAATATTTCAAGGTTAATTACAACCAGACTGATATGTTAGTAATTAATATTAATAATATTAAATAATTGATAAATTTCAGGGTTAATTATACAGCAATAATAATAATGAACCTACAACCATACTAATGAGAAAAACAATAGAATCCATAAAGCCATTTTTCTGATAGTTATTAGTCAGGGTTATCGTTCTTCGCTCATCCTAGCAGGCTATATTCCTGCAGGATCCGACATCTGCCGATGTGTGTCGAGCACGACCGACGCAATCCATATACGCAAAGGCTCGCGGCGCCAAACTCCAGTGCGCGCCTGCATTCTCAGCAGTGCTGGATGTTAGAAACCGTTGAGTTGAAACGCGCTGTGTTTTGTTACCGTGTGTTGTGACTCTGTGAACGCTAGCTTGCTTGATCTGTAGTTGTGCGAGTATCGAGAACTTATCAAGGTAAGCAACTACTTTTATTTTTAATTAGATGCAGTGAGCGATTCTTTGTTAGTAAATATCAGCAGGGAAATTATAAATACTATCAAAGTCTGAACACTCTTCTGATAACGATATTTCCTCAATGAAAAATATATGTGTTAGGAAACTTATGGTTACAGAAATGTAGGTCCCTTAATGCTTCACAAAATAGTTTCACTTCCTTAGCAAGGTTCCTTTTTTTTTTTTTTGTTAAATAAACAAAAATATCGCATCGAAATCTTAATTCAAGTTATGAAAATTATATTATATTTGAATCCGAAGATGCAGAATTTGAATCCTACTCAAGCTAAATATATATATATATATATATATGAACAACTATACTGCGGCTCGGTGAGTTCGGACCCTGTACTGTAATTGGGATTAAGTTCCTGTTGTACAAAGTAGCATAAATAAATAAAACTATCTGACTTTTTTGATGTGTTTTTTATTAGTTATACAAATATATTTATTAGAAATTTTATTAGGAGAATAAAATATGGGTCTAAAATATTATTTCAATTTACAAATAAATTATAGTGTATTTTGAAGAGATGTTGTAGCTTTATGGTTGAACTGTTGATTTAAAAGTGAGTGTTTGGGTATTTAATTATGATATATACATCTGTGAATATAAATAAGAGTTCCACTATAATCTGTAGGTTCCATGTACAGAGATTGGAACTAATTTTTTGCTTAGTAGTGTAACAGATAAATAAAAAAAAACCGAAACAATGTCAGCACTATTAAGATCTACAATTGCAGAACTATCGCATGAATAAATTCGGATGTGTTCACAATTTAAATCTAGCTGCTATTAAATTATAACTGAAAATATAACTGCGTGAAAGTGACTTAGATTCTATTATAAACTGAAATTTCTTTGTACTTATTAGGATCTGGAATTGCAGAATTGTTGAGTTCAAAATTCAGTAGTGTTAACAAAAATACTATTCGCTATAAGTTGTAGCTACTCTATTAAAATCAGCAATTGCAGAACTATCACAGTTTTAGAACCTAGAATTGGTAGTGTTAACATCATGGTTGTGCTGGCACTTAACAAGCGAGAATTGTTGATTTACAATTAAAAATACAATTGCAATAAAGTGATTTGAATTTTACTACAAAGTGATCAGAAGTAAGTGTTTCAGTAAATAAAAAATAACTACTTGAAATTGATAAGACTGATATATAAATATATTTCCTGTTGTTGACGATGACAAATTTAAATGAATAAAAATCGTTGTTTTCCTTGTCCACATCCTTTTATTTCTTAACCTGACTCACATAAAAATAATATAAAGTATTTCACTATATAAGTATATCACTCAACCTATTTGTATTTATTATAAAAATGACATGAAAAATAGTATTTCCATCTTTACCTTGTGCTGTGCCAACTGTGAAATAAAAAGATCCCCAGAATTGTATTGCCAACTGAAACACATACTTTTAATCACTCTGTATAAGTTATAGTTTCATAATACTATTATTGGGATCTGTAATTGCAGAACTATCAACAAACTAAAGTTGTAGACAATAAAAAATATAACTGCATTAAAGTGATTTGAATGTTGGTATAAGTTATAGTTTTATGATACTATTATTGTGATCCGCAATTACAAAACTATCATATTTCTAGAACCTAGAGTTGGTAGTGTTGACACAATTGTTGTGCTCTCGCTTAACAAGCGAGAGTTTCAGACTTACAATCAAACTGCAACCAAATGGTTTGAAATTTGTAATAAGCTGCAGTTTTATTGTAATGTGTTATTAAGATCTGCAATTGCAGAACTATAATGATTCTACTACTATAGTTGTAGCTAGTAGCTTAATTAATTCCTGTTGAGTACTTTGCAGGAAAAGTTGTAAAAAAGGAATCGTATAGAAGTTTAGAATAGAAATTCATTAACATGGCTGGAACTCTTACACAGCAAATATTGACATCGTCAACCTTGCTTGTGTCTGTCTCAGCTGTGTTAAACGTAAACGATCTTTGTGTTTGAGTCGTGTACATACACGGTACCTCTAGCTCTAGGCTAGATACATAGCGTAGTGTTGAGCAGAGCTCGCTCAAATATCTGTAAATTTGTTTACCAACACACCCGGAAGTCGGGAATTCATGAATAAATCATTTCTTTGTATAGATTTTTAATTAAAACTTCGATTTTCACGAAAACCTGTTCGCTTTAATTAAGAAAAGATAAACTTAATAGACTTTGAACCCGCAGTAAACACATTACGTAATTAATATTGGGGAAATGAGAACCTGGGTTCGATTCTCACATAAAAATTAACCCACCCCTAACAGGGGGGTAGTAGCATATTACATAATAAGTCAGGAAAGTGATGTTTTACTACTTTCCTGACCAATTTTAGTATGGAAAACAGTCAAGTAAAGTACGTATTCAAAGTTACAACAAAAATAACAGTCTGGTAAAGTACAAAATAGTCTGGAAAAGACTTTCTTACAATACTTGTACTGTAAGTTATCTATCAATGACAAAATTTAAACAGAGTAAGTGCAACTTTTATTGCACAGTGGTTTCCATGGTTATATCAGAACAGTAAATAAATATTACATATCAAGGTCCTGTTTATCTTGACTTCAATTTGACAGCTGTCAATTTTAACACCTATTTTTCTTTTCCTTGTATTTGTGCAAGTATTGTAAAAAATAGCTTACTAACCTCGAACTGTAAGTGATTTTTTTTAGCTCGCAAATGTTTAGGAAATCACGACCCTTCAGGCTTCGATTTCCCCAACTACATTTTTGACCTAAAAACTGTCACTTACAGTTCAGGGTACGTAATATACTATACCTGAATATTTTTTTGTTTTTTTTTATTACCTTGTATACGTAGTCTGCAGTTAATATGATTCTTATAAAAAAAATTAAACATTTGTAATTATTTATGATTAATTATTGATTAAAGTAAGCGGTTTCAGAAAAAATTAATAAGTCAGGAAAGTGATTTTACTTGACGAAGCGGTTGTTTGAAATACGAGACCTACAGTCTCGTATTTTAATCTGCTGAGTAGAATTATTTATATAAATAATAAATTGCATTTCATACTTTGTTATTCATTGGGATTCTCCATTCAGGAATGTATAAAACTGCGTGATGATAAATTTATTTTCATATTATTTTGTAATAAAAGAAATCAGGGTGAATTGGCTGTGGTAGTATGTGGTGTCAGGGGTGCAGTGGGGTGAATAGGGTGTCTCGAGGGTGAAGTGAATCGCCCCAAGACACTAGGGTTTTTGTTATTTTCGTATTTGTTCCAAGGCGAATGTTGGTTCCTCGGTAGATAAATCTAATGATAATGGTCGCATAAATGAAATGTAAACGCCATCTTCTGCAGCCGGTGCCTTCATCCTTCGATGTGCAATTGTTCGCAATGGAACATGACCTTCGCACGATGCCTACTTACTTTTGTTTTTAAACTATTTCTTGTGGATTATTATTGAGCTATTATAGCTATTAACATTATTATGTCTAGCAGGTATTAATTGCTGCAAATTATATTATTTTGCCATTTATTTAATTGTGCGTAATTAAAAATAAAAGTATTTTTCTTAAAAATTAATTAGGTTTTTTATAATAAATACACAATACATTTTTATAAAACTATTAAAGTTAACATCTACGTAATCGATTTTATTTATGAATTTCATCTTGCAAATTAATGACGGCCGTTAATACGGTTTTATCGACCGTTGCTATTCCACTATAAATATTATTTATTTAGATAGTTCAATTATCTTATACATATTTTGTATTGGTTGTACACAACAACTGCAAATTGAATTATAATTACTTACTTTTTAATTTACAACGCACAAATAGACCATTTTAAAAATTCATTGCGCATGTGCAAACGTTAGACGGAGATAAAAAAAATTAGTGCCGTATGCTCATCTTTGTCTATGATTTGACAAGTGACAGTTCGATTATTTTTGTTGCTTAGTCTTTATTTCTTCATTGAAAAGTAATTAATAATAGTAATTATGACGGGTACTATATGCTGTGTACAGGGTTGTAATAATAATTCAAAAAAAAAAAACAAGAAACATTTCATTCCACTCTTTTCCTCAAAATGTGAACAGAAGTAAATAATGGATATGTTATTATACGAAATCTATCATATTAACATAATTTATAAATAACTGATGAATATACTTCATTTATTTTGATACTACAATAAGTTTTCATTTTCATTATAAACATTTTACTTACTTTGCACTTAAATTCATTTTGAAATATATCGTTCGCCGCCACTTGGCAGCACTAAGTTGTTAGTTCAAAAAATAAACACCTAGGGGTCGCGGACATTTTTAAAACGATCTATTAGCTCTAAAATTGGTAAAAATTCCTAACCTTCAAGCACTCACTGACACTGACAGCCAGTGATGCCAATACTAACATTAAAAAAGTCCCTAGTTTTTACCGAACGGTGTTCGGTAAACACAGTTTCCGAACGATTTTGAGTTACGTAAAATTGTCAATTTCGGACGAAAACGCGAAAAATGTTTTGTTTGCAGGGGTGAGCTCCACAAAATAATTATCAAACTAGTTCTTTAATATACTATTTTTAAAATAACTTCTTAGAGATATTTTTGTGATAGCCTTCCGTGTTTCTATTTTGACATTTCGTGCATTTGCCAAGTTTAATCTGACCTTGTCGTATTTCCTAAAGTGTTAATAAATAACCCTGCTGTTATATTTGTGGGTCAACCAATGCAAATGGCAAAGGTTTCATGCAAATTCACTTCGAGCGTGTCCAGCAAAAATTTGTCTTCCAGATCGAAATACCGTCTAGATAACAAGCCAACTTCGTGTTGGATTTGCACATTATACAAGGGAGCTTCCAAAGTTTATCGTTCAAATTGGAGCATAAATATAAACTATACGTATTCCATACCACTTCGTTTCCTCTTCGTTATTAGTTTGAAGTTCTTTAAATATACTTGAGATGATGACTTGTCTGTTCGTCGGTGTTCGCTCACTTGAAATGATTTATTATCCAGCGCATCTGTTTGTTTGCAAATATATCAATTAACTTTTATCTATTTATAACAACATTTCAATTAATTATAATCGTGGAAAACTATTACAATTGCATCAATTTGATTAACTTTATATTTAATGCAATAAATAAATAAAATGTAATAGTATTGAAGAAGATTAATGTATTACACAGTTATTATTCAATTTATAAAAACGAATATAAATGGGGTAGGTGGCTCAATAGATTTGAGAACCCGGGTTCAATTCTCATAGTCGACAAACAATTTTCATCACATTAAAAATTAGCTGGGGGTAATTTGATGACTGGCTTAATATATTGTAATATTGATCATGGTAACTGCCGATTTGGAATTCCTGGAAATCCTGGAAAAAACTGGGAATTGAAACATTTCACTTAAATTCCTTAAATTTTTGTATTATACAGTAACAGTAAAAAAAAATTGTTTTATCAAGTTTTATGATAATTAACAAAATAAGGATATATTTAATTACATGGGGCAATGGCTCAGTGGAATGAAGTCGGCCTACGGATCCTAAGAACCCTGGTTCGATCACCACACCCGACAAAGATTTTCATCAATTTAAAATTACCCCTGTGGCTCCTCTCCCACTAACATCTTTGGAAGCCGTGATTTAACCGATGGTAACCGCACTTCACACGCATAAATATATCACTTACCGGGATCTGCTTCAACAGAGTGCCACACCCAGAAATGGGTAAAAAGCGTGATGATATATTTATATTTATTGTATTTTTTAATTACAGAATTTTTTTTAAAATTTTTTGTTTCAGTGTCCAAAAATAAAATAAAAATAAATAATTAAATATCTCATCACACCTTCTACCCATTTCTGGATGCGGCACTCTGTCATGGCAGATCTCAATAAGTAGTATGCGAGTAAAATGCGGTTACCAGCCTTCGAATTGTGACCCCCAAAGATGTTACTGGAAGGGGAGCCACAGGGATAGTTTTAGTGTGGTGATAATTGTTTGTCGGTTGTGGAAATCAAATCCGGGTTCTCAAATTCACAGGCTGATTTGATACCACTGCGCCACCTGCCCAAAAAATCGTACATTTTTGTAAATTTTACTATGAAGTTGTCTGGATTATTTTGTGATATCCTTGAATCCTTTGGAATGTTATATTTTGAAACTAATAGACAACGTGTTTATGAATATTAATATAGGTAATTATAATTTTTGTTGCGTCCATGGCTGCCTCCCACAAATCTGTTCATACTTCAATTATTTATTAATATATTTCCAGTATTTCCATACGAGTGTAATGTCAGGGTCGCTGACATAACCTCACATTCGACAGGTACGGATCCGTGTATTGTATAATGACATTTAACATTTAAGTGACAGCGTGCAGTTCATGTACATGACACAGATTTGCCACCTGACGCGCTAAATATTCAGCGAGCTCTGCACGAGATGTTGCAATGCTACCAATCTGACGCCGCTAATCTACACTGCTAATGAGCTGTTAGTTATGCGTGCACTATACGCAATGCTAACGCAATATGGCGATGTAATGTAACCAGGCACCAACCGTCACCATCTTCAGTTCAGTCTATCACCATTAAAAATAAATATATCATCACGTCTTTTACCCATTACCGGGTGTGGTTTTCAAACTATGAATCGCGATCCACTGGGTCAATTTTCAAAGATTCGCGAAATGATAACTTGTCACTCATTGGGTCGTAATTTTTCTGAAATATGGGTCGTATATTTAAAAAAGTTTTAAAATCACTGCCGTAGCAGATCTCAGTAAAAGATATATTTATGCGTGTGAATTGTATTTACCAGCCGTCAAATTATAATCCTTAAAGATGTCTGTAGAGGGAAAATCACATGGGTAACTTTACCAGCTAATATTATTTATTTATTTGCTACTCTGCTCAACAGGTAATTAAACTTATAATATAATCAGAACCATTCAGAAACAATAGTTTTTTTTTTAATATAAGTTGAAGTTTGAACTAACAACCTTTTGCTTCTAATCAGAATTTGAATCCGAAGATCCCGGGTACAAATCCTATTCAAGCTAAAAACATATATAAACTAGTACACTACGGCTCAGTGATTTTGAACCCTGTATTGTAATTGGGATTAAGTTCCTGTTGTACAAAGTAGCATAAATTTCTTTGGTTGTTTGTGAATGCAAATATTGCCGTCGATTTTTTTTAATTACATATTAATTAACTTCTACTCTATATAGAATAATTTAGTCAGGCTTTTGTTTTCTTCTTTACAAATACAAATACAACACAAACATCCATACTCTGGTCGGGATTCAAACCCGCGACTTACGGCGTGCAATGCCAAGCAACTGTTATACTAAGCGCTCGACTATCGTGGCCGGTAAAGCTGTTGAATTAAGTAGTTACAATTAAAATATAATGATCCTTGTTGAACGCTTCAAATTAATATTTTAATGAAGAAGAAAACGCAATTAAATTAATTGCAATGATTGATCTTGTAATTAAGAAATTAAATAAAAGAAAATTAATAATTTACGATTACTTTCGCCTGTGTGGAATTTTCTTCCAAACAAATGCAGATGCCGCTCACTTCCTTTCTTATCTTTTTAGATTCGTTGAGCATATGTTATTTGAGATATTTTGAACATATGAATCAATCGTACGTCGAATGAGAAATTAATAAAAAAGGTGTTTGAATGTGATTGAAGACTTAATACATGATAAATAAATTTATGAGGTAATGGCTCAGTGGTATCGAGTCGGCCTGTGGATTCTGAGAACCTCGGTTCGATCCTCACAGCCCACAAACAATTTTCACCAAATTAACATTACCCCTGTGGTTCCCTATCACTAACATCTTTGGGTAACCGCACTTTACGCGCATAAATATTTCACTTACCGAGATCTGCTTCGGAAGAAGGCCACACCTAGTAATGGGTAAAAGGCGTGATGATGTATTTATTTATATTTATTTAAATAAATGGGCTTGTATGGAGGGAACTATGAATGTGATTGAAGCAAGGATGATGTGTTAAGAGAAGAATGTTAATAACTGATAATTTGATGAATCTGATAAGTGAATGTTTCTAGGATTTATACTACCTCATTTGATGGGATATAGCGTGATATTATGTACCGGGTATATCACAAATGCATTACTTATCAAATGATTTTAGGTAAAAATGGTTTAAATAAAAGTTGTAGAGCTTAACATTCTGTATTTAAATCAATAAAATCAAATGTGTCCAAATATTTGACAGAATTCAGTCTCGTATTTGTTCGTTATTTTGTTTTAACACTATTATTAAATTATTAATGGAGTAGAGTCGCAGTAGTATCGAGTCGGCCTGTGGATTCTGAGAACCTCGGTTCGATCCCCACAGCCAACAAACATTTTCACCAATTTAAAAAATTACCTCTGTAACATCTTTGCTGGGCCGTGATTTGACTGGTAACCGCACTTCACGCGCATAAATATATCATTTACCTAGATCTGCTTCGGCAGAGTGCCACATCCAGTAGTAGATAAAAGGCGTGGTGATATATTTATATATTTATTTATTTATTAAATTGTAATTTTGTTAATTTTCATATTTTATTTTTGCCGTTACAAAACACGGAAAATAAATGTAATTTATTGATTTAGATACAGAGTTTTAAGTTCTAAAATTTATATTTAAAGCATTTTTGTCTAAAATAATCTGGGAAGATCAATACGCACGTAAAACCTGTTTTCCCATGTTAAACCTCTATGGCCCGCTTTTTGTGATACACCCGGTATATATGTATGTTCTTTTGTGTAAGATTCACGCTAGCATTATATTCTTCTTGAGAGTATTTTTTCAGTTTAAAACTTTGAGCAATATTTCTTGTCTTCTCGTTGTATCGCTAAATTATCAAGAGCTGATATTTCTGAAAATAAAATTCTCGAATGTTTCTTGTCGCGTACCCATCCTCGAGGTTTTATTAAACCACTTGGAAACTTTTGTTTACTGAACTGTCTGTGGCTTAGTTTTAATATATTCCGGGCTACGGTCGTTGCTACAGAGAAAAAACTAACCAGACTAGTGGCTGTAGTGGTTTCAGCCGAAATTGAAAATGGTTTTGTGGCGCCCGAGAACTTGTAGTTGTTCCTTGCTTTATTAATAATAAAATAGTTTCTCAACCTATTATATTCTTACACGCGGATATTATATCGCAAAGTTTTACACGTATTACTTTATTGGCGAACTAAAAAAATATATGAGAAAAAATATTATTATTAGATTTCCTATAAATTTTATCAACAATGCTTTGGGGACTGTGATTTGACGGCTGATAACTGCACGTTATGTGCATAAATATATCACTTAGCGACATCTGCTACAGCAGAGTGCCACACCCAACAATGGGTAGAAGGTGTGATGATATATTTATTTATGTATTTATAAATGGGTTAGCTAGCTCAGTGGTATCAAGTCGGCCTGTGGATCCTGAGAATCCTGATTCGATTTCCACTGGCGACAAGCAATTTTCACCATTTTAAAAAGTACCTCTGTAGCTCCCCCACCACTAACATCTTTGGGGAGTGTGATTTGACGCCTAGTAACCTCACTTCACGCACATAAATATATCATTTACCGAGATCTGCCACAGCAGAGTGCCACACTCAGTAATGGGTAGAAGGTGTGATGATATATTTATTTATTTATTTATTTATTTATTTATAAATGGGGTAGCTAGCTCAGTGGTATCAAGTCGGCCTGTGAATCCTGAGAACCCTGGTTCGATTCCCACTGGCGACAAGCAATTTTCACCATTTTAGAAACTACCTCTGTAGCTCCCCCACCACTAACATCTTTGGGGACTGTAATTTGACGCCTGGTAACCGCACTTTACGCGCAAAATATATCACTTAGCGAGATCTGCTACAGCAGAGAGCCACTTTCAGTAATAGGTAAAAGGTGTGATATAAATTTATTTATTTTTTTATAAAAGAAAAATAAATTATTCGAATAAAAATCTTTCGGAATAAAACCCATTAGTTAAACGCGATACAGGCAAGTACTTTAATAACCAATTAAATTTTTATATTGTTATATAATAATAATTGTGTGGGATACTATTAATTTTTTGCGTTTTAAAATAGTTCGTTATGCTATAAATAATAATAAAAAATACCTAGTTGATTTAATACTATTATTACTATCGATAACAAAAAGTAATAAAGCAAAATCTATGACTGATTGTACAAACAAAGACCTGTAATGGTGAGAATTCTGTCAACAAGAAAAAACAAGGATTTTTCAATTTAGGAAAAAAATTCAAGGTCTTTACTAAATATTGCGATGAGTAATATTTACTAAAAACGCCATATTTACTTTTTTAAATAAACACTAAATATGATGAACTTTGCAAGAAGATGATGGCTACATCATCAGCTTCATCAGCTGATCTTTGCTTCAACAGCTGACTGCTTAGTTCAAGGTCAGCTGCACCCAACTTTCCATGCAATGTTTGTAAACATATCGCGTCAGTTTTCTGTTCAGTTTTACTTATCAGTTGTTATCAGCAACAGCAGGAATGGATGTAAACATGTATTTGAACGATAATACACGAGTTTTGTAATATTGTTGTAACTCTCTATTTGTTGAAAAACAAAACTTTCCATTATTGGGAAACACAATTAGTGGCAACCTGACTAGAAATTCATTAATTTTATCGGTAGATTAGGATAATTAGAATAATAACTACCCGAATTTAACAGTCAAGAAAGCGTGTAATTTGAAATATTTTCATCTACGCTTCCAACAATAATTACAGAGATTTAATACATTTTTATTTCCTGTACCTATAGTTTCCATTATCAGACGTTTGCACATTGTTTGATAGAAAAATGCTTCAAACAAAAGATGTATGCAATTTAGATTTCCATAATTTTAAAAAGTAAAAAATAAATAAATATATCATCATGCTTTTTACCCATTATTGGGTGTGACATTCTGCCGAAGCAGATATCGGTAATTGATATATTTATGCGCGTGAAGTGCGGTTACCAACCGTCAAATTACGGCCTCCAAAGATGTTAGTGATGGGAAGCCACATGAGTAATTTTAAATTGGTGAAAATGTTTGTCGGCTGCGGAGTTCGAACCAGAGTTCTTAGGATCCACAGACCAAATCGATACCACTGAGCCACTACTCTATAATTTAATCTAAAATAAATTTGAAAAAAAGTTTAGCAAAAATTGTTTAGTGTTTAATTAAAATAAAGACAAAAAGTCAATTACGATGTGGAACTGTGTCTTAATAAATAAGAAAAATAGGAAAAAAAAAAATTCCAAAATTTTTTACAGCACGTTTGAATCAATTTATCAGGTCATCATCAAACGGCTGGTCAGTTCAGCTTTAACCATAGACGCGTTTCGTCCTTTAGGGACTCATCAGTATGGTGTGATCAACTATCCAGCTAGACCAACTAGGGACTAGTGAACTGTGATATTTTTACAAGCTGAACTGACTGATGTTAAAGTAACTACGCCGGTAGACAAGACATGAGAGCTAAGGAGCAACCCGTGGTGCCATCTACCGACAGAATCGCAAACTGCATGACAGCAATTGAAATAAAATAAAGACAAAAAGTCAATTACGATGTGGAACTGTGTCTTAATAAATAAGAAAAATAGGAAAAAAAAATTTCCATCACTTGTCACAAATTCCAAAATTTTTTACAGCACGTTTGAATCAACTTTTCAGGTCATTATTAAAGCTGAACTGACCAGCCGTTTGAAGATGACCTGATAAGTTGATTCAAACGTGCTGTAAAAAATTTTGGAATTTGTGACAAGTGATGGAATTTTTATTTTTTTTTGTTTCCAGTGTTTAATTAGTAAAAACACAACTTTTTTCCTCACTTCACGTGCAATAATATATCACTTACCGAGATCTGCTACTGCAGAGTGACACTGCCAGTAATGAGTAAAAGACGTGATGATATATTAATTTTATTATAAAATAAATTCTAAATTAAATAAATAATAATAATTTACGAACCAAAATGCATAAGGTTTCGGTGAAATTAGTGCGCAGCGGGTGAAGAAAATAAGTCTGTCTGGGTTGGTGGGTTGTGGCCCGTGCTGATATCAAAGGTAATTGTTAGAAAGTGGAGCCTTTTAGCAGGAGTTAGGTTGCTGTATGCTGTAATGCTCCATTATGAATGCGGGCAAGCCATGAATTCATCACACCATCGTGTTATAATTACATGGCTTTGTTGTAACTTTAACATCATTAGCAGACGTTTCTCCCACTTAAAACATCACGAAAAGAATGTAAATATGAATGTTTGTATTCTATTGTAGTTACTTTCAGGCTCTGCAGTTGCAGATCTCAATAGGTAATCATTTAGACAATTTATAAAAATCGTATGGAGTAATGGCTCAGTTCAATCTCCACAGCCGACAAAACATTTTCACCAATTTAAAATTACTCCTGTGGCTCTCCCACCACTAACATCTTTGGGGGCCGTGACTTGACGGCTTGTAACCGCACTTCATGCGCATATATATATCACTTACCAAGATCTGTTTCAGCAGAGTGCCACATCCAGTAATGCATAAAAGACGTCATGATATATTTATTTATTTTGCAAAACTCGATTAATGAAATAAATGTAACAAACTTAATAAGTTTTTTTTTTGCTGAGTTTGAAGAATATATATTTTTTTCTAAAGTATTTGTATACCGTTTGTCATCAAAGAAGGAAATTCATATGAAACGCTCGTATCTTAACAAATATCTTAGCGAATTCGTAAAGATCTAAAGGAATAAATGAGCGTCGGGAACAATCAATCAACATGCGTGTTTCTTGTTTCATCTTTGTAGAGTTCACACCACCTCGCGTGTGCGATCTTTGATAGCTCGCCCGTCCATTGTTCCTAACGATCGCCAATCAAATCACGTCTCTAGGGCCGCACACGATAATTACTGAAAAAATTCTTGCTTTTTGTTCAATTACAATTAATTATTACCTGTTTTTTATAGCCTGCTACGTTTTTATAAGATTTGTTAAATGATATTGATTAAGACATTTTGGTGGAATACGAAGCGCGATATTAATAATAATAATAACAAGACTTTTTATTTGGAAATAATTCAGCCGAAGCTGTTCTGCCATATAACCTTTACATTAGTGAAATAAATATTAATATATCATCACGCCTTTTACCCATTGCCGGGCGTGACATTTTGCCGTAGCATATCTCGGTATGTGCGTGAAGTGCCGTTACCAGCCGTCAAATCACGGCCTGCGAAGTTGTTAGTGAAGGGAGAACCACAGGGGTAGTTTTATTGTGGTAAAACTTTATTCTCAAAAAAGTCGTTACAATTTTGTTTTCGGATGTGGATTTTTAAGATTGGACTGGAATAAGATCAGCTAATTTAATATTCAGGATTAGCTAAAACTTTTTTGAGGATCGAACTCATAATGAGTTATCTTTGAGTGGTTTAATTTGGTAAAATAATTTTAAATACAAGTTGGTGGCGTTGGTGGTGGAAGTTCTCTGCTTTGAAATGTTTGCGCTAGTTAGTTAATTTAATACCCGGGTTCGAATTGGGTCGGTCGCAAACTTGTGGTTTCAGTTCTACAGTTGACGATCGTCAATAGCTTCACCCTATACCCTAGTTTTGCATGTATCAAAATAATTTCGTTACATTATAAATTATATCTTCAACTCAGAGTTGCTGTGTACAGCTTTACAACTTAACTAACTCACTGCTAATGGATTGCAAAGTTTACAATAACTTAAAATAATATTTAAACATGTAATTAAAGATTATTTATATACATATATACATTGGGATAGGTAGCTCAGTGGTATCGAGTCGTACTGTGGATTTGAGAATCTCGGTTTGAATCCCATAGCCGACAAATTTTCACCATATTAAAATTACCCCTATGGTTCTCCTTCTACTAACATCTTTGACGGTTGGCAGAGCTGGGTAGTAGCTAGCTACTTTTGTAGCTTAGCTACATTTACCTTAGCTGTAGCTTAGCTAAATGTGAATAAATATAGCTGTAGCTTGTAGCGAACTATTTTTTTTTCTATTAGCTTAAAAATATTTTTAGAATAACTGAAGCTACTTTTAAAGCTACTTTTTGTAACTTAAAGCTACTTTTTCTAGCCCAAAGCTACTTTTTGTCGCTTAAAGCTACCACTGTTTATTAAGAAATACCTATTTATGTTTGTTTTGTATTTGAATTGTACCTTCTTTATTGTTTTCTATAACTGTAGGATAACAAGTTATTATATAGTGTAAAATCTATTAACATATTTTATTTTTCTCTTGTTCTTAATCTATCCTACTTTTGTATTAAATATTAGATGAACTAAACATTGACTGTTTAGGAGTCTTCTGTTAATGTGACTGTTAATTTATTCCGATATAAATAAGAATTATAGCATAACAAATTAACAGTACATTTTGTCCATTTGCGATTTTTGATATTTATTAATAGTCATTATAACAAAAGACTGATCAACTGATCATATGACAATGGCAAATTTAATTAATTCACAATAATTGAAAAAAGTAGCTTTAAAATTTAACAGCTACTTTAACGAAAGCTTTTAGCTGTAGTTTAGCTATATTGTACAAAATGTAGCTTGTAGCTGTAGTTCAACTACTTTTTTAAAGAATAGCTGTAGCTGTAGCTTAACTACTTTTTTAAAGTATCTTGCCCAGCTCTGACGGTTGGTAACCGCACTTCTCGCGCTTAAATACATCACTTACTGAGATCTGCTACGACAGAGTATCACACCCAGTAATAGGTAAAATGCGTGATGATAAATTTATTTTATATATACAATATTATCAAATGTTAATCGTGAGTAAAGCATTTTAGAGATAAATGCTTGAAATAAAAATATTTGTTTCGGTATCATTTATTTGAAGTATTTTTCTCCAAATTAATTTACAAACACTTGATTGGGGAAAATGTCCGATAATTAATTTTCCAATTTGATTCTAAATTGAGTTTCTTAATGATTAATTAACATGGAAAGTGTTAATTGTTTTATAAATTTAATTGAATGTGAATGTTAATTTTTGATGGGCTAATTAGCATACAGGTAAAGATCGGGTACAGATGTAGCCTTCGGTGAACCTTGAGACTCTGACATTGAGCCAGTCTAAGCACTTGCTAATAATATGTGTATTGTTCTTCGTGCTTAGCATGTGAATGATTGTTTTTAGACTATTTTTTTTTAATGATATTCATTAATATTTCGCGATATGAATTTATTATTTTTTTGTTGATTGTAAAACATGTTTCATTATATAATTTTTTTTTCTTTATAATAACTATTTATGTAATAAGTACATAATGCCAGATTTTATTGAACGTATCGTAGTTTATGGTTGAGCGCTAATAAATAAGGCAAGTCTTATAAAGTTCGATTATGTATGAGTTGTATACAAAGCTTTATGTTCGACTGCCTTGAAAGCGATTTATTTTCTTAAATATTTAAATATGAAAATTTTAGTTGAATCTCAAAGTGTGCTGTGTTATTCTTTTTGTTTAACAATGGTTTTTATTATCATCAAACTGTCAAATTTGTCAATAAAAGTGGAAAAATGTCGTCATAAAATCCCAAGATTTACAATTATCCCAAAAGATGTACAAGATATTGTATTAAATGTAAAGGAATTGGTTCATTAAATAGGTATAAATTTGACTTTTATTTGTTGAAACTGAGATGAGTCCAATTTTACTTCATAGTCCAATAAAGTGCTATATTATGGCCCAGTTGCATAAAGCAATGTTAACTATGTTGTTAGCTAACAGTATGGTTAAAGTCAAGATGGCAGTCTCCACATTTTACATATTTTCAGATTTTTATATTATAATTAATTAATAACAGCATTAAAATGATTATTGTTAGTTAAATAGTAATGATAAAATAATATTTATAACAAATAATTATTAGTTTAATGCATACTATAGAAATTATAACGTTTTAAAAATTTGAACTATCAAAAATTTTGACATTAGATATATTTTTTAAAAATTCTAATTCAAGTTTTTCGTTGTACTTAACGACTTGATTAACTGATAAAGATTTATGCAACCGGGCCTTACGATACTAAAGTTATACACAAAGTTAATTTTTAATTTAAAATAATTATGAAAATAAAATCTAAAGTAATCATAACCCTTTTCTAGTTGGGAAATTTCTCGATTGCCCGATTCTTGTATGAAGTGCGATGCACTTGAAATACTTGGATAAATTGTTGAGTCAGGGTTTCCGTACCCGGAGCTTGTACTCCGTGTACTCCGGGATCCTGGTTTCAGGCTCCGGTGATTCTCATTTGCATGAGCAGATTGTCAGTAATGATCCGTTCTAGTTATTGACTCCGGTTACAAGTGACGCAGGACCGGATCACCGGAATATTAGCAAGCCATTATGGCTTCTATCAAATCGGGTTAAAGAAGAATTTTTACTAGCATAGTTGAGGCATATGAATTGAGGGTGAAAGATTGTGTGGATCACTTAGAAATAAATGGATGAATATATCTTTATTACTATAGATAATGGAGTAGGTGGCACAATGTTATCATGTCGGCCTGTCGATTCTGAGAACCCTGGTTCGATTCCCACTGCGGACAAACATTTTCACCACATTAAATTTACTCCTGCGGTTTCCCCTCCACTAATAGCTTTGGGAGCTGTGATTTGGCGGCTGGTAACCATACTTCACGCGCAAAAATATATCACTTACCGAGATCTGCTTCGGCAGAGTGCCACACTCAGTAATGGGTAGAAGGCGTGATGATATATTTATTTATATTATAGGTTCAATTCGAATATTCGGATTTAAATTTACCCTGTATCCCAAAAATAGGTATTAAACCGGTATCTCCAGACGGCGGTAACCGAAAATCCTGTATTCGAAATCCTTACAAACTTTGTCCATATGAAATGCGAAAGTAATCGATTTTCGGATAATCAATATTCATAAAATAAAATAAATGAATCTACAGCTTGAATGTACAGTTCGTGTGATGTAAAAATATGTGACATTTTGTATAAAAAATGAGGGATGAAAATAAAAGCACTTGCTACATATTTGATCAAAAACTAAAGTGTTTTTATGCGTGAAAATTAGTGATTTTGAGTGTCGCAAAGATCAAAAGCCACAGAACACAGTGTGCTGTACAGGTAAATCAACGATGTATTAAAAAGCAAAACAAAAGCTCGCGCGACGCAGTGAGGCAACTAAACGCTTTGTGCTGTGATTGGCTCATCACGCCGAGCGATTGGCATTTGTTCCACCGGCACAAAACAAACACTCCACTGTTTTCCTGCACGTTCGCAAACGTTACATAATTGCTATCACACTACATTTCACTTTTAAATATTTGACAATACAGGCGACATAGCAATGGTGATCCAACTACATTGAACACCCTGTATAGATTTGATTATGTAAGTAGTATGCAAAAATTAGTGAATTAGTAATGATAATTGAGTGATTTGAGACAAAGACAACTTCATGGCCAACGAGTGTTATCTGTTTTTTAATTCATCTTTTAGTCATATTTTGTCACTGGCGCGTCGACCTTCCTTTCATTTATTTCACATATTTTTTGTTTTGCGGTGGATTACTTCATCATTTTTTCGGAGAGAATTACCCAAATTGACTGGAAACAAACAATAAAACTGAGTGTGATTTTTGCGAGTTTCTCTTTAAGTAGTAAAATCAGTATTGTTACTTTCTATAGAGATTCCGAGGTTTGCAACATCAGCAAAAAATTGTTACAGGTGTAGATATTGTTTAGTTTTGAACTAGTTTACCTACGCTTGGCCGACGTAAGGTCGCACGTGTGTGAGACAGAAATAGATACTGCTAGATCACAATAAAAGAATTCCTCATATTTTTTCCATATAAAACAATTTTTACCACATTATAACTACCCATGAGGCTTCCCCTCTTTGGAGGTCGTGATTTGACGGTTGATAACCGTACTTCACGCTCAAAATATATTATTTATCGAGATCTGTTATGGCAGAGTACCACACCCAGTAATGAGTAGAAGGCGTGATGATATATTTATTTATTTAACATAAATATATCTTTAGGGGATAGTGGCTCAATGGTATTGAGTCGGCCTGTAAATCCTGAGAACACCGGTTCGATTCCCACAGCCGACAAACAATTTTCACCAAATCAAAATTACCTCTTTGGCTCTCCGTCCACTAACATCTTTGGGAGCCGTGATTTGACGACTGGTGATCGCATTTCTCGCGCATAAATATATCACTTACCGAAATCTGCTTCGGCAGAGTGCCACACCGAGTAACGGGTAAAAAGGCGTGATGATATATTTATTTTTATATTTTATTTTTTAAATATATCTTCTCTTTTTTTCTTCAGCAATGGGTGTGGAACCATCGTGATTTTTACCTTTACTCTCTTTAACTTATATTTAAAAATACGATTAAGTTTTAATGTCTCAAATTCCATTATAAGCTACTGTAATTAAGCTGAAGTTACTTCTTAAGATGTACAGAGTTACACTTAACTCAAATTATATATACAAGAGCAATTTCTGATCTCAGAAGATTGTTAAATTACATTTTTATTAAAGAGACTTCAATACGTGGTCTAAAGGTAACCCGATACCATATTCTTTAAATTATTCTAAAATAAATTGGAGTAAACATTAATTAAATATTTATTTAGACTTTCAATCATATGTATCCATTTATTTCTGGGATCCTACGTTGTCCACACATTTAATCTCCTTCAATTTCACTAACTTACATCTGTTTCACAAATCTTTCATTTGGCATACGTTACGTTTCTGGTCGTATTGAGCTCTGAAAGTGTGGAAATACAGATGGTATTATTAGTTGAGTGTTGTAGAGCTCTCTCTCACACTCTCTCTTCCTCTCTCTCATTACGTTTATTAAGTTAAACAAATGGTGTAGGGTGTGAGGTAGGTAGGATTTGTCGTTTAATAAAGCGTACCGAGAGCATTACGTTCTGTTGCGTTGTATTGCGTTGTGTGATGAATGTACAACGGTTGGTAGCCACTGAAATATGAGTCAGTTTTGTACTGTCAAGTATCCATTACTTACCCCTACGTGTTCTGGCCGCGTAAACATATGTGAACGTACATCCATCTACACCAAAACAAAAATGTACTCACGAATGTCTCGGAACGGAGAAGTCATTTACACGAAATATTACCATGCACTCGACGCATTCTAACTAGCCTCTAATCCGATAATGCTAACTAGTGCACCACTATACTCACAAGAGATATTTGTCATCGGAAAGACTTACTTTATCTAGACTTATGAGAAGCACTACAAATTGTTTGCGTCTCTCTCTCTCTTGTTAAACAAGAACGCAGCTGTAATGCTACAACTTCGTCTAATTGTAATAGTGACTATTCTGCAATTGCAGATCCCAACTATATGTTGCTAATTGTTTGTCGCCTGTGGCAATCGAACCTCAGTTTTTAAATTCACAGGCTGTCTCGATACCACTGAGCCATCTACCCTAAATAAATAAATAAATAAATAAATATATTAATTAATTAATTACGAGTAATAATATTTTCTGATTACATATTTATTAAATATATGTTTACATAAGGAGACAAAATTAATTTAATATATTTATTAACATATTTTGATTTAACTATAT
The DNA here is from genome assembly GCA_911728475.2 of Pterostichus madidus. Taxonomy (NCBI): domain Eukaryota; kingdom Metazoa; phylum Arthropoda; class Insecta; order Coleoptera; family Carabidae; genus Pterostichus; species Pterostichus madidus. The sequence goes on along the minus strand of OU452307.1, from coordinate 40,500,462 downwards.
CAAATACTTTAGAGAGTCAGACTGTGGATTTGTGAACCTGGGGTCAATTCCCATAGCGGACAAACAATTTTAAATAAATAAATATAAATATATCATCACGCCTTTTACCCATTACTGAGTGTGGCACTCTGCCGAAATAGATCTCGGTAAGTGATATATTTATGCGAGTGAAGTCGGTTACCGGCCATCAAATCACGGCCCGCAAAGATGTAGGGGAACCACAGGGGTAATTTTAATGTGGTGAAATTGTTTGTCGACTGTGGAAATCGAACCAGAATTCTCAGGATCCACAGGTCGACCCGATACTACTAAGCCACTTACCCCACAATCACAATAAAATTATCCCTGTGGCTTCCAGTCTAATAACATCTTTGATAGCTATTATTTAACAGTTGATAACTGCACTTCACGCGTATAAATATATCACTTACCAACATATTCTATGGCAGAGTGCCACACCCAGTAAAAAGGCGTAATGATACGGTTATTTATATTTTTAATTATCATTTTTTTACCTAAAAATTGTGCCTATCAGTATTTTATTTGCGCGATTCGGTAAAATTTACCTTCCAAACAAGAAATGCATTCAAATCTCTCTGACTTCAACATATATAAAAAAAAAACACGACTGTTTCGGAATGGTTAGAATTCTACTATAAGCTACTGTAACTGAGATTAAGTTCGTGTTGTGTTAAGCAGCAGCAAATAAATAAAGTCATGAACTATCTCCTCTGCAGTATTAGTTTAGTTTCTTGTCTGAAGGAGGTGCTGTTGGGTTTGTTGCAAAAGACAAAGGATTTTTCCGCACTCGGCAATCCATAAAAACAAAGATAATAAAGCACACCTGTGAGGAGACCTTGGAACTACATATTAATTATTAATTTGACGTAGTCAAGAAATTATTCCCGCGTGAACATTTCTTTTGTAAGTAGATAATACGTTTTATTGGTAACTAAATTCGCATATTGTGAATACATACTTAACATTGAACTATTTACGCGTCATCCGAGACAATATTATGACATCGTTTAGTTTGATTTAAGCTGTTAATTATAATTTCAAATATTTTTTTATACGATCATTATTACAGTGGCGCTAAATAACATCTGAATCACATGTTAACAAACGGTGCCTTCGAACATTTTTAGTTAACAGCTGATAGACAGATTCATAAAGTGGATTAAATCTAACACCAAATTTTATTTCGTTTTTAACTCTCTTTCCAATGTATGAAACAAGTTTATTTTAACTTGAGTTAAAGAGAGTGTAAATTAGCATCCAATTTAATTCATTTCTTGAATCTGTTTTAATTTGAAACAGACTTATTGATAATATTAACAACGGTGTTAGCGCTAATCTGTTTTATGATCCGCCTGTTAAATTTTAAGTACGTAATGAAGTTAGCTTTTCTTTCTAACGATACAAATGGTTATTAGTTTGGTCTAAATAAGTAATATTTTAATACGTTTTATAAAATTCCATATTCTCCATTTTGTTAAACAGCAGAATAAATTAAATGAGTCATACATTGTTTTGAAGCAACGTAACTGAAAGAACAGTTATACGGTACAACAAACTATTTAACTTTACATTCTAAAAATAAAACCACGTGTAAATAAAGCTTGAGTTAGAGTTTAATATGTCCTTCATTATGTTTTTATCTTGTAAGAAACCGCCATTTTGCACATGAGCAACGAGTGGCTTCTTCATAATGATTTACTCTTAAGTATCAATTAACCAGAAACTAGTCAATTTTATACGATTTAAGTAAAAATTTCGTCAACATGAAGAATTTCAACTTATATAGGTGGCACAGTTGTATTGTGTCGACCTGTGGATCCTGAGAACTTTGGTTCGATTCCCACTGCTGACAAAACATTTTCATCATATTAATACTACTCCTGTGGGGTAGCTAGCTCAGTGATATGAAGTCGGTCTGTGGATCCTGAGAACTCTGGTTCGATTTCCACAGACGACAAACAATTTTCACCATTTTAAAAAAACTACCCCTGTGGCTGCCCCACCACTAACATCTTTGAGAGCCGTGATTTGACGGCTGGTAATCGCATTTCACGCGCAAAATAAATTACTTACCGAGATCTGCTACGGCAAAGTGCCATACCCAGTAATGGATAAAAGGCGTGATGATATATATATATATATTTTTATTATTTTTATAATATATGGGGTGGCTAGCTCAGTGGTATGAAGACGGCCTGTGGATCCTGAGAATCCTGGTTCGATTCCCACAGGCGACAAACAATTTTCATAATTTCAAAAACTACCCCTGTGGCTCCTACACCACTAACATTGTTGGGGGCCGTGATTTGACGACTGGTAACTGCACTTCACGCGCAAAATATATCACTTACCGAGATCTACTTTGACAGAGTGCCACAACCAGTAATGGATAAAAGGCGTAATGATATATTTATTTATTTTTTTTATACTACTCCTGTGGCTCCCCTTCCACTAACATCTTTGAGGGCCATGATTTGACGGCTGGTAATCACACTTCACGTGCAAAAATATGTCACTTACCGAGATCTGCTTGGACAGAGTGCCACACCCAGTAATCGGGAGAAGGCGGGATGATATATTTATTTATTTTTTTAAATTTTTATAATACTACTCCTGTGGCTCCCCTTCCACTAACATCTTTGAGGGCCGTGATTTGACGGCTAGTAACCGCACCTCACGCGCAACGTATATCACTTATCGAGATCTGCTACGGCAGACTACCACACTCAGTAATGGGTAGAAAGCGTGATGACATATTTATATTTATTTTATTTATAAAAAAAAGTGTGTGAGTGGTGTGGATTCCACTATAAGCTCCTGGGATTAAGTTCCTGTTGTGCAAAAGCGATCAAATCCTCCTCGGCCGTATTCTTTGCATTCCCTTCTTCGTAATTAATTTTGTATGTAAAGTAATGATAATTCGGAAGGTTACAAAGAAGTATTTAATTATAGGCGATGAATTCTGAAGCTTTAAAATTGAATATAATTTCTACAGTTTCGCCGTAAATTTCATGAAAAACTTTTAAATATTTGAACAGATTTATTAAAATTCTAAAAGTTCTTCTAACAAACTTTCAACATTTCTGTTCGATAGAATTCATTAATTTTACGAATACTTAACGAACTTAAAATAATTTGCCTAATATTATAATGGTATTATTAAAACATAATTCACCTACTTTTATTTGGAAATGGTGAAATAAGTTGTGTAAGCAAAGAAGAAAGCTTTCAATGGGAGTATTTTTGTAAGTATTTACCGGAAAATGACTAGCAGGAAAAAACAGTAATTTGATTTGTTTGTTTGTTGTTACGTTGCTATGATACATTGAGTTCATGGTTTGTTGGTAACGAGGCTACTGCAATTATGCTGGTGTTCTTAACATTAAACAGCAGCAGCAACAGCAGCTGCAGGAGAATCTGTTAGTTATTTATCAGTTTCAATTCAATGCGTATGAAATTGAAATGAAACTCTTGAAAGTAGGTTGCGTTCATGTGATCTAATCTGAGACCATGTTATGGCCTTGAATTCTTACCTAATTCTACCGTTTTTATTTTTATAATTATCATAAATTATATAATAAGACTCTTATTTAATTTGTGTAATTCAAATATCAGCGAATGTAAAACATTTCCATAATAAAAATCAAATTGAAAACCCTTAACTATGTACATCAAAAATACAACTGCAATCGAGTAAATCAGATCCACTGAGACTCGCAGTTTTCTTCTTTCATTGCATTGTAATTAGGATCTGCAAATGCAGATCTTCTGATATTATAATTAGGCAGTTTACTTTATAAGCTGACTTTAAATTGTAACTAAAAAATACGAATTGTTCCAACTCCACTGTGATTAGTAGTTTTCTTCTTTCATTATACTGTACTTGGGATCCGCAATTGTAGATCTATCACTTTCGTTATTATATAGTTGCACTTTGCACTATCATTTTACAAGATTTTGCAGATTCAAATCTTACTGACTTTAACTTGTAACTAAAATACGAGTAATTCAGATTCCACTATAAGCCGTTGTTTTTTTCTGTAAGCGTATTGTACTTAGGATCTGCAATTGTAAATCCGTATAGTATTGTATAGTTGTAGTACTAAACTTGTACGCTCACAGACTAAGACCCGATTGCATAAAACTTGGTTAGCTAATTACATTGTTAAGTACAAAAGAATAAAAAAAGGAAGTAAGAAATTTAAAATTTTTTTATTGTTTCATATTTTAAAACATAAATTCTATGGCATGCATTAAATGAATAATTACTTGTTCTAAATATTGTTTTACCATTATTATTTAACTAATGGGGTAGCTAGCTAAGTAGTATGAAGTTGGCCTGTGAATCCTGAGAACCCTGGTTTGATCCTCACAGCCGACCAACATTTTCACCAATTTAATATTACCCCTGTGGCTCCCCCAACACTAACATCTTTGAGGGCCGTGATTTGACGACTGGTAACCGCACTTTACACGCAAAATATATCACTTACTGAGATCTGTTTTGGCAGAGTACCACGCCCAGTAATGGGTAAAAGGCGTGATTATATATTTATGTATTTATTTATTTAACTATTAATAAGCATTTTAATACTAATATTAAATAATTATAACTTAAAAATCAGAAGGTATGTAAAATGGGAGTCACTCTTCTTGGGCATTGTTAACTTATAACGTGCTGTTAGCTAGCAATATATTTAACATCGCTTTATGCAATCGGGCTAAAAAGCACAAGTGCATCTGAGTTCTTATTCCACTATAAGCTGTAGATCTGCTGTATTGTAATTAGGATGAAGTTCCTGGCACACCCAGATTAGTACATGTAGATATTTATTTGTTTCAGTCATCGCAAGTGTAATTTCAGTCATGTTGATTAACATCTTTGATTACAATAGCCTGGCATACAGCAGTAACTTCAATGACAGATATTCTATTTACGTTGCATATTTCTCAGTTATGATCAAAGAGTTTCCCTGCGACAAAATGAGCAAACTCGACTTGACTGGATTATCACGATGACACAGAACACATATTTAGCAGACTTTATTAATATGCAGCAATGCAATATCGACTTGTGTGTGTGTGTGTGTAGCAGTTTACAAACAAACAACATCAGTGTCTAACTCAACACAGAGAGAGGAGATGAAGACCTTGACCAACTGCTGAGGCTAAGAGAGCAGAGAGTAGTCTCTCTTCAAGCCACTCCTGCCCTCGTAATTCTTCCTGCGAGTAAATTACTGCTTTCAGACTGGAAAGCTTCCATTACGGCACTGCTACACAAAAAATACACTACTCTGACAATATTTTTAATTCCTTTGTTCTGCATTTCTGTTGGTGCTGTATTTTATGATATCATTTGCAACCAAAACACTTTTTTTATTTTGTATAGAGGGTAATTATTTTATTTAATTACTTTGGATTCATTTGAATTTAGTTCAACAAGATTTATTTAATTTACTCATGCTACTAATTTAAATTAACTTACTTACATTTATAACAAGCGATAGCTTCCTTTTCACTACATTAAAACTATCTATATGGCTCCCCCTTTACTAATATCTTTGGGAGCCATGATTTGACAGTAGGTAACCACACTTAACGTGCATGAATATATCACTTGCTCAGATCTACAAAAGCAGAATGCCCCACATTCAGTAATTGTTAGAAGTCGTGATAATATATTTATATTTATTTATTTATAAAAGTACTCCTGTGGCGGCCCCTCTACTAACATCTTTGGGAGCCGTTATTTGAAGACTGGGAACCACATACACGTGCTTAAATATAACACTTACCGAGATCTGCAACAGCAGAGTGCCGCATTCAGTAATTGTTAGAAGGCGTGATAATATATTTATATTTATTTATTTGTAAAACTATCCCTGTGGGTCCTCCACCACTAACATCTTTGGGAACCGTGCTTTGACGGCTGGTAACCACACTTCACACGCATAAATATTTCACTTACCGAGATCTGCTACGGCAGAGTGCCACATTTAGTAATGGGTAGAAGGTGATATATTTATATTTATTTATTTATAAAACTACCCCTGTGGCTCCCACTCCACTAAAATCTTCGGATCCGAGATTTGACGACTGGCAAGTGCACTTCGCGCACATAATATATCATTTACCGAGATCTGTTATGACAGAATGACATACTCAGTATTGGGTAGAAGGCGTGATGATATATTTTATTTATTTTATGTCAATCAAAATTGGATAATTGTTACATTGTAGTTATGCTGGTATTTTAATAGAGGGAGTTAAGGATTTTACAATTTTTTTTTAATCCCGAGTTTGAATCTCACTCAAGCTAGAAATTATAAGAACATCGACTTTGCGGCTTGGTGCGTTCGGGCCCTGTACTGTAATTGGGATTCAATTCCTGTTGTACAGAGTAATATAAATAAATAAATTCATATATAAGCTGTAGCCGATCCGATAATTGGTATAAATTAATTAAATAAATAAAGTAATTAGTGGCGTAGTATCGAACTTGTAACGCATTAAGCTTAATTTAATTTTCTTATTTGTTTATTTTATCCTTAATGACATTCTCGCATGATAAATTCGTAATATTTTAATAAAGACGTTTCCAAGGTTGCTTTTAATGATATGATTATATTTAAAACGTGTGAATATCACTAATTATACTAAAAATAACTAGAAATAAATAATGATTTGTTGATGGCTAGCGTAAGTAATAATCATTGATGTATGATAATAATTCCCACATTCAACTGTGGTATAAATCTATTAGCATTCATTGGTGGATGCATCGCTCGCTTGCATTTGTTCTGCCGCTAATTTCATTGTTGTGACGAGCGAGTGCAGTTCAATGTTGCCATTAATACAAGTTGGGCGACGGAGCCGTCAAATGGATATGAACCTAGGCTATTAATTTTCCTGCGCGTTTATCCTACGTATTCAGTAATGTTTGTTAGTTGTAGAAATTCATTTGTTTCCGCCTCCTGGATCTGGGTGTCACCGGAAATCATTTCTGTTATGTTTCCATTCATTTCTATGGACGAGTGCAGTTTCATGTCATCTTAAATGGTTTTGTAATTGCATCATTGAAGACATATCTCATTTTGTTTGTATCATTTATATTTATAACAATGTGTTTTGTTTGTTATTGCGTGGTCATGGGTAACAAGTAATTGTCAAAATGTTTGACATGGCGTGTAGACAACATGTATTGTGTGTTTGGAACCATTTTAAATCGCGGATTCATATTAATTAATTAATTCAGGAACATTTGTAGCAATTCACATCGTATATTTTCCGTTGTCAAGCGATTCTGTATTATTCCCCCTATTTGATCATTATCTGTTACCGATCGATTAATTAAAGCCAACCCCTATATTTCATGATTATTCTATAGATTACTACCATGCCACCGTATTCTGAGACTAAAATAATTTATTCTGTTATTTTTATTTTACTTTTATGCATGTATAAAAATAAAAATAAATAAATATATCATCACGCCTTTTACCCATCATTGGGTGTGGTACTCTGTCGAAGCAGATCTCGGTAAGTGATATATTAATGCGCGTGAAGTGCGGTTACCAGCCATCAAATCACGGCCCCCAAAGATGTTAGTGGTGAGGGAGCCACAAGGGTAATTTTAAATTGGCGAAAATTTTTTATCGGCGGTGGGGATCGAACCAGGGTTTTTAGGATCCACAGGCCAACTTGATACCACTGATGATATATTTATTTATTTTATTATATTGTTCAAACATTTTTCACTTAAATAATTTTGAAAAAAAAGTTTTATAATGGAATATCTATGATCTATATACTATACACAACTTGTTTTGAAAATATTTTATTCGTATATTTAAATAATAGCGCTTGTTATTTTTAAATTAAATAAATATTAAATACTAGTATTAAATTAGTAATGTAATTTGGTTCAAATTAATTTAAAATAGCTATAATAAAATAAATCAAAATTAAGCAATTTAAGCTTCTGCGGACAAGCCGCTCACCTGTATTTTTTTTGTATTATTATTATAAGAAAAATAAATATTCTATTCTATTCTATATCTAGTTTCAGTAATAACAATAATTTTAATATTCGGAAAATTGTGACATGTACGATATTATGAAATTAAAAATATCCTGCCAATTTATTAATTCAATAAATTTATTATTTATAATAAAAACATTATCAATTTGCTTCATGCAATACTGTTGCTATAGTTACCGATAAAACAACAAACCAATTTTAAATTCAAATTAGTAGATCAAATCACAAAGAGCCTGAGTCGTCTTCTCCACACCTTAAGTAGCATACCAGCGCAACCCATGATTTCATCATTTAATTACAGGTTGTACTTGTGTAAAAAGTTTGAGAAGCGCTGCCGGGCTCTAAGGTCGAGGACAACTCGATTCGCGGTGCGATGATTAAAACGTGTATTACATAAACTGTAACGATAACGATATTAACGATTCCAAGGCTGACGGGATCTGAACGCCTCCTCTCTTCTTCAGCGAGCGATATAGCGATGTTCAGCTGTCAGACGATGCGATTGTGTATTGTTTCCAGTGATAGGACATGGACAGTGTGTCGAGGACATGCTTCGTTTATCTTTATGTAACGAACAAATGCATGCAACAATCATAATTTATACCATGTGAGAGTTAATTGGAATCTTTTTTCAATTAATTTATTAATTATTATTTATAAGTTTCAAATGATTCATTGCTCTAATTAGTTTCAAATAGATTTTATGTCTTCTTAGTTCATTATTGTTTATTAACATCATGTATACAAGGTACATTACATAGTTCATAATTCCCTAAGCCCCTAGGGTATTATATTATTTTAATAGGGGCAGTAACAATGGCATTACTGTCAAAAACTGACATTTCTTCTATTCAGTGTTACCAGGTAATAATTATTTAGATTTTATTAAAAAATACTAATGACACATAAAAAATTGAATGCACCAAGGGCATAAACATCTTCATAATACCCTACGTGCATAAATAACTATTATAATTAGATTTTCAACGACTGGCAATTGCACTGAACTCACTGTGCCGTGTGCCGAACTTGAAATTGATAAAATGTCGTGATGATAACGCAGACTATCGCTATTTTCTTTTCTAATCTTTGTAGATTCGTTGTTAGATGAGTAAGCGTGAGTAATTTGAGATGTTTTGTGCATATATAACGTACATCGAAAAAAGTGGAATAAAAAGTGAATAGGGGTGATTGGATGGATGTGATTGAAGGTTTGTTGTGAGATGAATGATTTCATGGAGGGATCTATGAATGTGATTAAAGTGAGGGTAGTGTGTTAGGATAAGAATGTTTGACAAGGACTGATTATTTGATAAATCTAATGAGTAAATATTTTATGAATGATTTTAGGGTTTGTACTACCACATTCTATGAGATATAGCGTGATATAATATATGTTTGTATGTATGTGTAAGTTTATTTTTATTTGCAAAAAAATGTGTTAAAATAATTACTCAATACACAACACAATAAAAAATCTAATAAAAAAATCTATTTAAAATGCAAACCGTCATCATATTCTATTGTTACATATGTACTAGGTATTTCCACAAGTTTCAACCAATCACGTAAGACTAGCAACAAAAAAAGACGATCAACTTCGCGCTATAATAATTTTCGCAACAGGTAGACGTCATTTGTTCATACATACATTGCAAGAACAGAGAATCCATATAAATACATTATGCAATTAAGCAATAACATCGTAGCCGGCTGCGGAAGGTGACTTTGTGGCTTCCCCAGACAGCAAAAACAAAGTTGGCTTTGCCACAGATATGCAACCAACCACGAGAGGCACGACAAGCACGAGCAATGTTGCACTGGTATGCAACTGAAACGAACTAACAAATGTTTTGAAGTTTGAATATGAAATACTAGACAGGTGCTTTCGGATTCAAAGGTCAAGCTTCAAATATGTATTTACAATTTCAAAACAGTGCAAAAAGTTTCTCTGCATCCATAGATTAATATTAAATTTTACGTTTAAAAAGTTTAAATTTGTTATACTAATATGTCTGTAGTTCTACATATTTGAAACATAAAATATTAATTTTTTGTCAAAAATTAGATAGCCATGATAATAAAACAAACAAAATCTCGTTTTTGACAGGTCAGTCAAGAATTCCTTATCTTAGGATTAAATTTATAATCGTGAAACACCTTCACCTCATCCTCACCTCACACTCAAAGTTGAAGTAACTAAGGCAACTATACTAAAAATGTTATAAAAATTGACTGACGTCATCAAAAACTATAACTAGATGAATGACATAAGATGTTGCTACGTTTACATGTAACCAATTTTAAATTGTATTACGCGTTTTAGAGAGTTTTAGTGCGTCTCTAATACATTGTAAATTAATAATAATTAATGACATATATACTAATTTACCTCTCGTACATTATTCAAGGGTAAAAACGGTCCATTATTTGTATATTCAAAATGAATTATTAAATGAAGAATCAGCAATTAACATTTCTTTGACAATTTTTTCCCTTCGGCATTGTTATAACATTTAAAAACTAATATACGTGAAAGTCAAAGACCTTAAACAATTTTTTTATGTTTAAAACAATTGTTCATGAATCTGACAGATCAATGACAACTCGATATAGACAGAAATTATGTGCCATGTGAACGTGCAAAATATAAAATAATAAAAATGAAAAATAATTATTGTCAATACATGAATTTATAGTATTTATATATTCTTATATAAGATTTGTGTTTCAATGCCTTTTTTTTTAATTGCCATTTAAATATTGCACCAGTTTCTTATGATTTTATTAAGTTTTATCAGGATGGATGACGTCAGTCGATTTTTATAACGTTTTTAGTATAACTCAAATATTTACACAATTTTTTTCAGTATAATATTGAACCGATTGTGTACGCAAAGTATAAAAACATATTTATTGCATAGTACATTATCATTTTATGTATTTTAATTTATCGGGCACAACTAGCATTGTTTCAAACATACAAGCATATACTAATAATTAGATATAATACGTAACGATTGATTAATCTGATCTGCGGTTACGCATTCTCTGCGTTATGTTCCATGAACTCCCTTTGTGCATTACGTTGCGTTACGCTATGTGTTAATGGCATCCTATTAAATCAGTAACTGTTATGTTAACTATTGTACCAAGTTATCCCTTCATTATATACATATAGGAATGTGGTTAATCAGTCGACTCCTGTTGGCTTGGTATTAGTGACATCGCCTTTGAATGGCATATGACAGCCATGTGGGGATGTTACTGTTTAATATGTGCAGCTGAAGAACTTGAAAAGAGAAAAAACTTTTTTATATTTCATGTATTTCAATATACGCGAGGCTTACAGAACTTTGTTACAGAAACATTTTTTGTTTGATACTTTTTGACTTCAATCCTATTACAAGTTTTATTTTTGACAGCTTACCAACTTGAAAATCACAAAATAGATATATTTGAAAAATGTTTCTCTGTCTTCGACTGTCTCATTATATTTGATTGTAATAAAATTTCTATAAAGAGAGAAGACAGTCTTGATGATGCTGCCAAGGATTTTATATAAATACTGAATATTTAACTAACTTGCTTGTAGTGAGGCAAGCATGATGACAGCGGCCATTTGCAAAGCAGGCAAAAACAACGCTATATTTAAATATATCACAAGTATGGTGGCACAGTGGTATCGTGTCGGCCTATGGATCCTGAGTACCCTGGTTCAATTCCCAATGCCGACAAATATTTTCACCACAATAATACTACCCCTGTTATTCCACCTCCACTAACATCTTTGGGACCGTAATTAGACGGCTGATAACCACACTTCACTTACAGAGATCTGCTTCGGCAGAGTGCCACACCCAGTAATGGATAGAAGGCGTGATGATATATTTATATTTATATTTAAATTTACTTCACTTGTTCGCGTAAGTGAACTACCCAGTGTTTATATAAAATCTTTGGCCGGTGCCTATTAGGTGTGTTCATTTGTTATTCGCGTTTTTATGAAGCAACTTTTTGTTTATCAGCGTTCTTCTGTTTGTTGTCGCTTTTTCTGCCTCCTAATTTATGATGAAAACAAGATTTAGTAAAATAATGGCTTGCTTGTTTTCCTTTATTCGTCTTTTTCGCGAATATTAAATTGGACGTTTGCCAGAACCAACTGCATGAAAGAGAAATTTTCAAGTTTGTTCTTCTTGTTCCACTTCCGGTGTGGTTTGTCATTATTTTCCTCATCGTCGGATTCACACTATGTTGAGGGTTCTAGCTAACAAAAATTAAAACAGTTTTCAATCTATGACATTTTAAATGTCAGTGGCGAAATCATTCAAAATTTGACAAATAAGGGTTGCATTTGTAGAGTGTGCATTTTACGAGCTTAGGATTTGTTTGTTTAAAATGCTTATATTATTTAAACTCACGCCCACTCCTCTAATACAGGGCTAGGGTGCAAAATGATGTCTCATTTTTTCCAGTGACAGAAATGGTTATTTTAATACATTATGTCATGATAAACATGAAAAAAGGAAAATTAAATTTGGGAACGGGTGGCAACTATAGATGGTACCGATGTGAATGCGCTGATTTTAAGGGTGGTTGTTGACATATTTTTTACAGGCTAAGTATCAGTTTAAAGTATAAACTTTGGTATAATTAAGTAATAAAAATGGTAGACAGAAGTTTTGGCCGGTGATACATGCGCGACAAAACCGGTCAAAGTAGGCAATTTTTATGGCGTCGTGTGACATATTACTACCTGTTCACGACGAATACATGACAAAAAAAATTATTGACAGAAATTATTGCTGGTTGCTCATTGGTGACAGAAGCTCTGAAAGTGGACTGGTGTACGGATCAACGACCACCCTTAAAATCTGCGCATTCACATGTACACCATCTATAGTTGCCATCCGTTCCCAGATCTAATTTTCTTTTTTTCATGTTTATCATGACATCTATTAAAAAATCTATTTCTGTCACTGGAATAAATGAGACATCATTTTGCACTCTAGCTCTCTAACTAAAATAACGAATCTAAAAATCTAAGAAAGAAAAGGAGTGTATATTTGTAATTATATTAATGTCGAAATAATCTTTTCGTGTAGCATTTGAACCATTTCTCATTTCACACGATCATCAAGTATGAAGTGAAACAGCACTAGAGGGCGTTTAAAGATCACGTCGCCTCATCACGAGTTAAACTCATTCGCATTTAAACAACCGACAGTCGTCGCTGACATTCAGCATTCACGTCGATCCATTAATCGTCTATGCCCCATGCCCCCAGCAGTCCTCGCTGCATCGCCGCCCATCCTACGCTGAAATACTCAATCAGGTAGCATGTTTCAAATAAAGGAACAAAACACAAACAATGGAAAATAAACAAAACAAAACAGAGAGGCACCGAGTAAACACTGCAACTTGATTTTCTTTTATTTTTACCATAGAGGAGTGAGAAATGCAATTGTGACCTGCTGATTGCATCGCCTTCAAATCTGCTACGACAGTGACACAAACAATCGCTTGCAGACAAACAACGAATGAAAATACATATTTTCTAAATCAAACAATACGGAATCCTAACAAGGTTTCTGGCAAACACGATGTGTGTTATAACACCTAATATTTATTTATATACAATCCAGTAAATGAAACTGAAGAAAAACTTACGTTAATTACGCTAATTAATGTAATCTCTATAAATAATGAACAAAATCGCAACGACACTTATTTTATATATAAGTTAAAGTTAGTAATGTTTGAAGAACTTGCTGTTTGTAATAGTTCTGTATTTGAAGATCTCAGTGATAAATAAATACAGCGTGTTCACTTTAGTTGTGCTTACCATTGCTATCTCGAGAACTATAAGAGCTACAAGGTTGATTAAATTAGCAAAGAAATACCATTTTGGAAGTCCATTCCAAAACTATTACAAATTTTTTTTGACCAGTGGTTCTCAAATACTGGGTGCAACTTTCTTATTTCAAATAGCAATCTATTTTTTTATTTGCCTGTTCGATTCAGTATTTATTTCTGAATTCAATGACTGTAAATTTCAGTACCCTTACATTACAAAATTTTTGACAAAAATTTACATTAATTGAATTAAAATCGCATAGGAATCAGTGTGCTATTTCAGAAGCAAATGAATAACTAAATTTATTTATCTATTTTTTCGCAGAATAATTGTATTGACGTATTATAATAAATCAAACAAGTAAAAATATTATGATTTGTTTGTGTCATAGCGCGCTGATTCTATGCGATTTTAATTAAATGTCAATTTAATCTGCATTTTTGTCAAACATTTGTAGTCGTTGAATTCAGAAAAAGATACTGAATCGAATAAGCAAATAAAAAAATAGGTTCCCATTTAAAATAAGAAAGTTGCACCCCATATTTTCAGAACCACTGGTCGAAAAAATTTAGCTAATTGTTTTGTAATACATTTACAAAATGGTTGTTTTTTTTTGCTAATTTAACCAACCTTGTAGCTCTTATAGTTCTCGAGATAGCAATGTGGGCACCACTAAAGTGAACACGCTGTATATCATCACGCCTATTACCCATTACTGGGTGTGGCACTTTACCGTAGCAGATCTCGGGAAGTGAATATATTTATGCACGCGAAGTACCGACAGACATATTAGTGAAGGATAGTTTTCATGTGGTGAAAATTGTTTGTCAGTTATGGGAATCAAACCCGGCTGCTCAAATCTATAGACCGCCTCGATACCACTAAACCACCTACCCTAGTATATTTTCCGAACAGATATATATGTAGAAAGAAAGAATTTATTATTAACACAATTACAATCATAGTGTTCTACATTTATGAAGACGTGATGGCTTCATAGCCTATAGAAATATCACGACCACGGCATCTAGAGTCTTCGTGTTTATGTTTTGAAACATCTGAAGGTATGGTTTGCTTTCTCGCTGGTTTCTGACTGCCATGAGTTCTTGTCTTGATTATTGAAAGTAAAAACAGTTAGAGTAAAGTTACGCCTTTGAACATTCCGCGGCTGTTATTTAACATTACGAGTAATTTCACTCACTTTTAGTATCTGTGGCCTTGACATCTCTGAGAGATACACACTTCAGACACACCGTTCGTTTCCTCCTCTGCATACAAACACGTACATTCCATTACCGGAGTTATATTTGCCTCATGAAATCTTATTCATTGTTTGTTTAAATCAAGGGTGCTGTACCTATTTTATTGTTAATTTATTCCTCGATTTAGGCCTCTGCCAACCTAGAGTTTGCGCATTTAACTTCACCTTATATAAATAGTTATTTGTATTACGAGGATGGAAATTGGACTTTTGTGAGTGCAAACATATTTTGACAGATCGAGAATTGCAAATTGTGAGTATTCGCAAAACTGTTTCTGGACGTATGATATACAAGATTTTTCGGGCCGATTTGAATTTAAAATTGGTTAAAATGCGGTAGTGGCTCAGTGATATCGCGTTGGTCTGTGGATCCTGAGAACCCTGGTTCGATTCCCACAGCCGACAAACATTTTCACCAAATTAAAAGTACCTTTGTGATTTACCCGCCATTAACATCTTTAGGGACCGTGATTTGACGGCTGGTAACCGCACTTCACGCGCATAAATGTATCACTTACCGAGATATATCGTGAAGATATGTACATATGAATTTACAATTAACTTTAAAATTGATATAAAAATTTCGAACTCCAAGCACTCATTGGCACTGAAAGCCAGTGATGCCAATGCTAACATTACAAAAGTTCCTAGTTTTTACTGAATGGTGTTCGGTAAACACATGGTTACCGAACAATTTTGAGATGTGTAAAACTGTTAATCTCGAAGGGAGGAGCGTAAAAATCTATCTTTGTTTAAGTAGTTCTGCTATAATTGGAATTATGTCATAACAGGAAATAAATAAATAGTAATATGATAAAAGTGCTCAATTTTCAATTGATTAGTCATCGATTGCAGTAACACCTGTTAGTCTATTAAGTTACAGGATACTGACTCATGATTAATTTATACACTTTTACATTTAATTGAATTAATTATTAATTTAATTTAATTACGGGGTAAATGGTTCAGCGATATAGAGTCGGCCTGTGGATCCTGAGAACACTGGTTCGATTCCCACTTCCGCAAACATTTTCATCACATTAATATTACTCCTGTGGCTATATTAACATCTTAGGGGGCCGGGATTTGACGACTGGTAACTGTACTTCACGCGCATAAATATATCACTCACTGAGATCTGCTTCGACAGAGTGCCACATCCAATAATGGATAGAAACGTGATGATATATTTATTTATTTTATTTTAATTATTAACTTAATTTAATTATGGAATAGGTGGCTCAGTAGTATCTAGTTGGTCTGTGGATTTGAGAACCCGGGTTTGGTTCCCTCCTCCTGAGAAACAAATTAAACTATTTTTTTGTTTATTTATGTCCCTTTTCAAATTTAATTTTTCACTAATTTCTTAGTGAAGCTTTTAATTGTAATTTGGATCGCAAATTTTAAGCCATCTCCAGTAATTGACAATTATAATTGCTAATCATAATTAATAATTGGATATCTGTAAACGTAGCTAAAGTTACTTTAATTGTGATTAAATTCCTGTTGTGCAGAGTAGCAAATAAATAAATACATGCAGGGATACATTGAATTAATAATAAATCGAATAATTTCTCGGGGGAAGATTCCATCTTATTGTATTGATAAGTACAAGTGAATCGTCAAGAGACAAAAGACAATCTCATTTGTATTCATCAAATGTTAGAGCATCGCTGTCGCAGGAATCGATTAATATTCATTGGTTTTTCGTGAATTTAAATTAAAACGGATGCTATGCAGTTGCATTAATTTATTGTATCGATCAGTCGCCGCCTGGAACTGATTCCGGTTCCGGAAATGGGATTATGTTCGGTTTTAAACCACACATTGTTGTAATCACTACATGACGCAGGGTGTTTTGATTTATAATGTTGGTAGCTGATTTACAATTAGAGTTTAATGTCAGGTCATGAACGGCATCCGTCAATAGCGAAAAAGTCAACATATATGTTAATAATGGCAGTATGGTGATGTGGTTAGCGTTACTGCATTGGAATCCAGAGATTCCAATCTAAAAATATATGAAGTACCACACTGCGGCTTTGTGTGTCCGGAACCTGTACTGTAATTGAGTTAAGTTCCAATTGTACAGAGTAGCATAATACTTATTTACGATTGTGTGTAGTATGTAATACATTATATTACGAAAAATATCTGTGAAGGCAGTGATTTGACGGCTGGTACCCACACCTCTTCACGCGAAAAATATATCACCTCTCGAGATCTGCTACGGCAGAGGGCCACACTCAGAAATGGGTAGAAGGCGTGATGATACATTTATATTTATTTTTATAATACTTGTATACTGTAAAATACCTATTAATGACAAAATTTAAACACAGTAAATACAACTTTTATTGCACAGTGGTTTCCATGGTTACATCAGCGTTAACAGTAAGTAAATATTACATATCAACGTCCTGTTTATTTTGACCACAATTTGACAGCTGTCAATTTTGAAACCGATTTTTCTTTTCCTTCTATTTGTGCTAGTATTGTAAAAAACAACTTACTAACCATGAACTGTAAATGATGCTTTTAGGTCACGAATGTTTAGGAAATCTCGACCCTTCGGGTCTCGATTTCCCAAACTACATTCTTGACCTAAAAACTGTCACTTACAGTTCATGGTACGTAATATACTATTTATTTTCATTTTCTTGCTGTGCAAAGTATCAAATACTCGTAAGCAAATAAATTATGAGATGACAAAATATTGATTCAGTCAAACAAGATTAAAAATAATTCAATGTGATATTAGTTAGTAAGCTAGTGTAAATATCGCAATGAATTTGAGTGTATTTAGCATCTTGTTAGTGTGATAACATTGAATGTGTGTAGTCGTCTGTTCGTTGAGTACTTAGTGATGTTTGTATTGATGATGAAATCAGTTGTAGGTGTGAAGATGCGAGACAAAGAAAGAGAGTGATCGGGGTCACGTGATGGCAGCAGGTTACTAGGTGTAAAACACTACGACAGCCCAGCACACTACGATAACATCGGGGTCAAGGCATAGCAGATTACCTTTAGAATATTTGCTCATATTTCTTTGTTAATCTGTCATACTCCACTAACTATTACATTTTACAATATAAGCAGTTGTGGCTGGATGGTTAGTGATACCGAGGTACAAACTTATTATTTAACTTATGGGGTAGGTGGCTCAATGGTATCGAATCGACCTGTGGATCCTAAGAACCCTGATCGATTCCCACAACCGACAAACATTTACCCCTGTGGCTCCTCTACCACTAACACCTTTGAGGCTGTGATTTGACAGCTGGTAACTGCACTCCATGCGCATAAATATATCACTTACCAAGATCTGCTTTAGCAGAGTGCCACATCCAGTAATGGATAAAAGGCGTGATGATATATTTATTTATTTATTTTAATTTTATTTAACTTTTGTGGTGGATGGCTCAATGGTATCGAATCGGCCTATGAATTTAAGAACCCAAGTTCGAGTTTTCACCATATTAAAACTACCCCTGTGACTTCCCTTCCACTAACATCTTTGGGAGCCCTGGTAACAGCATTTCACGCGCAAAATATATCACTTACCGAGATCTGCTAAGGCAGAGTGCCACACCTAAAGAATGGGTAGAACCATCTTAATTTGTTATTATATTCCTTGTGAAATATTTACATATAATAAAGCTGCACTTAGATACGCTAACAGATTCTTATCTTGTGTAAGTTGCATGAAAGAAATCTGAGTGACAGAGATGGCAATGTCCCTAGTGGCATATCGTGTGTGTCGTATTCGCTCTGTGTTCGGTATTGTTCCCGGGCGCGGCCAACCAACCGGATGTAAAACAATCAAGTCAATTGCGTAGCGAGCAGCGGGAATGTTGCAGGGACTCATTATCAGTACTCAGGAAGTGCAGGAGGAGGAATCATTGCAGAACCATGCAGCATTCACTAGCGACATATGTTGCTAGTACACACAGAAATGTGGAAAGAAATAATTATAATGGTTTGTAGTAGAAGCTGAACTATATGCAATTGCAGGTCTTTGTACAAAGTAACGAATAAATATAAAATATAAATATATGAAATATATGATCACACCTTTTACCCATTACTGGGTGTGGCACTCTGCCGAAACAGATCTCTGTAAGTGATATATTTATGCGCGTGAAGTGCGGTTACCAACCATCAAATCACGACCCTCACAGATATTAGTAGAAGAGCCACAAGGGTAGTTTTAATGTAGTAAAAATTGTCGGCTGTGGGAATTGAACCGAGGTTCTCCAACTCCGACTCGATACCACTGAGCCAAACGTAAATTTAATGTGGTGAAAATGATTTGTTGGTTGTGGGAATCGAAGCAGGATACTCAAATCTACAATCCAACTTGATACCACTTTCAATAAATAAATAAATACAAAATCTACATATAAAATGGCGAGGTGAAGCTTATAGACGTCAAATAAAAGTACACTATTTCAATATAGGTAAACCCTTGTATTATTTGTATATAAATATCCTGTCTGCTGTGCATAAAATAAATAATAATAAACATTTGAGGTCAACATCTAGCTTTGTGTATTCTCTCGCGGGCTTTTTATAAATATATATATTACATTTTGTGTAGATTTTCTCGCTTTTCTCTGGGGGTGAAAAGGTCGTATAAAATTGTTCCGACCAAAAGCTGTTGCAATATCCCTGCTTTCTACCAAAAAAAACAATTTTACCCAATCGAATAGCGGATTCACACGCAGGAATCGATTCTGCTGATGCTGATGTTCACGTTTTATGCACTAGGATTCATTTGTCTTGTCAATATTTGTTTTTTATCGTCTGCATTTTGTTTTATGATGATAGAACAATTTTATTTCCTTTGCTAAATTATTGTGTAATTTATTTAATGGCAGGAATATATCATTATGTAAATCATTTTTAAAATACCTCTCTTGCATGTTAATTGCAAACATATTTTTGTTTATTACTCTTTATTTTTCCCGGCTATTAACTTGAATTACTTGAATGAAGCATAATTACTATTTTTAAACGTCCTATACTTTTCTTATATCATGATTTTTTTGTTACAGGTAATTTGCTGTTTCCTCATATTTGCACGTAGTGGTAAGCGACGTTTTTAATTTGTTTTAAATAATATTTATCCCCATGGTTTTTCCATTCGGTTATTTATATTCTGAAACCGTTTCAACATTTTGTGGAAATAGAACAAAATATTATTCTTGTTTTCTCTGAATTGTTTTGCATTTAATTTACATGTTTAAAAACAATATTTTCCTTATTTATTAGTAGAATATATTACACTTCATTCTAAAAAATAAGTTAACTATATTCCGTTTCACTTAAGATTGCAATACAGAGTTCGTAACTTTGATGAAAATTTAGGTGATGAAAAGTTCATTTTCCTGATACAGACAAATATAGATCTCGGTGGCGCATTCGTTCGCAGAACAAAATCGCGTTAACTTAAAATTGGAATCAAATTTCTGATTTTAAAATTTTCGGCTATACTGTCATATTTTTTGTATTTTTAACCATATATAATAAAATTTTGGTTATATAGTCAGTTAAAGACGATAAATTCGCTAGGAGAATCAGATTTTAAATATCTCTAACAGTTTTCAAGTTACAGTGGCAACTAGTTACGGCGGCACAAAAGCTTAAACATTATATCTTCGATATTTAAAAAGCTAAGCCTCGGACGCCGTTTTAAATGTTTTTTTCGTAATCTGCGGGTGAAATATAAGGGGATTAAGTGAAAATATATATAATATTTTCTTGAAAATTTTTGTTAAAGTTGTGCAAACTGGAATTTTCACTATTTTTGCGTCTTTTTAGGTACAAGACCCTGCAACTTGTATTTTTTAGGTTGTGATAATAAAATTGTGCATATTTACTAACTAAACTACGCTGAATTCAGTGGTGCAAACAGATTTTAATTATCTCTTTTAGTTTTAGAGTTATGGACTTCTAAAAATAACCAATTTTCGTGCTTTAGATTATTTTGGCAAATATGTAACAATTTTTTTATTCTACAATCAAAGTTAGAGAAAATTAGCATATATACCATGTAAAGGGCGGCAAATTCAGTGGTGAAATCAGATTTGTAATATCTCTAATAGTTCTGAAGTTATAGAGGCAATTATGTTGGGCGCGACAAAAGCTGATATTTTAAATCTTGGATATTTCAAAAACTAAGCTTCGAACGCCACTTTACATAATTTTCTCGTAATCTACGGGTCCGAAATAGGGGGGTTAGAAAGAAAAAAGTACTATATTTAACATTTATTTTTTTGAAATTTTTTTAAGGGGTACCCCTTGGTCTTTTTTCAATTTTAGACCATTTTCAGTTTTTTTGTTCTTAAACTTGTACTCGTTGAGCAAAAATTCTGAAAATTTGCATACTTATGTAACTTTTGACGTAGAATCGACTGGTTTAGTCACAAATTGCGTAACATTTATATTTTGCCAATTAATGGTCAAAATAGGTTGTTTTTTGGCCTACTTTCAAATCACAATATCTCGAAAACGGAAAGAGCTATCGAAATGCGGTTTGAAAATTTGGAATCCTCGTCTCGAGGAGATACTATATCCATATTTTCATAAATTTTTGAGAGAATTTATGTTTTTTACCCATACATGGCAGTCCGCTTTGTAAATCACTATTTCTCAAAACAGTATAGTACTTTCAATAAATTTAAAAATATGGGTTTATATAGGAAAAAACTATGGGGAATCCAAATTTTGAAACAAAATTTCATTATCTTTATTAGTTTGTAAGTTACAGCCGGTTAAAGTTGAGAATATATTTATTTCAAAAATCGCACTAACCAAATTTCATTTTATTCTTTTAAATCTGCAATTTCAGAGCCTCTACTCCAGCAATAAATCACTACTATAAACCGTGCTGATTATATTAAATTTTAGTATAATTTTAAAACAAACTAATTAACTCAAATTACAAATAAAACATAAATCCTGTGTGTCATTTCAAAAATCAGTTGTCAAAATTAAAAAAATGCACATCTAAAACTCTAAACCAGTTCTATTACCGTAATTTTTAGAGCTGGAACACAACATTTTTAACTACTAGTTTGGGATTGTCACACTGGAACGCTGAATGGATTCTAATACAGATCTAGAATGGTTCAAACTGCTGTCTGGAACAAATCTATAATTTTTCTAATGATTGAAGTATATTATTTATTAATATTATGAATGAAAGTCAGAAAATCATTCATATTATGCATAGTCATAGCCTTAGAGATCTGTCAGTGTATTATCATAATCGTTTTCACGTCAAATGCATGAATCCAACCATAAACCATTACCTAGTGTTAGTTCATACGTTTCCAAAGAACGTCTCGTTAACGTAACATTGTAACCGTAACGTAGCACGGCGTAGTGCAGCAGGACGCTTGCAATATAATTCAATTCACCCGTCGGCGAATCCTGCACTCGTCACAATACTGCCGATACTTTATGCTAGCGTATCGCAGGAATATAGTGGATGCACAGTGAGGAATCCGGGAAAATATAACACGGTTCTGCTTTCAGATGTACTGTGACCCTTCTATACAGGGTTGTATTATTAAAAAGTTTTTTCTTTGTACGTAAATGCATTGAGGGAATATTTGTGAATTTTATCTCGTGGTAAATATAGCATTTTATAATTGACAGGTTTTGTTTATTGATGCTGTTGTTTCATTCGCGGTTTTACAGTTTTAATGTAGTTGATTCTGTTATAGAAATGTGGTTCTAGTTTTGTATATTTCGTTTGCTGTGATAAACTTTGTACAGACTTTTTTTTAATCCAATTCCAGGGATTCATTTATCTGTATTTCACCTATGTGTGTCGTGATTTAATTATTTAAATATTTGAAATTATATTTTGGCGAAAAAGTTAAAATATCATATTTATGTTAGATTTAATAACTTTTTTATTTGTCATGGTATTATAATGAAATTATACATAGGTATGTTTTAAAGGGTCAGGAATTAAGTGGTGTTCTGTAAATTTTTGTATATATAATACTTTTTTAATAACAGGGCTGCAAACTTGATGCAATCGAAATTTTCTTGATTTTTGCATGCTTTTATATGTCTACTTATAAAATTTTTATCTCTATTTCAATGACAGTAAAAATTGCCAAGTTTATTAACTAAAGTACGCTGATTTCAAATTTTAAATCCGATTTTAATTATCTCTTTTAGTTTCAAAGTTGTGATCATCTAAAAATCATCATTTTTCGTGGTTTAGTTTTTTTTGGTATATCTGTAATAAAATTTTTATTTTCTAAGAAAAGTTAATAAAAATATGTACACGTACTAACTAAGTCATGGCAAATTCACTGGTGAAGTCAGATTTTAAGTATCTCTAATATTGTTCAAGTTACAGCGACTCATCGGTTGGATGGCACAAAAGTAGAAATTTTAAATCATCGATATTTCAAAAACTAAGCTCCGGACGCCGCTTTACATAATTTTTACGTAATCCACGGGTCCGAAATAGGGGGGTTAAAAAGAAAAATGTATTAAATTTCACATTTATTTTTCTTGAAATTTTTTAAGGGGTACCCCTTGGTGTTTTTCCAATTTTAGGCCATTTTCAGTTTTTTTGTTCTTAAACTTGTACCCGTTGAGCAAAAATTATGAAAATTTGCATACTTATGTAACTTTTTACGTAGAATCGAGTGGTGTAGTCACAAATTACGTAACATTTATATTTTTCAAGTTAATGGTCAAAATAGGTCATTTTTTGACCTACTTTTAAATCGCCATATCTTGAAAACGAAAAGAGCTATCGAAATGCGGTTTGAAAATTTGGAATCCTCACGTCGAGGAGATACTATATCCATATTTTCATAAAAATTTGACGGAATTTATTTTATTACCCAAAAATTTCTGTCCGCTTTGTAAATTACTATTTCTCAAAACAGTGTAGTACTTCCAATAAATTTGAAAATGTGGATGTATATAGGAAAAAACTATGAGGAATCCAAATTTTGACACAGAATTATATTTTCTTTATTAGATTGTGAGTTACAGCCGGTTAAAGTTGAGAATATATTTATTTCAAAAATCGCACCAACCAAATTTCATTTTATTCTTCTAAATCTGCAATTGCAGAGCCGCTTCTTCAGCAATAAATCACTACTATAAACCGTGCTGGTTATATTAAATTTTAGTATAATTTTAAGACAAACCAATTAACCCACCATGACAAAAAATTATGACAACAAGTTATAGTTTCATCCAACTACTTGAGCATACTTTCCAAAACTTTCTTCAACTTTTTCCTTATGGAAGTAAGTTGTCAACTTCGACAAAGTTCCTAACTCGATAAGTAACGGATCAAAACGAAACTTGTAGGACTAGATACGTGTCCTTTTTCAAAAATTTCCATCGGTGTAACGATCCTCAGTAGGGACAGATGTTTTACGGAGTTGGCTGCCCTGCAGCGTGCATTCCTACAACTTTAGGGTAGGATTTATTCCTGTTATATTATTTGTTGGTGAGATTTTGATTCGTATATTCGACATTGTCTAACTATGAACGAATTTTGAATAGATATTCAACAAGTTGATTTGATAATGCATATTTATTTATTTATATTACTCATGATCGGTTTCACGGGCAAAAGTTAAATTTTAAACTTGGTTTAAATAAATAAAAGTGAATCATAATTGCTTGTCAAATAATTGACATTCGATTTACTTGTATTTATAAACCAAGTTTAAATAGTCAATTTATTCATTTTACAATTCCGGATGATAGGTAGTTCAGTGGTATGGAGTCGATCTGTTGATTTTTGATTTTCACAACCGTTAAACAAATTTTACCCCTGTAGCAAGAAATGGGAAAAAGGCATGATGATTTTATTTGCTACTGGTCTATAAATTAATGATAACCTTTATTTTTGTTGATTATTTTATAGATCATTTGATTATACAGTGACCAAAATCATTTATTATGTTGTTTTTATTTTATTTTTATGCAATAAATAGTTCATACAACCTTCCCCAATTATAAGGACAAGCATTCATCAATTACGATTTCAATTATAATTAGTTTTATTTATAACAAAACCATAATTACCATAATTTAATACTGATTATACTAAAAGAGATCCTTTTCTTGAACGTGGATGATGATGATTCATCCTTTAGTTCGGATCTCTGCATCTCGCTAATAATTATAAAACTTCGCGTCGTTCTGTAATGAACATCAAGTCCTCCTCGTTACCGTTATGAACACCGTGGTGAGATCATCTTCATTACTAGTAAGTGTGTGTGTGTGTGTGAGTGAGTGTGAGTGTGTGAGGAGCTGCTAACGAATACCTTCTACGTTCCTCAACAAAAACAGACCTCACGGTTTGGTTGCCCAAACAAGATAGAAAGAGAGAGAGAGAGACCTTTGAGAAACCGTTTGCAATTATGCTACGTATGTGGTGATCTCTGAGCTTCCATTTGTAAAAGATATTTTTGGTAAATTGTTTTATAATGAGTTCAAACCTCACTAACGTCAATACAATTGTTTCAGAGTAGTTCAGATTCCACTGCAAGCAGTAGATCACCAATAGGATATTCCACAAAAATCTATGTTAATAAATAAATAAAAATATATCATCACGCTTTCTACCCATTACTGGGTGTGGCACTCTGCCGAAACAGATCTCGGTAAGTGATATATTTTGCGCGTGAAGTGCGGTTACCAGTCGTCAAATCACGGCCCCCAAAGATGTTAGTGGTGGAGGAGCCACAGGAGTAGCTTTTGAAATTATGAAAATGGTTTATCGCCTGTGGGAATCGAACCAGAGTTCACAGGATCCACAGGCCGACTTCATACCACTGAGCTAGCCAGTGTTAATCTATGTACAAAAATAATTTTATGCACAATCAGGCCGAAAAGCATGTGTTTAGCCCTAAAAAGCTTAAACACTTCTTAATAATAATAATTCCTATGGATACATAAATAAAATGACTATTTTTGTTTATTGATTGATTGATAACCTACTCGTATTTACATATTTTAATATTTTGAATATATAATTAAATATTATTTTGTTATGTATAAAATATTGTATGTACCACGGGTGAAATTAGCGTTTCTGACCCTGAGCATGTTATTAGCCCTCGGCGCTTTGCATCCCGTGCTAATAATCATGCCACGGGCCAGAAGTACTTGTTTTTACCCTTGGTACATAAATAACTATTTCTCTGTTTTCTTATTTTGTTGTAAATTTGTTATTTAGGGGGAAAATGTTGATTAATCATGACGTAGGTACTCTTGGTGAAAAAGATAGCATTAATGTTAAGAAAGAAAGCATAATAATGAGAAAGAAAGGCTTCTTTTCTGAGAGAGATGGGTATACTTTGACAAAAGCGCGAACATATCACGGAACTAAGTTCACATTTGTCTATATTTGTTTTTACCAGTTTTTACTTATATTATACGAAATTTGTGAAGAACTATATTATATGAATCACGTTCCAACTGTTAATATTCAGGTAATAATTATTATTCTACAAATTTATGAAGTAAACATTTATATACATTTTTTAGGTTGAATTAAAATGGAAGAATTTTATTTACTAGGTTACCTGTACGTTGCTATTCTGACATTTATTGTTTTAATTATTATTGTAATATAGTATTGTTTTATCCCGAATTGTCATCTCGGTGCACATGCGCATTGCCCCACAATGTGAAGCTGCAGTTTATTAGAGTTACCTACGTCACAAGAACGTCAATGGCGATCGTTTTGAATAACTCACTTTTTGATTAAGTATTTATATATTAATACTTTGTAACACATTTACAACTAAAATAGAAATTTATTTTATTTTTATTTTTTTATTTATTTGTTATTCTGCACAACAGGAAGTAACTCTCAATTACAGTACAAGGAGCGTACAGCTTATAGTGGAATCCGAACCACTCAGACACAATCGTATTTTTTGGATATAAGTAGAAGTCAGCGAGATTTGAACGCACGACCTCTTGCTTGCTAATTAAGAAACGCAAGTTTTACCTCGCTTTTATCCACTGAGCTACGATTGCATATAAAATATTTCTATAAACGGTGTACTATTAGAATAGCCATTTGCTGATGTACTCTCAATATAAATTCATGAATAAAAGACAACAGAAAAAATTGTAATGAAAGGAAAAGTAAAAGAAGAGAATAAAAAATTGTAATTCCATTTGCAAACATATCTTCATGCTCAGCGTAATGAAATAATGAGTTGTGCACATCACAGCACATCATAGCACAGTCACAGTCACAGCTTCACCAGGAGTTTGTAATTAAAGATTGCAGAGTTAATTTGATGCTTGTTAATTCGCCGGCTTTGTTGCTCGACTAATAATTAATAGCTTTTACTCTGAATCGACTTGATAAAAAGTTCGCAGCGGTAATTACTCCAATTGTTTATGTCAATGACAAATTTGGAATTTGTTTGTAAAAAGTTTAATTACAACCTACGAGAAATTGCAAAGTTTAACTTTAGAATTTTTCACGTCATTACTTTGGAAATTATTCATAAATAAATTTGAATGGGTTTACTTGGTGGTAAGCCGCCCTGATTATTATTTAAAATAAATAATACGTGGGGTAAACTCTGCAATTACAGATCTTTGTCAGGAAATTACAGATAATTAAGATAATTATTTATGTGGCAGTACAGTTGTGAGGTGAATGTTATGATATTTGAATCCGGAGATCCCGAATTCGAATCTCACTGAAGCTAATTTATATACAGGGTGTCCCATACAACATTATGATCTTGAATATCTCGGAAACAAGGCATTGTAACAAAAAGTGTGCCGAATCAAAACCTTTATAGTTTCTGGGGGGACATCGGATTTTGACAAAATGGCCACCCGACCTCCCCAGGGGGGGCGGTAAAGGGGGTCAACTTAAAAATCTTAAATGGGAACCCCTATATTTTATTGCAGATTCGGAAAGGGCATCAAAAAATTTGTTGGTTTTATTCGGAAACTTTTTTTGTACTTCCAACAGGTGGCGCTGTATTCGTAAAAATGTGAATTAGCTAGAAAAAAATTAACCAATTAATATTTTATTAATAATTTGATAAATAATGACGTTTGTTGTTTCAATAAATACACAAAATTGTAGAAATATTACTTCTCAACACTCAGGGGGATTCAAAAGAAAGAAACTTAACAAAACTGACTATGGAAAACTCGATTTTATCAGAAATTAATCGTAATGTTATATGGGACATCCTGGGGCGCCACCTGTTGGGAGTACAAAAAAAGTTTTCGAATAAAACCAACCATTTTTTTATGCTCTTTCCGAATCTGCAATAAAAAATAGGGGTTCGTATTTAAGATTTTTAAGTTGACCTCCTTTCCTGCCCCCCTGGGGAGGTCGGGGGGCCATTTTGTCAAAATCCGATGTCCCCCCAGAAACTATGAAGGTTTTGATTCGGCACACTTTTTGTTACGATGCATTGTTTTCGAGATATTCAAGACCGTAATGTTATATGGGACATCCTCGGGTGTACGATTACAGCGCCACCTGTTGGGAGTACAAAAAAAAAAGTTTCAGAATAAAATCAACAATTTTTTTTACGCTCTTTCCGAATCTGCAATAAGATATAGGGGTTCCCATTTAATATTTTTAAGTTGACCCCCTTTCCCGCCCCCCCTGGGGAAGTCGGGTGGCCATTTTGTCAAAATCCGGTGTCCCCCCAGAAACTATGAAGGTTTTGTTTCAGCACACTTTTTGTTATAATGCCTTGTTTCCGAGATATTCAAGATCATAATGTTATATGGGACATCCTGTATATGAACTACTACATTACGGCTTGGTGTGTCCGGGTCCAATACTATAATTGGGATTAAGTTCCTGTTGTGCATAGTAGCATAAATATATAAATAAATAATTCGAAACTTGTTAATATATCAGAATCTGTACGTGCAGAGCACGTCTGATAATTATTGAAATAAATTATTTAACAAGTAAATATTATAGCACAAAAATGTTTTGGGTTAGATGGATATTATACTGAGGGTACTAATTTTATATTCTTGAGGGCGGAATTTTCGTGGTGTCGGATTATAGGCAGGGATAACGAGTCCTTCATCCCTTCCTGGGATAAAGGCTCGTTCACTAACACTCCACCACCGAGCTTAGCGCGCAATGTAGCTAGCTTCGTGCCAAACATCTTCTAAATTGCACTCTGGGAAAAACTACCCCTATAAAATGCAATTAACGCAAAAAAGACAAAACGAACATTTGAAACTTTTAATCGATACTTAACATTAGGCTATGTCACATCAAATGATAATAAAAAAACATTTGAAATATTATAATTTGAAGCCCACTTAAATTAAAAATATAAAAACTACTACACTGTGGCACTTCACGCGCATAAATATATCACTTACCAAGATCTGTTACGGCAGAGTGCTACATCCAGTAATGGGTAAAAGGCGTGATGATATATTTATTTTTATTTTATAATTTACTTGAAAATTACTATCTATATACATAAGTAAAAAAAATCTGGTATGGTCACCACACAATATATTTAATATATTTTCTTTTTAATTTTCATTTCAGTTAATCAACTTCCTAGAAAAAAATTATATAAATAAACTTATATTAATAGAAATAGAAATATAAAATTACTTACTATTTGATCAATGAAATTGATATAGCATCAAAAACGCTGAATTGAACACTTATGACTTGCTCCTTGCGTTTGACAATTATTATTTGACATATAAATGTTAAACCCACATTAAAATTACCTTGGTGGCACACCCTCCACAAACATCTTTGGGGGAGGCGTGATTTGACGACTGGTAACTGCACTTCATTCGAATAAATATATATCACTTACCTAGATGTGTTACGATAAAGTGCCACACTCAGTAATGAATAAAAGACGTTATGATATATTTATTTATTTTGTATTCTAAATATTTCAGAATTCTACAGACTAACATAAATAAATAAAGTCTTTTCATCGTCGTACTAATGAGATATGCAAACGCAGCCATTTTGTTTATCCTTGCGTGGCGTATTGGCAAATGAAACAGCAAAGATAGTCTTTGTGAGAAATTCGATCATTTTAAAGAATGTTCTCAGTTCCGCTCCGGGCGAGTGCGGGTGATTCCAGTCGTACATCGTTTCCGGGCATCGCATACGACATGTGGGAGTCTCCCTCATCGCCTATTCACGAAATCCTTGCGATATTTTTTGCCGAATGTCACGCTGTGATCACGTAAAGGATATTTCCTTCGCGTCGTTTGTTTAGATATGCGATGCTGTGATGTTACACGTTTTCATCGTTTTAAACAAAAGTTGTGGAGGGTTCATTATCAGTAAATATATTTAATGTTTGTTGGTAGTTTCGTCTTTGAACCCCAGGTAAGTTTGGGGTGGTTGGTATTGATTTCAGGGATAAAATATACCGCTTTTAGTCAAGAAAATAGGCTGGCGGGGTTGTTCGTGAGTCTGACGTGCTGTGAAGCAGGTGAATGCGTGCCGTGCTACCCTCAGCCCTCGTCAACCCCGTGTCGAACATCGAGGGTGGCTCACACATGATCACGTCACTACGAAAGATGCATATTTAATATTCACTCGACTATTACGTCTTTAATGCGCCAACGAAACTTACATTTTATGTCTGAATTAAAAATTATTTTTTACAATATATAGTTAGCTCAGTGGTATCAAGTCAGCCTGTGGATCCTGAGAACCTCGGTTCGATTCCCATAGCCAACAAACAATTTTCACCACATTAAAATTACCCATGTGGCTCCCTCTCCACTAACATATTTGCAGGCCGTAATTTAACGGCTGGTAACCACACTTCATGTGCATAAATATATCACTTACTGAGATCTGCCGTGGCAGAGTGCCACATACAGTAATGGGTAAAAGGCGTGATGATATATTTATATTTATTTATTTACAATTTTTGTACTGTAAGTTACCTATTAATAACACAATTGAAATACAGTAAGTGGAACTTTTATTCCACAGTTGTTTCCATGGTTACATCACGATTAATATTTATTTACCATCCACCGTGGTCAGTAAGTAAATATTATAGATCAAGGTCCCGTTAATTTTGAAACCTATTTTTCTTTTCCTTCTGTTTGTGCAGATATTGTAAAAAATAGCTTACTAACCTCGAACTGTAAGTGATTTTTTAGATCGCGAATGTTAAGGAAATCTTGACCCTTTGGGCCTTGATTTCCCAAACTACATTCTTGACCTAAAAACTGTCACTTACAGTTCATGGTACGTAATATATTATTTGTACGTAGATTAATATATAAAATTATCAAATTTTTGTAAAAATAGCCTATTACAGATCTTCTTCACAGCACCCTCGTTAAAATATGTGAATAATTATCCGCAGTTAGTACAAAACTACCCTCTTGTATTTATGTCAGTGTTCGCACTAGAAATTACAGTGTAATTATCTACCCCTGTGTTAGAGTCGGCGCCGCTGCAACAGCTAAAGATTTAGCGTCCCTTTCTCGGGCTGCCTGGCACCGCGACGCCACAAACGACGCTCGAGCCACGCGTAAAATTTTATTGAATGTAAGTGAAATGTCTGTGGAATGGCCAATGAATTTAAAAGTCATGGCAAATCACCCTAAACGCAACGCCTTACAAACAGATTGCGCAGGAGTTATAACCGGGAACGACAAAAATTTAGAATTGCTTTTTTAATTTTGGGATGATCGTACTTCATCTGAAAGATGAAAGTTTTGAACTAAAGTGATACTTACTAAATATGATGGTACTACTCTGTGGTATGAGAAATTAATACTAACTTTCTTCCATTTACTTTTCAATAAGATTGTGAAAAAAGTCAAATGAAATGGCACAATACAAATATCTATTGTTTGATTAGTTCCAAGTTCTTGTTTAACAAATCGACGTTAAAATAATATAAGAAATACACGAAATCTTAATTTTACAAAATCTCTAATAAATCAGGAAATGCTTAATATTTATTCCATTAATCATATGGCTTTATACATTTTGACATTGAGTGATGAATTTTTATTATTAAATGAGTGAAATTCGTTTTAAATCGTGCGACTTCGTGGATGAAAGACATATGTAAAGTATGAAATGTAATATTTTGGCAGAATGTACCGTTGGGCTCAAACTAGGAGCGTCGGAAAGGTGACGGTTTTCATTTCAAGTCAATGAACTTCAAATTCATCGAAACTGCCAATTTACCAGATTAACTTGTTTATCAGCAGAACAATTTTGAGTCTAGCAATCTTGAATAATTAAATACTGTAGCATGATCGTTTAGCATCAGTTCTACAAGCTACGCATACTTTAGCTAAGACTATAAATATTTATAATTAGTAGAGATAAATGAGTCAAATAAAAATAAATATATAATCACGCCTTTACCCACTACTGGGTGTGGTACTCTGCCGTAGCAGATCTCGGTAAGTGACATATTTATGCACGTAAAGTGCAGTTACCAGCTGTCAAATCACAGCCCACAAAGATGTTAGTGGAGGAGGAGCCACAGGGGTAATTTTAATGTGATGAAAATTGTTTCTCGGATGTGGGAATCAAACCGAGGTTCTCAGGATCCACAGGTCGATTCGATACCACTAAGCCACTACCTCATAAATGATAAAATATTTTATTCTCTCCATCGTCTATTTGACAAATTTTTATGTAACTTAGGCAACCAAAATAAAGTGAAATAATATTTGTTGCGATGGTAATGCTTGTTTACTGACAATTTAATTCCTGCGGTATTAAATTTTTAATTTAATCCCGCCGGGATTAAAAGTGACACTCGAAAAGTAAGTATAAATTTCTTAATTAACAAGGAAGAAGTCGTGTGTTCAAATCTCACTGACTTTTATCCAAAAATACGTTTGTCTCTGAGTGGTTCGGATTCCACTATAAGCTGTAGGCCTCTCTGTATTGTAATTGGGATTTACTTCCTGTTGTGCAGAGTAACAAATAAATAAATAAATATATGTATGTAAAATTACAGAAAACAGTTTTTATAATAATAAGTTCTAAGGAATCCTGTATATTTATAAATGTATAGTCATGATAAAAAGTAATCTCTCGTTATCTCTATCTCCGTGTGCAGTAGAATGAGTCAATAAGCGATAACTGGTTGTTATCAACGAAACAAAAGCAAAACAAAGGCATAAATAACAATTTCGGGTATTAGCTCGTGACATACAGCATTCATTTAACACCATGCGTTATTCGCTCGCGAGCTCCATGGTGTCGCCATTATACCGCTACCGAATAAACTCGTTACCGTTTCAAACGATGTTAAATCGGAACGAAATTGTCCATCATCCGCGGTAATTTCATTTCACACCCTCACACTCACCGGAACGACTCCGGGGATCATTCCCGGACTTTATTTGTATAGATTAGCACTGACTATTTTACTAGCTACGACTATTATTGTTTGTTTATTATATACTTGTAGTTATAAAAAGAGTGCTTGTCTACTACTAGTAAAATAAATGAAGATAATAATATAAAGAAATTTTTTTATAGTTTTGACAGATAAAACGTCCAACATTTGTTTAATTTTGTTTCAATTCTATGGCTATCGATATTTTTGAGACAATTTTCGTCATTTTCACACCTAATATGTGCTCCGAGTATTATAAAGCATGCAAATAGTATATAACGTACCATGAACGGTAAGTGACAGTTTTTAGATCAAGAATGTAGTTTGGAAAATCGAGGCTCGAAGGGTTGACATTTCCTAAATATTCGCGACCGAAAAAAATCACTTACAGTTTGAGGTTAGTAAGCTATTTTTTACAATATTTGTACAAATAGAAGTGAGGTAAAATCTTGACCAGACTGTTTTGTACTTTACCAGACTGTTATTTTTGTTGTAGCCTGGGATACGTACTTTACTTGACTGTTTTTGTAACAACCTACTTTCCATACTAAAATTGGTCAGGAAAGTAGGCACTTTCTTGCCGGTTTCAGAAAAAATATATTATTTAGCTGAATTGGAAAAATAAGAACATAAGAACAAGGCTATTTTTACCATCTTATTATACAGGCTGTCCTAAGTAATCATAAACTGAACACCTTAAAATGAGAGAAAAACTCCTTTTGAGAAAATGCCGGTAAAAGCTTTGCTTCTGTTCTAAAATAAATGATTACAGTTCTGCGTTTAATATGTCTTTGTTTTGCGTAATACTGAATGAAAATAAACTAGTTAGTAATAATAATAATTGCAGAGTACGTGATGCGCACTGATGCACATGCATATATTTGCAAGAAGGATGCATTCGAGGTGACCTCTAGGTTGACAAGGTCACTGATGCATCCAACTGCATACTAATTTATTGTTTTCATGGTAAATAAAATCGTATTCATAACCGTCCATGGAATATTTGTTTATCGTTGTATAATTTATTGACATATTTTGTTTCACAGTAACAGACCTGTTTGTGAGGTGATTGGCCACATTTAAATTCAACGAATTTCCTAAACAAAAACAGGGAAATTTCCATATAAAATATTTAATTTATAACCATAATTTAAAACAAAAAATATCATAAAAACCCGGTAAATAAATATTATCAAAGTACACGTCAATTAAAAATTACATAATTGTTGTTTGTTTTCTCATGTATATTTTCGTAAAAATTTTAATTAATTTAATATTTTTACATGTAAAAACAAAAAAATTGCTGTCTCATCTTCTCGCTGTAAGTTCCGGTTCTGGGCACACCGCCAACAATTTGACGGAGCGCTGCAGGAAACAAATCGTCGATTGTTTGAGTCGCGTCGCAGCCAAGCTGATGGTGATGGTTGGTGACTGTTGATGCAAGCACCGGATGATGCTCGGTTATTAGTTAATGAGTGAACTTGGGTTGTTGGACCAGTTTACAGTGCGGAAGGTGAACGTTCCATGCAGCGCAGGTCAGGGTGACCCCGATGGCGTATTCACAAACTATACCTGCAGATAGACACCAAATTTTAACTGTTATTAAATAATACGTTAGCAAGTGACAAAGCGTAAATTGCATAATTTATATTAACCCTCATTTCTATTATTATTTGCTTTTGGTACTTCAAAAAGCTGCAATTTCAGAGCTTGACACTCATGTTGGAATAGGTGAAAATACATACATGCATATCTTCACGCTATATCCCAACAAATGGAGTAGCACGAACCGTAAAATCACTCATAAAACATTCACTCATCACACTCATCAAACAATCAGCCCTCGTCAAACATTTTCATCCAAACAAAACACCCTCACTTCAACCACATTCATAGATCACTCCATATAAACTTATTCATAGGTGAAAATGAAATATATAAAATAAATAAACAAATACATTATCACGCCTTCTACCCAATACTGGATGTAACATTCTGCTGTAGAAGATCTTACTAAGTGATATATTTATGCGCTTGAAGTGCGGTTACCAGCCGTCAAATACTGTTCCTGCTGTGCAAAGTAACAAAATATAAAATAAACAAATAAATATATCATCACGCCTTTTACCCATTACTAGGTATGGCACTCTGGCAAAGCAGATCTCGGTAAGTGATATATTTTTGCGCGTGAAGTGCGGTTACCACAGGGGTAATTTTAATGTGGTAAAAATGTTTGTCGGCTGTGGGAATCAAACCAGGGTTCTCAGGATCCACAGGTCGATTCGATACCACTGAGTCATTACCCCATACTTCAAAGAGCTGCAATTACAGAACTTATAACACATGTTGGGATAGGTAAAAAATAAATAATAAAATATATATCATTAAGCCTTCTACCTATTACTGGGTGTGGTACTCTGTCGTAGCAGATTTTTGCGCTTGAAATGCAGTTACTAGCTGTCAAATCACGGCCCGCAAAGAAGTTAGGGAAAGCGAAGCCACAGGAGTAACTAACAAAATATATAAACACAAATTGTTTTCCTATTATTCTTGCTTCTCTTTCGCCTTTGGCTTTCTGCTCTGCAACAATTGTCTCCTTTCCCGCTATTCCATCGTTCTATTCTGCAGCATGATCGCGTATTCATGATCGGGGTTACCGCTGATATCAACACGTACTCGGGGTATACGTTACGTGGTGTGGCTGGGCGAGATGTGGATGTAGTATGAACGAGATCGGTCATCGAACCCGGCAACACATTGCTTCGACACCGACACCGGCTCTACTGTAGGCTGCCGCCTCCCGCAGCCTTGGCATTGGCTACGGTGGCAGGTTGGCACGTCGGCACGCGCAATGTTATATCACACACTACACGCACGCTGCACGATGCAGAACCGCATTCAGGAGTCATGGAAATTCAGACATTGTAGATGATAACGCAATAGGAATTTGATCCCGAGTTTTTCCGAGTGTCTTACAACACAACGCGCTGTCATTCACATATTAGGTGAATGTTACAAAACTTGAAATCAATCTAATTGGATTTAGAATATGAGAGAGAAAACTACATATTTATGTCTGTCAAAAAATATTATTTACATAAATTAGAAAATCAGTCTTTTCACAGATGTCACCTGGATGTTACTAATGTCATATCATGTCATTGTTTTTCAGTTACCATGGATATATTTTACTTTATTTATATATATATATATATATATATATATATATATATATATATATATATATATATATATATATATATATATATATATATATATACATATATAGGGTGAGGAACAAAATAGTAAATTATATTATAACTGTGTGAAATATAATAATATTTCTCTCACATGTGATGTAATAGGTATTTATGTCATTAAGAGGAAAAATAAAATTTTCAGGTCGAGTAATAAATATTGTCGGAACCTGACAATATTACGAAATATGAAATAGTATTTTTTGTCCAATTGAAACATATTTTTCCTTTTACTTACTTATTTTAAAAATCTCGCTGATTTATTCAAATGAAAATGAGAAAAATTTACAAAATTATTTTTATGACCATGATAACTGTAGTAAAAATGCTATTTTTGGCCCTAAGAAAAAGATGACATATCTATGGCAACGTAAACATTCCTGCAATAGCGTTCTTTTACTATTAAAAAAATTAAAATAACAATGTCATATTAAAGTGGAGAATCAAAAGTTTTATCTTACAGTAGCAATTTTTCTACAATAAAAGTAAAAAGAGATTTAAACCAAATTGAATGAAGATGTCAAATAAGTGAAATTCGCAGTTGCTGATTTTAGTCACTGAAAACGATTGTATAATGTACCTCAAAAATCGCTACTGCAAGATAAAAAATATTAGGTACATGTTGTCTAAGAAAAGTATTTAACATTCTCAGAATTATCGTCTAGCTTGGCTACGCCTTCACCAACAACTTTACGATAACCAAATCCTTATGTTATGAGTCCTAGAGAATGAATAACACTAGAAAATATAGGATGCTTGTCATATTTCGAATAACCTTGGACCCTACATCACCACATCGTAGTATGCGTGAATGTCAAGGTGACACACTAGATCTTATTACTTCATTGTCGCATTCCTGCTGTGAATTGACGAACAAAAGCCGACCAATGTCACCTCATTTAGTTCACTACCGCATCCAGACCATGTCCTCATTTAATAACAGCGTCATCATCAAACAACATTTAATCGCATCGCGAAATTGTCAAATATTTTGCAACGTATATGTTGAAAAGAAGTTTCCTGCATGTGTATGTATGTATGTGGAAACCACAGCTTGCGAGCTTCACGCGTCTACAAAGTCAAACGAGTAATCTAGTTCCACAAACGGAAATTTGAAATGAGAAAAATATTGAATTTATTCCGAATTTCAAGTATTGAATCGTGTCGTACCGTATGAGAACGAAGTTATGTACCATATATTAAACTTACAGTTCAAACGAACTCAATTATCGAACACACCTTTTATCCATCACCTAGTGGTTAGTAGGTAACTAAAAATAGGTACAGTGCAAGCTGTTACATCCCTGTACTATAATGTCCGAAAATGATTAGTGTTCTGGTATTTGAATTCGAAGATACTGAGTTCGAATCCCACTCAAGCTAAATCACACTGCAACTCTGTGAATCTGGACCCTGTACTGTAATTGGGATTAAGTTCCTGTTGTACAGACTAACATAAATAAATAAATATTATCCCCTCCTCCCCTCCAACACCCTTGAGACTTAAGTATGTAGTAGCAGTAGTAGTAGTATACTGAAAACGTTATAAACGCCGACTGACGTCATTCATCCTCATAAAACGTAATAAAATCAGAAAAAAGTGGTGCAATATTTAAAATGACAATTTAAAAAAAAACCGATATTGGAACACAAATCTTATACATATAACAATATTGAATAATAGCTATATTTACATTCGATTCATGTATTGAATTAATTATTTTTCATTTTTAATAATTATTTTATATTTTGCACGTTCACATGACACATATATGGGGTAATGGCTCAGTGGTTATCGTGTCGGCCTATGGATCCAAAGAACCCTGGTTCGATCCCCACAGCCGACAAAACATTTTTACCAATTTAGAATTACCTCTGTGGCTCCTCCACCACTAACACTTTTGGGAGCCGTGATTTGACGGCTTGTAACCGCACTTCACGTGCATAAATATATCACATATCTGTTTCAGCAGAGTGCCACACCCAGTAATGGGTAAAAGACGTGATGATATATTTATTTATTTATTTATTTACATGGCACATAATTTCTGTCTATATCAAGTTGTCATTGATCTATCAGATTCATGATCAATTGTTTCAAACATCAAAATATCTGTCTAACGTCTTTGAATTTCACCTACATTAGTTTTTAAATGCTATAACAATGCCGAAGAGAACAAAATTTGTCAAAGAAATGTCAATTGCTAATTCTTCATTGAATAATTTATTTTGAATAAG
This sequence comes from Pterostichus madidus, assembly GCA_911728475.2. Classification (NCBI taxonomy): domain Eukaryota; kingdom Metazoa; phylum Arthropoda; class Insecta; order Coleoptera; family Carabidae; genus Pterostichus; species Pterostichus madidus. The sequence continues at coordinate 40,461,389 of OU452307.1, read as the reverse complement.
AATATACAAATAATGGACCGCTTTTACCCCTAAGTGCTGTACAAAAGATAAATTAGTATATATGTCATTAATTTTTATTATTAATTTACATTTTATTAGTGAGTACTGGACGCACTAAAAGTCACTAAAATATCAGCGAAGTCAAAGAAAAATGAAGTCTTGTCATCTCCAAAAGCAACGCGCAATACAATTTAAAATTGGTTACATTCAAACGTTTGATGACGTTAGTCGATCTTAATAATGTTTTGAGTATATTATTAGTAGTAGTAGAGAGGGATTGGTTAGAACATTTGCGTTAGAAGCTACAGAAATTAGTAAGAATTTCCTGTTATTCAGCATAGCTATAAACTGACATATTTTATGTATGATATGCTGCTCCCATGTAAATATATTATGGATGAGTATAAAAAGGTAGATACGTGAAAACGAATCTCATAATAAAAACACCATAAACTGGATAGTTTGGGTTTTACGACCAATTAAAATTTCCAATTCATTTCATGATGATACATAAACCAGTATCTATAAACTGTAAACAAAATACAATAATTACATTTTTCATGTGTAACTTTATAATCAGTTGGCTGGGACAAACAAAGCATTAGGAAAGTTCTATTACAAGTGCAGCACAGGGAACAATAGCGTTTATATAGTAAGTTACATCAGAGTCTGTAACTCGATTCGACTTTGAGTCTCCGCTACCGACGTCTATTTGTCGTTCATTACTGTCGATGGCAACCCGACCGGATCATAATTAGTCCGGATCCGGATCGAACGACACTAGCGCTGCATTCGGTTGTTAGTTGTACTAACGATCACACGTATTTCTCTCTAGTTGTTAAAGGATCAAATAAAAAATAAATTGCGAGTATTCTTCTTATACTTAGTAAGTAAGAAAGTTAAAGTACGTTAAATATATCTCATTAAAATGCGCGCTGAAAAATTAATGACGTAATTAATATTGTTCTCCGGAAGTTTGTACAAAAGTTCCGGCATCAATAACCGTGTAAATGCCAACCTCGGTAAATTTAATAAGTTGACTTGATTTTGTTACAAGAAATTTGAGTTAATGACGTGCACTTGTTACTTGCATCCTCCGCTCAACTAACTACACTAACTAACTAAGAGAGGAAAACTAACTTATAGGATATTAAAAATTGTGGGGTATCAAATCAGCCTGTAGATTTTTCACCAAATTAAAACTAACTACCCCTGTTGCTTCCCCCTCTACTAATATCTTTGGAGACCGTGAGTTTACGGCTGGTAGCTGCACTTTACGCCCAAAATATATCACTTACTGATATCTGCTATGGCAGAGTGCCACACTCAGTAATGGGTAGAAGGCGTGATGATATATTTATTATTATTATTATTATTTTACTATTTTAGAAATTTAAATAGTGTTATATTCAACTGCGTGAAGACATAGTTATTTATGTACCAAGGGTGAAAACAGGCGTTTTTGTCCCGTGGCATGATTAACACGAGGCGCAAAGCGCCGACGGGTAATAACATACTCAGGGTCAGAAACACTAATTATACCCGTGGTACATACAATATTTTATGCACATCAAAATAACATTTAATTATATGTTCAAAAGATTACAATATGTACATAGGTTATATGTCAAAAGACATTTTGCAGAATCAAGTATTCACAATAAACTAAAATTGTCATTTTACTTATGTATCCATAGGAATTATTTAAGTGTTTAAGCCCGGTTTTTAGGACTGAGATACATGCTTTTCTGCCCGGTTGTGCATAAATAATATAGTATTAAATACTTCTAACATTTTTGGGAACCGTGATTTTACGGCTGGTAACCACACTTCACGCGCAAAAATATATCACTTATCGATATCTGATTCAGCAGAGTGCCACACCAAGTAATGGGTAGAAGGCGTGATGATATATTTATTTATATTTATTCAAGCTCGTTTTTTAGGGCTAAAACAAATGCTTTTCGGCCCGGTTGTACATAAAATAATTTATTATACCTATACGTACCTATGAGTAATATATTTAGTTAGTGAGATAGACAGGTACATAAAAATTCCTAGTGTCATGTTAGGATGATATTAGTAAGGTTGGCAATTTGTCCGGAAAGTAGTAATTCCGGAAATGGCGTGCCAGAGGGCTCTTATATCGAAAAGTCGTGTCTTCTTTGCGAGGTGTCCACGAAGGACAAATTTATGAGGTGATTGAGTCATCGAATAGCTCCTGAGGGACTCACATTCCTCACATAGAGGAAATGTAACATATTATCTCGGTGTAGTGCAACCCAGTGTAGTGTAAACAGAGCAGAGAGAATTCGATCACGTGATCGCATTGTATACTTTGCTTGCAGTTGTTTTAAAGTGGAGCGTTAGGTAAGTGTTTGCTCTTCAACTGTTCTGGGACGTAGAACAAATGACTGTGTATCTGGTATCGTATATCGATCTCTGCTACAAGTACATACACTCCAAGATTGCCCTAAGATGTTACTAGAGAATAACAAAACACTATCGGAATTATGTATATTGCTTGCTAGCTGGAAATCGACGAGATTCATTCATTATCTTACTTCTATATTAACAGGAAATTATTTATCTATTTGTACTACTCTGTATAACAGGAACTTAATTAACGGGGTTCGGACTCACTGAGCCGCAGGGATCTTCAGATTCGAAAGCCCTATCGCTAACCACACCACTGTGTTGCCGAAATACAGTAGAAAAGACTTTCGGGGTTGGTGGCTCAGTGGTATCAAGTCGGCCTGTGGATTTGACAACCCGGATTCGATTCTTACAGCCGACAAACAATTTTCACCACATTAAAACTACCCCTGTGGCTGCTCCACCACTAACATCTTTGGAGGCCGTAATTTGACGACTGGTAACCGCACTTCACACGCATAAATATATCACTTACCGAGATCTGTTACGGCAAAGTGCCACACCCAGTAATGGGTAAAAGGCGTGATGGTATATTTATTTATTTTTACAAACAATTATCACTACATTAAAACTACCCCTGTAGCTCTCCCTCCATTAACAATTTTGAGGAACCGTGATTTAATGGCTGGTAACCGCATTTTACGGGCAAAATATGTGTATATCACTTATCAAGATCTGCTTCGGCAGAGTGCCACACTCAGTAATGGGTAGAAGCCGTGATGATATATTTATTTATTTATAATTTATAAAAGTATATTATTTATAATTTAATTTGTTTAATTTCCAGTTATATAATTGTTTTGAGATCTTCGATTGCAGAGCTATTACATCGAGTAATAGATTAAATTCATAATTTATTTATGAAGTTATTAGGTATAAATCATATATTGCGTGTTTGGAAGCAATTTATTTCTTTCAGAAAAATGTATTTTTGTCATTACATTACAAAACATTAAAATAAGAATCAAATAACTATTTTTCCAAGTTTCGGTTGTCCGCTATTATATCTACATTAAATCTCCTATAAATTTATGCCGCAAAGTTATTCATCTTTATGGTCAAATTCCGAGTTTTATGACTCTTTTATCCTTTTATGTTTAACATAAATTTTCGGGTAACATCGAAGTCTGGGTCATTTAATTTCTATAAAGTTGGTAGCATACAAAACACTATCGATCACTCGAGGGTAATTTTTACACATTAGAGTGTTCTTTTCCGTTCGTGTAGTGATGAATAGAGGGCGTTTTCAAAATGGAGATTTGACTATCTGCTGATTTATTCCTGGCTACATTTCACTGAAGATATTTCTCCAGTGAGAAATTGACGCCATTTTTTCGCAGATTTTTCTAAATTCTTTTAGCTCATTTGTAAACCCTGACTCTGTTATATAAATCTTTATTAAGAAAAGAATTCACGGATTAATATATTCAAGAATTAAACTTTGTTCTTTGTATAACTTAGTGCAATATTGCAAAATGTACATTCATACATTCGTTACTAGTAATTTGTACAACTAATGATGAAAATTAATAGCTGTCAAATTGTTGTCAAGATAAACAGGACCTTGATATATAATATTTACTTACTGTTCACGGTGGACAGTAAGTAAATATTAAAGTTTTGATATAACCATGGAAACCACCTAAACATTTACGACCTAAAAAATCACTTACAGTTCGAGATTAGTAAGCTATTTTTTACAATACTCGCACAAATAAAAACAAAAAGAAAAGTAGGTTTCAAAATGAATATCTGTCAAATTGTTTGTCAAGATAAATAGGACCTTGATATGTAATATTTACTTACTGTTCACGGTGGACAGTAAGTAAATATTAAAGTTTTGATATAACCGTGGAAACCACCTAAACATTTGCGACCTAAAAAAATCACTTACAGTTCGAGATTAGTAAGCTATTTTTTACAATACTTGCACAAATAAAAGGAAGAGAAAGTAGGTTTCAAAATTAATAGTTGTCAAATTGTTGTCAAGATAAATAGGACCTTGATATGTAATATTTACTTACTGTTCACGGTGGACAGTAAGTTAATATTAAAGTTTTGATATAACCATGGAAACCACCTAAACATTTACGACCTAAAAAATCACTTACAGTTCGAGATTAGTAAGCTATTTTTTATAATACTCGCACAAATAAAAACAAAAAGAAAAGTAGGTTTCAAAATGAATATCTGTCAAATTGTTTGTCAAGATAAATAGGACCTTGATATGTAATATTTACTTACTGTTCACGGTGGACAGTAAGTAAATATTAAAGTTTTGATATAACCGTGGAAACCACCTAAACATTTGCGACCTAAAAAAATCACTTACAGTTCGAGATTAGTAAGCTATTTTTTACAATACTTGCACAAATAAAAGGAAGAGAAAGTAGGTTTCAAAATTAATAGTTGTCAAATTGTTGTCAAGATAAATAGGACCTTGATATGTAATATTTACTTACTGTTCACGGTGGACAGTAAGTTAATATCAAAGTTCTGACATAACCATGGAAACCACTGTGCAATCAAAGTTGTACTTACTGTGTTTAAATTTTGTCATTGATAGATAACTTACAGTACCAGTATTGTAAAAAATAACTATTATATATTATTTCGAGACTCATTTGAGATGGTTGGACATGTGATACGTATGTTTAATAGAAGATTGGTGAAATTGAGGGTGAAAGATTGCATGGACGACATAAAAATCAATGGATTGATATGACTGAAAGTTTGTTGCGTGAATGAAAGATGAAACAAGTTTTTATGAATATAGATGGAGTGTATGGTAAAAATTAATTGTAGGGTATATCTAATGAATGTTTCAAGGGTTCATGCTACCCCATTTGATGCAACATAACTTGATGCTATGTATGTATTTACTACATTTGAAATATATCGTATTAAACTTAATATACATACGAGTACTATAGTTCAGATTCACAGACAATAATATAGGATGAAGTTACAAGTTTCTGTGCAGCCCGAGGTCTAGTCTAGTTTGTTCATCGATATATCAACATTAAGCCTCATAAAGTTGGATATGAAATGTCATAAATAATATGAGATTGTTTACATATCTGACATTTAAGATTTAATCATTTTGTAGTAAAATCTGCAGAGTCTCTGATTATACATTTATGTGCTGATTGACCTTTATGTCATTTTTATAGTTCATAAAAGGAGATTAGTATGAAATTATTGTAGTAATTGTTTCAAATTGTCAGATCGTTAGCAAAGAGATTTATTTTATGCATACCATACAAAACAGAAAACATTTATTTATTTATTTATGTATATTATAAATAAATAAATAAATAAATATATCATCACGCCTTCTACCCATTACTGGGCGTGGCACTCTGCCAAAGCAGATCTCGGTAAGTGATATATTTTGCGCGTGAAGTGCGGTTACCAGTCGTCAAATCACGGCCCCCAAACATGTTAGTGGTGGAGGAGCCACAGGGATAGCTTTTTCAAATTATGAAAATTTGTCGCCTGTGGGAATCGAACCAGGGACCTCAGGATCCACAGGCCGACTTCATACCACTGTGCTAGCCATCCCATTATGTATATTACAATATTAAATAATAATGATAATAATGGGTTTGGTGGTGTAGTAGTATCTAGTTGGATTTAAAAATCCTGGTTCGATTCCCACAGCCGACGAACAATTTTCACTACTTTAAAACTACCACTGTGGCTTCTCCTCCGCTAATATCTTTGGGGGCTGTGATTTGATGGTACTTCCGCTCAAAATCCAGTAATGGGTAGAAGGCATGACAATATATTTATTTATATATAAATATATATTATCACGCCATCTACCCATTACCGGGTACTCGCATTAAATTGTAGACCACGCGAACAAAGTCGCGGGTAATAGCTAGTTTTGTCAACTGCCATGGCTGCACTCGTTGGAACTGATCTAAGCGATAACGCGAGTTAAGTAACGTTGCGCGCAGGTAGTACTTGGATGGGTGACCGTCCAGAGAAAACCCGCGTTGCTGTTGACCATAATACCTAAAACGCAGATCAGGGCGGAATGGCGGCATATGACCTAAGTAGTTGGTCCGCCAAAGAAGCCACAGAACAAAAAACAAAAAAAAATAGCTAGTTTATTATAAAAATGTGTCAACTGTAGAATAAAAAGATCTCCAGAATTATATTGCCAACAGACTTGCACTTACTTCTATTCACTTTATATATGTATCATTATGAAAACAATCAATAATAACACAAAATGTTAGGTATATACAATAATGAATCAACAAACAAAATCAGAGACTGCAGTAATGAATATTTAACAGAGAAATTTCACATTTAATTTTCAATTTGGGAACAATAGCGCGGCAAACTGGAAAACAACTGCATTGCATCGATCTAGCAGCGAGCATTGGGCAATTTTCCATCGTATAGTTCGCCAACTATCACAGAAGGGGGTGATTATTACTACAACTAGTAGTAGAAAGAATCGTGCTGTAGAGCCAAGCGAAGGAAAGCGAAGATATTGAAACGGCTATTGAAGAAAATCCATTAATATTTTATTACGAGTAGCGTCGTTCAAATGACTCTTCAGACGCGTATAAATCTAGTAAGCGGCGGTGGAAGATGAAACTGGAAACCCTGGGGACACGAGCCCCGCTTATTTGTTAGGGAAATGATGTCATGGATTTCATGTCAATGAAATGAACGAATTCAATGCGCACAAATACATTAGCTACTACATTATTAAATGATGAAATCTAATAAATATATCAACAGTTAAGAGGGTATGTTGGTGAAATTGAGGGTGAGAGGGTGAGTAAATGGATGAACTTGATGAAAGGTGTAACAGGCTCCTGATTAGGTCTGAAGACAATTAATGATTTGATGTTTATGAAAAAAAATTAAAATTATAATTATGGGGTAGGTGGTATTGAGTCGGCCTGTGGACCCTGAGAAGTCTGGTTCGATTCCTACAGCCAACAAACATTTTCACCACATTAAATGGAGTAATGGCTCAATGGTATCAAGTCGGCCTGTGGATCCTAAGAACCCTGGTTCGATCCCCACAGCCGACAAAATGTTTTCACCAATTTAAAACTACCCCTGTGGCTCCCTCACCACTAACATCTTTGGGGGCCGTGATTTGACGGCTGGTTACTGCACTTCACGCGCATTAATATATCACTTATCAAGATCTGCTTCGGCAGAGTGCCACACCCAGTAATGGGTAAAAGGCGTGATGATATATTTATATATAAAATTACCCCTGTAGTTCTCCTCCAACATTTTTGAGGAACGTGGTTTGATGGCTTCTTCCTCCACTAACATCTTTGGAGACCGTGATTTGACGGCTGCTAAGCGCACTTTACGCGCATAAATATACCACTTACTAAAATCTGCTACGACAGAGTGCCGCACCCAGTAATGAATAAAAGGCGTGATGATATATTTATTTAGTTTATGTTTATGAAATAATAGTTATTTTGTATATCAAAAAAAGAATGTCACATTCTGCACGAGGTGTACATATAATTTTTTTCTTTACTCTTTCAGAAAGTAAATTTTCTAGAAATACATTAGAAATTTAGATAAAATTTTATTATTATACTGAAAGATGTCACATGCCATTTAAAAAAAAAATGCCGTTCCCTTCACTGTGAAAAAATTACTATCGATAAAAAATATCTGACATACCAAAATATCCGGAATACCCTCAAAACTTTTGTTTTTTAATTATTTAAATTAAATGATTATTTCTGGAGATAATATCAATATTCCTTTCTTATGTTATACTCTGTATTTAGAAAGTATGATTACAATTTAGAAGAAAGGAAATAAATAAAATGGTTGTTAGTAAATGAAGAATGAATTTCCTTGGCCAATGCAATATTTATGAAACTTTCCCGGGTATTATATTAACAAATTAGTAGCTAATTGAATTATATGGCGCCGGGAGAAAATTTATGTTCACACATGGTTCGGCGGAAATTGAATTTGGGCCCTTTTCGTCGCAGTTAGCCACGACACAGCAGTGGGGGAATTAACCAGCTCATTTATAACCAATACTCGTACAAATTAAATGTCGCCGGCCCTCTAGCATTCGGGATTGGTACTAGGAAGTTTACTCATTATGCAAAACGTTCCTTGTTTGTAAACATTCAAATTTAGGGTTGATAGTCTAGCCCCTGTCTCATTAAATATGGAAAAATCACCCTTGTGACTCACCCTTCATTTACATCTGTTAGTGTTTATGTCAATAGCGAGATCTGCAAATGCGGAACTGGTATACATAATTCATTTTATTATAATCATGCATAAATATTTCAATAAATAAATATAAATATTTGTTTACATTTGACGAAATTATTATGTAATAAATAGTTATTATTTTTTCTCAGTAATATGTAAGATTTTGCAAAATTTAATTAATGTAATAAACAAAACGTTATTAAATCATTATTATTTACGATTCAAGAAATTATTAATTATGGTTTATTAAATAATAATTAATATATGTTTAGATTACTTAATAACAAAGCATTTGATGATGAACAATTACACAACGTAATTAATTTTTCGTCTTTTAATTTTTCTTTTAATCTACACTTAAAAATTAGGGTGTCTAAATAATTTTTTCGTACATCCAATTAATATAAATTACATGTGCGTAAGTTGGCAGCCCTTTTTAGGCTATTATAATTATTTAAAAGTGTGGATTTGAGAACCCAGGTTCGATTCCCACAACCGACAAACAATTTTCGTCACATTAAAACTAGCCCTGTGGCTCCTTCTCCACTAACATTTTTGAGGGCCGTGATTTGATGGCTGGTAACCCCACTTTACGCGGAAAATATATCACTTACTAATATCTGCTATGGCAGAGTGCCACACCCAGTAATAGGTAGAAGGCGTGATGATATATTTATATTTATTTATACAATTTGGAGTTTGCAGACTTATTATATTTTGTGTTTGTTTTATCGATTAGACATATGACGAACAGTGAATGATAAATTGGAAATCTATAAAAGCAGATTTACCAAATATAATTGAAATTAGTTTCCTTTTGTGCAGTAAATAAATAAACAAAAATAAAAAATACTTATAATCTAATTTACGTTTTCTATTCCAGAAAGCAAGTATCAAACAAATCCAGGGAAACTGGATTGGTCGTCATTTTTAATTTGGTAAGCGATTTCCATTCTTCTGTTTTTATTTCACTTCTTGGTTTGATTAGCACCTCTTGAGGGATGTTTTCCTGGTGATGTGGAGTGCGCGAGCTTTGTACCGCATTCGTCTTGTTCGTCTGTGTCCAATTACTGTTGAAATCTTATCAGAATGTCAGCGCTGTTTAACATCTTGTCTCAAGGTGTTTTGTTTTTGCAACACGAATATTATATTAGTTTTTGTCTGTATGACATCTTCATTTGAATAACCTGAACGTTGAACAGAACTCAAATATAATTACACAAGTTTTTGATTATATTTTGGTAAAGGAAAACAAGAATTAGGTCATTCCTATTCAGTTTAAAAATACTGACAATTTTGCGAGTTTTTGTATTTGAGTGGTTTGAATTTCACTATTAAACTGTAGGTCCTCTCTTGTAACAAATAAAGAAATAAATATATATTGCAAAGTAAGTAAATATAAAAGGAATTATCAACGCACGAAAACAGTAAACTTAGATTCTAGTTTAAGCCATGGCCCATAGGCTAAAAAAAAGTGTTTAACCCCGCTTTTCAGGGCTAAAACACATGCTGTTCGGCCCGGTTGTGTATTATAGTTATTTATGTACTAAGGGTGAAAACAAGCGATTCTGGCTCGTGGTATGATTATTAGCACGAGACGCAAAATGCCAAGGGCTAATAACATGCTCAGGGTCAGGAACGCTAATTTTACTCGTGGTACATACAATATTTTGTGCACAACAAAATAACATTTAATTATATGTTCAAGAGATTAAAATATGTACTTAGGTTATGTGTCAAAATGACATTTTGCAGAATCAAGTATTCACAATAAAAAAAAATTGTCATTTTATTTATGTATCCACAGGAATTATTTGTGTTTAAGCCCGATTTTCAGGGCTAAAACACATGCTTTTCCAGTTGTGCATAAATAAATAAATATGTCATCACGTTGTTTATCCATTACTATCTAAAAAGATAAGAAAGGAAGGGAACAGCGATATACATAAATCATCTTATACCCCATAAAATGGAGGTAGCACGAACCCTTGAAATATCAGATTTATCAAATAATAAATCTTTGTCAAACAACATACCATCATCGCTTCAACTACATTCACGTTCCCTTCATATAAGCTCAGTTATTCATCACGCAACAAACTTTTAATCACATCCACCTATTCACCTTTATTAGTAATCTCAAATTACTTACGCTCATTCCTCTAAGAACGAATCTAAGAATTGAACTTGCAGTTTTTATTTAAAATTTCTAGAGATGTCCCTATTTGTCGATAGATTGTTCAGCAAATTTGGTGGAGGCGCCTCGCGTGTTGTAAACCCGCCTTTATGTTCACACAAGACGCACACGTCCTGTCAGAACGGCTCGAGGAAAACAGCTGACGGTGAAACAAACTGATCGTCTTTTTATATCTCCAGAGGTCACTCGACACACAACGCTGCCGTTTCATATTTTTTCCTTCAACTTTCTCACTAGAAAGAATTTCTAAACTTTACAATAAATAAAGTATAACATACTCCATTTAACGAGATTACCATTAAAATATATGATATTTATTCCATCCCTTTTATTACGTATATTATTTGTATTTATACAAGAGAGTTGTAACAGTATAGGTAGGGTAGATTAAGTTGACGAATCGCATGTGACGTTTCCATGTAGTGTTGTAGGGTTCAGTTGGTTGGTAACCCTGATCCAGGTTCCAGGTAAAACCCTCCGGAAGGTCGCGATTAAACCCGACATGAGTCCACACCAGTGATTCTCAAAATTTATACATTCACAAACACATAACTAAACTGACCAAAATTTACTCCTTTTTTTCATACAATTAGAACAACATAATTAAATAAATTAACGTTTTACAATCATATCTATCTAATTAGTAATTACGATTAGCAATTACTATTATCAATTAGTGAAAGCTCTATTTTAATTAGATCATACTTATATGTGCAAAAAACAAAATATAAACAGACATCTAAGCTAAAAATAAAATATATGGAGTAGGTGGTTCTGTGGTATCGATTCGGTCTATGGATTTGAGAACTCAGGTTCGATTCCCACAGCTGACAAATTATTTTCACAACATTAAAACTACTCCCGTGGCTCCCTCACCACTAACATCTTTGGGTGCCGTGATTTGACGGCTAATAACCGCACTTCACGCGCAAAAATATATTACTTACCGAGATCTGCTACGGCGGAGTGCCACACCCAGTAATGGATAGAATGCGTGATGATATATTTATTTTTATTTATTTTATATAAAAAATATATTTATCATCACGCCTTTAACCCATTATTGAGTGTGGCACTCTGCCGAAGCAGATCCCGGTAAGTGATATATTTATGCGTGTGAAGTACAGTTACCAGCCGTCAAATCACGGCTCCCTTAATATGCTAGTGGTGGGGGAGCCACAGGGGTAATTTTAATGGAGTGAAAATGTTTGTCAACTGTGGGAATCGAACCAGGATTCACAGGATCCACAGGCCGACTCAATACTACTGAGTCACTTACCCCATATTAACTAAATACCATATTTCAATATTTAATACCACGGGGTATTTATTTTATACTTTCTAACTATTATAGTTTTATAAAATTACTATACATATTTTTATGTACTTATTGGAGTAAATTACTTTAAACAAAAGCTGAATCTGTAGATATAAAGTGATAATAATAATTCATTGAAATAAATAAGTGATCTGGTTCAATAAGTGTTACATTAGATCGAAATCAAATAATAAATGCAATACGGTTATTATCATCATGACCGTTGTCACTATTTGAGAAGCACTGTTTTAGGGCAGTAAAGGGCTGTACCGGGTGATATCAAACGTACGTACATACATACATATAGGTGTGATTAGGGAAAGATTCACGTGGAATTAGTAGGAAATGGACACAGCATGAGTGCGTACCACGCGACAGTTTTAACGACCAGAGGTAAGGTCCCGGGTTCAAATGGACTTACTACTGTTTATTTTTGGACAAAATAATCCCCCAGGTTTACTAAATTATACACTAGATTTACTTTTGTTTATTGTTGTCCATTTTATACGGTACAGATCATTATAACTGCTACTAAAAAATATTCCCTCCCTTAAGTCTTTTCCACCTGTTCATGTGTGGGGTGTTTTACACAAATCTGCTTTGTGTGAATGTTTAAGTTGGTAATACGTTTTCCATTATGTGGTGAAGTGGTAGACGAATGCATAATTTACGCAGATTTATTAGACTTGCTAGTGGATTGATAATGCAGTGCAAATTGAGACCGCGTGTACACGAAGGATCTTTCATTAGTCAGTCTCGTCATTCACTTTGAATGATCGAATTTATGATACCCACTGATTTCATTAATAACTTGTGTATAATTTGTACTGCGTCAAAATTTATTACACAGCTTGAGAGATTTTATTTTATTAGGAAATTGTTTCTAAATAGAACAATTTAAATATTTTTTCCTGAAACTGGTAAGAAAGTGCCTACTTTCCTGAACAATTTTAGTATGGAAAGTAGGTTTTTACAAAAACAGTCAAGTAAAGTACCAGAGCTGGGCAAGCTACTTAAAAAAGTAGCTAAGCTACAGGTACAGCTATTCTTTAAAAAAGTAGCTGAGCTTCAGCTATAAGCTACATTTTTAAAATATAGCTAAGCTACAGCTAAAAGCTTTCATTAAAGTAGCTGTTAAATTTTAAAGCTACTTTTTCAATTATTGTGAATTATTAAATTTGCCATTGTCATATGATCAGTTGATCAGTCTTTTGTTATAATGACTGTTAATAAATATAAAAAATCGCAAATGGACAAAATGTACTGTTCATTTGTTATGCTATAATTCTTATTTATATCAGAATAAATTAACAGTCACATTAACAGAAGACTCCTAAACAGTCAATGTGTAGTTCATCTAATATTTAATACAAAAGTAGGATAGATTAAGAACAAGTGAAAAATAAAATATGTTAATAGATTTTACACTATATAATAACTTGTTATCCTACAGTTATAGAAAACAATAAAGAAGGTACAATTCAAATACAAAACAAAAATTAATAGGTATTTCTTAATGAACAGTGGTAGCTTTAAGCTACAAAAAGTAGCTTGAAGCTACAAAAAGTAGCTATAAAAGTAGCTTCAGTTGTTATAATAATATTTTTAAGCTAATAGAAAAAAAACATAGCACGCTATAACCTACAGCTATATTTTTTCATATTTAGCTAAGCTACAGCTACAGCTAAGGTAAACGTAGCTAAGCTAGTAGCTAAGCTACAAAAGTAGCTAGCTACTGCCCAGCCCTGTAAAGTACGTATCTAAAGCTACAACAAGAATAACAGTCCGGTAAAGTACAAAATAGTGTGGTAAAAATTTTGCCTGACTGAATTTTGGATACGTAGTCTGCTGTTAATACAATTCATATAAAAAAATTGAAACATTTTGAATTATTTATAATTAAATATTGAATAAATTACACGGTTTCAGAAAAAATAGTATGTACATATAACACGTCAGGAAAGTGTTTTTACTTGACTTGGTTGTTTGAAATACCACCATTGAAAAAATGAATAAAAGTAGATCACTATAATCACGACACTGTTGAAATCTCTACAAAACAAAACACAGTGTTATTTATGGTAACTCTTCAATACCCTCGGCTCTTGTTCTGTAAATTTATGTGTCGCGCGCGCTTGACTTTTCCCCCTGAGTGTATCTCGATCTCTACTAGTTTACAACACAACTTTAACTTACTTGACTCGCTGCCAATATGCAACTTTTTAATTAAACAAAACTGAATAATTTTACAACAACGTCTGTCGCGGTCATGTCAATATTTGAACAACTCAATTTAGCGTTTAGCGGCCTTTATTACGAGCAGACTGCCATTAAACATTCAGGTGAAATCCCTTGTGAGGGATATTACAAAGAAAATATTTAAAAATGTATGGGGTGAAATTTACACCTTTTTTAAAATGCACGCTGTAGGCCGCCCTTCACAACGGTAAAAGTCCTCATAAAAAAACATACATGTATGTAGTTGTTGCGCTAACATTATGTAGTACATTTTGATAGAGATTTGAGAACCCGGGTTCAAATAATTAAAATTATCTCGACACTAACATCATTGGGGACCGTGATTTGACGACACTTCAACTTCATAAATATATCACTTAATGAGATCTGTTAATAGGTGTGATGATATATTTATTTATTTAAGCACAACCGGGCCCGAAAAGCATGTTTTAACCCTACAAAGCGGGCTTAAACACTATATTACTCATAGGTAGGTATAGGTATAATAAATTGTTTTATGTACAACCGGGCCGAAAAGCACGTATTTTAGCCCTAAAAAACGAGCTTAAATAAATAAAAATAAATATATCATCACGCCTTCTACCCATTACTTGGTGTGGCACTCTGCTGAAGCAGATCTCGGTAAGTGATATATTTTTGCGCGTGAAGTGCGGTTACCAGCCGTAAAATCACGGCCCCTATAGATATTAGTGGTGGGGGAGCCACAGGGGTAGTATTTAATACTATAATATTATTTATGCCCAACCGGACCGAAAAACATGTGTCTCAGTCCTAAAAAGCAGGCTAAACACTTCTTTTTGGCCCATGGGCCAAAAAGAAATAATTCCTATTGGAATAAAATGACAATTTTCGTTTATTGTGAATACTTGATTCTGCAAAATGTCATTTTGACATATAACCTATGTACATATTTTAATTTTTTGAACATATAATTAAATGTTATTTTGTTGTGCATAAAATATTGTATGTACCACGGGTGAAATTAGCGTTTCTAACCCTGAGCATGTTATTAACCCTCGGCGCTTTGCGCCTCGTGCTAATAATTATGCCATGGGCTGTAAACGCCTGTTTTCACCCTTGGTACATAAACAACTATTATATTTCATAGACAAGGATTGACTTTTCCGACAGGGAATTCACCTTCAAGTTTTAGTTCTTAATAAAACCTTGATATTGTTATAATAAAGCACTTAATATTGGTTCTACGCTCTTCAGATTTTACTATGTGATAGAAAAGGGTGAATTTGTCCAGTAGTACGGTAGTGTGGTTAATTGTCTGTTAAACACCTGTTGTTAATTTTGCAAGTCTGTAATATTAAAATGCTAGTAACCATCTTTCTCTGTGCGCAATATCACAGCGTTGCCACATTGAGTTTTAATTCCACGTGTGTTTCCATTAGTAGGTGGCGCCATTGCTCAGCCACAAATTATAACAATCGTGCATCGTGACGCACTCAAGCCGCCTTGGATTTATGTGCAGCCAGGGACGCAACGACGCCAACCTAACCAAACTGCGACATGCAAAGTAATTGTCCACTTCTCCCTTGCATCTCCTTCATTCGACCTAGCTAACTAGATATACCTACCACGCGGAAATAAAATACGTAAATCATCACACGGATTTTTACATAAATCTCAGTGAATGAGCTTTGTTATGCAACTGCAGATTATACTAGATTAATCTCAATTATAGTACAGGAACTTATACTCACTGTGGAATGAAAATTACTTGGGCACACTTTTACTTTAAATTTATTTTTTACTTGAAAGAAGAAAGTGATACTTTTTGAAATTTACTTTTTTTAATACATATATACACACATATCTTCACGCTATATCCCAACAAATGAGGTAGCACAACCCTAAAATCACTCATAAAACATTCACTCATCAAACAATCAGCCCTCGTCAAACATTTTCATTTATTACACTCGAAATCATTTATCACACAACAAACCTTCAATCACATCATTCTTAATCACTTATCATTCATTTCTTTCTTCAACGTACATAACACATGCATAAAACATCTCAAATTACTTTTTTTCTTAGGGAAGAAATATAAATATTGATATTAGGCATATTTTATTTACCATTTGGATCAGTTGTAACTTACGTTTACTGAACCAATTTACTTATATTTATTTAGCTGAATTACTTCGTTGGCTTTATTTCCAGTATTAGAATTACTGATTTTAATTTACTTTGAAGTTTGTTTAATTTAGTCCATTTTGTCATATTGTCTAATTTATCTAAATTGAATTAAGTGAAACAAGTGACAAATAGAATACAGCTTATTATTACTATAAAAAATAGAACATTATAACCCTTTTAGAAAGTTAGAGAGAAGAAAGTAATACTTTTTGTTCCTAGAATCCCTAGAGAAATAAAATATAAATAAATAAATATATCATCACGCCTTCTATCCATTATTGGATGTGGCATTCTGTCGTAGCAGATCTCGGTAAGTGATATATTTTACGCGTAAAGTGCGGCTACCAGCCATCAAACCACGACTTCCAAGGATGTTAGCGGAAGGGGCACCACAAGGGTATTTTTTTTAATGTGATGAAAATTGTTTGTCGTTTGTGGGAATCGAGAAGAAAGTAAATTTTTCTTCCCTAGGAAAGAAAAGTAAAACCATCATGACAACCGAAAATAATCATATCATTCTGTTGACACTTGAGTGTAGTAAATAATCACTTTCCGCACGAAAAAGTGGGCGGAAAGTGATTACTTTTCGTACTGTTACATGAAAATAACTATGTTTCATCCTATAGTAGTAGGTATTTTTTACTGAAGTATCTTGTGATCTTTCAATAAAAAATAAATAAATATATCATCACGCCTTCTACCCATTACTGGGTGTGGCACTCTGCCGAAGCAGATCTCAGTAAGTGATATATTTTGCGCGTGAAGTGCGGTTACCAGTCGTCAAATCACGGCCCCCAAACATGTTAGTGGTGGAGGAGCCACAGGGATAGCTTTTTCAAATAATAGTTATTGACTTATTGTCGAGTGCATTAGCATGACAATGGCGTCTCCTTGCACAGCATCTAACATCTCCAAATCGCATAGCAATGCTAATTAAATTAAAATGATAATTACATTTCCGGTTCAATCCGGGTACGTGCTATGTTCAGCAAAGCGAGCGACCGCGACCTCTGAGATGCATAATGCATTATGACACAGCTTGTTCACAAGTACTGTAGTGTGCTCTGGCTAAACAAAACAATACTCTACGAAGAGCATGGATCGCCAACGTACATACTACTAGAATATTTATTTCTTTTATACTCAATTTCAAGAGAAATCTTTAACACCGGGAGATAAAGTTATTGGTTTTAGTTACAATTAAGAGTAATAAATATATCACTTACTGAGATCTGCTTCGGTAGCGGGCCACACCCAGTAATGGGTACGAGGCGAGATGATATATTTATTTATATTTGTTATTGGTTGTACACAACAACTTCAAATTTAATTATAAATAAAATAAATAAATATATCATCACGCCTTCTACCCATTACTGGGTGTGGCACTCTGCTAAAGCAGATCTCGGTAAGTGATATATTTTGCGCGTGAAGTGCGGTTACCAGTCGTCAAATCACGACCCCCAAAGATGTTAGTGTAGGGGGAACCACAAGAATAGTTTCAATTTGGTGAAAATTGTTTGTCGGCTGTGGGAATCGAACCCGGGTTCTCAAATCCAAACATGTTAGTGGTGGAGGAGCCACAGGGATAGCTTTTTCAAATTATGAAAATTATTTTTTTTTAATTATAAATATTTACATTTGAGTTTATAATGAACAAATTAATTGGTAAAAATTACTAACTTCCTCTCATTGACATTGTTAGCCAGTGATGCCAATTCCAACATTACAAAAATCCCTAGTGTTTACCCAACGGTAAATACTTGTTTTACGAACGATTTTGAGATATGCAAAACTGTCAATCTCAGACGGAAGTGTGAAAAATGCAATTATCATCTTATTACACTTATTCCTGCAGATATTTCTTGCACGTGATAATATATTCATCTTTTAAGGGTAAAGTATTCATGGTAAAATTATTTCGTGCACGTAAAAACGCAAAACGATGTAAACAACACAAATCGTGCACAAGTATTTGTGAGTTGATGTCATTCTGCTTTCTCGCCTCGACATCTACGTCTGTTTGCGTATTCAGCCAACGGAATAATTCCATTATGATGGGAATGTCATTCAGAAAGGTGTTAACCCTTACCTTACCCCTTGAACCACCTGCATCACCGCCACCATGTACACAAAGCACTAAGAAATACATTATTATCACTTTGAGATATTTCTGCGTTCCTTAACCGCATGCCAAGCGCGAAAATATATCACTTACCGAGATCTGCTACAGTACAGTGTTACACCCAATAATGGGTAAAAGGCGTTAGGATATATTTATTTATTTTTTATTTTATGGAAATATTTAGAAATTTAAAGAAATTACATACGTGTTGAGTCGGTCTGTGGATCCTGAGTACCCTGGTTCGATTCCCACAGCCGACAAACATTTTCACCACATTCAAATTACCCCTGTGGCTCCCCCTCCACTAACATCTTTCGGGACCGTGATTTGACGGCTGGAAATTAGAATGCTAGAAAATTGTCATTCTTGTAATCTGCGTATAAAATTGTTATACCTTAAAATTTTCTTTCGGGAAAAAATGTTTCTATAAAATTATTAAATAAAATAAATATACCTTCTCGCCTTTTACCCATTACTGGGTGTGGCACTCTGACGAAACATATGCCTGTAAGTAATATATTTTGCGCGTGAAGTGCGATTACCAGCCGTCAAATCACAACCCCCAAAGATATTAGCGGATAGGAAGCCACAGAGGTTGGTTTTTTTAATATGGTGAAAATTGTTTGTTGGTTGTGGGAATCGAACCAAGGTTCTCAGGATCCACAGGCCGACCACTGAGCCAATACTCCAACCAAAATTGTTATTAGTTGAAATTGTCATTCAAGAACTTGTATTCGGGTAAATGAACGGTAACCTTCAATGTGTGAAGGGTTTGTGCTACTTCATTTAATGGACCATAATCTTGCTGTAAAGTACGTATATTTAGAACGACCTATTAAGTCTGTTGATAATAGAACATTCGCATTCACATTCATATTTCAAGTATAGTATATGCAGATATGATATAATGAGTAATGTTTCATACGATATAAAGTTAAATTATCCTGTAACAATAACATCATTGTGAAATGCGATTGTAACATGATAGCAGCGAGTACACACACCACCCTCCATTCTCCTCCTTCTCGTTAGCTTTGTATGTTTGCATCTTTGTCGTGTTCTTGTGCTGTGCGTCGTCTTCGTGCAATTATAACACAATGGCGCTGTCCAACTTATCTGCTTAATTTAACCGGGCCAACGATGCATGTCTAACCAGGACAGTCTCAGCTATTACGTCGGGATGATAACCCGAATGATGTGCCTTAGACTGTGACGAGCAAAAGAACCATCAGCTTTTTGTGATCGTGTGTACGAGGATTTTTTTCTGTATTTGCGTTTGTGATTTTTGGTCGCGCATTTTAATTCAGTTAAATATAATTTTTTCGGAATAATTTTAGTAGTCGACGGAGGGAGAAATCTACCAAATAAAAACGGTTGAGAGGGATGAAACATTTTATACATGTATAACGGGTGATTGTAGCATCGCAGTTGAGAGCTGTTATTTTACGAGCGAGAGCTGGTGAATTTAAATCTTGTTAACAAATTTGTAGAGTTCGGTTAGGATTATAATAAAATAATAATAATAGTAAAATGGGGTAGGTGGCTCAGTTGTATCGAGTCGGCTTGTGAATTCGAGAACCCAGTTTCGATTCCCACAACGAACAAACAATTTTCTCAACATTAAAACAACTCCTGTAGCTCTCTCTCCACTAACATCCTTGAGTACCATAATTTGACGGATGGTAACCGCGCATAAATATATCTGTTACGACAGGGTGCCACACCCAATAATGGATAAAAGACTTGAAGATAAATTTATATATTTATTTTTATGGGATGGCTAGCACATTGGTATGAAGTCGGCCTGTGGATCCTGAGGTCCCTGGTTCGATTCCCACAGGCGATAAATTTTCATTATTTGAAAAAGCAATCCCTGTGGCTCCTCCACCACTAACATGTTTGGGGGCCGTGATTTGACGACTAGTAACCGCACTTCTCGCGCAAAATATATCACTTACCGAAATCTGCTTTAGCAGAGTGCCACACCCAGTAATGGGTAGAAGGCGTGATGATATATTTATTTATTTATTATTTATTTTTACAAATAATTTTCAGTACATTGAAACTACCTTTGTAGCTCCCCATTCACTAACATCTTTGAGGGTCGTGATTTTACGGCTGGTAACCGTACTTCACGCGCAAAATATATTACTTACCAAGATTTGTTGCGACAGAGTGCCATATCCAAGTGATATATATACGCGTGAAGTATGGTTATCAGTCATCAAATCACGATCCCCAAAGATGTTAGTGGAGGAGTAATTTTAATATAGTGAAAATTGTTTATCGGCTGTTCTCATATCCACAGTCTCACTAGATAATACTGAATCACCTATCTCCTATAGTTTCATAAAAAGGGAAACGCCCGAATAGTTCAGCTTTCATTATAAGCTACTATAATTGCAATTAACTTTCTGTAAACTTTAATTAACTTATTTTATTGTATTCTTACCATGCGTAATTTTCATTGCGTGCGCCTGACAGGTAGCGAGGTGGATGTCCTGAAACACATGTGAGTGAAGTTGGTTGCTGCCGCATTGCGTGCCCCAATATCAGCCTTTCTTATTTATAATTAACAGCTTTTGGTAACTTATATCGCACCGCGGTACACGCACAAAACACGCACCTGAGTTATAGCACTCCCCTAGTGATATAGACAGGTGTAGGGAGGGCGATTTGTCGGCTGGTAGCTAAGAATTTCATGATATTCCATTTGCCACTTGATTAAATCAGTTCAAATAGATAAGACAAAATGACAAAATGAACTGAATTAAGCAAGCTGATGCACTTATTGGGGTGAATTAGTTCAAAGTAAATTAGAATAAGTAATTTTTATGCTAGAAATAAAGTGAGCGAAGTAATCCAGCGAAATAAATAAGTGATCTGGTTCAGTAAATGTAAGTTAGATGTGATCCAAAAGGCAAATGGAATATGCCTTAGGTTTGAGATTAGTGGAGGGGGAACCACAGGGGTAATTTTAATGTGGTGAAAATAGTAGATTTTAATTTGAAATCTTAATCTCTTGCTTCTGAAGCAATAACTCAACCATGATGTTACAACCGCCCACTTGATATATTTGTTTGTAATGAATATTCATTTTCTCTTTGGTTGTCTTTCTTATCTGTGAAAATACTTGAGTCAAACTCGAATTAGGAATTATTTGCGAACGAGTCTGTGAATGTATCCTCGTATGTGTGAGTAGACAGCGTTGACATCGCACATTTCACAGCGCCAACGTTGATTAAAATTACTGTGTGCCTGTGTCACAAGAAGAAAAACAAGTGTTGGTGGCAGCGGCGGCGAATCAGGGACGAATGTGGGGACGACACTGTGGTGTGGGAGTTTAATTAAAACACGCTTTTAACACCTGCACTCTCGTCAGAAATACCAACCACGCAGTCAAGAAGTCTCATCACACACACACTAATACATGTAACCAGGAAATTACACCAAAAAGAAATGGAATCATGATGAGCGCACACTGGAAAATCTACACTATTTTTCCTTGTAATTAGGTTGTTGTCCTCACTAATTTGGCAATTGTTTCGTTTCTGAAATTGTTTACTATTATTTCCGCTACCCAAATTAGAATCATACAGGTATATAGTTGCTTCACGCTAAAAAATATATATAAATGTATGATCAGCTTAACAACGTACTGCTGTCAAACATTTTTAAATTTTGGAGAAAATTTATTTAAACAAAATAAATAAATAAATATTTAAATATCATCACGCCAGCAGATCTCGGTAAGTGATATATATTGCGCGTGAAGTACAGTTAGCAGCCGTCAAATCACGGCCCTCAAAGACGTTAGTGGTGGAGGATCCACAGGAGTAGTTTTTAAAATGATGAAAATTGTTTGTCGCCTGTGGGAACTAGGGTTCTTAGGATCCACAGTCACTGAGCTAGCTACTCCAAAAATAGTACAAAATTTTGTTTTTCGTATTTTCTAATACAAGCACTTTATTCTAATAGTTTTTTACCATATTAATACATAAAGCTAGTTTTTAATCCCAAGCGGATCAACTGACACCTAACATCTTTGAGGGCCATGAATTGACGGCTGGTAACTGCACTTTACTCGCATAAATATATCACTTACTGAGATCTGTTTCAGCAGAGTGTCACACTTAATGTTGATATATTTATTTATTTATTTTTTATGTCAAATAGTATTTCCGCCTTTACCTGGCGCTGTGTCAACTATGCAATAAAATGATCCCTAGAATTGTATTAACAACTAAAACAGATACTTCTGATCACTCTGCAGTTTTCATGGAACAATTCTACACGGATCTTTTTTGCTATACTACACATAAAAGAAATAATGTTAAATTTTTACATGTTAATTTGCCATAAGAAGACTTATGATCGACGTGACGAGAAAACGAAATTAATTAATTATTATGTCAAACTGATATTGACGTAGAATTAAATTATGTTGATTCATTCTTTTCTTTCGCCATTTTGATCATAAGTCTTCTTCCGGCAAACTAACATGTAAGAATTTAAAATTGTTTTTCCTATGTATAATATAAAAATAAAGACCCTGTATATATCTAATACAGGAAGTGTGAGATCTACAATTGCAGATCTGTTATAAAACATTTGTATACTTTTTATGAAGATGAGTCACACAGAGGTTTTATTTTTCTATCTACGAGTAGATCTAATCATATTTTTATGCTATCCGTATATGAGAGTAGTATGTAGTGTAATATGGGTTAATATTTTCATATTTCGCGCCGGCTCGAAAACTAATTTAATTTAGATGGCGTTCGTAAGAGAAAAAGCGGCGTAACTTTGCTATTATGAGTCCGTGGAAATTACATTCACCGGCAAACAAATAACAAGGTAAAAACAGACAAGTCAACTCACATAAACATTCACGTAGTTGTCGTAGTCTAGTTGAGATTGAAAATTTAAGTTGTTGGCGAATTGTAACGAGCGCTACTAGAGCCATCCTAAGCAAAAGATAAGTTAATAACGAGTTTCACTGCTCCGCTAATAAGTTTCGTTGCGAGTTTACTAACAGCATATTACTTCCTCGGAACGTACAACTTTTACACTGATAACTTATACCATTGCAACTCATTTAAGACCATCAAATTCATGATCTCTGCACTTTTATACAAACCTAACTTCGCCTCAACTAACTAAATCTAGTATTGTTTACCATTAAATAGTTATTTGTATAGCAAAGGAAGAAAGTAAAATATTACTTTCCGAAGGTACCGTTAAATTTCTTGAACCGAAGGAGTGATATAAATAAAATAAATAAATATATCATCACGCTTTTTATCCCTTACTGGATGTGGTATTCTGTCAAAGCAGATCTCGGTAAATGATATATTTATGCGTGTGAAGTGCGGTAACTATCCGTCAAATCACGGCTTCCAAAGATGTAAGTGGTGGGCAAGAAGGGTAATTTTAATGTGGTGAAAATGTTTGTCGGCTGTGAGAATCGAACCAGGGTTCTCAGAATCTACAGGTCGATTTAATATTACTGAGCCAACTACCCCAAATAGTTGAGAAAATTATGATGTATACTCAAACATATAAATTTTCTACGGTTGCTATGAAAAGTTGACAATTACATTCTCATTTGTCAATGTAAAATTGGCGTTTTCTGTGGAACAATCAAAAAATATCTTTTCACAGTGGTTTCCATGGTTACATCAGGACTTTAATATTTATTTACTGTCTATCGTGAACAGTAAGTAAATATTACAATCAAGGTCTTGTTTATCTTTACATGAATTTGACAGCTGTCAATTTTGAAATCTATTTTTCTTTCCCTTCTATTTGTGCAAGTATTGTAAAAAATAGCTTACTCACCTCGAACTGTAAGTCGCGAATGTTTAAGAAACCGAAGCCCGAAGGGTCGAGATTTCCCAAACTACATTCTTGACCTAAACTTACAGTTCATGGTACGTAATATATTATTATTAAATTAATAGTTATTTTTTGCGCGTTTCTATTGGCAACACGCAGACAATCAAAAAAACTTGTCATATTGACAGAACGAATTTATTTTCAATACGTATACAATCTTCATACGCGGGCGGTAATAGATTACTTTCTGCTCTAGGTACACAAATAACTCGTCTACCCTAGGGATAAAAAGTATTCACTTACTTCCCCACATGAGGGATGAAAAATTCACAATTTTAAACCTGCCTTCCATTATAAACATCGTACCAAATAAATAAATACAAGTCTATATCATATCGTGGTCATTTAATATGATTCCAACGTATTGATTCAGTTGTATATAGAATTGAATACAGTATGAATAAATAATATTGTTTGATCCATTGGCTGAGTGTTTGTATGTCAGTGTCGTCTCCATCCAAATTCCGGATATGGCGTGAGCCATAGAGGAATCCCTTGGCTTATCCAAGTAATCTTATTATACACTTAACAGTTTAGTTCTCTAGTGAAATGCCGAATGACTCGTCCCTCGAGTACGCCGCGCCGCGCCGCGCCGGTCACACGACATTCTAACTCGGTTGCTTGCAGTAATTGACATATTAGTAAAGTGGTTAGCAGCAGCAGTTTTTACGTAAGGTAACGTTAATCGATACGTGGTAGATTAACCGGAGTTACTTGTTGCTGGAAGTTTGCCGCTCCGGAGTAAAATAAACCGGACTTTTATGTGACATGGGAACGAGACGCAATCTTGTGGACGGTAAACACTTTTATTGCTTTCTGAAGCTGAATTGGAGTTTTTGGGAAGTTTAACAAACTGCTGAAATTATTTCGGCACACTAGATGAACGAGAGTTTACCCTCCATTTACTTAGATATATCATTATATCACACGACATTATACAGAGTGATCAAAAATAATTGTTACAGTTGGCAATAATAAAAACTACTTGAAATTGATAAGCCTGATATATAAATTCATTTCCTGTTGTTCACAGTGACATTTAAAATTTAAATTTGAGTACATTTATTATTACATTTATTTCTAAAGTATTTCTATTACTTAAAAAGTCAAAATTCTATTAGCTGTCAGACTCCCAACATATCCTATTTGTATTTATTAGGAATGTCAAATAGCATTTCCACCTTTATCTGACGTTGTGCCAACTGTGGAATAAAAAGATCTCTGGAATTGTATTGCCAACTATAACAATTCCTTTTGATCAGCCTGTATATACTTATCAGAATGAACGTGCGTACGTCTACAGTATAACGGGTGCTGCTTGGTAAGTGTGAATATAGAGATTTCAGATGTAAATATAATAAAACTATTAGGGCATACAATTCTGCAGCTAAATCACTAAGGGTAGGTTTTTCCTTCACCGGACATAGTTCTTAATAAATAACAGTGGGATAAATAAAAAAATATCGTATCGAAATCATAACACAAATGGTCATAATTATACTGAATGCCACATTTTGATGCGATATTTTTTCAATTATTCTGCCGATAGTTTATTTTATTCGAAGATGAAAAAACCAGCCCTAAACAAAATTAATTTTGCTTGCTGTGTAACAGCACAAAAGACGAAAGTCGCGTCAAAACTCGATAGCCATGGAATTAAAACAAAATTAAACAAACATTTCACGTTTTATCTGACATAACCGTCAAAATAAATAAAGATAATATAATAGTTATTTATGTATCAAGGGTGAAAGCAGACGTTTCTGGTCCGCGGCATGTTTATTAGTACGAGGCGCAGAGTGCCGAGGGCTAATAACATGCTCAGGGTCAGAAATGCTAATTTATCCCGTGATACACACAATATTTTATGAACAACAAAATAACATTTAATTATATGTTCAAAAGATTAAAATATGTAAATAGATTATATGTCAAAATGACATTTTGCAGAATCAAGTATTCACAATAAACAAAAATTGTCATTTTATTTATGTACCCATAGGACTGAATTCTTTTTGGCCCGTGGGCCTAAAAATAAAAGTGTTTAAGTCCGCTTTTTAGGGCTAAAACTCGTACTTTTCGGCTCGGTTGTGTATAAACAAAATTAAATTTACTTGTTGTGTAACGGCACAAATTACATGTGAAAATGACGAAAATTGTCTCAAAACTATCGATAGCCATGAAATTGAAACAAAATTAAACAAATGTTTGACGTATCTGTCAAAACCGTCAAAACAAATGCAGATAATATAAAGAAATTATTTTATATGTCACATAAACCCCTAGATTGTCGTTCGATATATGTTTGCAATTGAAATTGACATAAATGATGCAAATAAAAAGGGTGATCAAAAGGAATTGTTATAGTTGGCAATACAATTCCAGAGATCTTTTTGTTCCACAGTTGGCACAACGTCAGATAAAGGCGGAAATTCTATTTGACATTTCTAATAAATACAAATAGGTTATGTCAGGAGTCTGACAGCTAATAGAATTTTGACTTTTTAAGTAATAGAAATACTTTGGAAATAAATGTAATAATAAATGTACTACTAAATTTTAAATGTCACTGTCAACAACAGGAAATGAATTTATGTATCAGGCTTACCAATTTCAAGTAGTTTTTTTTATTGCCAATTCCTTTTGATCACTCTGTATTTATGTTTAGGTTATATTACAATTAATATATGCAAAATAATTTTATCTTTTTCATCCACATTTATAATTCCTTTTATACAAGCTCATCTCATCTTTTGTTCTTTCAACAAACCTTCAGTCATATCCATCCATTTATTTCTAGAAGCCGTAGGGGTTATAAGTCATCCCTCACCCTCAATTTCACCAACTTTCCTTCGACATAAGTTCCACGCACCCAAACCATCTCATCCCTTATCATACATCAAAGTAGGGCACCAAAATATCCAAATTAAATCATTTAATATTTTTCTATAAAACATTTTGGCTTACGCAGGGTCGGTCTAACCCTGCATATCATAAGAAATATTAGCATAAAAATACGATGCTGTCACAAGCAGAACTAGGGTGCACAAACGATGATATATTTATTTACTTTGTACAAAGTTATACTTGAAACTATTAGTAAGATGTTGCTGTTGCAGAACGCTTACATTGTATGAACGTTTAGTGTTTAATAACGATGACGTTGATGACTAGGACTTTATATTAAACAGAGTTTAGAGCTCAATAAACAGCTCTCTGTTTTTGCGTGATTCTAACCCTGGTTTTTGTGGCAGATCCAACGGCTGTGAGCGCCTACCGCCGACATGCGGGTCTTCGCTGCCGTCATGACGGTGGCATCTCTCGTTGTGGGTAAGTTGAGTTTGTCACTAACATTTTTTGGGATCATTGCATCCCAATTTGTATGTACATACATAAATAATATCAACAAAGTTATAATTATGACTTTAGATTTAAACTGGATTTATAATGAAATAAAGTAAGTGGTAACGCAAATGGTATTGGTCAAATAAAAAGTTGAACATATGCTACACCTAGTAATGATTTATAATAAAGTAACATAAGTATCAAAGTAAAAGACGCAAAGCAAGAGATAACCAATCGCTAAACTATTAAGGGCCAGTTTTTCAATTACTGATTAATGTTAATTATTACTTAATCATGATTAACATTAATCGAGAGTAAACCGGTGATTGAAAAACTGGCCCTTAAACTGTTATTATTTAATAGATAAATAAAATAAATAAATATATCATCACTCCTCTATCCATTACTGGGTGTGGCACTCTGCCATAGCAGATTTCTGTAAGTGATAATAATATAAATTTTAAAAAAAGACAGTATTATTTGAACTATCTTATATTAGAAGAACAAAGTTTCAGTCATAGTATAGGGGGTGCCAGGTTCCTCTCTGTAAATTATTGGGGATGTTGGCAAAGAGCTGACGCCTATGGTGTTTATTAAATGAAATAAACAGAAATGCAATAACGTAGTCGTAAAGGGTAGTATTTGAACGTAGCTTGTAGCCTGTTGAAGGGGTGAATCCGGGAAAGGGGTGGGAAATGTGCGGGTAGACAGTACGTTTGTCAGAACCGGAAGTCGACAACTGATTGTGATCTCACGACCCGCAGTAAACACGCTAAATTCACCCGGAACTTATCGCGAGTTACAACCACCCGGAATGCTGATTTTCAACTCTCTACCCCTAACAATAACTTCACTATGATGTCATACACAATAAAATAATAGTACATTACATAATAAGTCAGGAAAGTGATATTTTACTTGACGAAGCGGTTGTTTGAAATACGAGGCCGCAGACCGAGTATTTCAATCCGCTAAGTCAAGTAAAAACACTTTCCTGACGTATTATGCATACTATTTTTCCTGAAATCCTTTAATTTAATCAACATTTAATCATAAATAATTCAAAATGTTTAATTTTTTTGATATGAATTGTACTGACAACAGACTACGTATCCAAGTTTCCAACAAAAATAACAGTCAGGTAAAATCTTTACCAGACTGTTATTTTTGTTGTAGCCTTGGATACGTAGTTTACTTGACTGTTTTAGTAAAAACCTACTTTTCATACTTAAATTGGTCAGAAAAGTTGGCATTTTCTCGCCGGTTTCAGAAAAATTTATTTTGTCTGTACGAAAGGATGTTTTGTTAACGCGCATCCCGGTTAATCGCGGCTCAGATAAACTCAGTAAGTGTGTATTCCTTATCTCTGCAGTGAACGAATGAACGGGACCTGCGTTATATTTATAATCACATTAAAAAGTTATTTAGTCTGAGAGCGTCTAAGAAGCGCGGTTCGAATCTTTATAAACAATTAGGTTACGTGTTTGAATAAGTTGATGAAACTTCATACTAATTATCAACGACTCAAACATTTCATTTACTTCACAGAACAAATTCAAACTGAAGCGAACTTCATGAACTCTATTCACGCCGTAAAAACTTCAGGTAATTGTGTTAGACGAAGATTTATAAACCAACGGAAAAAAATTAATTGGAAACTTGGAGGCCGTGCGACCTATACCCAATTATTGTTTATTTGCTACTCGGCACAACAGGAACTTCATCTCAATTACAATCGTAGTTTTTATTTAAGTATAAATAAATAAGTGTAAATATATCATCACGTCTTCTACTCATTACTGGGTGTGGCACTCTGCCGCAGGAGATCTCGGTAAGTGATATATTTTGCGCGTAAAGTGCGGTTACCAGCCGTTAAATCACGGCTCCCAAAGATGTTAGTAGTGAAAGAGCCACAGGGATAGTTTTAAAATGGTGAAAATTATTTGTTGCCTGTGGGAATCGAACCAGGGTTCCCAGGATCCACAGGCCGACTTGATACCACATTCAGTAATAGGTAGAAGGCATGATGATATATTTATTTATATAGATATAGAAACACACAGTATATGTGCATAATCGGAGTGGTTTATATATTGTAATTAGAATTAATTTCCTGTTGTGCAGAGTAGCAAAAACCTAAATAAATAGCAACGTCAATATTTCTTGTAGAAGTTCCGTAGAAAAACACCGATATAATGTAGTAAAGTAAGCAGTTTCGTATCCGTTTCCTTTTTAGACATGTGTCTATGTGTGTATGTATGTGATAGGTGGCACGTACTGCAATTGATTCGTCCGTGAAGAGGGCGATATGGGTTCCGGAGCTCCGGCTGCGGTGTATTTGACAGTCCGGACTCCGGGTGACGCGTGTACGCTCCGGAAACAACAGTCGTTGAGTCGTGCAGTCGTTCACCCTCTTATTGATTCCACCCTACTTTATTACTTCACTACGTAGATATATCCATACCGCACCAAATCGAAACAGAATTCTATTTTCAAAAGATATTTTCTACTGTCAAACATTCAATTATATTTTTTTTACATAGCATAAATACAAATACACATAACAAAATAGATAAAAAATATTTAAATTTGTGAAATAAATTACTAGTCTTCGTCGTCTGGGTTGAATTGAAGAGGAAGGACAATTTTCTAATAACTCTTCCATAAATTGACATAATTTCTTCAGTAAATTCCGATTTAGCAGTTTTACAGTTTTTATTTTCTAATGTTTTGTGTCTGTGTATACTTAATAAACATAGATTACTCAATCGTTACGATAGGGAACATGTCGCTAGCTGGCCATAAAAATACTGCTGGAAATTCAGTTTTAGCTTGAATTTATTATCTTTAAACTTATAATTTAATTTTTATTTAATTTATATATATATTAATTTTGCATGCTTTGTATCGGCGCAAATTAGATCTGAAAATGACTCAAATTGTCTACGAAATATCGATAGCTATGAAATTGAAATAAAATTAAACAAATGTTTGACGTTCAATTTGTCAAAACTGTCAAAATAAATTCTTCATTTATTATTTCATTTATTTTGACAAATAAAACATCAAACATTTGTTTAATTTTGTTTCAATTTCATGCCTATCGATAGTTTTGAGGCAATTTTCGACATTTTCAAATCTAATTTGTTTATTGGTTCAGTTGCAGAATTTTATGTCCTAAAATTTTTATTTCAAGCTTTTTTGCTTAAAATATTTAGGGAAGCAGGAAATTACAAAATTATAGTTTTACATGTTAAAGTCCTATATTCGAAAGTTGTGGTCACCACCTTAGTTAATATCCAGGGGGGGGGGCTCTACTTGCCCCCCCCCCTGCGGACGCCCATGTACCTAATCAAACACTTGTATAATAAATAATTATTAAAATAAATTGAAATAGTTGGACAGTGGATACTAAACTTATGTCTTGATCTCTTATAAATCGTATACAATGTCATTCATTAGTAAACTGAGTGTATGTAGAGTAGTTTAGTAAAGCGTTATTCTCGACACCACCTTTACGATAAGACGTAAACTGTATTTCACAGATGTCCACTAAAAACAGTTAGCAACAACCATTAAATTTCCATAACAGTAAAATTAATCGCGTCGTTTCTCGACAATAAAAACCCCGCGTAGAACTAACGGCGAGCAATATGGCTTTTATATTGTTATTGTGGTCCAGAGTTAAACCCCTGCAGAAACAATTTGTGCCATCATAGATAACAAACAGCGCGCTCCCACACTTGTGTGTTTCAAATAAAAAACACGCGCAAAAAACTATACACGTGTTGCAGGAAATACACAACGTAGCATGCTAGGATTTTGATGCCAATTCAAATATGAACTATTGGTGATAATACTATTTCATTTACGCTACTTTGTACAACGGGAACTTAATCCCAATTATAGTACAGGGGGTTCGGGCTCACCGAGCCGCAGTATATATTTTTAGCTTGAGTGGGATTCGAACTCGGAATATCCGGATTCAAATGCCGTAACGCTAATCACACCACCGCATAGTGGGAAAAATCGGGATTTTGCTGTTCAAAAATCGTTAGAGATCTTAATATCTATTGAATCTGGATATATATATTTTTATTAATTAAAGATAATTAAATTCTCTGCACATCTGTCGAGGCAGATTTTTAAATTTTGTTTATGACATACTCATCTGTAGAAGAATATTAAAAATTTAAATTGAAATTAATTTGACAGATCTTTCGAAAACTTGTTACCAGGCAGTAGTCACGACAGCCCGTAGGGCTTGAGTGGCTATTGCCAAATGGCAACAAGTTTGAGAAAGATACTGGAGAATTATTTTTTAATTTTCATTATTTGAATTTTAATATTTTTTCTAACTCTCGAGTTATATTTAATTAGATTATTTTTTGACTTAACTGTTGAGGTCGATTCATCCAACTTAAAATATTTTGAACAGGATCCATATCGATTGATTACTTATTAATGTATTCTTGGAAGTTGTTTCCAAAATTTATTGGTGTATTTCTGTATCTGAAATGATACTAAATCGATTTTTTTCACACATTTTATGTGACACGTTGACAGTTTTAAATAATTATTTTACAAGTACCTATCATTTGTCACAAACAAAATCACCTATAGAGATTATTCCCGGGAATAATCATAAGAGCTTTATTCTCAGTATAATAATGACAGGATTGGTTAAAACGCAGACACGTGACATACAATAGAGCATTTCATTGGTTTTGAGAAACGTCAAAAAATAATCAACATATAAAATCTATCATGTTGCTGTAATAAATAAAAGTAATATAAGAATAAATAATTTTCATTATTTGAATTTTAATATTTTTTACAGTTTTTTGACAGTTTATTATGTAATTAATAAAATTTGACAAAGTCATTTAAAAATCTGCCTCATCTGATGTGTAGAGAATTTAATTGCATTCAATTTAAAAAAAAATCCCTTTCCAATGAATATTAAGATATCTACCAATTTTTAAACAGTAAAATCCCGATTTTCCCCATTGTGCACCGTGCCAAACATTGTAGTTTTATCTATTTATTGCTACTTGGTACAACAGGAAATACATCTCCATTTGTAATTTAAACTATATGCCTAAAATTGATAATAAAGAAAATGTTCATTGAACCGTACTACGGTTATATCCTGTATTGTAATGTATTCGGCAAAGTTAGTTAAATCCATTCAAGTAGACGACTCATACGATAACTAAAATGTAAGTTCTCTAGTCTAAAGTGATACTGTGGGGGTGTAAGTTATAATAGACGCGAGGCTGCTCGCTGAAGGGGTGGTATATTTGAGTAATGAGGTAAATTCACCAAGTTCCCCTGTCGATTACTTGGCGCTATGATAGCGCCGCGTAGCGGGTAAATAATGAAGGCAACGTAGTCGAGAGATTAACTCACCCCCACAAATCTGATTAAACACAGGCTTAGCAGGCTTTGAAAAAACATCCAGCACATTTGTTCTTTTGTCTCTTCACTTTAAAATATTTAATATTTCACTGTACATTACGTGGTTCTTTGTTTAATGGCGTGTCGAGAATTTACGATAATTCGCGCAAAGTAATAAAATGGCAGATAAGCAAAGTTGGAACTTATTTTTGTGTATTTTAATCTGGGATATAAATTAATTAAAGAATCCACGTGCAAGTGAAGAAAGTGAAAACGGGCTTTATTACGGCAAAGTTAAACTCCCACAAGGGGATGGTTTGCAACCTCTTCTAAGACTTCTGAGCGCTTTAATGGGCCGCGCTTTAAAACTGCCGAGACTTCAGCTCTTTTCAGCTGCGACGAACTTAAAACGAATTTATGACACCTTTACTTTTTCAACAAAGTATTATTACATTTAGTACAAGTACTTTGATGTAGCAGAGAGTCTTGCACTTTCCTACACTCGCCTGATTTTTACAAATGAACTCGTAACATTTAACTACTTCCACTACGAACAAGATCTTCTCATCTCTTCTCCATTATTCTAATTTCTATTCAACTTTTTTACAAATAAATACATGTTTCATAGATTTTTTGTAAACTAGATTTCGCAATAATAGAAAGTACAGACTATGTAAATAGTTGGATTTGTACAGTTTAGGTTGTCTTTTGAATGTTAGTAGTGAATTTTATTTGACTGTAAAATGCAGTTACATCGCTTAAGCTTAAATGTAATCGTTTTAAAATTATCTGTCCAATCCTTTGGTATCTTTGTAAGGAACTCTGAAAATGTTAATATTTGTAAGATTTATTTTTAATTTTAGACTTATAGCTTAAAATACAAAGTTGTATGCAAATATAAATATTATTTTTTAGTGATTGAATTTCCTGAATCTCACATCCGGTTTCACTAGAAACGATTTCAATAATATTATTTTTAAAAAAATCCTATAATGGGCTCCTATACCATAATCGAAATAACAAGAATGAAGGATAAATACATAAAATATGTATTGAATAATAGCTATTAGTAAAAAAATTAATTAAAAATAATGTACAACATCAGAGATATAAGCGATTATAAATATAGTGACATCACATGTCCGAAGGTTCTCATTGGCGACAAATATTTTCGCGCAGTAAATAAAAGATATATGCGGAGTAGAACGTAACTAAATATGACATCTCAGCACTGGTTTTTCAAACTGTTCACCGTTTGTTGGTATGTACGTGTTCAACATGTTGTATATTTATTACTATAATTTAATGTCATGTTCTTGGGCTTGCAACTTCTATAAAATATAATTTTAAACATAGTAAGATTATTTTTCAAGAATTCAATCGTATATTATTTGCACTCCTTGAACGAAACAGATTAAGTACTACTGAACCGAACTTGGGACTCCACTACAAAACTTTAAAAAATTGTATGTCTTATAATATACTTAAAGAATTTTCAACTCTATTTTCACTGATCGTTATAGCTTATTATGTAATTTCATAAAAGAAATAATAATAATAATAAAAATAGGTATAGGAGCTCATTGTGTTGCCAACTGAAACAATTTCTTTTGATCACTCTGTACAAAGTTGTGTGCAAATATAAATGTTACTTTTTAATAAATAAAGTTCCTGAATCTCACTTCTAGTATCACTGGCAACGATTTCAATAATATGTATAATTTAAAAAAAATAATTCCTATAATTGGGAGTAATCCCAATATTAGTGTCGTATTGATGTTCCATGACTGACAGCATTAGTATTCCTCTCATGAGAAGTGCACATGCACATGTTAGTTGAGCTCATCATATTTCACATCGTGACCCATGAATTCACTATTCTAATTGTTAGGGCATTGCACGACACGACCCCACTGCATTCATTACCTCTATAAACATTTATCCCTACTGTGACTGCATTCACTTTAGTGTTATTGCTACATGCTACACGATCTCCAGCTTTATAGATTGTAATTGTTGGCTAGTAAACCGTGCAAGAACGGATTCAGCAACCATAATCAATATAAATATAAAATAAAATAAGTATATCATCACGCCTTTTACCCATTACTGAGTGTGGCACTCTGCCGAAGTCAAACCACGCCCCCCAAAAAAATGATAATGGCGAGAGAGTCATAGGAGTAATTTTAATGTGGTGTAATTGTTTGTTGTGTGATTTGACGACTGGTAACCGCACTTCACGCGCAAAATATATCACTTACCGAGATCTACTTCAGCAGACTTCCACACCCAGTAATGGGTAGAAGGCGTGATGATATATTTATTTATAATTGTTTGTCGACTGTGGGAATCGAACCAGGGTTCTTTGAATCCACAGGCCGACTTGATACCACTGAACCACCTACCTCATTACGAACTTTAACCTATGGGGTAGGTGGCTCAATGGTATCGAGTCAATCTGCCCCGACAAACAATTTTCCACATTAGAACTACTCCTGTGGCTCCCTTTCTACAAACATCCTCAAGGGCCGAGATTTGACGAAAAATATATCATTTACCGAGGTCTGCTACAGCAGAGTGCCACACTCAGTAATGAGTAGAAGGCGTGATGATAAATTTATTTATTTTATTGAGAATTTTGAACGCGGATTTTATAAAAATAAACATAAAATGGTTGATGAGCCCATTTAAGTTTTCGTAGAAAGTTTGCAGGAGGTTTTTATTCAAATTTCGTTGTGCGCGTGAAAGAAGTGTCAAGGGAGTACTTTTTGTTGGTAGGTTACCTCTTAAACGTGCAGTTTAATAAAAAGAAGAAGCAAAGTTTCCAGTGATTATGCGAATCGTTGTTATGTTTGATTGCAGTGGTAGTAGTAAACGGCAAGTGGATTAGGTGGCTGTGCATCAGTAGTAATTAGATATGTGTGTTTGCTGGGCTGATGACAGGACTTAATTACAGACCTTACTTGCGTCATTGATTATTGATTAATCAAAGCGAGCTTGATTCTCTGCCATGCGAGCAATTAATGGAACCGGAACCTATGTCATTGCCATTAACATACCATACCCTATTTCTGCTTTTAATCTCTTCTCCAATAAATACAAAAATCGTAGACCTACGTGTACTGTAAGTTAACGAAAATTTAAACACAGTAAGGGCCAGTTTTTCAATCGCCGATTAATGTTAATAATGATTAAATAATAATGGAAACTATGGTTTACATTATTATTTAATCATGATTAGCATTAATCGAGAGTAAACCGGCGATTGAAAAACTGGCCCTAAGTGAAACTTTTATTGCACAGTTGATTTCCATGGTTACATACGGACTTTAATATTTACTTATTATTTACCTTGGATATGGGATAATGGCTCAGTGGTATCGAGTCGGTCTGTAGATCCTAAGAACCCTGGTTCGATCTCCACAGCCGACAAATATTTTTACCAATTTAAAACTACCCCTGTGACTTCTCCACCACTAACATATTTGGGAACCGTGATAACTGCACTTCACGCGCATAAATATATCACTTACCGAGATCTGCTTCGGCAGATTGCCACATTCAGCAATGTGTAGAAGGCGTGATTTATTTATATTTTTATTTCCTTTATTTGTTCAGGTATTGTAAAAATAGCTTACTAACCTCGAACTCTGTAAGTGATTTTTTAGGTCGCGTATGTTTAGGAAATCTACTTCAAGTGGTAAATAATTGAGGTTCCATTTGAACTATTTTAATAATAAATTATAAATGTTTGAAAGCAGAAAATATTCGATGACAAATATTCGCTAGGTGCAGAGTCATGGTGGGGACAGCCGAATCGACTGCAGCGATCGCGGTGGCCAAAATAAGCATAAAATCATTCTCACAGTGTTGTGACCGCGACTGTCGAACATAGAATTTTAACATGTAAAATCATAATTTCGTAATTTTCTGCTTCACTAAATATTTTAAGCAAAAATGCTTCAAATAAAAGTTTTAGGGCATAACATTCTTCATCTAAACCATTAAACAAAATTAATTTTACATGCTGTATAACGGCACAAATTAGATTTGAAAATGACGAAAATTGCCTGAAAACATCGAATTGAAACAAAATTAATCAAATGTTTGACGTTTATGTAAGTGTCAATTGATAGACATTTTGTTGGAAATTAACTGTCTTAGAGACGATACGGGAGACATTTTGGAAAAATTACTATTTCATGGAAAATTTAGTGACATTTTAGAAAAATTACTGTCTTTGAGACGATTTGAGAGATATTTTGGAAAAATAACTATTTTAAATAGAATTTGGGAAACATTTTAGGAAAATAACTGCGTTAAAGGTGATTTTGTTGAATATTAACTGTCTTAGAAATGATTTGGGAGACATTTTGGAAAAATGACTATATTAAAGAAAATTTGGAGATATTTTATAAAAATGACTCTTCCAGAGACGATTTGACATTTTCGGAGATATTTTGTTGGAAATTTACTGTCTTAGAGACGATTTGGAAGACGCTTTGGCAAAATGACTGTATTAAAGACGATTTGGGACACATTTTGAAAAAAATTATGATTTTTAGAGATAATTTAGGAGACATTTTATTGATAAATGAACATCAAAGCAAAAATTTTACACTTTGTTTCAAGTTTGTTGAGGTTGGCTTCGTCAAGTAACTGCCCAAGATCTATTTTTTTAAAATCATTCAAAAAATATACTATTTAATCCACAAAGTAATAAATATTATTTAAAACATTTACTTTGCTTTCCATATGAGACGTATTTATTTCTGCTATGGTTGAGAACCTTGGAACAATGAGACAATGAAAGAGTACTGCAAAAATTGAAACATCTCAATTATTTATTATTATTATTCGTCATTCATTCATAATCATTTACATCTCTTTTACCCTTATAAAAAATTATTAACCAGTTGCGAAATAAGAAATACAAAAATAAGAAAAATGTATCATTTTAAAAAAACACAATTCTTAGATTTCTTCAGCATTTTGTGCGGCTTTTACAATATCACTTTATATATAGACTTAAATAATACATTTTGTAATATTTTCAGTTGTTAAAACTGAAATTATAAACATTTTCATTGTTTTAAATCTTGTTTTTATCAAAAATTACACAAAATCTTGTATGAATCAACGGTTATAGAGCATGATTTAATGTGGCCGTCAGATGTCGTTGTCGTCGCGCACCCAGCCAATACATTGATCTTATTAAAAATGAACGTGTGGGAATAAAGATTTAAAAGTAAAGAAAGATCTACAGTGTTAGTAGGTTGGTGAATATAGTGGCTGGCATGTAGAGTATTAACGTCAGGTTGTCTGGTAGTGGTGTCACGACCCGGACTCGGCTCCGGTCCTCCGGCAGCTCCGGCAGCTCCGGCAGCTCCGGGACGACCAGTGGACGCCACACGACGCCACAGATTTGTCTCGCACAGTGACAGCTGTTCTCCTACCCTGACTTCCGCCTCGTACTTCCCATTTCCGCCCAGCACAACCGGTTTTTCACCCCAGTGACGTCACTTCCTGTAGACACACGCACTAAGCTAACACACCAAGCTGTTTGTCTCCTCGTACTTTCACTCTCATTTATTACTCCATTATTGATTAGAAAAGTTCATATTATATTATGAGGTTAGAGGTGTCGAGTCGGACTGTGGATTTTAGAACATTTTCACCACATTAATACTACCTCTGTGGCTCTACCCAGAACTGGGCAAGTACTAGTTCAAAAGTACTTAAGTACAAGTACCAGGACTAACCATGGTCAGTACTTGTTATACAGTACTTTTTCAAGCGCAGCTTGAAAATACTTAAGTAAAGTACCAGTTTTTTTTAGACCAAAGTACTTAAAAAATAAGTATTTTGCAAGTACCAGTATTGGGTATATTCGTATGAAATAGTTTTTCTGTTATGGTTATTTATTTTTATAACAACATATTCTAAATATATATTTTGAAAACATGATTAAAAAATGAAAAGGTTTTTTAATTTAAAAATAAATAGGTACATGCAAAATTTAGTATGTAGTCGGAAATTACAAAAAATCAGTCTTTTATATATATATATATATATATATATATATATATATATATATATATATATGTATATATATATATATATATATATATATATATATATATATATATATATATATATATATATATACATATATATACATGTAAGTGCTCCTCACGTTCACGTCACAGTACAGCTCAATAATAAAAAATGCATTAACCGCAAAATCAAAGTACTTCAATGTTTCGAAATGTTTAAGTACTTTTCGTGACTTCAGTAATATTGACGTACTTAATTATTTGAAAAGTACTTCAATATTTTTTACATTTACTATCCAAAAATGTAAGTCTTAAGTACAAGCTGAAATTTAGTACTTAAAAATTTCACGTATTAAGTAACACAAAAATAAATATACTTCAGTATAAGTATTAAGTACCAGAAGATACGAAAAATTGGTACTTAAGTACTAAAGTACTTAAGTATTGCCCAGCTCTGGCTCCACCTCCACTAATATCTTTGAGAGCCGTGATTTGATGGTACTTTACATGCATAAATATTATCACTTACCCAGATCTGTTAAAGCAAAGTGCCACACCCAGTAAATGGGTAAAAGGCATGATAAAATATTTATTTATTTATTTTACTTTTTGGAGTATGTGGCACAATGGTATCGAGTCGACCTGTGAATTTGAGAACCCATGTTCGATTCCCACAGTCGTCAAACAATTTTCACCACATTAAAACTACCCTTGTGGCTCCCCCTCTACTAACATCCTTGAAGGCCGTGATTTGACGGCTAGTAACCGCATTTCACGCGCATAAATATATCACTTACAAGATCTGATATGGCCAAGTGCCTGATGATATATTTATTTATTTATCGGCTGTGGGAATCGAACTCAGAATCTCATTTACACCATATCTTGTATTGTAAAGAGCTGTTATGAAGTTAGCGACGATGTCTTCTAGTTCTCATAAAGAAGAGTTTTAGCTGGAGTTTAAGTTGAATGCACGGTGCTAATTTAGGGCGGGCACAAAGGCAAGCAACTTTCATCTTCTCGGGGGTGACCACCCCTCGTCTTCTCCGCCCCTCCCAGGCCGGTAATGAGCGCGGTTTTTACCCTGCAACACTTTTTAATCAAGGAATGGAAACATTCTTTTAGCTTCTTACCTTTATCACTTTCTTGTTTGGCATCGCACACTTCCTATACAGGGTTTTTATGTTCGGTGACCGAAAAAACTTTCTGATTTTCAAGACATATGAATGACGTCATCATATGTTTCAACCTGTTTTATTATCTGTTTTTCTATCTCAAATATTCTCATATTGTAAACACAAATGTACTTCAAAATACATTTGTATACAATTAAATTATGCATTTGGTAGCGTGGTGAATCGATCTGTATATATTTTTAGAAAATATTTAATAACAAAAATA
Organism: Pterostichus madidus; assembly: GCA_911728475.2. Classification (NCBI taxonomy): domain Eukaryota; kingdom Metazoa; phylum Arthropoda; class Insecta; order Coleoptera; family Carabidae; genus Pterostichus; species Pterostichus madidus. Next base: position 40,420,563 of record OU452307.1, on the reverse strand, counting down.
TTTGTTGTTGGATTGCAATGAAATTTTGTACAGGTATGTTTTAAAGTGTGAGGAATTCAGTGGTGTACTCTAAATATTTGTATATATAATAGTTTTTAAGTAATAGGGTAGCAAACTTGGGTGAAGTAAAATTTTCACCATTTTTGCATGTTTCGATATGTTTCCTTGTTAAAATTTTATCTGTACTTCAATGACAATGAAAATTATCATAGTTATTAATTAAACTACGCTGATTTCAAATATTTAAACTAATTTTAATTATCTCGTTTAGTTTTAGAGTTGTGGTCAGCTGAAAATCATAATTTTTTCGTGATTAAAATTTTTTCATTTATCTGTAATAAAAAAATTATGTTTCAACAAAAGTTAATGAAAATATGCATACTTACTAATAAAATCATGATAAATTCGCTGGTGAAATCAGATTTTAATTATCTTCAACGGATTTTAAGTTATATTGAAAAGTATGTTGGACGGCACAAAATCTGACAATTTTAAATCATTGATATTTCCAAAACTGAGCTTCGGACGTTACTTTACATAATTTTTACGTAATCTACGGGTCCGAAATAGGGGGGATAAAAAGAAAAAAGTACTATATTTCACATTTATTTTCTTGAAATTTTTTTAAGGGGTACCCCTTGGTGTTTTTTCAATTTTAGGCCATTTTCAGTTTTTTTGTTCTCAAACTTTTATGCGTTGAGCAAAAATTATGAAAATTTGTATACTTATGTAACTTTTTGCGCAGAATCGAATGGTGTAGTCATAAATTGCATAACTTTCATATTATTGAAGTTACTGGTCAAAATAGACCATATTTTGACCTACTTTTAAAACGCTATATCTCGAAAACGAAAAGAGATATCAAAACGCGGTTTGAAAATTTGGAATCCTCGTATTGAGAAGATACTATATCCATATTATCAGAAATTTTTAAGAAAAAATATTTTTTGACTCAAATTTTTATCCAATTTTTATACAAATATTTCTCAAATTAATATGCTTCATTTAAAATAGCTAAAATTTTACGTATATATCGAAAAAAGTATGAGGAATTCAAATTTTCAAACAGAATTTCACTATCTGTCTTAGATTTTAAGTTATAGTTAGTTAAAACCTGTTAAATATGAATTTTCTCCAATATTGGTCACTCTTCAGAAAATATTCTCTAAAAAATGTATTCGTTCACTTATATCTATAAAAATTATGTATTATATACAAAAAAGTACGGTGAGTCGAATGGTTTAAACGGCGAATTAATACCTCGTTTAGTTTTTTAGTAATAATACTTTTTGTCGGGCTGTATTTGCCATGTTTCAAACATCAATGCCTATTGCGAACCATTGTTTATGAAGTAATTTATTCTACCTATTAGTGAGTATGGCACTCTACAGTAGCAGATCCCATTAAGTGATATATTTATGCATGTAAAGTGCAGTTAACTGCCGTCAAATCACGGCCCCCGGAGATGTTAGTAGAAAGAGAGTCACAGGGGTAATTTTAATGTGGTGGAAATTGTTGTCGACTGTGGAAATCGAACCAGATGTTACTATAAATACTTTCCGTAAACAACTATTCACTCTGTAGTATATACCTGATGAAATCCCAAATATTCAAACATACCACAGAACATAGCTCATCACGAATACAGCCCCAATCTCCAATAATTACATCGCCATGTCATGTAGCTGTAACAATGTAAGCAATGCGACTACAAGATGTAACAACACAACCGCTATCAGTTCAAAACACTGATCCATTACTTCCATTTAATTTCATCCCTTAGCTGATATTTGACGAGGGGTGATGCAGCGAATATCGCATTTTTCTTTCACCAGTGCTGCGGGCGGTTTAATATTCACCTCTCAGCGCCTCGGTACAGGGTTCAAACCCGGGAGAAAGGAAGAAGATTAGATAGTGTTCTTATTTTCTTTTTCACGCGCGGATGATGTAAAAGCATTTTTATCTGATTTAGGTAAATAAAGAAGGGCGCAATATGAAAAGAGCTTCTGTCAAAGAAAGTTTGCGTTGCTGATTTTCACAGAAGATTTCGTTTTTTTCTCTTCGTGTTGAAGTGGAACTGTTTTGTAATTATATGTGATTGGTATTTTACATCTTCTATCGAATGCAAATATCTCGCAGAGATATATGCTCAAACTTTTAACCTAAATAGAAGTAATATTATTAAATATTATATTATTATTATATATGGGGTGGCTAGCTGAGTGGTATGAAGTCTGCCTGTGGATCCTGAGAACCCTGGTTCGATTCCCACAGGCGACAAACAATTTTCATAATTTCAAAAGCTACCCCTGTGGCTCCTCCACCACTATCATCTTTGGGGGTCGTGATTTGACGACTGGTAACCGCACTTCATGCGCAAAATATATCACTTACCGAGAACTGCTTCGGCAGAGTGACACACCCAGTAATGGGTAGAAGGCGTGATGATATATTTATTTATTTATTTTATTTATTATTAAATATGAAGGTAAATAATTTTAATGACAGCTTAATAGTTTAATATAAATTAATTGTAGACGTTTCGAAAGAGATTACTTAGTGACATAGTTAATATATCAGTGGTATCGAGTCGGCCTATGGAACTTGAGAACCCTGGTTCGATACCCACACCCGACAAACATTTTTTGACCAAATTAAAATTACCCCTGTGGTTCCCCCTCTACTAACATCATTGAGGATCGTGATTTGACGTCTGGTAACCGCATTTCACACGCATAAATATATCACTTACCGAGATCTGCTGCGGCAGAGTGTCACACTCAGTAATGGTACAAATAATGTACGTCAACACAATGGATACCAACCCAAAAATGATAAAATTCATTGCAAAATGGCAGTAACGAAGCCAACGCCCACCTACAATAAATCAGAATACCAAATAATGAACCAAGTGACACGTGGTGGAAAAAAAACTATTACACTATTACACATTTATTTATTTGTGCTACTTTGTACAATAGGAACATAATCCCAATTACAATACAGGGTTGAGACTCACTGAGTCACATTAAAATTATCCCTGTGGCTTCCTCTCCACTAAAATCGTTGGGGGTGGGGGGGGGTGCGTGATTTAACTACTGATAACCGCACTTCACGCGCATACATAATATCACTTACTTACCTTCTAATGTTAGTGGTGAGCCTCAAGGATGATTGAACCCGTTCATAAATTCTATAAAAGTTTTAAAGTCACTGGTATAAAAATTTAATTTTGTTGTTGGTATATTTTTATGATGCATTGAAGCGAAAATTTCTTTGATAAAAATTCAATTCCTCTGAGAATACGAGACCTAAATCAATTAAATTGTTGCCATTTACGATATAAAATTTGCAAAACCATTTTCATAACGTTTATTCGAACCATTTGTGTCAATATTAATTTCCTGCGACCCAAAAACGATTGTAGTTAGGTTTTTACACAAGGAAAAACTTCAATTTAAACGGATTCAATATTTATCCACATGTGATTCATTTAATATTTAATGAAGCCGGCTCTGGAACAGAGAAAAAGTTGCACCCGGGTAACTGGAAAAAAAACTGCAATCGAACGTCCAATTAGCACCACGATCCCGGTTGGAAACCGGCCAAACAAAAAGATCTATAGTGTCTTGATTTTTCTCGAACTCTTATTTCAACTTTTTTTTTGACGTTTCTCAAAACCAATGAAATGCTTCATTGTATGTCACGTGTCTGCGTTTTAACCAATCTTGTCATTATTATACTGAGAATAAAGCTCTTGTGATAATTCCCGGGAATAATCTCTGTAGGTGCTTTTTTGTTTGTGACAAATGGTAGGTAGTTGTCAAATTATTATTTAAAACTGTCAACGCGTCAAGTTAAATATTAGGGGCCAGTTTTTCAATCGCCGGTTTACTCTCGTTTAGTGTTAATCTTGATTAAATAATAATGGTAACCATAGTTTTCATTATTATTTAATCATGATTAAAATTAATCGCTGATTGAAAAACTGGCCCTTAGTTTCATTTTCAAATATAGAAATACACCAACAAATTTTGGAAACAACTTACACGAATACATTAATAAGTAATCAATCGATATGGACCCAGTTAAAAATCTTTTAAGTTGAATGAATCGACCTCAATAGCTAAGTAAAAAAATAATCTAATTAAATATAACTCGAGAGTTGGATAAATGAGAAAATAATTCTCCAGTATGTTTCTCAAACTTGTTGCCATTTTGCAATAGCCACTCAAGCCTTATAGGCTTTTGTGACTATTGCCTGACAACAAGTTTTCGAAAGATCTGTCAAATTACTTTCAATTTATTCTCACTCTCTTGTTATATTATTATTGGGAACATGTTTCATAAGGTCTATTATCGTACTCGTCCTTTATAAAACTCACTATCAAATGTTTATAAATTAGTTTTAGCAAAAAATGTTTAAAGCATTTTTCTGTAAAATATCTAAGAAACGTTTAGCATCAGAAAATATTGGATGACATATTTTTGCGAATCGATGAAAAGTCGTATTATATATTTTGAAAAGGGTAAAAAACAAATGTGATTGTTTGATCATGGAATGGTCCGAACGTTTCCGGAAGCAATTTCAATAAAAAGGAAGTAAAATTTATCTTGTAATCTTTATGACGACATCTCGTTTATTGTCTCAGAAGCGAGTGAAGTCACTGTCGTCTTGTTTGTCGCAATTCAAAGCTTCATTGCTTTCATGCTGCATAATGTCTGCGTTAATTCTTAATTAGACACAGATTACATCGCTAATTAATTAGTGTTTAAATTACTCAAGCTGAACACTTTTAAGCGATGGTAATGCCCTGCAGCTTCCGGATTCGATTCGAGAGGTACATTAGAAATGTATTTCAAACTTCGCCGAAATTCAGTTGCCGCACTTGGCTTTATTTATTTTTATTGTCATTGCTGTTTAAAGTTCACTTTAAAACATAATTATTTTAACAAGAATAGTTGTAGATTTGAAGATTGGTGCAACAGCTTGCAGGAGATGAAACTTTTGCTAAAATTCTTAAACAAATTATTATATTTCACAAGATAACTTAGTTGAAATTGTAGTAAAGTTTTAAAAGACAAAAGGATAAGAACAGACTTTGTTACGGGCATAGTATAAAATCCGGGCAATGTTTATAATATAACTCTATTCCCTGTATGAAAACGATTACGTCACATTCGGTATCCATGTGATTCAAGATTTTGTGCTTAAAACGTTTACATTGGTATTGGATTGACATTTTTGAAACATAACCTAAAAATTAAATGTCAGATTAAATTATTTATTACTTTATAAAATTTAATTAGTTTATAAAAGAAACCAAATAAAATTTATCTTAACTCACGAAAAATATTACCTACCTTATTGAAATATGTAATTTTGTAAAATAAAACCCATAGAATATACATTTTTATATGCATTATTATTATATATAAATAAATAATATATGAAAATACAATGCACATTGCCTCTTGTACTACAGTTAAATTAATTAAAGATGCTCGATTCTCTCTAACTCCAGCGCAAAATAATCATGAAGATGACAAACGCATTTCTGCATTTGATTACCCAAAATTTTTCAAGCCATTTCTTATTTCTCAGTCTGTATTTATGTATCAAAAATGTCACAAACTTAGAAATGACAGGCGAAAAAATAACAAAATCATGGCCATAGGTCTCTATTTTTATTTTATAAACAAATGTGAACAAAGTAAATATAAATTTTCGTATTTGTAAGAACTGTCATACGTTTTCATTCAAATAATAAATTTGATGGAACGTGAAAAAACATGAAACGTGTGTCTTAACTTATTAAGACATACGTTATGTCATTCGCATAGGTACGAATAATATTATTAAAAAAAGATAGCTATATTTCATCGTATCTATGATAACCTCGTCCACATATGACGTCATCGTTTTGATACAGGGAATGGAGTATACCTAGGTATTGTACAAAATTCTAAAGGCAAAAATTGTATTATTTACCAATTATTTTTATATTAAAAAGTGTGCCTGGCGAGATTAGCTTCATAAGTCCATTGAACACATGCTCCACACACGCAAGCCGTGATACTTATGTTCGATTTTAGTTAAAATTATTCTGAATTTCTTACATTTATTTAAATATTGAATGTGTTCTTACCAAGACTTACTTTTTAAACAATATAAATTGTTAATAAAGAAATATTAGTAATTATTATCTGTTCTATATATAAAGTTTGCCTTTATAAATAAAATATTACATTCATACTTTCATTAAGTAACTAGCTTAGTGGTATTGAGTCGGTTTGTGGATCCTGAGAACCTCGGTTCGATTCACATAACTGACAATCAATTTTCACCATTTTAAAATTACCCCTGTGGTTCCCCCTCCACTAATATCTTTGGGGGAAGTGATTTGACGGCTGATAATAGAACTTCACGCGTATAAATATATCACTTACTGAAATCTGCCGCGACAGAGGGCCACACCCAGTAATGGGTAAAAGGCGTGATGATATATTTATTTATATTTTATATTAAGTTAACAAATGTCGAAATAAAATAGTTTTTCTGAAATCGGCAAGAAATAGCCTACTTTCCTGACTAATTTTAGTATGGAAAGTAGGTTTTTACTAAAACAGTCAATACGTATCCAAGGCTACAACAAAAATAACAGTCTAGTAAAGTACAAAACAGTCTGGTAAAGATTTTACCTGACTATTATTTTTGTTGTAACCCTGGATACGTAGTACAATTCATATAAAAAAATTAAACATTTTAAATTATTTACGATTAAATTAAATGGTTTCAGAAAAAATAGTATACATAATACGTCAGGAAAGTGATATTTTACTTGACTTAGCGGATTAAAATACTCGGCTTGCGGCCTCGTATTTCAAACAATCGCTTCGTCAAGTAAAACATCACTTTCCTGACTTATTATGTAATATACTATTTTTTCATTTATTTCCAAACATTCCAACGATTTTTGCAGCAAGGTCTTCAATTGGGATTAAGTTCCTGTTGTACAGAGTAGCATAAATAAAGAAATAAATAATTCCTTTCATACAAATTCATCTTATCCATCATTCACGCAACAAACCTTCAATCATACCCATCCATTTATTCCTACAAATTCAAGCGATCTAAAGCCCCTGGCACATATAGCGTCAAGACTCCGAGTCTACCATTTGACTGCCAAAAATAGAAACGCCTCTATTTTCAGCAGTCACGACTGCCGAAAACCAACTTCATTATGATGCTGGCTTGTTCGCTATCTTCCTTTGTTGTTTGACGTATGAATTATTATTGTTTATGTTCTTGTTTGATTTTTGTACATTTTTATAGTTAAATTCATTTACTTTATACATAGTTAGAAACTTTTAAGATTTCATATTTCATTTATAATTCAAGTAATTTTTTTTAATTTATTTTTTTGTTTTATATATCCTAGTTTATAGTTTTTATATTTCTTAATAATCGACAAACATTTTAAATAATACATTTAAGTTTTTATATTTCATTTATAGTTAATGTAATTTTTTTTTAATTTAATTTTTTGTTTATATTTCGTAGTTTATATAGTTTTTATATTTCTTAATAGTCGATAAATATTTTAAATAATACAAATTAACAAATAACACGTTAAAATTAACAAATATTTATTTCTGACTGTCAGAAACACCGACTCTATATGTGTTTTGGACATGACTCTCAGTTTTTCAGCAGTTTGTAGCAGACTCGGAGTCTTGACGCTATATGTGTCAGGGGCTTTAGGTCGTCTACGCAATCTTTCCCCCTCAATATTACCACCCTATCATACACCCACTTTTCTAACAACATATGATGAACTCATTATCTGTTGGGGTAATTGGTACCCTCTATCGTCGTATGTGCTTTGTATGCATTGCCTTCATGTCAGTTAGAAATTATTCTCAGCCCAGTAAAGTTAATTACTGAACACTTAACTCATTACAGTTCATTATTGTTACAACGTTATTAGCAGGAGCAAAGCACAGAACTTTCCAGGAATTCTACCCGAATTCCGTGAGATGGTAACTTATTATTGCCGAGCTTGTAACCATGCTAAATATTACAAAAATATTACCATTAAGTTCCTCCTTTACTGATGTTTCATTAAGAAATGGAGAATTATTTCAATTTGAATATTAATGACAGTTTAAGATATCTTTTAAAGGAAGGCTTAGTGGGCTCTTGAAGCATCAAGTTTAAATTAATGTAAAGATATGATTAAAGGAACTTTAACTTTATCTTTAATGGTTTATTTTAGTTTTAGTTTCGTTTCCTAAAAGTTTTCTATGAGTTTATTTGAAACAAGACATCTAAGATTATATTTAACTTAATATTTTAATTAATGAAACTAAAGAGAGTTTTATTAATATTTTAGTTAACAGTTTCGACGACTTTTTTAATTAAAAAAAGTGAATAATTTATGTTTTTTAGAGTTTATTTTAGGCGTTTTGTATTTGCGATTTAGATCAGATCTAACTTACACGTACTGGACTAGTTCATTTATTTACTTCACGTCAAATCACTGTCTCCAAATATTTTAATGTTGCGAAAACCACAGAGGTAATTTTTAAGTCGAGTAAAATTTGTCGGTTACGGGTTCTTGCTCACTTTATTCCCAATAGTAAATTTAGTAATTTGGATTGTACTTAAAGTAATACACCCAGGGTCGGATTAGCACTATGAGGGGCCCTAAGCACAACAAATTTTGGAGGCCCTCTCCCCGTTTCTAGAAAATTTGTCTTTATTCATAGAATAAAGTAATTTCGTTTGTAAATCATTTATAATTGTATGTACCATTGTTTTTTTTTTAATGGGGTGGCTAGCTCAGTGGTATGAAGTCGGTCTGTGGGTCCTGAGAACCCTGGACGACAAACAATTTTCATAATTTCAAAAGCTACCCCTGTGGCTCCTCCACTAACATCTTTGGGGGCCGTGATTTGACGACTGGTAACTGCACTTCACGCGCAAAATATATCACTTACCGAGATTTGCATCGGCAGAGTGCCACACCCAGTAATAAGTAGAAGGCGTGATGATATATTTATTTATTATATTGTTTTTAAACGGTACAATTGAAAAGAGAAGATTTGTATTTTTCAACTAAAACAGTTACTTTTGCTTCCTCTGTGTTTGTGGGGTTGAAATGCGAAGGGTTGAAACGTCTTCCACATCGCCAAACACAAGTATTTGTGTTCTTGGACAACTTCTTATGAAATAAAAGCAGATGAAACTATAGAAAGCTTTCTGCTTGTCTGCGATCGCCGCCCATTCAAGTTCCATCGTCAGGAAAATTGCTCTTTCTCAATACAGATTCATTTGATTTCTCTCTTTGTGACAATTTACTAATAGCGGGGTCGCCACACAAATCTCCCATTCCGTCGGTATTTTTATTTGTGTACAAAATATTGAAAATACGCCTGGCGGATTTGGTTTTGAATATTGACAACGGGTTGGTATTGTATGGGGTGTGCTTCTGTGGTGAACACGTCACAGCGATGTTAACGATATCGAAAACATATGTCGGGCGGATCATCCGGGATCCTCTTGCTGCACAACCGGATGTGACGTCACAGCTGCACTGCAGGATTTATACCAAAGCCTACTATATCCTTCCATGAAGCATGAGCCCACTCACACGCACACACACACTCTCATCCCCCCATATATGTTTATTACTGTCGCAAATTTTCAAATAAATATAATATAATTTTCTAAAATACCCATTAGTGGGTATGGCACGCTGCTGTCACAGATCTCGGTAAGTGATATATTTATGTGCTTAAAGTGCAGTTACCAGCCGTCAAACCACGCTTCACTTCAATGATATTGGTGAAGTCAAATCACGGCCCCTAAAGATGTTAGTGGTGAGGGAGTCACAGAGGTAATTTTAATGTGAAGAAAATGTTTGTCGGCTGTGGGGATCGAACCTCAGGCCGACTATTTCTTATATAGTAGGTTACCGTGTCGGCCTGTGTATCCTGAAAACCCAGGTTCGATTCCCACTGGCGACAAACATTTTCACCACATTAATACTACTCCTGTGGCTCCTCCTCCACTAACATCTTTGGGGACCGTGATTTGACGGCTGGTAATCGCACTTTACGCACAAAAATATATCACTTACCGAGATCTGCTTCGGCAGAGTACCACACCCAATAATGGGTAGAAGGCGTGATGATATATTTATTTTATTTATTCTTATATACCAAGAAATTCTGTTAACCCTGAGTATAGAAAGTTTGTTGTTTATTTATAGTGGAGTGTACAGTGATTGTGATGGTGTAAATAATCTCTGATAAGAAACGATTTGAGGGTTCCAATTCTAAGACGCTATTGTGCGTGCTGAAGACGCGCCGATAAATCTCTTCTTGGATTTTAATTAAATTTAATATTAATTAAAATGAATAGAGAAGCACTTTTGCCAAGAGAAATTAACGTGGTCGTTGTAATTTCACGCCGTCTTTAAACTACGTGCATTTTACCTAATTATTAATTTAAATGTTGTAATTCTACCCCGGAGTACGAAGAATATTCTTCTATGGAAAATACTCTCCAGCGTGGAAAACTGGAAATTTATTCCTGGAATATATTCATAGGAAAGAATTATTGCTCATTATGCTGTGCACTCACTACCGACTGGTTTATTTTTCACGTTTTTCTGCACTCATTATTAACTATTTTTATGTCTACTACTAGCTAAATTAAATATCTAGACACCTAATGTCATTTTATAAAATTAAATTTAGGTGGCTCAGTGGTATCAAATCTGAAAATTTCGGATCGATTCTCACAGCCGACAAACAATTTTTGTCACATACTCCTGTGGCTTCCCTTCCGCATCTTTAGGAGCCGTGATTTGCCGGATGGTAACGCGCATAAATATATCACTTACCGAGATCTGCTACGGCAGAGTGCCACACCCAGTAATGGATAAAAAGCGTAATGATATATTTATTTTATTGATTTATAAACAACCCTTATTTTAATAGTAATAATTCATCGCCGTACAATAGTGTTGAAGATACATGATTGCGGTCGAGGCGTCAATGTTAGAATGCAGCTTCATTTGTCTGCACTGGCGTAGATGAATGTCCAGACTGATCTGTCGAGTCGCTACTCCATTTCGCACTTAGTACACTCCTTGCAGTCCTTTCTAGCGCTGACCAATCAATCTAGAACAATACGTTAATTATTTACTTTTATCGACATTACAATCAATCGATATCTTCCAACTCAGATGATGTAGCGTAGAAGAACAAGGTTTTACTATTATCTAAATTCATTTATTCTCTTAGCAAGAGTACCAACCCCTAGAGAAGTAGTGGTGGAAATCGTGAATAATAGAGAACAGAAATTATAAGTAACAGGGCATTTATCACTCCGTGGAATTTGCAATTAAATTTTCTGTAATTAAGGGTTAATATTAAGTGAATTACTCCTGCAATATTTTCTACAAATTCTAAGTACTTTTCATCTTGATATTACTCAGTGGATCTGCAACAGAAGATTTATATTATAGTACAGTTTGTTTGGATTTGAGAAGTCGGGTTCGATTCCCTTAGCCGACAAACAATTTTCACTATATTTCCCTTGTGATTCCCGTCCACTAACATTTTTGGGGGCTGTGATTTGACGGCTGGTAACTGCACTGCACGTGCACATATATTCATTTATCGAGCTACGGCAGAGTGCCATGCCCAGTAATGGGTAAAAGTCTTGATGATATATTTATATTTATTTATAAATAAAATAATTAAATAAATATATCATCACGCCTTTTATCCAGTACTGAGTATGGCACTCTGCCGAAGCATATCTCGGTAAGTGATATATTTATGCACGTGAAGTGCGGTTATCAGCAGTCAAATCACGGCCCCCAAAGATGTTAGTGATGGGGGAGTCACAGAGGTAATTTTAAATTGGTGAAAATGTTTTTATCGGCAGTAGGTATCGAACCAGGGTTCTTAGGATCCACAGGTCGACTTGATACCATTGAGCCATTATTCCATATAGCCATTACGCCATATATATGTTATAGGGTATATTTATTTATACCATAGAAAAAATAAATATATCATCAGGTCTTTTACTCTGCCGTAGCAAGTTTCGATAAATGACATATTTATGCGCGTGGAATGCGGTTACCAGCCGTGTTATCACGCTCCCCAAAGATGTTAGTGGAGGCGAAGTCACAAGAGAAATTTTAATACAGTTAAAATTATTCTTAAATTCCCAGTCCGAGTCGATACCACAAAGCTACCCACCCCATTTTATGTAGAATAAATTGCTATCGATTCTAGCAACTTATAAATAAAACTTCCTAAATAAAGATCAATATAATAACAAGGCCAAATAAGCAACTAACCACCATACAAACATAGAAAACACATGACCTCTGCGAGGCCCGCGCGTGGCGTTTGATGCCGGCAATCGACGGTGGGCCTCCCGACATCGGGTTGACTAATGCGGGGTTGTGATTTACTACTGCAAGTTAGAGGTGCGAAGTCTAGGGTGGGCTGACCGCGACATTCACTGACCTGACAACATCATCTGTATCACCCCCTGAACTTTCACCCTTCACAAGTAACTGCTGCAATCTAACCTGAATTTGTGAACTATCAACCCTTAATAATCATCTATAGGGATGGGAAATTATCCTGGAGAATATCTGGGTTACCGGAAGAGATCTTCAATTGCAGGGCAGAACTGCATCTAAAAAATATACGCATTTAGGGTCTCAAAATGTTTTTAGTTTATTTCGAAAAAATACTTAAATTAAATAATTCATTACATTAATTTTTCTGAAACCGGCAAGAAAGGGCCTACTTTCCTGACCAACTTTAGTATGGAAAGTAGGTTTTTACAAAAACAGTCAAGTAAAGTACGTATCCAAGGCTACAACAAAAATAACAGTCTGGTAAAGTACAAAAGAGTCTGGTAAAGATTTTACCTGACTGTTATTTTTGTTGTAACCTTGGATACGTAGACTGCTGTCAATACAATTTATATAAAAAATGTAACTTTTGGAATTATTTACCACTGAGCGACCTAACCCATAAATAAATGTGTTCTATTTATGTGGTTTTTATTAAGATCTGCAACTGCAGATACAGAACTAGCACATACCCACCATTTTATTTCATATTTAATGACATGTAATTAAAAATGAATAACAGCATTGTATATTCCTCTCGTTGCGTGACCAACACAAATGAATATTTCGTAGCCCAGCTATTAGAGTTGGTAGTGTAAAACTTTATTACAAAAGTAATTAGTTCAATAAATATAGCTAGTATACTCCAGGGTATTTAGGTACAACATGTTGGTAAAACTGTGCTCGATGTTAGCTCGTGATAAGCAAACGCAGATTTGCGTATTCACGAAGTGCGTTGTTTGACCCAACCCCTGACTCCGCGGGGGTAAATTGCCTGTATTGTGGGTTATTTATACAGGCAGTGGCCCATTGATACGACCAACACTGGATTCAATACTCGAGATGCATATTAATTACTCCTTTCACTACTGACAATTATATCCGTGAACGCAACGCATCATGCCATCTACCTTCATTATTATTGACGTTTTTTGTGCATTTTTTCACACTAGATCCCTAACGACCCTATACACTTATAGTTAGAGAGCTAGGGTGCAAAATGATGACTTATTTTTTCAAGTGACAGAAATGGCTTTTTTAATAGATTATGTCATGATAAACATGAAAAAAAGAAAATTAGATTTAGGAACGGGTGGCAACTATAGATGGCGTCGATGTGAATGCGCAGATTTTAAGGGTGGTTGTTGACATATCTTTTACAGGCTAATTTTCAGTTTAAATTATAGACTTTGGTATAATTAAGTAATAAAACTGGTAGACAGAAGTTTTGGCCGGTGACCCGTGCGCGACATAACCAGTCAAAGTAGGCAATTTTTATGGTGTCGTGTGACATATTACTACTTGTTCACGATGAATAACATGACAAACAAATTATTGACAGAAATTATTGCTGGTTGCTCATTAGTGACAAAAGCTCTGAAAGTGGACAGGTGTAGGGATCAACAACCACCCTTAAAATCTGCACATTCACATCGGCACCATCTATAGTGTCCACCCGTTCCCAAATCTAATTTTCTTTTTTTCATGTTTATCATGACATAATCTATTAAAAAATCCATTTCTGTCTTTAGAAAAAATGAGACATCATTTTGCAACCTAGTTCTCTAACTATTACAGCTAGATTGTCAAAAAAGTTTTAGCTAATCCTGAATTTTGAATTAGCTAATCTTCTGCTAATCCGACTTAAAAAAGTTAATTCAATTCTTTTTCCGAAAACTAAATGGTGAGAAGATTGTATTACAGTTTATTTAAATATTTTTGGGATTTACCTCAATTTGATAAAACCAAAATTCAGTATTAGCTAGATTTTAGCTAAAACTCTTTCGAAAACTGGTCAGTTATAGTATAGGGTGACTAGAAATTACTGTTTCAGTTGGCGATAAAGAAATGAAAGTACGAAATTTTCTACCACTTCTATTTATTGCATTTATTTCTATAGGGGTAGTGGCTCAGTGGTAACGAGTCGGCCTGGAGATCCTAAGAACCCTGGTTCGATCCCCACAGACGACAAACATTTTCACCAATTTAAAATTATCCTTGTGGCTTCCCCATCACTAACATCTTTGGGGGCTGTAATTTGACTTCTGGTACCCGCACTTCACGCGCATAAATATTTACCGAGATCTGCTTCGGCAGAGTGCCACACCCAGTAATGCGTAAAAGGCGTGATGATATATTTATTTATTTATTTCTATATTTATTTTGTAGCGTTTGACAACTGAAAATAGTGAATTACAACAATAAGAACGAACGCAGATAATTTTAATGAAACTTTCTGGTGGAGGTGCTTGTATAAAGATTGGAAATTCAAATCAGAATCAAAGTAATATAATTAATTAAAGAAACAGTCGTTTTTTGTATAAATTTTTAATGAATAACGTCTGGAAGATCAAAAGGATTTAATCATCTTAATCCAAGATAAAAAGACAGCAAAAAAGTAATCCATAAATTTAATTAAATTAAAATATCCCTTACTTTCACTCACTTTGCAATTCATCTTACTTATTTACATCTCGGAATCTCTAACAACATTAAATCAGGGTCTCCCAAAATGTGTGTGAACTGTGAACCTTCATCTAACCGTGATTTGTTTGCCGCGACCGCGTTTTTCAATTTCGTCGCGCGATGCGAATGTGAGCTAGCGAATGAGAATGCAAAAGTGAATTTATGGACACGTGGAATGCAATGCAATGCGGCTAATTTATCGGCTGACACACAAGGGTTATTTACGCTTTGTTTTGACGTCTGCACGCCGTAAATCTGTGGCCAGGTGACAAGCATTCAGCCCTTAGAAAGAGCCTTTCTAATAAGGGTGTATAATTCGTACCAGACTATTACTACCCAACGATAATTCAACACGCGAAAATTCACCCCACGCGACACGATATTTTAAAAATGATATACCCTTACGATATATTCTATAACTGTATTGTTAAATGATAATGATCGATAAGTTAATGACTATTTTTATTTTTCATACAGGTAATCATAATTTTGATATTCTGAGACCAGAATAATTTATCCTAATATTTTAATGATATATTCATGCATTTTATTTACTTATATAAGTAAAAAGAATAATATAGTGATATCTTATTGACAGCTTTGTAAAAAGTGTGGTTAAAATATTTTTATGCACAACCGGGCCGAAAAGCATGTATTTTAGCCCTAAAAAACGGGCTTAAACAGTTATTTTTTGCCCACGGGACAAAAAGAAATAATTTCTATGGATACATATATAAAATGACAATTATTGTTTATTGTGAATACTTGATTCAGCAAAATGTCAGTTTGACATATAACCTATTTACATATTTTAATCTTTTGAACATATAATTAAATGTTATTTTGTTGTGCATAAAATATTGTATGTACCACGGGTGAAAAGTGCCTCGTGCTAATAATCATGTCATGGGTCAGAAACGCCTGTGTTCACCCTTGGTACATAAATAACAATTGATATACTAGCTGTTTTCTACGGGTCTAAAATGCATAAAAATAAAATCTTGTAGAAATAACAGAGTGAATAAATTTAGTCACAAAATGCCAAAATAGTAAAGTAATCATGAAAAATAAGGATTGTCATTAACTTATCGATCAGTAACAGATAATAATCGAGTTATGGATGACGTCAATCCATCCATATAACGTTTTTAGTATATATTGAGCGTAAGAAATTGCATAGACGATCAAAGAATAAATGGATGGAAATGATTGAAGGTTTGTTGCGTGAACGAAAGATGAGACGAGCTTATAAAAAAGGAATTATTGCAGGGTGAATTTCAAAAATTCGTGCTACCCCATTTAATGGTGTATGTCACCCTTCTTGCGGTGAAATTCCTGCGGACAATTTTTCCATGGTCGAAATATAAGATACAAAGTTTTCTTGCAAAACCTTGTGACACGTTTTCTTGGTTAACAATGGTTCGCATTTTGGAAGTATAATGCTTTTAAATATTCATACGTACATGGGAATCCTTTATGGACGCAAGCGTCGCGGGCGTCGCCAGGATTATGAAATATTATTTTATTCGGAGGATAAAAGCAGCGAGTCTCCACCCAGCCCACTCTGGTTTATGCGAAGCTGCTGAATAGCTGCGCGGATTATAAAGAAACACGGCTAACGTTTTATTATTTCACCCGCTCGGCGCACGGATATAAACAGCTTGTTTTGCTACGGCCAAATCATTTATAAGTACTTTTTTCTCATCGCTGAACAAGGTATTCAGAGAAGGTTTAAAGCCTGTTTAAATTTAAAATCATGTTAATCGAACCATTAGTAAATGATGTTCACTTAATCATTACTAGGTATGATACTTTGCAGTAGTAGATCGCGGTAAGTAGTCTTTAAACTTTTTAAATAAATAAATATATTATCACGTCTTTTACCCA
The DNA here is from genome assembly GCA_911728475.2 of Pterostichus madidus. Taxonomy (NCBI): domain Eukaryota; kingdom Metazoa; phylum Arthropoda; class Insecta; order Coleoptera; family Carabidae; genus Pterostichus; species Pterostichus madidus. Next base: position 40,403,536 of record OU452307.1, on the reverse strand, counting down.
TTACTGAGTGTAGCACTCTGCCGAAGCAGATCTCGGTAAGTGATATATTTATACGCGTAAAGTGCGGTTACCAGCCATCAAATCACGGCCCCCCAAGATGTTAGTCGTAGAGGAGCCACAGGAGTAATTTTAAATTGATGAAAATGTCGGCTGTGGGGATCGAACCAGAGTTCTTAAGATCCACAGCCCGACTCTATACCACTGAGCCAATACTTTTTTAACTATAAATAATCAGTAAATGATGGAACACAAAGTGAGGAGCCACACGGGTAATTTAATGTGGTGAAAATGTTTGTCGGCTGTGGAAATCGAACCAGGATTCTCATGATCAAGAGGCTGGCTTGATACCAGTGACCCACCTACCCCATAACTATATAAATAAATATATCATCACGCCTTTTACCCCTTACTTGGTGTGGCACTCTGCCAAAGCAGATCCTGGTAAGTAATATATTTATGCCGTGAAGGAGCCACAGGGGTAATTTTAATGAGGTGAAAATGTTTGTCCACTGTGGAAATCGAACCAGGATTCTCATGATCCACATGCCTGCTTGATACCACTGACTCACGTACCCTATAAATAAATAAATATATCATTACGCCTTTTACCCATTACTGGATGTGATACTCTACAGAAGCAGATTTCGGTAAGTGATATATTTTGCGCGTGAATTGCGGTTACCAGCCCTCAAATCACGATCCCCAAAGATGCTAGTGGAGGGGGAGCCACAGGAGTAGTATTAATGTGGTGAAAATGTTTGTCGGCAGTGGAAATCGAACCACGGTTCTCAGGATCCACAGGTCGACACGATACCGCTGTGCCACCTACCTAAATATAAATAACGAATTTAATAGGGATGCCTCGCTTTCTGTTGACACCCGGTATATGAAGTATGTTATGCCAGGATAAGAATATTATTAGAATAATGGGTGTATAGGTATTTGGAACGTAAAAATAAAAAAAATAATAAATATATTATCACGCCTTCTACCCATTACTGGGTGTGGCACTCTGCCGAAGCAGATCTCGGCAAGTGATATATTTATGCGCGTGAAGTGCGATTACCAGCCGTCAAATCACGCCCCCCAAAGACGTTAGTGGTGGGAGAGCCACAGGGGTAATTTTAAATTGGTGAAAATATTTTGTCGGCTGTGGGGATCGAACCAGGGTTCTTTGCTACCACTGTGCTATTACCCCATTAAAAAAAAAAGAAAAAGATGTCTAGGAATATATGATGAATATGATTGAAGATTTGTTCCGTGAACGAAAGTTAAGATAAACTTATATAAAATAAATAATAAATCTGGATGAAACCATGAGTGTTGGGATTAATCAAATATTTAAAGGGTTTTTGCTATTCTATTTAATGAATCATAGTGTGATGTTATTTGTACGTAATGAAATAATACATAAATTAAAAAACGAAAATGTCGGTCGTACGGTGACAGAGTCGTGCTTATATTGAGATAATGTTATGCACCAACATATTCACATGCTAATAAACCGAGTTAGTCACGTGACTCCGCTGATTAAATTTCCCGGAATTTATGAAAGATTCCAGCGGTCCAAGTTATTGCGTTTAATAAAGCCGAATTGGCTAATGGGTTATTTGCTGAACGGTCAGGAATTTCTAAAATGACATAACCAAATTTTAATATGTCACTCTTGAAAAATACAAAGTCAAGTTACGTATGAATACAAATACAGCGGGGCTTGTTAAAATGTTATAGGGGTGTGTTTCTCAGGGATTGTGTTGCATTTATGTCTTCCTGTGTAGATAACAAGCTAGGGTAATTCACAGTGTTTTGTTTGTGGGTCAGCCAGCAAGCCGCCTAGCGCCACTGTTAACCTGGTGGCGCTGACAGGAACTGAATACTGACTAGCGTGATATGAACTAGTTATTATTTAAACATAGTTGTAGACATAGCAGTTTGATTTATCAACATTTACTGATTCAGATAAAATGCCAGTTTTCTATACAGGCTGTTCAATTTAGTTGTGCCTCGATTGCTATCTCGAGAACTATAAGAGCTACAAGGTTGGTTAAATTAGCAAAGAAATGACATTTTCAAGGGTATTTCAAAACTATTAATAATTTTTTTTCGACCAGTGGTTCTGAAAATGCGTTGTACAACTTTCTTATTTTAAATGGAAACCAATATTTTTTATTTGCTTATTCGATTCAGTATTTTTTTCTGAATTCATCGACTGTAAAGTTCAATACCCTCACATGTCAATTTTTTTGACAAAAATGCAAATTAAATTAACATTTAATTAAAATCGCATAGAATCAACGTGCTATGACAGAAACAAATGAACAATTCATAATATTTTTGTTTGTTTGATTTATTATTATACGTCAATACAATTATTTTGTGAAAAAAAAAATAAATAAATTTTATCCACAACTCATATATAATAAAGACATTATTACACTGATTTCAGTTGAATTATATGGCTCAGTGGTATCAAGTCGACTTGTGGATCCTGAGAGCTCTGGTTCGATTCCCACATGCGACAAACAATTTTCATAATTTCAAAAACTACCCCAACATTTTAAAATAAAATTTCTCCTGTGGCTCCCTCACCACTAACATTTATGGGGGCCGTGATTTGATGGCTGATAACCGCACTTCACGCGCAAAATTATATCACTTACCGAGATCTGCTTCGGTAGAGTGCTACACCCAGTAATGGGTAGAATTCGTGATGATATATTTATGTATTTATTTTTATAAAACACTAGTGTAGCAAATCTCGGTAAAAAATATATAGTTTTAGAAACACAGGGTTTAATTTCAGAGTAGCCAAAAATAAAAGGTTAGGAATGAAATAAAATTAAAGTTGTGAATAACTCTGACCTAAATTCACATAAACAAACTTTTCATGTTAAATTAGATATAATTAAATATGTTTTCCTTCCTAAAATAAATATCATGTACGACACTGTACGTATGTGACATATAAGGGAGAGTGCATACATAAAGTTTTTAATACCAAATGTAATAAGTTACAATGATGCTTGTAGAGTCATAACAAATAACAAACAAAAATAATAAAATTCTAAAAGAGAAGTTTAGTTTGAACAAATAATCAAGTAAGCTCGCGTCAAATAGAAGCTGTTGAAAGTTACATGTTCCACATGTGATGGTATTTATCCAGGGCCGTATTTACTCGAATTATTGATGAGCAAATTTGAAAGGCGCGCGCCAGAAAGCCATCAAGCGCGTCGTTTACTCAAACCTTGAAAAATACATGACTATCGTTTCCGCGCGCGCTTTACACGCACTTCCGCTCGAGTTTTCACTCGCTTCCTGCTGTTGTACCACCCCACACAACCCCCTCGCCCCATCCAGAGAAGTAAGCATTCGTTGCTGATTATCGCAACACTTCAAGCGATCGCTTAGCTTCAAAGCGAGATGAAGACGTTTGTTTTTTATTCGCAATCTATAAAATGTTATTCTGTTTACAGTCTATTTAAATTTGAGACTGTTGTGTCTGACTGGTTAACACGTTAACACGTATCATTCACAGCTCTATTATGTTGGCGTTGATCGCCATTTTATCTTTTTGAGTTGTACTTCCGTTACCGCTTTTTCAGAACTGTTCCAACCTCCATGTGGAGATGTTGTAAATGTTTCCTTGCCATGTCTGAAGTTGGCTTTTATAATTTTGAGTTTTGTACCTACTCCTATTATAAATACAAATTATTATTGTTATGGTGAGTTTGATTGATTTTCTGAATGGTTTCAATATTTTAATATGTTCAATATTGTATGTTTATCAGCTGATGATGAATCGTGTGTCGATTCGAAACGTCCAAATTACATTGTTATGAAATAAATACGATTTTTATTTCCAACCCATGCGTTGAGGATCCCCAAGGCCTTTTTTTCAAATTTCACAAGATTTATGGATCCAACCTAATTCCACTTATATTTTGAAAGAAAAGTTTAAAAAGTAAATAAATATATCATCACGCCTTTTACCCATTACTAGTTGTGGCACTTTAATTTTATTTCATTCCTAACCTTTTATTTTTGGCTACTCTGAAATTAAACCTTGTGTTTCTAAAACTATATATCTTTTACCGAGATTTGCTACACTAGTGTTTTATAAAAATAAATAAATGAATATATCATCACGCCTTCTAAACATTACTGGGCGTGAAGTTCGGTTACCTGCCGACAAATACCGGCCCCCAAAGATGTTAGTGGTGGAGGAGCCACACAGGTAATTTTAAATTGATGAAAATGTTAGTCTCCTTTGAGGATCAAACCAGGGTTCTTAGGATCCACAGGTCAACTCGATAATATTGAGCCATCTAGTTATATTTTTTGATGACGTCAGTCGCTCTTTATCGCGTTTTGAGTATAGTTAGATAGTATAATATATTATATTTTTTTTTAATTTGTTCACGACATTAACATTTTATATTATAAATTATAATTACTGTCAATAATATACCACTTCTGTCATTGTAGGCAAACAAATAAAATACATTAAAAAAAAAAACTTCGACTCAGTTACTTTCAACCCTTGATATACAAATAAATAAATAAATAGTTTTGTATAATAGAGAATATAGTAGAATGCAAAAAACCGCGTCGAACCAGATGCAGTGATAAATCCTGATTGCAGGTCTTCATTTAACAAATGACGGTGCTTTTCCGGCTCCGGGCCGGACGTGACGCGACTACGCGACAGCAGCGCCATAGCGGTAGCTTTCATATCATCCCTCGTCCATTTTACGCGAAACGATTCATCCCCTTGCAAACATATGACGGAATATTTCCTGACACTACACTACTAACCACCGAGACTACCACCCTCTTTACTACGATATATCTACCCCTAAAATATTTACCCTGATTATTTCTTAACATTCAGTTTTAAAATAGACACAGATACACATTCATTCATGTTGCTATAAAAATGGGTTTATTTAATTTATTTATTTATGTTCGACTGCACCATAACTACTTGATTTTTGACACTGTTTACTGTCCAAAAAATGGCACTTTATTGGACTAGTATGAGAAAATAGTAATATTGGACTCTTCTCCTGTCAATGTCAAAAATTAATTAATTCCTTTTTATTTATTGCATTTATTGCTTTAAGACATTATAAATCCTTTTTTCCATCTACTTTTTTTAAATAAATATAAAATAAAATAAATATATCATCACGCCTTTTACCCATTATTGGGCATGGCGCTCTGCCGAAGCAGATCTCGGTAAGTGATATATCGTTACGCGTAAAGTGTGGTTACCAGCCATCAAATCACGGTCCCCAAAGATGTTAGTGGTAAGGGAGCCACAGAGGTAATTTTAAATTGGTGAAAATGTTTGTCGGCTGGGCGTGGCACTCTGCTGAAGCAGATCTCGGTAAGTGATATATTTATCCGCGTAAAGTGTGGTTGCCAGCCATCAAATCACGGTCCCCAAAGATGTTAGTGGTGGGGGAACCACAGGAGTAATTTTAAATTGGTGAAAATTTTTATCGGCTGTGGGGGTCGAACCAGGGTTCTTAGGATCCACAGGCCGACTTGATACCACTGAACCAATACTTGTTTTTACTAAAAATAATCAGTAAATGATGGAACATCGCGTGATGTTAAATATGTATATATAAAGTTAATTTCTTCTAGAAAGTAAAGTTTGTAAAATAAAGTAAATGTAGCATATCTAATTATAATATTAACGAGTTTTAAAGTTGAAACATGTTACAATATTAGTATAAAAGTTGGCGTTAAAATACTAAATCGTTCGCGAAACAAAATGAACAAATAATAGTTTAATTATCTCGTCGAGCGAGTAACTTTTCACAAACATGCAAATCACGATCACTGCATCGCATCCACCCCTCGATATAAACCACCCCCTGCGCCCTCTCTACACACCCCCACACCAGACAAACTTGGAACTATCAATAATAAGGCGTTTGACGTAAAGCAATTTACACGTAATGTTTTGTGGAAACAAACATTAATCAAATGATCAGCTATTAACTGGATGCAAATAGCGACATTGCTTCATTTGTTTTACACCCCCCCCCCAACCCTATAGCGCCATTCCAGCACCCTTAGGCAGCTCCACAATTGCAGATCTCACATTTTTTAAATACTGTATACAATACAATTTGTATGCAATAATGTTAAACGCTAATTCTATAAATGAGAGACCATTTTTTTTGAGTTGGATGCCCTGTTTAGTTGGCAAACCTAAAAGTCAATTTTACACATGGTCGTAGATAATAGTATATTACATCACAAGTATCGAAAGTGTAAGATAACGTGCAAGTGTACAAATTGAAAAACGAGGCGCGTAGCTCCAAGTAATTTAAGTAAACGAGCACAGTTATCACACTTTCGAGCGATTTATGTATACTATTTTTCAGACGACCACCAAATATTTCTAAAAAAATTTACAAGAGCAATGTTGTTACACTTTGACAGCTGATGCGTTTTTGAAGGTAAGCATTAACGTTTAACGTTTAAGGTTAGGTGTTGTGATACCAACTGTACTAACCGTAATACCAAAATATTTAATAATGCTAAAATGTTAGTAAATAAGTAATTATTAATTTTGAAAAATAAGATTTATCTGTGCAAATGTGTTGAAAAATTTGCCAAAACTTTGATTTAAATAATAATACAAATTATTTTCCTTTATTTTATTATTTTCTTTTATCATAACGCCATCTGTTGTCAATCAGTGGAATTTCACCTGATATGTTAGAAGTGTGCGTTATAATAACATATTAGTGTATGTTTTTTTGAACTTTCTGTAGTAGTTTATGATGTTATTATGATTATTTTCACAAGTGGTCGTCTGAAAATATAATTTACGTACTAGTTCCCATGGCCACCTACCCCATAAAAATAAATAAATAATTTAATATTTTTCATCGCATGAGAAAAGTGTTAAAAATAAAATAATATCATAATTTTGCAGATTAAAGAAAGGTGCCTAATGAAAGTATGAAGTCATGTACGAGCGTTTAACTCTTTGTAGTTAATTAAGAAGTCGTTAATCAAGAAAATGATACGATAAAAAGTTCGTTCTGACATCAAAAGAGTCTGATATTAGCGCCGAACTTACGTTTTACTTGTTTTATATCTTCATACCTAACCGGAGAAACCGGAGTTGGTTGCGAGAAGCTCCGGGTGCTCCGGATACTCACGCAAAAACGATGAATCGATAACACGGACTGGCGACATATTTCTTACTTCTCGCTATGAATCACAAGCGTGGACAACTTGTATATAGTGTCGATAAACTATCACACTCTTTATTTTCTATTTCCTTATTTTTATACATCATCCACAACAAGATGGACATCGACTTCTTTCAATCAAAATACGAGAACGGAACGAAACAAGGAACATAGTTTAGCGTTTATTTTAAATTGTTTTTATATCTATAGACAACTATAAATATTGTTTTATTTAATGTACACTTCATATTTAAGGGACTGCGGTGCAACTGGTTATCATACAATTAAATTATTAAAATTACCTCTGTGACTCCCCCTCCACTAACATCTTTGGGAACCGTGATATGTCGGCTGGTACCCTTACTTTACGCGCACAAATATATCACTTACCGAGGTCTGATACGACAGAGTGCCACACTCAGTAATGGGTAAAAGGCGTGATGATATATTTATTTTTATTTAATTATTTGGTTATGGAGTAGGTGGTTCAGTAGTATCGAATCGACCTGTGGATTTGAGAACCCAGGTTTGATTCCCACAGCCGACAAACAATTTTGACTACATTAAAACTACCCTTGTGGCTCCCTTTCCACTAACATATTTGGGGGGCGGTGCTTTGATGCCTGGTAACTGTATTTCATACGCACAAATATATCACTTACCGAGATCTGCTACGACAGAGTGCCGCACCCAGTAATGGGTAAAAGGCGTGCTGATATATTTATTTTTATTAAATTATTTGGTTATGGTGTCGGCCTGTTTTGAGAATCCTGGTTCGATTGACACAGCCGACTAACAATTTTCATCATATTAAAATTACCCCTGTGGCTCTCCCACCACAAATATATATGGAGGTCGTAATTTGACGGCTGGTAACCGCACTTCACGCGCATAAATATATCACTTACCAAGATCTGTAACGGTAGAGTGCCACACCCAGTAATGGGTAAAAGGCGTGGTGATGTATGTATTAATATTTTATTTTATAATTGTAATGAATTTCTTCTCAATGTCTGATGAATGTTTGCATCTTTTGTTGCAGGTTTGCCGAGTATGCGCGACAGCTTAACGAACCCGGTGCACGTGTACGAAGGCGATGATGCTCTCATCACATGTGTTGTCCGGGACATCGGAGAGAACTCTGTGATGTGGAAGAAAGAAGATCGTGAACGTCATAGTCGGCGGGTGTTAACAGCTGGTGATACCAGAGTCACGGCGGATAAACGGTTCGCTGTGCTGCATGATTCTCAACCTGACACAGGTAAGAGGGATGATGATATATCATCACACCATTTTACCCTTTTGTGAGAGTGGCATTGGCTTTTGACTTTTGAGAATCTGAGTTTGATTTCTTCTTGATAGAATCATGCACGAAATAGATTGGGATTATAATGTGTGTGTGATTGAGAAAAATTAATAAATTAGTTGAGGTGGTATGTCGAAGAAAAGATTGGTGAAATTGAGGGTGAGAGGGTGATCTAGGAATAAATGGATGGATGTGATTGAAGATTTATTGTAATTTTGTTGTGAAAAACTAGGAAGACAATTTAATCCTTTTTTCTACGACCTTAACCGAACCTAGGCTTTTCTTCCTTTATATGCAGGTCGAAAGTAGGTCATTCGCTCCCTACTAATGAAAGTATTGTTTTCCTCCCTTATTTATGACTGGTTTCATAGCAATTGTCAACACAGTTTCAGATATTTATTTATGTATATATTGTAATTATTATTTAATTTTTATTTAAATTACTTGAAAAAATGATCGTCCAAAAAATCATATGTATACTTCTGGAGTAAAGTGTCATTTTCTCCCTTGTGTGATTACTGCCCTCAACCTCATGAGGAAATAATGCACTTTTCTCCCATATTATGTAAATACCAACGGTATCATAATCCAGAAGCTTTTATTTCTTTTGGGGTAGGTGGCTCAATGGTATTGAGTTTCATTGCAGATTTGAGAACCCGGGTTCGATTCCCACAGCTGACAAATAATTTTCACCATATTAAAATTACTCTTGTGTATCCTTCACTAACATCTTTGTGGATCGTGACTTGTCAGCTATTAACCGTACTTCACGCGCATAAATATATCACTTATCGAAATTTGCTAAGGCACAGTGCCGCACCCATTAATGGGTAATAAGTGTAATGATATATATATTTTTTTCTGGCTTCTTTGGCGTACCAACTACTCAGGTCATATGCCGCCATTACGCCCTGATCTGCGTTTTAGTTGTTATTGTCAACAGCAACGCGAGTTTTCTCTGGACGGTCACCCATCCAAATACTACCCGCGCGCAACTTTGCTTAACTCGCGTTAATATATTTATTTACATATCATACTGTCAAAGTTGTTAAAAAAAAGTTAAATAACATGTTCATAATGTCCCAAGACAGAAGAATCCCAAAAAAACATAAGGGGAATTGCATTAAATGCAAAGGAATTAATTAATTAAATATAATAATTGTTTTTGACATTTAGAGGAGTCCAGTTTTACTTTATAGTGCTATTTTATGAATATTAATAAATATATGATCACGCCTTTCACCCATTACTAGATGTGGCATCCTCATTAATTATTTAATTTGAGAATGGTTTAGTTTCAAACAATTTAATAAATATTTTATAGTCGTGAGCGTCCAGCACTTTCTTCTTAAACATTAATTCCATTTGGCTTATCCTTCAAACTGTCATTTATACATTATTCACTAACAAAAACTTCCTCTGATTTAAATACAGCTTCATCTATTATTTCCACAGCTAGAACAGTTCAATAAAAAATTAAATATTAACAAGATTAATAGCGAAGAAAAGAAAAGAACATCCACGTTTAGTATTCCTCGTGTGATTCGTCTTTAATTTCCACCGAAGTGGAACATTCCAAATCTAAGTTTTACTTCTATCTGAAGCACGTGCAAAACTTAAATATGTCATCGATAAATCCCATATTCTAATTATGAATTCCCGGGTTGGATTTGTTTGCGTTGCTCGGGTGGTTGTTCGCGGGGTATTTGCATATAGATTATAGTTGTCCGCAACTTTTCCTTTTCGCCGCCGCAAAAAAGATATTTGCGATTGAAAGAAGAAGAAGAACATAGAATGAGATCGGCTGGAAAACTTCTTGGTTGACGGTTACTTTGTAAGTAATTATCTGGGATCAATTCACTTTTGGATCGGACGATCGCAGCCGAGCTTCTAGTGAATTTTAATCTTGTTGAGTTTATTAATGTTACGAGTCGTGCCAGTACCGTAACGAAGATTTTTTTCTCTATTAGAGGATGTCAAAAATAATGGATTTTGAATCTGAACCAAAATTCAGATAAAACATCAGAGGGTCTATTCTAATTCAGAGCGAGAGGTGGCTGTGGCTACGGCTATGATGAAATTAGGAAATTAAATTTTTAATATTGGTATTAAAAATATAGTATAGTTGTCAACCCTTTTATTTATAAATAAATATTCTTGTCAAATTGTCAAATTTGTTGGATTTCTTGATACAAATGCAGTTTCTATTTCAGTTCTATATTAGTCATTAAAGAAAATTATAATAAATAAACAAATTAGAACAAAAATCAAACATCGAATGACAGTGAGTATAGCTACGACAATAAAAAAAAAAAATATATCATCACGCCTTTTACCCATTACTGGGTGTGGCACTCTGCCGAATCAGATCTTAGTAAGTGATATATTTATGCGCGTGAAGTGCGGTTACCAGCCGTCAAATCACCCCAAAGAAGTTAGTGGTGGAGGAGCCACAGGAGTAATTTTAAATTGGTGAAAATGTTTTGTCGGCTCTGGAAATCGAACCAGGGTTCTTAGGATCCACAGCCCGACTTGGATACCCAATACGACAATAGCGGGATCTGTTCAGCTTCCGCTATAAATTTGCGATGTGGCTAAATGATGATGTCATCGATGACGTCATACAAACTTTTTTATTTATACCGCCAGGTGGATCGTTGTTGTTTAGCGATGTGGCTACGTTGCTACAGTGGCTATGTCAATTAGAATAGCCCTCTGATCCGAAATTTGTACACATAGCTTTTAACTATACTTTCTGAGTAAAAACATTACACTATATTCCTGAAATGGGGTAGCACGAATCCCTGGAACATGTACAAAACATCCACCTCATCAGATTTATCAAAGAATCAGTCTTTCTCAAACATTCTCATCCTGACATATCATCCTCACTTCAACCATATTCACATTAATAAATAAATTTAATAAAAATAAATATATCATCACGCCTTTTACCCATTACTGGGTGTGGCACTCTGCCGTAGCAGATCTCGGTAAGTGATACATTTATGCGCGTAAAGTGCAATTACCAAATCACGACCCCCAAAGATGTTAGTGGAAGGAGAGCCTCAGGGGTAATTTTAATGTGGTGAAAATTGTTAGTCGGCTGTGGGAATCAAACCTGGGTTTTCTAATCCACAGGCCAATTCGATACCACTAAGCACTACAGTTAAAATTTCCTAATAATTACATTTCAAAATGCTAAAATACCCATCAGAAATATTAGTTCGTACGGCACTGGTTTCAATATCATTCACTTTAAGATTTTTTATGGTATATTACAATCTTAATTACAATCGTAAACCTCACTGTATTTCAATCGAAGAAATATCTAAGTACCTTTGTACTTTAAGTACCAAATAAAATTTTAAAACATTTCAGATCGTCTCCAGAATACTGCCCATTACGATCCTTCTACATTTTAAATTCAATTTATATTAACCCTCCTTGAACCTTCTAATTAAATTTATTTTCGATCGATACTAGCTCAACAACCTTATCGATTCATACTACTAATTAACCAATCGTTTAGGTCACGTTTAGTTAAATTATAAAAGTGCCTAATTGATGTTTGTGTAAAGAAACAAGTCTTACTAATATCACTTGCGTTTTCAATTATTTATTTGTCTTTCCAGATAGGGACACCGACGCAGATGTCACCTCTGGAGGAGACGTCTGGGTGCTGGTTATCAAGAACTCCAAGCCCTCAGACTCGGGAATCTACGTCTGCGAGGTTAATAGTAATCCTATAGTGAGGTCATTCCATAAGCTAAGTGGTAAGTTTGATATTATGTATGTGTGGAATTACATTTTAAAAGTTTAATAAAAATTTATTTGTCATCGGATGGTAATAAAATTTTGTACAGATATGTTTTAAAGGGTGGAGAATTCAGTGGTGTACTCTAAATGTTTGTACGGGTAATAGTTTTTGAGTAACAGGGTGGTAAATATGACAGAAGCTAAATTTTCACGATTTTTGCATGGTTTCATATGTTTGCTTATAATTTTTTTATCTGTACGTCAATAACAATAAAAATTATCAAGTTTATTAAATAAAGCACGCTGATTTCAAATTTTTAAACCGATTTTAATTATCTCTTTTAGTTTTAAAGTTATAGTCAGTTAAAAATGAGCAATTTTCGTGACTTTAATTTTTATAGTTTATCTGTAATTAAAAAAGTATGTTTCAAGAGAAGGTAATGAAAATATATATGTGTATTAACTAAATTATGACAAATTCAATAGTGAAGTCAGATTTGTAATATCTCTAATAGTTTTCAAGTTACAGTGGCGAGTATGTTGGGCGGCACAAAAGCTAATATTTTCAATCTTCAATATTTCAAAAACTAAGCTTCGGACGCCACTTTACATAATTTTTACGTACTCTACGGGTTCGAAATAGGGGGGATAAAAAGAAAAAAGTATTATATTTCACATTTATTTTTCTTGAAATTTTTTAAGGGGTACCCCTTGGTGTTTTTTCAATTTTAGGCCATTTTCAGTTTTTTTGTTCTAAAACTTGTATCCGTGGAGTAAAAATTATGAAACTTTACATACTTATGTATCTTTTTACGTAGAATCGAGTGGTGTAATCGTAAATTTCATAACTTTATTATTTTTGAATTTGTTGTGCAAATTAGGTCATTTGTTGACCAACTTTTAAATCGCTATATCTCGAAAACGAAAAGAGCTATCGAAATGCGGTTTGAAAATTTGAAATCCTCGTCTTTTACTTAACCAGAATGCATATTTTCAGAAGATTTAAAGAAAAAATATTTTTGGTCTCATTTCGAAATTTAATTTTTCCAATTTTCTGTAATAACATAATTAATTATTATTTAAATTCAACAAAAATTTGGTTATATACTAATTATTATACGGGGAATTCAATAATGTAAATAAAAATTTGATTTAATTATTAGTTTTAAAGTTACAGACAGGGAAAGTCAAATAATATACTGTTAAAAAGTTCCTGTTGTACAGAGTAGCAAATAAATACAGTATTCTAGTAAATACTAAGTAATAAACAGTTAAACGATTAACTATAAAGCTTAGTTAGTGTAACATCATCTTGATCGCTCCGTGATTTGCTGTCGCGTTTGTTTATCTCGCTTCGTGTCCAGGGTTTAAATCTCTCGCTGACTCCAAGTAGCAATTTAATTTCTAAAGTTGAAAGGCTCGCTGTAATTCAGTTAAATTGTGTCACGTGTTGTGAATTGTAATTCCTTGTTTTTCGGGGGGAGAAACACGCCACACTCGCGATAATATTGTGTTGTTTCGCTCCGTCATTTTTTACATGAATGTATTAAAAATATAAATGTGTTTTCTCGCGACGACACAGAAGTTTGTGGAGAACAATCACTTCAAATGAATCACATTCTGTTTTATGTGGTGTGTTAGAATTTATATTTCGTGTAATTTGTTTTATAATTAAGGTACTAATTAAATTAAAATTTCTGCACATGTTCTAATTAAGCCAGGACATTTGTTTAGCTTTATTTCTATATAGAAAAGAGAAACACTGTTTTTAATTGTGCCAACACATAAATTGAGTTAGATACTAATTTGTGATTGAATAGCAAAAAACGAAAGATTTTTTTGTAATATTCAAAAGCAACATACAAATATTGATCACTAGTAGTTGCTGTCAAACATTTTGGAAATGTTTCAAAAACTACCATATATCATTTTAATTAATTTTAAAATGTCTTAAATACTTTTAAAATGAATCATGCCCTCTGATCTTTTTAGGGCCAGTTTTTCTATCACCGGTTTACTCTCGATTAATGTTAATCATGGTTAATTTAATAATGGTAACCATATTTCCAATATTATTTAATCATGATTAACATTAATCGGTGATTGAAAAACTGGCCATAAAAAGAAGATATTATTAAAAACCATTCAAATATAAACTTATTAAATCAAATTTTGAATCCATTTTCCTTTATTATTATTTGCACATACAAAAACTTTTTGAGTCTTTTCGAGGTAGTAATTATCCAAAAAAAATCCTGACATCCAAGACAGTCATATTTAGTATACTGAAAACGTTATGAAGATCGACTGACGTCATTAAAAAATATAACTAGATGAAAAACATAGGGTGTTGCTACGTTTACATGTAACCAATTTTAAATTGTATTGCGCGTTGCTTCTTTGGAGATGACAAGACTTCATTTTTCTTTGACTTCACAGATATTTCAGAGACTTTTAGTGCGTCCAGTACTCTCTAATAAATTGTAAATTAATAATAAAAATTAATGACATATATACTAATTTACCCCTCGTACAGCACTTAGGGGTAAAAACGGTCCATTATTTCTATATTCTTATTCAAAATAAATAATTATTAATTGACATTTCTTTGACAAATTTCTTCCCTTCGGCATTGTTATAATATAGTTTTTAAAAACTAATGTAGATGAAAGTCAAAGACCTTAAACAGATTTTTTTATGTTTGAAACAATTGTTCATGAATCTAACAGATCAATGACAACTCAATATAGACAGAAATTATGTTAACGTGCAAAATATAAAATAAGAATTATAAATGAAAAATAATTATTTCCAATACATGAAACGATAGTAAATATAGTTATTATTAAATATTATTTTATTTTATTGTGTTTCAATGTCGATTTTATTTTTAAATTGTCATTTAAATATTGCACCAGTTTCTTCTGATTTTATGAAGTTTTAACAGGATGGATGACGTCAGTCGATCTTTATAATGTTTGATCTTTATAATGTTTTTAGTATAGTACTTACTCCAAAAATAATTCTAACAACTTATTTATCCTTCCAAAAACAATTCTAAGAATCTAAGATTTTCCTAAAAACCTTCTACTAGCGGTCACTATTTTAACACCATTCAATTGTTCTCTTCCAGTACTATCCCGAGCACTACTACCACCAGACAACAGTACAGAAGTCAACTTCTACCAAGAACAAAAAGAAACATTTGCTCATTCACACAATTATACCGAGTGTTGTCAGACTCACAACGTCTCGGGCCACTGTTTAGGCTTCTGCAACATCCAGAGTATCTTAGAGGGCGCCACCGGCCAAGACCCTGAAAACTGTGAAACAGATTTCCCCGCTATAGTCCGTTGCATGGCTGATGGAAGAAACCACGTCCCTTGTTGCATACAAGAAGCTGTACCTGACATCTGTCAAGATGTTTGCCGCGGGGAGTATACCGTCATTACTGATAACATCAAGACACATTTTTCTTGTAGTGCCTACACTGAGCAAACCCTAGCTTGTATCGTAGAAGGCATTGAGCTATTACCAAGCCCTCCAGAAAATGTGGAAGTTGAGGCACTTACAGAAAAAAGTTTAAAAGTGTCTTGGAGTTTACCTTATGCTAATACTGAATCAGTGACTGAGTACTCGATAAATGTGACGTCATTACAATCATTTGATGCTCATTTGATTGATCCTACAGAAGCAGAGCCTACTCAAACAGCGATTCAAACTAGTACTCATTCAGTACAAGTTAATGTAAGGTCAACTGAAAACACTACTATTGTAAATAATCTCCAGCCGTTTACAATGTATGAAGTGAGGGTTTCTGCGTTGAATATCCATGGTTCAAGTCTTCCTTCTTACGCGATAAGGTCATTGACCCTTGCTCCAGGGAAGATGAAGCCTACAGACGTGGCAGCTGCACCCCGTTTGCCGGATATAAGGAATTGTTGTATTACGAAAGGGGTGACACATAAAACTTGTTTGGATAGATTATGTGAGCCTGGACTTGCTGCTCAAGCTGAGATACCTGACTTGATGATTTGTGCTCCTTGGGCAGCAGATACATTCACTTGTTTGACTAATGGGTTGGATCATACGCCATGTTGTAAGTCTAGGGGGCTGCCGGAGTTATGTCAACAACTGTGTACAGGGAATGTCACACAAATTGACTTCAATTTTTTCAAGTAAGTACTAGTATATTATACACCGAACCGGGAAATGCTCCATTATAGCCGAACGTAATTTTTACGATTTTTATACGGTATCATATGTTTGGTTGTTAAATTTGTATCTATACCTTAAAGACAATGAAAATTATCAGATTTATTAAATGAGGTACGCTGTTTTCATATTTATTTATCATCGGATTGTAATAAAATTTTGTATAAATATATTTAAAAGGGTGGGGAATTCAGTGGTGTACTCTAAATAATTGTTTGGGTTATAGTTTTTGAGTAACAGGGTGCTAAATATACTACAAGCAAAATGGAAGCAAAATTTTCACGTTTTTTGCACGGTTTCATACGTTTGCTTGTAATTTTTTTATCTGTATGTCAATGACAATGAAAATTATCATGTTTATTAAATAAAGTACGCTGATTCCAAATTTTTAAACAGTTTTTAATTATCTCTTTTAGTTATAAAGTTATGGTCAGTTGAAAATCAGCATTTTTCGGGACTTTAATTCTTATAGTTTATCTGTAATAAAAAAAATATGTTTCAAGAGAAGTTAATGAAAATATGTATACCTACTAACTAAATCATGACAAATTCACTGGTGAAGTCAAATTTTAAGTATCTCTAATATTGCGCAAGTTACAGTGGCTCATAGATAGGACGGCACAAAAACTGAAACTTTAAATCATCGATATTTCAGAAACTACTCCTCGGACGCCACTTTCCATAATTTTTACGTAATCTACGGGTCCGAAATAGGGGGGATAAAAAGAAAAAAGTATTATATTTCACATTTATTTTCCTTGAAATTTTTTAAGGGGTACCCCTTGGTGTTTTTTCAATTTTAGGCCATTTTCAGTTTTTTTGTTTTAAAACTTGTATCCGTGGAGCAAAAATTATGAAAATTTGCATACTTATGTAACTTTTTACGTAGAATCGATTGGTGTAGTCGTAAATTTCATAACTTTGTTATTTTTGAAGTTGTTGGGCAAAATAGGCCATTTTTTGACCTACTTTTAAATCGCTATATCTCGAAAACGAAAAGAGCTATCGAAATGCGGTTTGAAAATTTGGAATCCTCGTCTTTTACTTAATCTAAAAGCATATTTTCAGAAGTTTTGAAGAAATAAATATTTTTGGTTTAATTTCGAAATTTCAATTTTTCTATTTTTCATTATAACACTTCTAATTATTATTTAAAAACTACAAAAATATAGTTCTACACTAATTACTATACGGAGAATTCAACGGTGTAAACAAAAATTGGATACAATTAATAGTTTTAAAGTTACACATATAGAAACTCAAGAAAGTAATAAACTATAAGCTACTATAATTGGGATTTAGTTCCTATTATGCAAAGTACTAAATAAAAAAAGTCTTCTGTTAAATACTTAGTAATAAACAGATAGAAGATAGCTACAGTATTTAGAAAATATAGAAGTAATAATAAATAGAGCAAATAAAAGGGTAGGTAGCTCAGTGTATTGAGAATCCGGGTTCTATTCCTACAGCCGTCAAACAATTTTCACCACATTAAAAGTATTCCTGTGGCATTCCCTCCACTAACATCTTAGGGAGCCGTGATTTGACAGCTGGTAACAGCACTTCACGCACATAAATATATCACTTACTGAGATCTGCTACGGTAGAGTGCCACACCCAGTAATGGATAAAAGACGTGATGATATATTTATTTATTTATTATTTCCAACTTGGATATTTAATGAACAATATAAATATTGTATTCAGTCCTAATATAGCAATATCTACGGTTTCCGACAGCATCAAATAAAAATTCCCAAAACACAAATAATACATTTCTTGTCGACCTAGTTTCAAACAAGTTGCAAGTTCTCAATTCTCAATAGCTTCCAGTTTAATTGTATTTATTGGAAATGGAATTCATATTGCGCTATCAGTTCTATCCGTACGCTGAGCCAGTGAACGGGCGACACAATTTATGATGCAAATTGCAAGTCGGTGTATTAAACTGCACTTACACTTATACACATTATACTTGTAACTTAAACTTATAAGGAATTTAATCAGTCTCATTGCACGATGTCACTAATTCATTGGGAATATTCGAGAAATGCAACAAATCTTACTGCCTTGTTCAGTGGCATCGTAAAGATTTATGTTAAGTTTTGATACTTGGAAAGCTTTGTAATTTGATGTAGCAACTGAAGTCGTGGTTAAGCAGATAGAATACTAGCCTCATAAAGCAAGTAAAGCGCAGTAAGTTCAATTTATAATTAATACAACCGTGATCTTATACTTTATTAATAAGAGTAAGTTCTTGTTGTGCAGAGTAACAAATTAATAAATAAATTGCTTTCCTATACTTTGAATTAAAGTAGATGATATAAATACAGGATGTTTAGAAAATGAGTGACAAGCTTCAGATAGAATGATTCTTTGATTAATTCTGAATCAACAATTCTAATGCAATAAAACGTAGATTCCTTCGTTAACACGAGTTATTTAAAAGAAATATAAATTAAAAATATATTTATATAATGGAATTTATTTCTGCTGTGTAATTAAAAAAAAATAATATATTACCACCTACATAAAGATAAATATGTGAAAAACGACATTCAATCATAAATGTTTTATTTATTAACATATAAACATGATAAGAAATTGTTGATTATAATGTAAACATATTATATAACATATTTAAAACAACATCGTATATTTTGTAGTACAAAACTTTTCCAAACAATTTTAGAAAAAATACTTGAAATAAAACATGAAAAGAACTAAATTTTTACCACTATTATTTTGAGGATGTTTCTATACAATAATATAAAAATGTTTTACAGCAGAAAATATATTTCTTTTTCAACCACTTGAATACAGCACTATTATTCTTTTTGACAAGGTCGTGAAAAAATATTAAGTGAATGTTTTAAGGGTTCTTTCTACCCCCATTTGATGGTACATGGCGTGATGTTATGTATATTTATTATGGGTGATAATCATATGCCAGGATCTGTAAATAATAAAAATTCAACATTTTTCTAAATTGTAAAAATAAAAATAAATATATCATCACGCCTTTTATCCATTACTAAGTGCGGCACTCTGCAGAAGCAGATCTCGGTATGTGATATATATATATGCGCGTGAAGTGCGACTACCAGCGTTAAATCACGGCCTCCAAAGATATTAGTGGTGGAGGAGCCACAGGGATAATTTTAATGATTGTCGGCTATGGGAATTGAACCAGGGTTCTGGGGATTCACAGGCTGAGCCACCTACTCCATTAATCTATTTTTACTAAATTGTACAAATTAAAATTTTAAGTATACAGTCCTGTAACTAATTTTCTACGCCCCTATAGGGTAAAAGTTCATGTTTACTTATTTTTTAAGGAAGTATTTCATAAAAACTAATTTAATAAGAAGCAATAAACAACAACAAATTCAAATTAAAACTATTTATTATACCAAAAAATTATCTCGTTAGATGCCTCCGTTACATGGGCGAATACACCAACTGCCTTCTCCAAGGCTACGGAGTACTTCCTAGTGCACCTACCCAAGTCCACGTCACAAACATCGACACAGAATTCGCCATCATCCACTGGTCACCCCCACGAACCTTAGGAGACACCGTCAAACATTACAACGTTCATTTCCGTATGATGGCTACTTACGACAATGAATACAAAACCGTCTCCAAGGTCCACTCTCCATTTATCCTTGAAGACCTTGAGAGCAACACCGACTATGAGGTTTTCGTTGACGCTGTAAACTCTCATGGAGTTGGTGAACCAAGTTCCCGGGTCATATTCCGTACTGAAAGTAAGGTAAGTTACAAAACACCGGTTACACCACTTTGATCAGTTTTTATCCAGAATTTATAAATAGTTATGCTGGTGTAAGTTTGTCCTGGCTTCAAAACTGGACTAGGGAACTTAGAATTGTTGATAGCATCAGGGTAGTTTTGACATTGAAGGCTTACAGCGCAATGGCGGCAATATTTACAACCTTTTTTGCCACGTAAAGTTTTTTTATGATCCTCGGATTTTTTTTTCTCTTGAGCCGCGAAAGTTTCAGCAAATAATTTGTTGTTATGTATAACATCGTTTAATATTCCTTTAACTGGTTCTAGCATAGTTGTATCTTGAACGGTATAGAAACCTTTTTGAATTCTTTCAATGTATTTTAATTGCAACGGCGTTAATTGGTACACCGGTAAATTTTCTAAAGTTAAGCTTGATCGTTTGACACCAGCGTTACTGTCAGGACTTACCGAAGCTCGGTAGACAGTCCCTTGTTTTTTTAACATATCTTGAAGTAGGCTTAAAAGATCGTCATAGTTATTCTCAGGATCTTCTAATTTTATATCTGTTATTTTATTGTATATTTCGTCTAGCATATCAAATGTAACTACCCCTGTACGTAAATAAGGACATTTAGAGTTTTTCTGAGAGGGTTCCGGTTCCGGTTCACATTTAATTGGTAAAGAATTTGCAGTTTCAAGTTGTACTCCACTTTGGTTGCTGTACACCTCTAGTATTCTTCCACTAGCAGCATGGTTTAACCTACCCACGAAGTTAACCCCTTGTTCAACCCCTCTATTAACACAGAAGTTGTTGTTATACCCATCTACTTTTTCTAGCATTGGACCTAGTTTAGTAAGGCTTTGAAAATCGTAGATAGTATTTAGTACTGATTGTATTTCTCCCGTGGGTAGCATGTCTTCTCCGGTAATGGTATGACAATCTGCATTTAACATTAAACAATGTTTAGCTAACTCTTTATCACCGGCAGAATGTCCAGCAAGGTTAAAATATATATGATTAGCTATATTTATAATGGTAGGTTTGGTCGATACAGCTTTATATTCAATACGAAATTCATTTTGACTTGTTAGTTCCATAATAGCACAGATTAAACAATCTCCTGGGTAGCCTTCTGTTCCATCTGGTGATAAATAACTCATAATGACTTTATTACCACTAACATGGTGTTCCCATACCATTTGATTCAAGCCTTTTTTGCCCCCATTGTAGTGGTGTTTCCCCATGTTAGGAGTAAGTGTAATATCTTTTTTCATCAAATTAAAACTACCATTTTTAACGTAGTTAGCATATCGTCCAATTGTAGAACCAAAATTATGATGTTGATATTCCATATATGATTGTAGTTCGTCAAAACCTAGTACAACATCTTCGGTTATTCCCTTCTTGTTAGGGTAGCGGATGGATACAACAGTAGCACCGTAAGTAATCGCTTGTACTTGAATACGGTTACCGTTTTTCCAAGTGAACCGTTTGACTTGAATGTGATCTCCTGATTTATTGGAAATAAACCCGAAACTGTCTGTTATTAATTCAACGAATCTAGTTGTTTTTGTTGGTACATGAACGGCCATTTAGAGGTTTGAAGGATGTGGAATTTACACTGGAAATTTTGACAGATGAATTGAAAGTATATTTTTCTATGGCCACTAAGATTTCTGATTATTCGTTGCCTACGTTATGTACAAGGTATTAAATGTCATTTCTAAGTTAAAATGGAGGAAGAAACGTTACAAAATTTTGGCGCTCGTTCTAACGATTTTATTCAAGTTTTCTTATATAAAAATTACAGTTGTTCCAATTAATTTTTATGACAGTGACAGTAAAATAAAACAAATACTTCTTGTAATTTTAATAATTCTAATTTTACATACAATAGTTATGCGGTGTGTGTGTGTTTAATAAAAAATAAATGTCAAATATACAGAGTGATCAAAAGGAATTGTTACAGTTGACAATAAAAAATACTACTTGAAATTGGTAAGCCTGATACATAAATTCATTTCCTGTTGTTGACAGTGACATTTAAAATTAAAATTTGAATACATTTATTATTACATTTATTTCTAAAGTATTTCTATTACTTAAAATGTCAAAATTCTATTAGCTGTCAGACTCCTGACATAACCTATTTGTATTTATTATAAATGTCAAATAGCATTTCCGTCTTTATCTGACGTTGTGCCAACTGTGGAATAAAAAGATCTCTGGAATTGGATTGCCAACTATAACAATTCCTTTTGATCACTGTGTATAAAGTGATCAGAGGTAAGTGTTTCAGTTGGCAATACAATTCTGGGGATCTTTTTATTTCATAGTTGGCATACCGCCAGGTAAAGATTTAAATACTATTTGACATGTCAACAACAGGAAATACACGTATGAATCAGTCTTACCAATTTTTCTGTTCACTTCTTTTTATTTATTTATTTTTAGTGAGTTCAAATTTACTATTTCTTGCCAACCTTCAAATTGACACATCCCAATATTACCAACCTAAAATTACGTCAGTGGGGTATACTTTTACCAATAAAAAAAGTTTTACAATCACTGAATTCAAAAATAAATATTTTTGAGATTTCTATGGATCATTCTGCAGATTTTACATAACTGGAGGTCTATTCATAGCGGGATGTGGCTGTGGCTACGGCTATGATGTTTTACAGGACAGCTATATTCAATTGTCTTCATAGCATAACTTAGAAGCAAATTAGGAAATTATATTTTTAATATTGGTATTAAAAATATAGCATAGTTGTCAACCCTTTTATTTATAAATAAATATTCGTGTCAAATTTTCAAATTTTTTCGATTTCATTATATAAATGCAGTTTTTTTTTAGTTCTATATCTGTCATTAAAAAAAATTATTATAAATAAACAAAACGGAATAAAATCAAACAACGAATGACAGTGAGTGTGGCTACGACTCTAACGGGACCTATCCAGCACCCGCTATAAATTTGTGATGTGTCTAAATGATGACATCATCAAGGAAGTCATACACACTTTTTTATTTATACCGCTAGGTGGATCCTTGTTTAGCGATGCGGCTACCGTTGCCATAGCGGCTATGTCAATTAGAATAGACCCGCTGTTTAGCTAACATTTGTTTTTATTATCTGTCAAAAATAATGTGCGACATTTTATCTAAATTTCCTGTGAATATAATCATCAGACATCAAAATGATCCTACAACATTATTTGAAATTCCTTTTTTAAATATTTCTTTAAGAATCATTCGTAATCTACTAAGATGCTTTATATTATTAGCTATATTTATGATGTATTACAAGTACAGAACTGATAAACAAAATGGCCCGAAAGTGTATATCCCTTCTCTGATAGTCGTACGCTCTTCTGATGACAACTCGCACTTCATTATAAGTAAAGTTATTCTTATCCACTTATTAAAGGTAAATAATCCTTTGAATTAATCCTTAGATAATCGAGGAGAAATTAGATGAAGCTTCAATCTACAACGTCACCGCCTGCTGCGTCTCCGCCGACCTCAGCGACGTCTGCCTTCCTCTTTGTTCATACGACGCTCGAATGAGCGACGTGAAAGCATTAGCCGGCGTCTGCAGCGGTGAGTTCAACAAACTCCTGCGTTGCGGCGCTGGTGGTCGCAACCACGGAGGATGTTGTACTCGAAGAGGTGTTCCACCAGCTTGCTTGTCACTCTGTAGTGGAGTTATCGTGGATTCACCGCTTGTAACAGCTACAAGTTGTGTGCCTTTCATTGGGAATATTGTGCAGTGCTTCGAGGAAGGTACCGGGGTACTTCCGGGGCCGATACAAGAGTTACATGTGACGGAAGTTACTGAGAATTCGGTGCAGTTGAAATGGGAGCCACCGGGGGATGGAAGTAATGTTACTGATTTTGTGGTGCATTATCAGAAGGTTGATAATACTAGCATACATGAAACGTTACTGAAGTTGGATAATGTAAGTACTTATAAATATACATATAATTTATTTGCTGAATCAATTTATACACGTCATCATTTTGGGAAATTTATCAAATAAATATATCACGTCTTTTATCCATTACTGGATGTGGTTCTCTGCCATAGCAGATCTCGGTAAGTGATATATTTATACGCGTGAAGTGCGGTTACCAGCCCCCAAAGTTGTTAATAGAGAGGGAACCACAGGGGTAGTTTTAATGTTGTGAAAATTGTTTACCGGCCACCTACCTTATAAAATAATAAAGAAATAAATAAAAATAAAATAAATATATCATCACGCCTTCTACCCATTACTGGGTGTGGCACTCTGCTAAAGCACTCATTTAACAGATAAACCTAACTCAAACATACTAAATCTTATTTATCTTTGCAGCAAATAAACGTAACAGATTCAACAACCACTCTTTCCGGTTTAGACAACGGTCAAACATACAACATTTTTGTAGTATCGCGCAATATGCACGGTACATCACTACCATCTTCCATTATTATGATCAATGTAGCTAAACAGGATGTAGGTACCGGAGTAGCAGCCGTGACGTCACATCCCCACTCCCTTGCTGTGTCCAGCCACAGTGCCACGTGGGTAACAATCACGTGGCAACCGCCAGAATTCTCTTTACCATCTGAGCAAATAACATACAAGTATGTTTTTTATTTGTAATTTGATTGTTTATTAATTGTACTTTTGATGTAGATTGTACCACAAATCAACTGCTGATGATAAGTTCCAAATAGTTGAAACTAGCGTGACGTCACATATGATTGAAAACCTTAATCCTAATACTCAGTATATTGTCTATGTGACAGCTGTGTCGAAGAAAGGGCAAAGTCTACCTTCGGAAACTTTGATTGCGTGGACCGATCCTGCATACCCAGCTTTCGTTGAGGTATGCCTCATTTTCCTCGTTTGTTACTACAATATTTTTGTTATACAGGATAATCAGAAATTTAAAGAAATAAATTAATGCATCAGTCTTACTAATTTCAAGTAGTTTTTTTATTGTAAATTTAAAATTATATTTTTACATTTGACAGTTACGGAACCCATCTGAAGTTGCTATCGTCTGACTACCAACCTAATGTAACTAAATATCTCTATGTTTCCAGCCTCCAACAGTTCATCCAATTAATCTAGTAATGGAAGGCAGCAGTATGACAATTTTGTGCATCGCAATGGGAACCCCAATGCCTACAATATCTCTATATATTTCTGGAAGATTAGTTCGACAAGAAACTACCAGACATATGGTTACAGTAGTCCATAATGTCACCAGAGATATGGATCAAATCTCGTGCTACGCGGACAATGGATATGGAACTCCTATGCAAGCTTCCAGGAAAATTACCATCAGTCGTAAGTAGAAACAGTATATTTAAATACCTACTAAGGATTTTATATAAACATATATGCAGATAAACCAACATGACGTAAATACAGAGTGATCAAAAGGAATTGTTACAGTTGGCAATACAATTCCGAAGATCTTTTTATTCCACAGTTGGCACAACGCCAGGTAAAGGCGCGAAATACTATTTGACATGTCTAATAAATATAAATAGGTTATGTCAGGAGTCTGACAGCTAATAGGATTTTTACTTTTTGAGTAATAGAAATATGGATATTTAAGAAAAATATCATTAAAAACAGAACTAAATGTATTCAAATTTAATATTAAATTTTCAAATGTCACGGTCAACAACCGGAAATGATTTTATATATCAGGCTCACCAATTTCAACTAGTTTTTTTATTTTCAACTGAAACAATTCCTTTTGATCATTCTGTACATCATTTTGACATCTCGTAGTTCACATATTTCCCGTGTTTCACTTCCTATTGGTGGCGCTGTACAATTCTCCAAAAATATAATTAAATTAATTTTATCTAGATGTTCCACACATCCACGCATTAGGAATAACAATGGCAGCACTCGGTGACACAGTTAAACTAGAATGTCGGGTCGACGCACATCCAGAACCAAAAATGATGTTCTGGCGCGACCATTCCGGCAGAGTACCCGTCATCCAAGGCGGTAAATACGACATAAGTATGAAACCAGCAAAAGACGAAGAAGACAAATACATCATGCATCTCACCATCACCAAAATATCCGACATGGACGAAGGAGATTACTTCTGTCACGCAGAAAACGCCTTCGGAAGTGCAACTCAACCAGTATCCGTCCGAATCCGCAACGTTGCCGCTACGAACAACGTCACACAGTGTTGCATTGAACAAAATGTCACTTCTCCTTGCATGGATGCTTGTACTTTCTACTTAGACATAGACGCAGTCATCGACAAACCAGAATGCATCAACGATTTCGACAAACTGATGAAATGCGCTGCTGATGGTTCCGATCACAGAAGTTGTTGTGCTCAATGGGGGGTTCCTCGAAGATGCCTTGATTGGTGTCGAGGTGAACCAATCTTAAACAACAAATTATGTGTTCTTTCGTACACGAAACAAATCATGTCTTGCTTCCACGAAGGAAGAGATAGATTACCAGGTCCTCCTCAAAACGTTCGAGTTGAAATCATCAACACTCATTCAGTAAAGGTCCTCTGGGATCCTCCAGCGAAAAACCCTCATACTGTTGAAATGTACAGAGTCTTCTGGCGACAAGAGGGTGCTAGAATCGCTGCAAAGAATGATACAATGGAAACTAAACTTATTATAACAGAACTTAAAGATGGTATGAGTTATGAATGCGTTGTAAAAGCTGGGAATCATCTAGGAACGTCGACTTTAACAGATCCTGTTAAGTTTAAAATGGTGGATAAGTTTATTACGTCAGCAGCAAGTCTGGAAAATGATAGTAGCCATGTTGGTGTTGCTGTCGGCGTCGTATTGGCTCTGCTGGTTGTAACAGCTATTGTGATTGGTGCTGTTTGGTTTGTCAGAGCGAAGAAGATGTTAGGGGTGAAGAATTCTGGAGGGGTTGCTTTTGAGAATCCGAGTTATTTGAGGGAGGTTAACATGGACCATATACAGGTAGGGGTTCTTATTATTTTTGTCTTGAATTGTTCCTTAGAATCCAATAAATCCTTGCATGATTATTTGTTTGAAATGTTTATTTATTAACGCTTAATTTAACTAATTTATATATGCACCATTTTGGGTACTTGAGCGCGGTAACACGATGGCTATGGTATTTCAGATTTCGGGTTTGTTTACACTTTACACATAATTACTATCATGCCTTCTACCCATTACTGGGCGTGGCACTCTGCCGTAGCAGATTTCGGTAAGTGATATATAGCGGAGGGCCCACAGGAGTAATTTTAATGTGATGAAAATTGTTTGTCGCCTGTGGGAATTGAATCAAGAATCGGTGTTGCGATTTAACGACTGATAGGCATATTTTACAATAATATAAGGTAAATCTTGTGTTTACTAATTAGTAACAAATTGTGCGTTTTAATCTTGATGACATCAACATATATAAAAAATACGGTAAAACTCCAGTATACACTCCTGCCTTATTTTGAAATTGAAGTTAATTTTTCCAGTGATTCTAAAACAGTTTTTAGGTTAGCTCGCTTCGCTCGCGCTTTAAATAAACAATCCCCGCTTTCTACCGTTCCTGTCGCCATTGCCTTCACATGGTCTGGCCATTTGATTATAGATTCTTCATCGCAATAACAACAATCTACCTGTAAACTCTCTGACTAGGAATACCCACTGTTTTAGAACCATTATAATCATGGAAAATACGCATGCGTCAAACTACTGTCAGTCAACAAGAGGGTATACTGAAGTTTAGTCAAAAATATAACTGTGCATGGATGGTTCGATTACTATGAGTTGAAGTTCCTGTTGTACATAGTAACAAAATAAATATGTCAGCAAGCGAGATCTGCAAGTACAGAACAGCATAATAATGATTAAAGTCTATGCAGTTAAATAATAATAATAATAAAATGGTTGTCATTTCGTAATCGACATGTTAGGTATCTTATAGAAATCAATACACATGTTCAACAAAATTAGAAACACGATAAATCGTTTGTTACTATACCTATTTCACTCCGCAACGATAGCATTGTCTGTAGATACGTGATATGTTCGTCTACATGTGTTACAAAATAACCTACTTTTTTTTTTTTTTTTGAGGACTAAAATGTCACTTTTGATTAGAGGGATTAAATTTCAAATTTAATATATTTTAAGGTGTACTTTTATTGGACGCACTTTAGTCTAAAACAATTAGAAAAGCAATACACTCAGAGAAACTATTTTCCTATGTTAAACGCCTATGGCCCACTTTTCGTGATACACCCGGTATATGGATCCACAGTTGCAGAGCTTACATTTAGAGCTGGTTATTTTGCATATTTGCTTGGTTTTCTTTGCTCATTTCTTTTACTAATGCAGTTTTCTACACCAATAACTACTTGTACTTATTTCACACATTTTTCTTTTTCTTGCTTTCTTGGTCGTTCGCATTCTTCCACAATTCCTCAATCCTCCTCCCTCCGCCATCACCCTCTTCGAGCAGAGTTCACCATCATCTTCTCTAGGTGCCTCACGAGACGTCCAACGGTACAGCCAACGGCATCTCCGTGTCTTCAGCATCAGGAGTGCAAGGCTGGAAGCAAGAGTCACTGCACGTACCTGCTGGTGGTGCTAGTACCACCACGTCAGCAGCTACGGAGGTGGCGCCCACGCTGTACGAGGAGCTGAAGCTGGGGCAAGATGGCGCCGGTTTCAAACGACTTAAACCATAGCCGGCGGTTTCTGAGGTTGCTACGGCACCGGCTACATCGAGGTTCTAGGAAGTCGTGTGATGAGTGATGTGGTATACGTAATTGGGAAAGGCAGTATTACAAGAAATGCGAGTTAAATGACTATGTTTTATAAATAATTTAAAATGCTTAAATTTGTTAATGAGAATTATATTGACAGCAGACTATGTATCCAAGGTTACAATAACATAAAAACAGCCAGGTAAAGTGTTTACCAGCCTTTTTGTATTGTAGCCTTTCTGCTGGTTTCAGGAAAATTTATTTTTCCTGAAACCGACAAGAAAATGTCTACATTCGTGAACAATTTTAGTATGAAAAATAGATTTTTACTAAAACAGTCAAGTAAAGTACGTATCCAAGGTTACAACAAAAATGACAGTCTGGTAAAGACTTTTTTACAATACTTGTACTATAAGTTACCTAATAATGGCATAATTTAAACAGTAATTGGAACGTTTATTGCACAGTGGTTTTCATGGTTATATCAGGACTTTAATATTTCCTTACTGTCCACCATGAACAGTAAGTAAATATTACTTATCAAGGTCCAATTTAACAGCTGTCAATTTTGAAACCTATTTTTCTTTTCGTTCTATTTGTGCAAGTATTGTCACAAATAGCTTACAAACCTCGAACTGTAAGTGATTTTTTTTAGATAGCAAATGTTTAGGAAATCTCAACTCTACGGGCCTCGATTTTCCAAGCTACATTATTGACCTAAAAACTGTCACTTACAGTTCATAGTACGTAATACACTATACCTGACTGTTTTGTATTTTACCTGACTGTTCATTCGTCGTAACCTGGGATACGTAGTCTGCTGTCAATGTAATTCATATCAAAAATTTTAGATATTTTAAATTATTTATGATTAATTATTGAGTAAATTAAACTGTTCCAGAAATTACATAATACGTTAAGAAAAGTGTTTTTACTTGACTCAGGGGATTAAAATGCTTAGCCTGCGGCCTCGTATTTCAAACAACCGCTTCGTCAAGTAAAATATCACTTTCCTGATTTATTATGTAATATTCTATTACTTGTAAAATAATACAGAATAATTTGTCAGCTATATGAAAGTATTTCTTGTAGTACTGCGTACAGATCTTGTACAAAGTTGTTGATTTCTTTCCCTTATTTCGATTCAGTCTCCGGCCCAAATTTTATCCGTCAAATAATGTACATACAAACAAAGCAAAGTGGGTAACAAGGAGACACCGTTGGGTACAGGTGTGTTAGAACTTGGACATTTCTTCTAGTCAGTTGTATGACTAATCTACAGTTTGGAGTTTGCTGGAAACTTCTTCGTCGAGGAGTAGTTTCCCTGTGTGCGCAAATGTTGGTGTAATTGGATTGTGTTTGTAAAGAACATTATACTTCTAGTACATGTGTGTTTTACATATCACATGCATGTTGAATTCGTGCCTTCACTTTAAATTAGGCTCAGTCGAAAGGGTAGAATTTTTAACTAAGTACTTTATTGTTACAAAAAAAAATATAAATATATACTTGGTTTTATCCAGCTGCAGTGGAATCTAACGTAACGAACATTCACACGATATATGATATGTTGTGCTCAAAATTTGGACTTGGTTTAAATCGTATGTTATAACTTCTTTGTTTATAAAGATATCTAATTGAAAAATAATATGTGTAAACTTAACATAGATACCAAAAGCGAAAAGTAAATTTAAAAGTAATTGTTTTTCATAACCCAGCCTGAAAATAAAATTTTTGTTCTCGTACCATTCAAAATAAGGTTTACATTATCTTGAAAACCGATGGAAAGTTTGATTTTACGCACTAGTGCGCAAAGTAATTGAAAAAACTACCTATTTTTATGGTTCCAAATTTTGTCTATTAAAACTCTAATTGTGGTTGTATACACACATTTTAAGGAATTTATAAAAGAAATACAGTCATTAGCGTATACCGCCATCAGTCAGACATATTTTAACAAACTTTACGAGAAAATATAAATAATTTGTTTTCAAATAACAAATCTCAATTCATGGCACGCTTGATATTTAATCAATTTCCTCATTGTCGATTATAACTATAATTTGTTCGTTACAAAAAGCATTGTACAAAACTCGTGCACGAAGACATCATTTGCACCATTCGCGCACTTGTTATGTAAATAGTTAATTTACTCTGATAGTATTTTTTTCTATTGGTTTCTTATTTTATTGTACTTATATACACACATTTTAAGGAATTTATAGAAGAAATAGAGAGACATTAGCTTATAACGCCATCAATTAGATATATTTTCACAAGCTTTACGAGAAAAAATAAACAATTTGTTGTCAAAAAATTCATGGTATACTTAACTGTCAATATAATTTCACGCTTCAAATTTAATAACTTTGGTTATATAATTTTTGCTCATTTCAAAAATCATTGTACAAAACTCGTGCACGAAGATGTCATTTGCACTGTTAGCACAAAAGAAAGTACTCGCTTTGCTCGTGTTTTAAAATTGCGCTCGTGTGCAAAGTATGCCTTCGCGCACTTGTTATGTAAATAGCTATTTCTTCCCTTATTTAAAAGAAAGAGGTGACAGTTTTCATCCCTAAAATCCCTAAGATCCCTAACGAAGAAAGAAAAATTTTGCTTCCCTAGAGAAGAAAAGTAAAGTCATGTAAATGGTAACTAGAAAACAATAGCATGATCTGACATTAGTGACATCTGTCAAGAGAAATAATAAACGTTATCTAAATTTCTAATTTATTTTACTTTCTAATAGGGTAGTAAAAAGTGCTATTCTTCTCTCAGGTGTTTTATATCCCTCGCCTTCGGTTCGAGAAATAAAATACTTCACTTTCATCCCTTAACTATTACGGTTAAAAAGTAATAACTAGTCCTTTATTACTAATATTAAAAATTGTCAATAGTTTGTCTCGTATTAAAGTAATATTTTTTCGCTCGTAATATTCAAGTTAATGTTCGTTATAAAAGGGTTCCACTGTAGTCCAAAACAAAAATACAGTTACTAATTGCAAGTAACCGTGAAAAAAAGTGTGAAATCTACTTTAACATTGATGGTAAGACTTCTTATTTACTAACATTGGCAGAAAATAAAAGTAATTTTGATATTTTTATGTAAAAAGTATTCTCCCAGCTTCCGAGTCGTCAAGCTGTGCTGTAACGTAGCTAGTGACATGTAATGGTTTGTAACTTGTGTATTTCTACCTGGGTCATCTACGTTTTGTACATACAACCGATCCAGACAATAGACTATCGTACTACACATGATTTATATAAATAATAGACAGTACAGACAGTATGTAGTTAATATACATTTCAATTGTGGTGTGGTGTGGAGTGATGCAAAATGGAACAGAATTAATTATTAAACGAAAGATGAAGCGAGGAAAGTTATCTTTTGTACAACACTAGGTTAACAGAACATGTACAGATGAATTAATGTAATAAACAAAATAAATAATATTATTATTGTGTAGTCGTGAGCATTCTTTATCATTCTCACTCTAACTGCTACACACAGATACAGGTAAAACAATAAAGACAGAATAGATATGTCCTGGCCAAGATCTACAATTGCAGAGCAGCGATATACCGACAAACAGGTAAATAATGTACAGTATGTCGCATAAATATTATGCTAAAAACGAATAAAACAGAATAATTATTTCTATAACAAGGGAGGAAACTATATTATTTCCACCTGCAAATGACGTAGTTCAAAGCACAAGGGAAAAATGACAGTTCATATCACTTAATAGTATATTATATACTGAGCCGGAAAATGCTTCATTACAGTCGTGCGCGAGTTATATTACCGAGAGATATATATTAATTCATGCTATTTTATTTTATTTATTTATGTTCGACTGCACAATAACTACTTGATTTATTACACTAATATATATATAGAGCTGCAACGACACTGAAATGAACTACGACTATATTCAACTAATGAAATAAAATATGGAGTAGGTGGCACAGTGGTATCGTGTCAGTCTGTGGATCCTGAGAACCCTGGTTCAATATCCACTGCCGATAAACATTTTCACCAAATTAATACTACTCCTGTGGCTCCCCCTCCACTAACATCTTTGGAAGCCGTGATTTGACGGCTGGTAACCGCACTTCATGCGCATAAATATATCACTTACCAAAATCTGTTTCGGCAAAGTGCCACACCCAGTAATGGGTAGAAGACGTGATGATATATTTATTTATATATTTTAAAAATCTGTAATTGCAGAATTCTAACATTCAGATTCATCCAAGAATTGATTAAATTATGTGATAATATTTTATTGTTTTGGAACCGCTGACAAAGTTCCGACAGTACCAGAAAACCTCAAAAATAAATTAATTTACAAGAAATAATATTTTATTTTATTTATGGAAACAAGTTGTGTTCTAGCGAATTTCCTAGTAAAAATCTGCAATTGCAGAACCACCCTCAGGCCCAAATAAATCGCCATAATATGTATCAAGGGTAAATAGGCGTTTCTGGCCCGCGGCATGATTATTAGCACGAGGCGCAAAGCGTAGCAGATCTCGGTAAGTTATATATTTATGCGCGTGAAGTGCGGTTACCAGCCGTCAAATCACGGTCCCCAAAGATGTTATGTTAGTGGTTGGGGAGCCACAGGGGTAATTTTTTATTGTGGTAAAAATGTTGGTCGGCAGTGGGAACCAGAGTTCCAATCAAAGTAGGCAATTTTTATGGTGTCGTGTGACATATTACAACTTGTTCACGATGAATACATGACAAAAAATTATTGACTGAAATTATTGCTGGTTGCTCATTAGTAGCAGAAGCTCTGAAAGTGGACTGGTGTAGGGATCAACAACCACCCTTAAAATCGACGCATTCACATCGACGCCATCTATAGTTGCCACCCATTCCTAAATCTAATTTTATTTTTTCACGTTTATCATGACAATCTATTAAAAAATCCATTTCTGTCACTGGAAAAAATGAGACATCATTTTGCACCCCAGCTCTCTAACTATATATTTTTATTTATTTTCGTGTGCGTAAAATCTTTCGTAAAAACTCCTGCAACAATATTACATCTCCACCGCTCCGGGGAAAAGCTCCGAATCTCCCCGAGGCGAACTTCGTGTATTCTCGGTTGGCGGGAGAGTGCGCACATGTACCTGATAATCTGACATCCATTTAGTTGTGTCCGGGGCGCCTTACAGCGAAGGTATACGTTACCAGCGCAACGAAGTTACGCAAGCACTTGTTTGTAAACAAACCCGAACTAGCGATGTGACTAGAGAGTGATCGCGACTTTAGTGATTGATTAATTATTAATATAACATTAGTGTAGTGTTCTTTATTAAGTGTGTGATTAAACGATGGATGTACCGAATCTAACGTGACTTTATTTTGTGTTGTGTTACAAGCGTTAAAATGCCACAGACAACTATGAGAAATCATGGACATCATCAGCATCATAATGGGATGAATGGACATGGACAGTTTTCTGGATATAATAATGGACATGCGGCTCATGTGCAGATCCATGCCAAGACGAATGGACATACAAGTAAGTGAAATATATATTTTTATTTATTCCAGCATCCCATACGTTTTATACTTCGATAGAAATGCAAGTGAACTTGTTGGAACAATATGAACAAGAAAATTTTCGTTAAAAGTTAAAGAATTTTGTATACCCTAGGTATTGGTTTTTATTGAGTGGCATTTATTTTATTTAGTATGATATTTGTTGTGGCTTATTGGTTAAAACGGTTGTCTAACAAGCTAGAGTTTATTTAGTATTTGTCTATTTTAGATTTTTTTAAATATTTTTGTCTGATTGTACATTAATGGTTAACACGGTCGTATTATAAGCTAGAGATATCTTTTTGACATAACTATTAACAAAAAAATAAATAAAATATATTTTTATGTGTAATATTATTTCATAGAAATGCGACAGGGCTTGTTAAAACAATACAGACAAGAAATTTAAAATAAATAAATATATCATCACGCCTTTTACCCATTACTGGGTGTGGTACTCTGCCGAAGCAGAACTCGGTAAGTGATATATTCATGTGCGTGAAGTGCGGTCAAATCACGGCCCTCAAATATGTTAGTGGAGGGGAAGCCACAGGGTAATTTTAATATGGTGAAAATTGTTTGTCGGTTGTGGGAATCGAACCCTTATTCTCTGGATCCACAAGCCGACTTAATTCCACTGATTGAATTAAACATTTATTTTATTTAGAGTGATATCTGTTATGACTCATTGTTTGCAACAATTGCCTTACAAGCTAGAGTTCAGTTAACTTTTAACTGTCAAAAGTACAACTGCGATTGGTTTTGTATTTTACAACTATTGTATTTTTTAAGTAATATTTTTTGTATGGTTGTGCATTAATAGTTAGCACGCTTGTTTCATAAGCTAGACAGGACAATAACTATTAACAAAAAAAACTCTTTTTTCAA
Source organism: Pterostichus madidus (assembly GCA_911728475.2). Classification (NCBI taxonomy): domain Eukaryota; kingdom Metazoa; phylum Arthropoda; class Insecta; order Coleoptera; family Carabidae; genus Pterostichus; species Pterostichus madidus. The sequence continues at coordinate 40,368,098 of OU452307.1, read as the reverse complement.
ATTAGTGCTCCATATTTTTTATGTAAAGAATTTAATTGTAAATAATTTTGTAATTTAATTAGTATTTAATAATTGAATGAATGATTAAATTAAATTGTACGAACAGGACCATCATTTCAATTACAGTACAGGATCCGGACTCACCAAACCGCAGTGTGGTAGCTTGAATGGGAGTCGAACTAGATTCAAATTTCATAAAGCTATTCATACTACCGTACTGCCAGTGTTTACTATGGAAATATAAGTTTCAAGTTCTTTTGAAATTGTCTTAAAGCTTTTGTTGAAATTTGTAAGTTTTGAGTTTAAAAACTGAAGATTTGTTCTTTTTTCCGTGGTAAAATGACCGTAATTACAACAGCACGCAATTACTCTTTTTTTAAAATATTTTATGTTCATACACGAAACATTCTCATTTATATTTTATTACGAAATGCTAGGTGGTCAGATGTCAGCACTGTAGCGCGATGCAAGCTGCAATTACCGTATTTCTCCGTCTTCTGGGGTTGTGTTACTTACTCTAATTATAATTACCTGTCTAACAAATATTTAATTAGGTGAATACTTGCTACCGAAGTCGCGCGATGAATTTAGAGCAACTTTTCGCCTCTGTGGTAAGGTTGTTGTTTTACCTAGCAGATGTTTCCTGTTGTTTACTCAACGGGAACTAGTTTTTTATTTCTTGCACACCCTAAGACACGCACCCTTTGTCAGTCTTTGTTGAGCTCTTCAGCAAGAATTGTACAGGATGTTCAGAAATTTGAACAAATTTTTAGGACAAGTAGAGGAGACCAAAATAAGATTTTTTATGTTTTACAAGGTGTTTGTTTTAAGTTTGCCAACATTTCTATCTCGAGAACTATTAACAAACAAATCTTAAATATAAATAAATATATCATCACGCCTTTTACCCATTACTGGGTGTGGCACTCTGCTGAAGCAGATCTCGATAAGTAAAATAAATATAAAATAAAATAAGTGATATATTTATATGCGTAAAGTGCAGTTACCAGCCGTCAAATCACGGCCCTCAAAGATGTTAGTGGAGAGGGAGCCACAGGGATAATTTTAATGTGATGAAAATGTTTGTCGGTTGTGGGAATCGAACCAGGGTTCTCAGGATCCAAAGACAGACGCGATATCACTGAGCCATTACCCCATACAAAAAAAAATTATTATATAAAAAAAATAAGATTGTGTCTCAATAGTTCGGATTCCCGTAAAAGATACTGTAATTAGGATTCAGTTCCTATTGTGCTGAGTAACAAAGAAATAAAATAGATATTTATAAGTGTGATGTGTATATACATTTAAATCATTATTTAAATTATTATTATACATGATGTATACCAATTAGTTGAATTTAATTTAGTTACTTATATCATTTAAAATTTAATTGCTGTATATTATATGGAGACAATAAACAAATTATATCATCAGTTAAAGTAGACAAGGTTAGAACAATGACAAAATTATTAATTCAATTACTACGTGTCATTTTTAATGATTAGTGTTTTCTATACTTTGTTCCATGTATAAAATCAGTACAGAATATTTTTAAATTTATAATAGTTATTTATGTACCAAGGGTAAAAACAGGCGTTTCTGGCCCGTGACATGATTGTTAGTACGAGGCGCAAAGTGTCAAGGACTAATAACATGCTCAGGAACAGAAACACTAATTTCACCAGTAATATATACAATATTTCATGCACAACAAAATAACATTTAATTATATGTCAAAAGATGTACATAGGTTAAAAAACAAACAAAAGTCAAACTAACATTTTGCAGAATCAAGTATTCACAATAAACAAAAATTATCATTTTATTTATGTATCCATAGGATATATTTCTTTTTGGCCCACTTTTTAAGGCTATACATAAAATACATTTTTAGGCACTTGTTTTCATTTTATCATATTTATATTCCAAATTGATGCAAGATTAAGTAAAATAAGGTTATAAATGCATTATTAGTTCGTTTAATATAATTTTCTCTAAAAATACAGTGGAGACTTCAACGATGCGTCAAGACACATTACATTACTTTTCATTTTTTTGCTTATAATTTTTTAGTTCAAGTCAAAAACCTTTTTAATTACTCGAAGTGAAACTAAAAACTGATACAGTTAACCGTATATTTTAAAACCGTTTTAATGATTTACTGTATACCAGTTTAGATATTTAATCTTTTTTTATTAGGTTAAATAACATCATTATTTCTATTTAACTGTTTCATTTATTGTTTAGCTTTTGTTTACATCTTGTAGATTTTATCAGCACAGCTGAAATATTTACATATTTATTAAAAAAAAATATAGTTAAACTTGCGTTTACTAATTAAGTACCTGATTAATTAACAAGAGCTCATGCTTTCAAATATCCAAAAATTCGATTGAATATCAGTTACTGTAATTGAAATATAGTTCCTGTTGTACAGAATAATAAATCAATCAATTAGTACAAAAGAAGGATAATTAACAAAATGGAAATAGAAATGTGATAATTTTAAAATGACGCAAAAGTATAGTCGATAATTAGAGCTAATCATTTGAACTAAGAGATTCTGTACAATAAAATACGTCGAATAAATAAATAATTTACGACATATACTAAACATTAATAGTACTATAGTTATGATTAGCCAATATTTTTAATTTGAAGTGTGTGGCACTTAACTGTGTAATAATTACCATACCTACATATAGCTATAATAAAACTATATTTATGTAGTTGATATCAAAGCCTGAAATTATTTTTACGCCATTTTATGTTTACTGCTTCTAAATGAATATCATATTCATAAACTGATGTTTGCTGGGCTATTAACAATTTATTAATAGATCTTCATTACTAAACTGTTATGGAACTGATGATTTATCTTGTCTGACAATATATCAAATAATCACTTGAGATGATTTTGATATGTGGAACGTATATCGAATGAAATATTGGTGAACCTGGATCCTTGGAATAAATGGATGGATTTGATTCAAGATTTATTACGTGAATAAGGGATGAGATGATCTTTGTATGAAAGGAATTATGAATCCTATACTCTAATAGCAGCATTTCTTCTCCGTCTGATTTGAAAATATAATAGTTATTTATGTACCAAGGGTGAAAACATGTCCAGGGACAGAAACGCAAATTTCACCCGTGGTTCATACAATATTTTGTGCACAACATAATAACATTTATTTATATGGGGTAGCTAGCTCAGTGGTATCAAGTCGACCTGTAGGTCCTGAGAACCCTGGTTCGATCCCCACAGCCGACAAAACATTTTCACCAATTTAAAATTACCCCTGTGGGTCCCACCAGACTAACATCTTTGAGAGCCGTGATTTATCGGCTGGTAACCGCACTTCACGCGCATAAATTTATCACTTACCGAGATCTGCTTCGGCAGAGTGCCACACTCAGTAATGGGTAAGAAGCGTGATTATATATTTATTTATTTATTTATATATGTTCAAAAGATTAAAATATGTACATAGGTTATATGTCAAAATGACATTTTGTAAAATCAAGTATTCACAATAAATAAAAATTGTCATTTTATTTATATATCCACAGGAATTATTTTTTTATGGCCCACAGGCCAAAAAGAAGTGTTGAAGTCTGCTTTTTAAGGCTAAAATAAATTAATTTCGGCCTGGTTGTGTATAAAACGAATAAAAGTCTTCAGAAATTCAATATTACTTTTTAAAATTTTATTTGGACGTTTCGAGCTAAAATTTCCGAGTGAAGCGCGCTTTTCCAGAAATTGTAAATAAATTGAACTAATAAATAAATGTTCAGTGAATGTTTCAAGGGTTCGTGCTACCCCATTTTATAGAATTAACCGTGATAAGAATGACCTAAAATGGCATGATTGTCTATATATTTTATAATACTATAGAGAGAGGAATATAGCTAGAAATAGTTAAAAACCAAAAAAATAATGCTACAATTATAATTTAATATAGACAATTATTTTGCAAATCGTTACGCATGCCTTTATTAATAAACTAATTATTTTACAGTCATTAAACATCACGAAAACAGTTCACTTATTTCATTAAATACCCGTTAACTGCCTTTAAGTTATTTTAATATTTTGGTTTCTAAATAACAGTTAGAAGAAAAATATGCCAGTAATAAATTAACACTTCACGTTTACGCCAGAACATCTGAGCATCTACTTGACCAAGAAGCAGAAGAGGAAGAAGAAGTGTTAGTAATTATTTAGCAAATAGATGGCACTGAGAAATATTTACTTGTCTTGTAGAAAGTGTGAGAAATAATTTGAAATTTCCAATAATTGGTTTGCGAAATTCAACTGAAAAACATATTAAATCGTAATCAAACATATGGTAAATAATTCTTGAAAGATTAACGGTGACCCTTAGTTCCTAACAGTGCCTCTGACATAACGTAAAGTTAACGTAACGCAGGTGCAATGCCATATGTGCAACATGCGTATCCGTTACCTGTCGCTCTTGCTCTATCTCTGTCTTATGCGCTAGCGCAACATAAATCATATCTTTCTCAATTGTTCATTTGTTACTTGATGTCCATGTGTACACAATACACACCATTCAAATCATTAAACAGATTGACAGAAGTCGTAAACATATTTGACGTTCTTTTACATTGATAAGAATAGTAAATAATATCTATTGTAATATTATTGTACTCAAATTGGGATCTGCAATTGCAGAACTACTAAACAATAAGAAGTTGTAGATCCGAGGGCGCTATACTCGAGTTGATTGCTTTGTGTTTCTTCAAGAAAAAACAAACCCCCATTAAGTATGGCTGAGTGGTATCGAGTCAGCCTATGGATCCTGAGAATCCTGGTTCGATCTCCACAGCCGACAAACATTTTCACCAAATTGAAAATTACTTCTGTGGCTCCTCCACCACTAAAATCTTTGAATGCCGTGATTTGACAGCTGGTACGTGCATAAATATATCACTTACCGAGATCTACTTCTGCTGAGTGCCACACCCAGTAATGGGTAAAAGGATGATGATATATTTATTTATTTTATTTATTTAAGAAAAAATAAAAGAAGTCATATTTTCACAATTCAAATTAAATAGGTGGCTCAGTGGTATCGAGTCGGCCTGTGAATTTAAAAACTCGGGTTCGATTCCCACAGCCGACAATTTTCACTACATAAAAACTACCTCTGTAGTTTCCCCTACAATAATATCTTAGAGAGTCGTGATTTGACGGTTGGTAACCACACACGCAAAATATATAACTCAATTTACAGTGATCTGCTACGGCAGAGTGCCACACCCAGTACTGGGTAAAAGGTTCAGTCGTATCCGGGTTCGATTCCCACAGCCGACAAAAAAATGTCACCATATTAAAATTACCCCTGTGGCTTCCCTACCACTAACATCTTTTGGAATCGTGTTTAAATTTTATATCACTTTTATATCACCCAGTAATGGGTAAAAGGCGTGATAATATATTAAATTATTTTTATTTATAATGAACATCGACTGTTTGTTTTGCTTCTAGTTTGTTATTTGTTTGGTTGTAAGAATTTGGCCAGACGTTTATCTCTATAGTAAAAGATTACAATCTTACGAATATGGAATCGTCTATTCGTTTGAGTTAAGTTGTGGCAAAACCAGATTAGAGTAATGTGCGTTCTTATAACGCAACGGAGGTAACGGAATTGTACCGATAAGGTCAGACGAGACTGTACGATAAACGATACAGGAAACTATCAAATCTCCAATAAAAACAATTCAGAAATGAGAAATTATATTTATTATTTATGCTACTCTGTACAACAGGAACTCAATCCCAATTACAGTACAGACTCCGGACTCATCAAGACACAGTGTGGTAGTTCATACATTTTTAGCTTCAGTGGGATTCGATCTTCGGATTCGAATGCCGTAACGTTAACCATACCACCCTACTGCTAAACATATAATTATTAATAAAGGGGGAGTCATAGAAATAATTTTAATATGACAAGGTCTTTCAAAAATATATTTTATACACAACCTTGCCCAAATTCATGTGTTTTAGCCCTAAAAAGCGGACTTAAACACTTATTTTTGGCTCTAGGGCTATAAAAAAAATAATTTCTATGGATACATAAATAAAATGACAATTTTTGTTTATTGTGAATACTTGATTTTATAGGGCTAGCTAGCTCAGTGGTATCAAGTCGGCCTGTGGATTCTGAGAACCCTGGTTCGATTCCCACAAGCGACAAACAATTTTCACCATTTAAAAAAACTACCCCTGTGGCTTCCCCACCACTAACATCTTTAGGGGCCATGATTTGACGACTGGTAACCGCACTTCACGCGCAAAATATATCATATTCCGAGATCTGCTTCGGCAGAGTGCCACACCCAGTAATGGGTAGAAGGCGTGATGATATATTTATTTATTTTATTTTTAATTTTACAAAATGTCATTTTGACATATAACCTATTTACATATTTTAATCTTTTGAACATATAATTAAATGTTATTTTGTTGTGCATAAAATATTGTATGTACTATGGATGAAATTAGCGTTTCTGACCCAAAGAATGTTATTATCCCTCGGCGCTTTGCGCCTCCTGTTAATAATCATGCCACGGGCCAGAAACGCTTGTTTTCACCCTTGATACTTAAATAACTATTTTTCAATTTCTTTAAAAATATGAAGTAGTGCTAAATTTCTTTTTAAAAAAAAGAGTGGAATTCGAACTTGGGATCTTCGAATTTAAATGCCTTACCACCGTACTACCCGACTTCATAGTAAGTAACATTCTACATACAAAAAAATGTTTTAAATTTAATGCTTGAAGAACACACGAACATTTATACTTGATAATAAAATTACATAATGACTTCACTGACCTACAATTCATAGCATAATTTTCATATTTGAATTGAAAATTGTACAACTAGGTAAGTGAAATACAAAAGAATCCGTTAGTGAAAAATCCACGAATAATAATTTCTCCGGGAGTGTTGATCCGTTAGAAGAAGAATAAATCATAACTGGTGTAGAGTCTGTAGACTACATTCTAGTACTAGTGCTAGTTCCTAGTTCCCATTTACACAATGACCTTTGAACTCTCGCACAGACGAAGACCGTCGCTAACTGTAAACCGGAAACGCACGCATGCTCGCATCGACACACGCACTGCATATGTCGTGCTGTGTCATCTTCCACTATGTGGAGATATTGTGTAAACAGCATAATTCAATATTTACCCAGAGCACGGTACTTCTACATTACACTGTTTCTCCACAAAATTCTTACTGAAATATTATATAAATAAATATATCATCACGCCTTTTACACATTACTGAGTGTGGCACTCTGCCGTAGCAGATCTCGGTAAGTGATATATTTATACGCGTAAACTGTCAAATCATAGCCCCCAAAGAAGTTAGTGGAGGGAGAGCCACGAGCCACAGGTATAATTTTAAATTGGTGAAAATGTTTTGTCGGTTGTGGGGATTGAACCAGGGTTCTTAGGGTCCACAGGTCGACTTGATACCACTGAGCCATTACCCCATTATAATTTATAATTATTTTATAATTTTAATTAATTAATTTATTATTTAATAATTATTTTATAATAAATTTAATAATGATTATATAAAATAAATACATCACGCTTTTACCCATTACTGGGTGTGACATTCTGCTGTAGCAGATCTCAGTAAGTGATAATATTTATGCACGTGAACTGTCAAATCACACCCCTAAAGATCTTAGTGGAGGGAGAGCCACAGGGGTAATTTTATAAATAAATATATCATCACGCCTTTTACCCATTACTGGGTATAGTAGATAGTAGAGGTAATTTTTATGTGGTAAATATTGTTTGTCAGCTGTGGCAATCGAACCGAGATTCTCTAATCCACAGACCGACTCGATCATACATAATATTTCAGTACGGGATAGGTGGCTTGTGAATTAGAGAACCTGGGTTCGATTTCCACAGCCGACAAACAATTTTCTCCACATTAGAATTATCCATGTGGCTCTCCCACCACTAAGATCATTGGTGGCCGTAAAAGACTAATGCTGGGTTGCATGAAAGTTTTATCGGTTCATTAGCAACTAACGGTTGAATAAATTTCAGAAAATCGCTATTGATACTGTTGCTAGATAAACAATTCTTTAACTAAAGAGCTCTTTATTTTTTTTTTGCAACCCAGCATTATTGATATATTTATATTTATTTATTTAATTATATCTTGTATAATTTTCGTCAAACATTTCTATTCTCAAACACTATTTACGCTTCATCCACATTCATAATTCTATTTATACAAGCTTGTTTCATCTTTCGTGTACGCAAAAACCTTCAATTATATCCATCCATTTATTTCTAAGGATTCTATACAGTCCCCACAATTTCACCCATACCACCCTTACACTTCTAACACCACTCTTCTCAATCTTGGACTCATCAATTCCCACCACGACATCCGATGACACTGCATACTTACAAAGTATTGTCTGGTTGTGTCCACCACGTGCTGGTTATCTGCAAGAGATAGATATAATTTGAATGATTGCACGCGGTGATCCACTCGGTGGCAATTCATCAACGAGGGCCTTGAGACTCCGTGCTACCGCAGCTGTTGTAAGTATTCAGAATATGCCAGAACTGCCGCGTTGCAGATCTGCTGATTTAGATTCCTTCGGACAAGATTTATTGGCTTGTTTTAATTATTTTGTATATGGATTCTAACTTACTACGAAAAAGATTTTTTGCCCTCGAGGCTTTGATGATAACCATCTAGTTAAATTAGTTGCGGCTAAATTGGGTACATAAATATTTTGACGGAGATAGCAAACTTCTAAATATTGTTTGTTTATTTGTGTGTTAACAAATACATTTTAATTAAAGTACAACGTTTCTCTTCTTTAGATTCCACTATAAGTTCTATGTTGTATTTCAAGGTTACCGTGATCTGCAATTGCAGAATTTAATTAAATAACCTGTAATCGTGTGAAATTCACTTTCTAAAACAAGCGCAGGGACGACACTCTCTTCGTTTCTTATCTTTTTTATTCGTTTTCTGATCTTACATTGAGTGTTTAACTGCAATTGAGTAGAATTCATTTTCAAAAACGAGCGTAGAGCGACACTCCCTTTCTTATCTTTTAATTCGTTTTCAGTTCCTACATAGAGTGTCAAACTGCAATTGTGTGGAATTCAACTTCAAAAACAAACGTAGGGATGACACTCCCTTCGTTTCTTATCTTTTTTATTCATTTTCTGATCTTACATTGAGTTTTTAATTGCAATTGTGTGGAATTCATTTTCAAAAATAAGCGTAGAGCGCCACTCTCTCCCTTTCTTATCTTTTTGTTTCATTTTCAGTTACTGCATTGTGTGGACTTTTCTTTCATATACAAATGCAGGCTATTGCTTTCATCTTTTCTAATCTTTGTAGATTCGTTATTAGATTCGGTGTTAGGAGTAAGCGTGAGTAATTTGAGATGTTTTATGTATATGTTATGTATGTCGAAGAAAGAAGATGAATGATAAGTGAATAGGAGTGATTGGACAGATGTGATTGAAGTTTTGTTGTGTGATAAATGATTTCGAATGTAATAAATAAATGAGTTTATATGGACTGATCTATGAATGTTGTTAAAATGAGGGTGGTGTGTTTGGATGAGAATATTTGATGAGGACTGATTATTTGTTGTATGTAATGAGTGAATATTTTAGGACTGATTTTAGGGTTCGTGCTACCCCATTTGATGGGATATAGCGTGATAATATGTATGTACGAGATCATGACTTTGTACTTCACTGACCTCAAAAACTAAAAATATAACTACGTTTTAGTGATTCGAATTGGAATCAATTTTCTATTATATAGAGTAGCAAGTAACCCTCAAATAAAAATCAGTAACCAAGGCTACAAGTAAACAATATTAGTTTTACTTTTAGTAAGAAAAACTAACAATGAAGTGTGCGCTGTTTTGCGGTGGTCGTCGAATCGAGACGCGATGTGACAATGTGTGTGCGTGTGTGAGTGTGTGTGTGTGTGTGCGCGTGTGCGCGTGTGAGCAGCTAATCTCTCTAGAGCCTACGCAGATCAAATTAAAACAGAAAGCAAGAGCTTCGTGCTCTGAAGATGTGGTAGAGACACAGAGTCAGGCAGGAGCAACGAACATACGGTAATTATTATAAGAAAACTGTAATTTTAATTGCGGGATTATTCCAAGAACGCATGGTAGGATGCTGCAGCCGCCAAAGCAGACTTTGCCAGTAGTTTTTATTACAGCGGTACTCAAAGAATGGTCACGATCGTAACGATGACACTTTAGATTAGACACGTACATGCTACATAATATTATTTTTAATTTGAATACGAAAATTTACGTGTATTATATATCTACGAATATAGACGAAATATACCGGGTGGTGCTTCGTAAGGGTGAAATATGTAAAATTATAATGTTGTAATTTCCTGTTTCCTTAATTATTTTAAGCAAAAAAGTATCAAATAAAAGTTTCAGAACATCAAATTCTACAGCTAAAAATGAATAAACAAAATTAATTTTGCATGCTTCGTAACGGCGTAAATTAGATCTGAAAATGATGAAAATTGCTTCAAAATTATCGATGGAATTGAAACAAAATTAAACGTTTGAAGTTTTATCTATCAATACTGTCAAAATAAATGAAGGTAATAATATAAAGAAATTAGTCGACCTGTGGATTCGAAAACCCGAGTTCGATTCTCACAGCCGATATACAATTTTCACCACTTTAAAACTACCCTTATGGCTTCCCCTCCACTATCATCCTTGAGGGCCGTGATATCACTTACCGAAATCTGCTACACCAGAGTGCAACACCCAGTAATGGGCAAAAAATAAATATAAATATATCATCACGTCTTCTACCTACTACTGGATGTGGCACTCTACCGTAGCAGATCTCGGTAAGGGATATATTTATGCGCGTGAAGTGCAGTTACCAACCATTAAATCACGGCCCCAATAATGGGAGTGGTGGTGGAGCCACAGGGGTAGTTTTAATGTGGTAAAAATTGTTTATCGGCTGCGGGAATCCCGTTTGTCAAATCCACAGGGTGACTTGATACTACTGAGCTACCTACCCCATAAAAGGTAAAAAGCGTGATGATATATTCATTTATTTTTTATCTTTGTGATTATAAGCTCAAGTCAATATAAATAACTCTTGTTTGCAAAACGAGAGCGCTACCAGGAAAGTACAACACTAAATATAAAGCACATAAAAAGTCATCTTTATCACATAATAAAAATAACTTTTACCAACTGAAACTTTACCAACTTTGTAGTGTAAAAAATCTGGTGATTATCGTAAAAGTTGAAAATATACAAGCATAGCATCTTAGTGGTAATTTCTGGACGTAACTTTGTGCGTTCTAACATAACGCTAGCCGGCTAGTAATTACAGTCAGTCATGTGCTGAGTTTATTACCGAATTATCAACGAGCGGTGCGAATGTAACCAGATTAGAACGCGGTCACTTAAATGCAGAACCGCGCCGATGCACTTTTTAACCGCGGAACAGTTAATGCAGAGCGGCTAACTAGTGTTTAATCAGACGTGTAATTAGTGAGTGTAACGTGTTATTGATCGATAAACCGACACTAACAAATTAGTTGATTGCTAATTGGTACACTCGCGGCCTACAACTTGAACGCCATTTTTATATGAATTATGAGTATCTGTTTTATTCTAAAATTAAAAATAAATATGTCACGCCTTTTACCTATTTCTGGGTGTCGCACGTTTCGCGGAGCAGATCGTGATATATGTATGCGCGTGAAGTTCAACACTGCTTTTACCCATTTCAGGGTGTGGAAATCTGCCGTAGCAGAACGGGGTAAGTGATATATTTATGCGCTTGAAGTACGGTTTCCAGGCGTCAAATCACGGTTCTCAAAAATGTTCGTGGGGGAGGAGCTACAGGGGTAATTTTAATATGATGAAAATGGTTTGTCGGCTGTGAGATACGAACCCGGGTTCTCAAATCCACAGTCTGACTCGATATCACTTAGCCACCTACTTCATATAATGTTTAGAATTAAGTCTTGCATCCAATGGGTTAGATGGGTCAGTGGTATCGAGTCAGCCTGTAGATTTGATACCTCCGGTTCGATTCTCGCAACAGACAAACAATTTTCATCACATTAAAAGTTCCCCTGTGGTTCCTCCTCCACTAACATTTTTGAGAACCATGATTTGATGGCTGGTAACCGCAATTTACGCACAAAATATATCACTTACCGAGATCTGCTACGGCAGAATGCCACACCCAGTAATGGATTAAAGGCGTGATAATATATTTATTTATTTATTTTTATTTATTTATAAATGAAATAAAATATATGAGTCAAAATATTCATTGAGTTGGCCTGTAGATCCTGAGAACCCTGGTTCGATTCTCACAGCCGACAAACAATTTTCATCACATTAAAACTACATCTGTGGCTCCCCTTCCACTAACATCTTTGGTGGCCGTAATTTTACGGCTGGTAATCACACTTCACGTGCAAAATATATCACTTACCGAGATCTGCTACGGCAGAATGCCACACCCAGTAATGGGTAGAAGGCGTGATGATACATTTATTTTATTTTAAAAACTTAGTTATTGTTTTTCTACAAATTATTTTACAAAAAAAAAATGGTTAGACTGTACACATTATTGCAAATACATAACTGCAACTAGAATATGATTGCATTTATTCCGTTCCCTATAATTTCTCATCACATTCTATTCACCGTTCGTTCATCAGCCTAGCTGTATTCAAAACGTGCACAAATGTTTGCCAGTAGCACAGTTACACAAACACTATCACTTAGTGAACGTATTGTCTACGAAGGCTTGAAGAACTTGATACTTCATACAAGCAGCTAATGTGTATCTACTCTTGTTATCAATAGTCGTTAGTTAAAGACGACACGATATGAATTAGTTAACGGCACTAGGACATGCCGACTTTAAGGCTTACGACTTTCGTATACATTCTTCCGTTAGAGTTGAAAATTTATGTATGTTAATAAAAACCGGATTCTAGTAAAAATTTGCATTTTATCAGAATGAAATGGAGACATAAAAATAGTTAACCTCAAAATTTTGTCATTATTTAATATTTATTGTATGTACATTCTTATCATTCTTTTTTAATGTATCATTATTTCTTTGACCCATTATTGGGTGTGACACTGTCGTAGCAGATCTCAGTGATATATTTAGAAGCGTGAAATGTAGTTACCAGCCATCAAATCACGGCCCTCATATGTTAAGAGAGGAGAAGCTACAGGGGTAGTTTTAACCGACGAACATTTTTCACCACATTAAAATTACCCCTATGGCTCCCTCATCACTAATATTTTTGAGGGCCGTGTTTGAACGACTGGTAACCGCACTATATTGTCATAAATATATCACTTACCGAGATTACTATAGCAAAGTGCCACCATATATATATATATATATATATATATATATATATATATATATATTTATTTATTTATTTACTACTGAATTTTATAATCGTACTACAATTGTTTAAAAAAACACATGACAATAATATATTGTAAAGTAAATTTTATGGATATTTCAAATTTGTAATAAAAATATAATATAAATTCAAGTTTTGTTTTGATCGGACTCAGAAATTGGAAGTAATATCATAAATTTTACTACTCTATTGTTTCTACTACATATTCTAGTACAAATGATTTTATATGGCAAAAATCGCTAAATCAATAAATAAACGAGATATTTGATATAATCTATACTTTTAACATGGAGACTTCAATGAGCAGTCACAAAAGAAACCAATTATAAAAATTGAGTTTTTCACGACATACACAGAAAACCCAATTTTCTTTTCTCAAAATAGTCCGGAAAATTAGTTTTCTCTCTCATGGATACCATTTAACAAAAACAAAAAAAATACTTAAAAATAAATTCATTATATTTTATGAAAATTCTTATTCAATAATATTTTTGGATATAAATTGAAGTCAGCGAGATTTGAACGCACGACCACTTTAAATTCAATTAATAAACGTAAGTTTTATCTGGGTTTTATTCACTAGGCTACGATCTGCAACTGCAGAGCACTATATTCAGAACTAATCTATCAAATGACACTGTACTTAATAATCTCGTAGATATAATTTTAATGAGAATGCATTCTTCATAATTTAAAACAATCCGAATGATATTATTATCTCGTAGTCGAGTGCAGCGCCTCGAGGCACTGTCGGCGGATTTAAGAAGCTCTTGTGACATTTAAATTCCAAGAATATGATTGATGATAAATTAATTGCATTTAAATTTGACTCGGATGAGATAATAATGCTCTTAAGTTTTTTCTAGATTTGTTTGTTTTTCAAAAAGTTTTAATTTGATTATCTTTCGTAAGAATTTTATTAGAAGAGTGTATATCACTCAGATGAGATGGTTTCAGCACGTGCAATGAAAAACGAGGAATTATGAAATAAATAAAATAAACATATCACGCCTTTTACACATTACTGGATATGGCACTCTGCCGAAGCAGATCTCGGTAAGTGATATATTTATGCGCGTGAATTGCGGTTATCAGCTGTCAAATCACGGTCCCCAAAGATGTTAGTGGTGGAGGAGCCACAGGGGTAATTTTTTAATTCGTGAAAATGTTTTGCCGGCTCTGGGGATCGAACTAGGGTTCTTTATCCACAGGCCGACGTGATACCACTGAGTCATTACCATTAATTATGAATGTGGATGAATTTGACTATTCCATTTAGGGTAGGTGGTTCAATGTGGATTTGAGAATCTCAATTCGATTCCTACAGCAACAAACAATTTTCACCCCTATGGCTTCCCCTCCACTAACATCTTTGGGGGGCATGATTTAAAATATAAAATAAATATATCATCACGCCTTCTACCCATTACTGGGTGTGGCACAAAGATATTAGTGGTGGAGGAGCCACAGGGGTAGCTTTTGAAATTATGAAAATTGTTTGTCGCCTGTGGGAATCGAACCAGGGTTCTCAGGATCTACAGGCCGACTTCATACCACTGAGGTAGCCACCTCATGATGGCATGATTTGCCGTCTTGTAATCGCACTTCACGCGCAAAGTATATCACTTATCGAGATCTGTTTCGGCAGAGTGCCTCATTCAGTAATGGGTAGAAGGCGTGATGATATATTTTTTTATTTGATAGAATTATAGTGTGATGTTATTTATTTTAATTATTATTATTTTAAATTTCTTTCTTCGTATTATTTTGTAACAGTAAAGATATGAGTTTTATGTTCATATGACAGAAATTCCTCATATTTTTATAGTTTTCTTTATGATACACACATTGTTCACAGCACATTGTTGTCTGCGAAATTATATTTCTTGCGATGGTCTCACAGAAACGAAGTAAATAATTGTCTACCACCTCACATACATACACACACACACACGTAGAGCATAGTATAATATGTACGTTACATTAATCTTCAACTTGAAATTATAATAATTATAATGTAGTTAATTTCATTCTAAACAATGACATCATTATATTTTTACTTGTCGAAGAAATTGTCAATTGTTTTTCAGAAACAAAATCGTTTATTCTTGAGAAGTACTAATAGGAAGTATTAAAAATTACACAAATATAAAAATTATTACTGTGTTGCCATGAACATCGTTTCAACTAGTAGTTTTCAAAATGTGACTCGCGACCCCTCCTCCCAAGGGATCGCAAAGACATTGGTGAGTTTTTAAAAAATTTGTTTCAAACATGTTTCAAAAAATTCATCCAGTTCGATGCTTTCACTTAAATTTTAAGGATTACTTAAATAAAAAATATCTAATCCAATGTTTGACAGTAATGTTAAATAATTCATTTGAAAGGTCGTCTCGTTCATTTAAAGAATTTTTCTCCACTTTAAAATGACCTCTGTGGCTTCCTCTCCACTAATATCTTAGAGACCATGATTTTACGGATGGTAACCGCATTTCACGCGCATAAATATATCACTTACTGACATCTGCTTCGGTAGAGTGCCGCACCCAATAATGGGTAAAATACGTGATGACATATTTATATTTATTTATTTATTTATTTATAAATAACTATTATGGGGTAATGGCTCAGTGGTATATAGTCGGCCTGTCGTCCTAAGAACCTTGGTTCGATCCCCACAGCCGACAAACATTTTCACCAATTTGAAACTACCCTTGTGGCTCCCTCACCACTAACATCTTTGGGGGCCGTGATTTAAACGGCTGGTAACTGCATTTCCCGCGCATAAATATATTACTTACCGAGATCTGCTTCGGTAGAGTACTACACCCAGTAATGGGTAGAAGACGTGATGATATATTTATATTCATTTATTTATTTGTAAATAACTATTTTTCCCTATGGATGAAAAGTATCAGTTTATTCTCTCAATTAAGGGTAGAAAATTGTATTTTTTTAAAAGGGTTGTGACAAAAAAGTTTGTTTTCAACTTCTACACACTAGAATACTGAGAAATCTAGTAGGTAAAGCAAAGCTGAGAATAAATAAATGAACTACAACTAAAATCAATAACACCAGAATGTTTTGTTACGAACAATAGAAAACAAATAAAAACAATATTCATGAAACTTGTACACTACTCATATTTTACACATAATGTTTTATTACGAACAATTGTTTCTATGTAGAATAATCGTTAGTGATTGCGTGTGCGTAATCCAAGATATGATTGAAAGATTAGCGATATCTAGAACGGAAAATGTGATTACTTCTCTTCGTGTGTTATGTCACGTATTAAAACATATCCTGGGTGTTAACGGCAAACTTATCAACTTACAGTTACAACAATAAAATCATTTGATGTCGGAGCAGTAAAACTGCTTTGTTGCGTACGGCTGTAATTGCACAGCACACTGCGATGAGGCACGTTCTGTCAGATACTGCAACGCCGAGGATTATAAGTTCATCATTACTCATTTACATATTTGATCGCGGCGAACAACTACTTATTGCAAATTATTATTTACTTGCTCTACATATACTTATGATTTTATTCAAATTCTTGCTGCTATTTACTCTACTAACTTTATGAAATGGATACATGTTGATCAACTTCAATTATTTCCAAATTCCTTACATTATTTATTAATTTCATTACTTTATGTCAACCAATACTTTCTGTTTTTAAGCATATAATCAATCGATCTGTGGGTTTGAGAACGCGGGTTCAATTCCCACAATCGACAAATAATTTTCACCACTTTAAAACTACCCCTGTGGCTCCCCCTCCTCTAACATCTTTGCGGACCGTAATTTGATAGATGGTAACCCCATTTCACGCAAAAAAATATATCACTTACCGAGATTTGCTACGGCAGAGTGCCATACCTTGTATTGGGTAGAAGGCGTGATGATATATTTATTTATTTTTTTATTTGAAGCATATTTTTCTAAAAGATACGGAGTAGTAGCTCAGTGGTATTGAGTCGTCCTGAGAATCCTAAGAACCCTGGTTCGATCTCCAAAGCCGACAGACATTTTCACCAATTTAAAATTACCCCTGTGGCTCCTCCACCACTAACATCTTTGGAGGCTGTGATTTGACGGCTGATAACCGCACTTCATGCGCATAAATATATCACTTACCTAGATCTGCTACGGCAGAGTGCCATATCCAGTAATGGGTAAAAGGCGTGATATATATTTATTTATTATTTATTTTAAATCAATATCTACACAATAACATAATATCTACACAATAACATAATAGTATATTACATAATAAGTCAGGAAAGTGATATTTTACTTGACGAAGCGATTGTTTGAAGTACGAGGCCACAGGCTGAGTATTTTAATCCGCTGAGTCAAAATTTTGATAGCATTTTAAATTTTCTTCAAGGATATAAATGAATTAAAATAGTGAAAAATAATAATAGTAGCACGAGTGTTTTATACTATTTTCTCTGTTTCGGCTTTTCTTTGCATCATTTCTTTATAAAAATGGTTGACATTAAAGGACATTTTTGATTGGTGACAATGATTTTCAATTAATTTTGTCCGTTGCCTAGATATTGGTGTAAATTGTGTTTCTTTATTTTGTCAGTTGCCTAGGTATTTTATGTATTTAATACAGCTGTACCAATCTATGATAACAATAGTTTTACAATGAAGCTCATTCTAGCATCAATATGTTATTTTAATGCCAACACAGAGAGAATTAATACCTATTCAATAAAATAACAACTATTTTTCCCAAACAAAGATGATCTAACAGGGCAGTGTACTCTCATAGTCCTCCTCCTCTTCAGAGCCAAAAAATAATAAATCAAAGTTTTAATCATTCACGATGGAGGCACATAATAATTATGTTATAATATCCAAGTACATTACAATGCTTGGCACGCCACTAATAACAGGTATCCCAAACTCAAAATACATACATTAGCACCGCTGTATATGTGTGTTGATGATGACGTAATCTCCTCCACCACGTGACCGCTCGCTGCACGTGCCCTGCATCGCAATCACGCAGCTCACGCGCAATCACGCGCTTCCTGGACCTGGTGCATGGTTACAAGGTCATCGCGTGAGCCTGCGTGTGTGTGTGTTTGTGTCATATGATCATGGTTGAGATTATCTAGTAGATATTAGATATCTTTCAAGGTAAAGTCGGTTATGTAGTGTATTAATAAGTAATAACAGTGATGATCTTTTGTTTGTTGCTGTGGAAACAATAGGGCAGGAAACGGAAACGAAGCTTCCATTTATAGATTTATTTGTTTGTTTATTATGCTGCTTAAATCGCAAGTATAGTATAAGAGAGCTATTACTTAGGTAGGTGACAAGTTACAACCTAATGGGGGTCTTCCACTATTTTTTCTTGGACGATTGAATTAAGGTATTTATTCTAACATTTATATGGGGTGGCTAGCTCAGTGGTATGAAGTCGGCCTGTGGATCCTGAGAACCCTGGTTCGATTCCCACAGGCGACAAACAATTTTCATAATTTCAAAAACTTCCTCTGTGGCTCCTCCACCACTAACATCTTTGGCGGCCGTGATTTGACGACTGGTAACCACACTTTACGCGCAAAATATATCACTTACCAAAATCTGCTACGACAGGGGTAAAATCCGTAAATGCAGTTTTACAGGAACTTCAAAACAAATGAATTGTTTATATTTATTGCTCTGCACACTTTATCAGTATCGTGTAAAGTCTTTCGCAAATTCGATGCAAATTACAAAGAGGTATATCTTAATAACCTCACTGCTAAGAGGATAAAACAAGATTCTAACTCCTGTACTGCTGCAGGACGTTGTAAATTATCCTTTATCATATCTGTACATTGTGTAAGGATGTATGTATGTGTGTGTGTGTTTGTGATATACACATGTGTTAGGACTGTGTGGGAAGGACAAATGTGCCGGTGATTTAGTGTGTTCGTCGATTAATGAACCTGATATTGTTTTGCTATAAAAACAAAGTTGATCTCTATTTTTTCAAACACAGACAAAAAGCTGCTTCTACAAGCTCGGTTTATGGTTGTAATAAAAGGATGGTTATATACATGACCCATCGTATTAGGGTAGCATGAACCCTTATAATATTTACAGTTTGTCAACGGCCATGGCTGCACTCGTTGGAACTGATCTATGCGATAACGCGAGTTAAGCAACGTTGCGCGCGGGCAGTACTTGGATGGGTAACCGTCCAGAGAAACCTGCGTTGCTGTTGGCTATAAACCTAAAACGCAGGGTCAGGGCGTAATGGCGGCATATGACCATAGCAGTAGCACAGCTCGATCACTGCCCCCAAAGATGTTAGTGGAGGAAGAGCCACAGGAGTAATTTTAATATGGTGAAAATTGTTTGTCGGCTGCGGGAATCGAACCGAGGTTTTCAAATCCACAGGCCTACTGGCCACCACTGATTGATTGTAGTGTAATTAAAATTTCGAAGTAAAAGCTAAAAAAAATAGTGTTGAAGTTCGCGAACAATTACGTGTTAATTTAATATAAAAACCGTTGTTTAAAATTTGTGTGTCAGTCATTGTTCCGTAAACAATTCCGTGTCAAAATAGGTCAGTATTTTCACCAACACTTAGTTCTGTGTGCCTCGAGATTCACTAATTAAACAAATATACAGTTAACTTAGTAAGTTGCATTCATTTAAAACTTTAATTAACTAGTCGACCGCTATTCGCAAGGTCGGGTTTCAACAGACCAAATCTCACTACTGCAGAATAGAAATCGCAGACAAGCCATTGTTAGATATCAAATATGAAACGTGTTGTAAACTGATGATACTGTCAATGATGTCGGGAAAGTAGTGACAGCTTTTATCGACTGATAAAATGGGTTCGACATTTTGTAAATGACCTAATTTAATTCTGCTAACTTGAAGTTTTTGACAGTTTGATAAACGCTTAAATAATAGTTATTTATGTATCAAGGGTGAAAACCAGTTTCTGGCCCGTGACATGATTATTAGGATGAGGCGCAAAGCTCAGTGCCAGCTAATTTCACCCGTGGTACATACAATATTTTATGCACAACAAAATAACATTTAATTGTATGTTCAAAAGATTAAAATATGTGCATAGGTTATATATGTCAAAATGACATTTTGCAGAATCATGTATTCTCAATTAACAAAAATTGTCATTTTATTTATGTATCAATAGGGATTATTTTTTATGGCCCTAGGGCCAAATAGAAGTGTTTAAGTCCGCTTTTTAGAGCTAAAACAAATGAATTTCGACGCGGTTGTTCATAAACTATATTATATTGCAGTTTAAAACAGAATAGTTATTTCGTTATTTGAATCAAACTCGATACCACTGAGCTACGTACTCAATGATTATATAATTTGATACACTAAAAAACAGGGTGAAATAATATCACCCACAAATACCTCTGGAGGGTGAATAATTGAACAAGTTATGTAACCGAATCACGTAGTCCATCTTTATAGCGATATAAACAAGCATATTACGTTCATAATACCCATATTATTAAATCATAATCAATAATTACCCAGATAATGAGCAATTAGTTTGAGACTGATATTATATTGACTTAACCATTAAACAGTTTATATCATAATATGAAAATATCATCTAACATAATTAATATTCGCCTTTATGATTCAATTTATTTCTTACTCCATACATAATTAATTAGAGATTAGAAAATTCCATTGTAATGAGAAAGTCAGAGTCACTCGTTCAAGATCATCCGCATTAAAATATTTTTGTAATTAGCTATCATGTAATTATATGGCTGAAGCTGAAACTGAAATAGAGCTCCCGCTGAGAACATATTCAGAATAAGTGTACGCACACAAGGTTTATTTAGTCATAATATTTTTGGTTTATTTGTGCAATCAGCGTTTACAGAGAATACCTAGCATATATTTCTTTGATGCGTGCAATAATTTATTGTTTTTTAATTGGAATAAATAATAGTACAGGGTGATCAGAAGGAATTGTTTCATTCGGCAATAAAAAAATCTACTTGAAATTGGTCAATCTGATACATAAATTCATTTCTTGTTGTTGACAGTGACATTTGAAAATTTAAAATTAAATTTGTGTATATTTATAATTACTTAAGTAAATAAAATATATCATCACACCTTCTGCCCATTACTGGGTGTGGCACTCTGCGGAAGCAGATCTCGGTAAGTCATATATTTTGCGCGTGAAGTGCAGTTACCAGTCGTCAAATCATGGCCCTCAAAG
The DNA here is from genome assembly GCA_911728475.2 of Pterostichus madidus. NCBI lineage: Eukaryota > Metazoa > Arthropoda > Insecta > Coleoptera > Carabidae > Pterostichus > Pterostichus madidus. The sequence continues at coordinate 40,346,334 of OU452307.1, read as the reverse complement.
AGTGGTAGGGGTGGGGGAGCCACAGGGGTAGTTTAAAATGGTGAAAATTGTTTCTCGCCTGTGGGAATCGAACCAGGGTTCTCAGGATCCACAGACCGACTTGATACCACTGAGCTATCTACCCCATATGTGTAATATCTTTAATCGAGTTAGCTCTGTCTTAACTAGAGTGGTTTAATATATATTTTTATATTATTTTTATAAATCTGTAAAGTGAATATTTTATGAATGATTTTGGGGTTCGTGCTACCCCATTTGAATGGATATATGTATGTATGTTTTTTTGTTTGTTTTTATATATATATATATATTAATTACTGTGTTTCTTTTGTTTCAGGTAAGTAATCATGTTGTTATACTCCACCTAATGCTCTGCAACTTCAGAACAGTACAGTAACTTACAAATATACTTCAATTTCAAAGATTATTTAAAAAGAAATTTGCTTTAAAAAAATAATTATTATCGTGCAAATAATTATGCTAGGGGCCAGATACACTCATTTTAACCGTGGTAGAAGATTTAATTTTATATTAGAAAAATTAAAACAGGTATATTTATGATGAAATGACATTTTACAAAATTAAGTATTAAGTATATGGGTTGGCTAGCTCAGTGGTATGAAGTCGGCCTGTGGATCCTGAGGTACCTGGTTCGATTCCCACAGGCGACAAATTTTCATAATTTGAAAAAGCTATCCCTGTGGCTCCTCCACCACTAACATGTTTGGGGGCCGCGATTTGACGACTGGTAACTGCACTTCACGCGCAAAATATATCACTTACCGAGATCTGCTTCAGCAGAGTGCCACACCTAGTAATGGGTAGAAGGCGTGATGATATATTTATTTATTTATAAGTATTCAAAATAAACAAAAATTGTTATTTTGTTTATATAACGATAAGAAATTATTTTATTATGGTCCTAGGGCAAAAAAATAAGTTTTAAACTCACTTTACATAGCTAAAACACATGAATTTCAGTCCGTTTATGCATAAACATTAATGTGATTCGTACGTCAATGAGTTTTATGATAAAATAATGTTTATTACGTCTGGAATTCCTGTTTGGTTCTGGGAAAATTCAGACGCATTGTTTCTGTTAATAAACGGCGCCAAAGTCATCAGAGAAGAAAATCAGAAGAATATTACACAAATTATATTCATTTCCTGTTGACCTCTACTACCTCGTGATTAACTAGAATCATCTTAGTTATCTGTTGCGTGAAATCTGCGTTGTGAGTTGAGCGCGGATCACAACGTGCGGTTATGATGTGCATTCTTATTAACACGGTCACGCTACTAACTAACGTCCAGCTAACGTGGACGATGCTACCGTGACGATGCCGTCCGCAAACATGTGTGAGAAATTGTGAGAATTTAGCAAATTACAAGTAATTAACCCCTTTATTAGTTGATTATAATGTAAACAAAAGTTGTAGCTACAATTTTTAGAATGTACAACTTTCTTTGGGTGTGAATGAAATAATATACAATTATTTAGGAATTCGAATGGATTATAAACTGTCTAATTGTTTTGAAATTTGAAAGTGATATTTTTCACAGATGTTACGATTTCATATTTAACACGAACCCTAGGAACATTCACTGAACATCTACAGGCAGATTCATAAAGTGGATTAGCGCTAATACCATTTTTTATTTCATTTATAACTCTCTTTTCAATGTACGAAACAAGTTTATTTTAACTTGAGTTATAAAGAAAGTTAATTAGCATCAAATTAAGTTCATTTCTTTAATCTGTCTTAATTTAAAACAGAGTTATAGATAATATTAAAAACGGTGTTACCGCTAATCCGTTTTGTGAATATGCCTGTTAGTTATAAGATAGATTTTGCAATAATTAGTCTCAGACATACAATTCATATTTATAATTCCTTTCATACAAACTCGGTTCATCTTTTCGTCACGTAACAACCTTTTAGTCAAATCCAAACTCCACGCAATCTTTCACCCTCAATTTGATTAAGATAGGACCGCTTCACACGAGCGATGCTTTATAAGAGGAGTTTCTATCGTACGATAAAATAGTTATTTATGTATTACGAGCGTAAAGAGATTCTTTATTATTTGACGATCGTGATACATATATCGACCGTTTATTTTGAAAGTGGTGTAAGTCTATTTTCTCTTGTTTCGAGAAAATTCAAAGTTAAGTTACACAGTTTCTTTTACCAGCCAATTTGAAATTGTACAAAGTATAAACATTTTTTAAGAAATTAAATACTAACTAGTTATAAATAAAAAGTTTAAAATTAAGCATAAATTACGTGATATCTCTTTTTTTTAAATGGGCTATACCACTTTCAAAATAAACGGTCCATATAATTTTTCTTATGACTACGAAATTATCAGTAATAATATAACAAGAGAGTGAGAATAAATTCAAAATAATTTGACAGATCTTTTGAAAACTTGTTGCTAGGCAATAGTCACAAAAGCCCGTAGGGCCAAATGGCAAAATGTTTGAAAAAGATACTGGAGAATTATTTTATAATTTATTCAACTCTCGAGTTATATTTAATTAGATTATTTTTTGACTTAGAGATCGATTCATCAAACTTAACAGATTTTGAACTGGGTTCATATCGATTGATTACTTATTTATGTATTCTTGGAAGTTGTTCCCAAAATTTGTTGGTGTATTTATGTATCTAAAATAGAACTAAATCGATTTTTTTCACACATTTTAGTTGACGCGTTGACAGTATAAATAATTTTTTGACAACTACCTATCATTTGTCACAAACAATAAAGCATGTACAGAGATAATTTCCGGGAATAATCACAAGAGTTTTATTCTCAGTATAATAATGACAGGATTGGTTACAACGCAGACACGTGACATACAATGAAGCATTTCATTGGTTTTGAGAAACGTCAAAAAATGATATATTTGGTTAGTTCAATCTACATTTAACCAATTCATGACAATATATACAATCGAAGTAAATAAACAAAAAATCACATAAATATATACTATACGCTACTGTAATTAAAATTAAGTTCCTCTTAAGCAGAAGAACAAATAAATAAAATAAATTCAAATCTAGCTAACTGTGTGTTACGACATTCGAATTCAAAAAACCCAAGTTCAAATCCCACTCATGCTAATGATATATGAAATCACATACTGCAGTTCGGTGAGTCGGGAACCTGTACTGTAATTGGGATTCAGTTCCTGTTTTACAGAATATCATAAACAAACTACAATCTACATTGTAAAAACTCGTATCTCTTGTTTGAGATTCCACTATAAGCTAGTGTAATAGTTTGTTGTTATGTAGAGTAGCAACTAAATAAACATGTGTTAAAGTTGAAAGGTGCAGTATTAGATTAGCTATCAGTAGTTCGACCAAGTCGAATTTCTTATCTAAAATTCTTTTGTTGCAAGCATTACAAATTTCTGTAGAACACTGGAACAGTACTGTTGTTGTAGAGAAATAATCTACATCAGTGGTTGTCAAACTGTCGATCGCTACCTCCCCGGGAGGCCGCGAACACATTGAGGAGGGGTCGTTGTATTCAAAGATCCGTCCAGTTGAATGCTTTCACTTAAATTTGAAGGGGTTGCTTAAATGAAAAATATCTAATCAAATATTGGACAGCAATGTTAAATAACTCATTTGATAGTTTATCGCGACAAGATTGTGTTATTTAAGGAAAACTTATTATAAAAATTTAAGTAAGTACAACTGTAGCAAAGTTCTTACTGATACATGTTTACTTTACTAATTTCAGAAATCGTGGTTCTATGTTTGTACTAAAACAGTGGCGTACCTAGAACTTTTGCCGCCCAGGGCGGTCTCCAATTTGCCGCCCTTTCTAAGTCAATTAAATGGTGGTTTTATAAATTAAAAAATAAATATAAAATATTGTCAACGGCCATGGCTGCACTCGTTGGAACTGATCTAAGCGATAACGCGAGTTAAGTAACGTTGCGCGCGGGTAGTACTTGGATGGGTGCCCGTCCAGAGAAAACCCACGTTGCTGTTGACCATAATACCTAAAACGCAGATCAGAGCGGAATGGCGGCATATGACCTAAGTAGTTGGTCCGCCAAAGAAGCCACAGAAAAAAATAAAAATAAATAAAATAAATATATCATCACAACTTTTACCCATTACTGGGCGTGGCACTTTGCCGAAGCAGATCTCGGTAAGTGATATATTTATGTCCTTGAAGTGCGGTTATCAGCCGTCAAATCACGCCCCCCAAAGATGTTAGCGGTGGGAGAGCCACAGGGATAATTTTAATTTGGTGAAAATTGTTTGTCGGCTGTGGATATCGAACCGGGGTCCTCAGGATCCACAAGCCAACTCGAAACCACTGAGCCATTACCCCCATTAAATTAATACACATAAATAAATAATTGTAATTGAGATAAACTATAGATGGGGAACTTTTTTGGCATATTTAAATTAGGCAGTAATAAAGGAATTTTTCGAGATAATATTTTCAACCCTACATTGACTTGACGATGAAGAAAAATATTCGAAATCATATAGTAATTCAAAATTCGTAGAAATTGAATAGTAAACTTATGAAGTCGACTAGTTATTTTTTACAAGTGCGGACCGCACCCACCGCATCCCCCTAAATACGCCACTGTATTAAAACAGCCTTTTACAAACTATAATTTTTATCACATAAATAGTAAGGGGGTCGCGAATAGTTATTTATGTACCAAGGGTGAAAATAGACGTTTCTGGCTCGTGACATGATTATTAACACAAGGCGCAAAGCTCCGACGGTTAATAACATGCTCAGAGTCAGAAATGTTAATTTCACCCGTGGTACATACAATATTTTATGCACAACAAAATAACATTTAATTATATGTTCAAAAGATTCAAATATGTACATAGGTTATATGTCAAAATGACATTTTGTAGAATCAAATATTCACAATAAACAAAAATTGTCATTTTATTTATATACCATAGGAATTATTTTTTTTATGGCTTTAGGGTCAAAAAGAAGTGTTGAAGCCCGCTTCTTAGGGCTTAAACAAATTAATTTCGACCCGGTTGTGCATAAAGTACTTATATGTGATTTTTGCCTCCAAAGAGGTCATGGCTGTGAAAAGTTTGCAAACCACTGCACCACATTATTACGGGAAGTACAGTAATATCACCATAATCTTTATTTCTCTATTGAAACCAATTCTGTTCGAGCGATAAACTATAATAGCCAACTAAATTATAACTCTAGTATTTTCTCAAGTTGGAACAAAATTTAATCGATCACAAATTCAACTAACGGTCTGTGGTCTCTTACGATGAATTTGATACAGTCTGTGATTTGACATAAGCCGCCAAAAGTCGATAGAAATATACGTTAGGTGAAGTGTGTATATGACGGTACTGTTATTTTATTACGGTTGCAATTTTCTTGTCGACTTGCATATAATTTTGTGGAGGAAATGTGTGCGTATAACTGCATATATACTTCACTAAACATGAACTAGTCCAGCACTAAGAATTCAATGAATTAGATTTACTACAGGACTGTTAGGATAACTACAATATTACGTGATTTAAAATGAAGTATTGTACAACAATTTCTTATTTTGTGATTCCTTTTACCGGTCGCTACAAAATAGAAATTTTATTATTATGTTTTGCTTGATTTTGATTTTATTTAATTTATCTACGACTGCGATAAATGATACTTACTTGTGTTGTTGTAAGTGTATAAACGTGCTGTAAACATATCGTTAAAGAAATCTATAAACGCAATGTTTTGTTAAACAAATATTTATATATTGTTTAGTTTTTATAGATATAGCCTCCAGAAAAATTGAATTTTCCAAAAAATATACCTCTTCAAATTATGTACTTTCACGAGGCTATATATCAAAAACTAAAGAAGATATGAAGATGCACTCAACGCCATTTAAATTCTCGTGCTCTAATAAATATATAAATAAATTTACAGTAATTTTTATGTTCTTCAAAAATTTTACAAAATTTTTATATTGAACAATATCTTTAAAAAAATCACGACTTTCTTATACACAGCATATTTAATATTTAGAATATAGATAAATGAAATTGATATAGCATCAAAAACTCTGAATTGAACACTTATGACTTGGTCCTTGCGTTTAACAATTATTATTTAACATAAATGTTAAACATGTTTATGTTTTTTGTTTCTACTGCTACTATAATTATTGGAATATATTATTATTTATATAAATTAGTTTTTCTCAAAATGAAACGCATATACAGCAAAATTACAAATAACATTTTATGTTCCAAATATTTTTGCTAACATCTTTTATTTGAAACTTTTTTTCGTAACTGATTCCATTTTTAAAATAAATGTAATTTATTGTTTTGTATGTCCAGTAAACTTTCTCTTCCGGTTTTTCAATTTCATTCAAAATCAACTCAGCTCTTCGTATTTTCATGAAACTTACCAATTTTTTTTAACAAATCTTATCTCGTTTATGAGATATTGCACTCGGACACACATCCATCCATCCAGCCATCTACACACACACACACACACAGACATCATTGAGAAAATGATCAAAACGGATTCAGCGGACCTCAAAACACGTATTTCCGCGAAAATCTCATCAACGATTTTTTTCACGATTGCAATAGTTTCTTATACTGTGTATAAGAAAGTAATTAAAAGACATATGTACTTGGGAATTTTACCATTGGAGTCAGCGGGTCAAAATACATATGTTTGTAAATTTTCAGTACAATATGCGTACGATAAAGAATTTTAGAGCAAATAATCCGAAAATGACCTAAAATCGAAAAAAAGTCAACCCCATACAAAATTTTCAAAAAATTTAATTATTAAAAATTTGCTTATATATCAATTCGGACACGAGAAATTTAATGCCGTTGAGCGCATTTTCATATCGTGCTTAGTTTTTAAGATATAGCCTCCGGAAAAGTTGAATTTTCCAAAAAAATTACCTCATCAGATTTTGTATTTTCCTGAGGCTACATTTCAAAAACTAAACAAGATATGAAACTTCATCGAATGCCATTGAATTTCTTGAGCTTCATTTAATAGGAATTCAATGCTGTTAAGATATAACTCCTGTTGTACGGAGTAGCATAAAGAAATATTAGTGAGATAATAAATTTTCATTCTCATTGTGGTTTAGTAATTTCAGTCTGATAGTTTTCAACTGTTTTATTTGCGGCGAAACCTACATGAATATGCATTTATGCTAAAGGGGTTTTTTACCGCCTATAAACTGCATTTAAAAGTGTATAAAATCATAGACTTAATGAACGTTACAGCAATTGGTTGATAATAGCAATTTCTATTAATTAATATGGAGAAATTGCTCGAAAACGATGACACTATAACTAGTATTGTAATAAATATAAATATGTAAATGCAGTTTATAAATTTCTATTAATTATGATTGAATTTATTGCGGGAAAAATAAGAAAGTATGATATTTGTGTTCGCATTTATTAGCAGTAAATGGTTGTAGTAAATACAGAATTATGAATATGGAATAGCGAGGTACAAATGGCGTAGGTATGTGAAATAATAAAGTTTATAGATTTTCTAAGAACGTAAACAATTCTGGTTTTTATCTGCATTTTGTGGTTAATTATATTCTCTATGGAAGTCGCATTTCCTGAATTCTTCCAAGTTTAATGACATTTGTAGTTTTGATCTACCTTTTGCTATTTACTAACAATCACACACAAGCCTCTATCAAACACACACGATACACAACGCATACGTTTTCTGTTTCTAAACTATTTTAAAGGTAAATGCGTCACAGAGAGATAGGGTCGGATCTAGGGTGTGCATAACTTCAATGTAGCTTCCCTTAAAAGAGGGATAAATAAATAAAACGTTAACGGACATTTGTTCAAATAAACTTGTTATCTTTAGCTGTATTCCATTTGGCACTTGGTTCACTTAAATTAATTACAGGCAGATTCATAAAGCGGATTAACGCTAACACCATTTTTTATTTCATTTTTAACTCTATTTCTAGTGTACAAAACAAGTTTATTTTAACTTGAGTTAAAAAGAGAGTTAATTACCATCAAATTTAGTTAATTTTTTTAATCTTTTTTAATTTGAAACAGAATTATAGATAATATTAAAAAATGTGTTAGCGCTAATCCGTTTTATGAATCTGCCTGTTAATGTTTAAAATGCTTCTATTTGTATTTTTTCAATCTTGAACCCTCAGTAATTGGGATAATTCTATCCTGTTGAGTGGTTGCAAATAACAGTTATTTATACACAATAAAATATAATTATATGTTCATAAGATTAGGTTATATGTCAAAATGACATTTTGCAGAATCAAGTATTCGCAATAAACAAAAATTGTCATTTTATTTATGTATTCATAGGAATTATGTGTTTTTGGCCTATGGGCCAAAATAAGTGTTTAAGCCCGCTTTTTAGGGCTAAAACACATGCATTTCGGTCCGGTTGTACATAAAATAAATAAATAAATCATTTCAGATAAAATAGACAATATGACTAAATGAACTGAATTTAGAAACTGGTGCACTTATTAAGGTGAATTACTTCAAAGTAATTTAAGATTAGTTATTCTAGTACTGGAAATAAGTTAGCGAAGTAATCCAGCGAAATAAATAAGTGATCTGGTTCAGTAAATGTAAGTTAGATCTGAACCAAACGGAAAATAGAATACGCCTCTTATTATAAGTGATTAATCCAAGTTGCCTTTTACCCATAACTGAGTGTGGCACTCTACCGAAGCAATCTTGGTAAGTGATATATGCGTGTAAACTGCGGTTACCAGTCGTCAAATCACTGCCCCCAAAGATGTTAGTGGAGGGGGAGGCTACAGGGATAATTTTAATTTGATGAAAATTATTTATCGGCTGTGGGAATCGAACCGGGGTTCTCAGGAGCCACAGGCCGACTTGATACCACTAAGCCACTACCCCATAAATAAATAAATAAACAAAATAACCTGTTAATTTTGCTTTGAACATTTTATTTTGTAATAAACTAGAAAGGTTTGTGAATGAGATCGGTGATTGCAGATCTGGTGTATGGTATATTTCGGGTGAATGACTGAGCATCATCTCTAACGCATGTCGAGTTCGATCACCTTTAATTATATGTGTTAGTTATGCAGTTTTTAATTGACGAAGGGTACGGTTTGTTGCGTTTGAAAATTATTTATTAATTACTCGCTTATTATCAACCATGATTGACTCGCATAGCGCTCTTCTACCCTTCCTGGTTCAACCACCCGTCAGAAAACTCAAACTTTTATACGCACTCATCATTCACACTATCTATAATTTTCATTTATATTTATTTATGTATGGTACAATCTTATTTACTGTTAGAAAAATCAAGTTTTTACCGTAATTTTAAATTATACGCTATGTTATTATAACGTTTTCTAATAACTTGTTTATTTATTTATTTTTTATGTTGTGAACAACGTGAAATCATAATTCTGTCACACGTTTCTCAAATATTATACAGGAATATACGTACTTCAAATATGAAATGGATTGCTCAACGGTAACATGTCAAATTGTAGATTTGAGAACCGAAACATAAATAAACCAACAAGTGTCTACACTTATTTTAATTTTTTTTTAGAAGAATTATTTTAATAGTATATTACATAATAAGTCAGGAAAGTGATATTTTACTTGACGTATTATGTATACTATTTTTTCTGAAACCGTTTAATTTCATCAATCATAAATAATTCAAAATGTTTAAATTTTTTGATATGATTTGTTCTGACAGCCGACTACGTATCCAAGGTTACAACAAAAATAACAGTCAGGTAAAATCTTTACCAGACTGTGTTGTACTTTACCAAACTGTTATTTTTGTTGTAGCATTGGATACGTACTTTACTTGACTGTTTTTGTAAAAACCTACTTTCCTGATCAATTTTCGTATGGTCTTGCCGGTTTCAGGAAAACGTTTTTAGCAGACTCTTTTGTATTTTACCAGACTGTTATTTTTGTTGTAACCTTAAATACGTACTTTACTTAACTGTTTTGGTAAAGATCTACTTTCCATACTAAAAGCACTTTCTTGTCGGCCTCAGAAAGAATATATTATTGAATATATACGCTTAGATTGTTAATTTGAATTAGCTATCAAAGTGTCAAGATAAAGACACGTGTCTATAAAACTATTTTGTAAATTTTAATATGGTTTTTATCACAGAAATTAGTAAAAATGCATTTTATAAATACTTCTCTACCGTCTGTCTTCTTAAAAAAAAATTAGTATAGCCAATGGTGTTAATTTATCACCATTAAATTATGTACATCATCTCCTTGGCAACAACCAACTATTCCTTGTATAGAATATTCCTTGAGCATCGACATTTACATTCAAGTAATAATATTCAGGACACGAACTCTATTAAATTTCGATTTCTATTATCGAACCGAGAGACAATAGCAGCATTAACATAATTGCAAATATGACATCGAGCCTCGAGACACTACTGTTGGATGTTGTGGCCGCGAATGTTAAAGAAACGGATAAGGAAGCGTGAAACTCGATACGGTAACCGACAGTAACCGAACCGTTGCGGTTACCAAGTTAACGTGAATACAGGATAGCAGCTTGAAATTGAATAAAACTAAATACGAGTATACCGGGAGTAGAATTGAAATTTGTAACGATGATATTATTTTAATATGGTGATTGTTACTTTCCTTATTAAATTAGATCATTGGTTTTTGAAGAGTGGGTTGCGACGTCCCGAGGGGTCGCGAAGATATTGAAAGGGGGTCGTCGAATGCTATTTACAAATTTTAAAATACATGTTTCCAAAGATTCATCCCGTTACAAACTTTTATTTAAATTTTAAGGGTTAATGGAATGAAAAATATAATAAAATAAATAAATAAATATATCATCACGCCTTCTACCCATTGCTTGGTGTGGCACTCTGCTAAAGCAGATCTCGGTAAGTGATATATTTTTGCGCGTGAAGTGCGGTTACCAGTCGTCAAATCACGGCCCCCAAACATGTTAGTGGTGGAGGAGCCATAGGGATAGCTTTTTTCAAATTATGAAAATTTGTCGCCTGTGGGAATCGAACCAGGGACCTCAGGATCCACAGGCCGACTTCATACCACTGTGCTAGCCATTCCATAAAAAATATAATACAAGTATGTATGCATATATATTCACGATTACTGTTAATTTAAAAAAAATATGTAACTAGATATGATATTAGGGATTTCACGATTTAATTCTTCATATATTTCTGCATAATTATGTATATTTTGATCCTCAATATATATTTTTTTAATCGCCGGAATCATGATTGCAAAAATTTCGGGTAATAAAAATACGAGATTTTTCTTGAATCAGTTCAAAAATAGAAAAATTTTAAAATATGGTTCTATATAATTCAGACTACGAGAAATTGAATGCCGTTGTGCGCATCTTCATATCTTTTTTAGTTTTCAAGTTACAGCGATTTTTGGGTTTTTGAGAAGCTCAAATTTGAAGGCCCATATCTCGAAAACTAAAAGAGATATTGAAATGCGGTTTGAACGAGTGTATTTCTCGTCCTCTAATTAATTTATATCGTAATTTTGAAAATTTTGAAAATTTTACAATTTTTAAAAAAAATTTCATTTCTCGATATTTCAAAAAATTTAAAAGACAATGAAAATCTGTGAACCCCAATGAATTCCTCTCGTAAAACTACATAGGTATGTAAAATTTTAGATAAAAATTCGCACTGATACAGTCTTTATTACAAAAAAACGAAAAATCACGGTTTTTTAAATATTTTTGAAGGGGTACCCCTTAAGATTTTTACGAATTTTGGCCATTTTTAGTTTTTTGCTTTAAAAATGGAATCCTTGGAGAAAAAATTCTGAAATTTTACATACGTATGTATTTTTTTACGAGGAATCCACTAGTATTTATTGATTTTCATTATCTCGTCAAGTTTTTTAAATATGGGCAAAAAAAAATTTGAAAAAAATTTTAAAATTTTCGAAATTTTCAAAATTTCTATATAAGTTAATTGGAGCACGAGAAATACACTCGTTCAAACAGCATTTCAATATCTCTTTTAGTTTTCGAGATATGAGCCTTCAAAGTTGAGATTTTTCAAAAGTCAAAAATCGTTGTAACTCAGAAACTAAAAACGATATGAAGATGCGCTTAACGGCATTCGATTTCTTGTAGTCTGATTGATATAGAACAATATTTAAAATTTTTTGATTTTTGAAGTGATTCTTAAAAAATTTCGTATTTTTATTAATCGAAATTTTGACGATCATGACTCCGGCGATTAAAAAAATATATATTGAGGATCAAAATATGCAAAATTATGCAGAAATGGATTTTTTAATAGATTATGTCATGATAAACATGAAGAAAAGTAAATTAGATTTGGAAACGGATGGCTACTATACATGGCGCCGACATGAATGCGCCAATTTTAAGGGCGGTTGTTGACATATTTTTTACAGGCTAATTTTCAGTTTAATTATAGACTTTGGTATAATTAAATAATAAATATGAGAGACAAAACAGGTCAAAGTAGGCAATTTTTATGATGTCGTGTGACATATTATCTACTACTTGTTCACGATGAATCTAAATTTCTTTTTTCATGTTTATCATGACATACTCTATTAACAAATCCATTTCTGTCACTTGAAAAAATGAGACATCATTTTACATCCTAGCTCTCTATTAGTTTTTGAAGTTATCAATAAGTGCATTTTTCTGAATGATTGAGTGCATTTATGAATTTATCGAAGATTGACCATCGTCAGCATTTTACGATGGTCATTTAGTTTCCTTTTAAGCTGAATGTATTAATTACATATTCTATTAACAGCAGGCCTTGATCATGAGTAGATTCAGCTGAGAGTGTGTTAATAGTTTGGTCACATAGCAACGAGCGTAAAAACGTTCCTCGCCTCACAGATTTTTACCCGCCAACTATTAATTTTCTCAGTGGGTGTGTATGTGTATTTGTGTGTGTGTGTGTTATGTAATAATGACGATGTTAATAAACACACAGTGCGTGCGAGGAGCGAAACTTAAAAATTTATATATGATTCACTCAATTCGACCACTCCCAATACGGCAGAGGTAAATATCAACTTTCTGCTTTCAACCTGATAGTTAGAAAAGTATTTTCTCTGCACGGTCGTAAACAAATCATTTTTAAAAGTTACAAATTTAACACTTGATTTTAAATGTTACATTTATAGGGTAGGTGGTTCAATGGTATCGGGTCAGCCTGTGGATCCTGAGAGTTCGATTCCCATACCCGACAAACATTTTCATTAAAATTACCTCTGTGGCTCCCCCACAACTAACTTCTTTGGAGGCCGTGATTTTACGGACGGTAACCGCACTTCACGCGCATAAATATATCACTTACCGAGATCTGCTACGGCAGAAGGCGTAATGATTTATTTATAAAATTACCCCTGTGGCTCCCCACCACTAACATCTTTGAGGGCCGTGATTTAACAGCTGGTAACCGCACTTCACGCGCCTAAATACATTACTTACCGAGATCTGCTTCGGTAGAGTACTACACCCAGTAATGGGTAGAAGACGTGATGATATATTTATTAATTTTGTTTATAAAATTATAATTGTGGTTCCCCACCACTAACATATTTAAGGGTTGTAATTTTACGGCCGATAATCACACTTCACGTGCATAAATATATCACTTACCGAGATCTTTGCTACGGCAGAATACAACATTCAGTAATGGGTAGAAGGCGTGATGATATATTTATTTATTTTATTAATAAAATTACCCTTGTGACTCCCCACCACTAACATCTTTGGAGACCGCGATTTTACGGCCAGTAACCGCTCTTCATGCTTATAAATATATCACTTACCGAGATCTACTTCAGCAGATTACCACACCCAGTAATAGATAAAAGGCTTGATGATATATTTATTTATTTTTTAACTAATTTGCATAGTTACCTGTTAACTGTTATAACAGTTGTTTGATTCAGTGTTGCCAAATTTACAGGGCCGTATAAATTTGCTTTATTAAGATTATCAACTCAGAATTATTCGAAGAATTATTCTACCTTGCTTGTTACTCATATTGTGAGCATCCTGTATATGCGGAACATGATAGTATTTTACTAAAATTGATGATTTAGCTGGTAGTAGTATCATAAAATACAAAGTCACACATTTCGTGTACATCCATTCACACGTGATGATAAATAGTCGCAAGTTTACGCAACCGCTACGCACGAGCTTTCATTCACCATGTCGCCAAATCTGCTCTTTGAAACGGGCATCTAATCTCGAGCACTCAGACCGTCAACACGTCGTGGAGGATTTATTGAATGCGTTGCCATGGAGAGGCACACCTCATTGTGCGGATTTTTCGTGAAGATCCGCCCGAGAACGGAATGTGCTCTCGAGGTGTGTTTTGTATCGCATCGCGTCGTATCGTTCAATGATGGGTGTACATACATCAACGCTGGCTTGTGATTTATCGCGGATTTTAAATTGTATTACATTAGAACGGTTAGTGTAGGTGTTTGTGCGATATTTCATCAGCCAATGGAGATAAATGTTTGGAACAGATGAAGGATTGTGCGTGTGCTATGAATGAGTATAGGTAAGTCGTAAGGACTAATTTGATGGTGAATGCAGAAATGGCGCGCTTCTATCCCATTAAAAGTTACATGATGACAAATATTTGAGGTCCACAGCTGACATAGTAGTTTACAATACTAGCATGGTAATAGAATATTATATAATAAGTCAGGAAAGGGATATTTTACTTGACGAAGCGGTGAAATTCGAGGCCGCAAGCCGAGTATTTTAATCCACTGAGCTAAGTAAAAACACTTTCCTACTACATATCCAAGGTTACAACAAAAATAAGAGTAAGAGGTAAAATCTTTACCAGACTGTTATTTTTGTTGTGGCGTTGGACACGTACTTTACTTGATTGTTTTGGTAAAAACCTACTTTTCACACTAGCATTGGTCAGGAAAGTAGGTACTTTCTTCACGGGCATAAATATATCACTCACCAAAATCTGCTTCGGCAGTGTGCCACACCCAGTAATGGATAAAAGGCATGATGATATATTTATATTTTATTTTATTATTCTTCTCTAGGAATCGTAAGGATCTTAGAAATAAAAACTATCACTTTATATACTCTGTTTTTTAACCAGGAGGAGTAATTTAAATGTTAACCGCTAAAACTGACGCTTCTGATTGGCTAGTGCTTCGTCCAGTTTACACTGTCCATAGATTTTACATTTGATTTATTAGAGCTGTCATAAATTTTGAGGTTATCTGTTTTCTTGTTGATTTTTTGCATTTCTGTGACATTAACATAAATCAGTTCTTTTAAGAACTAATAATATACGGAGTGACAAATTAGAGTTTATAATGTCATTTGTATTTTAAAATAAATCCATGAGATTTAATCAACAAAAATCTAGTAACTTTCTTTGGTAACTTTCTATAGTGTAAATCTGACTTGTGCATTTACTCCTCCTGGTTAAAAAACATACTATAGCTAGCTCAGTGGTATCAAGTCGACCTGTGAATCTTGAGAACCCTGGTTCGATTCCCACAGGCAACAAACAATTTTCATCATTTTAAAATTACCCCTGTGGCTCCCCCACCACTATCTATAGGGGCCGTGATTTAACGACTGGTAACCGCACTTCATGTGCAAAATATATCACTTGCCGAGATTTGCTTCGGCAGAGTGCCACACCCAGTAATGGGTAGAAGGCGTGATGATATATTTATTTATTTTTACTTTCTTCTCTCAATTGAAAGAAAAAAATTACTGTCTGGTGGAGTCCTAAATAATATTATATTGTAATACAAGTGTTGAAATAGTGTGTGCAAGACAAAATATTTTAATAATTCCTGCGTGCGTTGTACCAATTAATCTGCAATTAAGCTCTTGACAAAAACTCATTGTAAACAATGGTTCGCGAGTGTCGGTAGTTCATTGAACGATCACGTGGCGGCGCCAGTGGCAATGTCAAGGTGTTACAGAATCCGCGGCGGCCGTGACAAGCGCAAGAAATCTGTTAGCGCGCTCGGCAAGTCGCTGTGCGGTCCAATGAACACGAAATGGAAACTTCAAAGGGGGGCCAGGGGGAGACTGTCATAATATCACCCTCCTCCGTCCCCCCTGGAGACCCACAGTGCTCACTCGACCGTTTGATACACCGAGATTACAAATTCCGCAACGGTGGACTATTTGTATGTCTTGCGAACTTCACATCAACGGAAAAATCGTTCATTTATTTATTCGCTATTCTGCACAACAGGAACTTCATCCCAATTACAATAATTATTTATTAAGGGAAGAAAATGATACTTTTATTCCCGAAGGTACTATTTCATTTTCTTCACGATATAAATAAAATAAATATAAATATATCATCACGCCTTTTACCCATTACTGGCTGTGGCACTCTGCCGTAACAGATCTCAGTAAGTGATATATTTATGCACGTGAAGTGTGGTTACCAGCCGTCAAGTTATACTCCTCAAAGATGTTAGTGGAGGGAGAACCACAGGAATATTTTTAAATAAATATAAATATATCATCACGCCTTTTACTCATTACTGGCTGTGGCACTCTGCCGTAACAGATCTCGGTAAGTGATATATTTATGCACATAAACTGCAGTTACAAGCCGTCAAATCACGTCCCCCAAAGATGTTAGTGGAGGGAAAGCCACATGAGTAGTAATAATGTGGTAAAAATATTTTGTCGGCACTGGGAATCGAACCAGGGTTCTCAGGATCCACAGGCCGACTCAATACCAATAAGCCAACTACCCCGTAGAAAAAAAAATTGCTACTAATTTCCTATTGTCCAGTGTGGCAATTACAGATCTTTACAGATAACATATTAAAATGGCTACACCTACAGATGATTTTTCAATGTTGAAATAATTTCACTGCTACAATTTTTCGATTGCAATCTGTTTGATTTATAAGATTCTTGGGTAAAATTAGCACAGACAACTACATAATTGCAAAAAAATTGCCGGACATGTAACCAGGTAACTAGATGTGAATATATTATCCTGAGGCCCGAGGTAACATGCTACAGGACATGGAGTAATTGGACTGATTTGTCATCTACAGGAAATTGATTTGGCAACATTGGACATTTAATTATGTTGCCCCAACTTTGCCAGATAACAGACAGAGATAATATTGATGGCTCTGACATAGCAATAGTGAAATTTACGACGAAGTGTCATAGTAAATTAATCAACCTAAAACCAGCATAAATTTGTCAAAGCGATGACAGTTACGTTATATACAGGATGATCAGAAGTAAATGTTTCAGTTCAAAAATTTACTTGAAATTGGTAAGATTGAAACATAACTTTTATGGGATGACTAGCACAGTGGTATGAAGTCGGCCTGTGGATCCTGAGGTCCCTGGTTCGATTCCCACAGGCGACAAATTTTCATAATTTGAAAAAGCTATCCCTGTGGCTCCTCCACCACTAACATGTTTGGGGGCCGTGATTTGACGACTGGTAACCGCACTTCACGCGCAAAATATATCACTTACCGAGATCTGCTTCAGCAGAGTGCCACACCCAATAATGGGTAGAAGGCGTGATGATATATTTATTTATTTTTTTTTTAAACATAACTTTTTTTTACAATACAATTTGTAAACACTGTAATTGCAAGTTTTATTGCACAGTGGTTTTCATAGTTATATCAGGACTATAATATTTACGTGTTTTGAAGACTGGTAACCGCATTTCACGCGCATAAATATTTCACTTCCCGAGATTTACTTTGGCAGAGTGCCATACCCAGTAATGGGTAGAATGCGAGATAATATCTTTATTTATTTATTTATTTTATTCAGAGTAGTTATGACATAGGTGGCTCAGTGGTATCGAGTCGGCCTGTGGATCCTGAGAACCCTAGTTCGATCTCCGCAGCCGACAAACATTTTCACCAAATTAAAATTACCCCTGTGACTCCCTCTCCACTAACATCTTTGGAGGCCGTAATTTGACGGTTAGTAGCCGCATTTCACGCGTAAAATATATCACTTACCGAGATCTGCTTCGGCAGAGTGCCATACCCAGTAATGAGTAGAAGGCGTAATGATATATTTATTTTATTTAGAGTAGTGATAAAAAAAAATTCTCTTGCTTTGGGTCCATCAAGTCGGACGACGATAACTGGTGCTCCACTTAAAAACGATGACTTAGAAAATAACAGCGATATACGCCAATTACAGCATTCTGGCAGCTGTCAGTTTCAACTTTAATTTGACTAAACGTCACTTTACTTCTGGAGCCCCAGTCGCGTCCTCGTCATGTGAGCAGCACACAGAATGATAAGCCAATTCTAATGGACTGCTACTTGACACCTTTTTACCATCCAAAGCTGTAATTATTTCAGTGGAAACGCAATCATCGCACTCTTGTTAACAGTGCTGCTGCTGCTGCTGCGCGCCATATACAGACACAACAAGACTTCAACGTGGAGATGATTTCAAGATGATGGAAAATATGTTTCTGCCCTGACTAATTGGTTACCGAGGTTAACATATTATTTGATTTGCCCTCCCTTCGTATTCTGTAACCCGATCATTCCCTTACATTCTGTAACTGTATCATTATCTGTTGATGATTGTTTTATTTTTCATAGTTATTTTATAGATAATCCCAATTTCGATATTCGGACATTTAAAAAAAATAAATAAATAAATATATTATCACGCCTTTCTACCTATTACTGGGTGTGGGCACTCTGCTGAAGCTGATCTCTGTAAGTGAAGTATTTATGTGCGTACGAGCCGTCAAATCACGGCCCTCAGAGATGTTAGTGGAGGGGGAGCCACAGGAATAATATTAATGTCATATTAATGCATTTTGTTAACTACTATTCGTAGCTGTTATTATAAAAAGTAATATAATGACAGTTTACTGATAGTTCCGTAAAAAGTAGGGTTAAAAATAATCTTTTTTTATATTGGCAGTCTTATACGAGGGCGAAATGCATAAAAGTAAAATAGAAGTAACAGAACAAATGATTTTTGATCACAGAATGCCGAAATGGTGGTAATCTGCAGATTAATCATAAAAATTAAGGATTGTCATTAGCTTATCGATCATTACCGGATAAAAATCGAGTTACAGAATAGGAGGATAATCTGTTACTGATCGATATGTTAATGACAACCCTTATATTTCATGATTACTTTATAGATTACCACCATTTCGGCAATGTGTAATCTTGAATCATGTATTCTGTTATTTCTATTTTATTTTTATGTATTTTGCTCTGGTACAAAACTGGTAATATAAAAAAAATATTATTTTTAACCACACATTTTACGGAGCTGTCAGTAAGTTGTCATTATATAATATTTTAAAATAAAAGCTACATATATTAGTAAACAAATGCATGGATATAACTTAAAAATGCCAGAGTAAATTATTCTGGTCGCAGAACACGAAAACTTTGATAATGAAACGAAGGTTTATACGATTCTTTGTGATGGGACCTAACATGATATTATGTATTTATGTAAAGCATGCTCACATATTTGATGACGTCATTTGTGAAGTCCTTCTTGACAGATTGAAGAACCGCCTTGTTGTACATAACCTTAGCGTGTGGTCCTTACCTACTACGTATTTGTACATATGTGTGTGTGTTTGTGTGTGATTACATTTATAAATGACCAAGGTGTACATGTAATTGGATATGTAACTATGTATGTATGTGTGTATGTGTATGTTTGAGTTGCTAGAAGCTTTGCAACAATTACCCAGGCAGGTGTAACGCAACGCAACGCAGCGTAACGTAATTTTAACAGTAACATGTTCCAAACTATTTTCATTTAGTATCGGGCATTTTTTGTTGTCAAACGTTCTTAAATTATTTTGAAGAAAATTAAAATGAGGTAGGTAGCACAGCGGTATCGAGTCGGCATGTGGATTTAAGAATCTGAGTTCAATTCCCCATCCACTAACATTTTGACGGCTAGTAACCACACTTCACGCACAAAATATATCACCAAGAATTGCTGGACATAAAATTATTTATATAGGAGGTAATAATAATATGTCAAGATCTTTCAAAAATATTTTTTTCCAATCTCTTTTAAATTATATAGTAGTGTACTAAAGGAAAGTAAAACTATTGTTATTTCTAAAATGTCATAAATAATAACGTCCTTGTTGAAGCATTTTTCATAAATAAATAAATATACCATCACGCCTTTTACCCATTACTGGATGTGGCACTCTGCCGAAGCAGATCTCGATAAGTAATATATTTATGTGCGTGAAGTGCAGTTACCAGCCATAAAATCACGGCCCCCAAAGATGGTAGTAGTGACGGAGCCACAGGGGTAGTTTTAATGTGGTTAAAATTGTTTGTCGGTTGTGGAAATCGAACCAAGGTTTTTAAATCCACTGGCCGATACCACTGAGTCACCTACCGCATTTTTCATGTAATATTTTTATTCTTGTTGATGTGTTGTTTGGTGTTGAATGAAACAGGTAAAAATGCAGTGATGAATGTTTGCTCCGCGTTAAAAAATCGCATCGCTATAAATCCTACAATCCTAGAAGGCTTGGTGAACGTACATACATGTTTGTTTGTCTGGTGACATTTCGTTGCTATATGTTTGTTTGTTCTTTCTGTATTTTTCATTTTCTCCCATCTGTCATGGATTTACATGGCCGTCTGCATGGTTTCACAATTCCGCATTCGCTAATTTATTAATATTTAATATTAAACATACACTAACTTACAGGATTTTTCATAACTTTGGGTACATATGTTAAGGGTATATGTTGTTTTATATGCTGGCCCGAAAGGTCGAAATTTCCTAAACATTCGCGACCTAAAAAAATCACTTACAGTTTGAGGTTAATAAGCTATTTTTTACAATACTTGCACAAATAGAAGGATAAGAAAAATAGGTTTCAAAATTGACAGCTGTCAAATTGTAGACAAAATAAACAGGACTTTGATATGTAATAGTTACTCACTGTTCACGGTGGACAGTAAGTAAATATAAAAGTTCTGATATAACTATGGAGACCACAGTGCAATAAAAGCTGCACTTATAGTGTTTAAATTTTGTCATTAATAGGTAACTTACAGTACAAGTATTGTAAAAAACTTATTTCCATGTTCCCAGTCAAAAATGTTTCGTTGCCACTGCCACTGGGTGGGTGGTTACGTCAAACTTAATTATTAAATACAATATCTATTATAAATAACTGCTAATAATTGAGATATTTAATTTTGTTTGTTTATTGTACTAGTATTATGTAATTAATTATCTACTTCCATTGTTTGTTTTTAAAAGGAAAAAAAAATCCAGTGCAGTACTAAAAAAACGCTGTAGGTAAACTACCCTTAATTTTTCGAATTTAAAAAAATATATATATTTGATTCGTTATCTGAACAACATGTACCTTAACACGTATGTACCCAGTATATGGGATATTATTTGGCGGATGGTAACCACACTGCTCGAGCATAAATATGTCACTTACAAAGATCTACTACGGTAGTTTTCCACACCCAATAATGGGTTAAGTGCGTGATGATATCGTTTATTATTTTTGTACATAATAGATAGTTTCTGATATAATCTAAATAATATATTTTATATATTTTTAATTATCACTAAAAATGTTTGTGGTTAAAATCTGGTCAAGCCTCGTCAAGACAGCAATTTAGAAATATTTCTAAGAATCAGAAGTCCTAAACCATACCGTGACGAGTTATTAAGATTGATGAAATATTTTGTAGCGATTCTTTGTTCTAAGACCAGTTCAAGATGAATGAATCGCTACAAAGGAAATTAAAACATACCGGAAATATTTGTGAAACAAAAACACCACCGAACCATTAGCAAGAACAACAAGAGCAACAACAAACAACAACAATAAGAACAACAAGAACTGTACTGTATTTATACAGATCTACAGAGAGGATGATTTCACTTTCCTTCAATTGCTGATGAAGACGAAATTAAAAGATTCCATTTCATGTATTTATAAATAAATATATCATCATGCCTTTTACCCATTACTGAGTGTGGTACTCTGCCGAAGCAGATCTTACTAAGTGATATATTTATGCGCGTGAAGTGTGGTTACCAGACGTCAAGTCACGGCCCGCAAAGATGTTGGTGGTGGAGGACCCACAGATATATATTTTTTTTAAATTGGTGAAAATATTTGTCGGCTGTGGGGATCGAACCAGGGTTCATAAGATCCATAGGCCGACTCGGTAACACTGAGCCATTACCCCATTCAATCATTTATTTATAATTTATGGTATTTATTTGTAACACACTATCATAGCAAATCTCGGTAAGTGATATATTTATGCGCGTGAAATGATGTTATTAACCGTCAAGTCGCGGCGTACAAAGATGTAATTTTAAATTAAAAAAATAAATAAATATGTCATCACATCTTCTACCCATTGCTGGCTGTGGCACTCTGCTGAAGCAGATCTCGGTAAGTGATATATTTATGTACGACAAGTGTTGTTATCAACCGACCCCTAAAGATTTTAATAGAATGGGAGCCACAAAGGATCTTCGGATTCAAATACCGTACGCCATCTACACCACTGTATTACCAGACAAAACAGTTCTGCAATTTCAGATCTTGGTTAGATTCATGTTAATTACTCGTAAAAGTAAGCATATTGTATAACTAGTTAGAAAAGTGAAGTACATCAGTTTTATTAATTGGTTTACCAGAAGTCCGTAACATGGGTAATTTAAGCATTCTAATGATGTATAAAGATGAGAAAGTGACATTTAAGTTAACATTTCCTAGTTTTCTCCTACGATTTTCCGGTACCATCACATTCTCAGCGCAACATACATATAAACATACACTGATGTTCCTCACAACCTATCAAAATAGGTTAGCATTAGTCACGATCTCACTGTCCATATACGCGCTTACGAATACATTCATCATCATAATGAAACAGCCAATAAAAAATCATCATCAGTGAACCCTTAATTAAAACAAAGAGGTACACTTATACCACAAATTTACAGGCAAGAATAATCTGAACCAGTGGCGGCGTCAGGGTAGGGCCAGAATGGACCATGTGCCTACTCAAATATTTTAGAATAATGTTAAAAAATATATTTAAATTATAACAAATGTGTTTCATTTCATCAACATTTGACACTTGACAAGAATTCTACAAAACAATAAAATTTCTCTTCGTAATGAAATGAGTTCATTGTTTATTTACTATGTTCTTAATAATGTAACTTCGTTTTATTAAAATTTATTTTTTTATAATGATATTAATTTTATGTAAATATACAATAAAATGGTGCTCTGCCGAAAAACCATTTTATTTTTGTGCCCAGCCAAATATTATCTTCTAGCGCTGCCACTGCTCTGAAGAAACTCTTAGCGTATTATCAATTTCTTGCCTCGCCGCCTTTGATTTATTGGTATCGAACTGGATTCGAACGGCAACGTGTAATTTCGATAGTTGAGGGTGGCCGACAACTTGAGATTGTTTCTACATATTAATGACAACTGACAATCGTGTGAAACTACTAGCATTTGAACATTTGATGTTGCATCATTTGTCTTTTTGTTGATGCAATTTCCTATTTTAAAAGACGTACATTATTATAGTTTTTATTATTGTTACGATATTTTTAATGGCGCTCTTTTAAATAAAATTCAAGGTTGTTTAAAAACTGTTACGTAAACAAATTATAGCTAATTTCTAGTGGGAAATGGTAATAGTACAAAATAAATATAAATTAATAAATATATCATCACACCTTCTACCCATTACTGGGTGTGGCACTCTGGTGGAGCAGATTTCGGTAAGTGATATATTTATGCGCATGAAGTGCGGTTACCAGCCGTCAAATCACGGTAATCAGGGGTAATTTTAATGTTGTGAAAATTATTTGTGGGGTATGGAAATCGAACCCGGGCTCTCAAATCCAATTATCAATCAAATAAGCTTGTCATCTATTTTTTGAACCGTATACTATGATAATTTGAAAGTAGTATAGAAGAATTATTTAGAATATAGGGCTCTCGACAGCCATACAACATGACAGATTCGACTCAATTTAAACTATACATAGCATCATAGCTTGCTAGACCATCCCCGACGTGAAATAAACATCCATTTTTAAAACCAATCCTACATAACGACGAAAAATAAAAGAGTTCCACAAACGTAAACAACTTTATGTTCGTTCATTTTTAATTTACGTTTAATGAAATCTTCGAGACCATATTTTATGATATAGAATCTAGCAGTCACATCTAATAAAAAAAATGCTGACGTTGAAGGAAATATCTAGCAGGCTGGGGAATCGATACTACGTTACGAAAATCAAATGTAATATTTCCCTTAGTGGAAAAACGAATTACATTCGCATATGAAAACAGGAAAGATTTTTTTCAACCCTTATCAAAACAAGCAAATTCATTTTCTAACGTAACTTACAACTTTACTAGTACCGGGTTATCAGAGGTAAGTGTTTCAGATGAAAATAAACAAAAATTTGAGTACATTTACAATCTATAAATAATATTATATTATATAACGTACGATTTCCAAAGCCGACAATTTAAAAAAAATATATCATCACTCCATTACTGGGTGTAACACTCTGCCGAAACAGATCTCGGTGATGATATATTTATGCACGTGAAGTGCGTCAAATCACGGCACCCAAATATGTTAGTGGTGAGGGAGCCACAGGGGTAATTTTAATTTGGTGAATATTGTTTGTCGGCTGTGGGAATCGAACCGGGATTCTCAGGGTCCTCAGGCCGACACGATACAACTGAGCCACTACCCCATTAAAACTGGCTCCACGTTCACTACCATCTTTGGGGCTATGATTTGACGGCTGGTAACCGCACTTCATACTCAAAATATATCACTTATCGAGATCTGTTTCGGCAGAGTGCCGCACCCTCTAACGGGTAGAAGGCGTGATGAAATATTTATTTATTTATTATACAATACCATTAGAAGCTAGTAGTTTAAACTCAGCCATGTATATTTCGTAAGTTAAACATTGAATTTTTTTATCATTTCAAAAATGAGGAAATGGCGTGCTTGTCTTATAATTTTGATGGCATTTTTCATCTACGGTATTTCTAATCTAATCTGCTTCATATAAATTCAATTACAAACATCCATTCGAAAGTAGTAAATGAAATTCGTTTCGTTGCCACATACAAGCACACTAGTGCACATCTTACACTACTATACTATTAGTGTAACATATTACAAGAAGATGTAAATAGAACCTACCGCAGACAAGAGAGAAAAGTAAACTCGGCCGTGACGGCATGTAAACACATAAATATATGTTTTGTTATTAAATAAATAACTATATCATCACGCCCTTTACCCATTATTGAGTGTGGCACTCTACCGAGGTATATCTCGGTAAGTGATATATTTATTGCGCGATTACCAGCCGGCAAGATGTTAGAGGGAGCCACAAGGGTAATTCCATTCTCTTCCTTTCTTATATTTTTGTTTCGTTTTCAGTTCTTACAACAGGGTGTCAATAGAGAGTGATGTGTTTGAATAAGAATGTTTGACGAGGATTATTTGATGACTCTGAGAAGGCGTGATGATATATTTATTTATTTTATTTATTTATTTCTGATGTAAAAGTTCTAAAGTTGCAGAACTCGATAGATATAGTGAATATGAGTAGGTAGCTCAGTGATATCGAGTCGGACAGTGATTTTTATAACCTGGGTTCAATTCCCGCAGTCAACAAATAACTAAAATAGCTCCTCCTTCACTAAAATCTTTGAGGGCCGTGCTTTGACGACTGGTAACCTCATTTCACGCGCATAATATATCACTTACTGAGATCTGCAACGGTAGAATGTCACATCCAGTAAAGGATAAAAGACTTAACAATATCTACGCATGAAGTATCTCACATCAGTGAGTGAAAGTCTTCGCAAGCAGCATCAGAGTCGTCTCCGTCGATTTGTACATCCGCTACGCGTGCTGGAAAGGCGGAAGGTATTAGTTGAATGAATTAAAACCCGGGTAATTTGATTGGCGTGCGATGTGCGCTGGCCAGCGCATCAATCACCATGCTAGATGGTTCATATAGCACCGCGTGCTATTAGCAAAAATAAAACTGATTAGCGGTAGATTCCCATGGGAACCAACGATGCTTAATGATACATAGCGGTATGAATTTGTCATATTTGCTTTCAGCACTGACTAATGAATTATTGTACAACAATTAACTTGGGTGATAGCACTGCTAGATGCATCAATCACTGGGGGATGACATAGCAATGATTTAACACTTCTTCGAGATTAAATTCATATTTTATAAACTATTTTAAAGTAAATTCTTTCATATTTAGTTCGCCATAACTTGTATTTGAAGTATTTATCTCTAAAATTATTTAAAAACATTTGACAGTTGATAATATACATACATACATAACATTACACTATATCCCATCAAATGAGGTAGCGCGGACTCTAAAACTATACATTAAATTCATTAAATAATCAGTCAACAAATAAATAATGATCGAGTTACAGAACAGGAGGGATTGTCGTATGAAAATAAAAAAGTAAATTTTTGATTGAACTAGTTCAAAATATGCAATTATTTAAATATGGTTCTATATAATTCAGATGACGACAAATTGAATGCCGTTGAGCGCATTTTCATATCTATTTTAGTTTCATATCAGCGATTATTGACTTTTTAAAAATCTCAACTTTGGAGGCCCATATCTCGAAAACTAACAGAGATATTGAAGTGCGACCTGTACCAGTATATTTCTCGTGCTTAAATTACCTTACAACTAAATTTTGAAAATTTAACAATTTTTTTTCAAAATTTTCTTTTATCTTTATTTCAAAAAGTTGAAGAAATAATAAAAATCTGTGAAAACCAGTGAATTCCTCGCGTAAATCTACATAAGTATGGAAACTTTTATAATTTTTGCTCTACGGCCAAAATTTTTAGAGCTAAAATACTGAAAAAGGCTTAAATTCGTAAAATTCTTAAAATTCTTTAAAAAACAGTGATTTTTCGTTTTTTTGCAATAAAAACTTTATCTGTTCGAATTTTTGCCTGAAATTTTGCATATATATGTACTTTTACGAGAGGAATTCATTAGTGTTCACAGATTTTTATTATCTTTTAATTTTTTTGAAATATTGAGAAATAAAAATTTTGAAAAAATCTAAAATTTTCTAAATTACAATATAAGTTAATTGTAGCATGAGAAATACACTGGTTCAAACCGTGTTTCAATATCTCTTTTAGTTTTTGAGATATGAGTCTTCAAAGTTGAGATTTTTAAAAAGTCAAAAAACGCTGTCTCTCTAAAACTAAAATAGATATGAAGATCAACGGCATTCGATTTCCCGTAGTCTGAATGATATAGAACCATATTTCAAAATTTTCAATTTTTTAAATGGTTCAAGTAAAAATTCACGTTATCAAATAAATATATCATCACGCCTTATACCCAAAACTGGGTGTGGTACTCTGCCGTACCAGATCTAAGTAAGTGATATATTTTGAGCGTGAAGTACAGTTACCAGCCGACAAATCACGACCCCCAAAGATGGTAGTGTAGGGGGAACCACAAGAATAGTTTCAATTTGGTGAAAATTGTTTGTCGGCTGTGGGAATCGAACCCGGGTTCTCAAATCTACAGACCTCACAAATATTTTACTATATTCAGTACAACTCCTTTCATTTCCTCACTAATTGACGTAACATCACTCCCATCCTCATGGTCAATCCAGGGCATCGTATAACATATTGACACATCGCAACATCACCGATGTAACATCCTGAATATCTTCGCGTTTCTTTCCACTGCCGTTACTTCTGCAAGTAAGACTGAGCTATGTAGGTGAAGTAAGCAATTACTGCCGGCAGTTTTGAACTCGACGGTGTGTGTTCTGATTCTCTCCTGAAGATTAGATGCGTGCGAGTCTCGTGTTAGATGATAGAAGATGTGAGTTGTGAAATTTCTTAGCCTACATTTTGCTGTTTGCTGCTTGCAGATGTAATCGGTTCTGATGGAGATTTTTTTGTTTTGTTGTTTGGTGTTTGAGTGATTTAAATTGTTTTTATTGTCGGTTATTATGTACATCCGGTGCCATTTAGTTTTGCTTTCTTTCCGGTGGACCAGAAAAATCACTTTTAGTTTTGTTTAGATTTATTGGTGACATAATAATTGTGCAACTGTCTCGCAATATTAATTAATTAATTAATAGATATACTAATAATGTTATAAAGATCAACTAACGTCATCCATTCTGATAAAACTTAATAAAATTATTTTAAAAATCTGGTGTAATATTTAGATAACAATTAAAAATAATGAAATTGAAACACAAATCTTATATAAGAATATTAAATAATAGCTATAATTACTATCGATTCATGTATTGAAAAGAATAATTATTATGTGAGGTAATGGCTCAGTGGTATCGAGTCGGCCTGTGGATCCTGAGAACCCTGGTTCAATCCCTACAGTCGACAAACATTTTTACCAAATTAAAATTACCCCGTGGCTAGCTCAGTGGTATGAAGTCGGCCTGTGGATCCTGAGAACCCTGGTTCGATTCCCACAGGCAACAAACAATTTTCATAATTGCAAAAACTACCATTGTGGCTCCTTCACCACTAACATTTTGGGAGCTGTGATTTGACGACTGGTAACCGCACTTCACGCGCAAAATATATCACTTACCGAGATCTGCTTCGGCAGAGCGCCACACCCAGTAATAGGTAGTAGGCGTGATGATATATTTATTTATTTATTTAAAATTACCCCTGTGGTTTCCCTCCACTAACATGTTTAGGAGCCGTGATTTGACGGCTGGTAACCGCAGTTTATGCGCATAAATATATCATTTACCGAGATCTGCTTTGGCAAAGTGTCACATCCAGTAATGAGTAAAAGGCGTGATGATATATTTAATTATTTATTTATTTAGGTAATTATTTACCCTCGCCTGCGGCTCATACAATAAACTTCAACCTCAAAATTATGCATTTTACTCCTGTGTAAGCTACGTACATACTTTTTATACGGTAAATAAAATAATTTTTGATATACTGCATAGAATATTTATAATAATTTTCTTTCTCCTTGTGAAATCTTTTGGAAAAGTCGTATCTCCTCCAAGCCTAGTTGACTTTTGTTCCTTTTTCATAAGTTACACTGATCCTAGTTGAACAGACGTGCACACATCAGCTATAAACGTGCAAAACGTAAAAATACATTTCCTGCGGTTTTTATTTTATTTCTGTTGGTATGTCGTTCCTGCAGATCTCCTGCTCCGGGTGTAGGTGCTTTGATACGTCCGGAGTAATCCGGGATTTGTCTTGTAACGTTTTACACTCCAGTGCGTAGGGAATATTCACCAAGTTAAAGTTAACTTTATGTTGTAAGTGTATCCGGCTTTGATACGCTACTGTTGCATTTGTGAAATAATAGACTGCGTTTTATTTATTTTGAAATGATTTTGTTGTGAGTTAAAGTCACCTTGAGACGACATTAAATTAGCATGTACGTTATCAAAGTGTACTTAGTTCATGTAACATTTTCTTATCACTAGAGTTTAAAGTCTTAGTACATGGTTCGATGTGTATAGAGGTGCGTCTTATGTACTAGATCTGTAGTTATCAAAATGTGGGTCGCGACCCTTCCCCTCTCCAAGAAGTCATTGGAGGAGGATCGTCGAATGCTATTTAGAAATTGTAAAAGACATTTATTCCAAGATACATGCAGTTGCACTGCGTTCACTTTTATTTTAAGGATTACTTTATGGGGTGGCTAGCTCAGTGGTATGAAGTCTGCTTGTGGATCCTGAGAACCCTGGTTTGATTCCCACAGGCGACAAACAATTTTCATAATTTCAAAAAAGCTATCCCTGTGGCTCCTCCACCACTAACATTTTTGGAGGCCTTGATTTGACTACTGGTAACCGCACTTCACGCGCAAAATATATCACTTGCCGAGATCTGCTTCGGCAGAGTGCCACACCCAGTAATGGGTAGAAGGCGTGATGATTTTTATGATATATATTTTACTTAAATCCACTAAACTGCATTTCACGCGTATAAATATATCACCGATATCTGTTTCGGCAGAGTGTTACACCCTGTAATGGGTAAAAGGCGTGATGATATATTTATTTACTTAAATAAAAAATATCGAATCAAATGTTAAGTATTTCATTTGACAGTTTATCTCGATAAGATCTTGTTCAATTAAAGGAAATTTAAAATTGAAGTAACAGCGATGCAACTGTCCATTGAAGAATTCATTACAAACTTGATATCAACATACAATTAATCCTTTTCTTAAGAAACTATACCAAAGTCCTTAATGAGAAGTTTTTCCTTTAATCATTTCTAAAATTCTGGTTTTATTTTAGTAATGCACATGATTAAATCAGCCTTTGTCAAACTACAATTTAGATCACATAAAAATTAAGGGGATTGCAAAAGAATTTATTTGTGATTTTTGTCTCCAAGGGGGTCATGGTTCCGAACTGTTTGAAAACCACTGTTCTGTAGGACATAGATCAGAATGTATTGTGTTGAAGTGACGCGTAAATTTTTGCTGACGGATAGGTGTATACTATACTTTAGTCTCCTTGTCTGGATATGGAAAATTTTAATTTTCTGCAGGATGATTTTCAAAATAATTATATTGTCATTTTAAAAGGACTGTACTTAATTTAATTTAAAGTAAACGTGTACATATTTGAAATTACTGTCATAAGTTTGTAGTAACAAATATCTACGGCAGAGTGCCACACCCAGTAATAGATAAAAAGGCGTGAAGATATATTTATTTATTTATAACTAAAGACATGATAATATGAGTGACCAATTCAATTCTATTTTCTTGCAAACTCCTAGGACAGTAAAGACAGTTTTAGCGTAACGAATCCTTGTAAATTTAAGGACCACAAATCTCCGATTCCATCTGCGCTCGTAAATCCACTAGAGTGACACGATTCTTTATTAGAAACTTTGTACCTGAGTCTAGTTAGAGCCAAAGTGCAAAGGGTAACACGGCACTACAGCCTCGGCACCGGCAGCGGCATTGTTCTGTGCAAAGAAATTATGAATGTAAATGAAGCACTGTGTGACAGGAAACGAATGGTTTTCGAAAAGAAATTACAGGATGTATCTAATAAATAAATATTCCTAAAATGATTTGTGCATGTGGAATAAACAGCTAACAACCGCATTAAAATTACCCCTGTGGCTTTCCCTCCACTAGCATCTTTGGGGATCGTGTTTTGACTTCACGCGCATAAATATGTCACTTACCGAGATCTGCTTCGGCAGAGTGCCACACCCAGTAATAGATAAAAGGCATTATGATATATTTATTTATTTTATTTATATGTTAGTCTGTACTTAATCCTAATTACAATAACTTTTAGTGGAATTCTAACGACCCAGACACAATCATATTTTTTGATAGAAGTTAAAGTCCGTGAAAGAAACCAGTCAAATTATATATTCAACAGATCTGCTCAAATACTCTATATTACGTAAAAGATAAGGAGAAAATTTTAACGTCTTGGGCGTATTTTAACACCCTTAATTCGGTCCTGGATCGTATTTAGTGCAACACCTTTCACTAAAACCTTGTCCCCCAGTTTATGTTATTATCCCTCCATATTAGTCTGTAATAAAAATCTCCTTACCGAGTTTCCACATTCACTTTTAGTCCTAGCAATTACACGTCTCGCAAGTAGCGCCACACCCACGCACGGCGCACTCAGCAACTAACTATGATAATGCGTATAATTCGTGCGTACATCGTGCGATCATCGGCCGAATTTGCCGCCATTATACTTGCAAATCGAATTAATGTGAAATCGTATTACTAACGTTGAAAGTTGAGTTATGTAAGTGCGTGACCTGAGCACTGCTGCTGCATCACTAACGTCGACTTAACGCTAACGTAACGTTACTATCATTACGCGTTACAATCAGATTTCGTTCTGTAAAGTTCGATGTTGGAATATCAACGAGTTTCAGATTTGTATTCAGAACTGGAAAGCCGTGATGCTGAATAGAATAGTTGGACGGGGAAATTTACTTTCGGTATTTTTCTATAGTAAAATTACCATAATTTATTTCAGAAGGAGGAAACTAATAAAATAGTAATTTATGTACCAAGGGTGACACAGGCGTTTCTGGCCCGTGGCTAATAACATGCTCAGGGTCAGAAACGCTAATTTCACCCGTGGTACTTACAATATTTTATGCGCAACAAAATAACATTTAATTATATGTTCAAAAGATTAAAATATGTACATAGGTTTTATGTCAAAATGACATCTTCGAATCCAGATGCCACCGCCAAAGTCCGGATAAAAAAATCAGCTGGATTGTAGTTACTTGGACATTGGTAACCTAACCTAATCAAAATATAACAAGATTTTATAGTATTTTGTAGAAATTTTTTTGTTTTATGGGTGAGCAGTACAAATTTTCACGATTTTTACACAAGTTTGGATATTGGTAGATAAATTCTGTATTTTTTATCCGATCGTAATGAATGTTTCTATAGTTACTAACAAAAGTACGCTGAATTCAGTGGTGTAAACAGAATTTACTTATCTCTTTTAGTTTTTCAGTTATAGGCGTGTAAAAATCACCAATTTTGTAGTTTTATTATTTTTTAAGATTTTTTTTTCTATAAATTTGTCCTGTTAACCAAATATAATGAAAATTTAGTTATGTACCAAGTAAATGATGGCAAATTCGCTGGTTTAATCAGAAATTGATTATCTTTTATAGTTTTCAAGTTACAGTGGCACGTATGTTGTGCGTCACAAAAGCTGAAACTTTAAATCATCAATATCTCAAAAACTAAGCTTCGGACGCCATTCTAGATAATTTTCCCGTAATCTACGGGTTCAAAATAGGGGGGTTCAGATGAAAAAAGTATTTTAATTCACATTTTTTTTCTTGAATTTTTCTTAAGGGGTACCCCTTGATGTTTTTACGATTTTAGGCCATTTTCAGATATTTTGTTCTAAAACTTGTATGCGTACAGCAAAAATTATGAAAATTACCATATTTGTGTAACTTTTTACGTAGAATGGAATAGTGAAGTTTCCAGTTTCATATCTTTTTTAGTTTTCGAGTAATTCAGAAATTTATTAAAAAATTTGCCAATTTTCAAACCGCCATATCTCAAAAACTAAAAGAGATATCGAAGTGCGGTTTTAAAATTTGAAATCCCCATCATCAGAAGATATTATATCCATAATATCAGTAATTTTTGAGAGGAAAATTTTTTGACTCCAAAAGGTCATTTGTTTCGTCTGACCAGCTACTATTAATTGCATTTTTCTCTTATTTAACTTGCTGAAGAACTTGAGGGCCTGTCCAGCATCCCTCATGAAAGCTACTCTTCCTCCAACAACTAACGATAGCTGCGAAAAAGCTGCAAATAATTCCAAACTAGGCTGATGAATAGTTATTTATGTACCAAGGGTAAAAACAGGCATTTCTAAGAGTCAAAAACGCTAAGTTCACCCGTGGTACATACAATATAACATTTAGTTATATGTTCAAAAGATTAAAATATGTAAATTTTACAGAATCAAGTATTCACAATAAACAAAAATTGTCATTTTATTTATACATCCATAGGTATTATTTCTTTTTGTTCCATGGGCTAAAGAGAAGTGTTTATGTCCGCTTTTTAGGGTTAAAGCACATTAATTTTGGCCCGGTTGTGTATAAAATATATTTTTGAAAGACCTTGACATATTAAAATTATCCCAACAAACTTTAATTACTCAATTAGGCGTACGTTTCATTTTAGCTGCGTTTGCTTGATGTATTCATATAAATATGAAAGAGTGTATGTAGAAGTAGCAATTGTTTGTTCCTGAAATGTTGCAATTATTTAATGGCTGAGTGCGGAGGAGTCCTGCACCCAGCAGGATCTGCATAAACACATCAGATATCAACAACAAGCAACACAACGTCGTGCCTTATTACTATAATACATGTACATTAAAGCGCCACACTCACCTGTTCCAATCCATAATCGCATAATCGCATAATCGCATAGGCTTAGATACACACTGCACATTGCAGATTGGAATTTTAGATAAAGAATCGTTGCAGGTATTTGCTATGAGCATTGCCTTGCCTACTAATCGACAAGAAAACGAAAACAATAAAATAAATATACATTAAAAAATAAAATAAATATATCATCATGCCTTTTACCTATTACTGGGTGTGGCACTCTGCCGTTGCAGATCTCGGTAAGTGATATATTTTGCGCGTGAAGTGCGGTTACCAGTCGTCAAATCACGGCCCACAAACATGTTAGTGGTGGAGGAGCCACAGGGGTAGCTTTTTGAAATTATGAAAATTGTTTGTCGCCTGTGGGAATCGAACCAGGGTTCTTTGGATCAACATGCCGACTTCATACCACTAGCCACCCCATATAGTGATATACTTATGCGCGTAAAGTTGAATCACGGCCCCTAAAAATGTTAGTGGAGGGGAAACTACAGGGATAATTTTAATAAGGTGAAATTAGTTTATCGACTGTGAAAATCGAACCGAATTTAATAGTTAAAATAACACCAACAATTTACGGACATACATAGAAACTACAGCATACCTAAGATTAAAAACGCCAATAAAATGATAACGAATACCTACTGACTTCGAGGACCAAAATAAAATAAAACTTTGTATGTATCACGGGCATAATCAAAATTATAGTACTCAGGATATTTCAACATTCTTTCAGTACTATAATCTCTTGATTATGTTCTTAATACATTAATTACTATATTTTGGAGGGCTAGCTCAGTAGTATGAAGTCGGCCTGTGGATCCTGAGAACCCTGGTTCGATTCCCACAGGCGACAAACAATTTTCATAATTTCAAAAACTATCCCTGTGGCTCCTCCACCACTAACATCTTTGGGGGCCGTGATTTGACGACTGGTAACCGCACTTCACGCGCATAAATATATCACTTACTGAGATCTGCTTCGACAGAGTGCCACAATCAGTAATGGGTAGAAGGCGTTTTGATATATTTATTTTTTTATCTATATTTTGTATTGATAAGTTCAATTTAGTTTTTTTTTTAATTATTCTTGTAATTGCAAATATTTTATTACCAAAGTGCACTTATAAGGAACAAAAAGATGATATTTTTTAATGTTTGTGTTATGTACTCAATAATCCTATAATTTCACATTTGGTATTATTTATTCAATACAAACACAACAAAAATGCAACATAATACAATAGAACAATACATGTTTTGCCTTTCCTGCAAATGGCGGCATACCCCCACCACTTGCCTCACTTTTACGCGTAAATCAGTTATCCTGTATTCATATTTACGTTAGTAAGAAGCCGCATTTTTTATTTAATAAGATGTTTAATTTATTAGAAAGGTGTCATCGGCAGATAACTACTTTTTCTTTGTTTTATCGTGTGGTAGATCCTTTCAAAAAAGAAATTAATTAGTCTACGTATTAACAGGATAATATGAATAACTTCATTAAGGAAATCTAAAGGAATTTAATGAAGAAGGTACACTGCAAGTTTAACGCAAGACATAAGCAGGCAACTAAGTATATAAAGTCTCATTTACACGGTGCAAGAGCATTGCATTGCGTTGCATTTATTAATTAAATACAAACATTCCGTTGCTTAAGTAGGATAGCTGTAACGCTTTCTTAATCCGACATTTACCTTCAAACAACTAAACATAATGAGGTGTTTTCACTACACAAAAACAATAAGCTTACTTAAGATTCTATTCCACGTATGAACACAATCATTTAATATGTACTATTGAATATATACGTATAAATTGTCTTTTTTAATTAGCTACAAAAACGTTAAAATGATTCCTAGTATCTACAAAATTATTTTATGCACATCCTCGCCGAAATTCATGTGTTCTAGCCCTAAAAAGCGGGCTTAAACACCTTTTTTAGACCCTAGAACCATAAAAAGTAATTCCTATGGATATATAAATAAATTGACAATTTTTGTTCATTGTGAATACTTGATTGTGCAAAATGTCATTTTGATATATAACCTATGTACATATTTTAATCTTTTAAACATATAATTAAATGTTATTTTGTTGTGCATAAAATATTGCATGTACCACGGGTGAAATTAGCGTTTCTGACCCTGAGCATGTCGGCGTTTTGCGCCTCGTGCTAATAATCATGCCACTGGCCAGAAACGCCTGTTTT
Organism: Pterostichus madidus; assembly: GCA_911728475.2. Classification (NCBI taxonomy): domain Eukaryota; kingdom Metazoa; phylum Arthropoda; class Insecta; order Coleoptera; family Carabidae; genus Pterostichus; species Pterostichus madidus. The sequence continues at coordinate 40,309,979 of OU452307.1, read as the reverse complement.
CACCCTTGATACATAAATAACTATTTTCTCAAAACTATCGATAGCCATGGAATATAAACAAAATGAAACAAATGTTTGACGTTTTATCTGTCAAAACTCTCAAAATAAATTAAGGTTATAATATAAACAAATGCTGTATTCATACGTGGAATAGAATCTATCCTCATTAACAAATGAATGATGCACTTTTCACAAACAAACCGAGCTCCTGCGGACGTCACTGGCCTCGCACACGTTGCAACCCACGTGACTACGATCACTCGTTAGCCGTAACGTAATGTTAACGTAACACAGCGCTAATGACGGCAAATAATTACGTTACGTTACAGCATCATCACGGATCATTTTATTTTTTAAATATTTGTTTTTCTCACGTTGGTATTATTTTATTCCTTATTTGAAAAACTAGATGAAAATAATTATTATCTTACGGATAAGGATGACTTTTACTAATAAGGAGTACGGAAATATTTCTTGACTTTATTACGAATGCAATTACCATTGCACTTATGTAATAAAGTGGCTCTTTCAACACTTGTTCTATAAATAAAATAAAATAAATATATCATCACGCCTTCTACACATTACTGGGTGTGGCACTCTGCCGAAGCAGATCTCGGTAAGTGATATATTTTGCGCGTGAAGTGCGGTTACCAGTTGTCAAATCACGGCCCCCAAAGATGTTAGTGGTGGAGGAGCCACAGGGGTAGTTTTTGAAATTATGAAAATTGTTTGTCGCCTGTGGGAATCGAACCAGGGTTCTCAGGATCCACAAGCCGACTTCATACCACTGAGCTAGCCATCCCATAAAAATAACTGTCAATATTTTATTTATTATTTAATAGTCACATTTTGGCTGTTTTTTACCTGCAGTCAAAAAGACTTTGACTTGCTATCGAGTAAAAGACGTGGCTTAAACACTTCTTTTTGGCCGTAGGGCCTTAAAATAGTAATTCCTATGGATAAATAAATAAAATGACAATTTTTGTTTATTGTGATAGATCATTTTGACATATAACCTATTTACATATTTTAATCTTTTGAACATGTAATTAAATGTTATTTTGCTGTGCATAAAATATTGTATGTACCACGAATGAAATTAACGCTTCTGATCCTGATTAGGTTATTAACCCTCGACGCATTGCGCCTCGTGCTAATAATCATGCTAAGGGCCAGAAACGCCTGTTTTCACCCTTGGTATACAAATAACTATTTTTTTAGTTTAAAATTTGAGGCTTTGTTTATGGCTATAAGTCATGTTGTCTAATTTATCTGAACTGATTTACGTGAACCAAGTGGCAAATATAATACAGCTATTGGCACTTATTAGTAGAACATTTTTTAATAATTCTGAATTGTAATCTCACAATTACAATATCTGCTTCATAGTTTCAATTCTTTCATCAACCATTCAAATATTATTAAGCTAGTGACACTTATTTATTAACAGTAATTACAATATCATCTCCTTTGTATTCATGTCTTCTTCCTGTCTGTTTTCAAATTCACGCACGTGCCGCGTGAGCGTCTCCACAAAATCCACGCGAGTTGAAATCCAAATGACATGAAGTACATTTACGACATAGCTTCACTTCCACACACACGCACACACAATCATATTTGTTATCTGAATACAACATCGGAAATCGAAATAATCGTTACACAACAATACACCGTTGTTAGTCTTAGAGAGAGCAAGCTGCCAAGTCATTCAAGCCAATTTCGGAATCTAATATATTTATTTTGATCGCATACCAACGCTGTTCTGTTGGTACAACTGTATGTTTGAATTGAACTGTGATAGATTTTATAGACTTTCTTACCGTAACTTTATAGTGGATCGATTTACACAGTGAAAATGTTAAAAATCTTGGATACATAGGGTGTTTCAGTTGGCAATAAATGAAGGTAATAATTCCCCCATATTCTGTAATTGAATCATTATTTGTTACTGATTGATAAGTTAATGACAACCTCTATTTTTCATGATTGCTTTATAGATTAGTACCACTTCAACTTTCTGTGGCTAAAATAATTTATTTTGTGGTTTATATTTTATTTTTATGAATTTTGATCTCGTATGAAACTGCAAGATATCGCTTTTATGCACAACCGAGCCGAAAAAACATGTGTTTTAGCCCTAAAAAGCGGACGTAAACACTTCTTTTTGGCCCATAGACCGAAAAGAAATAATTCTCTGGATACATAAATAAAATGACAATTTTTATTCATTGTGAATACTTGATTCTGCAAAATGTAATTTTAACATACAGAGTGATCAAAAGGAATTGTTACAGTTGGCAATAAAAAAAAACTACTTGAAATTGGTAAGCCTGATACATAAATTCATTTCCTGTTGTTGACAGTGACATTTAAAATTTAAATTTGAGTACATTTATTATTACATTTATTTCTAAAGTATTTCTATTACTTAAAAAGTCAAAATTCTATTAGCTGTCAGACTCCTGACATAATCTATTTGTATTTATTAGAAATGTCAAATAGCATTTCCGCCTTTATCTGACGTTGTGCCAACTGTGGAATAAAAATATCTCTGGAATTTTATTACCAACTATAACAATTCCTTTTGATCACCCTGTATAACCTATGTACATATTTTAATCTTTTGAACATATAATTAAATGTTATTTTGTTGTGCATCAAATATTGTATATACCACAGGTAAAATAATCATTTCTGGCCTGTTTATACTCTTGATACATAAATAACTATTTAACCACACTTTTCTTGAAACTGTCATTGAAATGTCATTATACAACTAAGAAAAATGTTTGATAAAGTACCAAGTTAAATTATTCTGTTCACAGACTACCAAAATTATAATAATCTATACAGTAATCATGAAAATAATGTTGTTATTAACTTATCGATCTTTAACAGATAATGATCCAATTACAGAATAGGGGCAGGGGGTAATATAAAGAAATTATTTTGTCAGTTTTGACAGATAAAACGTCAAACAATTTATTTTTCTTGTTTCAATTCCATGGCGATCAATAGTTATGACGTAATGTTTGTCATTTTCACATCTAATTTGTACTGTTACACAACATGCAAAATTTATTTTATTTATTAATGTAGCTGCAGAATTTCATGCCCGTTTTGCTTAAACAGTTAGGGAAACAGGAAATTACAACGTTGTAAATCCCTATGTTCGTTCTTACCGAGCACCGAGAAAATATATGTCATGGTTTTATCATAAGTTTAAATCATCTTCGTGTCAATTCATTTTAATGATTTTCTAATTAATTAAAATGGGATGGCTAGCACAGTGGTATGAAGTCGGCCTGTGGATTCTGAGGTCCCTGGTTCGATTCCCACAGGCGACAAATTTTCATAATTTGAAAAAGCTATCCCTGTGGCTCCTCCACCACTAACATGTTTGGGGGCCGTGATTTGACGACTGGTAACCGCACTTCACGCGCAATATATATCACTTACCGAGATCTGCTTCAGCAGAGTGCCACACCCAGCAATGGGTAGAAGGCGTGATGATATATTTATTTATTTTTTTCTAATTAATTAATGAAGCAAGAAATATAAAGATTCTACAATAGATACATAGTTAACTACGCCATAAAATCTTCGTGGGTACGGCTCTGCAGGCACGCGAGTCAAACGTATAATATAACAAGGCTTTTGTTTTTAAAACAACAATGAGGTAAAGTCACATGCAGTGTGTATCTATAGAACGATAAAACACACAACAGAACAGCCAACGTACAGATATAAAAAGTTCCTGGTGCAGAGCTATTCTTCAGAAGCACAATCTGCGGGAACATCTCCGGTTTCATGTTGCGTGCGTTGCAACTTGAACTTGGGAAGTTCTGTACTTCCCACTTGACACTTCGTACTTGACATTGTCATGCCTGATGCGCAAATGTCTCTTTACACCTACACGTACATTACCAACAATAAAATATTAACAAAATAAGGATGACGTCAAAAGTAGACATTGCAACTAGTTTGAACAACAGATTATTTTTTGCTATATAAAGTGTTTCTAAAATATTTTACAGAGAAATATTTAAAAAAGAAGTGGAAGAAAATTTAGTTTTGTGTCTCTTTTTTCTCTAAAATAATTTAGAAGAGAACAGAAAATATCATAACTTTTGAGATAATTTGACAATCTTATGAATCATACATGTTTGTTGAAAGAAGAAATTATTTTTTAGACTATATTATAAATTAAAATTAAATAAATATTTTTTTTACAGATGGAGGGACAAATGGACGACCTTGGATGAATGGACACGCTAATAAACCTGAGGACAAACAATCGACTTTGTCCCGGTGAGTGATTATACAATGTTACTTATTTATAACACATTTTTTTGGGCAATTATGACCTAATTAATACCGCATTTTGACAATTAAATACAGCATTAAACAACAATAATGAATCAGGAAGTTGTAGCATAATACTAGCGCGGTTGAATTACAAACAAGAGTTCGTAGGATCAAATCTTGTTGACTTCAACTTATAATAAAAAAACAGAGCTGAAAAATAGCTAGCTACTATTACAGCTACAATTACTTTAATAGCTTTGCTAAATATGAAAATATATCAAGGGTGGATCCACGGAGGGGGCCATGGGGACCATGCTCTCTTCCCTTAGGCTTTTTTTTTCTTATAAGTGTTATTATTATTCTAATTTGATAACCCTTATAGAAATAAAATAGCTGAAGAACTTAGTAATACTTAGAAACAACTATGAAAAGCTTTCAAAATTTGGATTATCCGATATTTTCCGAGTTTTTCAGACTGTTTAAAATTTTAAAACTAAGAACAGAATACAAAATATATACAAATGTATATTCCACACAAAAATTACAGAATTGTATGTGAGTATTATGTTTTCCTTAAAAAAAAATTCAAAATGCCCCTCCTCCATTGAACATTTTCTAAATCCGCCCTTGAAATATATAAACTATAGCTTATAGCGTTTAACTTTTTCTTTTGAAACTTAGAAATAATGTTAGAACAACTGAAGTTATTTCTTAAAGCTAATTTTTATAACTTAAAGCTAGCTACTTTATAGCTTAGTTACAATTACTTTTAATTATAGCTATAGCTTCGCTAAATGTATAAATATATAGCTATAGTTTTCAGTGATTAATTTTTCCACACAAAATAACTATTTATTGAAAATTGTAATATATTAATTAAAAAGAGTATGTTCGAAATTTAATAGTTACTGTAAGTCGTTAGCCGTAGTTTCGCTATTTCTTTAAAAGCTCAGTCAAAATTCTAAAAATAGCTAAATTAAAAATTATATATCATCACGCCTTGTATCCATTACTGGGTGTGGCACTCTGCCTAAGCAGATTTCAGTAAGTGATATATTTATGCACGTAAAATGCGGTTACCAGCCCTCAAATCACGGCCCCCAACGATGTTAGTGGTGGAGGAGCCACAGGAGTAATTTTAAATTGGTGAAAAGTTTGTCGGCTGTTGGAATCGAACCAGCGTTCTCAGGATCCACAGACCGACTTAATACCACGGAGCCTTTACTCCATAAAAAATAGCTAAATAGATAGATATACTACCTGAAAAATGTGTCGACTTGTATATTTAAGAATCCAAGTTCGATTCCCTTTAGAACACATTAAAATTACCTCTGTAACTCTCCCTTCACTAACATCTATAGAAACCGTAATTTAACGGCGCTTCACATGCAAAACATGTCACGTACCTAGATCTATCATAACAGTGTGCCACATCCAATAAAATGTAAAAGACGTGATATATTTATTTTACAACTACTGTGTTTGAGTATAACTAATGCAACAAATATTAAAACAGATACTTTATTTCATAAATAAAAAAAAACAATACACCAAATACAATAAAATAAAAATTACTGATCATCTATATTCATATCCTCATTAGAATGCACAATATCCAACACTTTCTGACAAAGATCTTTCGCGCTGGTTCCAAACTTCGACAAATGTGCTTTCTTGCTGTACTGAGTAATCTTCTCCTTAATTTCATCCCTTTCCTTCTCAGATTTATCAATCTCGTGTTGCAACCCCGCATAATACTTATGCACTTCGCTTTTAGACTCATTCAGTTTGCTCAAACTTTGTTTCACATCCGAGATTTTATTTTTCGACTCTGCAAGTTTCACTTCTTTCTCACTGAGCTTGTAAGATAACCGTGCAAGCTCGATTTCAAGCTCATCTTGGTTGTCGATAAGTTTTCCTTTTGACGTCACAACTAGGAGATTTGAACCGTGGCGGGGCGAAGGACCGCAAAGATTTTTGAAATCTGTATGACTTGTCATTAGTATAAATGCTGCTGTACCTGCTGCTGTTACGATAAACACTAATAGAATATAGAACAACATTTTGAAAGGATTGTAATTTTTAATTTCAGATACGGAAATTTTGAAGAATATTTTTGTCGTTATAATTTTGACAGTAAACTACTGATTTTGTTTTGGTATCTATATACGCATACTTTGATGTACTACAAGAATAAATAAATAAATATTTGGTTATATTAGTTGTTCAATTTGAAAGGGAAGAGGTTTTATTAGCCGTCGAATTATGTTACCCATAACATCTTTGGGGGCTGTGATTTGACGGCTGGTAACCGCATAAATATATCACTTATCGAGAACTGCTTCGGCACAGTACCACACCCAGTAATGCGTAGAAGGCGTGATGATATATTTATTTATTTTATTTTATAGATATTATAATGGGGTACTGGCTCAGTGGTATCAAGTCGGCCTGTGGATCCTAAAAACCCTGGTTCGAACCCCACAGCCGATAAACAATTATCACCAAATTAAAATTACCCCTGTGGCTGCCTCTCCACTAACATCTTTGGGGGCCGTGATTTAACGACTGATATCGCACTACATACATATATCACCTACCGAGATCTGTTTCGGCAGAGTGCCACACCCAGTAATGGGTAAAAGACGTGATGATATATTTATTTATTTAATATAAGACTTGTATGAAGTGGGAGAAAAGTATGGTATTTCCTTTCGCAGATGCCATTTAATCACACAAGGAATGAAATGGAACTTTACTTCAGAGGTATAACAATTTTTCTGCATGCTGATTAATTATTATGGGGTAGGTGGCTCAGTGGTATTGCGTCGGCATGTGGATTTTAAGAACCCTAGTTCAATTCCCATAGCTGACAAACATTTTTACCACATTAAAATTACCCCTGTGGCTTCCTCTCCACTAACATCTTTGGAGTCCATGATTTGACGGCTGTTAACCGCACCTCACGCGCATAAATATATCACTTACCGAGATCTGCTTCGGCAGAGTGCCACACCCAGTAATGGGTACAAGGCGTGATGATATATTTATTTATTTTTTCTAGTTACACGTATGCAATTTTCCAGAATATAATTTCTTTAAATTTCTAAATTATTTTTATAATATTTATTGTATTATTAAAAAAGTGTAAATTAATTTTGTAACATTTTTGTTTAAAAAATTATTAATCTAGTTACTGTCCATTTTTAAAAAAAAACGCATTTTAAAATTAATTGTTTTGGAAATTGTTTTTTATAATATATAAATAAAATAAATAAATCACGCCTGCTACCCATTACTGGATTATTACTCTGTCGTAGCAGATCTCGGTAAGTGATATATTGTGTGCGTGAATTTCGGTTAACAGCCATCAAGTTACAGCCCCCAAAGATGTTAGTGAAGGGGTAGCCATAGGAGTAGTTTTTTAACGTGGTGAAAATTGTTTATCGACTGTCGGAATTGAACCCGGGTTTTCAAATTCACAGACAAACTCAATACCACTAAACCACCTACCCCATAACTTACAATAAAATAAATATATCATCACGCCTTCTACCCATTACTGGGTGTGGCACTCTGCCGAAACAGATCTCGGTAAGTGATATATTTATGAAGTGCAATTACCAGTCGTTAAATCACGGCCTCCAAAGATGATAATGGTGGGGGAACCACAGGAGTAATTTTAATTTGGTGATAATTGTTTATCGGCTGTGGGAATCGAACCAGGGTTCTCAGGATCCACAGGCCGACTTCATACCACTGAGCTAGCCACGCCATATATGAATAAATAAATATCTAAGACTGTCTTGACGTTTGCTATGAAACCAACCATTTATATGCACGTACCATCCGTCAAATGACAGCAACCACAGTACGCACAAACATTACTCGTAAATGATCACAAAAAAAAGTTTCATTTCACGTCCACCATTTTAATTGTCATAATCTGAACGAATCTCTTAGGTACTAAACATGATCTAATATGGCGCTTGTTTAATTTAACCTGACTTCCGTTTCCGTGGACCATACACGCGCAGATCAGAGAGAGATGAGAATAACAAACAAACCGTGTTTTCGGCTGTTAGCCACCAAACAAGTGAATATGTAATTAAAACGTTTATGAGTGGAAACTAGGGCTTTATGGGAACACATCACAGATATTTGTTTTCAAATAACCTCAAGAATGAAAAAGAATTCATTGCTGGTCTCTTTATCTTCAGCTTTGCGCAGTGCTTTGTTTAATCAAATATGTAAAACATAAATATGATTGAAAAATTATATCTAGATAAGAAGTTACAAGTAATATAACAATTTAGTTGCTGTAATAAAGAGAATAATTTATTATGAAACAAGTCGTAATTTTGGTTTATATGTTTGTTTTATATTTTATATAATATGCGTTATTAAACAATACTTTGAATTGTTAAATTTATTGTTAAATATGTATAACATAAGCAGGCGCAGTTCAATGAGACTGCTTAGCAAAAGTTCACAGGTTCAAATCTCACTAACTTATATGTAAAAAAAAATCTATTGTGTCTGACTGCTTTTAAAATAAAATAAATATAAATATATCATCACGCCTTCAACCCATTGCTGAATATGCGATTACCAGCCGTCAAATCATGACCAGCAAAGATGTTAGTGGAGAAGGAGCGACAGGTGTAATTTTAATGTGGTGAAAATTGTTTGTCAGCTGTGGGAATCGAATCCGGCTTTTCAAATCTACCGACCGTTTAGATACCACTGAGCTACCTTTATTGTTATAAGCTACTGTACTTGGGATTAAGTTTATGTTCTACAGAGTAACATAAAATAAAAGACGCATAACAAAATAAATGAAATGCAGAATTATAATTTTTGTGACAAGTAAACGTGCTTAAGAGGTTGATTTTGCAGAGCCATCTTTCGTCAACAAGATTTATTTTTAGAATTGCATTGATTTTGAACTTCACTTCAAACATTGTAGACAGAAAAGCACGTACGACGATGGCCTGTAGGTGTACAGATCCTAGGTTCAACTTTAATATGCATAAAAGTTATTCTTCTAGTTGGTAGTTTGTAGCTTCTTTTGATAAACAATTTTCATTAAGTTAAAACTACCCCTGTGGCTCCCCCTTCACTAACATCTTTGAGGGCTGCGCTTTGATGATTGTTAGCCGCAGGTCACGCGCAAAATATATCACTTACCAAGATCTGCTACGGCAGAGTGCTACATATTTTATTTAAATTTCTTAATTTATTTCTGAAAATTGTACTTCCTGATAAATCTATGAAAAAAAAAATGGCTAAAATGCAGTATTACTGAACAATTTTTAAAATTTCTCCCATCACTATAATGACATTTACTTATCAGTTTTCCTAAAACTTTTTTAGAGATTTGAAGATTATCGCAAAGGAGTATGTCATAAATGTATCAAAATGGCATAGACTGAAATAAGGTTTGGTTAGGTTAGAAAGAATTATTTTTTATTTCCTGATAATAGTAGAGTACATCATGTTTGAGATTTGAAGCTAGGAAATATTTTTATTTAGTAATTTTTTAGGGAGTTTTGAAATTTACAAAATTGTTTCAACATAAAATTACATTTTTTTAAATTGGTCAGTGATATTGCACTTTTGCCAAAAAATATATATATATATACCTCGTGAAGAAAGTGTTATTCTTCCCTTAGGGGCTTTATACCCTCCGCATTCGGCTCGGAAAATAAATCAGCTTCTTCAGGAAGAAATATCTCAGTTTCATCCCTTGGCATATTTCTTTTTGGGCAAAACCCAGTTGAACGAAACATATTCCTTCTAAACTAGGTCAAATGAATGCGAACTTGTAAACTCAACTTCAACAATAGGTAATTAATATCTCAAATGTCAGTTGAAGATGTACCATCATTTTATTGTTCTTCCTATCCACAACATTTATTATTATAACGGTTGAGGAAAATTTAATACTTTCAAACTTACTTTCCCCTGCCGAACGTTGCTCAATTATTTTAGAGCAAAATATTTCAAATAAAACTGAATTTTCTTTCATTTTTATTTGTTTGTTATTTATTTTATTTTCGTCTAATATAATTTAGTATACTAAAAACGTTATAAAGATCGACTGACATTATCAAAAAAAACTAGTTGAATGACATAGGATGTTGCTGTGTTTACATCTAACCAATTTTAAATTGTATTGCGCGTTGCTTCTTCGGAGATGACAAGATTTAATTTTTCTTTGACTTCGCAGATATTTTAGAGACTTTTAGTGCATCCATTACTGTCTAATAAATTGTAAATTAATAATAAAAATTAATAACATATATACTAATTTCCTCTCGTACAGCACTTAGGGGTAAAACCGGTCCATTAGTAGTATATTGTTATTTAAAATAAATTATTAAATGAAGACTCAGCAATTGACATTTCTTTGACAAATTTCTTCCTCTAGACATTGTTATACTACAGCTTTTATAAGCTAATACTGGTGAAAGTTAAAGACCTTAAACAGATTTTTTGAGGTTTGAAACAATTGTTAATGAATATGACAGATCAATAACAACTTATGGGGTAATAGCTCAGTGGTATCAAGTCGGGCTGTGAATCCTGAGAACCCCGATTCGATTCCCACAGTCGACAAACAATTTTCACCAAATTAAAATTACCCCTGTGGCTCCCCCTTCACTAACTTGTTTGGGGACCGTGATTTGACAGCTGGTAACTGCACTTCACGCGCATAAATATATCACTTACTGAGATCTGCTTCGGCAGAGTGCTACACATAGTAATGGGTAAAAAGCGTGATGATATATTTAATTATTTATATTTATTTAATGATAACTCGATATAGACAGAAATTATGTATCATGTTAATGTGCAAAATATAAAATATTATTAAAAATAAAAAATAATTATTTTCAATAAATGAATCGAAGTAAATGTAGCTAATATTCAATATTCTTATATAAGATTTGTGTTTCAATACCGTTTTTTTTTAATTGTCATTTAAATATTGCACCAGTTTTTTATGATTTTATTAAGTTTTATCAGGATAGATGACGTCAGTCGTTGTTTATAACATTTTCAGTATACCATTTGATCTCTCACAGATCAATATATAATTCTTCCAGTTATCCAGATCCAATTTACAATGAAATCTATCCCGAGTTATCCAGCATTGATCTGGAATTCATTACTACATATCTACACAAAGAACAATGTCCCTATCTCTTACATACACTCGGCACAAAGACAAGGCCTTAGTGCGCCATGGCCTGCTATGAATGTGAAGCTATTAGCTTTACGGCAGATATAAATTCGAGCAAGTAAATTTGATTGCTCGCTTGATAAACGCTCTTGATGTTATTTCGTTACAAATTATTTAATTGCCACCTATTGCGGAGTAATTAACAGGGGCCACTTTGTTGCTTAGATACAAACAGATCGGTTTTTATTTTATTTATTGATGATTATTTGTTACATTTTTTGTTGTTGTAAACAAAGGAATGATATGAAAAATTATTGCAATTTTAAAAATAAAAATTAATCGGTATGTCTAATTAAATAGGGTAGCATGAACCCTTGAAACATTTATTCATTAATCTTTTCAATTTATTTAATTAAAAAAATACTTGTGTGGCGCCTCCTCCACTAACATCTTTGGGGACCGTGATTTGACGGCTGGTAACTGTACTTTACCGACTGAGTAAAGCATCTTACCCAGTAAGGGGTAAAAGGAGTGATATAATCGTTTTTAGGGACTAAAATTAGCAATTATTCACAAGTAACTAAACTGTTTAATTTAATTATTATTTTCTAAATAAATACTTAGTAATTAATCAAATTAAATTATTAATTAATTAATTAATTAAATTGACATGTTTAATTTTATGACAACTATAGCTATATTCCATTTGCCACTTGGTTCACTTAAAATTAGACATGAGTAAATGAACTCAATTAAGCAAACTGATGTACTTATTGGGGTGAATTAATTAAAAGTAATTTAGAATCAGTAATTCTAGTACTGGAAATGAAGACAGCGAAATGATCCAACGAAATAAATAAGTAATCTGGTTCAGTAAATGTAAGTTAGATCTGATCCAAATGGCAAATGGAATACGTCTTATATACCTGTATGATAGGTGGCTCAGTGGTATCAGGTCGGCCTGTAAATTTTAGAACTCTGGTTCGATTCTCACAACCGACAAATAATTTTTACCAAATTAAAACTATCCCTAAGTTGAAATACTTTCTTCAAACTACTTTCTTCAAAATAGCTTAATATTTTTTATAATCTTTTCGTTGTCTTCTACTTAACACACGAAATAATTTTGAGTAAAGAACCATACCGAATTTCCATATAATAATTAGTTCTTTTTTGTTATTATCAACATCTTCGATAGCTTCTTAAACAAAAGAAGCTTCATAAGATGTCTTGATCCTTCGCTGAATATTGTAGAATATGCAGATTCTTCAAACATAATAAAATGTAGCAAACTAGTAGCTAGTTTGTTAACTATGTAGATATTTCAAATTTAATGTTGGTATATAAAAGTCACGTTGTGGGAATACTTGTATAAAGCCATATATTTTAAATGCTAATGCTTAACTTTAAGTATAAAACAAGATATATTATTATAAACAACATAATTTTGTTATATTTTTGCGAAAAATTCAAATTAAGAACTTGGAGACTTCAACGGTCGGTTGTGACACAAAAAATATCATTTAATTTGTTTCTTACCTACATATTATTTTCCAATAATTACAATTGTAAATTTGAAATGGAGACTTCAACGCTTTATCAGGCATCAAACCTCTATACTTTATTTATTTATTTATTAATTACTGTATTTGAAACATTAGGTCATGTGATCTGCAATTTCAGATCAGTCCTATCCTGAGTAAAGTATAAAATATTTCTATAACAGCTCATAATGATGTTGGTAAAAATAAAATAAATATATCATTACGCTTTCCACCCATTACTGAATGTGGCATTCTGCCGTAGCAGATGTCGATATATATTTATGCGCGTGAAGTGCGGTTACCAGCCGTCAAACCACAGCCCCCACAGATGCTAATGGAGTGGGAGGCACAGAGGTAGTTTTAATGTGGTGAAAATTATCGGCTGTGAGAATCGAACCCGGATTCTCAAATCCACAAGCTTACGAGATTCGACTTTAAATTTAAAAATTTTAACGGCAATTCTTAGCAAAATTGCATTAAAAATTGAGCTCCACTATTTCCCGTGTAAACGACGACGATTTTGTGGCCCCTATCAAGCTGAGGGCCCTGGGCTCGTACCCCATGTGCCCTTATGGTAAAGACAGCACTGTTAATGATGACATTGTGAATTACCAGCCATCAAATCACGGCCCCCGAAGATGGTAATGGAATATGAGCCACAGGGGTAGTTTAAACGTGGTGAAAATTGTTTGACGACTGTGACATAATGGTTCCCTTATTCCAACCTAAACGCCTTGCCTATCGCATAAAGTTAATATTGTTATTAATTCTATAATGTGCACTAGAATGTAAAATACCTCGAACAACAACAAGGATATGGCGGTCGTAAAACCGTAGTTAAAACTAAAACATATTACGTAGTAAATATTTTATGAATACATAAATCTAAAAGTATTTAGAATACATAGTTTATCAATTAGGTAACTACTGTTTTTCGTTCGCGTGCTAACGAATGCAGAGTCGGCTAGTTAGTTACAACTCCTAAAATGGTGTTGCATGAGATCTGTATTCTGCAGGCTTATGCTAATGTAGCGGAGCGTTGACCACAGCGCCACCGCAGTGTAGCGGTGCCACCCGGAACTAGCGGCGGATATGCATTTCCCTGACTAACTGTTCATTGGTTCTTCACTTTGTCGGAAATCTAGATTGCTAACTTGATTAGGCAGTACAGGATAATTGGATGCGTTATGAAAATTACCACTCATTTTACTAACATTTATAACTTTAACTAGAATATTTTTTAAATACTAAATAAACCGGAAAGGAATTGAAAATTCTTAAGGTGGTTAATTTGATTTTATTTCAATTTTAAAATGAGTCAAATGAGGTGAATGCTATTTAGTTAAATAATATATTTTTATGGGATGACTAGCTCAGTGGTATGAAGTCGGCCTGTGGATCCTGAGGTCCCTGATTCGATTCCCACAGGCGACAAATTTTCATAATTTGAAAAAGCTATCCCTGTGGCTCCTCCACCACTAACATGTTTGGTGGCCGTGATTTGACGACTGGTAACCGCTCTTAACGCGCAAAATATATCACTTACCGAGATCTGCTTCAGCAGAGTGCCACACCCAGTAATGGGTAGAAGGCGAGATGATATATTTATTTTATTTTTATTTATATATTTTTCCTTTCTTATTTTCTTTATTCATTTTCCGATCTTACATAGACTGTTTAATTACAATTGTGTGGAATTCACTTTTAAAAACAAGTGCAGAGCGACACTTCCTCCATTTTTGTATCTTTTTGTTCCATTTTCAGTTACTGCATTATGTGGAATTTTTCTTCAAAAAATAAGCGCAGGGTGATACTCCCTTTCTTATCTGTTTGTTCCATTTTCAGTTACTGCATTATGTGGAATTTTCTTTTCAAAACAAGCGCAGGGGTGACACTCCCTTCTTTTCTTATATTTTTGTTTCATTTTCTGTTATTGCATTGTGTGGAATTTTCTTTCAAATATAAACGCAGGCTATCGCTTTCATCTTTTCTAATCTTTGTAGATTCGTTGTTATAGGAGTAAGCATGAGTAATTTGAGGTGTTTTGCGCAAATGTTATGTATGTCGAAGAAAGATGAATGATAAGTGAATAAGAGTGATTGGATGGATGTGATTGAAGGTTTGTTGTGTGATGAATGATTTCGAGTGTGATAAGTAAATAAACTTAAATGGAGGGATCAATGAATGTGGTTGAAGTGAAGATCGTATGTTAGGATGAGAATGTTTGATGAGGATCTTTAAAATATAGAAATTTTTAAATTTCATTTTGTTAACTATCTATTCAATTTGATAATGAACTAAATTCAATACGACACGTCGTTACATTCTTATTTTTAGACTTAACAATAAAGCCACGTTTTCCAAAAAACTAGGTAATATTAATTTATCCTTTTACATTCAAATTTACGACTTAAATAAAGTAAATAAAATGGTGTCTAGTAAGAAAGACACCGTATATATATATATATCTGATTTCGCAGTCAACACTAATGCAATACAATTTCCTCACATATCGAAATCCATACCACAATTACATCCAGCATTCGCTTTCAGTTTTAGTTTCTCACAATTCACAACTGACCTAACCCAAATACCATCGCTATCAGATATCCCATTCACAATACATCTCGTGCCGTACACTCCCCATCATCATGCGCTACGTATTCCACGTTGATTGCTGCTGTTGTTGAGTGTACGCAGAGGCTTGCCTCGCTGCCTTACACGGCACCAGCACCACACAATGTAGAAATAACGTTCGCGTAATTAGCATGAACTGCTGAGAGAATAAAACCTACAAGTGTTGAAGTGAAGAGTAGAGAATGTACCTCTTGTACTGCGCTAATGTACTAGTGATTTATTGGTTAGTGTTTTCCGAACGAACTAAAAGCTCTCACACATACATATGATGTGAACTTTGTTCGATGTGACGTCATACTTTGGTTCTTCCTCGCAGGAATTTATTCAAAAGACAAAATAGGAAATTGTTCCTTGATTAACGAGGGTGCTATGTTTTGTTTGTAATATAAAGTTTGTGTTCTACCCAGTTCCGTCTTTTCCATAAAGGCCTCAAAATTTCAAGGTCGTACTTTGCACGGAAAATGGAGCTCAATTTTTAGTGTAATTGTGTTAAGAATTATCTTTACAATTTTTTAATTTAAATGTAAATAAAAAACCACATATGATTTCTAAAGTAAACGAAATATTACCAATTATAAAAAAAAAATTAAAAATACGTAACGTAAAGTTTCTTAAATAATCCTATAAAATGTGTACGAATATTAAAATAACTTTAGAATATTTAAATGAACTTTAAGGACATAATAGAAGATTTTGCGCAACAGAAATCCCGGAAAAAACTATTATCGTTAACTTAAATCCAATTCTCAAAATACGAGTAGTAATCACTTCACTTACATATATTTAAAAAATAAATAAATATATCATCACACCTTTTACCCATTACTGGGTGTAGACCTCTGCCGAAGCAGATCTCGTTAAGTGATATATTTATGCGCATGCAGTTACCAGCCATCAAATCACGACCCCCAAAGAAGTTAGTGGTCTGGGAGCCACAGGAGTAATTTTAAGTAGGTGAAAATGTTTTGTCGGCTGTGGGATCAAACCAGGGTTCTTAGGATCCACAGTTCGACTTGATACCACTGAGCCATTACCCCATAAATTTGATTTGAAAAAAGCTATCCATAATAACCAATAAAGTTACTAAATAAAACTACATACTGATATTTTCATTCTCATATTTTTTGACTTTCTAAAAGGGCCGTAAACACTGTGTGCCCAAGGGCCCAGGCATGGCCTAAGACGGCCCTGGTTTTATTCCGATTTCAGAATTCTGTAACCAAAATTTTATGTATGTTGTTACTGTACGAAGCTGCCAGTATAATAGATAATATTAAATATGTCATCACGCCTTCTACCCATTACTGGGTGCTGCAGTCTGCTGTAGCAGATCTCGGTATGTGATATATTTATGCGCGTGAAGTGTGGTTACCAGGCGTCAAATCACGCCCCCAAAGATGTTAGTGGTGGGGGAGCCACTAGGGTAATTTTAAATTGGCGAAAATGTTTTGTCGGCTGTGGGATCGAACCAGGGTTCTTTGGATCCACAGGCCGACTTGATACCACTGAGCCATTTCCCCATAAGTAATTTAGATTTTTTTATTTATTTAATCCAAGTTTAAAATTTAACTTTTGTTAGTGAAAATAAGTATTATGATTTTTTCTACAATCATTCGTTCAAGTCATTTAAGATACCGTATACATGGATTAAGGTCCTGTATAGTAAAAATTTAAACTGCAAACATTTTATTTTTATTTTTTCTCAACACTTTTTGAATTACACTGCCTCCAAGATAGTCTCTGCAGATTCCCAATTTTTCTTTACACATGAAATAAACATATCTGCATCCTGCGACAACCTTAAAAAAAATTACACTTGCAAACAAAATCAATTAGAGAACGTGCATCCAACTCCTGAAACACAGATCGGCGATACCAGTACTCAGTCTGCGTCCGTAGTCCTCTTAGTGTATATTACACAATCGGTCAATCGTTTAGCGCTAATTAGATCCCTACTAAGTCTACTACACGGTGCAAAGATTGTGTACTACATGTGTTCGAAGAGATACACAGAAAGGTTACGCTACGCTAGAAGAATAGTCAGGACCGGATCTAGGAGTACCAAGATACAAATCAAATAAATACAGGATGTTTGTCAGAAAACCGCCATCACGAATATTTCGTTTATTTTAACAGATACAAAAAAAAATGTTCATTCATAATTTTTTAAACGAAGGTGGCTGGCACAGTGGTACCGAGTTGGCCCGTGAATAATGAGAACTCTGGTGAGAGTATTTGTCATCGGAGTGTAATAAAATTTTGTAAATATGTATTTAAAAGAATGAGGAATTCAGTGGTGTACTCTAAATATTTGTTTGGGGAATAGTTTTTGAGTAATAGGATGGCAAATATATCGGAAGCAAAATTTTCACGATTTTTGCATGGTTTCATACGTTTGCTTGTAAATTTTTAATCTGCATCTCAATGACAATGAAAATTACCATGGGCATTTAATAAGGCACGCTGATTTCAAATTTTTAAACCGATTTTAATTATCTCTTTTAGTTTTAAAGTTATGGCCAGTTGAAAATCAGCATTTTTCGTGATTTTAATTTGTATAGTTTATTTGTAATAAAAAAATTATGTTTCAAGAGAAGTAAATGAAAATATGTATACATACTAATTAAATTATGACAAATTCACTGGTAAAGTCAGATTTTCAAGTATCTCTAGTATTGTTCAACTTATAGTGGCTTATAGGTTGGGCAGCACAAAGACTGAAACTTTAAATCATCGATATCTCAAAAACTAAACGTCGGACGCCACTTTACATAATTTTCTCGTAATCTACGGGTCCGAAATAGGGGGGATAAAAAGAAAAAAGTATTATATTTTACAATTATTTTCCTTGAAATTTTTTAAGGGGTACCCCTTGGTGTTTTTTCAATTTTAGGCCATTTTCAGTTTTTTTGTTCTAAAACTTGTATCCGCGGAGAAAAAATTCTGAATATTCGCATACTTATGTAACTTTTTACGTAGAATTGAGTGGTGTAGTCATAAATTGCATAACTTTTATATTTTTGAAGTTGTGGGCCAAAATAGGTAAATTTTTGACCAACATTTAAGTCGCTATATCTCGGAAACGGAGAGAGCTATCGAAATGCGGTTTGAAAATTTGAAATCCTCTCATCGAGAAAATACTATATTCATATTTTTAGAACATTTTAAGAAAATTTTTTTTTTACTTCAATATGTCAATCCACTTTTTAGAAAAATATTTCTGAAATTAATATAGGGTATTTAACAAATCTAAAAATACGGCTATATATAGTAAACTTTAAGACGAATTCAAATTTTTAAACAGAATATCATTATCTGTATTAGTTTTTTAGTTATAGCCCGTGAAAGTTGCCAATTTGTTTTATTTAAAAATTGCTTCTTTTTTAACTGCATTGTATTGGATATAATAATTTGTTTATTGATGATGATATTATAATAAAATTATGTACAAGTATGTGTTAAAGGGTTAGGAGTTCATTGGTACTCTGCAATTTTTTTTATATGTAATAGTTTTTGAATAACAGGGCAGCAAACTTTATGGAAGCGAAATTTTTTCGATTTTTGCATGCTTTCATACGTCTACTTGTTAATTTTGTATCTGTGTTTTAATAACAATAAAAATTATCAAGTTTATTGACTAAAGTACGCTGATTTCAAATTTTAGATCAGATTTTAATTACCTCTTTTAGTTTCAAAGTTGTGGTCATTTAAAAATCATCATTTTTCCTGACTTAATTTTTTTTCGTTTATCTGTAATAAAATTAGTATTTTTCAGAAAAATTTTATAAAAATATGTATACATACTAACTAAGTCATGACAAATTCACTGGTGAAGTCAAATTTTAAGTATCTTTCATATTGTTCAAGTTACAGTTACTAATCGGTTGGGCGGCACAAAAACTGAAATTTTAAATCTTCGATATTTCAAAAACTAAGCCTCGGACGCCACTTTACATAATTTTCTCGTAATCTACGGGTCCGAAATAGGGGGGATAAAAAGAAAAAAGTACTATATTTCACATTTATTTTCCCTGAAATTTTTTAAGGGGTACCCCTTGGTGTTTTTTCAATTTTAGGCCATTTTCAGTTTTTTTGTTCTAAAACTTGTATCCGTAGAGCAAAAATTCTGAAAATTTGCATACTTATGTAACTTTTTACGTAGAATCGATTGGTGTAATCATAAATTTCATAACTTTTTTATTTTTTAAGTTGTTGGGCAAAGAAGGCCATTTTTTGACCCATTTTTAAATAGCTATATCTCTAAAATGAAAAGAGCTATCGAAATTCGGTTTGAAAATTTGGAATCCTCGTCTTTTACTTAATTAGAATACATATTTTCAGAAGTTTTAAAGGAAAGAAATATGTTTGGTCTAATTTCGATATTTTATTTTTACTATTTTCCGTTAAAACACTTTTAATTATTATTTAAACACAACAAAAATATAGTTCTACACTAACTACTGTACGGAGAATTCAATGGTGTAAACAAAAATTGGATACAATTATTAGTTTTAAAGTTATACATATAGAAACTCAACTTAAGAATATTAGAGATCCTAGGTTATCCACGCAATCACTCACCCTCAATTTCACCAATTTAATTCCACCCAAATCATCTTCCCTTATATACGTCCACTTTTTTATTAACATAACACCAGCTGTACTAGTATTTGAAATTCTTGCACATGTCGTCCTCCTAGATGCGGTCCTGGTGAATGTAGCAGCAGAGCGTGACGTGCGAGTCGTACGGAGACATAAGTCTTGCGACCGGGACTTGGACAGGGTTGTTAAGTAATTATAAACAGGAACATTATAATTCTGTGAACGTCTTCCGTGTTACATCAATTCAATTACTGCCGCGTAGAGCAACTAGCGTCCAGTGTATACGGAGCTTTATGATCGGGAATGTAAATTAGATGGTGTCCGTGCGGTGTTATCTTTATGGCCAATTAACCACCAATTTGTATAATATGTTGCAATTTCGCACCTGCATTCGTTTCCCTACATCATTCTAAATAGTATTCAACTAATAAAAGTTACCAAATTATTTTACTTTATAGAACAAATTTACTTCAACTATATGTAAAGAAATTTTTGCTGATACATCCTGCGGCATTTGAATTCAGAGATCCCGAGTTTGAATCCCACTCAAGCTAAAAATATATGCGGTTCGGTGAGTCCAAAGCTGTACTGTACTGAAGAAGATCTATTGAATACTAAGGAAATATATATTTTGTTATACCCGTGTTCGATTCGCACAACCAACAAAAAAAAATCTGTACATTCAAACTACCCTTATAGCTTCCCCTCCACTTATATCATTGAGGGCTGTGATTTACCGACTGGTAATTGCCCTTCACGCGCATAAATATATCACTTACCGACTACGGCAGAGTATCACACACAGTAATTGGTAGAACGCGTGATGATATGTATATATATATATTTATAAACTTATTGAATGAATTTTGTTTATTGTTGATGTGCAGATACTGTACAACAGAGCGTCCCCGAGGAGGTACACAACCCAACTACTTGGCTATACGAAGAGCTTGTCGAGAACGAGGAGTCCTCTTCGAAGACCCAGATTTTCCTCCAGGTCCTAAAGCTCTCTACCACCACAAGAAACCATCTCTTAGTCCCATTGTTTGGATGAGACCTCATGTAAGTTTTTCTATTTTTCTGCTGCCAAATATTAACTAAGTTAATTTAAAGAAAAATATTTCAAATAAAAGATACGAAGAACTAAATTATATACAACTTTTGTTTAAAGTATTTTTTTATAATAATTATTTATGTACCCAGGGTGAAAATAGCGTTTCTTGCCCGTGGCATGATTATTAGCACGAGGCGCAAAGCGCCGAGGGCTAATAACATACTTAGGGTCAGAAACGCTAATTTCACCCGTGGTACATACAATATTTTATGCTCAACTAAATAACATTTAATTATATGTTCAAAAGATTAAAATATGTAAATAGGTTATATGTCAAAATGACATTTTGCAGAATCAAGTATTCACAATAAACAATAATTGTCATTTTATTTATGTATCCATAGAAATAATTTTTTTTTATGGCCCTAGGGCTAAAAAGAAATGTTTAAGCCCGCTTTTTAGGGCTAAAACACATTAATTTCTACCTGGTTGTGTATAAAGTATTATTTTTAACCACACTTTTTCCGAAACTGCGGCTTGATGAGTCTGGAGGCTAAAAAGAAGTGTTTAAGCCCGCGTTTTAGGGCTAAAACACATTATTTTCGGCCCGGTTGTGCATAAAATAAATTTAGTTTATTGATTTATCTGCAAAATTTCAAGCTTTAAAACTTTTATTTGAATAATTTTTATCTAAAATAATTTGGGACGCAATGCGCACGGAAAAACTGTTTCCCATGTTAAACCCCTATAGGCCAAAAAGAAGTGTTTAAGCCCGCTTTTTAGAACTAGAACACATGTTTTTCGGCCCGGTTGTGCATAAAATAATTTATAAACATTCGGAAACCAGAAATATTTGAAATGTTAAAATATGTATGAATGCAAAATGTGTACATTTATATCAGCATTGATAAATTTTATTGTTATTGAAAGAGTAGTTGGCTATTCATGTTAATTTGGACAATAACTATTTCCCACATGATTTTATACCTCATTTATCTTGCATTTATATTAAGCGGATACCGCAGCCAACTGCGACTACTATCATTCCATTCATACCGCTTGTATAGTCATCAACTATAAATTTTATTAGTTAGTAGGTGCAAATATGAAAATGTACTGCTTTTATATGCTAATGTAATTAATTTATGTTTACAGAAAATATTTAATTATTAACATAGATCGTAAAATAAAACTACACGATTATATTATTGTATGTTAATTATTTTAGAAATATCATATTTTTTCTGAGATTGAATTACATCCTTGAATTACTGATGCTGGATTGCAAGAAAGAAATAAAGAGCTCTTTAGTTAAAGAATTGTTTGTTTAGCAACTGTACGAGGGCAGGGTGAAAAGTCCCTGAAAAATGAAACAAGAAATGATTTATTAGGTCAAAACATATTTTATTTCTCAACATAATCTTGTAGCTCGATACACTTCGTCCAACGTTTTTCTAATTTTTCGATCCCTTCCAAATAATACGATTTTGGCAGTCCTTCAAAATAGGCGTTTGTCTCAGCGATGACCTCATCGTTGGAGCCAAATCTCTTTCCGCCGAGCCATTTCTTCAAGTTTGGAAATAGATAAAAATCGCAGGGGGCCAAATCTGGAGAATATGGTGGATGACGAACTAATTTATAGCGCAATTCATGTAATTTTGTCATTGCGACTGCGGACCTGTGCGCCGGTGCGTTGTCTTGATGGAAGAGCACTTTTTTCTTTGCCAAATGCGTACTAATGGCGATTTTCTGAAATTTATTGAACCGTTAGTTGCTAATGAACCGATAAAACTTACATGCAACCCAGCATGAGTCTTATAAATCATAAATATATTAA
Organism: Pterostichus madidus; assembly: GCA_911728475.2. Taxonomy (NCBI): domain Eukaryota; kingdom Metazoa; phylum Arthropoda; class Insecta; order Coleoptera; family Carabidae; genus Pterostichus; species Pterostichus madidus. The sequence goes on along the minus strand of OU452307.1, from coordinate 40,286,802 downwards.
TATAGGGTGTCCCAAATAAATATGGTGGAATTAAATATAAAGTTTTGTAAACCCGTAAATCTGTACATAATAAACAAAATCGCAACGAAACTTATTACTTCAGGAAATATTTTCTACTTGTCAACAAATAAACGAATCTATTTTCTACGTATCTTCTCTTTCAGGAAATTTGCCAGCGTCCAAGATTCATCACCGACTCCGGATCACCAGTATCCGCCGCTGGAGATGGCGCTCGTTTTAGCGTGGAGGCAGGTGACCTAGGGGATCAGTGGCTTCTGGCAGCGGTTGCTTCGTTGGCCCTAACACCACGGTTCTTGGATCGAGTCGTACCGCCAGACCAAGGATTCGATAACACACATTCGTATTGTGGTGTGTTTAGGTGAGTCAAAAATACCAACATTAATTTTGAAAAAAATATTGTTTTATTGTACTGTATTGCGCATACGTACAGAACTGGGTGTTGTACGTCATAGAACACGTGGCTATATGACAACGATTTAAATACATACAATATTATGTTTAATCATTAGTTTTTAGGGTTAATAAAATGACGGTAACTTATAAATTACGAGTACTCGGAAAACAGTTTCTGGACGTGTGATACACAAGATTTTTTGTCCTGATTTACCTACATGAAATTATTGATTTAAAATTGGTAATAATCTTTAAGCTTCAAGCATGAAATTGACAGTCAGTTTCATAAAATTGGAACATTCGTACTGGCACATGTTGGACTCGCCCAGCTGAATTTTCTCTACAGCGTATTACACTATAAATATTATTTATTACAGATAGTTCAATAATCTATAAACATATTTTTTATTGGTTGTACACAGGAACTGCCTCAAAATTCTTTTAAATATTTTAAAGTTATTTTAATATTTATATAAATTTTATAGGATTAATTACGAAAGTTTAAGTCATGTATTTTTTTTTTTAGATTTAGTACAATTTTGTTGATTGTTTCAAAATTATTTAGAAATCTAATCTGGTTTTCGATTTACATTTAAATTAAAAAATGTTAACGACAATTCTTAGCAAAATTGCATTAAAAATTAAGCTCCTCTATTTTCCGTGTAAACAACGACCTCGGAATTTTGAGGCCCCCATCAAGCCGGGGGCCCTGGGCTCGTGCCCCATGTGCCCTTATGGTAAAGACGACACTGCGCATGATTCTTCTTAATCTATGTCTTAAGTTTTATTTCCCATGTAATAGCAACATTCCCATAATGATCTCAGGTTCTCAACTTGTCTAGTTTCTTATTTCTTATTCACGATCAGTTCTCAATGTTTCTATCGATCTACACGCATTTCTCTCGACTGTTATCTCGTAGCGGTTTATAATAACGTTCTTATTTATAATTGTGTTTGAAATCACATTTAATTCGCAATGAATTATGATGAATTTGTTGCGATAAGTGCTGGAGATCACAGACACCGCGCGCAGCTCTTCAGATGATCGAAAGATCACGCCGACGATGGACGAGACTCCATAAATGGCGTAGATCGTTCATTAGTTACATTATGAACTTTCTTATAAATACGAGAATAAGAAAACTTCGACTTTATCATAATTTATAATAAATAAATAAATAAATAAATAGATAGAATATCCCGCCACTTTGACGTCAGAGTGAAGAATAAGTAAGTATAAGTCAGTTGAGATGGTTTGATCATGTGGAACGTATGTCTAATGAAAGAATGGTGAAACAGAAATAAATGGATGGATATGATTGGAAGTTTGTTACTAGAACGAAAGATGAAATGAGATTGTATGGAAGAAATTATGAATGTGGATGAAATGAAAATAATATTTTTTTTGTGTCTTGACTGCTTGTTGAAATCTCCATGTTAAATATAAGGAGTATATTTAATATCTTTCTTATTTACTGTTATAGCGATTTTTATTACATAACATGATTTGTTCTAGACGATATAATGCACATTATAACGTAGGTAAATTTACGATATCATTTCCGGTTTCCGAGTAATTAGTACTAAGTTTCAAATTTCTTATGAATTATAGTATATTTTATTATAAATTATATCTAAGTCAAATTTGCTTTATAATAGTGATTGGTAAAAGTCAATGGATAGATGAAAGATGAGACGAGCTTATATAAAAAGAATTATGAATGTGGATGAAGTAAAAAATAAAAAAAAAATATTTTTTTTATTAATGTCTTTCTTGGCTGCTCGTTGAAATCTCCATGTTAAAAGTATGGAATATATCTAATATCTTGCTTATTTATAGTTTAAGCGAATTTGGTCACATAACATGATTTATTCTACATAATATAATCCAAATTGTAGTGCAAGTAAATTTATGATATCATTTCCGTTTTCCAAGTAATTAACACGAACATTAAATTTTATAACGAAACGTAGTATATAAATTTGATATTTGCTTTACAATAGTAATTAATAAATTTAATGGTTGATGAAAGATGGGACGAGCTTATAAGAAAGAAATTATGAATGTGGATGAAGTGAAGGAAGTGTGAAAGAAAGAAATCAACAAACAAATATTTTACCTGAATAACAAATTCATAACTATTACGACATAACAAAGCACTAAATTCTGAAGAAGTCTCAAAGTCTCGAAATCTCGATCGTATCTGCGGCGTCCTTTAAGATTCCAGCGCTGATTCCGAGTGTTTATTATGATCGTGTAGAAGTTGCGTGAAATAGTTCTTCCACGATACGCGTCTATGTTGTTTGTTAGTTGCGTAACGAAGTAACGAGCTTCAGCTGTTTGGGATTCTCGATGCGTGCAACGTGGACTCCGTGTACGACCCATTCAATTCAAGTGCAACGGTGTAAACAAACCACATTCTCCTCTACGAGTGAGCGTTGACAGAAGAAGAAAATTTCAAACTTGATAAAATATAAATAAATAAAATTAAATAAATATATCGTCACGCCTTTTATCCATTACTTGGTGTGCAAATCTGCCGAAGCAAAAATCACGCCTCCAAAGATGTTAGTGGTGGGGAAGCCACAGGGCACAGGGGTAATTTTTCAAAGAAATCTGAATTACTGATTATTTTAATAATTTATTTTGAATAAGAATATACAAATAATGAACCGCTTTTACCCCTGTTATTATTAATTTACAATTTATTAGAGAGTACTGGATGCACTAAAAGTCTCAAAAATATCTGTGAAGTTAAAGAAACATGAAATCTTGTCATCTCCAAAGAAGCAACGCGCAATACTATTTAAAATTGGTTACATGTAAACGTAGCAACACCCTATGTCATTCATCTAGTTATATTTTTTGATGACGTCAGTCAATGTGTATAACGTTTTGAATACACACCATTTATTTGAAGTATTTTGCTTTAAAATCAAACGAGAACAATTCTTATATATCACTATGACAAAATTAACATTGTATTGCGGCTCGGTAAGTTCGGACCCTGTACTGTAATTGGGATTAAGTTCCGATTGTACAAAGTAGCATAAATAAATAAAATAAGTTAGCAGAATATTTTCTGTTTGAAATAGATGTTAAAGACAAGAAACCCCTCGTTAGAATGAGTCCCTTGTCGACCGCACCCTGTAATCTTCTCATTCTTATCTTATATTAGAATCTTCTTCACAGCACACTGCGATGCTGATGTTGCACGCTGCTAAATCATACCTCATGCAACCAAACAATGAAATGTTCACAAAACAAAGTAGATTACTTGCGCGCAGAGTTTTTATAGCAACATTCTTTTGTTGTTTACACAAGTTGAATGAATGACGGCTTTTTAAAATGAAGCGCTGCGCCATTGTTCTGCGTGAGGTTAGGTTAGGTTAGTTACTTACCAGGGTGGGCGGAAAATAATGGTTGGCTAATACCGCCCAGCTAAAAAATCTACTCAGGGTAAATACTCATTTTATATCGATACCATCTGCATTATTTATTTTTCTCGGTAATAAATCAATTTGTGAGATAATTTCTAGAATAAATAACATGTACTAGTAAACAGTTGTTAGTTTAATAAATCTAGTATTTTTTTGTATTTCCGTTTCCGAGAATCCGATGTTTGGAATGTAAGTTTAAATCACTTTAATGATCTAACGCTGTGTGAAACAAAGAATGTTGAATATTCAATCTAAAAAACTTTCATATTGCAACTGCATCCTTGTACAGTAATTTATAAATTGAATTTATATACAGGATGTTCTACGAAAATGTAGAAATCATTTTTGCTAGGGTTGGAAAAATGACACAACAATTAATAATTTAATAAAATGATCCCCACACCCGACAGACATTTTCACCAAATTAAAAATTACCCTTGTGACTCCTCCACCATTAATATCTTTGGGGGCTGTGATTTGACGACTGGTAACTGCACTTCACGCGTATAAATATATCACTTACCGAGATCTGCTTCGGCAGAGTGCTACACCCAGTAATGGGTAAAAGGCGTGATGGTATATTTATATTTATTTAATTTAAAATGGCCAGTACAATGACTATCATATACAGGTTGTAACATAAGTAAGGAATATTGTTATTCTCGAGAATAACAGCCGTCTCTATGGTTTTTATTTTATTATTAATATATCTACGGTAGGTGATTTAATGGTACAAAGTCAACGAATATTTTTTACCATATTAATATTATCCCTGTGGCTTCTCCTCCACTAACATCTTTGTAATTATATCTCCTTTGTTACCAAAAAAACAAATGAAATTGTCTTAAATGTAGATAGAGAAGATGGTTCAGTGGTATTAAGTCTGTATATGGATTTGTGAGTTCAGGTTCGATTCCCACAGCCGACAAACAATTTTTACCATATTAAAATTATCCCTGTGGCTCTCCTTCCACTAACATCTTTGGGGACCGTGATTTGACGGCTGGGAACTGCATTCCACGCGTATTATTATATCACTTACTGAGAACTGCTACGGCAGATTGTCTTACTCAGTAATGGGTAAAAGGCGTGATGATATATTTATTTTATTTATAAAACTTTTGAGTTAATTTCATTTACAATTTATTAATTTTATAAGTGTACATTTTCACATTTAGAAATCAGAGTAAAAGAATAAATTCATTCACAGATCGCAGTTGGCACACACGCGAGGTTTATGAATAATTTCATGCGTGTGTCTGTGTGTGTGTTGCAATGTTGAATGCGCGTTGAAGATGTTATCAACGCAACGTGTAAATGGCAATAAATTAACTGGTTGATAAAGTCAACAAGTTTGACTATCACATACCCACTCGTATCCATTTGTCTTCATTAACCCGCCTCGATTATGCGTGTATTTACATTTTTACACAAGCTGAAAATCTGTAGCATGTCACTACACTCACAAAAAATATTTTATGCACAACCGAGCCAAAATTCATGTATTTTAGCCCTGAAAAGCGGACTTAAACACTTCTTTTTGGCCCTAGAGCCATAAAAAATAATTTCTATGGATATATAAATAAAATGACAATTTTTGTTTATTGTGAATACTTGATTTTACAAAATATCATTTTGACATATAACCTATATATATACATATTTTAATGCTTTGCTCCTCGTGCTAATAATCATGCCACGGGCCAGAAACTCCTGTATTCACTCTTTGTTTATAAATAACTATATTATATGTATTTAATAAGTATTTTAAGTAAATACTTAACAATTGATGAAATCAAATTGTGTAGCAATCTACCGTAGTAAATCTCGGTAAGTGATATATTAATGCGCGTGAAGTGCAGTTACTAGCTGTCAAATCACGCCCCCAAGGATGTTAGTGGAGGGAAACCACAAAGGTAGTTTCAATGTGGCGAAAACTGTTTGTCAGCTGTGGAAATCAAACTCGGTTTCTCGAATTCATAGGCCGATTCGATACCACTGAGCCATCTACCCCATAAATTAACTGAATTTATTGAATCAAATGCCAACACAGCTATATTGAAATATAAAAGATATCTTTTCTAAATTAAAATAAATAATAAAGTTGTAAATCTTCCTGAGAACAAACCCTTTTTCTGCTCATTAATCCTTTCATCCCTTATTGGGCAACCATGAATCTCGCCGGAATAATTTTGAATCATGTCCATAAATACGTACTCTAATTAAAAGCGCTTAATAAATATAAGACAATTTATGCAGCTCATGCGTAATGCGCAACCCGTGCGAAATGTGTACAATTTAGCTCAGCTATACACTGTCCACAATTATAGTTAGTTTATTGATTTTCTTATGAATTCCTGATACTGTTATTGTGATTCAAATTGATACCGGAATGGTTTATATGACTAGTTCCACAAAAGAATTAATTTTCATATTTAATTGCTGCTGGAGAGAATGTTATAATTAAAGCAGAGAAATACAGAAGCGTACGTGCGTGTGTGTAGACTTTGCAAATCAAGGAGATTGTATCATTGTACGATTCACACGTTGAGGTATAGTTAGCACTTAACAGTAAGCATTCACCTTCAACCTTACATGAAATATGAAGAGATTGAGGGTGAGAGATTGTGTGGATCACCTAGGATCCATAGAATCCTCAGGATTCCTTGAAATTCGCTCGGTATGTGGCATCATGAAAATGTTTTACAAACAAATGAATGTTTTTCAGCCCCGAGCTGTCATTGTGGGGGTGTATTTGTGTATGATGAAGGGCGGAGGCTCTGCTAATAGAACAATACTCCAATAACTCGTCTGCAGAGGATTTTTGCGCTGGAACAATATAGCTACACGCGAATGCTAATTTATGTGTTTTTATAATTACCTGCGTTCTGCGTTTCAATATACTAACATTCCTGCTGACAACGTAGCACGAGCCTCGTATATTTAATCATTTTTAAAGAAGAGCAAGAATAACCATTTTACAAGAACTTATCACTATTGTAAAGCAAAATGGACGCATATTTATATTTATAATAAAATTGGTAAAATTAGTAATTACCCGGAAACCGGAAGTGATATCATAAATCTACATTCACTGTCATTTGTTTTATATCTTCTAAATAGTATAAATCTTGTTATATAAGATAAATCGCTCAATCAATAATAAACGAGATATTAAATATATTGTATACTTTTAAGATGGAGACTTTAATGAGCAGTCGAGACGAAACACAATGAGAGTACATCATTTTCACTTCATCCACATTCATAATTTCTTTTATGCAAACTCGTCTTATTTTTCGTTCAACCATTAAACTTATCACTATTATGAAGCAATTTTGATGAACATATCAAATTTGTAATAAAATATACTGAGTTTCATTAGAAATTTTCAAGTTGGTATTAAATACTCAAAAACCGGAAGTGATATTATAAATTTACTTACGCTATAATTTGCATTATATCTTCTAGAATAAATCTTGTTATGTAACAAAAATCACTAAAACAATAATTAAGTAAGATATTAAATAAATTCTATTTTGGAGATTTCAACGAGCAGTTAAGACAGAAATCAACAATAGTTATGTATTAAGGGTGAAAATGCTCAGGGTCAGAAACGCCTGTTTTCACCCGTGGTACATACAATATTTTATGCACAACAAAATAACATATAATTATATGTTCAAAAAATTAAAATATATAAATAGGTTATGTCAAACTGACATTTTGCAAAATCAAGTATGCACAATAAACAAAAATTGTCATTTTATTTATGTGTCAATAGAAATTGATTCTTTTTGGCCCATGGTCTCACCGAACCGTTGTATGATAGTTCACATATATTTAGCTTGAGTGAGATTCGAACTCAGAATCTTCGGGTTCGAATGCCGTATTGCTATCCACACCACCGTACTGCCAAACATGTGGATGAAGCCAAGGTAAAAATGACCCACTACGGTTCAGTGAGTCTTAACCCTGTACTGTAATTGGGATTAAGTTCCTGTTGTGCAGAGTAGAATAAATAAATAAATAAATTTTAGCAAATGCTTACTAAATCTAAATCTTTACAGTTATGAAAGTTGTCATCACAAATTAGCAAAATTAAATAAATTCAATTTATTTCAATCGTAAATTTATGTAAAATTCTTTATTACGGTGTTTTAATTATGAGACCAGATTTTTTGCTAATCATATACAGTTATCGCTGTATGTGTGTATGTGTATCTGTGCTGAGCATAAGACTGTTACAGACGCTGCCATGGAACATATATGGAATTATTCATAGACGTCCGTGGCCTGGGAACACATAACTACCCCGATAAATGTTAATCAGTCGGTTCGATTATAATACATGAATATATTTCTCTTCTGCTATGCGTCGATCGCATTTTTCTAATTGTGGGAATAATATTTGAATTAGTTGATTGGCCGCCTGGAAAATAGCACTCAGAGAGCGTACAGATGTATGTACATACATATGTAACAGCACAGTCTGCCCTGTTATGGGCACGAATATTGCAACTTTGAAATTTATAATCGATTACATTGTATTAGTTATCTTTCTGGAATATTTGTTACGTTCAATGTTTCGTGTCATTCTGAAAGAACACTATTTAATTTTATAAATAGTTTTGTAGATGTCTTGTGATTTATGAAGGGTCGTAAAATTTTTTTTTTATTAGGATTATCGACTCTGAATCATATAATCGTTCTACCGGAAGCTCGTCACCCATTTTCTGAAAACTCCTGTATAGCGGAAACTGCCTTTGGATCGCGCCATATAGAATTCTATTTGTGACAATTGAATAGCTGTCATTAGTCAATTAAAAATTTGAATTATCTATAATATAGTGAGAATAAAACATTATGCAGTATTTAATTTTCTTTAAATTTTGATGATTTGAGAAGAGTGCAGGATTTTTTATTTTAGTTTTGTTGTTTAGTAATTTTATTAGAGTGTTTATCTGCAATTGTTTGAAATTCACTTTCAGAAACAAGCGCAGGAACGATACACCCTTCCTTTCTTATCTTTTTTTATTCGTTTTCTGATCTTACATTGAGTGCTTAATTGCAATTATGTGGAATTCACTTTGTGCTACACTCCCTTCCTTTCTTATCTTTTTATTCGTTTTCAGTTCTTACATAGTTCAGTGGTATCAAGTCCTGAGAACCCTGGTTCGATTCCCACAGGCGACAAACAATTTTCATAATTTCAAAACTACACCTCTGGCTTCCTCAACACTAACATCCTTGGGGGCCGTGATTTAACGAATGGTAATCACACTTCACGCGCAAAATATATCACTTATCAAGATCGACTTCGGCAAAGTGCCACACCCAGTAATGGGTAGAAGGCGTGATGATATATTTATTTTTTTATTTTATTTTACATACAGTGTTTAACTGCAATTGTGTGGAATTCACTTTCAAAAACAAGCGCAGAGACAACACTCCTTTCTTATCTTTTTGTTTCTTTTTCAGTTACTGCATTGTGTGGACTTTTCTTTCATATACAAGTGCAGGCTATCGCTTTCATCTTTTCTAATCTGTGTAGATTCGTTGTTAGGAGTAAGCGTGCGTAATTTGAAATGTTTTACGCATATGTTATGTATGTCGACGAAAGAAGATGAATGATAAGTGAATAGGAATGATTGGATAGATGTGATTGAAGGTTTGTTGTGTGATAAATGATTTTGAGTGTAATAAATAAATGAGTTTATATGTAATGATCTATGAATGTGATTATAGTGAGGGTGGTGTGTTTGGATGAGAATGTTTGACGAGGACTGATTATTTGATGAATGTAATGAGTGAATATTTTATGAATGATTTTAGGGTTCGCGCTACCCCATTTAATGGGCTATAGCATGATGATATGTATGAATGTATGTATTATAGCCTATAAATCCCCTGCACCATAATTGGAATTAAATAAATAAATACAAGTAAATCAATAGTAGTATTTTGCCTTCATGATTTCACTTTACAACAATCATTCAATACGCTCCCTGCGGTGTTGCAATCATCGCTGCATCTAACGATATATTAATTTGACAGATACAATTGATGCACTCCGATCTGTTTTCATATCTTTATTATAAAATCAGTCTTGTGTTGTCCACGTCCGCAGCACGCAGTTCATGTTGATACAATCCCGATGGACCGCGCGGCGCAATCACGATAATGTTATATTAATTTGAAACAATAAAGTCGATTCCAACGCGGAGATTATCCATGATTACTGCGGTTTTTGTTCCATTTCGTACAGAGATTCATTTATAAATGTCTTTATAATGGCCGCGTCGTAAACTCGTGCGAATTGCGAATTGTTAGTTGAGAGATTGTTCCTCATACCAAGAGCTCTATCAATTTTAATTTATTATCTATCAATAAAAGAAGCATTAAAAAGTATTCCTCTATATTCTGGAATTGTATCATTGTCTGCTAATGATCAAAAAGTTAATGACAATTTTTATTTTTATGATTAATAAATAGATTATCACTATTTCTGTATTTTGTAACCAGAATAATTTTCTTTGGCATTTCTATATATTTTACTAAGTCAGTGGCGGCGCCAGAAGAAAATATTTTACTGGGCATCAAAATAATATGGTTTTTTGTAGAGCACCATTTTATTTTATATTTATATAAAAGTAATATCATTATAAATAATAACTACATTTAAATAAAACAAAACTAATTATGTTATAAATTAAAAAAACAATTAAACAGTTCAATTAAACTTATCCAATAATTTTTATGTTTAATAGTTAGTTTACAATATTATCTAAATCTATTAATTTTGCAGTTTTCTTTTCAATATTAATAATAAGAAAAAATAGTTATATATGTTTTCAAGGGTGAAAACAGGCGTTTCTGGCCCGCGGCATGATTAGTAACTTGGGGTAAACCGCCGAGGGTTAATATCATGCTGAGGGTCAGAAACGCTAATTTCACCCGTGGTACATACAATATTTTATGCACAACAAAATTACATTTAATTATATATTCAAAAGATTAAAATATGTACATAGGTTATATGTCAAAATGACATTTTGTAAAATCAAGTATTCACAAAAAACAAAAATTGTCATTTTATTTATATATCCATAGTAATTATCTTTTTATGGCTCTAAGGCCAAAAATAAGTGTTTAAGCCCGCTTTTTAGGGCTAAAACATTTGAATTTCGGCATGGTTGTGGGTAAAAATATTTAACAATATTTTTTGTCCAAAAATGTATTTTTCGCATTGTACTTTTAGCCCTAAAATCTATAATGTCGTACCAATTTCGTATAAAATAAAATAAACCAAATTAAATAATAAATTTAGGTAATATTCTCTTCGATTTTTTTATGGGGTAGGCGGCTCAATGAAATCAAATCGAACTGTGAATTTGAAAACCCGGGTTCGATTGCCACAGTCAACAAACAATTTTAACTACATTAAAACTACCCCTGTGGTTCTCGCTCCACTAGCATCTTTACTTCACGCGCATAAATATATCACTTACCGAGATCTACTATAGCAGAATTCCACACTCAGTAATGAGTAAAAGGCGTGATGATATATTTATTTTTTAATTTATCTCTTCGATTTTGTACCAATAGGTTTCGCTTCTGGCACTTCGGCGAATGGCGCGACGTCCTAGTAGACGACCGACTTCCAACCTTCAAAGGACGTTTAGTCCATCTTCACAGTACTAACTCTGTAGAATTCTGGGCAGCACTCCTAGAAAAAGCTTACGCCAAGCTCTATGGATGTTACGAATCTTTATCTAATGGTTCTACCACCAGAGCTTTACAAGACCTTACCGGTGGCATCGTCCAGAGCTTTGGGCTTACACACCAAGACCGATATCTTACATTTCAAGTATACTATATCAAAAGTATAAACTGATAGGAAATAATCCTGTTAATTTTAAATTCTATTTTTCTTTTCCTTCTATTTGTACAGGTATTGTAAAAAAATAGCTCACTAACCTCGAACTGTAAGTGTTTATTTTAGATCGCGAAAATTTAAGTAATCTCTTGACCTAAAATATATTATTTTAAATTGTCATAGGATCATTTTCGCTCGGTTTACGTACACAAAACCCTTCTAAATTACCCCTCCATTACAACCACCCAATTTTTAAAGGTTCTAAACAGCGCTGTCCCCCGTTCAAGCCTCCTCATAGCAACAATTGCTCCTGACAGAGACAGCAAACGTCAACTTCGTCTCCGCAACGGCCTAATAACAGCACACGCTTACAGCGTAACAGGTCTCGCCCGCGTTCGCGGGGCATCAGGTGAAACACCCTTAGTTAGGCTCCGCAACCCCTGGGGACGTGGAGAATGGACCGGACCATGGTCCGAACGATCTTGGGAATGGGACGCTCTTAGCACCAGAGACAAAGAACTACTTAGTGTTAGAGTTACTAATGATGGAGAGTTCTGGATGTCTTTTGAAGATTTTGCTCGACATTTTACACAACTGGATTTGGTACACGTGGGACCTGATGATTGGATGGCTGAACCTGCCCTGCACTCGAAACAACCCTGGAGGGCGGTGCTTGCCAGGAGGAGATGGAGAGGGGGGTATAATGCTGGGGGAGGCCCCACATACACAGGTAGGAATCAAAAAACATATTATGAGGGTCACCATAGAATCTCGGATCCTGTAAGAGCTACGATTTCGGTTAAATGGGACTTTTATGGGCCTTTAGTGCGGTTTTTGCCTCTATAGATTTTCATAGGTCACTAAACTCTGTTTTTTAACCAGGAGGAGTAAATGCACAAGTCAGATTTACACTATAGAAAGTTACCAAAGAAAGTTACTAGATTTTTGTTGGCGCGAAATACAAAAATTTCTTACACATCTGCACTGATTAAGTCTCATGGCATTTATTTTAAAATACAAATGACATTATAAACTCTAATTTGTCACTCCGTATATTATTAGTTCTTAAAAGAACTGATTTATGTTAATGTCACAGAAATGCAAAAAACCAACAAGAAAACAGATAACCTCAAAACTTATGACAGCTCTAATAAATCAAATGTAAAATCTATGTACAGTGTAAACTGGACGAAGCACTAGCCAATCAGAAGCGTCAGTTTTAGCGGTTAACATTTAAATTACTCCTCCTGGTTAAAAAACAGAGTATATATAATGACGAAAAATTATTTTTATTTAAAATAGATATTGTTTCATTAGGACAAAAACTACCAACTTTCGGGTCGAATAATAAAGGTTGTCGATCGATGCATAGCGGAGTCTGGTAGTAGCTATATTCCATTTGCCACTTGCTTCACTTAAAACAGTTCAGATAAATTAGACATGCCAAATTAACTAAATTAAGCAAACTGATGCACTTATTGGAGTGAATTACTTCAAAGTAAATTAGAATCAGTAATTCTAGTACTGGAAATAAAATCAATGAAGTAATCCAGCGAAATAAATAAGTGATCTGGTTCAGTAAATGTAAGTTAGATCTGATCCAAATGGCAAATGGAATACGCCTAATATTACGAGACTCGAAAACAGAGTGATCAGAAATAAGTGTTTCAGTTGGCTACAAAAATACTACATGGAATTGGTAAGACAGGTACATAAATTTATTTCCTATTGTTGACAGTGACAATTGAAAATTTAAATTTATAAAAATCCTTTTATTTCTTAACATTACTTACAGAGTAATAATCTAAAGTATTTATATCACTCAACTTATTTGTATTTAATATAAAAATGACATGTCAAATAGTATTTCCGCCTTTACCTGGCACTATACCAACTGTAGAATAAAAAGATCCCCAGAATTGCATTGCCAACTGAAACAATTACTTCTGATCACTCTGTAGTATTTTTCTACATCCATATAAAAAGTAGACATTTCCTACTGTCAAATGAGTGCAGAAAGTAACCAAAATGGTAGCTCTTACAATTATAAAAATGCCAATATTGATCCTCGTATAGGAAAACTCTTATATACGTAATACGTACGAGATGATTGGAAGAAGTCTAATATAATGACGCCATTTCTTTGTAGAAACTACAGCGATGAATCCGCAGTTCCACGTGCAGATTCCACGTAGCTCTAGTAACAAATGTCACGTGGTTGTTTCAGTCACACAATATTACGAAACTAACCCTTTAGATTCAAAGAAAAAGAAACCCTTATTTGCCATAGGATTTGCAGTCTACGAAGTTCCTCATTCTATGCCACGGTTAACACCACATTTTGTTGCTGAACATGTAAGAAACAACATCTACAACAATGGATCCTAAATTTATAACCTTTGTTTTTTGACACCCAATAAGTTTTCACCCTCAACAATAGATGGCAATAACAGAAAATAAAGACAATACTTTGGGATTCATTTTTGTATTTAACATTTAGTTATTTTTGTGTTACAATATTTTTGTAGAAACCCCTGGATGTGACGAATCATTCTGTGGCGCGAGAAGTGGTCACTTTTTTTACGCTACCCCCTGGTGATTATATTGTTGTGCCACAGACTAACATTCCAAACTTAGACGGAAAATTTCTTCTTAGAATACTTACAGACGAACAAAGCAATATTTGGTATGTACAACTTTCTAAAGGACCAATCCTAATAAATTTATCTGTTAAACAAACAAAAAATATCACATCAAAATCATAATTCAAATTACCAAAATTATATAAACTGAGGTAGGTGGTGGATTTGAGAATCCGGGTTCGATTCCCACAACTGACAAACAATTTTAAAATAAAATAAATAAATATATCATCACGCCTTTTACCCATTACTGGATGTGGAACTCTGCCGAAACAGATCTCGGTAAGTGATATATTTATGCGCGTGATGTGCGATTACCAGCCTTCAAATCACGGCCCCCAAAGATGTTAGTGGTGGAGGAGCCTCAGGGGTAATTTCAAATTGGTGAAAATGTTTTGTCGCCTGTGGGGATCGAACCAGGGTTCTTTGGATCCACAGGCCGACTCGGATACCACTGAGCCATTACCCCAAACAATTTTCACTACATTAAAATTACCCCTGTGGCTCTCCCTCCACTAACATTTTAAGGGGTCCGTGATATGACGGCTGATAACCGCACTTCACAAGCTTAAATATGTTACTTAACGAAATTCGCTTCAGTAGAGTGCCACACCCAGTAATGGGTAAAAGGTATAATGAAATTTTTTTTTATAAAATCATTTCTGTTACCCCCTTTCACTAACATATTTTTAGGCTGTAATTTGACGGCTGGTAACCGTACGCGTGCATAAATATATGACTTACCAAAATATGTTACGGCAAAGTACCACACCCATTAATGGATAATGTTGTAATAAATACTATTTTAAATTTAAAGGGAGGTTAACGAAGACAACATGATCATCAGAAACATATCAGCTGAATTCATGGAAGATTCCAGTACATTAATGGTAAGTTCAAATAATAATTACACAAAATTTTGCCGAACGAAAATTTGGGATAAAAAATGTATCAATACTTACTTGGTTTTTCAGCCGGAAGGAAAAACAATCTTGTCGAAACTACTATCAAAATATCCTCCGGAAATAGACGCAGCACAACTCCTGAAAATACTAAAAGCCCACTGGAAAATCTTCCTATCAGAAAAACCAAGTTTAGAGCTTTGTAAAAGCCTAATCATGCTTCGAGATTTCAACATCAGTGGCAGAATCAACTTACTTGATATTCCAGTACTCATGCACATGCTCCAGTTTTGGAGGGTAAGAAACTATCAATAATACCGACTTTACCGGCAGAGTTACCGCAATCCCCCCCTCAAATCGTCATCGTTGCCTAGGTAACTAATAACTGTTTGTATTTATAGGCGTATTCCATTTGCCTTTTGGATCTGATCTAACTTACATTTACTGAGCCAGATCACTTATTTATTTTTCTGGGTTACTTCGCTGACTTTATTTCCAGTACTAGAAATACTTATTCTAATTTACTTTGAAATAATTCACCCCAATATGTGCATAAGTTTGTTTTATTCAGTCCACTTATTCATGTTGTCTAATTTATCTGAACTGATTTAAGTGAATCAAGTGGAAAATGGAATACAGCTCCTGTATTTACAGATAGCGTTTCAAAAGTTCGAACGAGGCCATAACAGCGGAAAAACTTCAAGTTACAATCTTCGACCGTTACTGTGGGAAGCAGGAAGTACTGTAAGTAACAAAGTACTAGAATGTTTGGTACTTCGATTCGCGAAGAATCGAATTCTGACAGCGGAGAACTACGTGATGGCAATGGTACGACTACACTTGGCGCATGGTAAGTACTAAAATTTTATTTTAAAAATATTTGAATTCAAAATGGTTGGATTCTTTTCTAGAACGATACCATAGTTTAGATACCAAAATGAAAAGTAATCCGTTGTCATTAGAAGAGTTGATCCTAATGACGATTTACTCATGATGATCTAAGAGTTTGGACACTAAACCAAAGAAGTAATATAATCAGTCAATATTTATAATCTAACTCTGCTAATAACTAATAATTTCGAGTATACATTTTGTAAATATTATATAAGTTGTTATTTGTGGTTCTTATCTACATCAAATTGTTATTATTCTCATTCGAAATAGTTAGAGAGCTGGGGTGCAAAATGATGTTTCATTTTTTCCAGTGACAAATGTTTTTTTTTTAATATAGAGTGATCGAAGTGAATTGTTACAGTTGGCAATATAATTCCGGAGATCTTTTTATTTCACAGTTGGCACCAATGACGTATAATGTTTTGTCTGAGGTTGGTACAACGTCAGATAAAGGCGGAAATGCTATTTGACATTTCTAATAAATACAAATAGGTTATGTCAGGAATCTGACAGCTAATAGAATTTTTACTTTTTAAATAATAGAAATACCTACTTTAGAAATAAATATGTAATAATAAATTTATTCAAATTAAAATTTTCAAATTAATTAATTTTTTTTATTGCCAACTGTAACAATTCCTTTTGATCAATCTGTAGATTATGTTATGATAAACATGAAAAAAAGAAAATTAGATTTGGGAACGGGTGGCCGATAACGCATGCGCGACAAAACCGGTCAAAGTTGGCAATTTTTATACTGTCGTGTGATATATTACTATTTGTTCACGATGAATAGGATACGGGCACTCACGTGACAATGTGACGTAAAAACAGCTGTTTGGACTTACGATCACTGCACCACCTACAAAATGAACTATTTTTTTGTGACGAGATTTAAAACGAACGGTTCTTTTCAAATCTTGTTGGGCTGCGATCACTGCGCCACCTAAAATTAAACTATTTTTGTGACGAGATTTAAAAAGAACAGTTCTTTTCAAATCTCGTCGAAAAAAAAAATAGTTCATTTTGTAGGTGGCCCAGTGATCGCAAGCCCAAACAGCTGTTTTGTACGTCACAAAACGTCACAATGTCACGTGAGTGCCCGCATCCTATACATGACAAAAAAAATTATTGATAGAAATTATTGTTGGTTGCTTATTGGTGACAAAGGTCTGAAAGTGGACTGGTGTAGGGATCAACAACCACCCATAAAATCGGCGCAGTCATATCAGCGCCATCTATAGTTACCACCCGTTCCTAAATTTAATTTTCTTTTTTGCATGTTTATCATGACATCTATTAAAAAATCTATTTCTGTCACATCTATTAAAAAATCTATTTCTGTCACTGGAAAAAATGAGACATCATTTGCACAATAGCTCTCTAACTAAAATGCTTGATTCGCAGTAGATAAGATTTTATTAAAATAGACTGAAGTTGAGTTAAAATTTATTAACAAATTAATTGTATTATGATAGTGTTGTTATATTTATTTATTGTGTAAATAAAAAAACTTTATGTTACATCAGCGTTAAAACAGGTTTCGTAAGTAGGATTATTAGGAGCTGTCAACTTCTTCCTTAGCTTGTGCCAGAAAAGTTGTTGTCCATCAGGTTGTTCACACCACTGAAGATAAATCCTAGTTTTTAACAGATACTTCAAAGTTGGAGTCAAATTACTTTCACAAACTTTCCCTAATAAAATAATCAACAAAGTTCCATGAGGTGCCTGTATATCACCTTCATGAAAAAACAGCTGATGATGTTCAGCTAACTTCGCTTCCCATCGACACCATTGGCTCTTCGCGAACGCGTCACTAACAACCAATAGCGTTCGTCGACTAGCTGCAACTGACTGTAAAACCGATTCAGAGATGGCGGTACCAATTTGAAAATCTCTTTCATAAACACATAGTTTAAAATGTGGTGGAGTATTTTCCAACTGTGATACCATGTTAATAACAAAATCTTGATCTTCGTTTGAGTATGAAACAAACGCATCATACTTGTATTCAGCGCCGGTTGTTTTTCGTCTTATGCGCATGTATCTGCGCAATGCCATACGTGACAGCAAAACCCAATGGCGGACATGAAGACGATAGATGTAGCCGAGGACAGAAAATGTGATTATTAGTACTACAAGTACTGAAAGTGTGGTGATCCAAATCAACTGGGAATTAATTGGTGAGTCTGTACATTCTGTTTGTTTCAATTTTATGTAAATCATGTAGTTGATTATTGATTCTTGACTCCAATCATCTGGATTGACACATTTGGCATTCAAACCATTGTTTTTTAAGTACTTGAAGGAATAATTATGCGAATGTAACCATTTGGCAGCTGGGTAAAGTAAACAATCGCAAGTAAATGGGTTGCTTTCCAAATCTAAAGTTTCTAGATATTTGAAATCTTGCAACATTGTTTCTGTTACAGTTTTTATTTTGTTTTGGCTTAAGTCTAAAGCTTTTAATGAAGGATTAATGAATGTTTGCTCCGACCATTCTATTAACTTGTTTATAGATAAATCTAGACTATGTAATTTGGTTAAGGATGAAAAATGTGTGGAGGAAAGTGAATACAACGAATTTCCTTCGAGTCCTAAATAGGTTAGGTTTGTCAGATAGTAAAATGGACTTGGATCAGTTGTCATATGTTCTATGCCACAGCCTCCTAATAACAACACTTTTAATTCGTCCATTCCTTTAAATATATTCGCAGTTAACGTGATTGTGAATTTATTATTTTCCAAGTTCAAGAATTGCAAATGTTTTAATTGTTGAAATGCTCCAGCTTCTAGATTAAAAATTGTTGCATTCTTCAACCCTAAATATTTTAAATTACTCAATCCGGTAAAAGTAAAACTACTTATTTGGGTAACTAAATTATAATCCAAAAATAATTCTAGTAAATTGGACATGTTGGTAAAAACATTATCATCAATACGAAAATATGACCTGCTGATCTGGTTTCCAGAGTTGCCAGATATGTCAAATACTTTTAGTTGGCTCAAAGTCATACCAGGGCTAATACTTGGTAGCCTATTTTCTTTAAGGAGTAAAGTACGTAAATTTGGCAAATTGTCGAAGGTATTTCTGGCAACGTCGAGTAACAAGCACTCTGATAGGTCTAACTCGATGATATTAGGCATCAATGGAAAAGACATTGCATTGATATTATCAAACATATTTCGCCCTAAACTCAAACGACTAATGTTAGTTTTTGCTATTTTTTCTAGCAAAGTATAAGGCGGACTTCTTCTAAATCCTGAATCGTTTAAATTTAATATCTTTAGTGGAATTTGTTTATCATTTATTTCCACCATTAGATTTTCTAGGACAGTCACATTAAACTGATTTTGTCCTAACCATAGCTCACTTAGAGTTTGTAAGGGGTTAAATGAGTCTGGATCAATATAGTCTATTTGGCACAGAGTTATTTGTAATGTTTCTAATTTCGTTCCAATCATTGGTTTAAAATCAGAAGTTTGAATAGTTTTAAAAACATTTTCGTTTAGGAATAATTGTAGTAAATGAGGTACATATTTCGGTTGAAGGCATTTTGTTATATCAATAACTTTTGTGAAACCATTTTTGAATAAATACAATTCTTGTAGATTGGTCAACCCTTCAAAGACATTTTCCTCAAAATACCTCAAATTATGGTTGATGGAAATGGATAAATTTGTCAATGAGGTCATGTTGTGAAAACACCCTGGTTCAAAATTTAACAATTCCAAATTAAATTGTATTTCCAATGATTTCAATTTGGTAAAAGATTGAAAATCATTTTTCTGGAATACTGTTATTCTGGTCGTTTTAATTTTCAACGTTTCCGGTTGTATATGTTTGGGAGCGATAAAATTTCGACATTCCACCCCTGTACAGATGAGAGTTTTGTTTCTGTTGGTTTTGAAACTACATCCATCAATTCTGGTTAGTAATTCTGGTTCCATGATGTTGGTAACGAATTTTGGTGTAGGGATTGTGAATTCGTTGTCGTCTTCATCACTTCGGATGACTTGACTGAGGAGGATTAGCAGAAGGATGTTTGAACCGTACATTGCAACTTACTGAAAAAGAAAATAAATATAATTAGGAATGTATTAGAATGTATTTTTTGACTGTAGAATACATGCTTCACATATGGGGTAGCTAGCACAGTGGTATCAAGTCGGTCTGTGAATCTTGAGGGCCATGGTTCGAGTCCCATAGGCGACAAACAATTTTCACCATTTTAAAACTACCCCTGTGGTTCCTCCACCACTAACAGCTTTAAGGGCCGTGATTTTGACATCTAGTAAACCGCACTTTACGTGCATAAATATATCACTTACCGAGATCTGCTTCGGCAGAGTGCCACACCCAGTAATGGGTAAAAGGCGTGATGATGTTTCTCAGGATCCACAGATCGACTTGAAATCACTGAGCCACCAACCCCATTTTAGTGTTAATCACGGAGTTAAAACAAAATAATAAACAAATGCATTTTGTTTTCTGTCAAACTTTTCTCTGAATAATGTCATTAATTTTTCTTCATGAAATAATCTTTAAAAAATTTGTAAAAATTATGTAAAATTTATTTTTAAACAATGTTAAACTTCAATGTGTCATTATATTTGACAGAATTAAATTGCGCATTTGTTTGTTATTGTGTTTTTACACTATTCATTTGCAATTTTGTAAGTTTTCATATTTAATTTCTGCTGGTACGAAATACAGAAAATAAATTTAGCGTATTGATTTACGTACAGAATTTTTATTGGGGTAATGACTCAGTCGGTATCGAATCGGCCTGTGGATCCTGAGAACTTCGGTTCGATCCCCACAGCCGACAATTTTCACTAAATTAAAAAATTACCCCTGTGGCTTCCCCACCACTAACATCTTTGGGGGGCCGTAATTTAACGGCTGGTAACCGCACTTCACGCGTATAAATATATCACTTACCGACATCTGCTTCGGCAGAGTGCCACATCCAGTAATGGGTGAAAAGGCGTGAAGATATATTTATTTATTTTTATATTTTTATCAAAAATTTATTTAAATACTTTGGACAAACGATATACTTATGTTCCACAATATTCAGAAAAATTTATTCATTATACAACCAAAAAAAAAGTTTCCTTTTAAATTGGCTTCATCTACATTCATAATTTCTTTCTAGCCGGATATAGACACCCGGTATACATATACTAAAAAATATTAGCTTATAAAAATATACAATAATATGTCATCAAGATCTGCAATAGCAGAACAAACATAATTTGATACGTGGGCACATGATATAAATATTTATTTATTTTTTATAATATTGTATTACCGATAATATAGTAAAATTTAGATTAACGCAAAAAGTTCTTCCCTGTTATCAGTAATATTTATTACTATGTGAATTATGCTCAATTTTTCATTCAATTGTTATAATTATCTGCCTGCTAAATATAGGAACATACATATAATTTATATAGTTGTTCGTTAGCATTTACTTAACAGTCGTTTGATAAAACAAGCATTATTAGTGTATCATATCATTCGTATAGTTAATATTAAACCAAAAAAAAAGAACACTTTTAAATAATAATAAAACTAACCTACCTTTATTTAAGACATATTTAAAACAAAAGAAGGCACCTTATTTTCATTTGGCTCCAACTGCAATCACATAAACAAAATATACCTAATATTTATCACACAAATTTTTGAACTCACAAAAAAGTAATTCCTTATTTCGTCACATTATACAAGATAATTTCTTACGAACAATAAATATACTTGTGATATAAACAAATAAAAGAAAGTTGTTATGTGTAAAACAAAGGAACAGCTAAGAACAACTGATGTAAATAGTGGGTGCCGTACAGTCCGTACCGCCCCCGCCAGCTATCATCTAGTGAGCTATGGAACTCAGTCCACACATTAATATTATCACACACATAATTTATGTGCTAATGTGATATGTGTTTCTGTAATTGGGAAAACTATTGAACAAACAACGTCAATACGGATTACAAATTTATTTATTAACGTTATTATACGTATGTACTTATCATCTTTGTTATTTAACAATTCGTACATTTAGATAAAACAAATAACTAAATTTATGTACAACAAATACTTTTTCCGAAACCTGCATGAAAGTGCGTACTTTCCTGACCAATTTTAGTATGGAAAGTAGATTTTTACTAAAACAGTCAAGTAAAGTACGTATCCAAGGTTACAGCAAAAATAACAGTCTGGTAAAGTACAAAACAGTCTGGTAAAGATTTTTTTGTACTCTCTTCATTCAAAATAAAGTTTACATTATCTTGTAAACTGATTGAAAGTTTGATTTTGCGCTCTAGTGCGTAAAGTAATTGAAAAAAAACACCCATTTTTTATGATTCTAAATTGTGACTACTAAAACGCGAATTGTAATTATATACACACATTTTAAGGAATTTATAAAAGAAATAGAGACATTAGCTTATAACGCCATCAAACAGACATATTTGAACAAACTTTACGAGAAAAAATAAACAATTTGTTATCAAATAACAAATGTCAATTCATGGCTTACTTAACTGTCAATATAAATTTACACTTCAAATTTAATAACTTTTCTCACTATCAGTTATATAATTTTTGCTCGTTACAAAAAGCATTGTACAAAACTCGTGCACGAAGACGTTCACGCAAATTAAATCACTCGCTTCGCTCGTGCTTCATAATTGCGCTCATATGCAAAGTATGTCTTCGCGCACTTGTTATGTAAATAACTATTACCTGACTCTTTTGTATTTTACCCGAATATTTGTTGTTGTAACCTTGGATACGTAGTTTGCTGTCAATATGATTTATCAGACTTGTGTATGACCATTTTTTCATGTCATTTAAATAATAATTTTAAAATGCATACTATATAAATAAATAAATATTACATCAAGGGACGAAAACAGTCACTTTCCTCCCTAGGCAGATAAATGTTATTTCCTCTCTTTGGGAGAGGATTACTTACTTCCGCTTATGACGGAAGTAGATCCTAATTTCGATTATGTAGTATATAAGGGACTAAAGTGCTTAATTTAATCCTGAGTATAAAAATTATTTCACAAATTGCAGGCTGGCATTTTTACTTTCTGATAGGGAAAAAAAACTAGGTATATTTCGTGAAGAAAGTGTAATTCTTTCGTAAGATACTATTTTATAGAACCAAAATATTTTAAGATTGGCAAAATTGCATGAGAAAAGTAACTAGCCAAGCCATCAACTCTAAAAATATATATAATAATTATTGTAATTGAAATAAATAATATTGTTACATTTTTCTTTCTTCACACACTTAATTGCCAGTGAAAAAAATATTTATTGCGTGCCAAAATATTTGAATATTGTCATTCGGGTAGATTCGTTTATTATCGGCAAAATCTGTCATTCGGGTTGATTCGTTTATTATCGGTAAAATCCGACAGCCAGTGTATATAGTAGGTAAGATTATCGATTTTTTAAAGATAACTATTTGAACGTATCCGAACAAGTTACGACGTCGAGTTGAGCTAGTCGAATGTGGGTTTCTGTTGTGATCAAAATATCCATGTTTTATGTGTGTTTTACTATTATTTTAATGCGTAAATTAGCTTAAATTGTGCGTTATTATGCGTATAAGTGTATGATGCATAACAGAAACGTTAATATATGAGTGGGAATGCTGTGGAAACGATCAGATGGGCCCCAGAGGATCCCAAGGTGTGCTGATTTGGTCGTGAACAACGTAGAACATGGCCACTAGCTGATTCATGGCGCAAGGTATGCAATAATATTATTGTTAGAAACTCGTAATTTTAGAAAATACACTTTAAGGAAAAATGTAAGAGTTTTAAAACGTTATTAAAAGTAATTAGGTCCAAAAATGTTGTACAATAATTTTTGTAATTGGAAATATAACAAAAAATTAATTTTTCTATAGAGAAAGCAAAATGGGGTGGCTAGCTTAGTGGTATGAAGTCGGCCTGTGGATCCTGAGAACCCTGGTTCGATTCCCACAGGCGACAAACAATTTTCATAATTTCAAAAGCTACCCCTGTGGTTCCTTCATCACTAACATCTTTGGGGGCCGTGATTTGACAACTGGTAACCGCACTTCACCCGCAAAATATATCACTTACCGAGATCTGCTTCGGCAGAGTGCCACACCCAGTAATGGGTAGAAAGCGTGATGATATATTTATTTATTTAGAAAGCAAAATTGGTAGTCATTCTTCGAAATGTACTATTATAGCCCGTTGCTCAAAAAAGTTTTAGCTAATCCTGAATTTTGAATTATCATAGGTGGCTCATGGAGTAATAGCTCAGTGATATCAAGTCGGCCTGTGGATCCTGAGAACCCTAGTTCGATCCCCATGGCTGACAAACATTTTCACCAATTTAAAAAATTACTCCTGTGGCTCCCTCACCATTAACATCTTTGGGGGCCGTGATTTGACGCCTGGTAGCCGCACTTTTGTTTCGGTTGGTTTTAAAACTACATCCATCAATTCTGGTGAGTAATTTAAGTTCCATGATGTTGGTAACACGCATAAATATATCTCTTAGCGAGGTCTGCTACAGCAGACTTCCAGACCCATAGGCCAAAAAGAAATAATTCCTGTAGATACATAAATAAAATGACAATTTTTGTTTATTGTGAATACTTGATTCTGCAAAATTTTGACATATAACCTATTTATATATTTTAATCTTTTGAACATATAATTAAATGTTGTTTCGTTGTGCATAAAATATTGTATGTACCACGGGTGAAATTAGCGTTTCAGACCCTGAGCATGTTATTAGCCCTCGGCGCTATGCGCCTCGTGCTAATAATCATGCCACGGGCTGTAAACGCCTGTTTTTCACCCTTGGTACATAAATAACTATTTTATAGTACTAGTAACGTATTGGAGTGGCTAGTTCAGTGGTATGAAGTTGGCCTTTGGATCCTGAGAACCCTGGTTCGATTCCCACAGGCGACAAACAATTTTCATAGTTTCAAAAACTACCCCTGTGGCACTAACATCTTTGGGGGCCGTGATTTGATGACTGGTAACCGCACTTCACGCGCAAAATATATCACTTCCCGAGATCTGCGTCGGCAGAGTGTCACACCCAGTAATGGGTAGAAGGCGTGATGATATATTTATTTATTTTGTAACGTATTATAACTCTTTATAGTACTAGTACTATACAAGTTTATTTTCTGTTGTTATCTTGGTTACTATAAAATTAATATTAGTTGTATTCCATTTGTTTTTTGGTTCAGATCTTACATTTACTGAACCAGATCACTTATTTATTTCGCTGGATTACTTCGCTGACTTTATTTCCAGTACTAGAATTACTGATTCTAATTTACTTTGAAGTAATTCACTCTAATAAGTGCATCAGTTTGTTTAATTTAGTTCTTTTAGTCATGTTGTCTAGTTTATTTGAACTCTTATAGTATGATTTTACAAAAAATATCATTTTTAACACGCGAAGCAACTGTTGAAAAGCCTACTTTAAATAGTGTTTGAGAAAAATAAATTAACCTTATAATTATAAGATTAATAACAATTTATTTTACACAGTACAACTATATAATCTCATAGCACAAACATTTTTTATATACTGTCTATAAGTACAAAATAAAATGCACGCTATCATAAATAATATAAGTACACTAAGAACAGACAAAGCAATAGTTTCCACTAAATTTGAATTTTGCACACATTGACTGGAATCATTTTTAAGATGTTTCAAGTATTCTATAACAGATTTTTGCCTCCATGGTTCAGGAAAAATACACCGCGCAATAAAATCATCACTACCTTCCACAAAATTCAAAGTAATTTTATTTTTATTTAACCACGTGACTACTGAATACAAACTGCAGTCACAAGAAAACGGGTTTCCGTCCAAGTACAACGAATCCAAATTTTGCCAATCTTCCATCATCGCATTTGTAAAATAAGATATTTTATTTTGTTGTGCAAATAGGAACTTTAATTTTTGGTTGTGTGGTAGAATTGGTTTCGACCAAGCTGCTAGTTTATTATCAGCTAGATTTAAAGTTCGTAAATGAATTAAATGTGTGAATTGATTAGGAGATATAGTGTGTATATTGGCTTTTTCTAGTCCTAAATATATTAAATTAGGCGTATTGGTGAATATATTAGGGGTGGCTGTTAAATTCTTTATATTACACCCTCCTAAAAGTAAAACTTGTAAATTTTCCAACCCTATAAACATACCCGCATGTAAACTTAAGGGTCCTATCGGGTTTTCCATTAAATTTAAAACCAACAATTTTTTTAAATGTGCAAAAGATCCTTCATCAATATGATGCAAATCTGACTTCTTTAAATTTAATTTTAATAGGTTTGTTAGTCCAATTAAGGATTGATTGGTTAAACAATATATTGAATTATAAGACATTTGTAAACTTTGTAACTGAGACATATTTTCAAATACTTGATCTTCCATACTAAAATATATCCCTTCAATAGTATTACCAGCAATATCTAAATAAGTTATTTGAGAAACTAACGCCCCTTTGGGTACGCTAAACAATTTATTTTCCCCAAGTCTTAAGTACCTTAAAGATGGTAGCTTATTAAAAGCATTTTCTTGAATATCCCCAACATAATCGGACCTTAAATCTAGGTCGATTAAATTAGGCATATAGGGAAAATAGTCAATATAGTCGAAATGGTTATAGGCTAAACTTAAAGATGTAATATTCGATGCGCCAATCGCTTCCATAAGTTGTATAGGTATTATTTTTCTTAACCCAATATCGTATAGACTAACATAGTTAATAGGTATTCCAGATTGAGTTGTATTTCGAATTAACTGCGTTAAAGAAGTGACATTAAAAATGTTTTGCCCTAATAACAATGTTGTTAAATTATTCAAGGGTAATAGACAATTAGGATGCACAAATTCAAGTTCACATAAGATTAAATTCAGTTGTGTTAACTTGGTACCATTCATCGGATGAAACTCATTAAATTTTATATAATGAAACATACTTTCACTCAAATCCAACAATTGCAACTGAGGTACAAACTTCGGTGCCAACGAATTTGTAACATCAACTATTTGATTAAACCCATTCTTTTGAAAATACATTTGTTCTACATTGACCAACCCTTCAAAAACATCTTCTGCCAGGTATTTCAAATTCATATTCGCCACCAAACTTAGGTTCTTCAAGTTGGCCATATTTCTAAAGCAACCTGTTTCAATTGTTGCCAACTTAACATTCGCGTTAATGTCCATACTTTTTAAGTTGCTCAAATGGAGAAAGTCATCTTTGTGTATTGTTGTTATAGATGTTAGTTTGAGTTTGAAGTATTTGGCTGTTGTATTTATTTGCGAAGGGAATATTTTGCAACTGGTTCCCGAGCAATGGGTGTCTTGACTGTTTAGTTCTTTACAGGTGCAGTTGTTTACATTGTCTAAGTTTAGTACTTGTTCTGGTGAATGTACATTGGTAGTTCGGTAGTAAATTGTTACTGGGTAAGCTAGGTTGATGTCTTCATCGTAATTTTGTTGAAAAGTTGATGGTATTTGAAATATAAGTAGAAGAATTGTTTTTAGTATTGTCTTCATTTTGTTGGAGCTAAAAATAAATAGAAAATATTTAGAAATACTTAACAATGACAAATAAATGTGTGTATTAATGCTTGGTTGCACGAAGTACTTTACAAATTAAATTTGAATATTGACTACTTGAAAATGAAAGTTAAATTTTGATATTTAAATGTATTTACATACTTATGTATACCTCCATACTTTTGGATCTGTTCTGTAATAAAAATTGCTAAATACGATATAGCAAATAAAATGGGGTGGCTAGCTCAGTGGTATGAAGTCGGCCTGTGGATCCTGAGAACCCTGGTTCGATTCCCACAGGCGATAAACAATTTTCATAATTTCAAAAACTAGCCCTGTGGCTCCTCCACCACTAACATCTTTGGAGGCCGTGATTTGACGACTGGTAACCGCACTTCACGTGCAAAATATATCACTTACCGAGATCTGCTTCGGAAGAGTGCCACACCCAGTAATGGGTAGAAGGCATGATGATATATTTATTTATTTTAAATAAATATATCCTTAAGCCTTTTACCCCTTACTGGGTGTGGCACTCTACCGGAGCAGATTTCAGTAAGTGATATATTTATGCGCGTGAAGTGCGGTTACCAGCTGTCAAATCACGGCCCTCAAAGATGTTAGTGGTGGGGAAGTCACAGAGGTAATTTTTAAAATGGTGAAAATGTTTAGTAACATAATCTTTTAATAGCAACCTTCCTAGTAATAATTAATCATTGCTATAATTAGCAATTTTTGTTACAGAATAGGTCTATATATCTCATTAAATAGGGAAGTACGCATCCTTGAATCATTTCTTCATCATACACATTCCCCAATTAATATATTATCACCAAACACTCCTATCCTGACATATTTTTTCTTCATCTACTTTCATAATTCCTTTCATGCAAGCTCGTTTGTTCCTTACATTCTTTCGGCCACACAACAAATATTTATTTATATTTTTCCATTTATTTCTGCACTTAATCTTCAATCATTTACTGAGTATTCATCAGATGCTTTCTATATTCAATCGTCGCCAAACATTCTTATTCTGCTAAATTTCCATTTCATCTACATTTATAATTTCTTTCATACAAAACATCACTTTATATCCCATGAAATGAGGGTAGCACGAACCTTTGAAACTCAGATTCACCACGAAATCTTTGCCTAACATCCTATCCTAACAGACCACATTTGCTTCACTCATATTCATAACTTCTTTCATACAAACTCATTTATTCCTCACTCTCGTAAACTTTCGAGCACATAACAAACTGTCCATCATATTCCCCCATTTATTCCTAGTACATCTATACAATCTCTCATCCTCAGTTAAAAAAATTACTAATTCAAATTTAACTAGAGAAATACTTCTGAGAACAAAAGATTAAAATATAACAATCATGCAATCCCTTTCGTACCAAATATAGTTGATACAACAAAAATAAAATTAAGAAAAACTTTTAAAATAAGGAACTTGTGCAACTGACTTTAATAAAGTTTATATTTACCTTTGTTTAAAGTTAAATTTGCAGTAATGATGAAAGTAAAACAATGCAAGTCTTCCCTTAGTGCATGGCTACAATATTTACTGTATACAAAGTAATCTCTTCTTTAGTAAAGTTCGAAATACAATTTTATCTTTAAGTGAAATATAGCACTTGATTACATAATTTCATACTGATATACTTTATGCCGGGAAATTTTGCTCATTAGCAAATTATTTTTAAAACACATTTATCAAGTTATATCAAAAGAAATAAATTTTGTACAAAATTGAAGGCAAACCTACAATTCTACTTATTTTTAAAATATAATTTATGCACAACCGGGCCGAAAAGCCTGTTTTAGCCCTAAAAAGCGGGCTTAAACACTTCTTTTTGGTCCATGGGTCAAAAAGAAATAATTCCTATGAATATATAAATAAAATGACAATTTTTGTTTATTCTAAATACTTGATCTGCAAAATGTCATTTTGACATAACCTATGTACATATTTTAATCATTTGAACATATAATTAAATGTTATTTTGTTGTGCATAAAATATTGTACAGAGTTGATCAAAAGGAATTGTTACAGTTGGCAATAAAAAAAACTACTTGAAATTGGTAAGCCTAATACATAAATTCATTTCCTGTTGTTGACAGTGACATTTAAAATTTAAATTTGAGTACAATTATTACATTTATTTCTAAAGTATTTCTATTACTTAAAAAGTCAAAATTCTATTAGCTGTCAGACTCCTGATATAACCTATTTGTATTTATTAGAAATGTCAAATAGCATTTCTGCCTTTATCTGACGTTGTGCCAACTGTGGAATAAAAAGATCTCTGGAATTGTATTGCCAACTATAACCATTTCTTTTGATCAGCCTGTATGTACCACGAGTGAAATTAGCGTTTCTGACCCAGAGCATGTTATTAACCCTCGGCGGTTTGCGCCTCGTGCTAATAATCATTCCATGCGCCATAAACACTTGTTTTCACCCTTGGTACATAAATAACTATCCTGAATGTTGGTGTCGATTCAAAGCTACTTTAAGCTTTTGCCAGAAAGCTTCCTTTGCTTGTTTATCATTTTCCTGTGGCCAAAGAAGATATATTCTCGTTCTTAGTAGATATCTTAATAGGGATGAAGCATGACTGCTAACTTCTTGCAATTGTACGACAATTGGAGACCTTCGAACAACCAATTGTGTTTCCCATTGGCACCAAACAGATTTAGCAAATTCTTCGCTTACTATCAAAAGTGGACGTCTACTTGATGCAACTGCTGCAGCTACTGCAGCTGATTTAGCATCTCCTGCTATTAGATCGCGCTCTGCTAAACATAGTTTTAAATCTGGTTCTAGTTTAGTTATTAATTTATTGGTGAACCACTCATCAGATGGGCTGGTTGATACATATACATCCCATTTGTAAATTCCCTCATCTATATTTCGTCCTAGTTTTATCTTAAACCATAAGTATTCTATGCCGTACCTATAAACATACCCTAATATCCCCAAGGTTATTAGTAAACTAAACAACAATCCTAAACAAATAATTAATTGCAAATTAAGTTGTTCAGTATTTTCACAAATACTTCCATCTTTGCTTAAAGTCATTAAGAAGTTAACAATAGATTTATGTCTCCAAGTAGGTGGTGAAACACAACTCGCAATTAATTCTTCATCAGAATAAAATTTGATCGATATTTGATGACTTTTATACCATAAAACAACTGAATATAACGAACAATCACATGTAAACGGATTCCCATCTAAGTAAAGAGTTTCTAAAGATGTCCAATCTTCCAACATCGCTGTTGTAATAAAAGTAATTTTATTTGATTTTGCTGACAGGGTTTTTAAAGTTGAGTTTGTTCCCAAAATACGTTTGTTCCATGATGCGAGCTTGTTTTCATTTAAATTCAAACTTTGCAAATTTACCAGAGGTGCAAACTGTTGATAGCCAATTATAAATATTTCGTTTCTTTCAAGTCCTAAGTATCTTAAACTTGGTGTATGTGTAAATATACTTGGATTCGTTGAAAGATTTGTTATCGAACAACCTCCAAGGAGAAGTATTTTCAAGTTGGTTAATCCTTGAAAAATATCTACTTTAAGAAAGATATATCTTGGAAAAGGGTTGTTTATTAAGTTTAGCAGAGTTAAATTACCTAATGGTAAAAAACTACCGCTTTTAATCAAAGTTAAAGAAGTATTCTTCAAGTTTAGTTTCTTCAAATTACTCAGTCCAACAAAAGTAGATTTAATTATAAAACAAATACTGTTATAAGCTAAAGTTAGGTATTGAAGATTAGTCATATTTTTAAATATTTCTTCAGGAATATAAAAATATGAAGGGTAATATGAATTATAAGTATTACCAGCAAGATCCAGTTCTTTTAAACTTGGTAATAAAACTGCTTCTGGTATTTCTACCAATCTGTTAACAGTTAATAACAAACTCTCCAATTTTGGGATGCGTTTAAAAGCATTTGGTGCTATCTCCTTGATGTCATTACCCCTTAAACTTATCTGCAGTAAATTAGGCATATATGGAAAAGTGTCATCATCAAGTTCATCAAAATGATTGACTATTAAATGCAGATATCTTACACTTGATCGTCCAACTGCTTGAAGAAGGTCCCCAGGTGGAGTTTTCCTCCATCCCATATCATACAAGTTTAAATTGTCTAAAGGTAATCCGAAATCTGTTGCTCTGTTAATAACATTCGCAAGAACACTCGAGTTAAGATGGTTTTGACCAACTCGTAAAGTATTCAAAAATTTCAGTGGTTCTAGGCTATCTGGATGAATGTAATCTATTTCGCATAAAATCATGTTCAATTGTTGTAGTTTAGTTCCGTTCATAGGGTGAAATTCATGTTGTCCAATCTCATGAAAAATATTTTCATTCAGTTTTAACAAGAATAACTTTGGTAGATATTTTGGATTTAAAGATATAGTCACATCAATCACTTTAGTAAAACCATTCTTTTGTAAACACAGGGTAGATAGATTTACCAACCCCTCAAAAACATTTTCAGGTAAATATTTTAACTGTTCATTAAAAGATATAGTTAAATTAACCAAGTTTATCATGGTCCGAAATATACCTGGTTCTATGGTTTGCAATAAATAGTTTGATTCTATTTCTAATATTCTTATATTGCTGTATAACTCCAAATCGTCTCTTTTTAAAACACTTATTGAAGATAGTTTCATTTTAAACAGAGGGGCAGTAATATTTAAGTTAGATGGAAATTCGTTACAAGTTTGTCCGAAGCAGACGACGTATATTCCTGGACTTTCCCGACATGGACAGTTATGAACCTGGGTCAAAAATAGCGGGGCCGCTTCATGTATTGGACTGTGATTTAATATTACTTCTGGAACTGGCCGTGAAATGTCTTCGTCATAGTTTATTTCAGCTGTTATTTGAACAACCAGTAGAACGGGTATTAAGATCAACATTTTACATTACTAAAAAAAAATAAATTAAATAATTGTAATTTCATTATATTAAGGTACTTACTTTTTGTTTAATTTGAATTATATTGTTTGGCACAAGAATAGTACATATTTTTAGGCTGTTTTTTGAATACTTAAAATTACACATTTTTTTATCACGTAATGATATATTTGTTTATTTTGCGGTATTTAGAATTTGTACGCATATTATCAGAGGCCTCATAAATTATAATAACTGTATGAATAATCGTAAATTATGTCGCAAATATATTCTTAAGTATAATACTCGTATTTATTTGTTTACTTAGGTCGAGAAATGACTGTTTGAACGAGAGATGCACAATAATGTTTCTTCTACAATCGTGCAAAAAGTGAGTAATTACGAGTATGTACTCATTTTCAGTGCAAAAATGAATTTTTTATTACGCAGTGTGCGAAAATAGTTATTTATGTTACAAGTACTGAAAGTGAAACTTTATAGAACGAGTAGGAAGCCTTCAAGTCAAATAAAAACTCTTTTAGTACGAGCTGCTTACAATATTTTTTGTTAAATCATACTATTATATTTTTTTTTCACCAAAATTAAAATTACCCCTTTGGCTTCCCCACCGCTAACATCTTTGAGGGCAGTGATTTGACGGCTGGTAACCGCACTTCACGCACATAAATATATCATTTACCAAGATCTGCTTCGGTAGAGTGCCACCTCAGACTAACCATACCTTAGACAAAGTCTGTCGTATTCAAGTCAATGCAGTGTTATGAAGTAGAGAGAGTTAAAGTAAATTGATTCATTGCTGCGCCACTTAAAATTAGTTATTCGTACACAAAAAGTTAGGTAGGGATAAGGCAAGAACAGAAGCGACGAAAGAACAAAGAAATCAACATTGAAGACAACGTGATGATCAAGAAATGTATAAATGGGATGATATGGGATGAGTGGAATGTGTGGTATAAATGGTGTATGCTGTATGGAATGGGGTATGCTGCATGCTGTATATTGATTTACCATAACTTGTACATTGTTCTATTTTACTGCTTTTTGTTCTGAGTTTCTGTTTCAGGTTCATCAGTCATCAAAATTTATTCATGTATGTTTTTTCTAATGTTTACAATTATTCTATGTTACTAATACATTATTTTTATGTTTCTAGGGACATGACGGGATCTGCAAGCATCTTCTGCGGCCGCAGCATCATCGTGGAGCAGCTGGTGTTCTAACCAGCGTCATCGGAGCTGCCGCCTTCCTGGACAACGTCACTGGTGCTTGTATCATCATCTTGGAGCAGCTGGAGTTTCTAACCAACATCACCGGAACTGTTATTATCGTAGACATCGTCACCGAAGTCAACATCATCACCGAAGTCAACATAATTTCTCGGAACATCAGTAAAGCCGGGACCGAAAATCAAGTCCGCTGCTTACAACATTAATGTAAGAATATTATTATTTTTAAATTATTTGGGTAAAAGTCTGTTAAAAACAGTAATAATTATGTAGCTTTAAATTGATAATTTACTAGTAACTATCTTTTTAACATTTTTGTTATTTAATATTTATTTGAGAATTTATATGATAATGATTCACTTTAAAATTATAATGGAATTAAAGATGGATATAAAAAAATTGTATTACTTTATTTCCAATATTTTTCTCTAAATAATTTATGAGCACTTAAAAAGTAGAAAAATAAAGTGAATCACGCTTAATCAATTATTTATACTAGCAGTATATTTTGTATATAAAGATAATTAAATACTTTTACCCAAAATAATTATTTTTATTGTTAAGAGGGATGGTTGTATATTTTTAAAAATATATAAAACCATCCTCTGCTTGTACTCAAAATGTGAGCTTGTAATATCAGCAAAAATTAAATTTTATTAATATGATTTGTAATTGTTTCTAATTTTTTGTTTTGTTTGTTTACAGTGCCAGTTGCAGCAGCGTAGAAAGCCAGCTTTCTGCTAATTGTCTTTGGGGAGGTTTTCCAATTAGCACGTATTTCATACGTAGGAAATCCTAGAAAGTTTTCCAGCTTCTTGCCTCTCAAGTTACAAACCATCCAGGAGGCTGGAACTAGGCTTTATATTTAAAATAAAAATTATATTCACAAATAAATAACATATGATAGAAATAAACTAAATATTACAAAATATACTTGCATTTTATTTATAATATAGTAACAAATACATATACAGGGTCTTTTTTATATATTACACGAAGGAGAAACAATCTTAAATTGTTACATGTTAATTTGCCACAAGAGTGAATCAATTTTTATGTCAAACTGACGTATTGCCGTAAAATTAAATTATTTTGATTAGTTTTTTCCTTCGCCATTTCGATCAAGTCTTCTTATGGCAAATTAAGATGTAAAAAATTAACATTATTTCTCCTATGTGTAATATAAAAAAGACAAGAAAATATTCAGCTTGCAATTGTCACCTGGTGTCCTGGACTTGTCTTGAAACCGTCAACCAAGTCTCTGTAACAGTAATCACCATCCAACAACATCACAGAAGTCCTGGGCACCTTCAACAGAGTTTCTGGAGCCGATTCCAGCTGTAAAGTCCACCCAATGTGAGTAAATGAATTTTATATTATTTTTATTTTATTAGTAATGATTGCAAATTTTGAACTAATACTTCGTTTTTATGTTTATAAAGCTTTCACGGACATGGAATGATCTCTGTAACCCACCTGGAGCACGGGACTCGTCTTGGAGCCGCTGGCATCTACAACAGTGGCACTGAAGTCATCACCACCTTCTACAGAGTCTCCAGAAACAGTATCATCTTGGAAATTTCTAGCAGAATTCCCGGAGCCGACATAGTCTCTCCATTCAATCAGAAGACCCTCAAAAATTAAATAACAACCCCAACTAATATTGTCACCCTTCATGTATTTTACTAAATTGTACTTATAATATTAATTGTAATATAAATATTAATGTATATATAATATTGTCAATCATAAAAATTGTAATATAAATGTTAGTGTCTGTTGAAAACAGTTTCAAAATAACAATAAATGAATTTAAAATAACTTATATTCTTTTATTTATAATATTTATTCACTCAGACAAACTAATTCATTGACAAATTCACACAGATACACCAATACATAGACAATCAATTAGACTTACTAATACATTAACAAATTCACACAGATACACCAATTCATAGACAATCAATTAGACTCACCAATACATTGACAAATTCATACAGATACACCAATTCATAGACAGTCAAGTAGACTCACTAATCCATTGGCAAATTCACACAGATAGTACCCGCCACCGTCACGCCGCCGCCACCGCCACGATCTTGGATTTTACACACACACACATAAACTCATAAAGCAAGAAATCGCACAATAGTAGTTTCAGTGGCGCCACCTTTTCTTATAGGAGTTGGAACGGCTAAAAAGTGAACTAACATTTTAATTGGTAGGCTAATTAATCATGATATTTTAATTAGCGATTTCCGTGGAAACTAGGCGTTATTTGGAGTAATGTTTCAAATAAAAGTAGTTTATTTTATTATTCTCTATAAGCTTTGGTTGAAACTTTTTCCTCTACAACCCTTATCTTCGGAGATACAAAAAGCGACCCTTAAAGTGAAATATCTACCCTACTAATGCAAATTTGGGGGTCGTCCGAGAATTCCGCATCGAATATGAGGCTCTAGAAGGTGCATGCAAAATTTCAGCGAGATCGGAATAAGTTTAATAATCAAGGAAATGAAACGCTAAGGGGTTAACCTTTACTTTTGAAAAGCTTAATAAATGACGATATATTCTATCTCGCTGAAATTTTGCAGACACCTTCTAGACCCTTATACAACATGCGGAGTTCTCGGACGATCCCCAAATTTGCATTAGTAGGGTAGATATTTCACTTTAAGGGTGGCTTCTTGTATCTCCGAAGTTAAGGGTTGTAGAGGAAAAAGTTTCAACCAAAAGTTATAGAGAATAAAAAAATAAACTACTTCTATTTGAAACATTTCTCCAAATAACGTCTAGTTTCCGCGGAAATCGCTAATTAAAATATCATGATTAATTAGCCTACCAATTAAAATTTTAGTTCACTTTTTAGCCGTTCCAACTCCGTAGGATAAGGTGGCGCCACTGAAACTACTATTGTGCGATTTCTTGCTCTATGTGTGTGTGTGTGTAAAATCCAAGATGGCGACGTTGGTGGCGCCGGCGGCGTTGTGGCGGAGGATAGTGGTGGCGGCGGCGTTGTGGCGGAGGATAATGGCGGCAGCGGCGTTTTGGCGGAGGATTGTGGCGGCGGCGGCGTTGTGGCGGAGGATAGTGGCGGCGGCGGTGTTGTGATGAAGGATAATGGCGGCGGCGGCGGATGCGACAGGGATGTGTGTGTGTGTGTGAGCAATGGTAGATCGCGCACTAATACATTCAAACAAATAGTCCCTGTCTGTGTAAATTTGCCAATATATTAGTACGGCTGCTTGAATGTCAATGTATTGGTGTGTCTATGAATTTATCAATGATTTAGTGTGTCTGTGTGAATAAATATTATAAATAAAAGAATATAAGTTATTTTAAATTCATTTATTGGTATTTTGAAATTGTATACAACAGAGACTAACATTTATATTACAAGTACAATTTAATACAATATATGATGGGTGACACTATTATTTGAGGCTGTTATTTTATTTTTTGGAGTCTTCTAGTTATTGTGTCAGAATCTTGCGAGTAATCTAGAAGACAAGGTTGACTCTTGGATCTCTGCAGACAGTTATGATGCTGTTGGAGATGAGTTTCGTGCTTCAAGTCTGCTGCTTAGATGATTCCAGGTCTTTTGAGGCTTTATAAACATAAAAACAAAGTATTAAATTACTGTTTGAGGAAAGTACAGGATTTTTTAAGAAAAGTTGACTGTTATAAATATTTTAAAATTTTTTTAAGGGAAGATGTCTTATAAATGTTCTAGATTTTTTTTAAGGGTAGAAAATGTTAAACGTAGTATCAGGATTTTTTTAAGACAAGTTGGCTGTCTTATAAACATTCTAGGATTTTTCAAGGGTAGAAAACTGTATAAGGAATGTTCCATATTTTTTAAGGGAAGATAGTTTTCTTATTTATGTTGTAGGATTTTTTTAGGGGAAAAGAATTGTCCAAGGAAGGTTCAGGATTTTTTTAAGGGAAGATGGCTGTCTTATAAATGTTCTAGGATTTTTTTAAGGGTAGAAAACTGTTTCGGGAAGATGCCAGGCCGCTCCAAGACGAGTCCCGTGCTCCAGGTGGGTTACAGAGACGATTCCATGTACGTGAAGGCTTTATAAAAATAAAAACAAAGTATTAGATTAAAATTTGCAATCGTTACTAACAAAATAAAGTTATAAATAATATAAAATTTATTTACTCACATTTAGTGGACTTTACAGTTGGAATCGGCTTCAGGAACTCTGTTGAAGGTGCCCAGGACTTCGGTAATATTGTTGAATGGTGATAACTGCTTCAGAGACTTGGTTGACGGTTTCAAGACGAGTCCAGCGCACCAGGTCGGCTAATGACGATTACAAGCTGTATATTTTCTTAAATAATTTATGACACTACATTTATATGTAAAATCATATGTATTTGTTACTATATTATACATAAAACAAGGATATTTAGTCAGCGGAATTTTTGCTTGCACCAGTTAAACAACTATAATAACTTTCTATGTTTATTTCATTATTTATTTGCTCCGCTACATAATACGAAATTAATATAAATAATAGTACAGTGAAGCTACAGCTTTAAATGGACGGGTACACAGGCAAAAGAAATAACGTTTTACTGTAGTTTTTAAAATAATTTTAATGTCTGTTTGAATTTTAAGTTTGACATATACTGATAATATTGCATCAAATGTTTGACATTTTACTTATGATTTGTTTTTATTTATTCAAGTCATAAATAAATTTTTAATTTCGCAAAATGTCGCGACAATCAGCACCGCCAATTCCCACGCTAATATAAGTAACTAACTATCACATTCCAAGCCAATTAGTGCGGAATGCGGCAAGTATTGATTTTCTAAAATTTCATGAACTTGATTACTACTGCCAACTGTCAAAATATTTAAAATTCTGAAACTACTAGAAATACTTAAATATTTTACTTGCATGGACATTTCATTTTATTTATTTAGTTACTGTTAAAACCAAGTTTAAAATATGTTTAAAGTGTATCATTTCAATTTAAATACCGCGCAATTTTAATATCATTTCCGTCGCAGACTCAAGTGAAACGTCAAATCTATAAACAGTTTATCTAATAAGGAAAACATTAATAAAAAATCTAGTTTAAGAAGGAAAACGTGAATTATTTGTTCTACATTAAAACACTATATAATTAATAATTGTGAAACATTAGTATTCCGAAATATTGTAACATTTCAGTAGCGTAATTTTGATAACCTAAAAATGCTTAAATATCTTGTAATTCTGTTTTTCGCTAAGTGTATATATTGCGAAGAATTTTGTAGCACGGTAAACAATTCATGCAGTTTTATGGTAAGCAAATTATTATAGTTTATAATATCTTTTCTTTAATTAAACTTCATTTCAGTTTGGTAACAAATATGAGGATGATTTTTGTTGGAAAGTCTATTATAAAATCAACAATCTATCAGCGTGTGATGCAGCTTACGAAGAAAATGCAGTACGAACTAATAATAATCAATATGGAAAACTAATTTTAAACCCATTTGTCAAACCTATGGGCAGTACAACTATTTTCAATGTATCTTTCGTTAATATCACATTCAGAGTACTTAAAATACGGTTTCAACAATATGATATTACAAATGATACCTTTGTCAAAGCTAATAAGTCGTGTATGGTGAAAGATTTTATTTTAAAAGGCAGTGTTCCTTCTGACAAAATTTTCACGTACACTTGTTCGTGGCAAAATGCAGACTATGAAGGAAAAATAGTAGATTTCCACTATGAATACGGAGTGACTGAATACGAAACCAGAAAAAAATACAGATTCTGGGTACCATTGCACGAAAATTTATCTGAAAATAACAAAAACCTCTATTTTTTTACTTACATGGATTATACTGATATAAATAACTTAACGGTGAATATAGTCCCAGCAAAAAAACGATTCAATGTCACTCGCTATAAAGTTGAATTTATTTACACACATAAAGGAGAACCGAGTGTAGAAGATAGTCATATTTTGTCAGTATATGATCCAAATTTACTGCAACATAGTTTCTACCCAACTGAATCAATTGGTTCTTATCATTTTCGTGTTGAACCAATTTCAGATTATTGTCAAAATACTTGCGACGCACAAGAAACTCCAAGAATTGTATTTCGTAAGTGAAAATTGAACCAATTTCCACAATATTCTTTTAAATAATTTTAATTTTAGCCTATAAATCAACAAAATTGCTAATTGGAATGGTTGGAGTATCATTATTGATCCCAATATTTATGATAATTCTGTACATGTGGTGTCCACGACCTGTACCAAGTAAGATTATAAAATACCTGTTTGTATTGCATATTTCTAACACAATTTTCTTAGAACCAGCTAACGTGCTGCTGGTGACGGTGCCCACAAATGATGCGCACGTGCTCGTGGCTCCAGCATTCGCAAACTTTCTTCACGAAGCATACAACGTCAACGTGATGTTGGATGTTTACGACGTTCCGCGAACGTTTACGCGAAACAGTTTTGATTGGTTGAAATTAGCGATTAACCACGCTAGTCATATCATATTTTTACGATCAAATGACGATTTCCCTGCTAATAAAGTTATTTATCAGGATACTTATATACAAACTATGCATTTACTGAATCCAAAAACGAATCCGATAAGGAAAAAAGAGTGTATTATTTCTTTTCCTTATTCGAGTAAAATTACTGAAAATTCTCATTCGGAGTTAGTTCACGTTACTAACAGATTTATCTTTAAAGAACCTTGTAATAAATTAATGCATTTTCTTTTTAATAAAAAAGTTAAGTTAAATCAAACTGATAATAGTGCGTATCAAAATTTGTTAGACGCGATTAATTTGGTTAAAAACGAACGCCCTGTAACTAATGATAAACTAAATGATTTTGCTGTAAAACTTCACGTATCTGATGATGAGGATGATGATGATGATCATTTGGAGCAGAAATATCTTCCGGATGATGTTCAAGAAAATGTTAAAGTTGATATTGATTTGGACATGAATGTATTATTGGGTGAATCAAGTAACGAACTGAATAAAACTGACAGTGAAAGTAATTCTGATAGTGATTTAGATGAAAGTAATTTTCTTGGCAATATATAAAGAATATTTAATTTTTGTAAAACCAACAAATATAGTATTTTATAAGGAGCTAAAGTGATACTTTTTGTGGCGAATCTTTAAGTATTGACTAACGAACGCAGCGAGCACAAAAAATCACTTTCACTCCACATAAAATATGCAATTTTTTTCTTCATACACCGAAATATTTACCCAATTAAACAGAAAAAGTTTTTTTTTTTTCGCCAACTTAAACATGACATTATTATTTCAACTTTAACCGTATTCCATTTGTCATTTGGATCAGATCTAACTTACATTTACTGAACCAGATCGCTTATATATTTCGCTGAATTACTTCCTTGACTTTATTTTCAGTACTAGAATTACTGATTCTAATTTACTTTGAAGTAATTCATCCCAATAAGTGCATCAGTTTGCTTAATTCAGTTAATTTATTCATGTTGTCTAATTTATCTCGACTGATTTAAGTGAACCAAATGGCAAATGGAATACTGCTTTTATCAATTGTAAAAGAACGCTATTTCAGGAATGTTTATGTTACAATGGATACATCATCGTTTTTTGGTCTTAAGACAAAAAATAGCATTTTTATTACAATTGTCATGGTGATAATAATTTTATCAATTTGTTTCACTTGAATTTAAATAAATTGTGAAATTTTCTAAAGTAACTCTAAATATGTGGGTAAAAAAAATATTTTAATCGGACTAAAAATACTATTTCGAGTCTAGTAATATTATCAGACTCCGCTACGCGTCGTCCTTTATTACTTGACCTGAAAACTTGTATTTTTCGATGGAACAAATAACTATTTCTGCCACTGGTGAACTAAAGAAACTCCTTAATTTTAACAAGCGTCAGAAAACGTATTTGCCTGAAAAGTCAAACTTTAACTGTTTCTATGGAGTTCTGAATTGTCATCCTTTTCTGACGTTTGAAGGAAAAATAAGTGGTCATGAGTGTGAGACTGAAAAGACTATGTGTGTCAAATGAAATAATTTGAACATGTGGAATGTACCTCGACTGAAAGATTGGTGAAATTCAGGAAATAAATTGATAGATATAATTAAAGGCAAAAGAAGGTGGATGGTGCGCCAGAAGATGAATGTTAATGAAGATTAAGTACATGATGAATCTAATGAATGCTCGTGAAAGATTGCTAAGAATAAATGGATAGATGTGATTGAAGATAAGACAAAGTTGTGTAAAAGGAATTATGAATTTGTATGAAGAGTTCTTGCTACATCATTTGATGGAACATTACGTGTGAATGTGTGTATATATTAATTTTGCAAAATAAAATAATGTAATATAAACAAAAATATATAACTTGTGATATTTACTAATCTTGTTACTAATTAAATAAACATTTTTTTATACTATATTTTACTTATAAGACAAAAGCTTGTAAAAGTAATTTAAATATACATATTTTTATTCTTTATATGTATGAACATTCGTGTATACAACAATAATAAATATTTTATTTACACATTTTATTATTTACTTATTTAGTGGAATGACTACAAGCAATAACTAATTAATATTATTACTGGAACATAATTGCTTTACATTAAATATGTTTGGCTTAAGTTATTATCAAACACATCTTTTATTTGCAAAATTATTTTAAAGAACAGTCAACACTTGTGCTGTACTCTTTAGTCGCAGCTCATTTGCCACTTGTTTAAATTAAAACAATTCACCTGACTAACTAAACTAATCAACCGAATTTATCTTTGAGAAAATTTATATTATCTTTGAACGGGACTGAACAAACCATAAACTACTTATTTGGGTCTTTGTTGCACAATTTGTAAATAATATCTTGTACAAGAATTGTTTGCAATGCAGTACAAAATAAATTGACCTTGCAGTTTCACACATAATTTTCAAAAAAACAGTACAAAATTTTATGATAAGTAAATAAATAAATAAATAAAATAAATATATCATCACGCCTTCTACCCATTGCTGGGTGTGGCACTCTGCTGAAGCAGATCTCGGTAAGTGATATATTTTGCGCGTGAAGTGCGGTTACCAGTCGTCAAATCACGGCCCCCAAACATGTTAGTGGTGGAGGAGCCACAGGTTTTTCAAATTATGAAAATTTGTCGCCTGTGGGACGATTTTTCACAATTTTTTTCATATAAAGTAGTATTATGATAAGTAACTCAATAATATTTTGATTTAAATCAAACATTTTAATCCAATTTGAGTCTAAGGGCCAAATTCAGAGTTGTCACTCACACTCACCTCATTCTCAACTCACATTTAAAATCGAAGTAACTAAGGCAACTAACTCAAATTGTGTACAATTTGAGTTAGTTTCCTTAGTTACTTCGACTTTGAGCGTGAGGTGAGAATGAGGTAAGGGTGAGTCATGACTATGAATTTGGCCCTTAGTTACTTCGACTTTCAGAGCGAGGTGAGGATGAGATGAGAATGAGTGAGTCTGTGAATTTGGTCCTTAATCATCAAAAGAAAGAAGTGATCTGTTTGAATTGTAGGTTAGATCTGATGTAAATGGCAAATGGATTACGACTTTTAACTTAAATTACATAAAGTAACAAATAATCACACATTTGAACAATTCAGCTATTTGTACAAAAATGTTAAAATATCAAACTTACATTATAAAGACGTTACTTTAGACACCGTTTCCATTTCATCTTTACTTTTCGATCGCAGAAGAGTTTGTGCTTCTGAAGTCGTGCCAGCCATGTCGATGTACGACTGCGGACGTTCATTGGTTGGAGTCATCAACCCTTCTGTTTTATTTCTGCATTTAATTGGGCTTTCGTAGTGGTGCATTTCTTGTGTCTTCTCTTCGTTTTCATATGACCGAGTGTTCGATGCTTTAGGACTGTCTGGTCTCTTCCACAAAACCTGCAATTTATCAGTCTCAGCGCATTTTGTTTCATTTTGAGGCTGAGAAAGTAAATTTACTGTATCCGGCTGCATTAATGTCAAATTTCCATATCCTGTTGTGTCGTCAACTTCATCTACAACAAAATTAAGTTTTTACAACGACTATCGAAAGTGAAAGCATTGTAATAGATATTTCTGTATCTAGAGTAGAAAGTAGTCTATTTCCGCTCGCGCATGGAGCGACAACCATGCAAGAGCTGCAGGATGCACACAATAATTTTCTACGACCATTTAGAAACGCTTGAAAAAGAATTTAAAATAATTTTCCACAGTTTTTCTGTTTGGAAATTCAGGTGACGAATAAAAAATATTAGAAACAAAGGGAGTGTCGTCCCTGCGCTTGGCAGTTGAAAATGTCTATATTTTCTAGAAGAAATATTACCTGGTGTAATTAAAGCCTCGGATAAGCTAGTAAAATAAGTTCTGTTATGAACTGTTCTTGGGTTTAAATCCAAATAATCAACGCCATCAGCTAGCATTGTTTCAAACTTCATCATTAAGGATCTGAACGAAGGACGATCATTCGCTTCTTCACACCAGCACATGCGCATGATTTTGTATAATATTGTAGAACAATTTTCAGGTTTTTCCATGCGGTATCCAGATCGGAGAAGATGGAAAAGATTTTGGACGGCAACTCCTGGATAAGGCGACGCTCCTAAAGTGACGAGCTCCCAAAGAAGTATTCCGAAACTCCAAACATCGGATTTGCTGTTGTAGATGTGGTCTGCTAAGGATTCAGGGGCCATCCACTTTACTGGAACTGCAAGAAAT
The DNA here is from genome assembly GCA_911728475.2 of Pterostichus madidus. Classification (NCBI taxonomy): domain Eukaryota; kingdom Metazoa; phylum Arthropoda; class Insecta; order Coleoptera; family Carabidae; genus Pterostichus; species Pterostichus madidus. The sequence continues at coordinate 40,242,072 of OU452307.1, read as the reverse complement.
ATATATTTAGGGTTGAACATATGTACAAAATGTACAGACTGTAAAATAAATAAGGAATATTGACATTATCTCCTGAAATAATCATTTTAATCTAAATAATTTAAAAAAAAATGATTCGAGGGTTTATGATTGATATTTTAGCGAAAAAAGATATTTTTTTATTGTAAGTCATTTTTTCACAGTGAAGGGGACAGCATATTTTTTAATGGCATGCAATAATTTATTTGATCCCATTTGAAGAATAATTTTTTCTCTTTACAAATATATTAAAAAATAATAATACTTTATTTGAAAAGAATTGAAAAAAATAATGTTGAATAAATGCTATTTTACTGATTTTTACCGGTAATGAATTTTAGTTGCCATAGAGAAAAAAAAACAAAAACCATAGAGACGGCTGGTATTCTCAAGAATGATTTCTATGGTTTTGGTTTATTTTATATCTTTAAAATCCTTTTAATGCCCGATAAATTTTAAATTTGACATAAACTGATAATATTGCATCAAATATTTGACATTTTATTTTAAGTTGTTTTTATTTATTTAAGTCATAAGTTTTAAATTTCGCAAAATGTCGCGCTGATCCGGTTAGCGCCACCAGTTCCCACGCTAATACAAGGAACTAACTATCACATTCCAAGCCAATTAATGCGGAATGCGGCAAGTATTGATTTTTTAAAATGTCTGAACTTGACTGCTGCTGCCATCTATCAAAATATTTCAAATTCTGAAACTACTCTCTTGTAATTCAATCAAGACGATTTTTCACAATTTTTTTCATATAAAGTAGTATTATTTTATGTTTTTGTAATAGAAAAAAATACTATTCCGATTAAAAAAATTATAGCATGCCATTTAAAAAAAATAACGTTCCCTTTCACTATGAAAAAATAACCTTTTTAAAATTTCATTTAGATTAAATGATTATTTCACGAGATAATATTGATATACCTTACTTATGTTACACACTGTATAATTACCTCTTCCTTTAGTCCTTTTCAAATATGTATCATCTTCATAAACATCTCGCGTCAAACCAAAATCTGAAATTTTGCAAACCATATCACCAGCAAGTAGGACATTTCTCGCGGCTAAATCTCGATGTACCAACTACAAATAAATAATGTTATTAGTAAAATATATACATAACATTATCATGTCTTATTAAATAGAGTAGCACGAACCCATAAAACATTCACTGAACATTTATTCATTATATTACATTAAAAAATGCTACATGCAAAGTTTAGTAAAATAGAATAAATAAATTACGTTCTTCTTAGATGTTTTTACAATTTAAAAATATATGTATACCACTTTCGCTTCAACCACACTCATAATTCCAGCATTCACTACCTTACAATAAAATAAAAATTCATCAAAAAGTCATTAAAATTGTACCTTCATATCATTCAGGTAATTCATTCCTTTACTGATCTGCCAAGCAAAGGACAAAATATCTCTTGGAGTAATCTTAAAAGTCGGAACAATACTAGGTTCACTTTCTCCCAACATCAGCGCCGTAGAATTTGGCGTACGTCCTTCAGATTCCAAATGGCGACTTCTTCGCAAATAATTTCTACAAAAACCACCACCATCAATTGATTTTGTTTTCCCTCAAGGCAGTTATGCTCTCACCTCAATGAACCAAGCTCAGCGAACTCAATAATAAGATAAACAGGCCCTCCAGGCAATGTACATGCTCCAAGAAGTCGAATAACATTTGGGTGTGAAACTTCTTTCAGCAGCTGGTATTCTGACATCAAATCTGCAAGTTCTGCTTCCCTTGCGCCTTCTTTTAGAGTCTTTACGGCCACGGTGGTGTAACCTGCTTAAAGAAGAAGTACTTGGTAATTATGTCTCTGGAGATGATGTCATATGATGCTAATTGCTTGTTATATGTATAGTTAATGATGTAACTTTATACAAAATGGTTTTCGGGAATAAATGAGCTGTTAACCACTATGGAAAAACTAGAATATATATTTTAAAATAGATATTTATGCAATTAATGGTGAAATGTGGTGTTTTTACCCCCTGTTTCATACAAGATTTTTATATTGCAAGTTCGAATCCCAGTCAAGTTAAATGTATGTATGTACTACCACACTACGGCTCGGCGAATTCGGACCCTGTACTGTGATTAGGATTAAGTTCTTATTGTACAGAGTAGAATAAATAAATAAATAAATAAATGTCAAAATGTTGAAACTTCGTAACAGAGTTGGAAAAAGTGATTTATATTAATTAATTGTTTCTCAAGTAAAGTAAATAAAAGTTTAAACGTTTTCTGTGTTCCGGCAGAAATCTAATTCAATTTGCAAGAACTCGAAGTCAATATACTTAATTAAGTAGATTTATTTCTGTCACCTCATCCAATAAAGGTTTTTATACTCGACCTAATTAGACGGAAACTTCCAATCTCTAGTCAGCGATAATGAGTGTTGTTTTGTTGACCGTGAGTTGTGTAAATATTGTTTTTGTGGCGGGAACTGACCTGGCATGTTGGATATCTCCAGAGCTCTTGCACGGAGAACTCTCCCGAATTCTCCCTCGCCGAGGGTTTGTTCAATACGGAGATTCTCCCTTGGGAACTCCCATTTGGAGTCAACAACAGGCTGGAATAAATAGTTGGCGCATTAACACTTTGTCAAGTAAGTTATGAAGTCGTTAAAGCAGTTTTTGAGGCGTGAGATTTATTTATCTTGCTTTGTAATGTTTACATGAGTTTACTAAATTATTTTAACAACATAATTTTAAGGAAATTTATTAATACTCCTCTAAATGGTGCCCTAAAGGTTGTAGAATATAAAATAAAGGATTGTAAATTCAATTTGTATTTATTTATAATTGTTATTGGGACTGTTAGTCGTTGAAATCTGCAAATGCAGAGCTATCAAGCGTAAATTTAAATACAAGTCGTGTCAATAATTATCTAGGGTGCAACAAAAGTAAAGAATATTGATATTATCTCCTCAAATAATCATTTAATCTAAATGTTTCGAGGGTTTATGATTGCGGATACTTTGGCAAAATCAGATATTTTTTTATTGATTGTCATTTTTTCAACTGGTAACCGCATTTCACGCGCAAAATATATCACTTACCGAGATCTGCATCGACAGAGTGCCACACCCAGAAATGGGTAGAATGCGTGGTGATATATTTATTTTATTTATTTATTTTTGCGGATGGATTTTTTTTTATATATATTTTTTTTTATCCCAATCGAAAGAGTAATTATTTCTCTTTTCAAACATAATGATACTTTAATTGTAAGTTGAGAAATATCATGTTGAATAAATGCAATTTTACTGATTTTTACTGGAAATGGATTTTAATTGTCGTAGACTCGTGATAAAATAAACAAAAACCATGGATACGACTGTCCTCTCCAGGATTTTTGTTTATTTTCTCGAGAATAACAGTCGTCTCGATTGCACTTCACTTTCATCTTTTCTAATCTTTGTAGAGTCCTTGTTAGATTCGTTATTAGATTTGTTGTTAGAGGAGTAAGCGTTAGTAATTTGAGATGTTTTGCGCATATGTTATATATGTCGAAGAAAGAAATGAAAAGTAAATAGGAGTGATTGGACAGATGTGATTGAAGGTTTGTTGTGTGATGAGTAAATAAGCTTATACGGACAGATCTATGAATGTGCATGAATTGAGGGTGAGAATGAGAATATTTAAAGAGGACTGATTATTTGATTAATTTAATGAATAGATATTTTGAGAATGATGGGAAACAGTGTGATGTTATGTATGTATGTAAATTGTGTTAATCTGTAACTGTATTGTAAAATAAAATGAATCACACTTACAACAATCTTCGGTTGAGCATAAACACCACCACCCATTTCAAAGTTGAGTAACAGAGCACCAGATCCCAATCCAGTGATATCACTAGGAGTAGCCACCGCAGTATCCGGTGTATAAGTGTGCTGGGCTGCAGCAGCAGCTGCCAGCTTCCGATCACGTCTTGCAGCATCTTGAACACGACGTCGTCTCCAACAAGCTGCCAGCAACGAGCCTGCAGCTAGCAGGAAGAGAGCACCGCCAGCTACACCGAGGACACAGCTAGCTCCGCAGCTGGGGAATGGTGAGGAGGTGGCGGTTACTGGGAGTGTTGTGTCACCTGGGGAACAAGACGATGATGATGACGATAATATTAAATGAAGTAATTTTCAGTTTTGTTAAACATTTGATTATCGCTGTCAAACGTTCTTAAATTATTGTTTTAAAGATAAAGATTTATGTATTTGTTACTCTGTACAACAGGAACTTAATCCCAATTTCAATAGCTTCAAGTGGAATCTTAACTACTCAGACATAATCGTATTTTTTCTTCAAATATACACGAACTAAAAAGTCCACAATTAATTTTTACCACATTAAAACCACTAACATCTTTGGTAGGGCTTACCGTTCATTTACCTGAATACAATTTAATGAATGAAAATTTCAGCGAAAATCAATTTTAAAAAAAATTCTCGAATGAGAATATTAGCAAAAGAAAATTTTAAAAAATAACAATTTCTTGAATGACAATTTTACGAACACAGATTACAAGAATGCATTTTACTAAATGACCATTTTCCAAAATGCTAATTTCCAGAATACAAATTTACAAAATAACCTTTTCCCGAATAACTAAAATGCAAATTTTCTAAATAATCATTTAACAAAATAACAATTTTTCAGCATGCTAAATTACACTTATTTCTTTAAATTTCTAGATTACTTTTATAATACTTATTGTATTATTAAAAAAGAATTAATTTTGTAACATTTTTGTGTAAAAAAAATATTAATTTAGTTATTAGTAGAGTGCCACACCCAGCAATGGGTAGAAGGCGTGATTATATATTTGTTTTATTTTATTAAAAAGCCTTCAATTATTTTATATAACACAAATAATTTAGGAACGTTTACCAAATGGAACAAAAAAGTTAGTTAACTGCTAGTTAGTCATACTTAATTAGCATTGTTGCTAGCAGTCTACTAACTGTTACTACTAATTTCGTATTATGAATGATGCTTAAGTTGTGCTACTGCAAAATTAGTTTGAACAGTTTCAGCTATACATGTATTTTTCATCTTTATACTTTTGTTTTTATTTCCGTTCTTAATAACTAAAGGTTATGAAAACAAAGAAAAGAAAATACTGGACCAGTCAGTAAATACATATTTGTATGTAGCAAATTTTAGTCTACTAAAGAACTAAACAGCCATGATGAGATTTGGAAAGACAATTTTGTCTTACAGATCTGTACTTTTTATCGGGCAATAAATTTTTATAGCAAATAAACCGAGTCATTAACTTTAAAACAGAATTAACACTTCGGCTTTTATTACTCTCAACTTTATTGTTTCCTAAATAATTATAAACTCGCAAGATTAATTTTGCTAAAATCTTTATCTTATTTAACTTTTATGGGCACAAAAGATGATATTTTAAATCTTCGATATTTCAAAAACTAAGCCTCAGACACCGTTTTCAATATTTTTTTCGTAATCTGCGGGTCAAAAATAAGCGGATTAGCTGAAAAAAATATATATTTTTCTTGAAAATTTCTGTTAAAGCGGTGCAAATGTGATGCAAACTGAAATTTTCACTATTTTTGCGTCTTTTTAGGTACGAAACCCTGAAACGTTCATTTTTTAGGTTGTAATAATGAAACTCTACATATTTACTAATTAAACTACGCTGAATTCAATGGTGTAAACAGATCTTAATTATCTTATTTAGTTTTAGAGTTATGGGCTTCTGAAAATAACCAATTTTCGTGATTTAGATTATTTTAACAAATCTATAACAATTTTTTTATTCTGCAATAAAAGTTAGTGAAAATTAGCATATATACCAAGTAAAGGGCGAAAAATTCAGTGGTGAAATCAGATTTGTAATATCTCTAATAGTTTTGAAGTTAAAGAGGCAAGTATGTTGGGCGGCACAAAAGCTGATATTTTAAATCTTCTATATTTCAAAAACTAAGCTTCGAACACCACTTTACATAATTTTCTCGTAATCTACAGGTCCGAAATAGGGGGGTTAAAAAGAAAAATGTATTAAATTTCACATTTATTTTTCTTGAAATTTTTTAAGGGGTACCCCTTGGTGTTTTTTTAATTTTAGGCCATTTTCACTTTTTTTGTTCTAAATCTTGTATCCGTAGAGCAAAAATTATGAAAATTTGCATACTTACGTAACTTTTTGCGTAGAATCGAGTGGTGTAGTTATAAATTTAATAACTTTTTAATTTTTGAAGTTGTTGGGTAAAATAGGTAATTTTTTGACGTACTTTTAAATCGCAATATTTCGAAAACGAAAAGAGCTATCAAAATGCGGTTTGAAAATTTGAAATCCTCGTCTTTTACTTAATCAGAGTACATATTTTCAAAAGTTTTTGAGAAAAAATATTTTTGGTCTAATTTCGGAATTTCATTTCTCCAATTTTCCGTAATAACATAATTAATAATTATTTAATTACAACAAAAATATGACTATATACTAATTATTATACGGGGAATTTAATGGTGTCAACAAAAAATTTATACAGTTTTTTGTTCTAAAGTTATAGAGATACAAAAAGACAAAAAAATATATAAGTTCCTGTTGCGTGGAAAACAAATAAATAAAATATTACACCAAATACTAACTAATAAATAATTTGCAAGTTTAGTTAGTGTAAACCGGCCTTAAATTATTTTTTTTATTTATGTTTATTTCAAGGGGTAGGTGATTCAGTGGTATCGAATCAGCCTGTGAATTTGAGAACCTGAATTTGATTCCCACAGTCGACAAACAATTTTCACCACATTAAAACTATCCCTGTGGTTCTCTCTCCACTAACATCTTTGAGGGCCGTGATTTGACGGCCGGTAAACTCACTTCACGCGCAAAATATATAACTTACTGAGATCTACATCGGCAGAGTGCCACACTCAGTAATGGGTAGAAAGCGTGATGATATATTTATTTAACTTATATTCTCTGCCGCATTTCACAAACTAGAAACTAGTTGTCATAGCTTAATTCGTATTGATTCACGTTAAACAGACTGTACCACAGGTACATTCACGTGCAGAATGCATTAAGCATTAGCTTTGTTTGAGAATTTATAACAACTATCGATTGTATAGCGACTGTGAGTTACTGTTGTTCTCTTTGCTTACCTGTGCGTCTGCTGACGTTGGCGGTGTTTGAAGACGGTGGTGGCGAGGATGGCAGTTCGATGTCGTTGTATGTTGTTGTTGTTGTACCCGTGAAGGAGTCTATTATTATTGGTGGTGGTATAATTGTTGTTTTTGAGGGACGATCACAGTAGCACATTTCAAACTTGTCGCATTTGCAGATTCCGATAGCTTTATATATTCCACGATTTGTTTTGCTGTTTATCACGTTTGGAGGACCTACTTTTCCTGTGTAAAAAACATAGTTTCATATAAGCATTTTCAAAGAGATCTGCTACGGCAGAGTGCCACTCCCAGTAATAGGTAAAAGATGTCTAGATATATTTTTAAAATAAAATTACTCCTGTGGTCTCCCTCCACTAACATCTTTTAGGGCCATAGTTTGACGGTTGGTAACAACTCTTCACGCGTAAAATACATCAATTACTGAGATCTGCTACGGCAGAGTGCCACATTCAGAGGTGATGATATATTTATATTTTTTTATTTATAATTTGGTTCAGCTAATTTGACTAATCAAAAATTCAGGATTAGGTAAAACCCTTTTGAGAATGGACTAATTTAAAACTGTTCGGTGCCACTCCTAGTAACGGGTGAAAAACGTGTAGATATATTTTTTAAATAAAATTACTCCTGGAGACAGGCCTCCACTAACATGGGGGCCATAATTTGACGGCTTGAAACAGCTCTTCACGCGCAAAATACATCACTACAGAGATCTGCTACGGCAGAGTGCCACTCCCAGTAATAGGTAAAAGACGTGTAGATATATTTTTACATAAAATTACTCCTGTGGCCTCCCTCCACTAACACCTTTGGAAGCCATGATTTGACGGCTGGTAACCGCACTTCACGCGCAAAATATATCATTACCGAGATCTGATACGGCAGAATGACACTCCTAATAATGGGTAAAAGACGTGTAGATATATTTTTTAAATAAATTTACTTCTATGGCCTGTCTCCACTAACAAGGGGGCCATAATTTAACAGCTGGTAACAAATGTTATTCTTATATTTAAAGCACAAATTTTAAAGAGATTTTTATTATTATTTGGTGGTATCAAGTCAGCCTCGGTTCGGTTCCCACAGTCGACAAACAATTTTCACCCCACTAAAATTACCCCTGTGGTTTCTCCCCTACCAGCATATTTGTGGGCTGTGATTTGACGGCTGGTAACCGCACTTCATGCGCAAAATACATCACTTACCGAGATCTGCTACAGCAGAGTGCCACACTCAATAATGAGTAGAAGGCGTGATGATATATTTATTTTCCAATTAAACAAGCATCATGTAAAATCTTTAAACACTAACTTGTGCAATCCTGCGGACACAACCAATGATGCAGCTCCTCCAGTTCATCACACCTATTATCCGGACATGTGATTCTATCCGGCGTACACGTGGAATAATACTTCGTCAGTTGATTCTCCGTATTTTTACCTCCTATCCACTTGCAGCGCCCATGGCCAGCCCATTTACTTTAAACACCAAACAAAACATAAACCAAACTTTCGACATCATCACCAAAATGTACTTCACTTACAAGTCTTGGTGGCTGCCGGAACCGAGACCGCAGGTCTTCTCGCAGGACTTCATAGAGCCCTGGCTGGCGCAGTGACCCCAAGTGGGTATGTCGGTGAGATGACTACAGGTTGAATTGGTTTCTTTGTCTACGATGATGGTGACGTAATCGGAGAAATATTCGCCCGAGGTTTTGTTTCGCCATTTTATTTCTAATCTAGTTGCAATTAAAATTAATTGTAGTTTATCCAACACGTACTCATAACTTATAACTCAGAAACGAACTTTGTACTGTATAATAAGCAGGGCCGTCTTTACCATAAGGGCACATGGAACACGAGCCCAGGGCCCCCGGCTTGATAGGGGCCTCAAAATTCCGAGGTCATCGTTTATACGGAAAATAGAGGTACTCAATTTTTAATGCAATTTTGCTAAGAATTACCGTTAAATTTTTTAAATTTAAATGTAAATCGAAAACCAGTTAAGATTTCTGAATAATTTTTAAACAATGAACAAAATTTTACTAAATAAAAAAAAAATATATATATAACTTAAAATTTCTTAATTAATCCTATATAATTTATACAAATATTAAAATAACTTTAAAATATTTAAAAGAACTTTGAGGACATAATAGAAGATTTTGCACAACAGAAATCCCGAAAGAAACTATAATCATTAACGCGAGTCCAATTCTCAAAATACGAGTAGTAATCACTTCACTTATATTTGATTTGTATAAAGCTACCCATAATAACCAACAAAGTCACTAAATAAAACATTTTTGTTTTACTTTTTTAAAAGGGCCCCAGATTTTGTGTTCCCAAGGTCCTCTGCATGACCTAAGAAGGCCCTGATAATAAGGTATAAGACCAACATTTTTATTAAAATTACTTGATACTATTCTCTCATTTTTTTTGTGACTCTAGAGCCAAAAAGAAGTGTTTAAGCCCGCTTTTTAGAGCTAAAATACAAGCCTTTCGGCCCGATTGTACATAAAATAAATGAAATACTGCCATAAAAAATGTGCCTCTAACATCTTGTGAGAGAGTGAGTAACAGTTGAATTCTGCAATTGCAGTTCTGGCAAAATTATAAAATGGTTTAAACTTACTGCATCGGTGAAGACATCTTCCTGAGTTCAGTAACATTAACAACGAAGATGATTCCTCCCTTAATAGTAACATTAAACGCCTTGTGCGGTCCTGGAAGTTGGAAGCGACAATCAGACACATTGACGGTATTCTGGGGTTGTGAGATTCGGGCTAACATCCCAGCAGTCCTCAAAATGTTCACCGTACTTGGGTACAAAGTGTTCTTTTGAAGATTCGCGGCCTCTGCCATCGTGGTGATACCAGGAGGGAGGAAACGGATTGTTAGATTCGCCTAAAAACAAAAAAAGGGGTTGGAATAAGGGTAGAAAGAGCAAAAAGAGGAGAAAATTAATTGGTGGTACTGAGAAGTTATAATTAATCAAAGACCCTATTGTTAAAATTGTTTGGGATGTAGAACGAATGTCGAATGAAAGATTGGTTAAAATGAGGGTGAAAGATTGTTTAGACGACCTACAGAATCTCTAAGTTCCCTAGGAATAAATGGATGGTTATGATTTAAGGTAATGAATGTCTGAAGGGTTCATGCTTACTTCATTTGATGGAAAATAGCGGGATGTTATGTATTTATTAAAAATTACAGAAAGAAATCTACCTTCGATTTTCAACCCTTGGTGAAATTGAGGGTGCGAGATTGCATAGACAACTTAGGAATAAAATATTTGTTGCGTGAATGAAAGATGAATGGAGATAATGAATGTGGATGATGTTACAGGATAAGAATGTATATCGAAGATTAATTACAAAATAAATCTAATGAATAATGTCCAGTTAATGTTGCAATACCCCATTTTATGGGATAGAGCGTGATGTTATTTATGTATATATGTACGAGTATATTTCAGAACAAAATTTAAGTGATTGTTACGTTTCTTGATACAAAATAATAGACAAAAAATTTGTGGTGTGTCGACCCATTTATGCTTTCGAATTTTATAATATTTTATGTATTTGCTACCCTGCACAACACGTAATTAATCTAAATTATGTCCACGAGATTTCATCTCGCACATTCGCAATGGTAAAGTGACAAAGATAACCATTTAGGGTTGGTTTTTGCATCTCCGGATAAAGTTCCCGACAACAATCAGCAGGATAATTGAAAAAATATCGCATCAAAAAGTACCATTCAATTATTACCATTTGTGCTATGATTTCGATGCGATATTCTTTATTTATCCCTCTGATAGTAATGGGCCTTTCAAGACTTTTTTGAATTTTGTATATATTAATCTACGTAATAAAATTATTATACCCAAAATTTTTAATTTTTTTTTAAACTTGTATTAAGCATGATAAAAATATTTAAACTTTCGAAACAAACTAATGTGACGTAGTTGCATCTTAGCTTAAAGAGATACAAATAAGACAGAGATAAATAACACGTAACTTCACGTAACGTGTGTCGTTGTCAGTAGAATCCTCCGGCAAAACATAACTAGACGGATAACAACGGCGTTTGTTGTGAAGCAGAAAGGGATATTATAACTGGCTGGTGAGGCGGGTGTGCGGTAAGGAGCAACTTGCATAATATTAAAGTGTACTCGCTCCTTGCCGCGCACCCGGCGGACCCAAGAGTTATTCCATCCCTTTCTGCTTCACAACACTGCATTGATTTGAATACGGCATAATTCGTCTAGTATTATACGTCATTAGTAGAATCGTAGAATGCTGAATGCTTATTTCTTCTTCGTCTTCCTCTCAGTAAAATTGAGCACCGACAAACGTTTCAGACAAAGTTCTGTGATTGGCTTAATGCAACTACGTAATTGCAATATGGCAGTGCGATATTTAAATGAGCGTTTTAAATTATTCAACTTTAACTTTCATATTTCAGCAATGAAGATATCATTTATGGTATGATTTTATATTGTATTAAATATGATGTACGGTCAAGAATTTATTTTAATAAATATATATTAAAAAGCTCTACCACTTTATCCAGAGATTGAAAAACCGGGCCTTTTATTACAAAACAACAAATAACAACATTGTTATTTCCTTGACAAATATTCAAATGGAATTGTCGAAAAGATAATGACGGAATTGCGAAGCCATCTGATATACACCGAGTTTCTTTCAAAAAAATTTATAACACAGTGGATGTTTTGTTTTATCTAAGCCAGGGCGATTTTGCTGACAACGTCCAAAGTGCAATTAAACGTTTTCGTGGAAGCTTCGCTCACCGTACTGCATTCCATGTACTTATCGAAATTCTAGAACCAAGTTTTCCAGATGATAAAGTGTTTTCCATTTATAGCGCAACATCGCCTCAAACTAACTTTGCGTGAGAAGTAAAGGAAAACAATCTGCGAAAAATGTTTTATGTGTTGTTGCTACAGGAAAATAAAAAAAAAATTACCTGGATGGATTAATAACCAACGCAGACGTGATTTTATTGATTGTGTCAGTTTTTCATTTCGTCAAAATAATAAAACCACACTCGTAAAAAATTTTTGTTGGAGTGTGGGTATCAACAGATTTGTTTCATCCCTATTTCTGTTGATACTTATAAATTATTTACGAATTTAAAGGGTTGATGACGTTTAATCGAAAGTGTTAATTCTATTTTCATTCCCTGGATTCTGGTTTTAACTCCAAATAAAATTTAATACAATCATTAACAATACTACGATGCGTCAAATGGGGTAGCACGAACCCTTAAAACATTCACTGAACTTTTATACAATTCTTTTCATCTAGCAATTTAATCTTTACCAAATATTCAAAGCTTCTTTGTTACAAGCTCACCTAATATTTTATTCACTCAACAATCCTTCGATCATATTCATTCATTTATTTCTATGGCTCTTAAATCGTCCACACAATTTCTCACCCTCAATTTCACCAAGGGTTGAAATTCATAGGTAGATAATTTTGTATCGGGTAATGACTCAGTGGTATCAAGTCGGCCTGTGTATCCTAAGTACCCCGGTTCGATCCCCACAGTCGACAAACATTTTCATCAGATTAAAATAACCTCTGTGGCGCCCCCACCACTAACATCTTTGGAAGTCGTGATTTGACGGCTTGTAACCGCATTTTACGCGCATATATATATATATATATATATATATATATATATATATATATATATATATATATATATATATATATATATATATATATATATATATATATATATATATATCACTTACCGAGATCTGTTTTGGTAGAGTGCCACAGTCAGTAATGGGTAAAAGGCGTGACGATATATATTTGTATGGGGTGGTTAGCTCAGTGGTATGAAGTCGGCCTGTGGATCCTGAGAACCCTGGTTCGATTCCCACAGGCGACAAACAATTTTCATAATTTCAAAAAACTACCCCTGTGGCTCCTCCACCACTAATATCGTTGGGGGCCGTGATTTGACAACTGGTAACCGTACTTCACGCGCAAAATATATCACTTACCAAGATCTGCTTCGGCAGAGTGCCACACCCAGTAATGGGTAGAAGGCGTGATGATATGTTTATTTATATTATATATATTTATATACATATTTATAATTTTGTTATTTTTTAATAAATACATATATAATACCATGCTATTTCCCATTAAATGGGGTAGCATAAATCCTTAAAATATTCGTTAGATTCATTCTGAAATTAATCTTCGCCAAATATTTCTATTTTGGTATTCGAACTCGAGATCTCCGGACATCCACACCACCATACTGCCGAACATATATGAACTTTGTCCGGCAGTACGGTGGTGTGGATAGCGTTACGGAATTCGAATCCGGAGACCCTGAGTTCGAATCCCACTTAAGCTAAAAAATTATATGAACTAGCACATTGTAGCTCGGTGAGTTTGGGCCCAGTACTGTAATTGGGATTAAGTTCCTGTTGTACAGAGTAGCATAAATAAATAAACTACTACATTATGGCCCGGTACGTTCAGATCATGTACTATAATTGGGATTAAATTCCTATTGTAGAGAGTAGCATAAATAAATAAAGCATGAAGCATAATGCTACATATAATTCTGCGAATTACCTAATAAGAATCAGTTTACCTACCCTGTTATTTTAAAAATGATATTTCAAAAAAATATAATGATGAAAGTAATGGCTAATTATTATTTATTATTCGTGACGTCAAAGCAGTCACGCGAGGCACATCGTCACCTCTTCACCTCTGGTATTCACCGTTCATTTGTTCTAGAAGAGCCCTCGGTACTAAAAAGTGAGTTTTATAGTATCCGCCACCCTATTTTAATAATGTTAATTTGATGGCAACTGGCTGCGGTACTTTGTAGCAACTGCCGTCGCGTGATACATCACAATTACTATTCAAACGCACAGCAACCATTTTATATTTTCTACAAATAATCTACTAAAAATAACTGCATTGAGTTTCAAGATGATAAGGAATTTTATAGCGGAGAACGAGAACACTTAATTGACGCCAACGTATTTTCATTATTAATTAGCTTTGAATTGAGGGGTTTAATCAATAAAATGTTTCTTTTATAAAAGACTTTTTACTACATTTAAATAATAGAATGATTACAAAAAGTACAGTTAGTTAATAATTAATAAATTAAATCAAACTTATATTGTTCTGCATTTAATCATGTATTAAAATTAAAATTAGATAACTATTGTAGTATTTTTAATAAATTATTATTCAAAATTTATTGATTTATTATACAGAATTTATTTATTTATTATTTATTTGATGAGGACTGATTATTTGATGAATTTGGGGCTAGTGTTTCAATCGCCGGTTTACTCTCGGTTAGTGTTAAATATGATTAAATAATAATGTAAACTATGGTTTCCATTATTATTTAATCATGATTAACATTAATCGGTGCTTGAAAAACTGGCGCTTAATGAGTGAATGTTTTATGAATGATTTTAGTATTCGTGCTACCCCATTTGATGGGATATAGCGTGATGTTATGTATATATATATATATATAAAATTTTAACGGGATGGCTAGCTCAGTGGTATGAAGTCGGCCTGTGGATCCTGAGGTCCCTGGTTCGATTCCTACAGGCGACAAATTTTCATAATTTGAAAAAGCTATCCCTGTGGCTCCTCCACCACTAACATGTTTGGGGGCCGTGATTTGACGACTGGTAACCGCACTTCACGCGCAAAATATATCACTTACCGAGATCTGCTTCAGCAGAGTGCCACACCCAGTAATGGGTAGAAGGCGTGATGATATATTTATATATTTATTTTTTAAAATTTTAACAAAAGGTTGGAAAGAATGCATGAAAAATGTTTGTATATTTTCCGTCGTCAAACGTTTATAAATTATTTTACAAAAAAATTCTTCAAATAAAAATAATATAAAATTTAGTTCTCTGTAACTTTTATTTAAAGTATTTTTCTCTAAAATAATTTATAAACGTTTGAAATCAGAAAATAATTTTAAGTGTCCAGCGCCTCCACCAAATTTTTCCACAGTAAATACTTACATAATTCACTCTATTATACATTTTGAGGTATAACGGCTCTGCAACTGCAGATCACAGTATCTAATATATATTTTACCGTTCATTAAATGCAATTACCAACCGTCAAATCAATATACCCACAAATGCCAATACGACATCTATTAATTTAAATAAAATACCATTATGACTCCCCTGACTAACATTTTTAGGGCATGTGATTTGACGACTGATAACCGCACTTCATGCTCATAAATATATCACATACCAAAATCTGCTACGGCAGAATACCACACCCAGTATTTGGTACAAAGTCTGATGATATATTTATTTTCCCAATTTCCGGGAGTAATAGCTATTTACATAACAAGTGCGCGAAGACATATTTTGCACATGAGTGCAATTTTAAAATACTCGCTTCGCTTGTGCTTTAATTTGTGCGAATGGTGCAAATGGCGTCTTCGTGCACGAGTTTTGTACAATGCTTTTTGTAACGAGCAAAAATTATATAATCGACAATGAGGAAATTTATTAAATTTGAAACGTGAATTTATATTGACAGTTAAGTAAGCCATGAATTGACATTTGTTATTTGAAAACAAATTATTTATTTTTTCTCGTAAAGTTTGTTAAAATATAACTGTTTGATAGCGTTATAAGCTAATGTCTCTATTTCTTTTATAAATTCTTTAAAATGTGTGTATATAAGTACAATCAGCGTTTTAATAGTCAAAATTTAGAACCATATAAAAATAGGTAGTTTTTAAATTACTTTGCGCACTAGTGCGCAAAATAAAACTGTCCATCAGTTTCCAAGGTAATGTAAACCTTATTTTGAATGATGCGAGTACAAAAAGTCTATTTTCTGCTCGGTCGTAGATAAAATAACTTTCATGTACAGGAACGAGACTCTACAATTACAGATCTCAGTAGATAAAACTTCATGTAACAAATTAAAACACGACGATAAAAAACTGTCTCAGCTTTTAAAAATAACCAAGAAATCGTGCAGCAATCTCAATAACTCTTAAGACACAGTGATAAACTGATAAAGAAGTAAAGAAGAAAGCCAGTAAATCAAGTAACCCTGCGATACCATTATCACCCTTGTCACGAGTATCACCTGCCTCATTTACCCTCTAACCTACGAGTAATCGATTTACCAAGACCATTACGATGTCCACGCGGTGTTTTGCGAAAAAAATATCGCGCGTTTCTAATAGATACAACAGATTCGTACGCTTGTTAACGAATTGCTTTTTAATTAACACGTCACAGAGGGTTAGTAGTAATTAGTAAATGGTTTCATGTTTGAATTTATTACTCCTATGAGTATCAAGATGTATTAATATATTTAGAACATAATATATCTTCCCTGATATTAATTATTCTGGATAATTGTGTCAAAGTTGAGTTGAATGAAACATGACGTGTGCTTCGGCAGTTTGGTACTATATTATAGAGAGAGATGCGATAGTAATAAATTCAAATAAATAAATATATCATCATGACTTTTACCCATTATTGGATGTGGCATTCTGCTGTAACAGATCTCGGTAAGTGATATATTTATGCGCATGAAGTGCGATTACTTGCCGTCTAATCATGGGCTCCAAAAATGTTAGTAGAGGTGGTTAAAACCTATTTAATTAGTATTTTAAAAGTAAATACTTAACAATTGATGATATCAAATTAAAATATAGAACGAAGAACCGCCAGGATTTCAACCTAGAACCTTTAAACTTCGGTCAAATGCATTTAACCAACTGAACATCTACCACTATGTGATTTAAATTTAATGTTATTCCAATTTTTCTCTCTACTTTTATTTATATGTCAAAGGCTCAGTTGGTTAAAGCATTTGAAAGTAGTTCAAAGGTCCCAGGTTGAAATCCTAAAGGTATCCCAATGTATCTCTCTATAATTCAATTTGGTGAAAATCAGTTTGTTGGCTATGAGAGTTTATTTATTTCTTCAATTCGTATTCACTGTACTGTACTCTTATTCTGCCGCTATCTTCAAAAGCAGATCTACATTTTATATTGTAAGAGCAACTTAAGATATGTTATAATGCTTTTTATGTCATCACTATCGTTCAGGAAATTGTTCTTTACTTCCTGAAAAACCCTAAAATAATCACACGGCTGACATCAAAAGCAAAATAGTGGCAGCCGGAATCTAGATCCGTGGTTTTTGTAGGAAGACATTTGAAAGGTGTCGCTGGATGCTATTTGAAAATTGTAAAAAACATATATTCAAAGATTCATTCAGTTGCACTGCGTTCATTTAAATTTTAAGCATTATATAAATGAAAAATTACGAATCAAATGTTTGACAGCAATGTTAAATTATTCATTTGAGAGTTTATCTCGATAAGATCTTGTTCATTTAAAGAAAACTAAAAATTTAAGTAACAACGATACAACTAGCCATTAAAAAATTCATTAGAAGTTTGATAGTAAAACCTGTTAATTCTTTCTGTAAGATATTATACTGAAGTTCTTAATGAGAAGTTTTTCCTTTACTAATTTCTAAAATCGTTGTATTATTTTTGTAATGCACATTGTTAAATCAGCCTTTCACAAAATGCAATTTCGATCACACAAAGAGTCAAGGGGTCGCGAAAGAATTTATATGGGATTTTTGCCTCCAGGGGGGTCATGGATCCGGAAAGTTTGAAAACCACTCATCTAGATCATGTATTGTAGATCTGTGTTAAAGAAAAGACGTTGAAATAAGTATATAGAATCTCCAGAGACTCAGTATACTCAGTATACTCGTACATAGCTTGACAATTTGGCTTCATATATTTTCTGCTGTCAAATGTTTATAATTTATTTGAAAGAAAAATTAATAAATAAATAAAAACTGGGGAAAACTATATTATGTACCACTTTTATTTGAAGTATTTTACTCTTAAATAATTTAGAAACGTAAGGGAAAATGTTCAATACAATTTGAGAATATTATACAATAGTATTTGTTGGAATTGTATTAATTTAATTGGTTCTGTTTTTCATAAAATGAGACACAGACATTTCCAATTAATTTTATGTTTTTCATGTGCGCTTCAAACTTAAATAAACGCAGAAGAAGAAAATCATCATAATAAAAGTATAAAAACAAAGCAAACCATTACACTTAATTAGAAATAAAACAAGTACAAAGTTAATCATATAAATAAAAAATAAATACATCATGCCTTCTACCCATTACTGAGTAAGGCACTCTGCTGTAGCAGATCTCGATAAGTGATATATTTTGCGGGTGAAATACGGTTACCAGCCCTCAAATCACGGCCTTCAAATATGTTAGTGCAGGAGAAGCCACAGGGGTAGTTTTAATATGGTGAAAATTGTTTATCGGCTGTGGGAATTGAACCTGAGTTGTCCAGTCCACAGGTCGACGCGATACCACTATCATATATTTATGTAGGGTTTAAACTACATTAAAAATAAAGTAACAACCCTCTGTGAAAGCACAAATTTCTACCCTCTATTAAGAGAAGAAGGTAGTACTTTTCATCCCTAGCGAAGATAAAATAATAATAATTTATTGTTGAGGGAGAGTCGCGCGGGTGAAAGTTACATTAAAATATTAATATAAATACGTAAAATTATACAAATTTTCTAATTTCCTTGCGGTTGGTAATAAAACAATAAAGATTTAATATAGAATGGGTGGCCTAATTCCGGGTGTAGTAAACGCGAATGGCAGCGTCTGGCGTTCCCATTCATTGTGCTTTCATTTGCAAGATCGTCCCGCATCCCTAAATTCCCTAAACCGCGTCGTTTTCCGTTTACGGGAACGAATGTTCTGGGAAGCAAGTGCTGGACCCTCCCACGCACATAATGGAACCACCCAGCAGGGGATGATTTATATCAGAAATTAATTGAAATGTACATCATGCTTCTGCGGGAAATGACAATTTTTATATTTGTTTTGCGAATCTTTTCGTGCCCAGTATTTCAAATAAAACAAAATCAATTTTGTTGCTCGTCCAATCGTTATAAAAGGAATTAGAAATTTACTGTATTTTATAGTATACTACCCTTAAATTACTTTATGTTCAACTGTATGGGGTAATTGTTCAGTGGTGGAACCAAAGAATCCTGGTTCGATCCCCACAGATGACAAACCATTTTCACCAATTTAAAATTACCTCTGTGGCTCCCCCACCACTAACACCTTTAGGGGCCGTGATTTAAAGCCTGGTAACCGCACTACACGCGCATAAATATGTCACTTACCGAGATCTGCTTCAGCAGAGGGCCACACCCAGTAATGGGTAGAAGGCGTGATGATATATTTATATTTATTTTTTATATGTTCAACTGCACCATAACTAGAAATAGAAATTAAATACAGGATGACTCTAATGAATAAGTGTTTTACAGATTTGTGCTACCCCATTTTTATGGGATATAGCGTGATGCTATGCTACAGAAATTGTAATATAGGCGATAAATAAATTTAGCAAGCTCATAGTTAATCACCCCTAATCGGTTGTTCATACTAGCGGTCATTGTAATGTTTTTGAAGGGTGGTAAACCATAAAAATGATATTAGCACAGATACAAATTCGTGTCACCGTCGTTAAAGAACAATTTAGAAAACAGACCAAGAACATGTTCATATAAAAATTACACTCCATAGAATCATTCCACAGATACAATTTCATCTTGTTGTACTCAATTTTAAAACTAATGTTTTTCACGTGTTGTAAGAGTCTACCTCATATACCGTTTATTGTTTTGTTTGCAAGTGAAACGTGTAGAAAATTTCAAGAGAGAAGTATTAAAGGATCTGCTTATACGTTGTATGGAAGTAAAGAGTAAGTTTATTGTTCTTGTGAAATGGCTTGAAACTTTATCTCAGGTGAGATACAAGTAACTCCTAGAATTGAGGATTTGTACATCGCATTCATGAGGAAAATTATGCTGTAAAGTTATGACGATACAGACTCCATCGCATTAAATTAATTCACATAAATTTATGTCTGTTTTATGCACATATTTAACAAAAAATTTACATTAGCTGCCCGTGCAAATATGTTTCATAAATTTGGATTAAATTCTAATAAAGTTAAAAAAGGAAATAATAGCACGAGTAGAGAATATGGAGCTATATTGTTTGATGAAAGAATACAACTTGAAATTTTAATATTGAGCTTTGTAAAAAAAGTTTAGCACAATGGAAGAATTAATATGGGTTTTATTAGATAAAAGCTGAGATAATGAAACAAAAAAATGTAATTTAATTTTCATGTGCCTTTTTAAATAATCGTTACATATTTATTATTTCATTAAGACAACCCTTGAAACATAATTAAAGGCGTATTCCATTTGCCATTTGAATCAGATCTAACTTGCATTTACTGATCCAGATCACTTATTTATTTTGCTGGATTACTTCGTTGCCTGTATTTTCAGTATTAAAATTACAGTTTCTAATTTACTTTGAAGTAATTCACCAAAATAAGTGCATCAGTTTGCTTAATTCGGTGCATTTAATCATGTTGTATAATTTATCTGAACTGATTTAAGTGAACCAAGTGGCAAATGGAATACAGCTCATGTATTAAATGAGATATCATAAGTATTACTATAGCAACGGGCATCGTTTACTAATATGTAAATTTGACAGCTGATCTGTAAAAATTATGGGATAATGGCTGAGTGGTATCGGGTCGGCCTGTGGATCCTAAGAACCCTGGTTCGATCCCCACAGCCGACAAACATTTTCACCAATTTAAAATTACTCCTGTGGCTCTCCCACCACTAACATCTTTGGGGGCCGTGATTTAACGACTGGTAACCGCATTTCACGCACATAAGTATATCACTTACCGAGATCTGCTTCGGCAGAGTACCACACCCAGAAATGGGTAAAAGGCGTGATGATATATTTATTATATCTGTAAAAAATTTACAAGAAAGTAGCTTGTAAAGATTTATTTTCAAAGTGAATAAAGAGTTTTAATAAATGAAGTTTACAAATAAATAAAATCTTTTTCAAGCATTTTACACTCATTACTGGGTGTGGTACTTTGCCGTAGCAGATCTTGGTAATTTTAAAATGGTGAAAATTATTTGCCGGTTATAGTCGAACCGAGATTCTCAAATTCACAAGCCGATTCGATACCACTGCGCCCATCTATCCTATTTCTAAATGATCATATAAAAAATAATGTATGCATCGCGATCAACAATCTCCATACGCGAGCGGTAATAGATTACTTTCTGCTCTAGGTACGTAAATAACTATTAATTTGTTCTACACATATTTTCCTATCATGAACTATACTTTATCTTTATCTACATTCATAACACTTTTTGCGAAAGGTCGGTACATCTTTCGTTCATGCAATAAACCTTCAGTATAATACGTACAGACTAACATATTAAAATATTTAAAACACCACTAGTTCGTATCCTAAACAGTATATAAAATAAAAGACCAAAATTCCCTAAATTCCTTTGTTTTTCGATCGACAGTGGGCGAGATTTACCATCAATATATATGCAGACGATATAAAAATACATTTAGTTTTAATATTTCTCGGGGAGGAGCTAGATGGCTCCACTTACGACTCGTCTATAATAACATGACGTGACATAGCAACTTTACGATGACGTAAAATGACAGCCAAGGGTGCGGGGGTGTAAAACACAGGAGATAAGAGGGTGAAAGAGAATTGCGTTTCAGCTCACATACGAAATCCATGTGAATTTTTCAGAGTTACACTCTTGACTTATTTCACGTGGCAAACTAAATTTACGTCTGCATTTTTATATTCTTTTTGGGATGATACGACGAATCACCCCCGTCATATTTGATGACACATTGAATTTACTAGAAATAGTACGTGTGACCCATAGGTCATTTATCTTTTGAATATTTCACAATCTTTGTTTTTGTTTCTCTTCGGCTATCGTCGTGTGATAGATTTTATTCTTTCATGGTCGGTTACGTTAACATAATACATAATAATACCAAAAGTAATATTGTAATATGAAATAGATGTATGTTGTTACTTTGCACAACATGAACTTAATCTCATTTAGCGTATAATGAATACCGAACCACTCAGATACAATCGTATTTAGTAGAGTTGGTTTGTGTATTTGAAAACCCGGGTTCGATTCCCACAGGCGTCAAACAATTTTCATTATATTAAAAAAATACCCCTATGGCTCTTCCTTCACTAACACCTTTAGGGGCTGTGATTGACGGTTGGTAAACGCACTTCACGCCCATAAATATATCATTTACTGAGATCTGCTACGGCAGAGTGTCACACTCAGTAATGGGTAGAAGACGTGATGATATATTTATATTTATAAAAGAGCCTTGACAAATCATTCTACAATATTTATTTATTTCAGGACTGAAAACCGAGCCGGTTCTTTTTCTTAAACCGCAGACCTAAACCGAACTGTTTACGAAGAACCGGGAGCCAAAATTTAATTACTTTAAACCGAAACTCAACCGATAAAATATGATGAAATGCGAACCATATTTTTATTTATTTGTTACTCTGCACAACAGAAACTGGTTAAAAAAAAAACCTGCCATCTCTTCAAAATTATTTTAATTCATAAATATTTTCACTCACCGTGCTGTCACCATACTTTGGATCCATCGCAGTATCATTCACCACCACCTTCACCTCGTACCCACCCTCGGGGATCTTCGCTCCACCCCTTGCAGACAATTCTGTAACAATACAAGAGTGAAAGCATCCCTTCCGTATTCACCATTCCACTTCGAAGTCTAAAGCTTTCAATACTCACTGAAATGTACAGCAGTTTGATGTTGGCCACCCCTTTCGTCTGGCCAGATGGTGTGATCGAACTTGAAGAGGTGGAGGTCATCCTCAAGGAGGGACACAGTGTAGTTGTTCACGTCCACAGAGTCCCAGTCTCTGAAGAAGAGGTGGTCGATGGATATTAATGACGCCTGAAACGGAAATAGATTTGGGGATGATACTATAGTTGAATGAAAAGTTAAGGGTTGTATGTCGGTAATGATGTTGCAAGTTTGTATTGTTTGGTTTACTATAGAAAGGGGGTGAAATAGGCCTGAAAGGGTTAGTTGTACATTTTACGGACTAGTAAATTTGAAAATAATATGATGCTAACAATATAATCAAGTTTGATGCTGCATTCACAGCTATATAGTAATTACAATTAGCAATTATAATTATCAATAGAATAGGGTAATGGTTTAGTGGTATCGAGTCGGCCTGTTATTTATTATTATTATTATTATTATTATGTGAGTACAAAAAGTTAATAACAGTTCCGTAATTTGCAAAATATTTGAAAATGTTAACGGTAGACCAAAACACTCCTAAAAATGACGCGTACATTTTGATATTACAAATTACTTCATGACGTCGAATATACGCGTTAACATGATTAATTTTTACGTATAGTGACCTTTCAACTTTCAACCTTTCATAGCGATGGACTCATATTTAAATGAACAAACCCTATATAATTTACTAGATTCATTTATGTTAGTGAGGTTTGCTTTTCATAAAATGCAGTCGTATTTTATCTACAAGCTTTTATCAGGGTTTTTCAGTAAATCTCCTGTAATC
This sequence comes from Pterostichus madidus, assembly GCA_911728475.2. Classification (NCBI taxonomy): domain Eukaryota; kingdom Metazoa; phylum Arthropoda; class Insecta; order Coleoptera; family Carabidae; genus Pterostichus; species Pterostichus madidus. The sequence goes on along the minus strand of OU452307.1, from coordinate 40,218,215 downwards.
TAACTGTCATTTGTTTATAGATATTTCATGCAATCCACACACAAAAAGCTTTATAATGTCTGGAAACAGAAAAATATTCTGCTTTTATACGCGTAGGTTTTATACAAACATAGATGACATTTTAAACTTTTTGTTGTCACCCCTTTAAATATGATTTAAAATATAAATAACATGTATTTCATGGCGTGTAAATAATGATTTCATCAGGCTGAAAATTACTTCTACTAATTCAACAATACATAACGAAAAATCAATTTTAAATTAGTGCGCGGGCTGCAACGAAATGCAATGAACTGCACTATACAAGTCGGAATATTTAATTTAAAATGATTCAGAGGTAAATAGTTCCGTGGTAATGCATCGGATTGTGGAAATGAGAATACAGCTGAATTGATTTTTTGCCATATTTACGCAATACTAATTTTAATTTATAGTGAAATATAAGAAGTCGAAAATACGAGCTCGGTGTCACATCAGTTGACCCGAATCTTATTTTTTAATTTGATATTTTATTTGGGGTGGCTAGCTCAGTAGTATGAAGTCGGCCTGTGGATCCTGAGAACCCTGGTTCGATTCCCACAGGCGACAAACAATTTTCATAATTTCAAAAACTACCCCTGTGGCTTCTCCACCACTGACATCTTTGGAGGCCGTGATGTGACGACTGGTAACCGCACTTCACGCGCAAAATATATCACTTACCGAGATCTGCTTCGGTAGAGTTCCACATCCAGTAATGAGTAGAAGGCGTGATGATTTTATTTTATATTTTAATTTACAGTTTTATTTCTCGTGTAGTATGCAAGATAATTAAATGAAATTTTAATGAGACATATGCTAATATGATGTTAATATATAGAAAAAATATGAAGTCAGTACGGTGGTGTGGATGGCGTTACGGCATTTGAATCCAGAGATCTCGAGTTTGAATCTCACTTAAGCTAAAAATATACGCGGCGCGGTGAGTTCGAACCCTATACTGTAATTGGGATTAAATTCCTGTTGTTCAAAGTAGCATAAATAAAGTAAATATTTCTGAATTAACTAAAAATTTTCTTTCTAACTTTTTTTCTTACGCAAACCTATTAAAACCTATTATGGGGTAATGGCTCAATGGTATCAAGTCGGTTTGTGTATCCAAAGAACCCTGGTTTGGTCCCCACAGCCGACAAAACATTTTCACAAATTTAAAATTATCCCTGTGGCTCCCCCACCACCAACATCTTTGGGTGCCGTGATTTGACGGCTGATAACCGCACTTCACGCGCATATATATATATATATATATATATATATATATATATATATATATATATATATATATATATATATATATATAAAAGGCGTGATGATATATTCATATTTATTTATTTTATTTTAAAAGAAACCACAATCATTTAATAATTTAAACATCAACTTTCGTATTCTAGTGTAACTATACAATAAATTACTATTCTTTTATCTTTGAGGGCAGAAAATTTTACTTTCTGACAGGGTCATTACTATATTTTTAATTTACTTCAAACTCTGCATAAAAGTATTAAAAATTATTATTGTGGCATAGCTTTTATAAACACAACTAAAAACTGTATATATTAGTAATTAAACTGTATTTATTTTACAATCAAATAGTAGTTAGTAATTAACAGTTTTTGTGAAATGTGTAAACAAGTTTTGCATGCAAATTTTTCCAGTACACTAATTTAAAAACATTGTTACAACATCCTAAATTAATTTTGAATAAACTGTTAACATATGTCATTATTATTGTTCCTCTGTTTTTGTTTCCAATGTTTTGTATGTTACCATCATTTAATAATTATTCTAAATTAAACATCATGATTGTCATAAATTAATTACTTTTACAATATTAATTCCTGGTAACATTATTTGACTAAAGATTTATCTGGCTTTATCTTCAAATAAAATGAGCAGATTACTTTAGAAAACTTTGTAAAATGTGTCACAATGTACTCGAAAGTAAATTCCGTGGAACAATTAAAACTTTGAACCGTTTAGAAGGATATTTATCAAGCCCTGAGGCATTATTCTCAATGATCTGTTCTGTTTATACTTTAGTCCGAAGTGAATCCAGGAATCTAACAATTTCCTCCAACCAGATAATGCAATTAACGTTTTTTACAGTTGAATACAAAACACTTTGAGCTCTTAATTGGGTTTAATTAAAGAAAGATTATTGCGTATTTCACCTGTGGAATTACTAAACACTGTAGGGAAATTTAGTGCTGCTGTGGATTCTAAAAAAGTGCGGTTTTAAAATTGTTTTTATGCTGTTCTTTTATTTATTGGTATACTTACTTTGAAAGGAATTTTATCAGCGCTTTTAAAAGGATATAAAGTGTGGCTTTCGCAATGTCCGCTTAAAGGAGATTTTACTGTATATGTTACCATTAAAGTGTATAACGCCGTTATTCCATAAGACAATATATAAATATATATATATATATATATATATATATATATATACGAGGGCAGGGTGAAAAGTCCCTGAAAAATAAAACAGATGGCACCACAATCGCAAATCTCGTGTGAGATTTGTGATGTACCATCTTTAACTAGAACGTATTAAAATTTTCAGACTAATATGTCATTCAGTTCTGTTTTGACACCCATCGAAAGCAAGCGACTTTGAAGATTTGGTGAAAACCAGGGTTCTCAGGATCCACAGGCCGACTCGATACCACTGAGCCATTACCCCATAGAAATTATACATACATGCATACATATCTTCACGCTATATCCCATCAAATGAGGTAGCACGAACCCTAAAATTACTCACAAAATATTCACTCATTACATTCATCAAATAATCAGTCCTCGTTAAACATTCTCATCCAAACACACCACCCTCATTTTAATCACATTCATAGATCACTCCATATAAACTCATTTATTTATTACACTCGAAATCATTTATCACATAACAAACCTTCAGTCAAAATAAAATAAAATAAATATATCATCACGCCTTCTACCCATGTGGCACTCTGCTGAAGCAGATCTCGGTAAGTGATATATTTTTGCGCATGAAGTGCGGTTACCAGTCGTCAAATTACGGCCCCCAAAGATGTTAGTGGTGGACAAGCCACAGGGGTAGCTTTTGAAATTATGAAAACTGTTTGTCGTCTGTGGGAATCGAACCAGGGTTCTCAGAATCCATAGGCCGACTTCATACCACTGAGTATTCATCTTCTTTCTTCGACGTACATAACATATGCATAAAACATCTCAATTATTATAATTATAGCGTATTAAAATATTGTACTATCACAAATTTTGACATTTCTGCGTTTATTTTATTCATACTCAACTTTTTCGCGTAGTTAACAGCGTGATTAACTGATAACTTTTATGTAAAAGTATCCTAAGACCACGCGATCAATAAACTTTATTTCAAATTTAACTTTCCACAATAAAAACTCGTCGTCATAGAAAGACGTAACTAGATCTAAATATAAAAATTAATCCAGTTAATAGCTTGATGAATCTACAAGTAAAATGTGCGTCATTAGCACAGCTAACTAGATAACAATGTGATATCGTCGGCGTGGGTGTTGAAGATCGCAGTGCCCTCCACTAAACCAAACACCATGATGGAAGACCTCATTATGCCGACAAAAACTTAACCAGTTAGCGGTGGCATCTTCTGTTTCTATACTGCGTCAAATCAACTTTTATATTTATTACTACATCATAAATCTTGTTTTTTGTGTTCGGGTTTTTCATCAACCTGTGATTGATTTTAGGGATTTATTTTTCCAGGGAATAGATCAGCTTTGTCCGGATTAATTCGGTAATAAATTTTTATTATTCTATACCGTCGGTAGAGTAACTATTACTATCGATTTTACTTTTATCGATTTGTGAAGCTTTAATTTATTAAAATTGTCCTTGACTTCTTCCGCGTGAAAAATTAATCAATACAATGGCGTGCATTGTGCAAACAATATATTCAATCATCCATCATTTACAGTTGTAATGATTAGTTAATGATGTGAACTTTGGTAAACAAGTCTTGTAATTATTTTTAAGTTTGAAGTTTTCAGTTTTTCAGCTTTGAATTATTATTAGGCTTCGTTATTGTTATTTCTTGTGAACACGCGAAGTACGTATCACAAATGTTTAATAATTTAACAAAGGGGAAAATATAAACATCTACGTAGTTTGATTTATATCTGTCGTAAAAAGTTTTTTTTTTAACGTGAACAAACATAAATAGAAAAATGTGCGACGGAATTTTTCTTTTGTTATAAAAAAAAGACAACTCAATATTTAGTAAATGGCTTGACATTCATAATAGTAAATTATGGTTTTAATAAATCAAATAAATATAAAATAAATAAATATAAATATATCATCACGCCTTCTACCCATTACTGGGTGTGGCACTCTGCTAAAGCAGATCTCGGTAAGTGATATATTTTGCGCGTGAAGTTCGGTTACCAGTCGTCAAATCACGGCCCCCAAACATGTTAGTGGTGGAGGAGCCACAGGGATAGCTTTTTTCAAATTATGAAAATTTGTCGCCTGTGGGAATCGAACCAGGGACCTTAGGATCCACAGGCCGACTTCATACCACTGTGCTAGCCATCCCATTAAAATCAAATAAATAAAAAGCTTTTTTTCAACATGGCAAGAATGTAGTTTGGGTAATTGAGGCCCATATGGTCGAGATTTCCTAAAACATTTGAGACCTAAAAAATCACTTACAGTTCGAGAATAGTAAGCTATATTTTTACAATACTTGCACAAATAGAAAGAAAATAGGTTTCAAAATTAACAGCTGTCAAATTGTTGTCAAAATTAACAGGACCTTGATCTATAATATTTACTTACTATCCACGGTGGATGGTAAGTAAATATTATAGTCCTGATGTAACCATGGTAACCAACTGTGCAATAAAAGTTCCACTTATTGTATTTAAAGTTTGTCATTAATGGGTAACTTACAGTACACTAAGTCGCAGTGCGGTAGTTCATATATTTTTATCTTAAATGGGATTCAAACTCGGGATCTTCGGATTCGAATGCAGGAACTTTATTCATACCACCGTACTGCCGATCTCATTATATAGACATACAAGTACATACGAGTTTGAAGTTAGAGATAACTAAAAAGTTTGTTGATATATTTCTCCAAGGAAAACAAACCAATATACTATTTTTATAAATAAAATCTTAATCTTCTTTACCATAATGACAAACCGTATTGCCACAAATATTGTATGTATTTTGAAATTTTAATTTAAATGAAATTATATGAATATTGTATACTAAATAAATAAATAAATATATCATCACGCCTTCTACCCATTACTGGGTGTGGCACTCTGCCGAAGCAAATCTCGGTAAATGATATATTTATGCGCGTGAAGTGCGATTACCAGTCGTTAAATCACGGCCTCCAAAGATGTTAGTGGTGGAGGAGCCACAGGGGTAGTTTTTGAAATTATGAAAATTGTTTGTCGCCTATGGGAATCAAACCAGGGTTCTCAGAATCTACAGGCCGACTTCATACCACTGAGCTAGCCACCTCTGGAATAAAATATCATTTCCTTCTATATTATACAAATAGCTTTTCTTTCCCTTAGCAACGGAAGTAAAACACTGTTACCAACTGTACTAAAATACACTTTTTCTCTTGTCGTTATAGCAACAGGAGAAAAGACTTGTTTTACTCCCGTCGCTCTTAACAACTGCACAGCGTGCTAAAATATATTATTGCTGTCACGATTTTACCCCTCGTCTTAAAAAAAATTGTTTTCATTAAAGCAAGAAGAATGCATGTCGATAATAAAATAAATTTTTTCTCCCACCGTTTTTATCAATAAGAGAAAAAGCTTGTTTTACTCCCGTCGCTCTTAACAACTGCGCAGCGTGCTAAAATGTATTATTTCTGTTACGATTTTACTCCTGAACTTGAAAAAATAGTTTTCATTTCAGAAGAATGCACGTGGAAATAAAACAACACAGTCATTTCAAAGATTCAAACCATACTAAACTTTTCATAAAAACTAGTAAGATAAACCTGAATATATGCAGTTACGTCAGACAAAGATAATTCTGTCACACGAACCATTCGAATAACCCGCATGTTAATCCAGTTTAGCAAGGCACGTCGCCAGAGGAAAGTAATTTTTCATCGAGTGATAGCTCAACATTTCAAACATTTCAAAGCGAATAAAAGATTTCCTCGTTGAGCTCTTATTTTCCGGCATCGTTTTCCGCATTATCACGCGATTTCCAAACAAACACACCGTTCCTGAGTGTTCAGATTGATTACAGACGCGAAGTTGTAATTTTGCGTGGTGTCTAACGTCTACAGTTCGTAACCTTTCCCAGGCATCGATTAAACATTTCAGCCGACCCTCCATTACGATATAAATTTATTATGAGCATTTACATTCTTAGTATTCTTCAGATGCGCCCTTACGACGTACCACCCTTGCCATTTAGATTTTATTAAAGTACTCGCTCATAAACTATCTACAAATGGATGGAAATTAATTAAATATTTTACTTTTGTTCTTTGTGTTTGAATGGCAAAGGTTAATTATTATAATAATAATAAAACAAAGTAGGGTGTATGTTTAGCCGAGCGTATTAAGTTGATGAATTCGTGGTAAATATTTCGTGGGTCCTAATGCTTGATGCTTGCAGCCACAACGGAAAATTAAATTAAAATAATTTATATCCTACTCTGTACAAAAGGCAATTAATCTTAATAACTGCAGCTTACTTTAAAATATTTATTTTTATTTATTTGTTATTCTGCACAACAAGAACTTAATCCCAGTTGCCAGGGTCGTCTTAGGTCATGCAAGGTCCCTTGGGCACACAAAATTTGGAGCCTTTTTGAAAAAGTAAAAAAAAAGTTAATAAAACATCAATATGTAGTTTTATTTAGTGACTATTGATTATTATGGTTAGCTTTATACAAATCAAATATAAGTAAAATGATTACTATTCGTATTTTGAAAATTAGAATTACTTTAATGATGATACTTTCTTCCGGGATTTCTGTTGTGCAAAATCTTCTATTATGTCCTCAAAGTTCTTTTAAATATTTTAAAGTTATTTTAATATTTGTATAAATTTTATAGGATTAATTAAGAAATTTTAAATTATGTATTTTTTTTTTTTAGATTTAGTACTATTTTGTTCATTATTTAAAAATTATTTAGATATCTCATCTAGTTTTCGATTTATATTTAAATTTAAAAATTTTAACGGCAAAATAGCATTAAAAATTGAGCTCCACTATTTTCGTGTAAGCGATGACTTCGGCATTTTGAGGCTCCCATCAAGCCGGAGGCCCTGGGCTCGTGCTCCATGCACCCTTATGATAAAGATGGCACTGCCAGTTACAATAGCTTATAGTGGAAGCCAAACCACTCAGACATAATCGTATTTTTGAGATATAAGTTGAAATCAGCGAGATTTGAACCCACTCTTTCTTGTCAATGAAAGTTTGGGCTACAATTACCTGTTACTTTAATTAATGGGAACTGAATCCCAATTATTGTAAAAATAAAATATATCATCATGCCTATTACCCATTACTGAGTGTGGCACTCTGCCGTAGTAGATCTTGGTAAATGGTATATTTATGCGCGTGAAACGCGATTCTAAACATTTAAACACAACCCCTAAAGATGATAATGGAGGAGAATCCTTGGTAGGCAACAATGACAAAACTTCAGAAAATGTAAAACAATGTCTGTTCTAGTCTTTTGCCTCTAGGGAAGTTTCAGTTTATCATATTATGTGTGATAGTTTGTTAAATTAATATAACATGTTAGTACAGTAGATTAAGTTGCGCGAACTATAATTAAATTAATCTTAAGCGAGGAATTCATAGTAGATAACATTGAAAACACAAAATGTAATCATAACTAATAAAACAAGTGATATGATTATTGCCGATAATGTTTTGACATGAATTATGAGTTATTATGGAAATGGAAATAAAGCGAGTGCGCAGCACGATCTGTATTTCCTATTTCTATAAATAAATATATATATATCATCACGCCTTTTACCCATTACTAGGCGTGGCAGTCTGCCGTAGCAGATCTCGGTAAGTGATATATTTATGCGCGTGAAGTACGGTTACCAGCCGACAAATCACGGCCCACAAAGATGTTAGTGGTGGAGGAGCCACAGGGGTAATTTTAAACTGGTGAAAATGTTTTATCAGCTGTGGGGATCGAACCAGGGTTCTTAGGATTCACAGACTGACTCGATACCACCATTAACAGATAATGACACAGTTACATATATACAGGGGTGAAAGTAGAATTATTTTCTTACCAGTACGCTACTTTTAAAGAGATAGGGACGGGGGGGTTATGCTAGGTAAAAAAAAGGTTTTATATTTTATATATACGAGTAGAATAGACCATATTACTTTCTATAGCGCCTCTGCCGGAAAATTTATGAAATGAAAAAAGAGTACCAGGGTGACAACCTTTTTTTCTTTTTAATTATGTTGGCAATACTAATGTTTTTGATGTCATGTGACTCGAACGGAGCATAAATTGTGACAGTTTTATTGCCGCCAGTTTGAAATTGACATGAAATCTTTAATTTAAAATGTAAGTCTATTTACTATTCTTGAGAAAGAAGCGAAAAGATATTCCTTAATTAATTAATTCAAATTACAACCGGGGCGCAACAATTGTAACCAGGCATTTTTCAAACAAATTTCACACTTCGTAAAACAATCACAACAAAACGTAAATTTGAGGTTATCTGCCAGTGACAGATGACAGAAGACCAAATTGGCGCTTAAAATGATGTCGTCGCACTTATCTGTAAAATTTTCATACCGGTATTCCGTACCGGCTCTATTACTCTTACCGGTACGGCGTACCGGACCGTACCGAACTACTTTCACCACTGCATATATAGGGGGCATATCACTTTTGAATTTTACTGGCGAAAAATTATCAAAAAAGCTCTCATTTCATTGGTTCATTTTCAAAGAAATTCGTGATTCTATTGGTTCCAACAATTCTCGCGAAATGCAACATGAAAAAGAGAAAATCAACTTGAAACCTTTATAATCAAATTCATCTCCCATTCATCCTGAATTGACCCTTTCCCTAACCTAATTCTCAGGACCAGTCCCTTCCTTTTCAAAGCACACTTACAGAAAATAAAACAATTTTTTTTCACTTACATTTAATTCTTTTTCATCCATTGCAACGACATCTATGACATTTTCAGGGAACTGAGGTATCGGGGGGTTGTCATTCACATCCAGCAAATTGAGCTGCAGAGTCCTGGAGATGTTGATGGCATTTCCTGCAGGATCTACCACCGTGCAGACGACACCCAAACGACGGAAGCTGTTGCCAGCACCTCTGGACAAGCGGTTGTAGTCGCGGTCGAGGGGACGAAGAGTATAGAGGGCGTCGCGGTCTATGGAGATGCTGTCAGTGTCTGGAAAAAAATCAAAATAATCATGTTTATATATTTTTATTTTTTTTATCATTGTGAGGTAGTGGTTCAGTGGTATCGAGTCGGCCTGTGAATTACTGGGTGTGGCACTCTATCGTAGCAGATCTCGGTAAGTAAATGATAGTAAATCTAATTCTTTATATTAATTGTTTAAAACATTTTTTTTGTATATAGTAACGAGATGTTTGAAAGCTATAAATATACGATTTATCTACCAAGATTTTTCGAAACTACAGTAAAATAATATTTATTAATATTTACCTGAAGTAAATGTTTTTAATATGAACAAAACACAAAATAGTTTTCAGCTGCAGCACATTTTAAATTGATTTGATGCACATATTATCAACACTACTATGACAGAACGATTTCACCTTTAGAATACAATAAATTTTGTTAATGCAACAGGCAACTAAATTTAATTATTATTATAATTAGCTAGCTAATTAATTACATAAACATGCTATTATGTTTGAATATTGAATGTCATGAATAAAAATTGTAGAAATAAAAGTTATTCTCAGTAAAAATTGCAAAATAAAAAATATATCATCATCCTATTTTTATTTCTCTTGGGCAAAATAAGAAATAATAGATCCTAGGTCCGGGTCAAGTTAAATAGTGGCTCAGTTTATGTCATCATTAATTCTCATAAATAATGGAGAAGCATAAGTTGTGGACTGCGGCAAGTGCTGCCGCCTAGCGACGGTTTTGTCAGAATTGTCAAGCAGTTCCAAAGAAAGTTTTGACATAAACCACCCCCACGTGTTTATCCATTATTTACCAAAATTAATGATGACGTCACTGATCTTCAACGCCATGGTGTCCTATACGAATTATTTACATCATGTCGTCGAGGAAGAATTTATTTCTTTATTCGGCGAACGCGACAAAAGAAAGGAAAGACAACGTTTTGATTTATACTCAAAGGACCAACAAGGATGAAATTAAATTAGATACATCTTAGTAGCTTCGAAAACAAGATAAATCTACATTCTTCTGTTTTCTGTTTCCGCGAAAAATACGTCTTACTTGATTAAGACAAAAATCTAATTATAACTGATTAACTATAAGTTCTTCTACCCATTACTGGGTGTGACACTCTGCCGAAGCAGATCTCGGTAAGTGATATATTTTGCGCGTGAAGTGCGGTTACCAGCCGTTAAATCACGGCTCCCAAAGATGTTAGTGGTGGAGGAGCCACAGGGGTAGTTTTTTTTTGAAATTATGAAAATTGTTTGTCGCCTGTGGGAATCGAACCAGGGTTCTCAGGATCCACAGGCCGACTTCATACCACTGAGCTAGCCATAAATATATAAATGTACATAAAATAGTTACTTACGATTCAGCAACAGATACGTAACATTGTACCCTGGACATAACCTCTTCAAGTACTTCGAGGACAAATCTCCAATTTTGATCCCAGGATAATTTTCCGGCACTACATACTTCGCCCCCTTCCAAAAACACAGTTCATTCACCACTTCCTCACACTTCACTTCACCGGAAAGCATCTCCACTGTCACTTGAGTCCTGTTGTATCCTTCTTCGTCATCTTGTACCTCCAGCCAGCCGGAGATGTCCTCTAGGTCACTTCGAGGATTCGACGCGTTGAAGAAGGTATCGTCAAAGTAGAGAGAGTCAGAGGATGTGTTGTATGTGCGAAGCAGGTGGGAACCAGTAAATGTGTAGGTCAGAGGTGAAAGGTTATTTTGAGGAAAGGGGGTAAAGGGTAATGATGGAAGGGTTACTAAAGGAGCGAGGTGTTTTTGAGTAGGTATGGGTAGACTAAGATGAAGTGAACCCAATGGAAAGAAGAGACGGGTGCAGCCCACTGAAAAGAAAGGTTTTATTTTAGTTATTTTAGTAATTATAAATAAAAAATAAATAAATATATCACCACGCCTTTTATTTATTACTGGCTGTGACACTTTGCAGTAGCACATCTCGGTAATGCATATATTTATAGTGTAGTGCAGTTACCAACTGTCAAATCATGGCCCCCAGGCTGTTAGTAGAGGGGGAGCCACAAGGGTAATTTTAATGTAGAGAAATTTGTCGGTTATGGGAATCGAAATCAAGTTCTCAAATTCAAAGGCCTACATGATACTACTAAACCATCTACCCCATAAATAATTACAGTTACTACTATTTGTAGTTGCAGATAAGCTATATCCAGAAATGGGTAAAAAAAGACATAAGTGATATTTTCAAATATACTAATTTACTATGTGGGGTGACTAGCTCAGTGGTATGAAATCGGCCTGTGAATCCTGAGAACCCTGGTTCGATTCCCACAGGCGACAAACAATTTTCATAATTTCAAAAGCTACCGCTGTGGCTCCTCCACCACTAACATCTTTGAGGGCTGTGATTTGACGACTGGTAACCGCACTTCACGCGCTAAATATATCACTTACCGAGATCTGCTTCGGCCGAGTGCCACACCCAGTAATGGGTAGAAGGCGTGATGATATATTTTATTTTAATTTACTATTACCGTCCTCCCTTCCTTTAAAAAGAAATTAAATCAAAATTTTTAAATCATTCTCTATTATTATACATAAAATAGTAATTTAACTAACTAGTGTGTTAATGAGGGCGATTAATAATCGAGACAGTTTAATTCAAAAATTTAGCGAGCGTGTTAATTGTTGAGATTATTATTAGCTGATTAACACAGTTGTTAGTTACAATATTTTTTGGTTGGTCGTACCTTTTTAATTTATTCCATGAGGTTAGTAAAATAAAATAAATAAATAAATATATCATTAATGTATGATTTAGGGCCAGTTTTTCAATCGCCGGTTTACTCTCGATTAATGTTAACCATGATTAAATAATAATGGTAACCATAGTTTCCATTATTATTTAATCATGATTAACATTAATCGGTGATTGAAAAACTGGCCCTTAGTATACAGTAATGAAACCCATTAATTAACGATCAACGGAAATATTATTTTAAAATTAATTATAACAGGCACTTTCACCATTTAACTTTTATAATAATAATATCAGTGCTCAAGGGGAACTTCAAATCCAATTAGGCACAGGTTTCACCTCAACGAATTTTAATCCAATACGCCCCTGGTAAAACCAACATCGTGTGAAACGAAAACGAACTCTGACAGCGGAGAAATTGAATTCAGCGCGAATGTTTCTACTAAAGACCACAAAATCAATTTCAGCTCTTCTATCTAACTATTATTATGTTAGATAATTAAATAATATTAAAGCAGACATGCATTATGTACCATTATTACTTAGCAGAATTATAAAGACGAAGGAATAAATGGATGTATATGATTAAAGGTTTGTTGCGTGAACGGAAGAGGAGAAAAGCTTGTATGAAAAGAACTATGAATGTTGTGTGACAAAATAAGAATGTTTATGCACAACCGGGCTGAAAAGCATGTGTTTTAGTCCTAAAAAGCGGTCTTAAATACTTGTTTTTGGCCTTAGGGTCAAAAAGAAATAATTCCTATGAATACATAAATAAAATGATAATTTTTGTTTATTGCGAATACTTGATTTTACAAAATATCATTTTGACATATAATCTATGTACATATTTTAATCTTTTGAACATATAATTAAATGTTATTTTGTTGTGCATAAAATATTGTATGTACCACGGGTGAAATTAGCGTTTCTGACCCTGAGCATGTTATTAGCCCTCGGTGCCTTGCGTCTCGTGCTAATAATCATGCCGTGGGCTAGAAACGCTTGTTTTCACCCTTGGTACATAAATAACTTTTATGTAAAGTATTAAATTTTTGTATCAATTTAAGTTTCTGTCAAAGTCGTGAATAATAGTTATTTATGTAGGTACCAAGGGTGAAAATAGGCGTTTCTGGCCCGTGGCATATTTATTAGCACGAAGCGCAAAGCGCCGAGGGTTAATAACATGTTCAGGGTCAGAAACGCTAATTTCACCCGTGGTACATACAATATTTTATGCACAACAAAATAACATTTAATTATATGTTCAAAAGATTAAATTATGTACATAGGTTATATGTCAAAATGACATTTTGTAAAATCAAGTATTCACAATAAACAAAAATTATCATTTTATTTATATATCCATGGGAATTATTTTTATATGACCCTAGGGCCAAAAACAAGTGTTTAAGCCCACTTTTTAGGGCTAAAAGGCATGAATTTCGGCCCAGTTGTGCATATAAAAATTGTTCCCAGTATTTATTAAATAAAATAAATATAAATATATCATCACGCCTTCTACCCATTACTGGGTGTGGCACTCTGCCGAAGCAAATCTTGGTAAGTGATATATTTTGCGCGTGAAGTGCGGTTACCAATCGTCAAATCACGGCCCCCAAAGATGTTAGTGGTGGAGGAGCCACAGGGGTAGTTTTTGAAATTATGAAAATTGTTTATCGCCTGTGGGAATCGAACCAGGGTTCTCAGGATCCACAGGCCGACTTCATACCACTGAGCTAGCCACCCCATAGTATTTATTATTTGAAGCATTTTTCTTTCAAATAATTTAGGAACATTTGACAGCGATAAAAATACAATTATTTTAACATCGTCAATGCCAAGTTCATCTGAAAATTGAAATTGAAAAGTTTGAGAATCACTGACCTTTACTCTACCCTAATATCTGTAATATCATCCGAGTTGTAGCAGCGGAATGCATATGCATGATTTTGAAAGCTCAAAAGCACGTTGCTATTAGTGATGAAGACAAATGCATATACAGTTTTGTTTAAAATTCTACGAATGTACGCCCGATATGTTTCGCGAAATTAAATTTTCTGCATGTATTGAAATGTTTAAATTATTGTAATCCTTTCCGGGTTTCTGGTTATCTGCATGAACGATATGTTTGATATTTTATTTGTTTTAAATGCAGAAAGTATCGTTAAAGTTTTTATTACTACAGTAAATAGTTCACGTATGAAATACGAAGTTAATTAGTGAATTCAATGCGAACAGTAAGCAACTTCTATTTAATAGTCAAAACTGGAATCAGAAATTTGAAACAGAACTAATATTTACGTACATTACATCATGTACCATAAAATTGGGTAGAACGAACCCTTAAAACATTCGTGCTACCCCATTTGATAGGATATAGCACGTTGTTATGTATGTAAGTATATATGATAGTATAATTTAAGAACCATGGCTTCCCAGAACTTTGTTATTTAGTTTTATTTTTATATCTTAAATAATAAAGAAAATAATTGCTCCGACTTGTTTAACTATAAAATTTGAGAACCCGGATTCGATTTCTACAGCTGACAATCAATTTTCACCAATTTAAAACTACCTCTGTGACAGAGCTGGGCAAGCTACTTAAAAAAAGAAGCTAAGCTACAGCTACAGCTATTCTTTAAAAAAGTAGCTAAGCTACAGCTATAAGCTATATTTTGTCAAATATAGCTAAGCTACAGCTAAAAGCTTTCGTTAAAGTAGCTGTTAAATTTTAAAGCTACTTTTTTAAATTATTGTGAAATAATTAAATTTGCCATTGTCATATGATCAGTCTTTTGTTATAATGACTGTTAATTTACTATTACGTACATAAATATCAAAAATAGCAAATACCATCTGGCACCTACTGTGTATTTTTGCGTATTAGAGCCAGTTAGAACCGGCAACAAATAATTATTTTGTATGGGTTTAGCTTGTACGCATGCGTACTTTGTTGACCTTCTGCTTTAAAAGAAGCTTCAGTTGTTATTTTTAAGCTAATAGAAAAAAGTAGCAAGCTACAAGCTTCTGCCATATTTTTTCACAGTTAGCTAAGCTACAGCTACAGTTAAGGTAAATGTAGCTAAGCTAGTAGCTAAGCTACAAAAATAGCTAGCTACTGCCCAGCTCTGCTCTGTGGCTTCCCCACCACTAACATCTTTGAGGGCCGTGATTTGACGGTTGGTAATCGCACTTTACGGGCAAAATATATCAATTATCGAGATCTGCTATGGCAGAATGCCACACCTAGTAATGGGTAGAAGGCATGATGATATATTTATTTTATTTTTTACGATCGTCATCTACTAAAAATTAATTATTATAATAATTAATTCCGTAAGTATTCTGCGCAGTTTGAGAACCACTCGTACTCTTCAGAGCCCAGATCGTAACTTTACTGCAAAACTTTGTAATTGCTTATGTGTAGAATGCAGAGCTCGCGGCCAAATGCATCTCGATCCTGTTTTGATAATCCTGATTTCCGGGCAACCGGAAACGTACAAACTACAAGACTGCCTGAAAATGTGATCTATAGTGAATGAATGACACTTGCTAATTAGTTGTGATGCGCTATGTTGGTAATACGTAGTCAGTATTCATCAATCATTGTAACTAATTTTGCTAATGAATGATGTAGCGCGCAGTAAACAGTCAGTAATTTCAAATTATTGGTAGGTTATTTATTATATTGACAAATGACGGTAATAAAAAAATGTTCTATTGATTTTTGTGATTAGAAGTGACAGAAACTGATAAGATAAGTAATGGTGTTGTACTTTGATTTCAAATTACTGTGGATAAACCAAATGCGTCAATAAATGTTTTTATCAAATGCAGGATTTTTTGCTGATTTGATTAGAAGTTAATTTGTGTACTTTTAGTTCGGCTTCACTTTATGAAATTATTGTTGATGGACAAAATATTTATTTATTTATTTATGTAATTCTGCGCAAAAGGAATTTAATCTCAATTAAAGAACAGGGTCACATCGCTAAGTTCAAAGTTAACATGCGTTATTTCTTTTATTCAATTTTCTGATTTTTGTTCATTTTACGGAAAATAAATGTAAAGCGCAAAGATGTTCGGAATTGGTGTAACCGCGACTTTAAAAATAAATTTCGTTTTATTCTAATAATAAATGTTATGTTTTGATTGATTTTATTTAATTTACAAAAGAGATTAACGTTTATAAACATAAAATATTGACGTTTATAAATAATTTATTAAAAACAAAAGACATGGCTACTGCTACAATTTAACAAAAATTTTGAAATTTATTTTTTAAGTGGCGTCTAAATTAGACACGTAATAGTATGCGGGCACTCACGTGACACTGTGACGTTTTTGTGACGTAAAAAACAGCTGTTCGAGCAAAGATCACTGCGCCACCTACAAAATGAACTATTTTTTTGTAGGTGGCGCAGTGATCTTTACTCGAAAAGGTGTTTTTTACATCACAAAAACGTCACAGTGTCACGTGAGTGCCCGCATCCTATTAAAAATATAAAAACAGTTTTGTATGTATTTTTTTAATAAAATGAACATATAAATACAATAAATAAATATATCATCACGAATTTTACCCATTACTGGGTGTGGCACTCTGCCGAAGCAGTTATCGGTAAGTGATATATTTATGCGTGTGAAGTGCTGTTACCAGCTGTACATCACGGCCCCCAAAGATGTTAGTGGTGTGGGAGCTACAGGGGCAATTTTAATTTGGTGATGTTTGTTGCCTGTGGGGATCAAACTAGGGTTTCCGGGAGCCACAGATCGACTCGATACCACTAAACCACTACCCCATTGTAAAATGAACATGAGAGAAAGAAACTATTGTCCCGTGTTAAATCTCCTATCACCGCCTGGTATATTAGCTTCCTTTAACAGTCAAATATCTCAAAAACTAGACTAGATACAAAGCTACCAACTGAACCATTGAATTCTTCGCAGTTTTCTACATATGTATGTAAATTTTTACCAAGTTAAATTAAAGGAACAAACAACTACAAATGATTTATTTGAAACGCAACTTTTCAAAACGCGAAACGTTCTGAGTAAATTTATGTATTTTAGGCGTGAAACAAGCGAACAACGAACAAGACAAAAGACAATAGGATACCTAGAACACACGTGACAACAATACATACTGACATCTGTGTCTGGCAACCCTTATCAACATCTGTATCTCCCTGTATGAATTTAGCGATAAAATCCCTGATAATATGAATTACAGCGCGCATAAAAATGCTTCCAATATTTATACACCAATAAATATACAATATTTTCCACTTAAATTGAGCCATTATTCGATTAGATGTATTTCAATGGTTTTACAATATTTTTGTTATTGTTGGTATATTTTGTTCGAATTATTACACCATGTTGTTTAGTTTTTAAAGCAATTCATGAAAAAAGTTCTTAATGGATGAGCTACGAAAAAAAGAACAAAAAGAAGAGCAAAACCATTAAGTCTTAAGATCTCTGTGCTAATTGTGTGCTTTTGCTTCCATTAAACAAAAAGAAAATATGTTTGTAGTGAATTCTGAATCTTACTTTCGCGAGAAATAAGTATAGAAAGTGTAAGATTAACATGTCAAGAAAAGTATAATTGGTTTGACACAGTTAAATGGTATGCTATAATTTTTTTGATCTCATTCTAAAAAGTATTTATTTCTTTATACAAACATAAAATATAAAAAATAATGAAACTTTATTTGAAAAAAATTAAGAAAAGTCATGTTAAATAATAGTATATTACATAATAAGTCAGGAAAGTGATATTTTACTTGACGAAGCGGTTGTTTGAAACACGAGGCTGCGGGCTGAGAATTTTAATCCATTGAGTCCAGTAAAAACACTTTCCTGACGTATCATGTGTACTATTTTTTCTGAAACCGTTTAATTTAATCAATATTTAATCATAAATAATTTAAAATGTTTAAATTTTTTGATATGAATTGTACTGACAGCAGACTACGTATCCAAGGTTATAACAAAAATAACTCAGGTAAAATATTTACCAGACTGTTTTGTACTTTACCAGACTGTTATTTTTGTTGTAGTCTCGGATACGTACTTGACTGTTTTTGTAAAAATTTACTTTCCATACTAAAATTGGTCAGAAAAATAGGCACGTTCTTGCCGATTTTAGAAAAATGCAATTTTACTGATTTGACCGGAAATTGATTTTAGTTGCCATAGATAAAATAAACAAAACCCTTAGAGACGGCTGTCAATTTTGAGAAAATAAACATGAACCATAGAGACGACTGTCATTTTCGAGAATAACAGTCGTCTCTATGGTTTTTGTTTATTTTATCACTAATATATCCATGGCAATTAAAATCTATTTGAGATAAAAATCAGTAAAATTGCATTTATTCAACACGGGTTTTCTCAATTTTTTGTAAATAAAATATTACTATTTTTTTATATGTATGTATAGAGAAAAAATTACTCTTTTGAATGAGATAAAAACAATATAGCATGCCATTTACAAAAAATTCCATTCCCTTCACTGTGAAAAAACTATCGCTAAAAAAGACCTGATATTGTCATAATATCCACAATCATAAACCCTTAAAACGTTTTTTTTTAAATTATTTAGATTAACTGTTTATTTCAGGAGATATTACCAATATTCCTTAGTTATGTTACATTCTGTATCATATACTTGTGATTTGTAATTACAAGCACTAGTGATTAAAACCAAAGTAAAACTTTAGTTTATTAATTAATCAGCAAGAAGTCAAGCGTTTAAATCTCGCTGACTTCAACTTATATTCAAAAATACGATTGTATCTGAGTGGTTCGGATTCCATTATAAGCTACTGTAAGTGGGATTACATAAGTTCCTGTTATGTAGAGTAACAAGATAATTGAAATTTAATCCTAAAACGAATGTAATAACATTTGATTTTTCCTGGGAAACAAATTGAAACACTTCAATAAATGTTATCAAGAAAAATTCAATTTTCACTTTCATTTGAAAGCCCGTGTCTAGTATCAATGAACCGCCGGAAAATGACAAATGAAAAAAACCAATTTCCTCTGAGCTTTGATTGTGAATGCGATCATCATGATGATGCACAAAAATACATTCCTCGAATCTACTGTAATTCAATCACACTCGCGACAAAGAAACATTTGTGACGTGAAAATGATTAACGACTTTTTTCAACCACCATTTTTATTACTATCATCTGCATCTATGCGTATAAAACATAATATATGAAGTTTCAACTTGACACTGGCCTTTTACAAGTGTTAAATGTGTTTATTTATAAGAAATGCTTTTATGGACTTGACAGAAATCTTTTTCTACGATCGGTAAACAAAGTAGGCTTTTCGAATGTCATGACGAAAACTTTGAGGAAATTTTCATCATTTTCAGATCTAATTTGTGCCGGTACACAGCAACCAATAGGTATTTAGGTATCAAGGGTGAAAACAGGCGTTTATAGTCCGCGGCGTGTTTATTAGCACGAGGCGCAAAACGCCGAGGGCTAATAACCTACTCGGGGTCAGAAACGCTAATTTCACCTGTGATACATGCAATAATTTATGCACAGCAAAATAACATTTAATTATATGTTCAAAAGATTAAAATATGTACATAGGTTATATATCAAAATAAACATTTTGTAAAATCAAGTATTCACAATAAACAAAAATTTACATTTTGTTTATGTATCCATACGAATTATTTTTTATGGCCCTAGGGCTAAAAAGAAGTGTTTAAGCCCGCTTTTTATGGCTAAAACATATGAATTTCCGCCCAGTTGTGCATAAAATTAATTTTGTCTATTGATTTAACCGCAGTCTCTTCCTTTCTTATCTTTTAATTCGTTTTCAGTTCTTACATAGAGTATTTAACTGCAATTGTGTGGAATACACTTTCAGAAACAAGCGCAGAGCGACATCATTCCCTTACTTTCTTATCTTTTTGTTTCATTTTCAGTTAGTGCATTGTGTGAACTTTTCTTTCATATACAAGTGCAGGTATCGCTTTCATCTTTTCTAATCTTTGTTGATTTGTTGTTAGATTCGTTATTAGAATCGTTGTTAGGAATAATCGTGAGTAATTTGAGATGTTTTATGCATATGTTATGTACGTCGAAGAAAGAAGATGTATGATAAGTGAATAGGAGTGATTGGATAGATGTTATTGAAGGTTTGTTGTGTGATAAATGATTTCGAGAGTAATAAATAAATGAGTTTATATGGAGTGATCTATGAATGTGGTTAAAGTGAGAGTGGTGTGTTTGGATGAGAATGTTTGACGAGGACTGATTATTTGATGAATTTAATGAGTGAATATTTTATGAATGATTTTAGGGTTCGTGCTACCCCATTTGATGGGATATAGCGTGATAATATGTATGTACGAGATCATGGCTTTGTACTTCATTGACGTCAAGTAACCAAAAATATAACTACTTTTTAGTGATTCGAATTGGAATTAGTTTCCTATTATGTAGAGTAGCAAGTAATCCTCAAATATACGACACATGATTTTGCATGTTACATCCCTATGTTCACCCTTACCAACCACCACCCGATATAATGTATGTTTAAAGTGGTCGTTTCTGTAAAAGTGTTATTTATAAGAAATGTTTACGTGCGAATTCTGTTTAAAAGAGCGCAAATCCCTTGAGTGACGTGCAAATCTCAACTCTAGCATTCCTAAGAGAAAACTTTCAGAATTCTCTCTGTTTTCCTTTTTAACCTTTTCGTGCTTTTAAAGAATACTTGAGTTAGTATTAATAAAAAATATATTGAACATTAAATCGCTTATATTTTTGTTTACGTAAAATGTAAAATAATAAAGATATCAAGGTTTGAATAAAAGATTTTTGCAACGTAATTGTGTGTGAAGGTGTTTTACGTCTATCGTGTTTTGTTTTCAGGGGGTGAAATGAGTTGAGTGAATGCTAGGTTGCGTGCATTTCGGTACGACATGGCGACATGACTCCGGGTGAAACTCCGGTGGTCCGGACCCCACCTCGAGGCAATTTGACGCAGTGCCGTGACATTGACCTTGGGGAGGTACTCATTTCTTTATTTCATTTGCTGAATTTAGCCATGGAATATTATATTTTTTATTAGCAGAGGGATGATATAATTTAATTTAGATTTAGAGATTTATTTGTTTAATTTGATCCTTTCACACTCGCAATTTTTAAATATATTAATAGAAATATTTTTATGTTACCCTGTAAAATAGGAAGTTAATCAAATTACAGTACAGGATCCGGATTTACCAAGCCGTAGTGTGATAGTTAATTTATTTAACTTGAGTTGGATGCAAACTCGGAATATCCGGATTAGAATGTTGAAATAAAAAATAAATAAATATATCATAACGCCTTTTCCCCATTACTGGCAGGGTTGTTCAAATTTTACCCACCCAAAAAAACCCACCTAGGTTTTTTTAATAAAACCCACCTAAAAAAACCCAAATAAACCCATTAAAAAACCCATTTGATTGAATTGTTGAAAATTCACCCAGGGTGAATTTGAAGATAGAGTCAAATCTCGGAACATAAATATCTTTTATTTATTTTACAATGTAATAATACGTAATCCCTTTACAAAATAAACGTTTCACTTAAATTATCATTTATTACATCACAGCGTAAGTATCACATTGCATTACTTTGACAAATGTCAATTTCAAACTAGTTTAAGACCAAATATTATTTGTCTTATATTAATTACAAAAACTGATTGATTTTCAATCTTTTTACCGGCAAATTTGAAATATAGTCTTAAATTAAATAAGTATGACAATAACATAATAGAGCGTATTATGTTTTTAATTCACAATAAAATAAATATATTTTTGAAATAGTAATAATAATAAATTTAGTTTTACTGTTTAGTATATATATATATATATATATCATCACGCCTTCTACCCATTACTGGGTGTGGCAGATCTCGGTAAGTGATATATTTTGCGCGTGATGTGCAGTTACCAGTCGTCAAATCACGGCCTCCAAACATGTTAGTGGTGGAGGAGCCACAGGGATAGCTTTTTCAAATTATGAAAATTTGTCGCCTGTGGGAATCGAACCAGGGACCTCAGGATCCATAGGCCGACTTCATACCACTGAGCTAGCCATCCCATAAAGTAGTAAAGTAGTATACAATATACATTTTAAACATTATATACAAAATTAATCTAAAATTAAATAATTTGAATTAAAAAGTTTATTTGTCAATATTTCAAAAAACCCAATAATGCCCAAATAAACCCAATAAAACCCAAAAAACGCCAGTGGATCGGGTTTTAAAAAAAAACCCGGATTTTTTCAACCCTGTACTGGGCATGGCACTCTGCCGAAACAGATCTCGGTAAGTGATATATTTATGCGCGTGAAGTGCGGTTACCAGTCGTCAAATCACGGTCCTCAAAGATGTTAGTAGAAGGGGATCCACAAGGGTAGTTTTAAATAAATAAATAAATACATCACCACGCCTTTTATCCATTACTGAGTGCGGCACTCTGCCGAAACAGATCTCGGTAAGTGATATAAATGAAACCATATTTTCAAGTTGTAGATACTGAAATTGTACGCCTCTGGTTATATTCGGAGAAGCAAATAAATAATAAGCCAGCTATGGATACAGCTTCCATACTGTCAAACAAACTTAATATAAAGTAAATACGTAACCATATATCCATACAAATTTCCAGAATAAATCTTCTAGTCAAACCATCGAAAATAAATTGTCTGGCTTATCCCATCGCCCTTTTAACGATAATCTACGCCGGGCAAACAAACCTAATCTGAATCCGCGAAGTCAAATGGTTGTTATCACTCACAGAAGCATAATTCCGACATTGTTATCAGTGATAGATCATATGTTGCGCTAGGATGAAGATGTCAGTGACGTCACAAATTGTGCAGCGTGTTTGTCAGCGAGCGTGCTGTTAATGTGATACTGATATGTTCGCGTGAATTTATGGGGAGGTGAGTGATGGCTATTAGGTGTCGATACGTAAATACCGGGGGAGGATCTTTGGCGTTTTGTGTCTGTTGCATTTTTATTTATGTAATCAATCATTGTTTTCATTGTTTCTGGCATGACCTTGACAAAGAATTAATTAGTGAAGTCGTTAGTAAAATATTGTGAAAAAGAGAATCGATAAGTCATTTTCTTTTGCATTCTTTTGTAGGTTTGTAATTTTTGTAGACAGGCACATCTAACTAAATTATGTTTTGCACGATTAGGTTTTTGTGTTTACAAATTACTGATCGGTAAGTAATAGTTTACCTATAGGATGGTGGTAAGTAAATAAAAACAATTTTCGCCACATTAAAACTATCCCAGTGGCTCCTCCTCCACTAATATTTCTGGGGCCGTAGCAGATCTCAGTAAGTAATATATTATAATAAGTGCAGTTACCAGCCGTCAAACTACGATCCGGAAGATGTTTCGATTATGGTAAGCCTATTGTACTTGTAGACAAACTGTCGCCCGTGCGGTTATCGTCCTACCACAAGAGCTTCTACCGCTCCACTAACATTTTTAAAGGCCGTGATTTGACGGTTGGTAACTGCACTTCACGCGCAAATTATATCACTTACCGAAATCTGGTACGGCAGGTGCCACACCCAGTAATAGGTACATTTATTTATTTATTTTATTTTTCATTTACAACTAATTTAGAAAGTAATATAAAGACATGTTTTCACAATTTAAACAGTAAATCTGTCAACACTTTGTTGTTGCCTACGCTACCTAAGTTACTTATTATCATTAATCAAATTTTACATATTTAAAAAAATTAAATTACACTTTAGTTCACATATGTCCCGGGTTTCACTTTCCATCGGTCGTACTGTATATAGTATGCAAATTTTATTAGTTTTAAAATTAGGACAATTTATTATTGCATATGAAATATACTGTTTACAAAACAATAAAATTCAAATGTACAGTACGTCTAGCGGTAATAATTCTTACAATTACTCTGACATTTATTATAACATTAAAACAAAAGATAGGCCTTTTCCAGAACTATTTCGTACCTCGCATTTTACTTTATCTTTTAGAAAACATAAATTTTATTCAGTTATCTTCCACGAAAAGAAAACCTAAAACGATTGTCATCGAATCCACAAAACCGCTGAGCCGTACGTTTCATATCCCAGACTCCATTCCAATATTCGTATATTGCTACGCTCTTCACGTACGCATATCATCCATATTCAACGACGCGCCTCACTACGTCTAATTACCAAGAATTAATTAATATTTTGACACGTCTGACATCTGCCGATCTACTGATGCAAATAAGCCAGCGTTGGTAGTGTAACAGCTTGGTATAAGTAGGTGTTAAGTGGAGAAACACGGGTGCGGGTAGGAGGC
This sequence comes from Pterostichus madidus, assembly GCA_911728475.2. Lineage (NCBI taxonomy): Eukaryota > Metazoa > Arthropoda > Insecta > Coleoptera > Carabidae > Pterostichus > Pterostichus madidus. The sequence continues at coordinate 40,193,621 of OU452307.1, read as the reverse complement.
AATTAACTAGTGTCAACATGAAGCCATCACCGAGGCGTCACCGGAACACGGAGACGCCGGAGTCACCAGAGTCGCCGGAGTCACAACTGACAGAAGACTAACGGACGGAGGACGAGGAGGGTAGTGTAAACATGGTTGTGTTTGTCTTTGATGCCTTTTTGAGGCTTTTAACTTTTGTTTAATTTATGCCGGATTCTTAGAGGTAGTAATTGAGGATTTGATTGATTAATAGAGTTAGCTATACAATTAGTAATAAAAGAAATAAAGTATTTAAGGTGGCAGAAAAACTGAAATTTTGAATGATCGATATTTCAAAAACTAAGCCGCGGACGCTATTTTACATATTTTTTTCGTAATCTGCGGGTCAAAAATAAGGGGATTAGGTGAAAAAAAAATATATTTTTCTTGAAACTTTCTGTTAAAGTGGTGCAAATGTTGATGCACACTGAAATTTTCACTATTTTTGCGTCTTTTTAGATATGAGATCCTGGAACCTTTATGTTTTGGGTTGCGTTAGTGAAACTATGCAAATTTACTAATTAAACTATGCTGAATTGAATGGTGTAAACCAATCTTAATTATCTCTTCTAGTTTTAGAGTTATGGGCTTCTGAAAATAACCAATTTTCGTGATTTAGATTATTTTGACAAATCTGTAATAATTTTTTTATTCTGCAATAAAAATTAGTGAAAATTACCATATATACCAAGTAAAGGGCGACAAATTCAGTGGTGAAATCAGATTTGTAATATCTCTAATAGTTTTGAAGTTACAGTGGCAAGTATGATGGGCGGCACAAAATAGGATTTTTTAATTCTTCGATAATTCAAAAACCAAGCTTCGGACGCCACTTTACATAATTTTCTCGTAATCTACAGGTCCGAAATAGAGGGGGTAAAAAGAAAAAAGTACTATATTTCACATTTATTTTCTTGAAATTTTTTTAAGGGGTACCCCTTGTTGTTTTTTCAATTTTAGGCCATTTTCAGTTTTTTAGTTCTAAAACTTGTATCCGTAGAGCAAAAATTCTGAAAATTTGCATACTTATGTAACTTTTTGCGTAGAATCGAATGGTGTAGTCGTAAATTTCATAACATTTTTATTTTTGAAGTTATTGTGCAAAACAGACCATTTTTTGGCCTACTTTTAAAGCGCCATATCTCGAGAATGAAACGAGCTATCGAAGTGCGGTTTTAAAATTTGGAATCCTCGCGACGAGGAGATACTATATCCATATTATCAGAAATTTTTAAGAAAAACAAAATTTTCTTCAAAATACTTGTCCAATTTTTAAACATATATTTCTCACATAAGTATATTTGATTTAAAATAGCTAAAATTTTGGTTATATAACAAAAAAGTCCTCAGGAAGTCAAATTTTTAAACAGAATTTAATTATCTGCCTTAGATTTTGAGTTACAGTTAGTTAAAATCAGTTACATATTAATTTTCTCCACTTTTTGCCTGTCTTCAGAAAATATTCGCTAAAAAATGTATTCATTCACTTAAATCTATAAAAATTATACATTATATACAAAAAAGGACGACGAGTCGAATGGTATAAACTGCGAATTAATATCTCCTTTAGTTTTTTAGTAATAATACTTTTTGTCGGACTATTTTTGCCATGTTTCAAACATCAATGTCTATTGCGAACTCTCGCTTATGGAGCGACTGTGCTACTATGGTGGTACAACATACAAATCTAAAGAAGGCTATCATAGCCCAGTGGTTAAAACCGAGATAAAACTTATATCTGAAGCACAACATATCATGCAGTCAAACTTTAACTTATATCCAGAAAATACGACTGTGTCTGAGTAGTTTGTATTCCATTATAAGTTACTGTAATTGAGATTAAGTTCCTGTTGTGCAGATTAGCAAACAAATAAATAAAACTGGAATGCAATATGTTATTTTTAACTTATAGTGCAGTGGCTTAGTGATATCGTGTCGGCCTGTAGATCCTAAGAACCCTGGTTCTTCACGCGCATAAATATATCACTTACCGAGATCTTCTTCGGTAGAGTGTCACATCCAGTAATGGGTAAAAGGCGTGATGATATATTTATTTATTTGATTTAAATATGACTATGTATTTATTTATTAGAGTGTAGGTGGTTCAGTGATTCGAGTCACCCTCTGGCTTTGAGAACCCGGGTTCGATTTCCACAGCCGATAAACAATTTTCACCCTATGGGGTTTCCTCCACTAATATATTTATGGGCCGTGATTTAACCGCACTTCACGCGCAAAATATAACTATTATCAAGATCTGCTACGGCAGAGTGCCACGCCCACTATTATTCTCTGTATAATATATACTTTTAAATTTAAAGTTTATGACAGAAAAATTCGGGCTACGCCCGGACTCGAACCGAGGACCTTCAGCTTGCCGGGCTGATGCTTTAACCACTAAGCCACGGCTCCCCTGAACGAATAGGCGTCAACCGAATTTATCTGTCATAGTGTCTAACACAGCATCGATCCCAAGACTCCTATGTCTCACAGGAATTGACAACGGGTTTCGTCTGTAGCGACACAATCTGATTTTTTTTTAAGGACATCATACCACAAAGTTTCTTAAATTGATCAAACTTCAAAGTCATTCATATGACTTAAATTCTTTAAATATACTTTTAAATTTGATAGAATTGAAAGTCTGTTTAAGAAAATGTACCACGGACTTATTTTATTTCCACGCCATTTTCAATTTCAATAAATATTCACAGTCGCTAGTCAATTTCCGATAGTGGTCGAGGTCCATATCTTTAATAATACAGAAGAAAATTTAAGACATTTTCATAGAATTCCTTCCTTGAAGTTCATATTCTACGAATGCACGAACTTCACGTACTTCACTTCAGCAACTTTGCCACTACAATATAGCGCTGGCAAACACATTGACGAGAAATAGAAGAAGTAATTGTAAGTTTTACTGCTTGAAAGTAAATTAGTGTAGAGAGAGAGATCGATACCTTTGCGTTATTCGCACTTGAAATGAGATTTAGACACGACTTACGAAACGCAATTATCGATAAAGCTATTACACAATCTCTCATCAAACTTTCAAAGTTTCATTGAAAAGATTAATGGAAATATTAAATCAGAGTAGGCTTTCTGTCGAAACTTTACACATTTGCATTTTATTTAGACGTATGCAAAACATATTATTTATTTTACGCCCCGATAAAACTTATTTTTACATACATCTGCATGATATGAATATTATCTGCTTGTTAAATTGTTACAACAGGAAATGTTATCTATGTTTAAATTTAACAAAATAGTCTTTAAGTAATTAAGTGGATATTTTAACATGTGTGGTGCAAAAATTATTTCATTGATTCCTAAATAAATATAAATATATCATCACGTCTTCTACCCATTACTGGGTGTGGCACTCTGCCGAAACAGATCTCGGTAAGTGATATATTTTTGCGCGTGAAGTGCAGTTACCAGCCGTCAAATCAGGGGCCCCAAAGATGTTAGTGGAGGGGAAGCCACAGGAGTAGTTTTAATGTGGTGAAAATGTTTGTCGGCAGTGTGAATCGAACCAGGGTTCACAAGACCACAGGCCGACACGATAACACTGTGCCACCTACTTCGTTCAATGAATAAAATTGGGGTAAAACTTGGGTTTATTAATTAACTTGTTAGGAGTCGTGTGTTCAAATCTCGCTGACTTCTATTTACATAAAAAAAATACTATTATATCTGCGTGGTACGGATTTCACTATAAGCTGTTGTAATTACAATGGGCTCATAAAATGATTAATTTTTTCATCTACAATCGTAGAATAAATGACACTTTACTCGCATTCAGTTTAATGGAGATAAGTCCTTTATTAACGCACTAGTTTTTGGAAATATTACCATACTTGTGCTTTAATAAAATACTTATCACATTCAAAATAATAGTTTACCATAGTTTCACTTAAATATTTGAAATAATAGGATGCGGGCACTCACGTGACACTGTGACTTTTATGACGTAAAAACAGCTGTTCGGGCAAAGATCACTGCGTCACCTACAAAATTAACTATTTTTTTGGGACGAGATTTGAAAAGAACGGTTCTTTTCAAATCTTGTTGGACTGCGATCACTGCGGTACCTACAAAATGAACTATTTTTTATGGCGAGATTTGAAAAGAACGGTTCTTTTCAAATCTCGTCCCAAAAAAATAGTTTATTTTGTAGGTGGCAGAGTGATCTTTACCCGAACAGCTGTTTTTACGTCACAGTATCACGTGAGTGCCTGCATCCTATTATGTCAATTTAAAATTATTTATGTTTTAAGTTTAATTTATTTCGCTGTCGTAGATATAAATAATAATAATATAAGTTTATATTTTGTGAGAAAAAAGAAAATTTAAAATAGACCCATAACTTCAAGTCGACCATCAAACATCAAGTTTTTCCCAAGTATCATAAAAATATACTTTATTGAGGGTCTGTCTGATGCTGGGGAAATAAAATTTATTTCTTGTACGAACGGTTATAGGCTGTTTCGTTTGCTACATTATTATGTAATATATTGTTGGAACGAGAGAAAAATATATTACGCTGATATTAAATCAATGGCTCATGGTCCTACAAGTTCCGGGTTCGATACCACATATAGATAACTGCAAAAAAAAATGCAATGGTTTTGACATTTTCTGCTGTTATTATATCATTTTAGGAAACGTGCTTTAAACAATAGTCTTAGATAATTTAATTGTCTAAATTTTATTAATTATATGTCAATTTGAACAATCAATCTATTCGTAGTTTTTTTTCCAATAATTTAATAATTCAATGGAGTTTTTTTTTCATTAGTATTTCAAACCAAATAGCTTGTTTTTTAATAGTTAAATATGAGAACAAAAAATTTAAAAAATGGATGAGAAAATAAATTGGAAAAACTGACCCCCTGCCACATTTTTTATTTTAAGAAATTTTCAATAAAATAATTAATATAAATAAATAAATAAATATATCATCACGCCTTGTACCCATTACTGGGTGTGGCACTCTACCGAAGCAGATCTCGGTAAGTGATATATTTATACGCGTGAAGTGCGGTTACCAGCCCTCAAATCACGGCCCCTCAAAGATGTTAGTGGTGGAGGAGCCACAGAGGTAATCTTAAATTGGTGAAAATGTTTGTCAGCTGTGGGGATCGAACCAGGGTTCTTAGGATCTACAGGCCGACTCGATACCACTGGGGCATTATCCCATAAAAAATTAATCAAAGTTTTAAAGAATAAAGTATGTGTTATACATTAACTTTATATTTTAAATATGTTATATTAATATAAATACACTGTAAACACAACAATTAAAAATCAACTTTATTCAAATACCAGAACAAAAATATTTATACATAGAAAGTTGTTTACTCTTTGACTGATGAAAATATTATGAAAATATTTATTTAATTACTTCACCAAATAAACTTAAATAAAAACTATAATAATTAAAAAATCTATAAAGTAACATGTAAACTAGATTGGGAAATAAATATATCATAACAACTTTGATAAATAATTTTTTTTTAAATATCATTATTATTTCATAGAATACTAATCATAAACACCACATATGTCATGTACCATTTCAAGATAAAACTATCTACGCTATTTATCGAGATCTAGAACTCTTGAAATTATTGCGTATAAAAAAAAGCAAACGACGTGTCGTGCTGCAATTTCAATTAAGAAGAAATAATAGTTAACCCTTACAGACAAACAGCACGTCCATTTTTAATTTTTGCTCTCAAACACGTAGTCTTGTGGTTTTGTAATAAATTTTATGCTGAACACACAACGTGTCTCTGAGCTTTAATTTAGTCGCAAAAGCTCCCAAAGCTTCAAATTTATACCTATATTACACTCGAGCATATGTAAATATGTTTCTACCTACACTGTAAATGTTAACGTACATTACATAAAAATAATGTGCGTGTAATAATAAAATTTTGGGACGCACAAAAGCAGGTATTTAATTAGCAATATAAAAAGATCTTTTTTTAAAATATTTTCTTTATTGAATGAAGCTCAGGGCACAGCCATCAAATTAGTAATTACAATTAGCAATTACAATTAATAGTCATTGTTTGTTTTATGGCAAATAATGCTAGCGTTTATACCGACGAAATTAAGACATTGTATGTACTACGCGATGTTAACTAAATTATTAGTTAACAGCATGATGAAAGTTAACAATAGTCAAGGTGGCTAACACCACATTTTACATATTTGCTTCTTTTTATGTTATAATTAATTAATATCAGAATTAAAATGCTTATTGTTAGATAAATAACAATGATAAAACAATATTTATAACAAGTAATAATTATTATAAAAATTATAAAATAAATAAATAAATAGATATATCATCACGCCTTCTACCCATTACTGGGTGTGGCACTCTGCCGAAGCAGATCTCGGTAAGTGATATATTTTGCGCGTGAAGTCAGTTACCAGTCGTCAAATCACGGCCCCCAAAGATGTTAGTGGTGGAGGAGCCACAGGGGTAGTTTTTTGAAATTATGAAAATTGTTTGTCCCCTGTGGGAATCGAACGTTTTAAAATATTGAACAATCTGCAAAACGATAATGAATACCTACTGAATGAATCTTTTAATTTCGAGAATAAATTAGCTATTTACATAACAAGTGCGCGAAGAAATACGTTGCACATGAGCGCAATTTTAAAGTACGAGCGAAAAGAGTGCTTTAATTTGCGCGAATGATGCAAATGACGTCTTTGTGCACGAGTTTTGTACTACGCTTTTTGTAATAAGCAAAAATTATATTATCGACAATGAGAAAAATTGATTAAGGGTCAAATTCATAGTTGTGACTCACCCTCACCTCATTCTCATCTCACACTTAAAATCGAAGTAACTAAGGCAACTAATTCAAATTGTGCAAATTCTTGAGTTAGTTACTTCGATTTTTGGAGTGAGGATGAGATGTGTGTGAGTGACGACTCTGAATTTGGCCCTAAATTTGAAGCGTGAATTTATATTGACAGTTAAATATGCCATGAATTGAAATTTATTATTTGAAAACAAATTGTTTATTTTTTCTCGTAAAATTTATTAAAATATCTCTGTTTGATGGCATTATAAGCTAAAATCTCTATTTCTTTTGTGAATTCCTTAAAATGTGTGTCATGATTTGACGACCGGTAACCGCACTCCACACGCAAAATATAACACTTACCGAGATCTGCTTCATCAGAACGCCACACCCAGTAATGGATAGAAGGCGTGATGATATATTTATTTATTTTTCAAATGACAATTATTTACAACTCTGTTATGTCAAAATTTCCTTGCTCAGTTTATCTTAAAACAAAGTTGGAAAAGCTTTTAACACCAATCAATATCTTTATATATGAGAATCTGTCCTAAATATTTGCACGATTCCACCCAAACAAATATAATCCTTGCATTTCCTCTCGAAGAACATTCCTTCGCAAATGAATGAAAGTGAGTGTTGTCTACGTGAGAGAGTTTTCCAATCTATAGTTGGCTGTTTCGTAGTTTTCCTAGTTTTGTTTCGGAGTGATTCACCAGCGAGGACAGAGGAAATTCCTAAAGTTCAACAACAAACTCGCGACAGACAGATCGTTCCAAACCGCGGAAACTGCTCTAGGGGATGAATAGCCACTGTTTATTAGCTGGAGGGATGATTCACTGAATGACGACCAACTCATTATTGACAGAATACAAGTTATGTAAATATCACTGGTTATTTTGACTTGAAGGGCGAAATGTTAATTGCTCTTCGCGGTTTAACCAAACAACACACAACAAGACTTACATAAACTATATTTTAAGGTAGTAATGGACAAAAGGTTTAAAGTTGTGTTTAAATTTATTGATGAATTACAACGACGTTTCGGCCAAGGTTATGGCCATCTTCAGGTCACAAACGTAAAATAAAACGAAAAACAACAATCAAAGTTACGTTTGTGACCTGAAGATGGCCGAAACGTCGTTGTAATTCATCAATAAATTTAAATACAACTTTAAGCCTTTTGTCCATTACTACCTTACAATATTACTATTGGCTTACTAAAATTATCTACTATAAACTATATTTTATTTATTCGCTTCGCGATACAACAAATAGTTATTTATATATTTAGGGTGAAAATAAGCGTTTCTGGCCCGCGGCATGATTATTGGCACGAGGCGCAAAGCTCCGAAGGCTAATAACATGCACAGGGTCAGAAACACTAATGTCATCCGTGGTACATACAATATTTTATGCACAAGAAAATAACATTTAATTATATGTTCAAACATTAAAATATGTACTTAGATTTTATGTCAAAATGACATTTTGTAAAATCAAGTATTCACAATACAGAAAAATTGTCATTTTATTAATGTATGCATAGGAATTATTTTTTATGGCCCATGGACCAAAAAGAAATGTTTAAGCCCGCTTTTTAGGGTTAAAACTCGGCCCAGTTGTGCATCAAAGTAGTTTATAGTGAAATTTTAACTAATCAAACGCAGTCATATGGGGTAGTGGCTCAGTGGTATAGAATCGGCGTGTGGATCCTAAGAACCCTGGTTCGATTCCCACAGCCAACAAACATTTTCACCAAATTAAAATTACCCCTATGACTCCCCCACCACTAACATCTTTGGGGGCTATAATTAGACGGCTGGTAACAGCACTTCACGCGCACAAATATATCACTTACCGAGATCTGCTTCGGCAGAGTGCTACACTCAGTAATGGGTAAAAGGCGTGATGCTATATTTATTATTTATTTATTTTTATTATCTATATGGGGTAGGTGTCACTGTAATACCGACTCGGTTTGTGGATTTAAGAACCTGGGTTCGATTCCTAGAGCCAACAAACAAATTTCATCTCTGTGTCTTCCCCTCCACTAATATCTTTGGAGACCGTGATTTAACCGCACTTCACGCGCAAAATATATCACTTACTGAGATTTGCTACGGCAAAGTGCCACACCCAATAATGGGTAGAAGACGTGATGATATATTTATTTATTTCTTTAAATATATTTTTTTTAATTATTAGCGTGAAACACAAAGACGTGGGCGAGATATTTCGAAACGATATCGATAGTCGATAGTGACATATTGTTATGAGAGCATGTATGTAGTTTAAATACAATTTAATTGGTCGATAATCGCTTAATTGCTAATTGCTCAACTCAGATTTGTGATGATTTCATTTATGTTTCAATTACAAATTTCTACATGCAGTTAATCTATTTTTAATCTCTAATTTATTACAGCTGATTGCGAAGAATTCTTCTGTATAAAATAATTAACAATATTGTTAATTATTAATATTCAATATTGATGTTTGACCTTTCCAACATGTTTTACATTTCATGCATAATTAAATTCAAATATTTAGTAATTTATAAAGCTGACAAATTCCAGTGTTATTTATTATTTATAGTTGGCAATTCCGGCGAACGCTCATAGCTCTTTCAAAAATTATTATGGGGTAGATTGCTCAGTGGTATCGAATCGGCCTGTGGATCCTGAGAACCTTGGTTCGATTCCCAAAACCGACAAACATTTTCACCATATTAAAATTACCCCTGTGGCTCCTGCACCACTAACATCTTTGGGGGCCGTGATTTGATGGCTAGTAACCGCACTTCACGCACAAAAATATATCACTTATTGAGATTTGCTTCGGTAGAGTGCCACACCCAGTAATGGGTAAAAGGCGTGATGATATATTTATTTATGACAATGTTACGATAAAATTTATTTCTGTAATATGAGAAAGTTGTTCGTAATAACGATACATCTATTTGCTTTTACCTGAGAGTTTCAGGACGCGACCACTTTCAGCTTACAGGGATATTTTTCAGGAAATATGACAGATGATTGCGTTAAGCCTTACTGTATACCCAATAGCTTACATATGTTGCAGTATATTTTTCCTAGATGATATTTTGATATTTCAGAACAGAGTGCAGGTTACGGAAATATATTATATTTTGATGACAAGTATTTAGTCGATAAACATATCTATTATGGTAATTTTATCTAAAACTATTTATATCAATAAAGTGATAGTTATTTATGATATAAGTATTGTAATGTATCAATTACAATACATTATATTATATTTTACTCAATTTCATGATATGAGAAAAATTATTACAGAACTGACATTTTTAAATTTGACAATTTATTGTTTTTTTTTTGTTCTTATTTGAGGCGTAAGTAGGTTGATTCAATTTTCAATAAAATCTACGTTTCATTGTTTGTTTGTGCCAAACTGTCCTTTTAGTGCAAAAAATTCATTACATTACTTGTATCGTAATAGAACTCATTACACTTTACTATTGTAATACTGATATTACGTTACGAAATTTGGAAACAATTATTTGTTCCATTAAGACAAAAAATATAAATTTTGAAAACAGTATTTGTGGTCCGATTGAGACATATTATTTTATTTACCCACTTTGAAAATTTTTCAGTTTTATTCAAAGTAAAATGAAATATATTGACAAAATTATTTTTATCTCCATGACAACTGTAATAAAAATGTTATTTATACACAACCGGGCCGAAATTCATTTGTTTTAGCCCTAAAAAGCGAGGTTAATAACTTCTTTTTGGCCCTAGGGCCATAACAAAATTCCTATGGATACATAAATAAGGTGCCAATTTTTGTTTATTGTGAATACTTGATTCTGCGAAATGTCATTTTGACATATAACCTATGTACATATTTTAATATTTTGAACATATAATTAAATGTTATTTTGTTGTGCATAAAATATTGTATGTACCACGGGTGACATTAGTGTTTCTGACCCTGAGTATGTTATTAGTCTTCGGAGCTTTGCGCCTCGTGCTAATAATCATGCTGCAGACCAGAAACACCTATTTTCACCCTTGATACATACATAACTTTTTTGGTCCTTAGACAAAAAAGGATAAAGTATCCATGGTAACTATTGCAAAAGTTGAATTAATTATGTCATATTTAAGTGGGTGAAAAAAAAATATCAATCAATTTGAATTTGAATAAATCTGCAAAATTTTCTAAATAAATGGATAAAAAAATTATATTTGTCAATCAAACTAAAAATACTATTTATTTGTTACTCACTTAAAACTGTCATTTATTCCAACTGTTTTTATTTTGTTTTGCCGGTTGACATTAAAATTGACTTTTATTAACAATTGACAGGCAGCCAAAGGGTAGCCATGGAAAAATAACAAATTTGATACCTATAATTTAATTTAATAAATATAATTACAACCGCATCCTTTTTCTTTAATTTCGGATGGGGTTAACATTCTTTCACCACTTGTCATTATATATTATAAATGTAATTAAGATACAGGGTGGTGCTTGGTAAAGGCGAACATAGATATTTAACATGAGGTATTAGTTTTATGAATAAATAAATAAATAAGAAAATAAAAGTCGATTATAGTTTATAGTATATTAGAATTAAATATTTTAAAGTTATTTGACAACTCGTATATATTAAAACGAAACCGGATATTTTTTGAGAACTGCTGTCAAATTTTTGTCACAATTTCACTGCAAACTTACTACATCCCAATCGCTTTTAAAAAGTTCCGTTCAACGAAATAACCATAAAAACTCAAACCTAAATTGTTCATATTTTATCCAAAAGACAATCACACAAATAAAACAAATAAATTCTACTCACCATCAGTAACCAGCACCCCAAGAAGGACGCAAACCACCCACATCATAACCATGTCACTAACAAAATCCACTTTTACACATTCCACTAAACAGAGTAACTCAACAGTTGTCCCGTGTCTACTAGTACACTACGACGCTTGTTCGCCGATGTCCGTGCATGCCGACGTCCAGCGCGTCACAGCGGCGTCGCGCGGCGTCTAACTGCCGCTGAACCGTCGCAACGCCCACGTAGGGCCCCCGTCGTTCCCCCACCAACATGCATGACGGCCGTGCGTGATGCGGCGGATGGAAATGCACCTGGGGCAACAAGAGACCCAGAAATTGAGATATATCTTTGAGATGATGATAATAGTATATTACATAATAAGTCAGGAAAGTGATATTTTACTTGACAAAGTGGCCGCAGGCTGAGTATTTTAATCCGCTGAATCAAGTAAAAACACTTTCCTGACGTATTATGTATACTATTTTTCTGAAACCGTTTAATTTTATCAACATTTAATCATAAATAATTCAAAATGTTTAACTTTTTTGATATGAATTGTATTGACAGCAGACTACGTATTCAAGCAAAAATAACAGTCAGGTAAAATCTTTTGTACTTTACCAGACTGTTATTTTTGTTGTAGCCTTGGATACGTACTTTGCTTGACTGTTTTTGTAAAAACGTACTTTCCATACTAAAATTGGTCTGGAAAGTAGACACTTTCTTGCCGGTTTCAGACAAAAAAAATCTTATTTTTTTTCAGGTGAGAGTATTTTCCTGTTCTGCAGTTGCAGATCACAGTATTATGGTACATAACAAGGAATTTATGTAATCTGATCTTTTTGACAGAAAATATAATTGTTATATTTATTTATTTAATATTTTAGTATCAGAAAAACAATTACATTATAATCCTCAATTTGAGTACTAGGTGCGGCACTCTACTGTACCAATTCTCGGTAAGTGATATATTTAGGCGCGTGAAGTGCGGCCCCCCATGATATTAGTGGAGGGGAAGCCGCAGGGATAATTTTAGTGTAGTGATAATTGCTTGTCGGTTGTGGGAATCGAACCTGGGGTCTTAAATACATAGTGCAACTTGATACCATTGAGCTACATATCCCTGTATCTCCTCCACTACTAACCTCTTTGGGGGGAGAGGGAGGGGGTGATTTGACGGCTGGTAACCGCACTTCACGCGCATAAATATATCACTTACCGAGATCTGCTTCGGCAGAGTGCTACATCCAGTAATGGGTAAAAGGCGTGTTGATATATTTATTTATTTATATTATAATCCAAAATTAATTCAAAAATAATTCAAAATTTTTATTTAATTTTTGCAAACAAAATCACGAGGATGCAGTTGTATTTTTCTAATTTATCTATTATTTACGATAGTTCCGAAACTGCAGATCTCGGTACCAGGAGATCTACAGTTCGTATTATAATCGGAACCATTCGGAGCCAATCGGGCCCAGTCGTATTTTTAATTAATAAATTCTTGTCACTAAATTTATTTATACATAGATTTTAACGCCGCACAAAACAAGAAATTATTCTTAATAGGATGCGGGCACTCACGTGACACTATGACGTTTTTGTGACGTAAAAACAGCTGCTCCGGGAAAGATCACTGCGCCACCTACAAAAATCAACTATTTTTTGGGACGAGATTTGAAAAGAACCGGTGCTTTTCAAATCTCGTCCCAAAAAATAGTTCATTTTTGTAGGTGGTGCAGTGATCTTTCCCGGAGCAGCTGTTTTTACGTCACAAAAACGTCACAGTGTCACGTGAGTGCCCGCATCCTATTACAAGACAGGAGATATCGGAACCACTCGGCTCCACTCGGATACAATCGTATTTAGGTTCTTGCAAGTTGAGCACAGAGAGTCTTCAACACGCGAAAACCGATCGATAAATTTATCACTACAATATATAGTACAAAATATTTATATTTACCTCCATTTTGTTCACGTGAGTGTTAAATATTAATAATAATAATATTACAAAGTCCTTCAATAAATACATTAGTGCCGCACAAAATAAAACGATTAGTTTTAGTGTCATTTTATACATTCACTTCACTATTAACTTCATTATTATAAATCTTAATGAACTAATTAAAATTCACATCTGTGTTGAATTATTTTCAAATGTTCTATTACAAATTTTATTCGATTTATTTGCTGGCCTCGCGAACTAAATTTTGTGTTTGTACCGGTGAATTCAATGCGCGATGGTCGACACTTGCCTACGTCACAATTCGTTTGATTTCGTTTGGAACGGTTTTGTGCACACTGCGCAGATGTATAAAATTAATTAAGTTAGTATTCGCTTTGTTGCAAGTAGCAGAAACGTTGGACTAACGTTTACAGTGAAATTGACAAGTTCAAATGGTAATAAAATTATTAAAATATTTCTTAACGTTATACAGAATTTATAATTAATAATGTTTGTTATTAGGATGATGAATTAGTGGTTGTATTTACCATTTTGATGGGGCACTTCTTCATCTGTCTTGGGGCTACCAGCCGTCAAATCACTGCACCTACAGCTGATCTGCAGATACCATCATCTAACAGTGAGTTCATTTTATATTTATTTATTTATTTCACAGCACAACAGTGTGCCAGACTCCTAATCATCGAATGCAATTTACAAACTCAAAGTATTGGTAATAAAATAGAACAATGTACAAACGTATGCTTGGCACATTATCGTCACCAGGTGATAAAATATAAAATTAAATACAGCTGGATTACACACATTCATAAATTCGTATATCCTCAACTGATGCGTTTCAACACGTTTAGCTCGCCACGCCGATACAAAAATGCACGCTTTTGAACGACGATCATTTAATCTGTACTCAAATATTGCCTGAATAAAACGAAAATTATAATGATTATTGAAACAGTTGGCGAGGTGGTCATGACGTTGCAGAATAGATGTTTGTGACGTAAGGCACCCGTGCAGCCACGCGTTCGAGTCGCGTTTATTCACTTTGTATTGTAATAAAAATGAAAATAAATTGAGGGTGAAAGAATGTGTGAATGACTAAGAAATAAATGGATGGATATATTTGAAAGTTTGTTGATTGAACGTAAGATGAGATGAGTTTGTATGAAAAGAATTATGAAATTAAAATATATAGAGGATGTTCCAGAAAAAGTGTACCATAGACGAATTATTTTTTTGTTACCGTTGCTTCCCTGATTAATTTGCAGGGAAAATATTCAAATAAATGTTTAAAGCAGTGATCTCCAAACTTTTCTGAGCCATGAGCCCCTTAGAGGCAAACATCATAAATAAATTATTTCACACCTCCTTACTTTTGTGATTAAAATTGAAGTTTGTAAAAGACTGTGCGTTACAAAATTACGATTTTAGAAATTAGTAAAGGAAAAAATAATTATTATATGGGGTAGTGGCTCAGTGGTATCTAGTCGGCTTGTGGATCCTGATATTACTGGTTCAATCCCCACAGCCGACACACATTTTCACCAATTTAAAATTACTTCTGTGGCGCCCCACCACTAACATCTTTAGGAGCCGTGATTTGACGGCCGGTAACCGCACTTCACGTGCATAAATATATCACTTACCGAGATCTGCTTCGGCAGAGTGCCACACCCAGTAATGGGTAAAAGGCGTGATGATATATTTATATTTTATTTTTAGTAAAGGAAAAATTATTATTAAAAACTTTGATATAATTTCTTAGGAACTTCAGTATGTTAGCATAACAGTTTATAGAATTTATAGGGTATGTGGTTTAGTGATGGACTTGAGAGCCTGGGTTCGATTCCCATAATCGACAATTTTCACCATATTTAAATTATTTCTATGGCTCCTCTTAACATCTCTGAGGGCCATGATATGACTTTATGCACATAAATATATCACTTACCGAGATCTACTACTGCAGAGTGTCACTCTTAGTAATAGGTAAAAGACGTGATCATATATTTATTTTATCCACAGTTGTATTATATGGCTCATAAAACACTATAAACAACTTGTTACTTAGCAACCACGTCATGATTTACCGTATTTTGAGAAACTATATATAACTGAATCAACGTTAAACGTTACGACCAATCTTCTTCGATACCTATAATTAAGAGTTGTGGACAAAATTTTGTATTACACTTATGTTTTATTGGTATAAAAACACTTAAGAAAAATTAAACACTCGACCTTCACTCTCGTGTTTAAACTTTTCTTGCGTGTTTTATATAACTAATAAAACACTTGTATAATAAATAACTATTATTTTATTTCCTAGTAATGAATTATTTGAATCACATTTTTTTTTATTTCTAAATATATACATAGCATCCGGTGACCTACTGTTATTGCTACCCCTTAAGGGGGATTTGGATCCAAAATAATTATTAATGTTAAATAAATAACAGGCTTCAATAAACTAATATTTTAATTTACGAACGTTTTGAGCAATAAGATAAATGCTGGGATACATTCCTGTCAAATTTGTAACCATAAACAAAATGGCACTTTGCCTTAACAAATCTCGGTAAGTGAAATATTTTGAGGTTACAAGTCGTCAAATCACGGTCCACAAAAATGTTAGTAGAGAGGAAGCCACAGGGAAAATTTTTAATGTGATGAAAATTGTTTATCGGCTGTGGGAATCGAACCTGAGTTCTTAAATCCAAAGACCGATCCTACACCACTAAGCCATCCCATGTTTTACGTTAATATATACTGATGGTATAATATTTGGCATTTTTTGATGTACGGAAAATATTTATATACCACTTGAATCCTAATAATATTTATGAAAGGAGACAAGTGCGTAAAATATGACGAAATAAAAAGACCTATAACATGACGGTAAACTCTGCGTGTATCTATACGTATCGTACATGATGTGATATGGCGATGTGGCGTAGTATGTTTTATAGTTTACATCAGTAAATTGAAAAATATTGTCTTACTTTAATGAGATTTACCTTAGGATAGTTATATTACATTTACGTCTCGAAACATAAAACATAAAATAATCACTTTACAACATGGATAAAGCCGAGAAAACTGTTTTTATTTTAAAGCTACTTTTCTATTTAATTTTCAAGTTTTATACTTTCCTGTAATATAATTTATTAGTGTTAGGTACTTTTTGAAATTAAATCCATTCTAACACATTTTATTAGTTTTAAATCAATATAAAAACTAGTTTAAAGATTTTATATCGCACGAACATTGAACATATGATGGAAAGAATAAACGAGGTTTGTATAAATGGAATTATGAATGTGGATGAAGTGAAAATAGTAATGATATTGGGAATAACAATCTTGTGGAATATATGTCAAATTAAAGATGGTGAATCAGGTGAATGGTGAAATTTAGGGTAAGAGATTGTGTGAACAACATAGGAATAAATGAGTGGATATGATTGGAAGTTTGTTGTTTGAACGAAAGATCAGATAAGCTGGTGACAGACTTTAAATACAAATATGGGGTGGCTAGCTCAGTCGGCCTGTGGATCCTGAGAACCCTGGTTCGATACCCACATGCGACAAACAATTTTCATAATTTCAAAAACTACCCCTGTGGCTCCTCCACCACTAACATCTTTGGGGGCCGTGATTTGACGACTGGTAACCGCACTTCATGCGCAAAATATATCACTTACCGAGATCTACTTCGAGTGCCACACACAGTAATGGGTAGAAGGCGTGATGATACATTTATTTAATTTTTATTTAAATACAAATGTTTAAAGAATGTTTTAATTGCTTGTGGATATGAGAACCCTAGTTTGATTCCCACAATCGACAAATTTTACTCCACATTAAAATACGCTTGTGGCTTTCCCCTCCACTAACATCTTTGAGGACTTTAATTTAATTTGATGGTTTTACGCGCAAAATATATCATTATATTAGATTTACTACGACAGAGTACCACACCCAATAATGGGTGAAAGGTTTTTAGATAAATTTATTTATTTTTGGGGTGGCTAGCTCAATGGTATGAAGTCGGCCTGTGGATCCTGAGAACCTTGGTTCGATTCCCACAGGCGACAAACAATTTTCATAATTTCTAAAACTACCCCTGTGGCTCCTCCACCACAAACATCTTTGGGGGCCGTGATTTGACGGCTGGTATCCGCACTTCACGCGCATAAATATATCACTTACCGAGATCTGTTTCGGCAGAGTGCCACACCCAGCAATGGGTAAAAGGCGTGATGATATATTTATTATTTTATTTATTTTATTTTTATGATTAAATATATTTTGTTGTTACTATATCATGGCTTGGTTTAAACATTCTTTAGAAATGTAATTTCATTCTCTTTTATGCTCAAATTTGCATAAAAATGTTACGTAGGCAGAAAATGCATTTTATATCGCGGTGGTAGGGCTGCTACCCTCGCACCCTTCTTGTTTTTATTTATGACTGCAGTTGGAATTTTCACCAACCACTACATGTAATTTTCTACGCGCCGCGGACATTTACAAAGTGGGCAGTAGGCGGTGAATGAAGACATTCAGAAAAAAACAAGATCGATATTTAAATTTTAAATTATTACTTGGAAACTTGGACGCATTATTTGATACTAATCTTCAACTGTAATATGTAAATACCTTTAATTGAAAAATGAAAAATTGTTTCACTTCTTACCAAGGATTTTATATTAACACTGGATAGCTAACTAATGCGTAGACGTGAGGCAAGTGGTATGCCACCATCATAATAGCTCTATTCCATTTGCCAATTGGTTCACTTAAATCTGTTCAGATACATTCGCCACCTGACTAAATGAACTGAATTAAATATACTGATGCACTTATTCATAATTTCAAAAGCTACCCCTGTGGCTCCTCCACCACTAACATCTTTGGGGGCCGTGATTAGACGACTGGTAACCGCACTTCACCTGCAAAAATATATCACTTACCGAGATCTGCTTCGGCAGAATGCCACACTCAGTAATAGGTAGAAGGTGTGATGATATATTTATTTATTTATTTTTATGTATATATTACATATTCTTTAATTTTTTTATTTTATTCCATTTGTTCATAAATTTTGACTATTTTATCTTTATTTATAAAATATATCATCACGCCTTCTACCCATTATTGAGCGTGGCACTCTGCTGAAACAGATCTCGATAAGTGATATATTTATGTGCGTGAAGTGCGGTTACCAGCCGTTCAATCACGGCCCCCAAAAATGTTAGTGGATGGGGGCTATAGGAGTTGTATTAATGTGGTGAAAATATTTGTCGGCAGTAGGAATCGAACCAGGGTTCTCAGGATCCACAAGTCGACACGGTAACCACTGTGTATAATTAATTATAATTATTATTAATTAAACGTTTACTATAGAAAATGTCGAATTAAACAAACAAAAATTGAATTACTTATTAATATAGTATATGAACCGCATAAGAAAGTTGAACAAAAGCAAGAAAATGATGTTATGTTATTATGATCTGTCAGGCATGCGTATGATCTAGAGAAAACTGAAAAGCTTCTCGTAATTTACGATTACTACTGCCGCATTTTCTTCGCGGTCAGATTCCTTCAAGCATATTAAATAATAAAGCAGCACATAACTTAAACCAGGAACGTTATAAAGCCGGTCAAGGCTCATTTTGTAATTTTCCACACCCCTATATTCACTTCAATTCATCCCCTTGCACATTGTGTTACATACTACACATACATATTCCTGTTAGAGGGCCACCATTGAAATCTCAAGATCCGAAACACTGAAATACCTATCATAGTTCTAGAGATATATTTCATTGAAAATTGCTAGCAGGAAAATTTCAAAGTTACTTTATTGGCATTTGAATAAAAAAAAATTACTCAATTTTATTTTGTAAGTACAAATAATTTGTCCTGAATTGATTGATGTAAACAGCATTAAAATATCTTCAGTAGTTTTGAAGATATGACTCTTCAAAGATTTTAGCAGGAATGAAAAAAAAATTGATTATACATAACCTCATAATGTTTTCATTAAATATTGTTCTATATACCATACTTTAGTAGTATAGGTCAAAATTAGGCCCTTTAACTATTTAATTTCTTAAAATTTCGGTCTCATAATGTTCAATATAAAATAAAAAAAATAAATATATCATCACGCCTTATACTCATTACTGGGTGTGGCACTCTGCCGAAGCAGATCTCGGTAAGTGATATATTTATGCACGTGAAGTGCGGTTACCATCCGTCAAATCACGGCCCCCAAAGATGTTAGTGGTGGGGGAGCCACAGGGGTAGTTTTTGAAATGGTGAAAATTGTTTGTCGACTGTGGGAATCGAACCAGGGTTCTCAGGATCCACTGGCCGACTTCATACCACTGAGCTAGCTACCCCGTAAGATTCAATATTATACATATATTTTATTATTGTTATTATCTGTCACTCTATACAACAGAAACTTAGGGCCAAACTCATAGTTGTGCCTCACCTTAACCTCATTCTCACCTTACATCCAAAGTCGAAGTAACTAAGGCAACAAACTCAAGATTTTGCACAGTTTGAATTACTTACCTTAGTTACTTCGACTTTGAATGTAAATCGGCGCATTCACATCGGCGCCATCTATAGCTGCCACTCGTTCTCAAATTTAATTTTCTTTTTTTCATGTTTATCATGACATTCTATTGATAATACCATTTCTGTCACTGGAAAAAATGAGACATCATTTTGCACCCTAGCTCTCTAATTATTTGTATATTACCCGGATT
This sequence comes from Pterostichus madidus, assembly GCA_911728475.2. Taxonomy (NCBI): domain Eukaryota; kingdom Metazoa; phylum Arthropoda; class Insecta; order Coleoptera; family Carabidae; genus Pterostichus; species Pterostichus madidus. The sequence continues at coordinate 40,173,186 of OU452307.1, read as the reverse complement.
TTTAATTTTGCCAGTACTATACATATGTAAAGGCACGCTAAAGTTCATATATTAAATTGTCAGCGCTCAACGTCAAATATTTGAATTTAATTCAAACGAAAAGCTGTTAATAATCGCAGTGACCTCTGATGACCCGGCGTTAGGCGTCGCTCATCATACATACACACACACATACACATATTGCCGACTGGTTCCTGTTTAATCATTTGCATAGTTCCACGAAGGGGGTATTATTTTCACGTTATTACGCTACGCGACCCCTTTTCGCAACGTGAACGTGAACGTGTCTGTGTCTTCATTCGCGCGTTGTGCTGTAATGCGTGTTAACTTAACCGGAAGTTAGTACTGGAATACCGGAAATGAAGGGTGCATGCACGAAAGTATTTTATTTGTAACTGATATCAGATGAAAATTTCATTATTTTAAAATGCTCTAATATCGAAATCGAATTACGTTTCTTTGAAAAGTTTTACAATTTGTTTATTGTATAAAAGTTTCTTATTAAACAAATAAACATAATTTAATTTACATATTTTCTACAATTCTAAAGGATGATTGCCACTGAAAACAACCGACAAGTTTAAAAATAATAGTTATTTATGTACCAAGGGTGAAAACAAGCGTTTCTGGCCTGTGGCATGATTATTAGCACGAGGCGCAAAGCAACGAGGGCTAATAACATGCTCAGGGGCAGAAACACTAATTTCACCCGTGGTACATACAATATTTTATGCACAACAAAATAACATTTAATTATATGTTCAAAAGATTAAAATATGTACATAGGTTATATGTCAAAATGACATTTTACAGAATCAAGTATTCACAATAAACAAAAATTGTCATTTTATTTATGTATCCATAGGAATTATTTCTTTTTGGTCAATGGGCCAAAAAGAAGTGTTTGAGTCCGCTTTTTAGGGCTAAAACACATGCTTTTCGGCCCGGTTGTGTATAAAATAAATATATCATCACGCCGTTTAAGCATTACTTGTTGTGGCACTCTGCCGTAGCAGATCTCGTTAATGGTATATTTATGTGTATGAAGTGAGGTTACCAGCCGTCAAATCACACCTCCCAAAGATGTTAGGGGAGAGGGAACCAGAAGGGTAATTTTAATGTGGTGAAAATTGTTTGTCGGCTGTCGGCATCCAATCCGTTTCTGAATCTACCGCTAAAGAGATTATATTTTTATCAGTTCCACTAAATGATTAACATTATTTTTCTTTTTCGAGAACTGAAGTGTTATTTTTAATCCCGGAGGGATTAAATTTTAAATTTAATTATACCGATATTAAATTGACAGGTAAACAAGAATTACCGTAGCAACAAGTATATTATAAACCTCAAAATGTAATGCGGTACGTGGCTTAATTTTTTATCACCAAAGATTCCTAACAAGGGCGGATCCACGGAGGGGGCCATGGAAGCAATGCCCCCTTGGGCTAATTAATTTTTTTTAGTTTTTTATAAGTATTATTTTATTATTTATTTTATGGGGTAGCTAACTCAGTGGTATCAAATCGGCCTGTGGATCCTGAGAACCCTAGTTCGATTTCCACAGACGACAAACAATTTTCACCATTTCAAAAACTACCCTTGTGGCACCCCCACCACTAACATCATTGAGGGCCGTGATTTGACGGCTGGTAACCGCACTTCACGCGCAAAATATATCACTTACCGAGATCTGCTTCGGCAGAGTGCCACACCCAGTAATGGTTAGAAGGCGTGATGATATATTTATTTTTATTTTTATAAGTATTATTTTTATTCGAGTTTGAATACCCTTATGAAATAAAATCGCTGAAAAACTTTGTAATACTCGGAAACAACTCTGAAAAGCTTTCAAAACTTGGATTGTTAGACATTTTTTGAGTTTTTCAGACTGATAAAATTATAGAATTGTTTGTTAGTATTATAAGTTTTTCTTAAAAAAAAATTCAAAATGCTCCACCCCCCTTGAAAATTTTCTAGATCCGCCCTTGGCTCTAATATAATAATAAAGTCAGTGTCCTGATATTTATTCAATCAATACTTATAAACATCGAACTTTTATATTCGGTGTTCCACTAAATCAAAAAATATTCGAAAGTCTTGAAAGTTTTTCCAATCAATCAGAAAACAGTTATTTTTTCCCCAACTTGTTGATTATTTGACCGGAAAATACTACAAATCAAATTAAAATGGAAATGAAACAATTAAGATGAAAGATAAAGCTTGTAATGAAATTTCCACACATATTATCAAACGTATGACCTTTAGAAGCAATGAAACTTTTCCATTTTCATGTGTAATTACTTAGTGTTTGAATAATGAGTAGTTTTTCGGAAAGTGGGCTCAGTAAGACATTTCCAGGTATTGGCATAAGTGGGTGTGAATTCATTACATGTTTCGAATTCTCCGCGATAATGTAGCTATTCGACTAATTCTAACTATGCTGCAGTTCAATTACAGCAGGAACCACTGATTTGTGGATCGAATCCTTAACTGATAACAAGCTGATTCTTATTAGTATCCCGGTACATTCTAAATATACGGGATGTCTACTTTTTTTGTTATACAGAATGTTCAATTTAGTTGTACTAAATATAAGAATTGGTTTATTGACACAATTGTCTGTTGGTAATTATTAGAAATCATTTTTGAAAAGCAATGAGCATTCGCCGGGATTTGAACCCAGAACCTTTCACTCTCATGGTGACTGCTCTAACCAATTAAGCTACAAACACTCGGCGAATACTCATGCTTTTTCGTGCAATCTTAGTTGAAGAAATGTAAAGTGACATGGGTTGCGTCAATTCGTTACAAGTCTACAACCTAGTATGCCATTGGGTGATATTCCCTGAGTGAAATATTATAAGAATTTGTTTATTGACATAATTGTCTGTTGGTAATTATTAGAAATATTTTTTGTAAAAGCAATGAGCGTTCGCCGGGATTTTTAAATATTGCACTAAAAAGCATGAGTATTCGCCGAGTGTTTGTAGCTCAATTGGTTAGAGCAGTCACCATGCGAGTGATAGGTTCTGGGTTCAAATACCGGCGAACGCTCATAGCTTTTTCAAAAATTATTTCTAAATTAGTTGTACCATTGCTATCTCGAGAACTATAAGAGGTACAAGGTTGGTTATATTAGCAAACAAATACCATTTTTAAGTGTATTACAAAACTGTTAACAAAATTTTTTTTCGACCAGTCGTTCTCAAAATACGACGTGCAACTTTCTTATTTTAAATGGAAACATATTTTCTTTATTTGCTTATTCAATTCAATATTTTTTGTTTTGTAATAGATTTACAAAATGGTATTTATTTGCTAATTTAATCAACCTTGTAGCTCTTATAGTTCTCAAGATAGCAATGGTAGCACAACTAAATTGAACACCCTGTATAGGAAATACAATTGTTCGATTCCCAGAGCCGACATACAATTTTAAATAAATAAATATAAATATATCATCACGCCTTTTATCTATTAGCACTCGGCCGAAGCAGATCTCGGTAAGTGATATATTTATGCGCGTGAAGTGCGATTACCAGCCGTCAAATCGCGACTTCCAAAGATGTTAGTGGTGGGAGAGCCACAGGGGTAATTTTAAATTGGTGAAAATGTTTGTCGGTTGTGTAAAATTTATAGAAAAATATCTCTCTGCAATGAAATAAAAAACATGAGTGTTTCCATTTAAAAAAAACTTTGTGTGCACAACTGAGCCGAAATTCATGTGCTTTAGCCCCGAAAAGCGGGCTTAAACACTTCTTTTTGACCCTAGGATCATAAAAAAATAATTCCTATGGATACATAAATAATATGACAATTTTTATTTATTGTGAACACTTGATTCTGCGAAATGTCATTTTGACATATAACCTATTTACATATTTTAATCTTATGAACATATAATTAAATTTTATTTTATTGTGAATAAAATATTGTATGTACCACAGGTGAAATTGGCGTTTCTGATCCTGAGCATGTTATTAGCCTTCGGCGCTTTGAGCCTCGTGCTAATAATCTTGCCACAGGCCAGAAATACCTGTTTTTTACCCTTGGTACATAAATAACTATTTACTTCTTAGTGTAAAAGGGGTTTGCATCTAAAACTTATAAACAAAAACAGCATTCAAATCACCTTAAAGAATGACTATTTTGTTAATTTAACCGAAGTCGTAGCACTTACAGTTCCCGAGATCGCAATGATGGCTTAAAAAAAATCTCACCCTGTACTCGTATGATTGAAAATCTGTTGCATGAACGTAAGATGAGACGAGCTTATATGAAAGAAATTATGAATGTAAATGAAGCACAGCGTTTTCTCATCTTTACCGCTGTAATACGTATGTGATTGGTCAAAAATGACAAAATTTAACCAAATCATTGGTTAATCTTATACGTGGGCAATAGTCGATAAAATTTATGTTGCGAAGGATCTGCAAACTCAGGCAACCAACTCTACAGCGGGTAGAAAAGTATACATGCCCGCATTTTGTGTGAATGTAACGGGATTGCATACGTAGAGAAATTCAAAAAGTTCGGCTGGAAATCGAGTGACGTCACGGCGCCGTTTGTTCTTATCATTAAAGACGTCGCGTTTCGTACTATTAGTTTTCGCGTGGTGACTAGAATTAAAATAAATATTATATTATCGATCCGAAATATTATTGTCTGAAAAATATTCTCTGTAAATTTTTAAATTACTTAGGTACGTCTGTAATAATTGTTGTTAATGACAAATTTTAAATAGTTTACGTGCTTAATCTGCTGTTGCAGATCTTTAAAATTAATCTCTCTACGAAAGCTAAAACTGAACATATTTATAAATTAAGTATTCTGTAATTTAATATTTATTCTAATCAAACTGTCTCCTATCTGTTAAAAAAACTTGGATCAAAAGATTCCGAAAATGCTTCTCAAAAAATGCTGGACCTTAATTTCTGATATAATCCTTAATTAAGTTATTATAATAGTAGAATATACATATATATTCACACATGCACACACTTTATAAATACAAAAATTAAAATTATGACTTTTATATTCTGTAAACAGAATTGACAATTTTAATTTACGTCTATCTGGTCACCGGAACGTACTATATCAATAAATATAGACTCATTGGATATAGTTTTTAATTCTGAATATGTTTTGTTTTTACACTTTAGTTCTAAAATTAATAGGAAATAAAATGCCAAATGATAATTTCCACCATATAGTTTTATAAGAAATTTGTTAAAGAAAAAGTATCGCTATTATCTTATATCGTACATACGACTATATAAAAATAAAAACAGAAATTATAATATAAGTTTTGTTTATGAATTCAAGAAAATTATTAATGATGTTTTTAGTTGGTTTCAACATATGTTTACTTATATTTTTATCATACGCGGCCATAGGATACCTTCCGTACATCTGTATATTACAAGTCTTACGTAAAAGTCATTAATTTTATCATATTTATAACTGCCATAAATATGTTTTTATGTTGAGTATGTGTTGGATATAATAAATATTTATTTAGCAATTTAAAAGTATTTGCTAACTATAGAGACGTTATAATTTAAACCTTTTTAACAGAAATTTGTTCAAAAACAAATAATATGTACAGATATTATTATTATTTTACATATGTTTGTAAATAAGAATATTCACAGTAGCAATAATAAAATTATTATTTATAATAATATCAAAATTATAGATATTGTATGTGCAATGTATATTTTTATTCTTGTATCGTTCAAGGTAACATTTATAAACTGTAGTTAGAATGTGCCTTTCAATAATTAATCCGGTACAAACCTGCAAACCCGTACCATTGCTACTGCTCACTGTACATTCTAGCCATAAGTCTGTCTCTCTCTAGCACATTGTAATCATTGGAATGATTGCGCAAGGCTCGTTCATTTGCCACGAAAACGTTGTTGTGTACAGACGTAGAATCGCGCTGCGTACTTTTTCTGCCTTTTAAAAGGCCATCATACCTAACAATTGTCCTCCAACAACGCTAGTGCCTTCACGTGGAGGCCCAACATACTTTCTACATACATTTGGCAAGTTTTAATTAGCGTATCGCTGGCGGGTGGGGCGAGTCCCTCGAGACCAAGGTCGTAGTTTGGTGTGTAGGCGGGTCGCCCAGCTAGAGAGTACTCTGCCGATGACTGCGTGGACGGGGTCGCCAAATCCCCTCGTTAGAGGTGGCCTTTGGATTTCCGGGCAAGTACATAGAGGCTTCTCTTCCCACGAGCACTGTGGAGTACTCTCCCTACGACTCGGGTAGGTTCAGTAGGCGTAAACCGAGAGGTCGGGGCTACGGAATATAGTCCACGTCTTTGCATTAAGTACAAGCACACTTCCGGCTGCTTGTCGTAGATTCATTGCGCCACTTGACACTTCAAAATTAGCTATTTGTACACAGAAACTTAGGTAGGGATAAGGCAAGAACAGAAGTGAAGAAAGAACAAAGAAATCAACATTGAAAACATCGTGAAGATCAAGAAATGTATAAATGGGATGTTATGGGATGACTGGAATGTGTGGTATAAATGGTGTATGCTGCATGTCATAACTTGTCTATTGTTCTATTTTATTGCATTTTGTTCTGAGTTTCTGTTTCAGGTTCAACAATCATCAAATGTCTTTATGTATGTTTTATTTCTAATGTTTCCAACTATTCTATGTTACTAATACATTGTTTTTTTGTTTCTAGGGACATGACGAGACCTGCAAGCATCTTCTGCGGCCTCAGCATCATCATGGAGCAGTTGGTGTTCTAACCAGCGTCAACGGAGCCTGTATCGTCATGGACACAACATCATCTGAGTCAATATCACTTCAACTATGTCAGAAGTTGGCTGCGCAGTATCAGCAGTCATCGCAAAATGTCGTCCGCAGCTCACAGCAACAATGTAAGAACATTATTATTTTTTAAATGAGTTGTATTTAACCGAGCAGCAAAATATTAAAGTTTGTCTGCTTATTTATCAATTTAAACAGTTAATATTTGCTGTAGCAAAGCAAAAATAAATATTCGGCACAATATACAGAATATAAAATAAGTAAGAAATATTGAAATTAATCTCCTAAAATAATCTTTTAATCTAAATAATTAAAAAAACGTTTCGAAACTTTTTTAAATGATTGAGAATAAGTGATTATTTCAAGAGATAATTCCAATGTTCTTTACTTATTTATGTTTTTTCTAATGTTTCCAGCTATTCTATGTTACTAATACATTGGTTTTATGTTTCTAGGGACATAACGGGACCAGCTGGAGATGTAACCAGCATCACCGAAGTCTATATTAACATCCTGGATTAGCTGGAGATGTAACCAGCGTCCTGGAAGCAGCTGGAGATGTAACCAGCATCACCGAAGTCTGTATTATCGTCCTGGATTAGCTGGAGATGTAACCAGTATCACCGAAGTCTGTATTATCATCCTGGATTAGCTGGAGATGTAACCAGCGTCCTGGAAGCAGCTGGAGATGTAACCAGCATCACCGAAGTCTGTATCATCATCCTGGATTAGCTGGAGATGTAACCAGCGTCCTGGAAGCAGCTGGAGATGAAACCAGCATCACCGAAGTCTGTATCATCATCCTGGATTAGCTGAAGATGTAACCAGCGTCCTGGAAGCAGCTGGAGATTTAACCAGCATCACTGAAGTCTGTATTATCATCCTGGATTAGCTGGAGATGTAACCAGCGTCCTGGAAGCAGCTGGAGATGTATCCAGCGTCACCGAAGTGCCGCAACATCAGCAATGCCGAGATTGAACATCAAGTCCGCTGCTCGCAACATCTTTGTAAGAAAATTATTATTATTATTAAATTATTTGGGTAAAAGTCAGTTAAAAGCAATAATAAATATGTTGCTTTAAATTTACCTATAACTATATTTACAACATTTTTGTGATTTGCTTAATATTTATTTGAAAATTTATTCACTTTAAAATTTTAATGGAGAATATAATTTGAAATTAAAGATGGATATAGAAAAATTTGTATCACTTTATTTCAAATATTTTTCTATAAATAATTTATGACCTACTAGCTATTACCCGCGACTTCGTTCGCGTGGTCTACAATGTAATGCGAGTACCCCGCATGCGTTTCATTGCAACTCAAAGAAAGTGTTTGTGTTCAGCTGTCCAGGTGAGAAGCATGGATTTTCCAAGTTTAGTCCACACACTTGTAGCGACTGTCCCAGTGCTTTGTTGACGGTCATTGCAAATGCGAGTCGTACCGGAAACTGCAAACGTCTGAATTCGAATGGTATAGGACTGAAGCTTTATTATACCTATATGTTAAGATTAGTTCTCGTCTGTACCTATACCAAATTTAAATCGAATCAGTGCAGTACTTTTTAGGATAGCTAGCGGCCATTTTGTTTCAAGACGGCGGATTGAAGCTTTGTTATACCTATATGTTAAGATTGGTTCCCGTCTATGCTTACACCAAATTTGAATCGAATCAGTATAGTACTTTTCAGGATAGCTACTGGCCCATTTTGTTTTAAGATGGCGGACTGAAGTTTTATTATACCTATATATTAAGATTGGTTCCTGTCTATGTCTGTACAAAATAAGAATCGAATCAGTACAGTACTTTTTAGGATAGCTAGCAGCCATTTTGTTTTAAGATGGCGGACTGAAGTTATATTATACCTATATATTAAGATTGGTTCCCGTCTATGTCCGTACAAAATAAGAATCGAATCAGTGCAGTACTTTTCAGGATAGCTACTGGCCCATTTTGTTTTAAGATGGCGGACTGAAGTTTTATTATACCTATATATTAAGATTGGTTCCTGTCTATGTCTGTACAAAATAAGAATCGAATCAGTACAGTACTTTTTAGGATAGCTAGCGGCCATTTTGTATAAAGATGGCGAAATTAAGCTTTATTATACCAATATGTTAAGATTGGTTTTGTTCTATGTCTATACCAAATTTAAATCGAATCAGTGCAGTAATTTTCAGGATAGCTAGCGGCCATATTGTTTCAAGATGGCGGACTGAAGCTTTATTATACTAATATGTTAAGATTGGTTCCCGTCTATGTCTACACCAAATTTGAATCGAATCAGTATAGTACTTTTCAGGATAGCTACTGGCCCATTTTGTTTTAAGATGGCGGACTGAAGTTTTATTATACCTATATATTAAGATTGGTTCCTGTCTATGTCTGTACAAAATAAGAATCGAATCAGTACAGTACTTTTTAGGATAGCTAGCGGCCATTTTGTATAAAGATGGCGAAATTAAGCTTTATTATACCAATATGTTAAGATTGGTTTTGTTCTATGTCTATACCAAATTTAAATCGAATCAGTGCAGTAATTTTCAGGATAGCTAGCGGCCATATTGTTTCAAGATGGCGGACTGAAGCTTTATTATACTAATATGTTAAGATTGGTTCCCGTCTATGTCTATACCAAATTTGAATCCAATCAGTGCCGTAGTTTTCAGAATAGCTAGCGGCCATTTTGTTTCAAGATGGTAGACTGAAGCTTTATTATACCAATATGTTAAGATTGGTTCCCGTCTATGTCTATACCAAATTTGAATCCAATCAGTGCAGTAGTTTTCAGAATAGCTAGCGGCCATTTTGTTTCAAGATGGTAGAGTGAAGCTTTATTATACCAATATGTTAAGATTGATTCCCGTCTATGTCTATACCAAATTTGAATCCAATCAGTGCAGTAGTTTTCAGAATAGCTAGCGGCCATTTTGTTTCAAGATGGTAGACTAAAGCTTTATTATACCGTATGTTAAGATTGGTTCCCGTCTATGTCTATACCAAATTTGAATCCAATCAGTGCAGTAGTTTTCAGAATAGCTAGCAGCCATTTTGTTTCAAGATGGCGGACTGAAGTTTTATTAGACCTATATGTTAAGATTGGTTCCCGTCTATGTCTATACCAAATTTGAATCTAATCAGTGCAGTAGTTTTCAGAATAGCTAGCGGCCATTTTGTTTCAAGATGGTAGACTAAAGCTTTATTATACCAATATGTTAACATTGGTTCCCGTCTATGTCTATACCAAATTTGAATCCAATCAGTGCAGTAGTTTTCAGAATAGCTAGCAGCCATTTTGTTTCAAGATGGCGGACTGAAGTTTTATTAGACCTATATGTTAAGATTGGTTCCCGTCTATGTCTATACTAAATTTGAATCGAATCAGTGTAGTACTTTTCAGGATAGCAAGCGGCCATTTTGATTCAAGATGGCGGACTGAATCTTTATTATACCTATATATTAAGATTGGTTCTCGTCTATGTCTATACTAAATTTGAATCGAATCAGTGTAGTACTTTTCAAGATAGCTAGCCGCCATTTTGTTTCAAGATGGCGGATTGGACGTGTGGTAAGTTAGAAACCTTCGCGGGCGTGCACTCAACAACTTAGCAAAATTTCATCGCAATCGGATGAATGGTATAAGAACGCATAAGGGACAAACAAACAAACAGACAAACAAACATTAATTTTTATATATATAGATTAAAAACAAGAAAAGTAAATTGAATCACTCTTAATCAATTATTTATACTAGCAGTTATTATATTTTGTATATAAAGTTAAAGAAATACTTTTACCTAAAATAATTGTTTTCAATATTTAAAATATGAATTCAAAAAGTTTTCTTTGCAATATCTACATTTATTTTAATTAAAAAAATGGGCAAACTGATAGAATTAATATTTAATCATATATCGATCAGCTATTTATATTTAAAATAGAATTCAAATATAAATAGCTAATAATTTTAATGGCTAATATTATCAGTTCGATTTTTATGTGTGTTAAGAGGGATAGTTGTAAAATTTTTAAAATATATAGAACCGTCCTCTGATTGTACTCAAAATGTGAGCTTGTAATGTCAGCAAATATTTTAGTTTTATTAATATGATTTGTAATTGTTTCTAATTTTTTGTTTTGTTTGTTTACAGTGCCAGTTGCAGCAGCGTAGAAAGCCAGCTTTCTGCTAATTGTCTTTGGGGAGGTTTTCCAATTAGCACGTATTTCATCGTAGGGAATCCTAGAAAGTTTTCCAGCTTCTTGCCTCTCAAGTTACAAACCATCCAGGAGGCTGGAACTAGGCTTTATATTTAAAATAAAAATTATATTCACAAATAAATAACATATGATAGAAATAAACTAAATATTACAAAATATACTTCCATTTTATTTATAATATAGTAACAAATACATATACAGGGTCTTTTTTATATATTACACGTAGGAGAAACAATGTTAAATTACCATAAGAAGACTTATGATCGAAGTGGCGAATTTAAAAAGTGAATCAATTTTTATGTCAAACTGATGTATTGACGTAAAATTAAATTATTTTGATTTACTTTTCATTGTTTCTCCTATGTCTAATATAAAAAAGATCCTGTACATTTACAAGACAAGAAAATATACAGGTTGTAATCGTCATTAGCCGACCTGGTGTCCTGAACTTGTCTTGAAACCGTCAATCAAGTCTCTGTAGCAGTAATCACCAGCCAACAACATCACAGAAGTCCTGGGCACCTTCAACAGAGTTTCTGGAGCCGATTCCAGTTGTAAAGTCCATCCAATGTGAGTAAATGAATTTTATATTATTTATAATTTTATTTTGTTAGTAATGATTGCAAATTTTGAACTAATACTTCGTTTTTATGTTTATAAAGCTTTCGCGGACATGGAATCATCTCTGTAACTCACCTGGAGCACGGGACTCGTCTTGGAGCCGCTGGCATCTACAACAGTGGCACTGGAGTCGTCGCCATCTTCTACAGAGTCTCCAGAAGCAGTATCATCTTGGAAATTTCTATCAGAATTCCCGGAGCCGACAGAGTCAATCTGAAGACCCTCAAAAATTAAATAACAACCCCAACTAATATTGTCACCCATCATGTATTGTACTAAATTGTACTTGTAATATTAATTTTAATATAAATATTTGTGTCTTTTATAAATATGTAGAATATTGTTAATCATATTGTAATAATCAATGTAATATAAATGTTAGTCTCTGTTGTATACAGTTTCCAAATGACAATAAATGAATTTAAAATAACATATATTCTTTTATCTATAATATTTATTCACACATCCAAACTAATTCATTGATAAATTCACACAGACACACCAATACATAGAAAATCAGTTAGACGCACCAATACATTGACAAATTCACACAGACACACTAATACATAGACAATCAATTAGACTCACTAATACATTGACAAATTCACACAGACAGGGACTATTTGTTTGAATGTATTAGTGCGCGATCTACCATTGCTCGCATACACACACACACACACACATTGCTGCCGCATCCGCCGCCGCCACTATCCTCCACCACAACGCCGCCGCCGCTGCCATCATCGCCATCTTGGATTTTACACACACACACATAGAGCAATAAATCGCACAATAGTAGTTTCAGTGGCGCCACCTTTTCATATAGGAGTTGAAACGGCTAAAAAGTGAACTAAAATTTTAATTGGTAGGCTAATTAGTCATGATATTTTAATTAGCGATTTCCGCGAGAACTAGATGTTATTTGGAGAAATGTTTCAAATAGAAGTAGTTTATTTTATTATTCTCTATAACTTTTGGTTGAAACTTTTTTCTCTACAACCCTTAACTTCGGAGATACAAAAAGCCTCCCTTAAAGTGAAATATCTACCCTACTAATGCAAATTTGGGGGTCGTCCGAGAACTCCGCATCGAATATGAGGCTTTAGAAGGTGCATGCAAAATTTCAGAGAGATCGGAACAAGTTTAATAATCAAGGAAATAAAACGGTAAGGGGTTAACCTTTACTTCTGAAAAGCTTAATAAATGACGATATATTCTATCTCGCTGAAATTTTGCAGACACCTTCTGGAGCCACATATTCGATGCGGAGTTTGCGGACGACCCCCAAATTTGTATTAGTAGGGTAGATATTTCACTTTAAGGGCGGCTTTTTGTATCTCCGAAGTTAAGGGTTGTAGAGAAAAAAGTTTCAACCAGAAGTTAAAGAGAATAATAAAATAAACTACTTTTATTTGAAAGACTTCTCCAAATAACGTCTAGTTATCGCGGAAATCGCTAATTAAAATACGAGGATTAATTAGCCTACCAATTAAAATTTTAGTTCACTTTTTAGCCGTTCCAACTCCTTTGGAAAAGGTGGCGCCACTGAAACTACTATTGTACGATTTCTTGCTCTATGAGTGTATGTGTGTGTGTGTAAAATTTATGATCGTGGCGGTGGCGGCGGCATGATGGTGGCGGGTGCAGATACACCAATGCATAGACAATCAATTAGACGCACTAATACATTACCAAATTCACAAAGACACGGCCCTACCCAGAAATTGAGGTATTTCAGGGATCTATCCGGGAGGCAGAATGTTGAGGAGGTAACCAACCCTAATACATTTGGCGGCAATCCAATGCTGAATTTATATTGAAGAATACAAGTCATATTTTAAACAGTACATCAGGCCATCTTGGATTTCTTTTTACCGCCTAAACAAGCATTACATTCATGAAGTTTAATGTATAGAGAAGGATATTATAAATACGAGAGTATAAATTATTTTAAATTTATTTATTTATATCTTAAAATTCTATACAACATACACTAACATTTATATTACAAATACAATATATTACAATATCAAATTATTAATAATATTCTGTATACAAAATATAACTAATATTTATAATACAAGTACAATGATGGCTGACAATTTTATTTGGAGCTGCTATTTTATTTTTGGGGCATCTTCTACTTCTTATTTGATGTCGGTTCCTTGCGAGTAATCTAGGAGACGATGTTGACTCTGGGGACTCCGTAGAAGATGCTCCAGGTCGTCTACACTTGATTAAAAGTGAAAACATAAACTAAAACAAAGAGTGATATTTTAAATATAATTATTCATGTATGATACATATCTTATAGGTCAGAATAAATGCTTTGAATTAAATAGACACTGGTTTTATTTTAATTAAAATTATTTGCACCAAAAGTAGTTTGAAATATACAAGAACTAGAAGTCTACATTGGATACATTTTATACAAAACTTTGTTTTACAAATTGTAATGAAATTTCAATGGTCCTTCATTGTATAAATAAGCAAGAGTGTATATTAACATTCACTAGTGTGACTCTAGCAGTACTAACAAGTAACAAGTACTATATAAAATATATATAGAAGTGTACACATCTCAAACAATATAAAAAATATTCAAAAATATCCATTGAACACATTTTTCGCAGGCGAAAATCTCTACTTAAACAATACGGGGATGGGACTCTTTCTTATTTTGAATACTTTTCAAAAAGACAAAATGTCAAATATATTAAAATAAATAATCACGAATATATTCGAGACATAACAATTACAATTATAACTCTCTGTGTTAAACTTACTAGTTTAACACAAAGTGTTAAGTCAATTTTAAACTATTAACTTATTTTTTTGGATGATATTTAACAAGTTTAATATTCTTCTAACTTTAAAATAATAAAGATAGAACAATACTGAAGATAATGTTAGTATAAATATTGACAAGTGTCAAACGTTCCTAAATTATATTAAAAGTTTAGGAACGTTTAATAGTTGAATCAGCATTCATACTAGTTATTAATTAAAATATCAATTAAAATAACAAGTTGATGGTCTTGATAGATTTTCAAGTTCTATACTACAAACTATAAAATAATTTAATTTAAAGGTGTCACAATGACATTTAAACAATTGTGCTGCTTTGTTTGAGAAAAACTGTACGAAATAATTCATACATTTACCAAAAATAAATAAATGTACGTCTTAATTAAACCTAACAAATTATTAACACTTTTTATACAACATAAAAAAGTTTTTTGGTTAAACACTTGCTTACAACAATCACAATTTTAGTTCCCATATCACAATGTGTGCGTCATTATTATTAGGCTCTCTTACAAGCAATGCATGTTTCGTTTTATCCGTACAATATGGTTGCCGCCAATTTACATATCCTCTACCTCCCATTAGCGTTATAACCGTTCTTCGTGGTGCCTCGCTACTCGCAGTTTTTGGTAAGGTTTTACTTGAAACTTTAGCTGTTTGATTATTATTTGTATTGGTGTTTGTTGTTACTACGCTTTCTTCAATCGTATCTTCACAAACTCCATTTAACGTCCGACTTGCGTTGCTGTTATTCCTAGAGATGCTTCTTCCGTTTCTTATAGCCATACTTTCTTCACTTCCTGAAGAAGTATACAGACTTGAAGATCGCGAATCAACAGACCAGTTTGATAAATCTAAAGATCTTGGTCGGCTAACTTTCATCTTCAACCTTCGATCTAATGTGCTAACTTTTCCTGGAATTGCAGCCAATTCTGGATCACTTCTTCTAAGAGATTCGTAAATTGTATCTCCTAGTTCATGATCATCTCCTTCGTAGTCTTTTACGTACATCAGCTCCCCGTACAAACCGTACACGTCACAAGTATCACCGGAACTTTGAGAAGAAGTTGTTGACATCGACAACATCCCCAATCCGCTGCCTAAACCTCTTGGAAGTGTTTTTGATAACCTGGACATGTCTAAATCTTTTGAACGTCTTCTTCGAAGTACTACAGGACTACTAGTTAACTGTTGTTTTAGTTTAGCAGCCATAGTTGTAACAGACGAATCGGTGATTTTTTGTTTGTCTTCTTTGTCTATAAGTTCAGTAGGTTTGATTTCTTTTTCGTCGTCTTTAGCGCTAACATTGGCAGTGTGTGTTTTTGGCTGAAGAGCTAATAAGAAAGATATCGGACCAAAATGTGCATGATAAGATATATTTACTCTTCCACTAATAATTGGAACTCCTTCTAATCTTGGAAGTGGGATTGTGAGACAGATGCCTACATTAGTTCCCACCCAAAGTAATCCTTTACATGCCATCAAAGCAGTTACATTTACAACTGATTTATTGTTGTTCACGCAGTCTCGACTTCCGCAACTACCAAGTGACTCAGTTCCTGTTGTTACTCTCATAACATTCGAAGCAATATTAATATCTTGTAAATGTTTAAAAGTTTCAGTGTGGTACAAACAAATCGTGCTGGAATTTTTCAAAGAGATCCATAATCCGATTCCAGAATGAGCCATCAAATTTACATTTCCAACATGTTCATGTTGAACACTAAAACTCTTCTGTATTTCTCCAGTAACACCACTTAACACCCAAACTTTTTTACCACAAGCAGCATAAACTGAAACATTAATAGGTAAGATACAACTAACAGTATCGTTACCAAGGCTCATAGACTGTGGTTCCTTAAGTAACCAGGTTCCATCCCCTGGATTTCGTCTATAAACCAAAAGGGAGCCGTTGCCAAGAGCAACAAAGACTGAATCACAATGGTACTTAATTTGAATGATGACAGCAGGAACGGTACAACTAGCTAATTCTTCTTGTTTTTCTGGTTCACCTGCAGAGTACAAGAGGAGTCGTCTGCTGTCGGTGCCCATCCACACGGTGTCGGTGGAGGTGTTGGCTGTAGAGTTCGGATTGCAACCTCGGACGAACTCCATGGCGGTGACTTGGGTTTCCACTAGGTCGAAGGCGCCGACGTCTTTCAGACAACCAGCTTGTTGTTGGTGTTGGCTGAGGATGGCGATGTGACTGCTGATGCCGTCGGAGGTGCACACCCATAAGTAGCTGGTGGTTCGGCCTTTTCGACGAGTTGGTTTCGCGGTGCCGATTGTGTAGAAACAGCCACAGCGGACCTATAAAAAAATTATTCATTAATACATCATGTCGACCTGTTTCAAAAAATAAAATTCTTGGAATTTTAAAGTTTTCAAGATATATAGTGTCCCAAATAAGATGCACATGCATGAGGACTTCGAAAATGTAATAGTTACAAGGTCAAGAAAAAAATAATACAGCAAAATTTGACTTGTGGTACATCATTTAGTATTCAGAATTTAAGGTAGAGTTAAAAAACGTAAAATATACAGGCAGTTCCATTTAAAATAACAACCCAAGTTCGATTCCCACGGCCAACAATTTTCACCACATTAAAACTATCCCTGTGGCTTCTACCACTAACAATTAAAATATTTCAAGACAGGTTTTTCAATTACCAGCTAATATTATTCAGAATTTGGAAGCTATATTAAATTTTTCTCTAAAATAATTTTCAAATTAATCGTGAATTTAGTAGTGCGTCTACAACACTAATTTAATTATCGTGTCCTACTTTAAATTTACACAAAAGCAAATGCAAACAGATGAAAATCATGACTAGTGCTTGCATAGAATAATTCGTGTACTTGTGAAAAATATTAAAAAATTCATACCAATCCAATTATTCGACATACTAAACAAAAAATTCCTTTGTACCCTAAATAATTTAATTATTTAGTCCCCACTAAAAAGAAACTTACTAATACTTTACAATTTTCCGTTTCACTTACTTCCGTTTGATGCTGTGACCGGAACACAGGCTGAGATCTCACAAACAGCGGCATCTTCGTCGAGGGTCTTTGTTCCTGTTCCGGAACATCCCAAGCTGGGGAATTATTCGGATCGAGAGCTAACTGAGCCAGTCTTAACTCTGTGATCCATTCTTTCTTTACTGACGGGTTGTCTGTTTGGAACGTGTACACTTCTTCTTTGCCTGGAAATAAATCATTTGTTAGTAAGTTCTGTTGGTGTGATTTTAAGGAAAATATAGTACCTTTATTTTTGACAACTAGTTGAAGACAACACGAATCCACCCACGCCATTTCTTCATCTTTACGTTGAATTGAAGATTGAATTGAGTTTAGTATTCTTCGGGTATTTTCTACGGTCATATCTTTATAAGATCCTTTTAGTGATGATACTAAATCTTGTATTCTGCTCATCACCTGGAAATAAACACACATTTATATTTCTTTTCTCACAGCTTCTTCAATCTTTAAAACAGACAAATTCGTACAAATTATTGCCATTAGAGCTATTTGCAAAACAGAAGACATTTTTGATAAAAATTTCTGTCTTAACAGTTAGTGTTATAATTATAACTTAATTCCACAAATTAAAAAAGAAGTAAAAATTGAAAGTAAAACTTATACTGGCGGCTAATTTTAAGTGATTTAACTACGCCAGCTTTTGAGGGCCAATAAACAAGTATGTGTCAAAATAAAATAAATGAATTAAAAATCATTTTGGACAGTTTTTCTGAATAGTAATTCGTGTACCTAGAACAGAAAGTAGTCTATTACCGCTCGCGCATAGAGCAACAACCTTGCAAGAGCGGCAAAAACATTTTCTGCTCGAGGGACACACAAAAAATTCTTGAAAAACAAATTTTAAATCATATTTAAACAAACAGAAATGTTACTTTTCCCTGCTATTGGGGACAATCGGGAAAGTAAAATAAACGCTTGTTGCTCCAGAAACGATAACAAATAAAATATTAATCATCACGCCTTTTACCCATTATTGGGTGTGGCACTGTGCCGTAGCAGATATAGATAATTTATATATGTATGCCCGTGAAATGATATTAGTGGAGGGAAAGTCACAGGAATAATTTTAATGTGATGAAAATTGTTTGACGGCTGTGGGAATCGAATCCAGATTAAAAAAAAATAAATATATCATCACGCCTTCTACCCATTACTGAGTGTGGCACTCTGCCAAAGCAGATCTCGGTAAGTGATATATTTATGCGCGTTAAGTGCGGTTACCAGTCGTCAAATCACGGCCCCCAAAGATGTTAGTGGTGGGGGAGCCACAGAGGTAATTTTTAAATTGGTGAAAATGTTTTGTCGGCTGTGGGGATCGAACCAGGGTTCTCAGGATCCATAGGCCAACTTGATACCACTAAGCTAGCTACCCCATGCTTATAATACATTTAAATATATTGCTATTTTTGCCTGTCCTGCAAATGGCCGCCATCAAAATTGATTGCTTCACAGATGCCAAAGCCTTGTTTACAAAACTTTCATTTGATTGTTTTAGAAACATTTGACAGTTTAAAAACACTGTTTTCCATTTATAAATAGTGTGTTATATCTTACCTCAAAGTCATGCATCAAATTGCTCATCTCCGTGCAGAGATTATCCGCAGCCAATCCTCCAGTAACAGAATCAACCGAACTAACATTACTGCCATTAGATCTCAAACTAGCACCCTTATTCATCCCAGCTGTTAAAAGCCTCGTCAAAGTAGGCGACGCACTAGTATCCTGAATTTCAACATCAGTCACCGGATACGTCCACTTCAAAGTAAGCCTTTCACTAGCTCCAAAATCATCCGAAGCTTTCGGAGCAACAGAAACACACACCACCAAGTCATTCAGAAGAAGTAATCTTCTTGATTTCGACTTTGTTATCATTCCACACTGGTTGAATTCTAGTTGTGTGACATTGTCTTCTCTGAGGAGGTAGCGGTTGGCGTCGGTGAGAGGTCTCGCGGTGAATTTACCTCCGATGTGTCGTAACATTTCTCTGAAGGCTTGGCATTGTTCGGCTTCGCGTTTACGTTCGTTTAATAGCTCTGCGAGGGATTCTAGTTGTGTTAGAGCTAGTTGGAGAGACATTCGGTCGTGGTGGCCTTGAGGTGTGTGTTTTAAGAGGTCCTGAAGGAATAAGATGAACTGAGGGAAGCGTTGAACTGGTTTCACCATCAAGCCGAAGAAGGAGAGCCGGTCGTGCGAGCTTATTTGCTTTACCTACAAAGAAATATAATTATTAAAAAATTAAATAAATAAATATATACAGAATTTTATTGTCTGCAACTTTTATTTGAAGCAAAATATAAAATAATTTTGGGGTGCAACAGATGATTTTGCTTTCAAATTGCCTGAAATGTTCAGGAATTTCAGGCCGGAAGACACCATAATGAATATAAAAATAAATATATCACCAAGCTTTTTACCTATTACTGGGTGTGGCATACTGCCGAAGTATATCTCGAAAAGTGTTATATTAATGCATATAAAAAGCAGTTACCAGCTGTTAAATCACGACCGCCAAAGATGTTAGTAAAGGGGGCGTCACAGGGATAATTTTAATGTGGACAAATTAATTGCAGAATATTTAATTCGTGTTCGGAATATGTTGGCATATCATAAGTATGAGATTGAAAAGAATGTTCAAAGCTTAGTAGAAAGTAATTATGAATGTAGATGAAGTAAAAGAAATAGAACTGACTGGCGAAGTTTAATTGCAGGATAAATCTAATGTTAAATTAGAATAAAACAACGCAACTAAGAAATATCAAAATTTGTGGCAGTTCAATATTTTAAAACGTATTTTCTATACTATGCATTAAACTAATAATTAATAAAAATAAAATAAATAAATATATCATCACGCCTCCTACCCATTACTGGGTGTGGCACTCTGCCGAAGCAGATCTCGGTAAGTGATTTATTTTTGCGCGTGAAGTGCGGTTACCAGTCGTCAAATCACGGCCTCCAAAGATGTTAGTGGTGCAGGAGCCACAGGGGTAGTTTTTGAAATTATGAAAATTGTTTGTCGCCTGTGGGAATCGAACCAGGGTTCTCAGGATCCACAGGCCGACTTCTTACCACTGAGCTAGCCATCCCATAAAACTAAAAATTATTTGTTACAAATACTGTTCTATCATTATTATATAACTAACAGTAAAAATTTTAATGATGATTTTAATTTATTGTAACATAAAAATAAAAAAAATATGTACAATGTGGTGTCAATCATCTTGGTCATAGTTAACATTGTTCAATGCTACCCTATTTATTGGGGTAAATCGTGATATAAAATTTCTTACCTTTAAGAAATCGGCCAAGGCGCTTTTTCTTTTAGCTTCCATCTTCGCAAGATCCATAGCAACAGAAAAGTTGTTAATAAATCCACTATAAATATCCAAAACAATAGCTTTCGAAAAGCTTCCAACAAAAACGTCTCCAATCTTTTCATCTCGATCCCAGTTTCTTACACATTCAGCCAACGCAATTCTAAACAACGTGTGACATTGTAAGATCTCTGGGAGACGGTGAAACAGGGTTGAAATCTTCGAGCTGCTGAGAATTGGGGGACTGCTTTCTTCCAGCGGCTTCTTGTAGTCCTGGAAATAAATATAAATATATAAATAAATAAATATATCATCACTCCTTCTACCCATTACTGGGTGTGGCACCCTGCCGAAGCAGATCTCGGTAAGTGATGTATTTTGCGCGTGAAGTCGTGAAATCACGGTCCCCAAAGATGTTAGTGGTGGAGGAGCCACAGGGGTAGCTTTTGAAGTTATGAAAATTGTTTGTCGCCTGTGGAAATCGAACCAGGGTTCTCAGGATCCACAGGCCGACTTCATACCACTGAGCTAGCCACCCCATAAATATAAATATGATTAATGATTTTTTATTAATAATATAGGTCATTTATTGTGCCTGGTCAGATCACTTATTTGGTCAAATAATAGTTATTTATGTACCAAGGGTGAACACAGGAGTTTCTGGCTCGTGGCATGATTATTAGCACGAGGGCTAATAACATGATTAAGATCAGAAACGCTAATTTCACCCGTGGTACATACAATATTTTATGTACAACAAAATAACATTCAATTATATGTTCAAAAGATTAAAATATATACATAGATTATATGTTAAAATTACATTTTACAGAATCAAGTATTCACAATAAACAAAAATTGTCATTTTATTCATGTATGCATAGGAATTATTTCTTTCTGGACCATGGGCCAAAAAGAAGTGTTTAAGCCCGCTTTTTAAGGATAAAACACATGTTTTTCGGTCCGATTGTACATAAAATAAATAAATGATCAAAGGTTCAAATCCTGGCAGCATTTCAATTTTTCTCTTTACAATTTAATTTGTTTAAGATGTTAAGAGATGATTCTAACAATGTAACTTACGTTTACAAGTCGTTGAAGGGTGGCAACATAAGAATTTTCGCTGTGGACGATGGCTGCGATGATCATTCGTCGTTTTTGTTGCTGGGGGGTGATATTTGGCGGGGGTGGCGGTAAAGATGGCGGGACTTGTCGACGTTGTTGGTGTTGGAACATACAGCCGGTGAAGGTGTTTGCTGATTCTTCTTCCACCTTAAGAAGAACACATTTTCAATTATTTTACAATGGATAAGAGATATTATTGCACAAAGCAATTAGAATTGACTGTATGTATGTATGTTTTAGTTATTGTTATAGTCACGTAAGTATGTCAGATAGCGGTAATGCAATGTTGCTATTTGATTTCTTAAAATATCGTTTTATATAACTTTAAAAATTATTATTCGTTCTCTTTCATAGATTACATAATACAAATATGTAATTGTATATTAGTACGTCACATAATTAGTTAAAAATATAATTATATATCTGCAATTGCAGAGCTAATATAATTTAGAAAGTGTAAAAAGACATAAAGATAATCACATTTATTTATTAGTAAAATAAAAACCTTCAATTATACAAATATTGATATTTATTTACAAATGGAGTCGTCAAATATTTTGTCAATTTGTTAACTTATAGTTGTGGGATCTGCAATCACAGATCTTACGCATTTAGAAAAGTGCAACCGTAACATTATATAATAACAAGTCATATTTATAAGTAAAGTTTTGCAACGTGCTGCTGAATTTACGTTATTTAAGAATAGTAATATTCTTCAAATTTTATGCAAGTCGATCAAATCGACATAACTCGCCGCCATTTTGTTCCATAACAATGACGATTTAAGTTGAATAAAAATTCACAACTGGTAAAGCCTTCACCCTCATTTTTACATTTTAAATAAATAAAATAAATATATCATCACGCCTTCTACCCATTACTGGATGTGGCACTCTGCCGAAGCAGATCTCGGTAAGTGATATATTTTGCGCGTAAAGTGCGGTTACCAGTCGTCAAATCACGGCCTCCAAAGATGTTAGTGGTGGAGGAGCCACAGGGGTAGCTTTTGAAATTATGAAAATTGTTTGTCGCCTGTGGGAATCGAATCTAGGGTACCAGGGTTCTCAGGATCCACAGGCCGACTTCATACCACTGAGCTAGCCGCCGATTTTAATTATTTAATAAACATTTTCTTACCTCTGGCAACAACGGCATCTTCCCCTTACTGCCAGGGCTCCCCTGCACCCCCTGACCAGCCTCTGAGCCCTCCACGTCATACTGATGACTCGACCCTCTTCGAATGCTAAACCAGCGCGAGAGTCGACCCTGAGCTGCAGCCGCAGCTGCTGCAGGAGACATATCACCAGGTAGTAGACTTGCTGCTGACCCGGTCACGCTGGCAGCACCCCCTCCGGTTCCCGTGGAACCCCCGGAGCCCCGGGATCCGCTGGAGCGCCACTTGTCGCAGAGGGTGCGGGCTTTGTTGAGGGTGTTCCGCAGTTGGCCGTTGCTTCTGAAGAGAAGGATTAGTTAAATATTTGTTTATTTATTAATAATGTATGATGTAAGTCGATCATTTATTGGTACCTTTATTTTTCGTAATGTAAATAAATTATGTAATGCCGTGTGACTATAAATTGTTGTTTTAGTGATACATATACAGGGTGTTTGCGGTGTTCATTATTTTTTTTTTAAATTGGTCAAAAGAAGACGATAAACGTAAAAACGCTTTAGTAAAAGTTTTATAATAAAATAGGGGAGGGGGTGATAAATTAATGTTAGAAAAAGTTGTAGAAGCTTATGAACTACCAAGTTTCATTTGTTTTTGTTTTGTTTATTTGTCAGTTGTAGTTTGTTATCATTTTGATACATTTCCCCCTAAATAAGCATTATGTAAATTAATTTAATATTAGAATACGGATATTATAGGATAGGTGGCACAGTCAAAGAAAAATCCACACAATGCAGTTATTGAAAATGAATCAAAACGATAAAAAAGGAAGGGAGTGTCGTTCTGCGCTCGTTTTTGAAAGTGAATTTACACAAGTGCAATAAACAGTCTAGGTGAGAACTAAAAACGAATTAAAAGATAAAAAGGAAGGGAGTGTTGCCCTGCGCTTGTTTTTGAAAGTGAATTCCACACAATTGCATTTAAACAGCCTCCGTAAGAACTGAAAACTAATTAAAAGATAAAAAAGGAAGGGAGTGTCGCTCTACACTTGTTTTTGAAAGTGAATTTCACACAATTGCAATTAAACAGGCTATGTAAGAACTGAAAACAAATTAAAAGATAAGAAAAGAAGGGAGTGTTGCTCTATACTTGTTTTTGAAAGTGAATTCCACACAATTGCAATTAAACAGTCTATGTAAGAACAGAAAACGAATCGAAAGATAAAAAAGAAGGGAGTGTCGCTCAATACTTGTTTTTGAAAGCGAATTCCACACAATTGCAATTAGACACTCTAATGCTGGGTTGCAAGAAAAAATAAAGAGCAAAATAAAAAGCTCTTTAGTTAAAGAATTGTTTATCTGGCAACAGTATCAAAAGCGATTTTCAGAAATTTATTGAACCGTTAGTTGCTAATGAACCAATAAAACTTTCATGCAACCCAGCATCTATAACATCAGAAAACGAATAAAAAAGATAAGAAAGGAAGGGAGTGTCGCCCTTGCGCTTGTTTTAAATTTTAATGACCTATACAGTAATCATGAAAAATAAAACCTTGTCGATCATTAACAGATAAGATCCAGTTACAGAATAAGAAGGAAAATTGATAATACTTTAACCTAAAAAATTCAACTCAAAATTCTTTGTTAATCAATTATAGTCACCCGCTATTTTACGATTAATAAAATTTATGAAACTCATTAGCCTAGTGACATAAAAAATTATATAAAAACATAAAACGATCTATTGGTGACGACAGTATTACATAACATACATATCTCTTTAACATAAACACAAAAATCAACATCTGAAAAGAAAAAAAAATCCTAAATTAAACATCACTAAATCTAAATTTAACTTCATATATTTATTTTAGTTGTGTATCTAGTTCTAGGATTTTTTAATTCATTTTTGAGTTGACAATCTAAATATACGGAGATGACATTTCTAGTTGCTGCTTCATTCAAAATCCCCGACTGTGATTGGCTGTTGGCTTGCAGCCAGCATCAGGTTAATTTTGTAACTGTAATTTAGTTACATGTCTTTGTTTTGTTACGTGTTACTGCCTTGTAATTTCAGCGATGAATTTTAATGATGTTATTTTTTGCCAATCAGAAGAGCTTCCAAGAGTAATAAGGATTTATTTGTTTATACTAGAAACTTTTTCTGCCACACTCAGTAACAGAGCTGGGCAGTAGCTAGCTACTTTTGTAGCTTAGCTACTAGCTTAGCTACATTTACCTTAGCTGTAGCTGTAGCTTAGCTAACTGTGGAAAAATATAGCTGTAGCTTGTAGCTAGCTACTTTTTTTTCTATTAGCTTAAAAATAACAACTAAACTTCTTTTAAAGCTACTTTTTAAGCAGAAGGTCAACAATGTACGCATGCGTACAAGCTAAACTCACACAAAATAATTATTTGTTGCCGGTTCTAACTGGCTCAAATACGCAAAAATACACAGTAGGTGCCAGATGGTATTTGCTATTTTTGATATTTATGTACATAATAGTAAATTAACAGTCATTATAACAAAAGACTTATCATATGACAATGGCAAATTTAATTATTTCACAATAATTTAAAAAAGTAGCTTTAAAATTTAACAGCTACTTTAACGAAAGCTTTTAGCTGTAGCTTAGCTACTTTTTTTAAGTAGCTTGCCCAGCTCTGCTCAGTAATGGGTAAAAGACATATAAAAGTTCTATTCTGTACCTAGTGCTGGAGGTGGCACTGCGATCACTTTCATCATCCGAGCTGAGCTCTGCCTCAGAGCCGCTGCACCAGGAGTCCTCGCTGGAGACGGTGCGCTGCGCAGTGAGCGGGTGTTGATGTGCCGGACTAGCCACAGTGCTGCTGACCACGACACCCGGGGTTCGCACCGGGGTGCCACCAGCCGGCGAGCGGTGGAGCGGCGACACGGCCTCGTCCCAGCAGCCGCTTGAACGACCGCGGGGCTCATCTGCAACAGAAACACAGAGTTAATGATGACCTGAAGGAAATTCTTACACTCTTTGCCATGTAATAGTTATTTATGTACCAAGGCTTTGCGCCTCGTGTTAATAATCATGCCACGGGCCCGAATGCTAATTTCACCCGTAGTACATACAATATTTTATGCACAACAAAATAACATTAATTATATGTTCAAAAGAAAAATATATATTTTAAGGTTATATGTCAAAATAACATTTTGTTAAATCAAGTATTCACAATAAACAAAAATTGTTATTTTATGTATGTATCCATAGGAATTATATTATTTCAGGGCCAAAAAGAAGTGTGTACGCCCGCTTTTAGGGCTAAAACACATGAATTTTGGCCCGATTGTGCATAAAATATATTTTGTAAATTTAAATTGGATTCTTCTCACAATTATTATCTGCTGCATTCATACATGGACAATATATACAAAGACACAAGACATGTTATTAAAATTGATATTTTATTTGTCATTTTATTTACTTGGCTTACTGTTTATCATATGATTTTATTTATTCTCCAGTGTATATTATATCATGCGCCATTTTAAACTGTGAAATTCTTGGACCAAATGCCATTCATGAAAGTACCCAAAAAATGTTTACACGCATTCTTTGAATGCTTGTAAAAGGGATCAAGTTGTACACAAAATAAAACAAAATAAACTTTCAAGAATAATTAAATCTAAATTTATCTTCATTGAGTTCTATGAAGTGAAGGTCAAAGATCTTCAACTGCTTTATGATTTCCTGCCAAGATGAATTATATTCCGATAAATCAATTCGCATCAAGATATGATTGACATTTTCAATGCCACTTCTTTCCTTTACAACTTCAACAAGGAAAACATAACTATAGCTACTTTTTCTTAAGACTTCAGTTACTAGAAAAGGCTGATTTACAAAGCCAAATTATGAATTTAGTTACAAATTTTAATATATGTCATTATTTTGTCAAAACAAACAGTCCAATTCTCAAAAGAGATATAGGGCCAGTTTTTCACCGATTAATGTTAATCATAAATTAAATAAATAAATATAAAATATCATCACGCCTTCTACCCATTACTGAGTGTGGCACTCTGCCAAAGCAGATCCCGGTAAGTGATATATTTATGCGCGTGAAGTGCGGTTACCAGCCGTCAATTCACGGCCTCCAACGATGTTAGTGATAGAGGAGCCACAGCGATAATTTTAATGTGGTGACATATAAAATGTTAGTGGAGGGGGATCTATAAAAGTAGTATTAATGTGGTGAAAATGTGTGTCGACAGTGGGAATCGAACCAGGGTTCTCAGGATCCACAGGCCGACTCGATACCACTAAGCCATTATCCCATATTTTTAGAACTATTTATCGTATAAAACTAGCGAGAATATCGTGGGTGTAAATTTATTTTAAAATCGCAATTTATTTGTTGCAAATTTAGTATAATTTATTTGATCGGTGAAAATGTGTTCCCAGTATTTAGCGATTTATGGTGGCAGTCTTGTTTATTATATTATTAAATGAAGCTTTTAAAAACAGTTCTATTTTGGTAATGTTGATATTAGAAAGTAGTTTATGATGATGGCACTTGTAAAAAAATGTTGTTTAGTGTATGAATCACTATCTGCTGCTGTGCATAACTAATTAATCAGGCAGTTTGTCTAGAAATAAACGGAGGATATGAACCGTGATAGTATATAAGGAATCCCGGATGTCCGCTATTCGTTTGTTTATTACTCATCATTTTTTAATTTGCGCTACAAGATAAACAGAAATAGAAATGACATTGTTACTACTTTATAATAAACTAAAGCGAAATAGAAATGAAATAATGCCACTCTAATGATTTAATTATAATTGAGTAAAATTCTCCTTAAATAAGTGTCAATAGCTGTATTTCATTTGCCACTTGGTTCACTTAAATCAGTTCAGATAAATTAGACAACTTGACTAAATGAAGTGAATTAAGCAAACTGATGCACTTAATGGAATGAATTACTTCAAAGTAAATTAGAATCGGTAATTCTAGTACTGGAAATAAAGTCAGGGAAGTAATCCAGCGAAATAAATAAGTGATCTGGTTCAGTAAATGTAAGTTAGAGCTGATCCAAATGGCAAATGGAATACGCCTTCTGTAGACGACTTTTGTGTCAAATCTTTCAGTTTATAAAAGGGTCATGGGATCGAAGTTGCCTATGGCACATAACAAAAATAAAAAGCAAATTTGGAATAAAATCAGATTTGAATTTCAGGGCCACCATAGCTTAGTTCCATTCATAGGTCAAATCCTGGTGGTATCACAATTTTTCTCTTTATAATTTAAAATTAAATAAATATATCATCACGCCTTTTAACCATTACTAGATGTGGCACTCTGTCAAAGCAAATCTCGGTAAGTGATATATTTATGCGCGTGAAGTGCTGTTACCAACCGTCAAATCACAGCCTTCAAGGATGTTAGTGATGGAGGAGCCACAGCGATAATTTTAATGTGGTAAAAATGTTTGTCGGCTGTGGGAGTCAAATCAGGGTTTTCAGGATCCACAGGCCGACTAGATACCATTGATCCACCTACCCTATAATTTAATTACTATTATTATGTATGGGGTTGGTGGCTCAGTGGTATCCAGTCAGCCTGTTGATTTAAGAATCTCGGTTCAATTCCCACAGCCGACAAACAATTTTCATCACATTAAAATTACCCATGCTCCACTAACATCTTTGAGAGTCATGATTTGACGACTGGTAACCGCACTTCACGCGCATAAATATATCATTTAGCGAGATCTGCTACGGCAGAGTGCCACACACTAAAGGATAAAAGGCGTGATGATATATTTATTTATTTTAAGTGTTCCCTGTATTTTATGGTAAAAACTATATATTTATTTATTTTATGCTACTCTGTACAACAGGAACTAAATCCCAATTACAGTACAGGGTCCGAACTCACCGCGCCGTACTGTAGTAGTTCATATACATATTTAGCTTAAGTGGGATTCGAACACGGTATCTCCGAATTCGAATGCCGTAACGCTGTACACACCACCGTACTGACGGATAAAGTTAGAATAAAATATGATGTATGTGAACATTTTTTGTTTAAATATTATTATATTTCCTCAAACTGAGATTGCAGTCACCATTAAACAAATATTTAATAAGAGAATTTCCCAGTTTGTATTTACCTAAAAGTATGTTTCAACCACGTGATCAAATATTATGAAACGTTATTATCTTTTTTAATAGTTTTTTCAGATATACCTCTGCTATTTACTTTTCTATTTTTATTCGGTGCTTCATGTATCAAGCTAACAACATTTAATCCTACCCTAATAAAATATACACACACCCTCACACATTACACACACACACACACACACACATGTATGTATTGATTACAGCAGCACAGCCTTCTACAATTGGTAAGCCACAAATAAATGTACGGAGTTTAATTACGCCGCCTACTATGTTTTAACAGTCGTAACAATGGCATTTGCACCTTAAGTCATATATTATTCAGCGGGGACCTCGAATGAATCATAAAATGCTTCTGTCTCTTTTCTGTTAAGACTTCTTGTCTTATGATGTAAGATTTGTTTTCTCAGAAACTGCAACTGTTTCTAAGATTAATTAGTTGTTGCAAATCTTTCATTTTAATCATTCTTATTTGAGACAATACTTCATAAATTTACTACACTAATAAATGCCCACCTTGCAGTTATTTTATTAAGTAATTTTATTGTAAATTTGAAGCTATGTAATAAGGCCCATGACCTGTTTAATTTATTCTAATTACATAAACAAATAATAGTAATTTATTTTGCTATACTCTATTCCAGTTAAGAATGGAGTAGGTGGCACTGTGTACGCGATTGGTTTACATGCTCATCCATAATACAGTATATAATATATATAATATATTTGTGGCTAGCTCAGTGGTATGAAGTGGGCCTGTGGATCCTGAGAACCCTGGTTCGATTTCCACAGGCGACAAACAATTTTCATAATTTCAAAAAACTGCCCCTGTGGCACCTCCACCACTAACATCGTTGAGGGCCGTGATTTGACGACTGGTAACCGCACTTCACACGCATAAATATATCACTTACCGAGATTTGCTTCGGCAGAGTGCCACACCCAGTAATGGATAAAAAGCGACCTATATTATTAATAAAAAATCATTAATAATATTTATATTTATGGGGTGGCTAGCTCGGTGGTATGAAGTCGGCCTGTGGATCCTGAGAACCCTGCTTCGATTCCCATAAGCGACAAACAATTTTCATAATTTCAAAAACTACCCCTGTGGCTCCTCCACCACTAACATCCTTTGGGGCTGTGATTTGACGACTGGTAACCGCACTTCACGCGCCAAATACATCACTTACCGAGATCTGCTTCGGCAGAGTGCCACACCCAGTAATGAGTAGAAGGCGTGATGATATATATTTTTTTATTTTTTATACGTACTATAAACTGTAAGTGACAGTTTTTAGGTCAAGAATGTAGTTTGGAAATCGCGGCCCGAAGGGTCAAGATTTCCTAAACATTCGCGACCTAAAAGAATCACTTACTGTTCGAAGTTAGTGAGATATTTTATTAGAAATAAATTGGAAGTTTAGATAAGATTTATTATTCTCTTAACAGATGTCGTTGGATGTCACTAATGTCAAATTATATCGTTTTTTTTTCAGTTCCCATGGATCCTTTCCTGTTCTTACTTTCATCCCTATCATTTTCTTCTCTTAATTATTAGAACGAACAATAATTTAATTTCTTACAAAGCCGTGGAAAAAAATTTCATATGAGCAATCAGTTTATCGGTAAATATTGTTTTTTTTTAACGACATTAAAAGTAAATACTTCAAACAAAAGTTGTACAAAATTAAATTCTGTATCTAAGTCAACTAGCTCATTTAGTGTAACTAGTTTAATAAACAGTAAAACTAGGTAATAACAAAACAGTTAATTTTACAGAAACATTTGTTTGTACGTAAAAGAGTAAATTATATGGAAATTTATCTGGCCTTACATTTTTCTGTGTAATGAATTTTAATTCATGAATTACATTAAAAAATTCAATTCACGTTACATAAATAAATAATAATTATAATTACTATCAGTTATATTCTCACAGTCATAATAGATTCAAAACTAAACAATCATGTTTTAACTTTTGTAAACTGGTAAATTAATAGTTTTAATTATCATGTCGCAACAAAATCAAAAGAGATAATAGATAACTAATATCTTGATTCATCATTGTTTACATTAAGATTAAAATAGGTTAAAAATTTAATAATTGGTTGCCCTTGAACTAAAAAAAATCTTGTTGATTGCCACTTATCTCTTCATAATGACAAATACTGAATCCATTTATTTCACATCAAAATTTTATACAGAAATTTTTTATTTAGAATAAAAATACAACACTTCTTCATGTACATACTTACATACCATCATGCTATGTTCTATCAAATGAGATAGCGCGAACCCTTGATTTTTTAGACTCGTCGTGCAATTTATCTTTGCTAAAATTCCTTTCTTACAAAAGCTTGTTTCATCTTTTGTTCACGCTACAAACTTTTAATCATATTCATTCATTTATTCCTAGGAATCATTAATTTCACCAATCTTTCATTCGACTAACTTATTCTAAACTTCTAAGCTTTTAAGAACATTCTCCTCAATCTGCTCTTCATATATCAACATATTCCAAATTCCGAATTAAATATACATACAATAATTATTTGTTTATTAAGGAAAGAACGTGAAATATTTTTTCTCGAATATGCTGTTTTATCTTCCGAGGCAAAAATGTTACTTTCTTCACGAGATATACATATAATTTTTTCAAAATTACTTGTGAAAATGACATTTTTCTGAAACCAACAAGAAAGTGCCTACTTTCCTGACCAATTTTAGTATGGAAAGTAGGTTTTTACAAAAACAGTCAAGTAAAGTACGTATTCCAGGCTACAACAAAAATAACAGTCTGGTAAAGTACAAAACTAATATACTATTCCCTCACTCATTTTAGTTGTGTTAGTTGCCATGAATATGACCAGAGCTGGGCAGTAGCTAGCTACTTTTGTAGCTTAGCTACTAGCTTAGCTACATTTGCCTTAGCTGTAGCTGTAGCTTAGCTAACTGTGAAAAAATATAGCTGTAGCTTGTAGCTAGCTACTTTTATTTCTATTAGCTTAAAAATAACAACTGAAGCTACTTTTAAAGCTACTTTTTGTAGCTTCAAGCTACTTTTTAAGCAGAAGGTCAACAAAGTACGCATGCGTACAAGCTAAACCCACACAAAATAATTATTTGTTGCCGGTTCTAACTGGCTCTAATACGCAAAAATACACAGTAGGTGCCAGATGGTATTTGCTATTTTTGATATTTATGTACGTAATAGTAAATTAACAGTCATTATAACAAAAGACATATGACAATGGCAAATTTAATTATTTCGCAATAATTTAAAAAAGTAGCTTTAAAATTTAACAGCTACTTTAACGAAAGCTTTTAGCTGTAGCTTAGCTATATTTTACAAAATATAGCTTATAGCTGTAGCTTAGCTACTTTTTTAAAGAATAGCTGTAGCTGTAGCTTAGCTACTTTATTTAAGTAGCTTGCCCAGCTCTGAATATGACGTACTTTTCTTTCCTAAGGTAGAAACATTAACTATCTTCCCTAGGGGCTAGTGACCCTAGGGATGAAAAATACAACTTTCTTTTTTTATTTTACTTTCTAACATGGCCGAGAAAATAAAATCCTCCATCAATCGTTTCTAAATTATTATTCTGTAAATCGCTTCAAACAAAAGATACAAAGAACTAAATACTCTCACCCCCACTACTTCAAATAAACAAATACATAAAGTTTAAAGTGTGTACCATTTGGCAACAATGTTCCCAACCAGCAGATTTCAACACTAATTCAATCAAACCAACAGCGAGATAATTGTTACATCCGGTATTGCACTACCCGTAACTAGTACACCATGGGCGACTAAACTTGAATTGAGAATCAAGGCGCCGTCGTTGTCATAGCAACGAGAAAAATAAGACTCTTTCTTGATGTTATTTTACGATTATAGTTTCCATGTACGAAAGAAATGACTTTTTTATTGCCGGCAAAAGTTAAATGTTTTATTTCTTGTCCGGTAAATTTTTGATACCGGGTCGTGTGATGTGGTCAATTTTTAAGTTAACTTCTGTTTTAGGAAAGCTATTAGTATGAACCTAAACATGTTCTCATTATAATTTCGATTAAAGTTAAGACAGGGTTTGGTTATAATTAAAACTGAGTTTAGTAAGTAATTTAGACGAGATTTTAGATAATTATGTAGGTTCAACAAGCAAAGATTAACTATAGTTAATTTTGTTTAAGGATTTTAAAATAAATAAATATATCATCTCGCCTTTTACCCACTACTGGGAGCAGTAACGAGATCAGGAATTAGGAAGAATCTGAATACTAAATTTTTAATCAAATATTTGTTGTCCGGTGGTACGGTTAACGTTATGGTATTCGAATCCAAAGATTCCTTATTCAAATCCCGCTTAAACTAAAAATATATGAACTACATACTGCAGCTTTCGAAAACTTGTTGCCAGGCAATAGTAACGAAAGCCCGTAGGGCTTGAGTGGCTATTGCCAAATGCCAACTAGTTTGAGAAAGATACTAGAGAATTATTTTCTAATTTATCCAACTCTCGAGTTATATTTAATTAGATTATTTTTTGACTTAGATGTTGAGGTCGATTCATCTAACTTAAAGATTTTGAACTGGGTCTATATCGATTGATTACTTATTAATGTATTCTTGGAAGTGGTTTCCAAAAGTTGTTGGTGTATTTCTGTATCTGAAATGGAACTAAATCGATTTTTTTCACACATTTTACTTGACGCGTTGACAGTTTTAAATAAATACCTATCATTTGTCACAAACAAAAAAGCACCTACAGAGATTATTCCCGGGAATAATCACGAAAGCTTTGTTCTCAGTATAATAATGACAGGATTGGTTAAAACGCAGACACGTGACATACAATGAAGCATTTCATTGGTTTTGAGAAACATCAAAAAGTAAATAAATAAATATATCATCACGCCTTCTACCCATTACTGGTGTGGCACTCTGTCGAAGCAGTTCTCGATAAGTGATATATTTTGCGCGTGAAGTGCGGTTACCAGTCGTCAAATCACGGCCTCCAAAGATGTTAGTGGTGGAGGAGCCACAGGGGTAGTATTTGAAATTATGAAAATTGTTTGTCGCCTGTGGGAATCGAACCACGGTTCTCAGGATCCACAGGCCGACTTCATACCACTGAGCTAGCCACCCCATAAAAAAAATAAAATCGCTATAATTGCACTAGTGCAATTATCATTTATTAATTCACTCATTTCCATGACAATGTTGTCAAATAATGAAACGCTATTGGTTGTTTCAAGTCGTGGGATAATATTGATACTAATTAATAAATTACATAAATTAAACTACAAAGATTCTCTGAACACTTGGTATACTTTTATACATGATATGGTGTACCCAGCATCTCTAAATCTACTTTTTGTGTCGCCGTGAACGTTATCACAGCAGTGGCGTACATTCCAGGCTAGTGGAGGGGGCACGTATGTTTGTTCAACCAGATGCTTCTTTGTTTATTGTCGGCACCAAGGTTTTTTATATTTTATTTCATTTGTTTTTGCTGTGGTGGTCTGTTCACGATGAGATTAGAGTGAACGTTGGATGTTATCTTCTGTATACTTGAATCTGAGATTATAATTTAGATGGATCTGTGTTAGTAATTACAGCAGTCCTAAATAAGTACGAGATTATGAAATTGTAACTTGAGATCGTGTTACATCTCTTAGATTTAAACGTAACATTTTTTATCCTTGTACTTTTTCTCTAGAATGTACAGGAAAGCTAATTTTCCCACATTTTTAAACTTCTATCTTTCGTATTTTTGTGCACACCCTGTATAAGATGACAATGTAAAATTGTCACAATTTAATTGTAATTCGATGCCATATGAAATATTGAAAGAATATCACATTTCTCTTTTTACTAT
The DNA here is from genome assembly GCA_911728475.2 of Pterostichus madidus. Classification (NCBI taxonomy): domain Eukaryota; kingdom Metazoa; phylum Arthropoda; class Insecta; order Coleoptera; family Carabidae; genus Pterostichus; species Pterostichus madidus. The sequence goes on along the minus strand of OU452307.1, from coordinate 40,138,107 downwards.
CACAACTGTGTTTTCTGTTAAAATATTTTTTGTTCTTCTCCGAAAAAAAGTAGTTCTAAAACCTGACCTAAATTTGAAGTTTAAACTAATTTAGTAATTCTCCGAGGTGTTAAAAGTTTTCGTGAATGTACGTTCTAAACTTGACACACATTCCACGTCAACTAATTCACAAGTTCAAAGGTCATTTTACTCATTTTCATTCAAGACCGAACATAAAACTAAACAACACGCCTTGTTCTTAACTTTACTTCTAGAATTATTACTTGTAAACTTCAATAACGTACCGACCATTTAACTACAAGAACTGTTATTTTTATATTCTTCATTAGAGCTAATTACAGACAGCACAATAGGCCGTTCCATAAAAATTTGATTATTATATATGTTAAATCTACGTACCGTACTTCACGCGCATAAATATATCACTTACCGAGATCTGCTTCGGCAGAGTGCCACACCCAATAATGGTTAAAAGGCGTGATGACATATATATATATTTATTTTATTTTATTTTTGAACATTTTTTAGCATTATTGTAACACATGTACAACTAAAATTTATATGCGTTTAATATTTCTTTGAACGCCGTACTGTTATGCCAATTCTGATTAATTTTGAAATTGTTATAAAATGATTCGGGTTGCACTATTAAATGGAATTAATTTCCTGTTATGCATATTAAATAATTTGCAAATATACATGAAGCAATAGTAGAATGATGTGAGCAAAATAAATATACTAATGATGTGGTTATAATAAGTCCGCAGACAAAATACTTGTTTTTATTTAACGTGTCGATGTTACGAGGTTATCAATTTATGTATGTCATTCATTTCAATTCGACAAAAATTTATTTTTAGATCTGATATCAAGCTTAATGTTAGTATAAAAATATTTATTAGGAAAAGATATTGTTTTGATTACATATTGAAGTTAAAAATAAGGTTTATGTCATTATATGGACAGAGTTGCTAATTTGTGTTTGAACTAGTTCAAAAAATAGAAAATTTTAAAAACATGGATCTATATGATTTAGACAACGAGAAATCGAATGCCGTAGAGCGCATCTTCATATCTCTTTTGGTTTTCGAGTTACAGCGATTTTTGATATTTAAAAAATCTCAACTTTGAAGGCCCATATCTCGAAAAGTAAAAGAGATATTGAAATGCGGTTTGAACGAGTGTATTTCTCGTGCTCCAGTTAACTTATACGTAAATTTTAAAAATTTTGAAAATTTTACATTTTTATTCAAAATTTTCTCTTGTCAATATTTCAAAAAGTTGAAAAAATAATTAAAATCTGTAAACACCAGTGAATTCCTCGCGTGAAAATACATAGGTATGCAAATTTTCAGAAATTTTGCTCGACGGATACAAATTTTAGAGCAGAAAAACAAAAAATGGCTAAAATTCGTAAAATTCTTAAGGGGTACCCCTTAAGAAATAATTAAAAAACAGTGATTTTTCGTTTTTTTATAATGAAAACTTTATCTGTGCGAATTTTTGACTGAAAATTTGCATACCTGTGTGTTTTCACGCGAGGAATTCACTGATGTTCACAGATTTTCATTTTCTTTTCAACTTTTTGAAATATTGACCAGGAAATTTTTTGAAAAAATATGAAAATTTTCATAATTTTCAAAATTTACCCATAAATTAATTGGAACACGAGAAATACACTCGTTCAAACCGCATTCCAATATCTCTTTTAGTTTTCGAGATATGGGCCTTCAAAGTTGAGATTTTTAAAAAGTAAAAAATCGCTGTATTTCGAAAACTAAAATATTTAGATATGAAGATGCGCTCAACGACATTCGATTTATCGTGCTCTGAATTATATAGAACCAGAATTCCATAATTTTCGATTTTTTGTACTAGTTCATATGAGAAATGAAGCATTTTCTACTATAAAGGAACTTACAGGTATTCTGTACATAGTAAAATATAATCTATTAATTCAGTTTTTTCTTTTCAAAATTTAATTTGCGAGTAACATATTAGATGATGGAACAAGACCCCCAAAAATAGATCTAAAATTATTTAAAATCGGCACTGATTAAGTAACAGAATAGGGAAGATATCATTCGAAACTTATTCAAATGTTTTGCCAAGTAACAAGTTCAATTGTCTTTAATTCATTTCTGAATTCTCAGCCTCCTTTTACAAGATCTAATATATTTTATTCTTTTCAAAGAAGAATTAATAATAAATTTATCTGGTAGATATTAGAGAATAGTACCAACCATCAAATGATAAATTCCCTAGCATAGTTTCATATCTGCACGTAGTGTTTCTGTGATATTTGTAACGTGTGGGTTTTCAAGGACTCTGCGATAGTTTTTTTTTTACGATTGTCCTCTGTTTTTTGCACGGACTTTTATTCGTTTACATACATGTTATTAATTTGAACCCACGCGGCACTGTATGTGTGTGGTAATTCGTGAAATGTCAATGCTGTTGACTATTTGATTTCTAAGTATTTGCTAGCATATTATGTTTTATTGACTGTAAATTGATACTAATGGTTCGTAAAACATTTTGTTTTTATAATGGTTCTTCATGAAATTGTTGACAGTGGAATTATGTAGAAAATATATTTTGTGAATTATTAGAAAACTACAGATAAGCTGTTATAAATAAATAAAATAAATAAATATAGGCTGTTTTTATACTTCGGGAAAAAATTCAAAGTACGTATAGTGTTTTTAATTATATTACAAAATTAAATGACAGACACAAAATTAAGTGCAGTTTACCAGAAATAATAGTTATTTATGTACCAAGGGTGAAAACAGGCATTTCTGGCCCGTTGCATGATTAATAGCACGAGGCGCAAAGCGCCAAGGGCTAATAACATACTCAGGGTCAGAAACGTTCACCCGTGGTACATACAATATTTTATGCACAACAAAATAACATTTAATTATATGTTCAAAAGATTAAAATATGTATATAGGTTATATGTCAAAATGACATTTTGTAGAACCAACCATTCACAAATAAAAATAAAATAAATATATCATCACGCCTTCTACCCATTACTGGGTGTGGCACTCTGCCGAAGCAGATCTCGGTAAGTGATATATTTTTACGCGTGAAGTGCAGTTACCAGCCGTCAAATCACGACCCCCAAAGATGTTATTGGAGGGGGAGTCGCAGGAGTAGTATTAATGTGGTAAAAATTTTTGTCACCAGTGGGAATCGAACCAGAGTTCTCAGGATCCATAGGCCGACACGATAACCACTGTGCCACCTACTCGATAAGTATTCATAATAAACAAAAATTGTCATTTTATTTATATATCTATAGGAATTTTTTTTGGTCCATGGGCCAAAAAGAAGTGTTTAAGTTTGCTTTTTAGGGCTAAAACACATGCTTTTCGGCCCAGTTGTGCATAAACATTTTTAGTGCCACTGGTTCGGTAGTTAAACATTGCAGTAGTTAATTTATTCATTATATTAGAAAAAGATGGCATTTCAGAACTGCATATCAACAGCTAAAGTTTCACAAATACTTTTTCTGATACTGTAATTTAAACCGTTCAAAAGTTAATTTTATTTTGTCTTGTGTGGAAAGCGCGCTAACCATTGTGATAAAGAATAAAATAAAATAAAGACTTACTTATTCTAATTCGAATCCAGTCCACAAGAAAATATCTCGACCAACATTCAAACATGTTAACCATATGAACATTCTCACCATTCTCACCTCTTTAAAAAATAAAACACGCGCAGTACAACACAAAAACATTTTAACACGTTCAACACACACACGTCAGAAAACACAAACACACTGAAATATACACAATACTATTTAGACTAGTGTACAGTATGCCAATCATGCTAAAGAACTAAACAAACCAGAGGCGTATCGCAATTATTCACAGGAATACTATTTAATAATAAATAAACATAAAAATGTCAATAAGTCCGGTTTCATTTGTTTAAATTAGTTGATATTTTGCTGAAATGTAGTTTAATATTGACAAATCCTACGCTGAAAACCGCACTGAAATATCTATCTTAGTTTTGAAGATATAGCTGATTGAAAATTGTTAGCAGGAAATTTTCAAAGTTACTTTACTGCCATCCGGCGCAAAATTTTGTACTCAATTTTATTTTGTAAGAACAAGTAATCTATGCCAAATTTAATAGTGCAAACAGAATTAAAATAACTTCAGTAATTTTCTAGATATAGCACGACAAATATTTTAGCAGGAATGAAAAAAAAATTGGTTGTACATCACCTAACGTTTTTTTCATTAAATATTGTTCTATATATCATACTCAAGTAGTGCAAGTCAAAATTAGGTCCATCAAGGGTATGATTCCTTAAAATTTTGATTCTATAAAATTTGCAAAATTTCAATATATCATCACGCCTTTTACCTATTATTGGGTGTGGCCCCTCTGCCGTAACAGATCTCGGTAAGTGCTATATATATGGAAATTAAGTTCAGTCACTTCACGGCCTCCAAATATGTTAGTAAAGTAAGAGCCCCAGGGGTAATTTTAATGTGAAATAAAGTAGAATTTATAAAATAAATAAAATATATCATCACGCCTTCTACCCATTACTGGGTGTGGCACTCTGCCGAAGCAGATCTCGGTAAGTGATATATTTTGCGCGTGAAGTGTCAAATCACGGCCCCCAAAGATGTTAGTGGTGGAGGAACCACAGGGATATTTTTTTGAAATTATGAAAATTGTTTGTCGCCTTTGGGAATCGAACCAGGGTTCTCAGGATCCACAGGCCGACTTCATACCACTGAGCTAGCCACCCCATCTACTAGTTAAATGTATCTAAATACACCCCTGTACCTTACAAAACAAAACAATAAATAATAAGCATCTCCTTGTTAATTTTTCCTCAATGTCACATGACGCAGTCTCGCACTGTGCCATCTAATTAACACTTGACGATCTGTGCGGGTAGGTCACGTGTTTGTCGCCCCGTGACGTCACAGACGTCGCCAGCATCGCGGCGCCTAGACGGTCAGGAATCGAACTAAACTCACACACACACATACCAGTGTGGTATATGATCTGTATTATACAAGATTGCGTGACATGATGTTGTTGAGGAAAATGTGATAAAATTCGATGAGGTTTGAAACAAAAAAGGATCATTTATCAGGAGGTTATTATCTGTGAAATGTATATAGGGGATGAAACAATCATCTTTATTTTCATTCAGTTTGACCTTAATTTTATTTATTTGGGAAATTGTGTGTGACAGAGCTGTCAGGATGACTTTACATATTTTTCGTTGTAGCAGGTGCTCTGCATTTGCAGATCTTGCTAAATATATACACACATATCTATAAATAAATAAAAAATATATCATCACGCCTTCTACACATTACTGGATGTGGCACTCTGCCGAAGTAGATCTCGGTAAGTGATATATTTTGCGCATGAAGTGCGGTTACCAGCCGTCAAATCACGACCCTCATAGATGTTAGTGGTGGAGTAGCCACAGGGGTAGCTTTTGAAATTATGAAAATTGTTTGTCGCCTGTGGGAATCGAACCAGGGTTTTCAGGATCTACAGGCCGACTTCATACCACTGAGCTAGCCACCCCATATATATACATCTGTATTCATTAATTCATTCTGTAATTAATATTATATCATCCACATTCATAATTCCTTTCATACAATTTCGTCTCATCTTTTGTTCTTGAAACAAATCTTCAATCATATTCATTCATTTATTTCTAAATCGTCAAAGCAATCTTTCACCCTCAATTTAATTAACTTGCATCTGTATTCCTTAAATTTATCCTATAACTAATAAAATATCATCTACATACACAATTTCTTTCAAACAACCTTGTTTTATTTTTTGTTCTTGTAACAAATCTTCAATCATATTCATCCATTTATTTCTAAATTGTCAGTGCAATCTTTCACCCTCAATTTCATTAGCTTACATCTCTATTTATTAGATTCATCCTATAACTAATAAAATATCATCCACATTCATAATTCCTGTCATACGAGCTCGTGTCATCTTTCGTTCACGCAACAAACCTTCAATCATATCCAGCCATTCATTCTTAAATCATCCACATAAATTTTCACTCTTAATTTCTGCAATATACACCTATTTTACCAATCTTTCAATCCTTAATTTGCTAAAGGTTATTGTGCATCGTATCAAATAAAGGGATGTGCCACAAGGCACAGCATAATAATTTCCCGGCCACAATTTTCCGAAAACAGATCCATATTTCCATTTCCACCCGCGGAGTATCCAAATAAAAACAATAATATGAATAATGCGTCTGGCATCGAACGTGCTGTGGATGTGCTGATGCGCGATCGTATTCTGTTTATTCACAAGCGACAGTGTGTTGTTTGTTGCCATGTATATACACAGCATACACGCCCTGCGATACGTTACTCGTTCACCCATTGGATATTTCCGTTTTCATTTGTTTTCATGGGAAATCAATGGGTACTCTTGATATGAATGAACCTAGCAAATTGTTCAAATGAAAACAGATCGGGAATTGAAACGCAATTGAGATAGAACTGTATAAATATAAATGGTTACATGTTACACCAGAAGTTCACAAACGGTGGCGGTCGAAAAACTACAAACACAAATTTGTTCACATATTTTAGACTAACAAAAAAATTTGTGGTTACCAACCGTCAAATCACGGCCCCTAAAGATGTAAGTGTAGAGGGAGCCATAGGGGTAATTTTAATGTGGGTAAAATTGTTTGTCGGCTGTGGGAATCGAACCCAGGTATACTCAGTATGAGGGATCTGACGAAAAAGACAAAATTTAAATATCGTTTTAACAGTTCATTAATTGATCAATTTAAAATAATAATAAAAATAAATAAATAAATATATCATCACGTGAGCCTTTTACCCATTACTGGGCGTGGTTCTCTGCCGAAGCAGATCTCAGTAAGTGATATATTTATGCACGTGAAGTGTGATTACCAGCCGTCAAATCACGGCCCTCAAAGATGTTAGTGGAGGAAGAGCCACAGGGGTAATTTTAATGTTGTGAAATTGTTTGTCAGCTGTGGGAATCGAACGAGGGTTCTCAGGATCCACAGGCCGACTCGATACCACTAAGCCATTATCCTATTACAAAAAATATCGTCTTGACGATTCATTAATTGATAAATCAAGAAATAATTAAAGGCGGTAATAAAAAACAACGAATAATAAAACAATTGTAAACATACTGTATCCAAAAATAGTTTCCGCACAAAATAAAATAAACAATGTGAAGCATAAACACAAAGATTTATTTATCTGAAAGTTGAAGCGCACCTAAAAAAGAAAAATGACCTTTTAAAATCTCCATGGCACGTGCGAATTTGACTTTGCAATTTGCATATTGAACAAATGACGCACAAAAAACATCTGCTTGAGCTATGACCACGCTTACTGGATGTATTTACAAATTTTGTCAAAAGCTTCAATATTTGTCAATTCATGTTTGAACAGCGCATTTCGATTACTTTATTTATTATATGTAAACAGATTTAAAGATGATGTAAATATAAACAAACTTTTACGATGCTCTAAATATTATTTCAAGAAAATTCTGCATGCCGAAAACTTTTTTACGCGTTAATATCATTACTAACATTATTTTATTTGGCTTTCTTGATCAGTTACAGGCAGTTTCATAAAACGGATTAGCGCCAACACCGTTTATAATATTATCTATAACTCTGTTTCAAATTAAGACAGATTCAAGAAATGAATCAAATTTGATGCTAATTAACACTCTTTTTAACTCAAGTTAAAATAAACTTGTTTGCGTTGGAAAAGAGTTAAAAACGAAATAAAAAATGGTGTTAGCGCTAATCCGCTTTATGAATCTGCCTGGTAAGGTCAAGGGCGAGGTTTACAAAGGGCTGTTCTGAGCGGGATTCAAACCCGCGATCTACGGCGTGCAATGCCCAGCAACTATTACGCTAGACGCTTGACTACCCTGACCAGTATTATTATTATTGTTCTTTATGTATTACATCTATGGGGGCCGTAATTTGACAGCTGGTAGATACACTTTTCGATAAATAAATATTTCCTCTACCAATATCTGTAGAAATACATACATATCATCACGCTATATCCCATCAAATGGGGTAGCACGAACCCTAAAATCATTCATAAAATATTCACTCATTAAATTCATCAAATAATCAGCCCTCGTCAAACATTTTCATCCAAACACACCACCCTCACTTTAACCACATTCATAGATCCATATAAACTCATTTATTTATCACACTTGAAATCATTTATCACACAACAAACCTTCAATCACATATATCCAATCACTCCTATTCACTTATCATTCATCTTCTTTCTTCGACGTACATAACATTTATTATTATTATTATTTATTATGTATGGGGTGGCTAGCTCAGTGGTATGAAGTCGGCCAGTGGATCCTGAGAACCCTGGTTCGATTCCCACAGGCGACGAACAATTTACATAATTTTAAAAACTACCCCTGTGGCTCCTCCACCACTAACATCTTTGGGAGCCGTAATTTAACGACTGGTAACCGCACTTCACGCGCAAAATATATCACTTACCGAGATCTGCTTCGGCAGAGTACCACACCCAGTAATGAGTAGAATGCGTGATGATATATATATATATTTTTTTAATTATGTAAAAATAATACAACTATAGTCCGTTCCGTAAAAAATTACAGCATGGTTGAATAGAATAGAAAATATTTCATCTTGATTCTGATTGGCTAAGCAAACTGTCATTTTGTAATCTCTCAGCGAAACAATTCTAAATATGAAGAGTAAATTCTTGTTGTAAATTTCTTTCTTTCTGTTTCATTACCTTTCCCAAAAATTAAAACTTCACCCTCTTATAATCCATCATAATTTACACCCTCGAAATATTCATAAATTTTAAACACCACATGCAAAGATTCCCACATTTAGCTCACGAAGTCGCGTTTCGAAGACGTAAAAAAACCATAAATACTTTTATTCGCCTCGTTTCCTCTGTCTCTGACACGCTTTATATCATCAAGAAGAAAAAAATGCCATCAAAACGCGAAGAAGATATAAAATACAACCGATAAAACAAAAATAATTTGACTTACAGGTTTTTGTTTCAGGAATATGCATTTGTTTGTGATTTAGGAACTTACCTGAAACAAAAGAAACATACGAATAAATAACTAGAACATTTTTAGTGTCACAGGTGAAATACAATTTTATACGTCATGTCAAATATCATGACAGTAACGTCTTCGATTTTATTTGTAATACACATATTTACATTTCAATATATGTCAAGAAACGTTAACATATTTCGTTCGTTTAAATGTAATTGTAAAATTGTTTGCCATGGAATCATCTGTTAAATGAAAAAATATCGCTTCGAGCACGAATTACATTTTTCTGAAACCGACAAGAAAGTGTCGACTTTCCAGATCAATTTGTAGTAGTATGGAAAGTAGATAGTTACAAAAACTGTGAAGTAAAGTATGTATCCAAGGCTACAACAAAAATAACAGTCTGGTGAAGTACAAAACAGTCTGGTCAAGATTTTACCTGACTGTTATTTTTGTTGCAATCTGCTGTCAATACAATTCGTATAAAAAAAAATTACATTTTGATTTATGATTAAATATTCAGAAAAAATAGTATACATAATACGTCGGGAAAGTGTTTTTACTTACTTAGCGGATTAAAATACTCGGCTTGCGGCCTTGTATTTCATACAACCGCTTCGTCAAGTAAAATATTACTTTCCTGACTTATTATGTAATATACTGTTATCTGATGTTGTATAATAAATTGACAATTGTAGTATTTGCAATTATAATTTAATTAATTACTAATATATTAGAAATAACGCTCAAAACAATTTTGCGAATTTGAAAATATATTTATTTTTGTTAGCTAGCTCAATGATATCAAGTCGGTCTGTAGATCCTTAGAACCCTGGTTCGTTTCCCACAGGCGAGAAGCAATTTTCACCATTTAAAAAAAACTACCTCTGTTCCTCACCACTAACATCTTTGGGGGCCGTGATTTGACAGCTGGTAACCGCACTTCATGCGCAAAATATATCACGTACCGAGATCTGCTTCGGCAGAGTGCCACACCCAGTAATGGGTAGAAGGCCTCGTATTTCAAACATCCTGTTTCGTCCAGTAAAATATCACTTTCCTGACTTATTATATAATATAAATAAAATAAATATAAATATATCATCACTCCTTCTACCCATTACTGGGTGTAGCACTCTGCCGAAGCAGATCTCGGTAAGTGATATATTTTGCGCGTGAAGTGCGGTTACCAGTCGTCAAATCACGCCCCTCAAAGATGTTAGTGGTGGAGGAGCCACAGGGGTAGTTTTTGAAATTATGCAAATTGTTTGTCGCCTGTGGGAATCGAACAAGGGTTCTAACGATCCACAGGCCGACTTCATACCACTGAACTAGCCACCCCATAATATATAATATACTATTATTTATTTGTTACTTTACATAACAGGAACTTAATCCCAACTACAGTATAGCTTATACTAGAATCTGGACTTAGTACAGTCGTATTTTTACCTACAGAGTGATCAAAAGGAATTGTTACAGTTGGCAATAAAAAAAACTACTTGAAATTGGTAAGCCTGATACATAAATTCATTTCCTGTTGTTGACAGTGACATTTAAAATTTAAATTTGAGTACATTTATTATTACATTTATATCTAAAGTATTTCTATTACTTAAAAAATCAAAATTCTATTAGCTGTCAGACTCCTGACATAACCTATTTGTATTTATTAGAAATGTCAAATAGCATTTCCGCCTTTATCTGACGTCGTGCCAACTGTGGAATAAAAAGATCTCTGGAATTGTATTGCCAACTATAACAATTCCTTTTGATCACCCTGTATAAATTGAAGGCTCAGTGGTATAGAGACGAAATGTGTATTTGAGAATCTGGGTTCAATTCCTATAATTGACAAACAATTTTCCCTACATTAAAATTATCCCCGTGGAGGGCCATGATTTGACGGCAGGACACCGCACTTCATGCTCATAAATATATCACTTACTAAGATGTGCTTTGGCAGAGTGCCACATCCAGTAATGGGTAAAAGGCGTGATAATATATTAATATTATACTGAAGTCAACAGTTTTGGAGCCGCAGTAAATATTTTGTGCATATATCATAATTAGCGTCAAAAACAAATGACGATACAATGACAAATGATTTACTAATTAAAAACAAAATAACGACAAATTATTTTATAATTTTTTTATGTAAAAAATTTGTCTCATTATTTTATCATCGTATTTGTTTTTCTCAATTTACTCAACTTTTGCTAATTAACTTCATCAAACTTCTTAATTTCATTAACGCTGTTTGAGTTTCGCTTGTTTACTGTCACTCAGTCATTTACATTCTATCTCTGTCTAACTTGATAACTTGTTCATTTATGAAAGGTGATATAATGAACTCTTAAATGTCAGGGCACGTAGAATATTTTCCGATAATTTTTAAGCATTTAATCTGATTAGTCTAATAACGGAAAACAAGTATATTGGAACCTTTTTAATTATTTTTTAATTGGATTACGGTTGTTTTTATGTAATCCAATCCCCGAACACGGATTAAATTTAAAATGAACTTGAAACAATTTTAATATTATAACAAGGGTAATTTTTGCCTGCTAGAATCTGCAATTGCAGAGTTGCTACATTCAGAATTTGTTTTACAGGGTGTTTCAATGCTTCAGGAATAAAAGTAAATACTATATAAAATAAAATAAATATATCATGACGCCTTCTAGCTATTGCTGGGTGTGGTACTCTGTCGAAGCAGATCTCGGTAAGTGATATATTTTACGCGTGAAGTGCAGTTACCAGCCGTCAAATCACGGCCCTCAAAGATGTTAGTGGTGGAGGAGCCACAGGGGTAGCTTTTGAAATTATGAAAATTGTTTGTCGCCTGTGGGAATCGAACCAGGGTTCTCAGGATCCACAGGCCGACTTCATACCATTGAGCTAGTCACCCTATAGTAAATACTATATAAAATAAAATAAATATATCATCACGCCTTCTACGCATTACTGGATGTGGCACTTTGCCGAAGCAGATCTCGGTAAGTGATATATTTTGCACGTGAAGTCCGGTTACCAGTCGTCAAATCACGGCCCCCAGAGATGTTAGTGGTGGAGGAACCACAGGGATAGTTTTTTGAAATTATGAAAATTGTTTGTCGTCTGTGGGAATCGAATCAGGGTTCTCAGGATCCACAGGCCGACTTGATGCCATTGAGCTAGCCAGCCCATAGTAAATACTATATAAAATAAAATAAATGTATCATCACGCCTCCTAACCATTACTGGATGTGGCACTTTGCCGAAGCAGATCTCGGTAAGTGATATATTTTGCGCGTGATGTGCGGTTGCCAGCTGTCAAATCACGGCCCCCAAAGATGTTAGTGGTGAGGGACAGAGGTAGTTTTTTTTTTAATGGTGAAAATTGTTTGTCGCCTGTGGGAATCGAACCAGGGTTCTCAGGATCCACAGGCCGACTTGATGCCATTGAGCTAGCTATCAAAAATATATATTTTCAAATTCGCAAAATAGTTTTGTGCGTTATTTCTAATATACTAGTAATTACTTAAATTATAATTGCAAATATTACAATTGTCAATTTATTTATTATACAACATCAGATAACAGTATATTACATAATAAGTCAGGAAAGTGATATTTTACTTGACGAAACGGTTGTTTGAAATACGAGGCCTCAGGCCGAGTATTTTAATCCGCTGAGACAAGTAAAAACACTTTCCTGACGTACAGAGTGATCAAAAGGAATTGTTACAGTTGGTAATAAAAAAACTACTTGAAATTGGTAAGCCTGATACATAAATTCATTTCCTGTTGTTGACAGTGACATATAACATTTAAATTTGAGTACATTTATTATTACATTTATTTCTAAAGTATTTTTATAACTTAGAAAGTCAAAATTCTATTACGAGTAGCTGTCAGACTCCTGACATAACCTATTTGTATTTATTAGAAATGTCAAATAGCAATTCCGCCTTTATCTGACGTAGTGCCAACTGTGGAATAAAAAGATCTCTGGAATTGTATTGCCAACTATAACAATTCCTTTTGATCATCCTGTATTATGTATACTATTTTTCTGAAACCGTTTAATTTAATCAACAATTAATCATAAATAATTCAAAGTGTTCATATATTTTTTTATGAATTGTACTGACAGGAGACTATGTATCCAAGGTTACAACAAAAATAACAGTCAGGTAAAACCTTTACCAGTCTGTTTTGTACTTTATCAGACTATTATTATTTTTGTTGTAGCCTTTGATACATACTTTACTTGACTGTTTTTGTAAAAACCTACTTTCCATACTAAAATTGGTCAGGAAAGTAGGCACTTTCTTGTCGGTTTCAGAAAAATGACTATTCGTTGTGTTTACAATAATAATTTAATTATTAATATATTTATGTAGTTAAAAGCTGATATATTTATTGACATTAACATAATTTCTACTGTTAATATTTCTCGTACCACATTTTAGAAGATAGAATAATCTCATAAAAACTGATAAAAAATAAGCAATAAAAATAAGAATTAATCACTTTGAATTTCATAATTTTTTATCACATTCGCTGACACCACCAACAAAATATTTGCAAACTAGTTTCTCAATGACCCAAAAGTATCTGTGTCAAAAAAGGGAAAACAATTTGAAAAATGCGGCCCGAATTTTACAGTTAGAATAAAAAGTATACTTTCCTTAACCGCGCGAGCACCACGTGACTGAGAATTCAACTCAATCAAAATACTAATTAAATTTCTCTGTAAGTAAATTGGTCCAAGAATAGTGGAGTGAATTCCAAATGAAATCGTGTGAGGAAAAAGATAAATGAAAAAGAAAATACAATGTAGCGATAGCTATTAGTTAAATGCTAAATAAAGTCACACTAAATGATTTAATATTCTTATGAGTTTTGTTGTTCGTGAGAAAAAAATAAGAGTGGTATAATTAAATTTGAAATATTTATATGAAAGAGAAAATCGATTACATGCCAAGAGCAGCTTGAGAGAAATTGATACATATTAAAGTTACTCTTCTATTACAAGCTTTATGTTTGGATGAATTCAAGTTAAATGACCTTTAGGTCATGTTTGAGTCATGTATTAAGAGTTACTCAAAGAGAATTTTGATGTACAGGATGGACAATAAAATAGTAAATAAATAAATATATCATCACTCCGTCTACCCATTACTGGATGTGGCACTCTGCCGAAGCAGATCTCGGTAAGTGATATATTTTGCGCGTGAAGTGCGGTTACCAGTCGTGAAATCACGGCCTCCAAAGATGTTAGTGGTGGAGGTACCACAGGAGTAGTTTTTGAAATTATGAAAATTGTTTATCGCCTGCGAGAATCGAACCAGGGTTCTCAGGATCATAAATATGCCACCGGTAAATATATCGTGATTGTCAACACACGCCTTCTACCCATTACTGGGTGTGGCACTTTGCCGTAACAGATCTCGGTAAGTGATATATTTATGTGCGTGAAGGGCGGTCGGTTACCAGCCATAATCATGGCCTCTGAGGATTTTAGTGCAGCGGGAGCCACAAGGGTAGTTGTAAGGTGGTGAAAATAGTTTCTCGGCTGTGGGAATCGAACTCGGGTTCTCAAATCCACAAGCTAACTTAATAGTACTGAGCTACCTACCCCATAAAATAAAATAATAATAATAAAGTACGTGTCTATTTGCTATCAAAAATGTCTAAATTACTTTATAAATAATTCAAATAAATACTATTTTGAAATATAATTTTTCTACTACCGAGCAGAAAATAGACTTTTCTGTCAGTTGAAAGCAGAAAGTTGACAATTGCCGCTCGATAAGCGTCAATCTACAAGTGTATCTTTGTATACGTGGATACATGAAAACTGTCACCTGAATTTCCGAACAGAAAAACTCAAAAATTATTTTTCAAGCGTTTCTAAATATGGTCGTACTAAAAATATGCACCTCGAGCAGAAAGTGTCTCCATACGCGAGCGGTAATAAACTACTTTCTGTTCTCGGTACACAAATAACTATTGTGAACATTTGAGTATGATAAAGATAAATAGTTCATCTTGATGACGAAATAATCAAGTTATTCTAAAACTAGTATAAGTATGTAAGTAATTAGGGTAGATGGTAGTAAATCATCTGGTTCTGTGTAGTTCTCACAACTCTGTTAAGTTTATATCTTTGCATAACATTCCTGAATTCTTGTTTCAATCATACTTCTGCTCGTGGTGACCTCTTAATCTTTCAATCATAATTCCACATTCTAACAACCTTTCAAATGACCAACGATGTATTATCCATTCTTATTATCTCATACAATTATTGTGCACTTCAAGGAAATAATCACAGAACACTGACAATATTAACAATATTTAAATAACCATTGCTTTCCTGATTACAAGGGAAAAAAACTTCAAATAAAAGTTGTATGCCCGGTTTTATAAAGGATTTAATAAAGTTTCCATAGAATGAAACCCTAATTTTCAATTATGGAATGAATACATTCTGCAAAACTGTACGGTAATATTCTTTCACTAGTGATGAAATAGCCACACGTGGCGACAACCAGAAGTAGTTAAGAAAATCATTTAAAAAAAAATAATTTTTAAATAAATATATCATCACGCCTTCTACCCATTACTGGGTGTGGCACTCTGCCGAAGCAGATCTCGGTAAGTGATATATTTTGCGCGTGAAGTGCGGTTACCAGTCGTTAAATCACGGCCCCCAAAGATGTTAGTGGTGGAGCCACAGAGGTAGTTTGTGAAATTATGAAAATTGTTTGTCGCCTGTGGGAATCGAATCTAGGGTACCAGGGTTCTCAGGATCCACAGGCCGACTTCATACCACTGAGCAAGCCACCCCATAAAGACTCATAATAATAAACAATTATTGTAATTGAAGAATTTGCAGCAAGGAGAAATCCCCATTTTTTTCAATAAAATGAAGATAGTAATATACTCTTGTATAAGTTTTTGCAAATGGCGAGAACTCGCAAAACAGTTTCTGTGTGCTCATGGCACAATATTCGTAAATAAAAATAAATAAATATATCACGCTTTCTACCCATTATTGGGTGTGGCAGTCTGCCGAAGCAGATCTCGATAAGTGATATATATTTGCGCGTGAAGTGCGGTTATCAGCCGTCAAATCACGGCCCTCAAAGATGTTAGTGGACGGAGAGTCACAGGAGTAGTATTAATGTAGTGAAAATGTTTGTCGCCAGTGGGAATCGAACCAGGGTTCTCAGGATTCACAGGCCGACACGATAACCACTGTGCCACCTATTCGTAGAACACCTAAACTATTTTCTCTTGGTGTACGTGCGCTATCAGAGGACAAATGGTAGAAAATAAAGGGACTGGACGTTTTGAGATATGTTTCCTTGATTGTACACAAAATAATTGCGCAACAAAGATACTTTTGAACCGCGGCTACAAAATATTAAGTACGCCGCTTGCCGCTTGCTAGATAAACGCTTATTAAAATTCATTAAAACAGCTGACTAACGATCATTGCATTTTACAACAGCTTGAAGGACATACAGCACAGGATTCTGTAAATATTACACATTTTTATGCTATCGTTTGTTTATTTATTCAAATCTGTACCGCACGCTAGCGCTAAATCTGTTTTAATTTAAATGAATAACTACATTTGATATCTGCGCTACTTCGAAGTAATTGTGATATACTAAAGTCGTCTTTAACATCAATTGTTTTTAGCCAGTCACAGTTAATAATTGTACAATTGACTTGAGTTGCTGTTAGTGGCAGATAAGACAAGCTTTTGTTCGTTTGCAACACCATATACCCTTGACACAACTGATATTATTCTTCTCGATCAAGTAAGAGCAAATCAAATATTATTGGGTGGTCCAAAAAGATCCATATTTGCTACTCTACACAACAGGAACTTAATACTAATTACAATAGCTTGTATGAGGTTTGTCGGCTTTGGGAATCGAACCAAGGTTCTCAGGATTTACAGGCCGACTTGATGCCACTTGATGGATAAAAAAAGTGTGATGATATATTTATTTACAGAGTAAGTGGTTAAGTAGTATCGAATCGGCCTGTGGATTTAAGAATCCAGGTTCGATTCCCAGAGTTGACAAATAATTTTCACCACATTTAAAACAACCCCTGAGACTTCCCTTCCATTAAATCTTTGAGGCCGTGATTCATATTTCTTCTTATGAAGTGCAGTTACCAACCGTCAAATAACGCCACCAAAGATATTAGTGGGGATACTTTTTATAAAATAAATAAATAAATAAATAAATATAGCATCACGCCTTCTATCCATTACTGGGTGTGGCACTCTGCTGAAGCAGATCTCGGTAAGTGATACATTTTGCGCGTGAAGTGCGGTTATCAGTTGTCAAATCACGGCCCCCAAATATGTTAGTGGTGGAGGAGCTACAGGGGTAGCTTTTGAAATGATGAAAATTGTTTGTCGCCTGTGGGAATCGAATCAGGGTTCTCAGGATCCACAGGCCGACTTCATACCACTGAGCTAGCCACCCCACTTTTTATTTAGTGCAAATTGTGGGTTTTGAACCCGGATTCTTAAATCCACACGTCGACTTAATACTACTGAACCACTTACCCCATAAATAAATATATCATCACACTTTTTTTATCCATCAAGTGATATATCAAGTCGGTCTGTGAATCCTGAGAACCCTGGTGCAATTCCCAAAGACGACAAACATTTTCAACACATTAAAATTACTCTTGTGGCTTCCCCACCACTAGCACCATTGGGGGCCGTGATTTAACGACTGGTAATCGCACTTCACGTACATAAATATATCACTTACCGAGATCTGCTTCGGTAGTGTACCACACCAGTAATGGGTAAAAGGCGTGTTGATATATTTATTTATATTACTTTTATGGGGTGGCTAGCACAGTGGTATGAAGTCGACCTGTGGATGCTGAGAACCCTGGTTCGATTCCCACAGGCGACAAACAATTTTCATAATTTCAAAAGCTACCCCTGTGGCTCCTCCACCACTAACATCTTTGGGGGCCGTGATTTGACTACTTCACGCGCAAAATATATCACTTACCAAGATCTGCTTCGTCAGAGTGCCATACCCAGTAATGGGTAGAAGGCATGATAATATATTTATTTATTTTACTTTTATCCATTATCTGGTGTATGGCATTATGCCGTAGCAGATCTCTGTAAGTAATATATTTATGCGCGTGAAGTGCAGTTACCAGCCGTCAAACTACGATCTGAAACATGTTTCGATTATGGTGAGCCTATTGTAGTTGCAGACAAACTGTCGCCCGTGCGGTGAACGTCCTACCACAAGAGCTTCTACCTCTTACTTCACAGTAATGTTAACCACGAATGCAAATTTTCCACGTCACCTAAATAATATACAACCTGGTATAAAAGAGCAGTAAACGCTAAAAATAAAAACGCGTCCCTCAACAAGTTAAGAGTGCTGTGCTAGCTGGATGTAAACTTCCTGTCGCGCTGTCTCTCTCGCACACCAGTACACTCCGTGTAAAATACAACCGTCTATCTTCCTCTCAACCATCACTCAATTCAAATGATTTATTAATGATCAACGAACGTGCATCTATGATGTATTGCCCAGGAAGTTGCGGAAAAGAATTACGGACATGTTTCACTTATATTTACGTTATGAACAAGAAGAAAATTACTTGCTTTTGTTTACAAAATAAGTCAACTTTGAAAGTTTAATTACTTCATACAAATCATAATAAATATATCATCACGCTTGCTACCCTTTACTGGATGTGACATTCTGCCGTAACAGATCTTGATAAGTGATATATTTACGCGCGTAAAAAGCGAATACAATTCGTCAGATTACGGCCCCCAAAGATGTTAGTAGAGAAGAAGACACAGGGAACATTTTAATATTTAAATAAATAAATCAAATAAATATATGATTACGCCTTTTACCCATTACTGGGTGGACACTGCCGTAGCAGATCCCGGTAAATAATATAATTATGCGCGTGAAGTACGGTTACTAGGCGTCAAATCACGGCCCCTAAAGATGGCCTGTATAATATAAAATGTATTGTAATGGTGATTTTTTTTTTCGATTTGAACATTTCAATAAATCTTCATAAACATACTAAATAATTTACAATAATAGAAGGGGTAGGTGGCTCTGGTATCGAGTCAGCCTGTGGATTTGAGAACAATTGACAAACAATTTTCATCACATTAAAACTACCTCTGTGGCTTCTCGTCATTTTTGGGGGGGCGCGATTTGCTAGCTAGTAACCGCACCTCACTTATCGAGATCTGCTACGGTAGAGTGCCACACCCAGTAATGGATAGAAGGCGTGATGATATAGTTATTTTTATTTAAATTGAACGCTCTGTATAGGGTAAGAAAGTACAAAATATGATTGTGTATGAATGGTTCCCATTTTACTATAAGCTACTGTATGGGATGGCTAGCACAGTGGTATGAAGTCGGCCTGTGGATCCTGAGGTCCCTGGTTCGATTCCCACAGGCGACAAATTTTCATAATTTGAAAAAGCTATCCCTGTGGCTCCTCCACCACTAACATGTTTGGGGGCCGTGATTTGACGACTGGTAACCGCACTTCACGCGCAAAAATATATCACTTACCGAGATCTGCTTTAGCAGAGTGCCATACCCAGCATTGGGTAGAAGGCGTGATGATATATTTTTTTTTTATTATACTACTGTATACTTGAAATAAAAAATATTTGAACGTAGAATGAAGTTATGGTGGAATTCAGGATTAGTTAATCTTATGCTAGTCCGATTTTAAAAAAGTTACTTCTATTCACTTCCCGAAAACTATATAGTAAGAAGATTATATTAACGTTTATTTAAACTTTGTTTGGAAATATTGTTTAGCTTAATTTGACAAATTCTAAATTCTGGATTAGCTAGGTTCGAGCTAAAACACATTTGTGAATTGGGCTATATAAATATATAGATCCATAAGTCTGTAAATAATGAACAAAATTACATCAATATTTTTTTTTGAGAAGTACAAAATATATCGTCATAAGTTTCATTACGATTTTATTCATTTTTAACAAATTTACTGATATATACAATTTACGGGGTTTCAAAGAATTCCAGCATAGTGAACTACTAGTATGCTCTTCAATCGCATGTTTTAAATTGGCTAATCGTCCAGTATTTCCAAGAACTTTGCAACAAAATTCATTGTCATTTTTTGTTAGCATTTTTTTAAGCAATCATTTCATTACTAATTAATATATCATTTAATCATGCACGGCATGCCATACAATAAGTACAACAGATGACAACTCAAGGCTGTTTACTTCTGTATTTATATTTTTCCCATCGCAATATTGACAATTCGTAATCCACTAAGAAACAAAAATCACAAACAAACCAACAAGACTATGTGGACGGTTTTACCGTCTACTACACACATTGCAGGTGACAGATCGAATTGATGCAGTAAGAAACGTCTGACAAGATTTCTATCACAACAGAAAAATAAATCAAGATATTGCATTAACCTCTTGTCAATATACAAGTAGCTGAATTCGTTTGAATGGAGATAAGATGAATGGAAGCACGAGGTAAACAAATTAGAAACTTTTGGCGAAGAGTCAAAAAATAAATATTACTACTTGACATTGAGAGGCAGTAAATATATTGACCGCTCGTATGAATATATGAACAACCGAATATGAGTGATTAATTGCAAGATAATTTGATTTTTTTCCTATTAAACGCACCGAAATTATTTTAGAGATAAAATATGATTACGCAGGTTATGTTACGCAACGTAAATGATGAAAAAATGACCTATTTCTCACACTGATAATAAAAACATATTAACATTTTTATTTATTTATGTTATTCTGTAGAATATTCTAATATTCTGTGGAGTTGGTGGCTAAGTGGTATTAAGTCGGCCTGTGGATCCTGAGAATATCAGTTCGATTCCCACAACGGACAAACAATTTTCACCACATTAAAATTACCCCTGTGGCTCCCCCCTACACTAACATCTTTGGATGCCGTGATTTGACGACTGATAACCGCACTTCACGCGCATAAATATATCACTTTTCGAGATCTGCTTCGACAGAGTGCCACATCCAGTAATGGGTAAAAGGCGTGATGATATATTTATTTTATTTATATTTATATTCTGTAGAAATTTGTTTACAAGTCAATTGAAGCATGAGAAATTCATTGCCGTTGAGCGCATCTTCATATCTTCTTTAGTTTTTGAGATATAGTCTCGAGAATGACGAAAATATGATGAGGTTATTTTTTTCTTAGAAAACTGAACTTTTCCGTGGATTATATTTTAAAAACTAAACAAGATATGAAAATGCGCTCAACGGCATTGAATTCCTCGTGTCCAAATTGACTTATAAGCAAATTTTTAACGATTTTTATTTTTTGAAAATTTCTTAAGGGGTATCCCTTTGATTTTTTTCGATTTTAGGCCCATTTCAGACAGTTTGCTCTAAAATTCTTCCTCGTACGAATATTGTAACGAAAATTTACATACATATGTATTTTGACCTGCTGAATCCAACGGTAAAATCCCCAAGTGCATATGTCTTCTAGTTTTTGAGATATTGTTCAAAAACAGCTCAAAGAGAAAATTTTGGTGAAAACTTTTTGAAAAATAAAAAACGCTAAAAATTCATTTACAAGTCAATTGAAGCACTAGAAATTCAATGCCGTTGAGCGCATCTTCATATCTTCTTTAGTTTTTGAGATATAGCCTCGGGAAAGTCAAAACTATGATGAGGTATTTCTTTTGGAACATTAAACTTTTCAGGAGGCTACATCTTAAAAACTAAACAAGATATGAAAATGCGCTCAACGGCATTGAATTCCCAGTCTTCAAATTGACTTATTAGCAAATTTTTAGCGCAATCGGAACTATTCGTTTATTGTTATTATTTGACTATTCAGTCTCATTAACTATTTGAATATTCGAACTATTCGGACTGTTCCGTTATTCGAATATTCAATCAGTTTCAGATATTCGAATTATCCGGACAGCCAAAACCGAATATCCGGTATGTAATATCCGAATAAAATCAACATCCCTCGTAAATATGTCACAATAAATGACGCTTACAAACATCAACAGCAGCGTGTTGATACAATAATTTTGCATTTGCGCCTACTCATCAACTGTATCGTTTCCTTTCTTTCGCTTTGATAATTACCGTCCGCAGCTCACTTGTTCTCATGTGGATAAATTTCGTTTTTAATCATGTCATCCTGGTTGGCCATGCCAGCAAAGATCACATATCCGTTTGAACTTTGTACCACATAACAGCGCATGCATGTATGTGTATGAGTGCGAGTGTACTATATACTTAATTGTGAGTATAATGTCTGTTGTAGATTCGCCTAATGACGCAGTATACTTGCTACTGTAAATATGTTTACTGCGAAAACTTTCCTGGAAACTTTAGGGAATTTAATATGCTGTTTTATGTTGGCAGTTTTGATTAACTTGCATGTTATCGTTTCGTACGAAAGAATATATAATTTAGAATTCAAGTTATGAACTTCTGAGAAAAATGGGATTTGTTTTTGGTACTGTAACGCATTGGCTTCGGAAGCGAATTTTTAAGGGTTTCGTTAATCTAGGGCTGTTGTATCAAAATCGAAATAAAGAGAATTACAAATAAAAAGGGGTGAAAAGAGATATTTAAGATGTAAAATCATGAATAAATAAATAAATATATCATCACGCCTTCTACCCTTTACTGGTGTGGCACTCTGCCGAAGCAGATCTCGGTAAGTGATATATTTTGCGCGTGAAATGCGGTTACCAGTCGTCAAATCACGGCCTCCAAAGATGTTAGTGGTGGAGGAGCCACAGGGGTAGCTTTTGAAATTATGAAAAGTGTTTGTTGCCTGTGGGAATCGAACCAGGGTTCTCAGGATCCACAGGCCGACTTCATACCACTGAGCTAGCCACCCCATATGTAAAATCATAATGTTATAATTTCCTGCTTCCCTAATTATTTTAAGCAAAAAAAACTACAAACCAAACTTTTTGAGCATAAAATTCTGCAATACATAAAATTAATTTTGCATGCTTTGTAACGGCATAAATTATATTTGAAAATTATTAAAATTGCCTCAAAACTATCGATATCCATGGAATTGAAACAAAATTAAACAAATATTTGAAGTTTTAGCTGTCAAAACTGTCAAATTAAAGAAGGTAATAATTTAAAGAAATTATTAAATAAATAAAAATAAATATATCATCACACCTTCTACCCATTACTGGGTGTGGCACTCTACCGAAGCAGATCTCGGTAAGTCATATATTGCGCGCGTAAAGTGCGGTTATTAGCCGTCAAATCACGACCCCTATAGATGTTAGTGATGGGGGAGGCTCAGGGGTAGGTAAAAATTGTTTGTCGCCTGTGGGAATCGAACCAGGGTTCTCAGGATCCACAGGCCGATTTGATATCACAGAGCCTAGCTACTCCATAAAATTATTAAACTACAATAATATATTATTTTCAACATAGTAAGTTTAGTACCACGTAAAGACATTGAAAGATACTTGTGACGTCACAAGTACCTACAGAACCTCAAAAAACTATATCTCGCTTAATAAAAGGTAGTTTAACACCGTATCTTCAATGATTGTTACAGTTTTTCTTGTAGTTTCATAAAATAAAATCGATAAAACAAAATTTGAAATAATTTCCCGTAATTATTTGCACATTTCAATGCATTTTGGAACAATTTCCTGCTAATAAATAGTTTCTCAAAATACCGTCAGGCAGTACGGTGACGTAGGTAGCGTTTTATCATTATATTATGAAGAGCTAAAAGTACTACCAAATTTGTCTTAGTGAGTCCCGACCCTGTACTGTACTTGGAATTAGGTTCCTGTTATACAAAGTAGCATAAACAAATAAAATTCCCTAAATCTGCAAAATTTTCCTACACGCAAACAACAACAAAATCACGATAGCGGTGTTGTAAACAAAATATATACAAATGTCAATTATGTATACAGGATGTTTGTGTTGAGTAAAACTGTTAAATGTCAGTAAAACCAGTCCATGCCTCATCGGAAACGGATAAGGAATTGTGAAGTCCATGTTCGGAAACTTACAAACTATTTATTATGCGTTTCGCGGAAAGAAATCTCAGAAGACATATCACGTGACTATTCAATACGTCTATTGTACACACAATAACTAAACTACTGATAAATTTTGATAGTGGATTTTTAACTGATAAAGAAAATTAAATAAATATATACGTGTTATGGTATTTGAGATGACTCCCATTTGTTTTCATCATATGATTAGGTGAGAAAATATGTCATGTGTTACAGAGACGGACTGGGGAGATAAATTTTACTATTAAGCACAAATTATTATTTATGGGGTAGGTGGCACAGTGGTATCGAGACGGTCTATGGATTTGAGAACCTCGATTCGGTTCCCACAGTCGACAAACAATTTTTACTCCTCTAAAATTACCTCTGAGGTTTCTCCTCTACCAGCATCTTTGGGGGCCATGTAATGGATAAAAGGCGTAATGATATAAATAAACATCCTAAATTTTATACAAAAATAAATAAATATATCATCACGCCTTTTACCCATTACTGGGTGTGGCATTCTGCCGAAGCAGATCTCGGTAAGTGATATATTTATGCGCGTGAATTGCGGTTACCAGCCCTCAAACCACGGCCCCCAAAGATGTTAGTGGTGGGGGAGCCACAGGAGTAATTTTAAATTGGTGAAAATGTTTTGTCGGCTGTGGGGATCGAACCAGGGTTCTTTGGATCCACAGGCCGACTTGCTACCACTGTGCCATTACCCCAATTTTATACCATTTTTTAAAAATGTTTATCTGTTAAATAATTTAGGTACGATTGATCCACATATTTTTACTACTATTTTATTTCATATTTGATCAAAAAAAGATAGAATTTTTGACCTGTAAGTAAAAGGTTCCTGGTTTGAGTCCCAGCATCGTCTGAATTATTTATTTATTTATAATTAATAGAGTTAATGTCGACAAATCCAAAGCTGAAAACTGCACTGAAGTATCTATCATAGCTTTGTTGATACAGCTGATTGAACATTTTCAGCAGGAAAGTTTCAAAGTAACTTTACTGCCGTTTGGATCAAAATTTTTACTCAATTTTATTTTGTAAGTACAAGTAATTTATGGAGTTTTTAATGGTGTAAACGAAATTCAAATATTTTCAGTAGTTTTGAAGATATGGCTCAGCAAAGATTTCAGCAGGAATGAAAAAAAAAATTGGTGATGTATAACCTAACTTTTTTTTCATTAAATATTATTCTATACATCACCTTCAATAAATACACGTCAAAGTTAGATCACTTAACTAGTTAATTTCTTAAAATTTTGGTTGCATAAAATTTGATAAATTTAAAATTTATATACTTTATTATTATTACTATTTCCTAATCTAAGGTATTGTACCTAGTGGAACCCTAACAACTAAGGTACAGTCGTATATTTTTATACCGGGTGTATCAAGAAAAGCGGGCCATAGCCGTTTAACATGGAAAAACTATCTTTCCTTAAACATTGATTTTCAAATTATTTTAGACAAAAATACTTCATATAAAAGTTATAGCATAAAATACTGTATCAAAATCAATATGGCCCATTTCTTGTGAAACACCCGGTATAAATTGAAGTTAGTGAATTGTACGATACAAATTTGGCAAAGCTTGCTTCACTACATTTAAACTTTACATCAGTAATAAATTGTTAATGTCATATTAAATATTAAAAGAAAGACAACGTAGTAAAAAACTGATGTATATAATTAAAGGTTTTGAATATTTGTGGAAGATTAATTGTACGATTTGAAGGGTTCGTGTTACCCAGTTTTATGGGAATTGCATGACTTTATTCTATCTATAATTTATGGCTTTAGGTACGGCACTGAATCATGGCCTACTATGATAAATAACATAAAATTACTAGCTAATTCATATTATTGTTTAGTTTGTTATGAAACAAAAGTTGCAACATACATGAGAGGTACTTCAAATCTGAATTTAAGTGTAAACAGTTGACTAAAAACATTTGAACGCAGCAATTAAATGTAAGTCAAAGTATCATTATTATAATTATAAAAATTACCTAACTTTTATATTTAAAAGTAACATTAGCGTACTCACATGTCATCAAGAATTCCGAAGAACAAATGTCACAAGTTTTCATAAATACGTTTAAACAAAATCCACAAAAACATTAGGCACTCACTGTTCACGTTCATCAATTGTTTCATTTACAAACACATGACTGAGAAACAAAGGAACCACGGCGTGTTCATGCGAAGCACACACCATGAAAGACGCAACTCTACTGGCGCCAGACATCGATGCCGAGCGCACCCGAATACCGTGCGTCCAAGACGGAAACGCACGAAGATGCGACTGTGTTTATAGCGGATGATTGAGGAGTAATTGAGTTTTTTACTGCGGATTGAAATGTGTTATGTAAATAATGACAAAATGCGGAGAAACTAGGTAGCTGAAAGGCAGATATTTTGTGACCTATTTTGGACGCAAATATTCGGAAGATTCTATCACAATTACTTCTCGAAATACTTGGAATTTTATCTAATATTACGAAAAAAGAAATTTAATATCTGTTATTATTTATTGATTTATCACGTGATAAACCAATTAATCTCAATACAGTTGTAGTAGTATATGATATTTTATAAAATAATTTATATTAATGATGAATTTGTTATATTATAAGCAGTATTCCATTTGCCACTTGGTTCACTTAAATCAGTTCAGATAAATTAGACAACATGATTAAATGAAATGAATTAAGTAAACTGTTGTACTTATTGGGGTGAATTACTGCAAAGTAAATTAAGATAAGTAATTCTAGTATTAGAAATAAACCCCCCTATTCTGTAACTGAATCATTATCTGTGTTACTGATCGATAAGTTAATGACAACCCCTATTTTTCATGATTACTCTGTAGATTAATACCATTTCGGCTTCCTGTGGCTAAAATAATTTATTTTGTTCTTTCTATTTTATTTTAATGAATTTTGATCTCATATGAAACTGCTAATATAAAAATATTATTTTTCATACATACATACATACATACATACATATCTTCACGCTATATCCCAACAAATGGGGTAGCACGAACCCTAAAATCACTCATAAAATATTCACTAATTACATTCATCAAATAATCAGCCCTCGTCAAACATTATCATCCGAACACATCACCCTCACTTAAACCACATTCATAGATCACTCCATATAAACTCAATCATTTATTACACTCGAAATCATTTATCACAATCAAACCTTCAATCACATCATTCCTATTCACTTATCATTCATCCTCTTTCTTCGACGCACATAACAAATGCATAAAAACATCTCAATTTATTTTTCAATCAGCCTTTTTACGAAACGGCAGCTTGATGAGTCCGGACCCTGTACTGCAATTGGGATTCAGTTCCTGTTGGACAGAGTAACATACCTAAATAAAAAATTATATACTTGTACTATAAGTTACCTGTTAATGACAAAATTTAAACACAGTAAGTGCAACTTTTATTGCACATTGGTTTCTATGGTCATATCATTTTTCTTTTCCTTCTATTTGTGCAAGTATTGTAAAAAATAGCTTACTAACCTCGAACTGTAAGTGATTTGTTTAGGTCACGAATGTTTAGGAAATCTCGAATCTTCGGGCTTCGATTTCCCCAACTACATTCTTGACCTAAAAACTGTCACTTACAGTTTATGGTACGTAATATACTACTGCGCATTTATGTACTAGCTATTTATATATAACAAGTACATACTTTATTGGCCGAGACATATTTTATGGCCGAACGAATGGAACTGATAAATAATAAATAAGGCTAGTCTTATATGTAAGAGTTGCACACAAAACTTTATGTTCGACTATCTTAAAAGCGATTTATTATATTTAAATTATTATTATTATTTATAAAGATATGGGGTGGCTAGCTCAGTGATATAAAGTCGGCCTGTGGATCCTGAGAACCCTGGTTCGTTTCCCAGAGGCGACAAACAATTTTCATAATTTCAAAAGCTACCCCTGTGGCTCCTCCACGACTAACATCTTTGGGGGCCGTGATTTGACGACTGGTAACTGCACTTCACGCGCAAAATATATCACTTACCGAGATCTGCTTCGGCAGAGTGCCACACCCAGTAATGGGTAGAAGGCATGATGATATATTTATTTATTTTATTTATAAAGTTATTGGCATGTGTATAAACTTATGTCACAGCCTGTACTCCTGTACATTTTTTATCTCGTTTACATTTGGTGTGAAACATAATCCGCACTTCCTCTAAACTACAAGGCTGTGAAAGAAAAAAAACTAGTTTTTTTGTTCGAGCAATAGGTATAAGATTGGTCCTACTTCTAAGAATAAAGAACCATATAATTTGAAAGGTGTACGATTTAAATTTTACACTAGACTTTTACACGTTTAAAATACTAATATTTACCCAGAATTGGGTAGACAAAGAGCGCACTGAGCGATGGTTATTCGCTAGACGTTCAAGGATAGAAAAACAAAGATAAAAAATAAGGCAGATGAAAGAAATGTTTATTACTTCATTTGACAATATTTCGCGATTCAAAATTGTTTTCCCTCCACGACCTCCAAGATATAAAGTTATTATTCTTTAAAATAATTATTTAAAAATGTAATATTATAGTTGCCATTGGTTTTTTCATTTTTTTTGTAAAAAAAAATAATAGAATGCCAAGACGACAATAAATAAATAAATAAATAAATATATCATCACGCCTTTTATCCATTACAAGATGCCGTAGGAGATCTCGGTAAGTGATATATTTATACGCGTGAAGTGCGGTTACCAACTGTCAAGTCAAGGCCTCCAAAGATGTTAGTGGAGGAGGAGCCACAGGAGTAATTTTAATGTGGTGAAAATTGTTTGTCGTCTGTGGAAATCGAACCAGGATTCTATAATACACAGGCCGACTCAATATCACTGAGCCACCTACCCTATAAAAAGAATCTATATTAATTTTGTTATTTTTATTCAAGTCCATATTTGAGTGAAATATTTAATAATAAATCTATTTCTTTCTAAGAGCGAGAGAACGTTGGTGTGTCACCATAGCGAAGCTAAAACAAAAAACTTTAGTGGGAGACCCAAGCTGTCTATAGATAAACACTCTCAGGACAGGGTCGGTGCAGGGGGACGAGAGAACAGGATTTTTTTTCTGCACTATACCCATACAAGCCTATAACAACACTTCAGATGTGACTGCTTCTTGTAGGTAGAAAAATAAGCTAAATCCGAACAAAAACGGAAATTAAAAAACTCTCGTTTAAGGTCAAATCGTGGGCGGAATAAATACTGCCGAAATATAAATAGAATTGAAATGGCAGTACTATCATTTTTATATATTTACTATTGTTATTTATGAAGCATGTAGCATTGAACGATTATTAGAAGATTTAATCTTTAATACATATGGTAGGTGGCCCAATGGTATCGAGTCCTCCTTTGGATTTAAGAACCTCTGTTCGATTCTCACAGCCAACAAACAATTTTCTCAACATTAAAACTACCCCTGTGGCTCCTCCTCCATAAATATATTTTTGGGACGTGATTGGACGGCTGGTAACTGCATTTCACGCGCAAAATATATCACTTATATAGCGAAATCTACTAGGGCAGAGTGCCACGCCCAGTAATGGGTAGAAGGCGTGATGATATATTTATTTTATTCTTTTAAATTATTGGTTTCTTACTTGTTACTCTGCACAACAGGAACTTAATCACAATTACAGTAGCAGTACCAGCGCTACCATGGTGCTATAACTATACATTTCTGATTGTGATAGTTCTGCAGTTGCAGATCCTAATTACAGTACAATGTGAAAATCGTACAATTTATAACTAATCGTATTTTTGGTGATAAGTTTAAGTCAATTTTGAACTCTTGCTTGTGAAGTATCAGCGCTACCATGGTGCTACAACTATACTGATTGTAGTAGTTCTGCAGTTGCAGATCCCTAGTACAACACGGAAATCCATAAGTTTAAACGTAGTCGTATTTTGTTTACAAATTATAGCAAGCAAGTTTGTACTACCGAACTCTAGTTTGTGAGGCGACAGCACTACCATTGTGCTACAATCTGACAACTTCACAATATTTACTATGAATCTCATTAACAGATATTTTTGTTTAGCGCGTTAGTTAAATAATGGACTATTATAAAACATTTGAAAATAATATCAGAAAAAAATGCTTAAAATAAAAGAGGTAGAAAATTGAATTTTACATATATTTTGTTTAAAATAACTGACAAACGTTATGCCTGTTTTACACTGAGCAATATTGCAAGTGCAACTGCAACTTTCAACAAGTTGAAGCAATCTTGAACGAGTGTAATACAGAAATTGCAAGTGCAAGTGCAAGAAGCAATCTTGCATCAACCTCTTGCACGAATTAGAACATGTTCTAATTTCTGCAAGACTTGCAAGGCCACTGTTAGTTATTTCTAGTAATTTTAAGTTTGTTAGAATGCTACCAACTTATTATAAATGTCAAAAACGATAAAGTTGGGTTAAAGATATTCAAATGATTTACTGCATTGCAAATCATTGTGCAAATACTTATAAGAATAAATTTTTATATCAATGCAATATAACATATGAAACAAATGTTAATAATAGAAGTGATATAAAAGGTTAAGCTGATATAATACGAAGTTAGTAACGACAAAAATTTGTAAATAAATTAATATTATATTGCAGTTGCAAGTTGCTCAATGTAAAGTGAAAAAAATAACTCTGCAACATTTTGGTGCAACTGGTTGAACGTAAATCTTGCAAGTTGCAATTGCAGGTTGCGCTTGCTCAGTGTAAAACAGGCATTAGGCAGCTGAAAACATGCAATGCTAAAATTATCAATAAAATTTGAGAGCAATTTTAAGGACAATTAAATAATAAAGTGCGTATAAAATATATGATTCATAATCTTCAATTTCAAACTATCTGAGGAATGTGATTACCAACCTAAATTAAATTTCATGTAGGAGAAATAAATTAAAAAATAACATTCAACTCCGTCAGAGTCTAATAATCCTGGAAGAATGCGAGGATATAAATCTCTTGGATTCTGCACATCTGGAGTTATTGCGTTATTAAATCGATCTCGGGTCGAAATCTTGTACGTAATTCCGCTTGAAAATAGAGAATGACTGCGCGCCGTTGGACGGGCAACCCGTCTGACGTCAATGTGCCACATGCTGCCGACGCACGATTGTCCTTTGTTTTGTGACGTCAAGGAGGAAGTAATGACGACAATTGAACGATTATATAGGACACACTTTGTGGATTAAACTAAGTAAATAATTCCGAGGGTCTAAGAGCTACTTTACGATTACTACGATTATTTTTGACTACTAAATATATCAATTAGTTTCTATAAATACATATGATAAAATGCTGATTACTGCGCTATGCTGTAGGCCAGTGGTTTTCAAACTTTGCGGGGCTATAAAAATCACAAATAAATTCTTTCGCGATCCCCTTACTTTTTAGGTGATCAAAAATTGCATTTTGTAAAATGCTGTTACCCATTACTGGATGTGGCACTCTGCCGAAGCAGATCTCGGTAAGTGATATATTTATGCGCGTGAAGTGCGGTTACCAGCCGTAAAATCACAGCCTCTAAAGATGTTAGTGGTGGGACAGCCACAGAGGTAATTTTAATGTGGTGATAATGTCGGCTGTGGGAATCGAACCAGGATTCTCAGGATCCACAGGCCGACTTGATACCACTAAGCCACCTACCCCATAAAAATAATTAATAGTATTTTCCTATCAAGCTTGTAATAAATTATTTAATAGCCAATTGCATTGTTGTTAAATTTTCTTTTAATGAACAAAATCTTATCAAGATGAACTGTCAAATGAGTAATTTTACATTGCTGTCCAACATTTGATTCGTTATTTTTAATAAGTAAATAAAATAAAATAAATATATCATCACGCATTTTACCCATTACTATGTGTAGTACTCTGCCGAAGCAGATCTCGGTAAGTGATATACGAGTATTTATGCGCGTGAAGTGCGGTTATCAGCAGTCAAATCACGGCCCCCAAAGATGTTAGTGGTGGGAGAGCCACAGGAGTAATTTTAAATTGGTGAAAATGTTTTGTCGGCTGTGGGGATCGAACCAGGGTTCTTTGGATCCACAGGCCGACTTGATACCACTGAACCATTACCAAATTTAAGTAATCCATCAAATTTAAGTGAACGCGGTGCAATTGAATGAATATTTGAATATATGTTTTTTACTTTTTAATTTGTAAGCCCTCTCGAGGGTTGCTACCCACACTTTGAAAACCATTGCTATAGACGAACTAGTATACTTAATCCAACATTCATTTAAACGAGTAACTTCTAAATCCCTCTATAAATACTGATCGATATAGCTATGAAATTTTTTCGGTATCTATTAATTTTACTTAAATACAAGGTAAAAAGTATTAGATTTAATAAATTTAAAGATGTCTCTCGTTATATCCATGATCCTGCTCGTTATAAAACTAGTTCCTTGATTACTATCCATAATTAAAAAGGCGACACTAGCGCCTGAGGTTTAAACGGAGTTAAACCGAATTACATCATCGATAGCTGCGATTGAAAATTAACCTGCATCCGTGTTTTAATGACATTTTGTTTGTTAATCGCGTTACTTCGTTGTGATTTTAAGCGATTATTAAAAGCACTACAGCATAGCTTAGCGGTTAAATCGTTGGTTTACATATTCAAATGAGATTTAAAACAGAGTTTGCATTTTTAAATAGACACAGATTTATTTCCGAATGGTTTTGTTTACGATACGCTGTCTGTTTGGTTAATTTGGTGATTATTTAAATAAAAATAAATTTGCTGACTTCAAGGTTACTTTCATTTACAAAATTAAATTTTTGGCACGGAAATTAGTGTTGTTTGCCAATTAAATCTAGATTTAAAACCTTATTTATAAAAAACAAGTGAATAGAAGCTAAATTAATTGAATTAAAACAAATAAACATTTATAGACAAGTGTTGAAAGGAACACCATCGAGTGATATATTTATTTATTCAATTTGTTATCCAATTTCCAATGAAATGAATACAGAACCGAAAATCGGAAATTGAGTGTGACTTGTTAGTTACGTCACTAGATAGGTTTATTGGTTTCGGTCTACAGGGCCGGATTTAACACAAAATTGTACTTTTGGGACTACAGAGAAAATTGAATTTGGAATGAGCATTTTTATAAATAAATATTTGCGTGAATTTTATCCAGTGTTGAGTGGGACAGATCTGCAATTGCAGATCCTCACTAATTACATTATTCAAGTAGTAATTACGATTTGCAATTACAATTATCAAATAGTTGAAAGGCTTTTGAAACTTGTGAACCAAATTATAATTCTATAAATTATAATAAATGTATCATCATGCCTTTTACCCATTACAGGGTGTGGCATTCTGCCATAGCAGATCTCGGTAAGTGATATATTTATGCGCGATTACCAGCAGTCAAATCACGGCCCCCAAAGATATTAGTGGTGAGAGAGCCATAGGGGAAATTTAAATGTGGTGAAAATTGTTTGTCGGCTGTGGGAATCGAACCACTGAGCACCTATTCCATATTATTATTATATATATATATATATAAAATATAAATATATCATCACGCCTTTTACCCATTACTGCTGTAGCAGATCTCAGTAAGTGATATATTTATGCGCGTGAAGTGCGGTTACCAGCCATCAAATCATGGTCCCCAAAGATGTTGGGGGAGAACTACAAGGGTAATTTTATACATAAATATATCAAATAACTATATCATCACGCCTTTTACCCATTACTGCCGTAGCAGATCTCAGTAAGTGATATATTTATGCGCGTGAAGTGCGGTTACCAGCCATCAAATCATGGTCCCCAAAGATATTAGTGGTGGGGTAATTTAAATATGGTGAAAATTGTTTGTGGGCTGTGGGGATCGAACCCAGGTTCTCAAATCCATAGGCCGATTCGATACCACTCAGTACCTAATGGTAACAAGATTATATAATTTTTGAGAATATGGTTAAGCTTAATTTGATTAATACCAAATTCAGAATTGTGTTGTAAAAATATAACGTAAAGCAATGGTAATTGAACCCAGTACCTTAGACAACAAAGGACATAAACTTCACATTTTCAAATAAGAATTATTAACTCCCAACTGTAAGATATAATTGGCTTACAAAATATTTTCTTAATTGTATTTAATACGATCAAAATCAACCTCTTCATACAAACATAATACCTCCCTAATATGCTTACATATATATAATATGATAATATATTTTCGCCAACAAAGTCATGTACGAAATATCAAAGTTCATAACATGTTGAAGGTACGCGAGACACCATTCATATTTCTATTGAAAAGCAACTAATTGAAATTTCATTAAGTCTGATGTCCACGTCAAGCATCCTTAATAAAGTAAAACTACCCGCATCCTATACAAAGGACACTGGGCACATCAAGAGCGATGAAGTCTCTGGGATCCTATGGATGAGTTAATTGAATTACGGTAATTGATACGCCGCAGAATTCAGTTAATTTTTATTTTTATCGTTCAATAGAAATTGAGTATTAAGTCTAATTATATAATTAGCAGAGCTGGGCAGTAGCTAGCTACTTTTGTAGCTTAGCTACATTTACCTTAGCTGTAGCTGTAGCTTAGCTAACTGTGAAAAAATATAGCTGTAGCTTGTAGCTAGCTACTTTTTTTTCTATTAGCTTGAAAATAACAACTGAAGCTACTTTTAAAACTACTTTTTGTAGCTTAAAGCTACATTTTGTAGCTTAAAGCTACTTTTTATAGCTTAAAGCTACTTTTTAAGCAGAAGGTCAACAAAGTACGCATGCGTACAAGCTAAACCCACACAAAATAATAATTTGTTGCCGGTTCTAACTGGCTCTAATACGCAAAAATACACAGTAGGTGCCAGATGGTATTTGCTATTTTTAATATTTATGTACATAATAGTAAATTAACAGTCATTATAACAAAAGACTGATCATATGACAATGGCAAATTTAATTATTTCACAATAATTTAAAAAAGTAGCTTTAAAATTTAACAGCTACTTTAACGAAAGCTTTTAGCTGTAGCTTAGCTATATTTTACAAAATATAGCTTATAGTTGTAGCTTAGCTACTTTTTTAAAGAATAGCTGTAGCTGTAGCTGTAGCTTAGCTACTTTTTTAAGTAGCTTGCCCAGCTCTGATAATTAGGGTGACAAAAAATATATTTATGCGCGTGAAGTGCGGTTACCAGCCGTCAAATCACGGCTCCCAAAGATGTTAGTGGTAGAGGAGCCACAGGGGTAATTTTAAATTGGTGAAAATGTTTTGTCGGCTGTAGGGATCGAACCAGGGTTCTTAGGATCCACAGGCCGACTTGATACCACTGAACCATAATTATGTATATGTAATTAATAATATATTACATACCATTAACTGTAAGTGACAGTTTTCAGGTCAAGAATTTCCTAAACATTCGCGACCTAAAAAAATCACTTACAGTTCGAGGTTAGTAACCTCTTTTTTACAATACTTCCACAACAGGAAAAGAAAAATAGGGTTCGAAATTGACAGCTGTCAAATTGTTGTCAAAATAAACAGGACCTTGAAATGTAATATTTACGTCCTGATATAACCATGGAAACCTCTGTGCAATAAAAGTTGCACTTACTGTGTTTAAATTTTGTTATTAATAGGTAACTTAGGGCCAAATTCATAGTCGTGACTCACCCTAATCTCATTCTCACCTCACACTTAAAGTTGAAGTAACTAAGGCAACTAACTCAAATTATGCAAATTCTTGAGTTAGTTGCCTTGGTTACTTCGTCTTTGAGTGAGAGGTTGAGGATGAGCTGAAGTTGAGTCAAGACTATGAATTTGGCCCTTACAGTACAAGTATTGTCAAAAATATGTTTGTATCCCACGATAATTTCAACAGTTAACCTCTGATTAAAATTAGACTCCCACTAACCGCAAAGGTAGTTAGTAGAATACTAAACATAAGTAGTAAGAGTAAAAATAATTTTCACACTGCATGATACTAATATCTGTCATTCTTACTACCATATGTTGCACATATGTCTGAAATAGCTCACTTGATATCTGATAGTCGCTTCACTCTGCAAATACAAACAGTTGAACGAGAACTTTGCTTGATTACTCATCTTTTGTTAACAAGAAAATCCTCTGGGAACAGTATGGAAATAAGAAAGATGATATTGACAATATTTTTGTCCTCCGCAGTACAGGTCTTAAACAAGTTAGCGCTTATGTAATTGTGTGTTAAGTTACGTAACGTGTGTGCGTTAATGATATGGTAATTGTTATGCGCTAACTCAACCATAACGTACTTTATTTTGTATTTACATTATACGTATTTACAGACTGTTCAATATATGCGAATGGGGAGATTATATTGCTCTTTCTACAGTTGGTAGCATTGTATCTGTTATGTGTGAATTTATTTAACAGTTGAACTGTACACTTTTATATTTACTACATAGATTGTTAGTATCCACATCGATTAAGGGGTGACTAATTTTATTTGTCAGCTGTCTAAATTATTTTATGTACAACCGGGCCGAAATTCATGTGTTTTAGCCCTAAAAAGCGGGCTTAAATATTTCAGAAATAATTCTTATGGATGCATAAATAAATTGAGGTAATTAGCTCAGTGATATCAAGTCGGCCTGTGGATCCTGAGAACCCTGGTTCGATTCCCATAGGCGAGAAACAATTTTCACCATTTTAAAAATTACCCCTGTGGCTCCCTCACCACTAATATCTTTGGGGGCCGTAATTTGACGACTGGTAACCGCGCAAAAATATATCACTTACCGAGATCTGCTTCGGCATACTGCCACACCCAGTAATGGGTAGAAGGCGTGATGATATATTTATTTATTTACATAAATAAAATGACAATTATTGTTTATTGTGAATACTTGATTTTGCAAAATGTCATTTTGACATATAACCTATGTACATATTTTAATCTTTTGAACATATAATTAAATGTTATTTTGTTGTGCATAAAATATTGTATATTGTACCACGGGTGAAATTAGCGTTTTTGACCCTAAGCATGTTATTTAGTCCTCGGTGCTTTGCGCTAATAATCATGCCACGGGCCAGAAACGCTTGTTTACACCCTTGGTACATAAATAACTATTTTATACAACTGTTAACATTTTTTCGAATCGGTCAGTGGATTTGAGAACCCGGGTTCAGTTCCCATAGCCGACAAACAATTTTCACTACTTTAAAACTACCCCTGTGGCTCCTTCACTAACATCCTTGAGGACCAAGATTTGATAACTGATAACCGAATCTCACGCGCATAAATATATCACTTACCGAGATTTGCTACGGCAGAGTGCCATACTCAGTAATGGGTAGAAGGCGTGATGATATATATTTATATATTTATATTTTCTGGAATTTAATTTCTGTCGTTATTAGATGATTCAACTCTGTCAACCCCATTCATAATTCCTTTCACACAAGCTCGACTCATCTTTCGTTCACGCAACAAACCTTCACTCATATTCATCCATTTTTTTCCATGGATCCTAGATCATTCATACAATCTTTGACCCTCAATTTCGCCAATATTTCATTCACCCTACATTCTACATTCATCTTACTTTGAAACAACTCTACAAAAGTATTAAAGAAGTGTGTTAAAAGTCAAAGACCAAAAACCAACCGCCAGTAATATATTTCGTAAGCCCGGTTAAACAAAGTACAGATTCACTTGACCGCACTGACTTCCGCCGTGTCCCCTTTATGTTTCCTGTGCGATATATCCACCCTGTTACCTCTTCATCCCTCTCTACCACCTTTATCGCCCTGTTATTTCCTCTCTGGCTACCGCAAAATCAACGCACGCATTGATCACATCAGTTACGCAGTCTGTAGCAAAGCAACAGGTTGGTGTGAAAAGTGAACTACGATATAAGCTATGATGTTGGGTAAATCACACGCATCACAGAGGCGAAGCTAATGCTCAGTAGGCTATGAAAAAATTTAAAAGGCAATTAGCTTGGCGAAGGAACAGGCGGAGTTTGTGCTTCGTTGAAGTTGAATCCATAAGATGGAAACTAAAATAACAAGAATGATGATAAATATACCGTCATGATGTTATATCTCTTTCTAAGTATTTAGTTATTTATGCTACTCTACACAACAGGAACTTAATCCTAATTACAGTACAGGGTCCGAACTCACCTAGTGGCAGTGTGGTAATTAATATATTTTTAGCTTGAATGGGATTCGAACTTGGGATCTCCGGATGCGAATACAAGTGTGATATCCACTTGCCGATTATGTATATAAAAAATATATCACATCACGCCTTTTACCCATTACTGGGTGTGGCACTCTGCCGTAGAATTTCTCAGTAAGTTCTATATTTATGTGCGTAATATGCAGTTACTAGCTGTCAAATTATGGCCCTCAAGGATGTTAGTGGAGGGCCACAAGGGTAATTTTAATGTTATGAAAATTATTTGCCGGTTGTGGAAATCAAACCCGGGTTCTCAAATTCACAGGCCGACTTTATAAAATTAATAAATAAATATTACATCACGCTTTTTACCCATTACTGGGTGTGGCACTCTGCCGCAGAATTACTCAGTAAGTTGTATATTTATGTGCGTAATATGCAGTTACCAGCTGTCAAATTATGGCCCTCAAGGATGTTAGTAGAGGGGAAGCCACAAGGGTAATTTTAATGTTATAAAAATTATTTGCTGGCTGTGGGAATCAAACCTGGGTTCTCAAATTCACAGGCCGACTCTATAAAATTAATAAATAAATATAACACTACGCTTTTTACCCATTACTGGGAATGGCACTCTGTCCTAGCAGATCTCGGTAAGTGAAGTATTTATAGGCGTGATGTACGGTTACCAGCTGTCAAATCACAGCCCTCAACAATATTAGGGTAATTTAAATATGGTGAAAATTGTTTATCGGCTGTGGGACCCGAACCCAGGTTCTTAAATCCATAGGCCAATTTTATAAAATAAATAAAATTACTCCTGTGGCTCCCCTACCACTAACATCTTTGGGGGCCGTGATTTGACTGGTAACCGCACTTCACGCGCATAAATATATCACTTACCGAGATCTGCTTAGGCAGAGTGTTACACCCAGTAGTGGGTAAAAGGTGTGAATATATATTTATTTATTTATTTTATTTATAAATATAAATATATCATCACACCTTTTACCCATTATTGGAAGTGACACTCTGTCGTACTAGATCTCGGTAAGTGATGTATTTATACACGTGATGTGCGGTTACCAGCTGTCAAATCACGTCCTCCAAAGATGTTAGTGTCTCCCCAGGAGTACGATTAAAAATTGACACTAGACTTTTACACGTTTAAAATACTAACATTTACCCAGAATTGGGTAGACAAAGACCGCATTGGACGATCGCTACTCATTAGTTATTGAAGGATGTTTATTACTTCATTTGACAACATTTCGCGATTCAGGGTCAAATTCACAATCGTGACTCACCCTTACCTTATCATCACATAACACTCAAAGTAACCAAGGCAACTAACTCAAAAAATTGCATAATTTGAGTAAATTGCCTTAGTTACTTCGAATTTGAGTGTGAGTTGAGAATGAGGTGAGGGTGAGTCACGACTATGAATTTGGCCCTCAAAATTGTTTGTCGGCTGTGGGAATCGAACCCGAATTCTCAAATCCACAGGCCCTACCTCTAGTTTAAAAGTAGAATAACGATGATTGGTCTCTTCATGAACATATTGAGCAGTAAAGAACAATGTGAACCATTTGAAAAGAGCATCAACTACACTACAACCATGTCGAAACGAATACCTACATAATTCTCATTCTCATTGCCATTGCCGGGTCATACAATCAGTCAAGTTAAAATTAGCTACACTATACACAACGCGTCCAACGCGAACATGAAGCTATGTATCCAAGTGCAGTATTTCTACGTGCTTCTTGCCCACCTATTTATTATACAGAGGCCCACGTGACGTCACACAACAAACACAACACTGTGTTGTGCTGTTATATACACAACACAGGTGCAGCCGACACATTCGGAACTCGTGTTT
Source organism: Pterostichus madidus (assembly GCA_911728475.2). Taxonomy (NCBI): domain Eukaryota; kingdom Metazoa; phylum Arthropoda; class Insecta; order Coleoptera; family Carabidae; genus Pterostichus; species Pterostichus madidus. Next base: position 40,097,732 of record OU452307.1, on the reverse strand, counting down.
ATGAATACCATTTACGTTTTATATGTTTGCCTCCTGAAATAATCAAATTTATGTGAAGCAGAATTGCTACTCTGCACAATAGGAACGTCATTACAATTATGGTAGCTTGGAATCTCAGCCATTCAGATACAATCATTTTTTTTATACCAGGTGGTGCTTGGTAAAGTTGAACATGGGAATTTAACTTGTAAAATCATAATATATAATAAAATAAATATATCATCATGCTTTTTATCCATTACTGGGTGTGGCACTCTGTCGAAGCAGATCTCGGTAAGTGATATATTTATGCGTGTGAAGTGCGGTTACCAGTCGTCAAATCACGGCCTCTAAAGATGTTAGTGGTGGAGGAGTCACAGGGGTAATTTTAAATTGGTGAAAATGTTTGTCGGCTGTGGGAATCGAACCAGGGTTCTCAGGATCCACAGGCCGACTTCATACTACTGAGCTAAGCACCCCATAATAAATAATAAAATAAATATATCATCACGCCTTTTATCCATTAATGGGTGTGACACTCTGCCAAAGCAGATCTCGGTAAGTGATATATTTATGCGTGTGAAGTGCGGTTATCAGTCGTAAAATCACGGCCCCCAAAGATGTTAGTGGTGGAGGAGCCACAGGGGTAGCTTTTGAAATCATGAAAATTGTTTGTCGCCTGTGGGAATCGAACCAGGGTTCTCAAGATCCACAGGCCGACTTCATACTACTGAGCTAAGCACCCCATAATAAATAATAAAATAAATATATCATCACGCCTTTTATCCATTACTATAGGTGTGGCACTCTGCCGAAGCAGATCTCGGTAAGTGATATATTTATGCGCGTGAAGTGCGGTTATCAGTCGTCAAATCACGCCCTCTAAAGATGTTAGTGGTGGGGAAGTCACATGGGTAATTTTAATTTGATGAAAATGTTTTGTCGGTTATGGAGATCGAACCAGGGTTCTTAGGATCCACAGGCCGACTTGATACTCTTGAGCCACTATCCCATAATAAGGGCCAAATTCAGAGTCGTCACTCACACTCATCTCATCCTCACCTAACTCTCAAATTCGAAGTAACTAAGGCAACTAACTCAAATTGTGCAAATTGTTGAGTTAGTTGCCTTAGTTACCTTGATTTTGAGAGTGAGGTGAGGATGAGATGAGTGTGAGTGACGACTCTGAATTTGGCCCTAAATGTCTAATTGCATAATTTGTTATTTATATTAAAAAGGAATTTATGGTTTAATTTTAATAAGGGTTGTCTGCTCATAGGGTATTACAACATTTCAATTTGTCCAAATCAGATTTGAAATGAGTTTTCTTCAATGTACCTTTTCTCTTTTCAAGATACTAGACGCGTACGTTTCCATGCCAACACATAAATAAAATATTTGCTGTAAGTTCCACGTCAAAAGATCCTAACAAAACTTTTGTGTTTTTTTATGTTTCACTGCTAAAAATAAAATACTTTTAGCTATAAACAATATCTATTTGCAGAAAATTACTCTCAATTACAATACTAGAAAATTTTTGATTATATAACCTTTCGGCTTTCGCTTGTTTAGGCTAGAAGTGCAACCAATGTGCTATAATTGCTCATTCCTGTATGTACATAACTGAGACTATTCTGTAACAAAAGTTGCTAATGTCCTGATTTATCCTTTTATATTTAACAGAGAGATAATGATAACAGAAACAAAACAGTTGAATGAAAAACTGAGCATTAGTATAGTAATTGCTAACATGAACTTTTGATAGCAACCTTCCTAGCAACCATTGTTGTTTGGACCAGTTGCTATACTAACAATTTTGGTTACAGAATAGATCCAAACATCACGCTATAACCCATCAAATGGGGTAGCACGAACCCTTAAAACATTCGTTCAACATTTATTAGACATTTCTATCAACTTATACAGCTTCATCCACATTCATAATTTCTTTCATACAAATTCGTTTATTCTACAACCATATGTTGGGATCTGGGTGTACAAAATTCATTTCTTTATGCTGGTAAGATCTGCAGTTGCAGCAATTCCTAGCAATACGTATACATGTAAAGCCACAATCACAAATATGCCACAGCAATATACCACCTAAATTGAATATATTTTATAATACTTCCGTATTTTTCTCTAATATTACATAGTGTTTAATTGCAATTGTGTGGAATTCACTTTCAAAAACAAGCGCAGGGCGGCACTCCCTTCTTTTCTATATTTTTGTTTCATTTACAGTTACTGCATTGTGTGGAATTTTCTTTCAAATACAAGCGCAAGTTATCGCTCTCATCTTTTCTAATCTTTGTAGATTCGTTGTTAGAGAAATAAGCATGGGTAATTTGAAATGTTTTGCGCATATATTATGTATGTTGAAGGAAGATGAATGAAAAGTGAATAGGAGTGATTGGATAGATGTGATTGAAGGTTTGTTGTGTGATGAATGATTTCGAGTGTGATGAGTAAATGAGCTTATATGGAGGAATCTATGAATGTAGTTGAAGTGAGGGATGAACGAGAACTGATTATTTGATGAACTTAATGAGTAAATATTTAAATGATTTTAGGGATCGTGCCACCCCGATTTGATGGGATACAGCGTGATGCTAAACTAACTGACAGTTAAAAAAACTGAAGTTCGTCTCCCACGTGTTACTCACATTTAATAAGCACCACTCCATTCTGTACATCCTCCATGGTGGTCCTCACCCTCCTTGCACTAGCACTCACCCTCACTCACTCACTCACAGTCACAGCACTCTCGATGATGGCATTATGACACTCACAATGAGGACACGGTCGTGTGTATTAGATTTGTCTGAAGCCGGGTCACGACAGTACAACATGGCAGAAGCTAGAAGCGAACGGCATCAAGCACGCTGGTATACTGCGGACGCAGACGGAGAATTTACCCCCACCCTGACTGGAGTACATTCCCCGCTGAGAGAGGTTCTCAAACTTTTACACAGTCCACGGCATTTGTGTTTTTGAATCCTTTCATTTCCAAGACCGAAATAAAATGAAATATTTACATTTTCAAAAAAGTTTTAGCTAATCTTATACTAGGTCGACTTAAAAAAGTTAATTCAACTCGACAACCGATGGCGCCACCGTCACACTAATACTACCTTAAATAAATAAAAGCAATTCAAATATTTGACAGCAAATATAAATTATTCCATATGACATGTAACTTAGACTTGCTCTTTTATTAATTTAAACCAAGTTTAAAATTTAAGCTTTATTGGAACAACTCGCCATTAGAATTTTATAAAACTTCTTTTACAATATTTATAAAATAGTTCAAAGAAAAAGACGCAGACCTACATTCGCTATTTTTAGAAGATCTTTTTTTATTTATTTATAATCCTTTTCAAAGCCATTTCTCACTAATTCACTTTTGTTGATATTAATTTTAATTTTATCGCAACCGCCTCCACTATTTGATAATTGTAATTGCTAATAGTAATTGCTAATTGGATAGCTGTTTACATAGAAATAATCTAAAAATATTTAATTATTTAATCAGTAAGGATCTGCCATTGCATATCTGTTCCGCTCAGCATTGGATAAAAGACACAATATTGATGAAAAAATAGATATTTAATCCCAATTACAGTAACTTATAGTACAGTTTGCACCACTAAGCTACAAATGATTTTTTTGAGGTAATGGCTCAGTAGTATCGAGTCGGCCTGTGGTTCCTAAGAACCCTGGTTCGATCCCCACAGCCGACAAACATTTTCACCAAATTAAAATTACCCCTGTGGCTCCTCCACCACTAACATTTTTGGGGGCCTTGATTTGATGGCTGGTAACTGCACTTCAAGCACATAAATATATTACTTACCAAGATCTGCTTCGGCAGAGTGCCACATCCAGTAATGGGTAAAAGGCGTGATGATATTAAGTTGATATCAGCGAGATTTGAACATACAAACTTTTACTTGAAGGACGAAATTTGTTTAAAATTAACTTTACTACTTACTTTAAATGGTTAAAATTAAAGGAAAACTATGTAATAATATTATTATTATTTTCCTAAGTTAGAAGTGTTAGAAATGTGATAAGAATGAATCATATTATTTCTGTTAACTGTTTGTTATCAATACGGTTAACCAATTTTCTACGAAATAAGTTTCATTCAGAATTATTCATATAAAACTAGAATAAATCTTGTAGAAATATAGTACATCCCACCACATAAATGTAAATAAAAAGCGATGTACTGACGTCACTGATAAACATAATTTAAATCACTAGAATCCCTGTCTATATGAAAACCCAAAACTTTTTATAAAAATAATCATTGTCATTCACACTCAATACATATCTGTATGGGTGTCGCAATTTGACGACTGGTAGCCCTATGTTACATACATAAAGATACAATATATCATCACGCCTTTTACCCGTTACGCACAAAACCGTGTCCGAAAATGTGATTTATTTTCTTTATATTTATTTATATGGTCTAATGGCTCAGTGGTAGCGACTCTGCCCGTGGATCCTAAGAACCCTGGTTCGATCCTCACAGCCGACAAACATTTTCACCAATTTAAAATTACCCCTGTGGCTCCCCCCCCACTAACATCTTTGGGGACCGTGATTTGATGGCTGGTAATCGCACTTCAAGCACATAAATATATCACATACCGAGATCTACTTCGGCAGAGTGCCACATCCAGTAATGGATAAAAGGCGTGCTGATATATTTATTTATTTATTTATGTTACTCTGGAAAACAGGAACATAGTTTTAATTATAGTAGAGGGCCCGGATTAATCGAAACGCGGTATGCTAGTATATATTTTTAATTTGAGCGGGATTCGAACTCGGGATCTTTGGATTCAAATGCTGCAATTGCAAATTTACTACACACATAACTGTTACAAAAAACGTGATTAATTTTCTAACTACATACAATTACTGGTTCTGTGTTATATAGTAAAAGTTGAAATGCAGATTGTTGAGGACTGCAGTATTGATACCACTGCATTTCCCCGCGGATCGGCGGTACCAAAACAACAACAAAGCGGACGGTAACCCGCGCCAGGTACTAGCGGTGCATACATCAAAATTGCACGAATAAATTCACTTTCTGCACGAATCCAGTGGCGTACGTTCATTGTATTTATACATGTCACTCGGACTGATTCGTAAAAATTATTTTCTTATTAAACAAACCATCAAACCACAAGGTAACCACAGTAACCACTTGAGAATTCTACTAATTTTAAATATAATGAAGGACGATTATTATTTTTGTCACTTGTCATTCGGCATAAAAATATATTTAATGCAAGGTCCACACACTTTGTTTATTTGTTTAACTTTAATTTTGGAACCTTCATGGCTTTTTATAGACTTTGAATTATCATTACGCCTTTTACCCATTACTGGGTGTGGCACTCTGCCGAAGCAGATCTCGGTAAGTGATATATTTTACGCGTGAAGTGCGGTTATCAGTCGTCAAATCACGGCTCCCAAAGATGTTAGTGGTGGGGGAGCCACAAGGGGTTAATTTAACTTGGTGAAAATGTTTTTTCGACTGTGGGGATCGAACCAGAGTTCTCAGGATCCACAGGCCAACTTGATACCACTGAGCCATTACCCCATAAAAAAATAGTATATACTAAATTCGATTTAACATAGAAAACAACAACCTTATATTTCATTTGTTACTATACTTAGTCACACTTAAAAGTTTCAAACATGACGTCATGACGTCATTGTCCTGCCATTCGACATGCCGTATAAATTATCAGTTTCCTACGAAGACAACTAAATTATTTTTTCAAGATTTCTTTGAACTAGGCTACAAAAAATCCTTACCCTAAAGGGATGAACACCAATACTAAATTTTAGGGTTGCAACCTTCAAATCATCCCTTTTAAAAACACTGGTATATTTTAGACTGTAGAGAAAGTAGGTATCGAAAACTGACTTTTAACTTCTTTAAACTAAAAAGAACAACTACATTGAAAAACAAATGAAATTGCTGCACATTCAATGAATTCTGATGCGACGGTTATTGCGATCAATGTTAGCAGACTTCTGCAAATTTGGATTCTACTATTTTTACCAGTAAAGGAATATACTTATTCGAACTGTTCAAGTCTATATTATTCTAAAGTGTATAGACATGGATTTTCAAATTACATATTTGTACCATCATATATTTTCGGCTGTCAAATGTTTTTAAATTATTTTGTCGCAAAATATTTCAAATAAAACTGGTAGATAATTTAGTTGTCGCCATTTTCTATTTCCACATTTTTCTGTAAAATAATGTAGGGAAAAAAGAACTACTAAACATGAAACTAATTTTAATATACTAAAATTTATTTACTCCTCGATATTTATTCACCTTCAACGATTTCAACTAGCGTATAGTCCCACTAGAGTATGAAAGTTGACGTTTAAATTATAATATGGTAGTGGTTTCCTTTTCATAAGAACCAAGCGACTGTTTCCAGACACCCAGTCAAATGTTTAATTTGAAAATTCCAGAAAAACATTAGCATGTCTGGCTTAAAATAGATGAGTCACTGCAGTGCAGTTAAAATCTCCGAATAACAAACAGGGGTATATTTAAAAATTTTATAATTCGTCACCTTTACTCAGCGAAAGTGGTGTTAATTTATTAAGAACTGAAATGAATAACATTGGTGCGAACAGGTGAAAAAAATGTGAAAAAAACTTACTTATTTAATATTTAAGTGATATGAGTATGGTAGTGATTAAATAAATATATCATTATCACGCCTTCTAACCCATTACTGGGTGTGACACTCTGCCGAAGCAGATCTCGGTAAGTGATATATTTTGCGCGTGAAGTGCGGTTACCAGTCGTCAAATCACGGCCTCCAAAGATGTTAGTGGTAGAGGAGCCACAGGGATAGCTTTTGAAATTATGAAAATGGTTTGTCGCCTGTGGGAATCGAACCAGGGTTATCAAGATCCACAGGCCGACTTCATACCACTGAGCTAGCCACACCATATATTGAATCACAAAAATTCTATTACAATTTAAAATAAACCCCTGTGTTGTTATTTGGATAGTAGGTACTTAGGGTGTCTTACAAGTCTAGTTCTTCATAGCAAAATACATAAAAGTTATATTTCTTTCAAACTTTTTTCTAACGAACCCCTATGAAAAAGAAACCACCACCATAGTATTATTTAAACATCAACTTTCATACTTTAGTGGGACTATGCTATCTAACCCAGTGACTATCCGTACGCTACGAACCCCGTCTACTTGGCCGCTACTAACGTTAGTTTTACGTTCGTGGCAATGCAGTCCAGCGTATCACATTTCGTCGTCGAATGCGGGCACTACAGGGGTCAATGTTCAAGGACACCGCTGTTCTGACCACTGCACATCCCTCCCTTACCTCTCTGCTACCCCGAATACCCTGTTCCACTAGTTCTGTTTCACTTCACAGCCCGGTAAACACACGGTGAAGATAGAGAGGACGATAGATGTTGTGTTGGGACAGTGGCGGAGAAATGCGATGGGGGCAAAGGAAAAATATAATTGATTATTTGTTATTCTGCATAACAGGAATTTATTCAAATTATAGTAGCTTATTGTAGAATCTGAACCACTCAGATACAATCGTATATTTTTGAAAATTTACTGTGTATATATGAGAACCAATCAAGAATTTGTTTGAAAATTAACCAATGAAATGAAAGCTATTTTGATTGTTTTTCTCTAGTGAAAAGTAATAAGTGATATTTTTTTACTTTAATTACATTATGGGGTGGCTAGCTCAGTGGTATGAAGTCGGCATGTGGATCCTGAGAACCCTGGTTCGATTCCCACAGGCGACAAACAATTTTCATAATTTCAAAAACTACCCCTGTGGCTCCTCCACCTCTAACATCTTTGGAGGCCGTGATTTGACGACTGGTAACCGCACTTCACGCGCAAAATATATCACTTACCGAAATCTGCTTCGACAGAGTGCCACACCCAATAATGGGTAAAAGGCGTGATGATATATTTACATTTATTTATACATTTTCTTAGTTACCAATAAAATAATAGTATATTACATAATAAGTCAGGAAAGTGATGTTTTACTTGACGAAGCGATTGTTTGAAATACAAGGTTGCAGACCCAATATTTTTATTCGCTGAGTCAAGTAAAAACACTTTTCTGACATACTATGTACACTATTTTTTCTGAAACCGTTTAATTTAGTCAATAATTAATTATAAATAATTTAAAATATTTTAATTTTTTTATATGAATTGTATTGACAGCAGACTACATATCCAAGGATATAATAACCAAAAAACAGTCAGGTAAAATACAAAACAGCCAGGTAAAGACTTTACCAGACTGTTTTGTACTTTACCAAACTGTTATTTTTGTTGTAACCTTGAATACGTACTTTATTTGACTATTTTAATAAAAATCTACTTTCATGACGGTTTCAGGAAAATGCAATTATGCTTTCCTATTTATTTATTTCTGCTACTTTGTACAACAGGATCCTCAATCTCAATTACAGTACAGAGACTCGCCGAGCCGCAGTATGCTAGTTAATTGTTATCTTGAATGGGATTCGAACTCGAGATCTTTAGATTTGAATTGAATAGGATACAATCGTGATGTTATTCTTGCAAAGAAGTATATTATGTTTACATTCGCCTACTTAGTTCAGTCGAGTCAACCTTGAACTATTTGTAAATATGGGTCAGGTTAACACGTTGTTTATAATGTAACCGAAGCAGCCTTCAAGCGTGGGACTGTGAATACGAACACATGAGATTATCTACAAGTAGAATGCAAAATGCTGTTTACTGCACATTGTAATCAGAACAAGAACTTCATTGTCAAGATGAATTAGTGTAAAGTTTCTTCATTCAATATACAAGACAAACATTGTTATATACAAGAGCGTAAGAAACGATGTATCAACTTGCAGTATCGGTTTTAAATATTTTCAGAGCTAAAGAGATTGTTTTTTGAGACCCTTGCGACTTTAATTTATATGTTAATTATTATTACCTACTATACTTAAAAAAAAAACCATTTTACCAAATTAAAATTACCCCTGTGGCTCCTCCACCAATAACATCTTTGGAGGCCGTGATTTAACGGCTGGTAATCGCACTTCACGAGCATAAATATATCACTTACCGAGAGTACAACAACCTTTACTTATATGTACATATATTCTACAAAAAAAGTTGTTATAAACATCAGCAATTGCAGAACTAAGCAGTCGGAAATGGATCTGATATATTTATTATAAATTTAGAAGTTTGCTTACGAAAATAGCACTATTTTTTTTATGAATGAAGAAAAGATTTAATCAAATCGCGTGACAAGTTATCGTATGTTTTTGTTTCTATATTTAAACTTTTAGCAAGAAAATTCACTGTGTCTTAAATTTATTTTCAATTAGAATATTTCGTGACTAAATGAAATTAACAAATAAAATGCTTTACATTCCTTTGTTCTGATTGTATCTGTACATGCAAATATATCAACAAATATTTATTATCAAATGTGACTTTTGAAAATAATATTTAAATTTAGACAAGTGATATGCTATCAGAAATAAAATCCTACTTAATTTTCCGCTGCCACTATGATATTAGAAATAAATTTATCTTATTACCGGGTGTTCAGAAAATTGATGACAAACTGCAGGTAAAACGATTCGTTGATTAATTCTGAGTTGACAATCTTAATATGGGGTAGCTAGCTCAGTGATTTGAAGTCGGCCTGTGGATCCTGAGAACCCTGGTTCGATTCCCACAGATGACAAACAATTTTCATAATTTCAAAAAACTACCCCTGTGGCTCCTCCACCACTAACATCTTTGGGGGCTGTGATTTGACGACTGGTAACCGCACTTCACGCGCATATATATATCACTTACCGAGAACTGCTTCGGCAGAGTGCCACACCCAGTAATGAGTAGAATTCGTGATGATATATTTATTTATGCAATGCAAAATATTTACTAGATTTATAGATTCCGTATTTTTGTCCACCTGACATCCTATATTTTTTTTTGTAAAAATATTCCAAATAGTAGTGGTAAAATGAAGTACTGTTTAAGAATATATAAATTTAAAGATCAGGACGCCATTTTAAATGAACTACAGCGTACAATCATCTTACAACCTACATGATTAATGCAGTAATTTGCATGGTATTAAGCCTAGTTGATAGTCGATATTGATTTTGTATCAATGTAGGTTATATCGCCAATACCAAGTGTGGGTTGTCATTAACAAGAATTATATCTGTGCAATTTAAATTTCTAAGTACTTGTAACAGTTGTAACTATGTCTTGTAACTATTACACCAGATACGAACTACCATATTCTTGCATTTATAATTTCATTCCTAATAGAGTAAATACCACTGGAATGTATACTACCTGGAACAAACACACCGGGTGGTGCTTTCTAATATCTATGGCACACTGGTCGTGGAGCATGAATGAGCGTCGAGGAGCTCATCGATGAAACAACAGAACGCATCCTGACTGATAAAATAAACAAACACGAAAAAAAGCAAAACCAAAATGACAGCCCACGCTAACATGAAATGAGACACAATCGTTTCATCGAGGAACCCCTCGATGGAAATAGAGGCGCCTCTATTTTTTATCAATGTCGGGTGCGTTCTGTTGTTTCATCGATGAGCTCCTCGACGCTCATTGATGCTCCTCGATCAGTGTGCCATTGGCATTAGGGTGAACATAAGGATTTAACATGTAAAGTCATAATGTTGTAATTTCCTGCTTTCCTAATTATTTTAAGCAAAAAAATTCAAATAAAACTTTTAGGGCATATAATTATACATCTAAATCAATTCTGTGTAACGAGACAAAGTTGATCTGAAAATGACGAAAATTGCCTCAAAACTACCGATAGCCATGGAAATGAAACAAAATTAAACAAATGTTTGACGTATTATCTGTCAAAACTGTCCAAATAATTTCTTTATTTATTTTAACAGTTTTGACAGATAAAATGCCAAATATTTGTTTTTACAATACTTGTGAAAGCTGCATTCCATTTGCCACTTGGTTCATTTAAATCAGTTCATATAAATTAGACAACATAACTAAATGAACTGAATTAAGAATTCTGTTGCACTTATTGGGGTGAATTACTTCAAAGTAAATTAGAATAAGTATTTCTAGTACTGAAAATAAAGTCAGCGAAGTAATCCAGCAAAATAAATAAATGTTCCGGTTCAATAAATGAATGTTAGATCTGATCCAAACGTCAATTGGAATACGCCTAATGTAAGTTATCTATTAATGACAAAATTTAAACACAGTAAGTGCAACTTTTATTGCACAGTGGTTTGCATGGTTATATCAGGGCTATAATATTTATTTACCATCCACCGTGGACAGTAAGTAATTATTATAGATCAAGGTCCTGTTTATTTTGACAACAATTTGACTGCTGTCAATTTTTAAACCTATTATTCTTTTCCTTCTATTTGTGCAAATATTGTAACAAATAGCTTACTAACCTCGAACTGTAAGTGATTTATTAGGACGCGAATGTTTAGGAAATCTCGACCCTTCGGGCCTCGATTTCCCAAACTACATTCTTGACCAAAAAACTGTCACTTAGTTTAAATGAAAAAAAAAAAAAATATATATATATATATATATATATATATATATATATATATATATATATCATCACGCCTTTTACCCATTACTGGGTGTGGCATTCTGCCAAAGCAGATCTCGGTAAGTGATATATTTTGCGCGTGAAGTGCGATTACCAGTCGTCAAATCAAGGCCCCCAAAGATGTTAGTGGTGAAGGAGCCAGAAGGGTAGTTTTTGAAATTATGAAAATTGTTTGTCGGCTGTGGGAATCGAACCAGGGTTCTCAGGATCCACAGGTAGACTTCATACCACTGAGCTAGTTCATGGTACATAATATACTATTAATTTTGTTACAATGATCACTATTGATAAAATGCTATCACTTTTTATAACTAGTTATAAAATAAACCACTTTTCACAGTTAAAATAGCATACCAAAATGTTGATATTTCGTAACTGAATTGGAAAAATATATGTATATCTCATGAAGAAAGTTTCATTCTTCCTTCAGGTGGTTTATATCCTTCGGAAAGTCAAACATCTCCTTCGGGAATAAATATCCCATAAATAACTTTTGAAGCAACCATCCAACAACGATTCACTCACTGTGCTCATTTTACTTTTAAAAAATATTAAAAGCAATATAAATAAATCATATTTCATGAATTATATCTTCCGTAGCAAGATATCCAAGTTAGAAAATTCGAAACTTGTGAACAAAAAAAGATTGAAGAACTTCAGACAGAGAGATAAAACCGCAGACTTGGCCACACCAGGCAAATAAAGTGCAACATCGGTAATACAGGAATTTCCGAATGCGATGAATCAAAACAAAGCTCTGTGTGTCGTACCGGAAGCCACACATACATACATACATACACATGGAGATGTCTGTATTGTTAGTCGTATATACCTAGTTCCCTACATACTCGTATAAAGTAAAATGGAGTAGGTGTGACGTCATAAAGAAGCAGACAATGACTTTTTCTCAAGGAAAATATATTTAAATTAAATAAATAAAAATATCATCACGTCTTTTATCCATTACTGGGTGTGACACTCTGCCACAGCAGATCTCGGTAAGAGTAAAATCGCGTTAAATGTAGTTACCAGCCGTCAAATCATAGCTCCCAAATATATTAGTGGAGAGGGAGCCACAGGGGTAATTTTTATGTGGTAAAAATTGTTTGTCGACTGTGGAAATCGAACCTAGGCTCTTCAATTCACAGGCTGAATTGATTTAGTTTAATTGTATATAAATGTGCCTTGGTCCTGCACAACAGGAATTTAATACCAATTATATTAGTTTATTTATAATAAGATGCGTAGGATGTAGTTATATTTTAGGTATAATAAAATATTATTGACTTACTATTTTGAGGTTACAGGTTACATGAGAAAATTGGTAACATGTTGAAGTACTCACCTGAAACAAAAGAATAACAATAATTAATTATTGGAAGGTATATTAATTATATAAAATACAAAATTAAACTTCCCAACGGATAAGAATTGAGTAAATTTAAATATGAAAGCTCTTCTTTAATGATAAGCTGTATGTAGAACAGTAAAAGCTCTGCAGATCTTATAAATAATATTCCATTATAGTAGAAAATAATAGATTCATGGCCAGTTTCACGAACAAAAATTAAATTTTAAACATGGATTAAATAAATAAAAGCAAATCGAAATTACATGTCAAATGGAACAATTAAAATTGCTGTCAAACATTCGATTTGCTTTTGTCTACTTAATCCATGTTTAAAATTTAACTTTTGTTGCTGAAACCGGCCATAAATAAATTTATGCCATTAATGCCCGGTTTTATAATGAATCGAATAAATTTATTTCCATAGTAAATGTAACTAAATTAACAAATTCGAATCAGTTTTGCTTATTTTATGTCACATGTAACATTATTGTCAAAAGTTCGATCGTCATTTGAATGAATAAATTTTATTTATTTTGGAAATAAATTAATTTGTCCTTCATAAATTTATACATTTTTTGTTTGAGCGGGATTCAAAATTCATAAAAATAAAATAGAAATAACAGCACATAGTCAGGCGTTTCAGGCCCGTGGTATAATTATTAGCACGAGGCGCAAAGCGCTGAGGGCTAATAACATGCTTAAGGTCAGAAACACTAATTGCACCCGTGTTACATACAATATTTTATGCAAATAATATTTAATTATATGACCAAAAGATTAAAATATGTAAACAGGTTATATGTGAAAATGACATGCTGTAAAATCAAGTATTCACAATAAACTAAAATTGTCATTTTATTTATGTATCCATAGGATTATTTTTTTATGACCCTATGGCCAAAAACAAGTGTTTGAGCCCACTTTTGAGGGCTAAAACACATTAATTTCAGCCCAGTTGCATATAAAATTGTTTTAGTCACAGAATGTCATAGTTGTGTTGATCTATAATCATAAAAAATAGGGGTTGTCATTAACTTATAGATCAGTAGCAGATAATGATTCAGTTATAGAATAGGGGGCGGGGAGTTGGGATTATTAAATATATATTTATTTACAATTTTACCTTTGTATTTTATTTCAAAACATCTATGTAGGTTACAAGTAACCATTACTGTAAAATGCAGATATTCATTGTAAAATCGCAATCATTTACATTTACTTTATAATGAGTAATTTCTAAAAATATCTTTCCATCAATAATCCAACACTTTACATCATTACAGCATTCACCATTCATTCTCCCACACGCGCTACATTTCAAGGAATTCTTTTTCTTCATCAAACTATTTCAATTTCAATTTGATTAATAACAAACCTACTTTAGGTCGCACCTTGCTCGGCAATTAAAGGAATGCAGACCATATGGCAGAGATTTGTTAAAAGTTCAATATTTAATTCGTTCTGGAATGATTAGACGGTAACCTAAAGCCCAGAAGGTTGAGATTTTGTGAAGAACTCAGAATTGGGAAGGTATTATTTAGAGCTAAGCGCAAATTTACCAGAATGGCAGATGGTCTCCAACCTTAAGGCCATCTGGCACTCTGGTACTTAAGAGGAAATTGGTGCGTCTGTACTGCACACACCACAGTTCAAGATTGACAAACAAGTAGGTATAGTCTGTCTTCAAAACGTATTTTATTTTAACCCTTCGATAGTGTGCTAGAAAATACACTCGTAAATATAAATATATCATCACGCCTTTTACCCATTACTGGGTGTGGCACTTTGCCCAAGCAGATCTCGGTGATATTTTTATGCGCGTGACATGCGGTTACTAGTAGTCAAATCACGGCCCCCAAAGCTGTTAGTGGTGGGAGAGCCACAGGGGAAGTTTTAAAATGGTGAAAATTGTTTGTCGCCTGTGGGAATCGAACCAGGGTTCTCAGGATCCATAAGCCGACTTGATACCACTGAGCTAGCTACATTGGTAAATATAAATATATCATCACGCCTTTTACCTATTACTGGGTGTGGCGCTCTGCCGAAGCAGATCTCGGTAAGTGATATATTTATGCGCGTGAAGTGCGGTTACTAGTCATCAAATCACGGCCCCCAAAGATATTAGTGGTGGAGAAGCCACAAAGGTAATTTTTTATTTGGTGAAAATGTTTCTCGACTGTGGGGATCGAACCAGGGTTCTCAGGATCCACAAACCGACTTGATACTACTGAGCTAGCTACATTGGTAAATATAAATATATAATCACGCCTTTTACCTATTACTGGGTGTGGTACTCTGCCGAAGCAGATCTCGGTAAGTGATATATTTATGCGCGTGAAGTGCGGTTATTAGTCGTCAAATCACGGTCTCCAAAGATGTTAGTGGTGGGAGAGCCACAAAGGTAATTTTTAATTTGGTGAAAATGTTTGTCGATTGAGGGGATCAAACCAGAGTTCTTAGGATCCACAAACCGACTTGGTACCACTGAGCCATTACCCCATAAAAATACAATGGTGATTAAAAATAAACGAAATACTTGAAATTGTTAAATTTTTCCCAATTTTCAAACAGTCATAACTTGACGAATTTTTAGGTAATTTGGACGAATTTTTGAGGGCGAAAAAGTTAAAGTGTCTACTTTAAGTGAATATATGCGATTTTAGGGTTAACCACTTTCACCCCTCCTCAATCCTCTTAAAGACAAAAAATGTTTGTAGTGAAAAACATTCATTATTGAGGATCTGTACAGAGCTGAAAAAAATTTGTGGACTTGATTCACCATCAGGGCAATAAAGTTTATTCAATTCCCTGCACAGGACGCAAAGCACGAAGTTCCTACGATGATTTGGCATAGAGTTATGCGTGTTTGAACTTAAATGTGCATTAGGGCATTTTTTGCGTCTTATCAACAAAATTGGACGATTTTTTCAGAAAATAAAACTGTTTTGTCTCTAGGTTAATGGGCTGTACATGAAATTAGGATTATGCCCTTTTGCACTCTTCAACCCACTTCACCCCTCGTCAGCAAACTGTTTGACATTGTTAGAATGTTAACTACATCAATTAAATTAATATTATTTACTACGTCAAACATTTCATGTTCTTCAAAAAGAAAATGATTTATGAACGAACTATACTAAATGTTAAGAGTGAGGCTGTAAGGGCAGGTTGCACCTGGCGATATTATCTTGAGCGCGTGGGAACTAAAAACAAAACATAGTCAGGTTTGTAGTGTTTGTACACTCTCGACCAACACAAAACTAAATTATATTATATTTCGATATTTAACTGCCCTGTAACTCAAAAACTAAACTGGATACGGACCTGACAAAATCACCATTGAATTTGTCACAATTTTCTGTATAAGTATGAATCATTTTATTAATTTTAATTAAAGGATATATTTTTATTACACAAAATGTCAAACGGGGTATGAGTTAGAAAAATATCTATTTTCCTGAAGAGTAAATTCATTGATGTTATTATTTGTTAATAATAAAAGTGTTTTAATAAAAATGTAAATAAATAAACTTTCAAAAGTGACTAACCATATTTATGAATGAACCATTAAAATATAAATAATAACATTACGTTATGTTTACAATGAATGAATGAAAAGCCCGTAAAAGAAACCGCACGATGACAAAAGATTACGCCATATCAAAGATGAATCACAACATTTAAGGATGTTTACGAGCTATGAACTTATATGTACATCAAAAAATTTGCAATCTACCGCCTGACTAAGTCAAATTAATTATAGCAGTTGATTTATGCCATGCCGTAATATTTTTGCAACATTATGCGCCTTAATATTTTCAATTAAAATAGTAAAAATATCATGCAAAGTTAAGAATTACAGTTGTGAGTGAGTGTATGCTCGATTTTTAGGAGAGGATAAGAGAAATTTCTCTGTCTACGCTACTGAAATAGATAAGAAAATTTCAATAATTTTCCAGGCATACTTTGATACAAAAAGTAGAGCAGTCTAGTAGAGCCATCTATTAAGTAATATTTCAAACGTCGAGTACAGGAATCTTTTTAGTTGGTAATGCGAGAGTTAGCGCAGACACAAACCATTTGTACAGAGCGCTGTACTGCAGATGGCAGCACAAGCACGACTTAGTCAATATTTTCAAATATAGACTTACAACGCAAACCATCTAACTCAGAAAAAATTTTGAAGAATCTTCTTCCTCAAACTGTAGATAATACATATTTTTAATATCACCCACAAGGATAATTTTTTGGAGTAAGCAATAAAAGTTATTTATAAATTTTAGGGTCTGCTTTTCCAACTCCTGATAAGTTCTCGGTTTCAGCAACAAATGTTAATTATTTTTTAATCTTTGTTTAAATAAATAAAAGCAAATCAAAATTACACGTCAAATGGATTAATTGTCATCGCTGTCAAACATTCGACGTGCTTTTATTTATTTAAAACTAATTTAAAATTTTACTTTTGCCTTGGTAAAATCGGCTATTAGTGGATTGAATAAAAAAATCATGATATTAGTTAGCAAAATAATGCAATTTCCAGATAAGATATTTTTTAATTATCCTGCGTGTAGTTATTTGGTTCTTTTATACGAGGATAGGGATGGGCGATAAACATCGATGTTTCGAAAACATCGATGTTATATTTCCGATGTTCGATGTTTGAACATCGATAATGATCCTTTTTAAACATCGATGTTTTCATCGATGTTACAATAAATCATCGATGTTTTTGAATAATAAATAATATATAATTAGAGTTGGGGATTTTACTTATTCAACAGTTTTCGTTAGTTTCCCTTGTAGACACACAACGTCACAACGCCATGGCCTTGGTCTTATTGTCAATTTCACGTTCACATTCACACACCATTTTGTCTACGCAGTAGAGAAAAAGAATAAACTGCACTACGAGTACACACAGGTTCATGTCGTTGATTCGTTTATTGAAAGGTACATACAAAAAGCAAGTGTTTATGTTCAACTGTTGGGAAAGGGTTTACAAGTTTTTCAGTTTTCAGTCTCTGTCTCTTGTTTTACTTAAAAATCCTAATAATCAAATCAAATAAAAAATGCTAGATAAGTGATTTGACAGATCAGAATGCAAAATAGTAAAAACATCGATGTTTTTAATACATCGATGTTTTGTGTTCGATATTTTGTTTACATCAATATCTTTCACCGATGTCAACATCGATGTATAACATCGATATTTTTGATTCGATGTCCCATCCCTATACGAGGATAGAAAAACCGCTCATAATATGAGTTTTAAGGGTTGAGGGCTATTTTTGTATTAAATTAGGCACCCCCGTAGGGGTTTTCAAAAATTGCCTTAGCGGGCGGTATTTCACGCCCCCATGGCGGGGTATTGGTTAAAGTTTTCAACTAGCAATAATCGCACCTCAGTACTACTTCATCGGTTACGATATCGCCTCTGCGCAAAGTTACCTTTCAGTTCAAACCAACCCCTAGTTGTATTTTCTACATTGGCAAGTTTACATGAGAACTATGAGAGTACGCATGCTGCCATCTATGTGTCAAAACTTGAACTTATTCGCACACACACATTGCGCAGGCATACAAACATTTTAATTTAGGCAATATTTTCACTAACCGTAACTAATAAAAATATAATATTACTTAGACATAATAAGCTATTATGGAACGTACAATTTTCCATTGAATGATGTCATAAAAATGACAAAAATAATCTTCATAAATTATCAAACTTAAAAGTTGGTAATAATAAATTTTCATGTATGCGAAGCCTCCAGGAAAAACATCTTTTTCCGTTAATTACATAGAAGAATTTAGTGTTGTATGTCGCGATATTTCACTCGTTACGGACCTGTAATTATCCACCCACGCCTAGCCAGATGCGGCCTAAACAATTTGTGAAAGTGTGTGTATGTGTGTTAATATATATTATAGGCGCACACCACTTGTATCTGACATAAGCTATTATTGCATATTTTTTTAAATTATCTGAAAACGAACACAAATGATTGATTAGAAAATAATGCGGTTAATTTAAAAAAATATATAGAATATTGCTACGGAAAACAGTCCTTAAATTTATCCCGTATGTTCCACGTAAATGTTGGCATAGGCAGTTAACATGTTAAATCAGTTTTTTGTAAGTAAAAAGTTTCCGGTAAAAAATTATGGGACCAAATATTATATCACAATACTGTCAATATCACTACATCTTATTTAATATATATATATAAAATCATTTTAACAGCGTAATTTAATGAAATTAATAAAAATAATTCCTAATTTACTCGTAACTTCCCCATCAAAAAACAAAATTTTCAGAAATAAATTTTAAGAT
This sequence comes from Pterostichus madidus, assembly GCA_911728475.2. Taxonomy (NCBI): domain Eukaryota; kingdom Metazoa; phylum Arthropoda; class Insecta; order Coleoptera; family Carabidae; genus Pterostichus; species Pterostichus madidus. The sequence goes on along the minus strand of OU452307.1, from coordinate 40,078,366 downwards.
TAAATAAAATAAATAAATATATCATCATGCCTTTTACCCATGACTGGGTTTGACACTCTGCCAAAAAGATCTGGGTAAGTGATATATTTATGTCCGTGAAGTACGGTTACCAGCCGTCAGATCACGGCCCCCGAAGATGTTAGTGGACAGAGAACTACAGAGGTAATTTTAATGTGGTAAAAATACTTTGTCGGCTGTGGGAATCAAACCGAACTTCTTAAATCTACAGGCTAACTCGATACCACTGAGTCACCTACCCCTTGAAATAAATATAAATAAACCAAATAATTTAATGCAGGTTAACACTAACTATACTTAATAATTGTTTATTAGTTAGTATTTAGTATAATACTTTTATTTATTTACTTTCCACACAACAGGAACTTAATCTCAATTATTACAGTAACTTATATATTTTTTTGTCTTTTTGTATGTCTATAACTTTAGAACAAAAAACTGTATAAAATTTTTGTTGACACCATTAAATTCCCCGTATAATAATTAGTATATAGCCATATTTTAGTTGTATTTAAATAATAATTAAGTATGTTATTACCGAAAATTGGAGAAATGAAATTCCAAAATTAGACCAAACATTTTTTTTTCTCTAAAATCTCTGTAAATATGCATTCTGATTAAGTGAAAGACGAGGATTCCAAATTTTCAAACCGCATTTCGATAGCTTTTTTGGTTTTCGAGATATTGAGATTTAAAAGTAGGTCAAAAAATGACCTATTTTGTCCAACAACTTCAAAAATTAAAAAGTTATGAAATTTGCGATTACACCATTCGATTCTACGTAAAAAGTTACATAAGTATGCAAATTTTCATAATTTTTGCTCCACGGATATAAGTTTGAGAACAAAAAAACTGAAAATGGCCTAAAATTGAAAAAACACCAAGGGGTACCCCTTAAAAAATTTCAAGGAAAATAAATGTGAAATATAGTACTTTTTTCTTTTTATCCCCCCTATTTCGGACCCGTAGATTACGAGAAAATTATGTAAAATGGCGTCCGAGGCTTAGTTTTTGAAATATCGATGATTTAAAATATCAGCTTTTGTGCCGTCCACTATACTTGACACTGTAACTTGAAAACTATTAGAGATACTACAATTCTCACTTCACTAATGAATTTGTCAGCTTTTACTTGGTTAATGTGTGTATTTTTATTAATTTTAATTGTAGAATAAAAAAATAGTTATAGATTTTCCAAATTAATCTAAATCACGAAAATTTATTATTTTTAGAATCCCGTAACTCTGAAACTAAATGAGATACTTAAGATCTGTTTACACCATTGAATTCAGCGTAGTTTAGTTAGTAAATATGCAGAGTTTCAATATACCAACCTAAAAAATAAAAAGTCGAAGATCCCTTACTTAAAAAGATGCAAATTGAGGAAATGAAATTCCGAAATTAGACCAAACATTTTTTTCTCTCCAAAATTTCTGAAAATATGCAATCTGATTAAGTAAAAGACGAGGATTCCAAATTTTCAAACCGCATTTCGATAGCTCTTTTAGTTTTCGAGATATTGCGATTTAAAAGTACGTCAAAAAATGACCTATTTTGCCCAACAACTTAAAAAATAAAAAAGTTATGCAATTTACGACTACACCATTCGATTTTACGCAAAAAGTTACATAAGTATGCAAATTTTCAGAATTTTTGCGCCACGGATACAAGTTTAAGAACAAAAAAACTGAAAATGGCCTAAAATTCAAAAAACACCAAGGGGTACCCCTTAAAAAATTTCAAGGAAAATAAATGTGAAATATAGTACTGTTTTCTTTTTATCCCCCCTATTTCGGACCCGTAGATTACGAGAAAATTATGTAAAGTGGCGTCCGAAGCTTAGTTTTTAAAATATCGAAGATTTAAAATATCAGCTTTTGTGCCGCCCAACATACTTGTCTCTTTAACTTCAAAACTATTAGAGAAATTACAAATCTGATTACACCACTGAATTTGTCGCTCTTTATTTGGTATATATGCTAATTTTCACTAACTTTTATTGTAGAATAAAAAAATTGTTATAGATTTGTCAAAATAATCTAAATCACGAAAATTGGATATTTTCAGAAGCCCATAACTCTAAAACTAAAAGAGGTAATTAAGATCTGTTTACACCATTGGATTCAGCGTAGTTTAATTAGTAAATATGTATCGTTTCATTATCACAACCTAAAAAATGAAACTACCAATGTCTCATATCTAAAAAGCTGCAAAAATTGTGAAAATTTCAGTTTTCATCACATTTACAACACTCTAACAGAAAACTTACATATGTTATTAATTTTATAACATCACCATTGGCTTCTGCACATCTTAATTAGTAATTACAGGTAATATTTCATTTAAATTGTCAGTCTAGAATATCACTATTTCACTATTTGTTCTACAGACCACGGGAGTCGCTAGTCAATAAATCGATAATGTAAGAGAAATGTCCGTTAATTAATTATAAATAAATAAATATGTCATCACGCCTTCTACCCATTACTGGGTGTGGCACTCTGCCGAAGCAGATCTCGGTAAGTGATATATTTTGCGCGTGAAGTGCGGTTACCAGTCGTCAAATCACGGCCCCCAAACATGTTAGTAGTGGAGGAGCCACAGGGATAGCTTTTTCAAATTATGAAAATTTGTCGCCTGTGGGAATCGAACCAGGGACCTCAGGATCCACAGGCCGACTTCATACCACTGAGCTAGCCATCCCATTAATTAATTAAACATATAATAAAGTAATAAAGTCACGGCACCCAAAGATGGAGGAACCACAGAAGTAATTTTAATGTGGTCTGGTACAGCTTAATTTGGCAAATCTAAAATTCAGGATTAGCTAGATTCTAGCTAAAACTTTTTTGAGAACTGAGCTTTAACTGAAAGCATGCAACTAGATTGACCTTTGAATATAAGTTTTGAAAATTTGTTAATAGCATCCGCCGACCCTCCATCAATGTCTTCGCGACCGCCCAATTAGAAAACAACTGATTTTCACAATGGTCTAATAGAGTAAACTAATTCCACCATCACGTAGTGACCATCTTCATCGCTCCAACCACATCCACATCCTCCTGTTAACAATCTGCAGCTGGATACAGCTTGCAGAACATCAACATTCCACCAGCAGCTGCCGATGAACAAGAACCATGAAGTACTGTACACGAAGTACACGACCGTTTGGTGCTGCGGTTCGGATGAGGTGAATAAACGTGTTGGGAGGTCGCAGCAGGCCACGCACATTGATCACGTGACCTGCCGAACTCACTCTGAGGAAAGTCCCTCCACGTCACTTCACCCCGCACACTACCAAGAGGAGAGAGAGAGGTTGATAGCGAGGCTGTGAGGAATAGTTTGTTTGTATACATATTCAAATAGGTAATAAGTTACTAATATGTTTCTTTAATTGTTTTTGAGAGGAAGTTGCGATCTGCAATTGCAGAGCGGTGTTATTCGAAGATCTCGAGTTCGAATTATACTCAAACTAAAAATATTGTGCGGCTCGGGCCGCACCCTGAACTGTAATTAATTAATTAATTTGTAAAAATAAAATAAATATATCATCACGCCTTTTACCTATTACTGAATGTGGCACTCTGCCAGGATAGATCTCGGTAAGTGATATATTTATGAGCGTGAAGTGCGGTTACCAGACGTCAAATTACGGCCCTCAAAGATATTGGTGGAGAGGGAGCCACAGAGGTAATTTAAAAAAATAAATAAATAAATATATCATCACGCCTTCTACCTATTACTGGATGTGGCACTGTGCCGGGGCAGATCTCGGTAAGTGATATATTTATGTGCGTGAAGTGCGGTTACCAGCCGTCAAATTACGGCCCCCAAAGATGTTGGTGGAGAGGGAGCAACAGGGGTAATTTTAATGTTGTGAAAATTGTTTGTCGGCTGTGGGAATCGAACCACAGTTCTCAGGATCCACAGGCCGACTCGATACCACTGAGCTAGCCACCCCATAAATAAATATTTATTAGACGACAATTTAAAGTATGGCATTAAACAAACATTAAAATTAAATAATGTCCAAACGAAAAATGATTGCCAAAATGTTGTTTACAAACTTAACGTCCTGTTTGTTGTAAGCAAATTGATACTTCTACCGGAATGTAATTTTAATATTATGTTCAACAAGCTCTAATCATAATCTAAATCTCAGATAACTCTCAGTTGAAACTTAGAAATAATACGAGACTATTAAAAGACCATCAGAATAATTTCTGACAAAAATACTTCTCTTACAATATTCTATTTTCGTTACTCTATCTGTATACTGTGTTAAATAGGTTTATATGCGCCGGTATGTCGGATCGAAGAAGGCTTAGGTTTAATGTCGTCATTCAATTTAATATCAATGATTATAGTCATGCAACAATTAACAGGACAAACAGGGCCGTACCGAGAAACTTTACAAAGAGCGAGAATAATACTGGTTGGCAAGAAAAATATGTACTTGAAATTGGTAAAACTGAGACAATAAATTTCTGTTGTTTTGTTTTTTTGACTTCTGCGGTACTAATTTTTTTTGTATAGACTTAAATTCAGCCAATATTCCTTTGGAATAGTTATTGATATCTTAAATTTTTATTTGATAATAAATAAAAAAAAAAGTTCGTAAAGAAGCAATATAGTAACACCAACAATCTACTTACATGCATAGAAGCCACAGCATACCTAAAATTAACAACGCCAGAAAAACGATAACAAATACCTATACTAAAAACGTTATATACATCGACTGACGTCATCCATCCTGATAAATAAATAAATATATCATCACGCCTTCTACCCATTACTGGATGTGGCACTCTGCCGAAGCAGATCTTGGTAAGTGATATATTTTGCGCGTGAAGTGCGGATACCAGCAGTCAAATCACGGCCCCCATAGATGTTGGTGGTGAGGAAGCCACAGGGGTAGTTGGTGAAAATTGTTTGTCGCCTGTGGGAATCGAATCAGGGTTCTCAGAATCCATAGGCCCACTTAATACCACTGAGTTAGCTACTCGATAAATGACAATTTATAAAAAAAAAACGGCATTGAAACACAAATCTTATATAAGAATATTGAATAATAGCTATATTTGCTATCGATTCTTGTATTGAAAAAAATTCTTTTTCATTTTTAATAATTATTTTATATTTTGCACGTTAACATGACACATAATGGGGTCATGACTTAGTGGTATCAAGTCCTAAGAACCCTGGTTCGATCCCCACAGCCGACAAAACATTTTCACCTATTTAAACTTACCCCTGTGGCTCACCCACCACTAACATCTTTGAGGGCCGTGATTTGCCAGCTGGTAACCGCACTTCACGCGCATAAATATATCACTTACCGAGATCTGCTTCGGCAGAGTGCTACACCCAGTAATAGGTAAAAGGCGTGATGATTAAAGCACTTGGGAAATTTAAATATTCCTTCAATTTTTTGTTATGCCCTTAATACATAAATTATTATTGTACTTTTAGTTGATAAATTTTTTGCCAAAATATTTTGGAAACATTTGAAAGAGTCAAATAAATGATGTGAATTTTGTTGGCATATGTGTAGTTCTCGATCAATTGCACTGGGATTTGATAAATTTAAGGAGTATAAAAAGGGGTATTTATTGAATTAGTTTATTATAATAATTACCTATATATAGATACACAAAATTTACAGATTAATATTGAGTATTATGTTATACACCACATCAAAATGACTAAGTATTTAATGAAGTAACATTTTCGATGTATTGAACACAAATGCGATGTTTCAAGAATATGAATTCAGTGACGTACTTAGGGGGTAGTCGACGGATGAACATGGGCTCGAGTTCCTTGGGGGTCCAGTGCAATTGATCAAAAAACAGTGCAGTTGGAAGATCCTGCACAAAATCAAACTTTGTTATTATTTTTAATTGAAAATTATATTAAATATTAACCAAAATTAATAGTTCTCGTAATGCCGAGCTCGTTATAACGGGGTACAAAGCAGGGTTAATTAAATTGACGAAGCTATACGGCCAGCAGGAGTGTATTAATAAATTTTTAAAATTTTATGTTTACATAATATATTTTTCAAAATTGAAAAATGTGATATTATATACGTAATATTATTAAATATTTCGGAGAAGACAAAATAGTTATTTGTATATATTATCGAAGGAAGAAAGTGACACATTTCTTCCCAGAGGGTTATAAAGCACATAAGGGAAGATGAAAAAGAATACACGTCCAGCAACTTTTATTACTCGTCCCAAATACTTATACTTTTAGTCCTAATGAAACAAATAACTATCTGACAAAAATATATTTTTTTTAATAATAAATCAACTATAAGGACAATTTACATTTATTTATTGAACGTGTAATAATAGCAATTACTTTCTAGTTCAATACTATAACAAATTAACTGGACATTACATTTTTAGGTCAAATTAGAATAACTTCGATATTTTTGTGGATAATCAATTATTACTCATGGCTGTCACCCATGAGTAATAATTACTTACGAGCGTGAATAATGAAACCCATTATCTGTTAAGAATCACAATGATTGTTATTAAGTTGTACATTTGTTTATAATTGTTTGTCATCCAAGGCTAACTACTCAAATAAATAATAATTTGAAATGCAGATTTTGTACCGTAAATAATCAAATATAATTAGCAATGTTGATTGATTTAGAAACTGAATTTACCAGCCCAATTCTCAAAAAAGTTTTAGCCAATCCTGAATTTTGGATTTATCTAATTAAATTGAACCATATTCCAAAAAAAAGTTTAAACAAACTTTAATATAATAAAAAATAAAATAAATATATCACGCCTTCTACCCATTACTGGGTGTGGCACTCTGCTGAAGCAGATCTCGGTGAGTGATATATTTTACGCGTAAAGTGCGGTTACCAGTCGTCAAATCACGCCCCCCAAACATGTTAGTGGTGGAGGAGCCACAGGGATAGCTTTTTCAAATTATGAAAATTTGTCGCCTGTGGGAATCGAACCAGGAACCTCAGGATCCACAGACCGACTTCATACCACTGAGCTAGCCATCCCATATAGGTAACAAATGTTCATTTCTTATTCAATTGTATGATTTTTGCCAGTCTTTTAACAGTTTGGCTAATAATTATTGGTTTGATATTAGATGAAAGTGTGATTGTGAATATGAATAAAATAAAAATAAATATATCATCACGCCTTCTACCCATTACTGGATGTGGCACTCTGCCGAAGCAGATCTCGGTAAGTGATATATTTTGCGCGTGAAGTGCGGTTACCAGTCGTCAAATCACGGCCCCCAAACATGTTAGTGGTGGAGGAGCCACAGGGGTAGTTTTAAAATGGTGAAAATGTTTGTCGGCTGTGGGAATCGAACCAGGGTTCTCAAGATTCACAGGCCGACTTGATACCACTGAGCTAGCTACTTCATAAATAATATAATATAATAATATAATCTTCTTACCACTTAGTTTTCGAAAGGTGCATAAAATAAATTTTCTAAAATCGGTCTAGCATAAGATTAGCTAATACAAAAATCAGGATTGCTAGTACTTTTTTGAGAATCTGGCTTAGTTGAAGCATTTTTATCTAAAATAATTTTTTAATTAATGTGTACATAAAGACAGTTTTTCTCGCGTTTCGTGCAACACCCTGTGTAGTATGGCGGTAGTCTAATAAAAAGTGAAGTCTAGCGATCGTCTGATGTTTTTCCAGGTCTGGCATTTCCTCAATTTCGTTCCTCACAGTTATTTTACACTTAAAATCGAGCTCTTGCTGTCATTATCAGGCGGGGTTTTTCTAACGCGAGCGGTGTAATATATTACTGTCAGACACCTATCATTCTCCAAGCTGCATTTGTCTGCCTCTATTCTTGTCATAGTGTGCCATGGAATAAAGAGCTTTTGTTTATTTTTGTCGAACTTTATTTTTAGTTTTGCTACACAGAAAAAGACATACGTTAAAAGCTAATTTTTTCTGACGCTAAAAATATACTCTTTTTACTTTGAGATGAAAATTAGTACGTATTAGATAAATATTTTCAAGAATTGTTGATGATGAATGTAATTGAGAATTAAATAAACGGTTCTCACACGACTTTCCCTGATTTAATATACGGAATTGTAGTAAATAATTTGGATATTTTATTTCTTACTGACAGTAAAACTAGGATATTAAAAGGAACGTCATTTGCAAATATGTATTATTATCATCATTTGTAGATTCTTAGAAAATTACAAATTATAATGATTGTAAAGTGAATGTAAGTGAATTAGGGTTGTTGCTTGTTGATAACATAGCGCAATAGGTAATGAACTATAGTCTAAAAGATCCGGATTTCAATCTCATTTATGTCAAAAATTATTACAGTTATTACAAGGATAGTTTTTGTTCATGGTTGCACACTTACTTCACAAACGAGGGTCTCTGGTTCAAATCTCGCACTCTGCCGAAGCAGATCTCGATACATGATATATTTATACAAGTTAAGTGTGGTTACTAGCCGTCAAATCACAGCCCCCAACGCTGATAATGAAGGGGCAGCCAAAGAGGTTATTTTAATGTGTTGAAAATTGTCGGCTGTGGAAATTGAAACCAAGTTCTCTAATCTACAGTTGGACTCGATACCACTGAGCTACCTACCCCATGAATGGTATATTAATATATTAAATATCTAATAACTTTATATTAATTTATTTAGTAAAATAGTTATACGTAGTAATAGTATTTTTCTTGAAATCGACACGAAAGTACTTTAGTTCCAGACCAATTTTAGTATGGAAAGTAAATCTTTACCAAAATAGTCAGGTAAAGTGCATATCCAAGGTTACAACAAAGGTGAAGTACAACACAGTCTGGTAAAGAGTTTGCCTGACTGTTTTGTATTGTCAATATGATTCGTATAAAAAAATTAAAAAAATTCGAATTACTTACGATTAATTATTGATTAAATTAAACGGTTTCAGAAAAAATAGTATACATAATACATCAAGTAAGTGTTTTTACTTGACTCAGCGGATTAAAATACAAGGCCGCTAGTCGCTTCCTCTAGTAAAATATCACTTTCCTTACTAAGTAATATACTATTACATTACTAGTATGGTAAAACAATTGCTTATAAAGATTAATTTCCATAATAAATAAACAGTTTGAATAAATGACGTTTTCCTACAACTGTGCGATTTCTTTGTTATTACGTAACTATAATTGCCTTGGTTACGTATGGAAAGTAGATGAATGCAGACCAAGTGCGCTTCCGAAAGCAAAGAAACACTAGTGCGGAAAGTGCTTCATTACGTAACTGTCAAAAGAATATTGTTTTGACAGCGATTTAAATTTCGCGCCGAGCGCGGAATTCATATTTTGACCACAGACGCTTATGGAAGAATACGGTGAACCAGCGCTAGTAAATATGCAGTAGTATATTTTGACGTTTATAAACGTAACCTTAATTTGCAGTATATCTAATCTGTAGACAATTAATAAAAAGAACCGAACAAAGTAAAATATATCGATAAATGGTTTTATTTAAAGAGTAAGTGAAATACTGCATATTTATTGCTTGTGTATATTATTAATACAGTTGTTACAGTTGCTATTATTAACATAATGTAAAGTGGAAATTTTTGTGTCTAAAGAAACATTGATTTCTTCCGTACCTGTTCATATTATTACCAGTAATATTATTGGTAACAACCATAGCAACGCCGTAAAACATCGTTCTCATGTAATATGATTAAAATTTTATAAATTTTAATAATATTTTAGTGATTTACTAAATCGCACAGTTGTAGGAAAAATGTTGTTTATAACACGTGCCGAAAAAGGTTACATGCTCGTGCAGATTTCCGCACTCGGCAAGCCTCGTGCGTTAAATTCTGCACTTGCACGTAACGAGCCTTTTTCGGCACTTGTTATAAAAATAACTATTACAAGTCAGTAACAAATCAAATAAATTTGTGATGTTTCTGATTTGCTAAATAGATCTGCAACCGCAGATTAACTTGGGCGAAGAAGGCGTAAAAAACATTTGAATAATGAATGAAAATACCAAATTTCTCTTACTTATTTGAACAATGCGAGTCCATCATGAGTAATTCTAAAATAGCTCATAAGTAAAAATACCAAACTACTTTTACAATTTCCTCGTGCGTCAATCACAGTCTGACAACCTCTAAGAATGAAATTCCCTAAAAAGAACACGAGAACAATTCCAGTTTCAAGCATTTGTACGTTAGCAACACTCACTGTCCAATTAACGTCACGAATTGCGTTCTTTCTTCTTTGTGAAGAGAACGTACCAGGCCTTCTGCCACTTCGACTATCTTCGACAACCATCGCCAATCATCGACAAACATACTTATTTATTTATTTATTTTATTGATGAATCGTTTGCTTTTCCCAGCATTTATAGAGAAATATTATTTTTACAATACTTGTATACTGTAAGTTACCTGTTAATGACAAAATTTAAACACAGTAAGTGCAACTTTTATTGTACAGTGGTTTCCATGGTTATATCAGGACTTTAATATTTACTTACTATCTATCGTGGACAGTAAGTAAATATTACATATCAAGGTCCTGTTTTTTTGGCAACAATTTGAAATATTTTAATTTTGAAACCTAATTTTCTTTTTTTATGAAGTAAGTGGCACAGTGGTATCGTGTCGGCCTGTGGATCCTGAGAACCCTGATTCGATTCCCACTGCCGACAAACATTTTCATCACATTAATACTACTCCTGTGGCTTCCCCTCCACTAACATCTTTCGTAACCGTGATTTGACGGCTGGTAACCGCACTTCACACGCAAAAATGTATCACTTATCGAGATCTACTTCGGCAGAGTGCCACACCCAGTAATGAGTAGAAGACGTGATGATATATTTATTTATTTATTTTATTTTCTTTTCCTTCCATTTGTGCAAGTATTGTAAAAAATAGCTTACGAACCTCGAACTGTAAGTGATTTTTTTAGGTTGTGAATGTTTAAGAAATCGAGGCCCAAACTACATTCTTGACCTAAAAACTGTTACTTACAGTTCATGGTACGTAATATACTATTATGCCACCTCTATCGTGACTTCAACTTATATAAAAAAATGTGGTTGTGTCTGAGTGGTTCGAATTCCACTAAAGCTACTGTAATTGGGATTAAGTTCCTGTTGTGAAAATTAACAAATACAATTACTGTCTGTTAACATCGGTAATAAATAAAAAAATAAATATAAATATATCATCACGCCTTTTACCCATTACTGAGTGTGGCACTCTGCTATAGCAGATCTCGATAAGTGGTATATTTAAGCGCGTAATGTGCGGTTACTAGCCGTCAAATCACGACCCCCAAAGATGTTAATGGTAGGGGATCCACAGGGGTAGTTTTAATGAGGCAAAAACAACTATTATTTGAGTACTACACTAAAATTAAGTATGAAAATTTGTGGGTACGGTGCTGTATCTGTAAAATCCTAAAAGGACCCTTGAGGGCATTTGACTCTCTTCCTCAAACAAAGATTTGAATTGGTGGCCATTTTAGAACCTCATACGGCTCTGTTATGATAATGGGGTATAAGTTTCAAACACACTTATAACTTGAGTCGTTGTACATTATTGTTATGTCTGATTTCAAAGTGTGGCCCGTAAAATAATTATTATGAAAAGACTATATTAGTATATTAAGTGCCTATAACATTTTCATCTTTATAAATTCACATTTGACAGACAAATCAAAACTTTTTAATTGAACCTGAACTCTTTGCCCTTGTATAATTTTTTCCATCAAACGTTTCTAAATCATTTAAAAGAAAAATGCTTCAAATAAAAGATATAAACAACTAAATTATCTATTAGTTTTATTTGAAACATTATTCAATAAAACTATTCAAAAATACTTAACAGTACAAAACCTTTTGAAAATGTTATACATAACCAGAGATAATGTTAGTAAAAACTGCTCTATATACTTATTACAGAACAGTGTATAAAAAAGTCCAGCAAAATAAATATAAAAACATAACGTTAATTTTCATTTGCACGTAATGTAAAAAGCAGTATCGTAACAGCAATGGACGCGGTCAATTTATCACACAAATGCAAAACTACTACACATGTATTCCTACATATGTGTGTGTGTGTGTGTGTGACATAGTATAATATAAAATGAGTGTATGTAGAACTATACGGCTTGCAGGTCACTTCGTTCATCATTATTTTCCATATTTTGATCGAAGTAGTGACAGATCGCGATAAATTTCCGCGATAATGTACATTTGCGTGTATGACTACGTTCTTGCTTACACTGCTAAAATAATACTATTTATGCACACCCGGGCCGAAATACATGTTTTAGCCCTAAAAAGCGAGCTTAAAACACTTCTTTTTGGCCCTAGGGCCATAAAAAAGTAATTCTGATGGATACCCCTGGGGGTGGGGGTTGGGGTTTGTGTTTGGTGTGCTTAGATAGGTTTTTGCAAAATATGAAACACGTGTTTTTTTGTTTCTTGATTCGATGTGTTTTTTTCGAGATATTTCACCGTCCCGGAACTTTTTTAACAGCCTGTATATTGCGCGTGAAGTGCGGTTACCAGTCGTCAAATCACAGCCCCCAAAGATGTTAGTGGTGGGGGAGCCACAGGGATAATTTTAAATTAGTGAAAATGTTTGTCGGCTGTGGGGATCGAATTAGGGTTCTTAGGATCCACAGGCCGACTTGATACCACTGAGCCATTACCCCATAATACATAATAAATTGCAAATTGTTTATAATGGTGGAATCCTTTCGTTGCTATTTTCCCATTAATAAATATATGTCACACCACTTTATGTATTTGTTAGTGTGACATTTTGTCACAACCGATCTTAGTAGAACCAGCTGTCAAATAACAGCCCCCAATTATATTAAATGAACCAAGTGGCAAAACGCGAATAATATATTACCTACCGATATTTGTTTCGGCAGAGTGCTACACCCAGTAATGGGTAAAAGGCGTGATGGTATATTTATATATTATTTATTTATTTTCATAATTTGAAAAAGCTATCCCTGTGGCTCCTCCACCACTAACATGTTTGGGGGCCGTGATTTGACGACTGGTAACCGCACTTCGCGCGCAGAATATATCACTTACCGAGATCTGCTTCAGCAGAGTGCCACACCCAGTAATGAGTAGAAGGCGTGATGATATATTTATTTATTTATTTATTTATTTCTGTTACACAGTAAAACAGAAACTTAACAGTACAGGGTTCAGTCTCACCGAGCCGAAGTGTAAAATAAAACAATCTTACGATTTCCTTCTCACATAACAGTGTACCTTTACCGGTTACGTTTTACCGGTAACATTATCCGTTCTTATTTCTCCCGTAAATGTTTTTCCATGTTCCGATACTGGTGCTTTACAACCGCGGAAGTTGCGACAAAAAATCCTACAGCACAACAGCGCTTGATGCATTTTCACTGCATAACGCAGCTTACGTGCGGTAATAGTTGATAAAACGTACACTGAATTAGTAATGGCGCTAGTGTGTCGTAACTGGAAGTGACAGACTTTGTTCAAGAATATATTTTAGTTTTTAAAACTTGGACTACTTAAAATTTGCGTGTTTGTGGAACATTAATATTGGGAGAAAGGTTCAAAGTTTTGCAAACATTCCTAAGTATATTAATTGCGTTTTTTAATTAGAAATTTGTTACCAAATTGCGGGAAAATGTGAGATGGGCTATTTATTTATTTCAAATTTGATTTTCATTTGGGGTAGGTGGCTCATTGGTATCGAGTCGGCTTGTGGATTTGAGAATCCAGGTTCGATACCCACAGCCGACAAACAATTTTCATCACATTAAAATTACCCCTGTGACTCTCTCCCAACTAACATCTTTAGAGGTCGTGATTTGACGGCTGGTAACCGTACTTCACAAGCATAAATATATCACTTACCGACATATGCTACGGCAGAGTGCCACACTAAATAATGGGTAAAAGGCGTGATGATATATTTATTTGATTTATAAAGGAATAAACGAGCTTGTATAAAAGAGAAGATAGCTCAGTGGAATCGAGTCAAATTATAGAGTTCGATTCCCTTTACTCCATATTAAAATTACTTTTGTAGCGTTCCCTCCACTAACACCTTTGGGGGCAATAATTTGACGGCTGATAACCACACTTTATGCGCTTAAATATATCTCTTACAGAAATCTGCTACGGCAGAGTGCCACCACACCCAGTAATTTGTATAAAAGAATTATAAATGTAGATGATGTATTTGTATGGAGTAGGTGGCATAATGGTATCGTGTCGGCCTGTGGATCCTGAAAACCCTGGTTCGATTCCCATTGCCAATAAACATTTGTCACCACAATAATACTACTCCTAACTATTACTAACATCTTTGGAGGCCGTGCTTTGACGGCTGAAAACCACACTTCACGCGCAAAAATATATCTCTTACCGAGATCTGCTTCTGCAGAGTGCCACACCCAGGAATGGGTAGAAGACGTAATGATATATTTATTTATGTATAAATGCTAAATATGCAATTACATAACTGTCATAAATAAATAAATAAATATATCACGCATTTTATCCATTACTGGATGTGGCACATCTCAGTAAGTGATATATTTATATGCGTGAAGTGCGATTACCAGCCGTCAAATCACGGCCCCCAAATATGTTAGTGGTGGAGGAGCCACAGGGATAATTTTAAATTGGTGCAAAAATGTCATAACTACAAAGATAAAAATATGATCCTAGCATATTACATTTTGCTATGATTTGATATGACAGATCTAGAAATTTCAATTTCACATTTAATTTATAAATAAAAAAAATCATGATTTCTCGTTCAGCCTGTATATAATCTCCTCGTCATAACTCACCAACAATCGTGTCACCCCTGCGTGTCGTAGCAGATTAAAGCTGTAACCCGGTCGCAACGGCGATAACCGCTCCGTCAGCTGAACGCTGAACCGGTAACCGGTAGGTAAAAATAGCGACCGGTTAGTTAATCATTTTAATACGTGAACGTGCAACGTGGACGAACGTAGGAGAATGTACAACCCCTCCAAAAGAAGGAAATAGCTCTTGACAAGTCGCAGAACGAAGGAGGCTATGAACGACACTCAATTTGTTTCACGATTGTGGCTTATTTCACTGCCACTACCAGGGATGGACTCACGAACTTTCAGATTTCATTAATTGTTAGAATTAGGGCCCGTAGTTACCAAAGTTACTTTGTCAAATAAACAAAAAATATCGCATCGAAATTATGGTTCAAATTATAAAAATTACATAAACTTTTTGGCAGTACTGTGGCGTAATTAGCGTTATGGTATTCGAATCCGAAGATGCCGAGTTCGAATCCCACTCAAGATAAATATATATGAACTACCACACTGCGGCTTGATGAGTCCGAACCCTGTACTGTAATTAGAATTATGTTCCTGTTCCTGTTCCTGTTTAAAACTTTTATTTATCTAAAATAATTTGGGACACAATGCGTATGGAAAAACTGTTTTCCCATGTTAAACCCCTATGATCCGCTTTTTTTAATACACCCTATAGCATAATTTGAAGGATATAATACAGTAAACTCCGCCAATAACAAATAAAATAAATAAATAAATATATCATCACGCCTTCTACCCATTACTGAGTGTGGCACTCTGCCAAAACAGATCTCGGTAAGTGATATATTTTGCGCGTGAAGTGCGGTTACCAGTCGTCAAATCACGGCCCCCAAATATGTTAGTGGTGGAGGAGCCACAGGGGCAGCTTTTAAAATTATGAAAATTGTTTGTCGCCTGTGGGAATCGAATCTAGGGTACCAGGGTTCTCAGGATCCACAGGCCGACTTCATACCACTGAGTTAGCCACCCCATAAACACTAATAACGCTAATCACTAAATAAACAAATGAAAATGGAATTGATAATCGGCGTGAGAGTAGTAACAAGTTAACAAGATGCTTGGATGTTACCACATCAAGTATTTTGTCCGATCATCGTAGTTTGCTTGGCATGTTCCGATTCTTATCTGTTTTTTGTCCATGTGATTCGTTTTTGTTTGTTCTTATATTGGCTGATGTTCTTTTGTTCGGGTGTTTTTTGTTGTTTCTGCTCAACTGAGTTCATACTTTATCCGTGAGTCAATGTGTATTGTCGTTAGTTAAAGAATCAAATTAATGGTTCGGTGAATAGTCCACGCGATTTTTTATTTATTTTTCACATTGCAGATTATGAGTTTTGTTCTGTTCTGATGTTTGCTCACGAAGGGAATGTTATCAAATGAATTAGTTTACACAGAGTCATTTATCACACAATTATTCACACGTTTAGGCTAAAAATATCGCAGACATACAACGGGACTAAAATATACAAACAAAAATCAAGAAATTTGCATAAACATAAACCTCACTTAATCTTAATAGTCGAGAAATAAACTTCAGACTTTTCCAGAGCCGCCTTACACAAATTTTATTTCCTTTTTTTCTAAACCCGTATTTTTGTTTTAAAATAATATCTGTGGATTTGAGAACTCGGGTTTAATTCTCGCAGCCGACAATTTTCACCATATTAAAACCCTGGTTCGATTCCCACAGGCGACAAAACAATATTCATCATTTCAAAAACTACCTCTGTGGCTCCCCACTAATATCTTTCGGGGTCGTGATTTGACGACTGGTAACTGCACTTCACGCGCAAAATATATCACTTACCGAGATCTGCTTCGGCAGAGTGCCACACCCAGTAATGGGTAGGAAGCGTGATGATATATTTATTTATTTAAAACTACCCCTGTGGCTCCTCCTCCACGAACATCCTTGGGGGCAGAGATTTGACGACTGCTAACGCGCAAAATGTATTACTTATCGAGATCTGTTACGGCAAAGTGTCACACTCAGTAATGGGTAGGAAGCGTGATGATATATTTATTTACTTATTTAAAACTTCCCCTGTGGCTCCTCCTTCACGAACATCCTTGGGAGCAATGATTTGACGGCTGGTATCGCGAAAAATGTATTACCTATCGAGATCTGTTACGGCTAAGTGTCACACCCAGTAATGGGTAAAAGGCGTAATGGTATTCCTATTTATTTATTTTATAAAAAATAAAATATTATATCATCACGCCTTCTACCCATTACTGGGTGTAGCACACTGCCGAAGCAGATCTCGGTAAGTGATATATTTTGTGCGTGAAGTGCGGTTACCAGTCATCAAATCACGGCCCCCAAAGATGTTAGTGGTGGAAGAGCCACAGGGGTAGTTTTTGAAATTATGAAAATTGTTTGTCGCCTGTGGGAATCGAACCAGGGTTCTCAGGATCCACAGGCCTAGACTCGTCGCCTAACATAACATCACGATATGCCTTATTAAATGGAGTAGCATGAACCCTTACAAAATTACTGAACAATTGATTAATTACAGTAATACTGCAAATAATTTTCGCAGGTAGATAAAAATTTGCGTATTAGTCAATTCAGATACAATGAATTCAATGCCGTTGAGCGCATCTTCATATCTCGTTTAGTTTTTGAGATATAGCCTCAAGAAAGTACAAAACCTGTTTTGTCTTTTCCGGAAGCCATATCTTAAAAACCAAACAAGATATGAAGATGCGCTCAACGGCATTGAATTCCTCGTATCAAAATTGACTTTTAAGCAATTTTTTAACATATTTTATACTGCGAAAATAATTGAAATATTACTCTAATTAATCAACTGTTCAGTAATATTATAAGGGTTCATGCTACTCTATTTTATAGGGCATATCGTGATAGTATGTAAGACGATGAGTCTGACCGAACAGATCCGGGTTTTAGCACCGCGATTTGACAGCTCTGGTAACCGCAATTAAATAAAACTAATCATTTTAATCTCAATTTTATAAGAAGTAAAAAATTATATTCATAAAACTATCCTTCCGAGAATCGTTTAAGCAACACTAGTTTCAATTAAATCGTTATCGTTTGAACCGCACACATTCCAGTATCTATCTGAAGGAACTGAAACGCGTTACAGAAAATGACTCGATGACACCGTATGATTAATGACATTTTTGATAAATGACAGCAGGCAACGTCTGCTACTGTTTTATACCTATAAATATGATTCCGTAACCAAGGAAACGGTAATTTATTTTAAACAAATATTTGGTAGGTATTTTAGCGGATGTTGCCAATAAAGTCAGTTTAATGGCCGTTGCTAATAGCGTCGTAAAATAAAGTAATATTGTGCAATAAAAGATGAATTTTGTAGACTGTGTATTAAGTTTTTTTTTTTTTTGTATTTATTTATTTATTTATTTATGTTACTCAGTACAACGGGAATTGAATCCCAATTACAGTACAGGGTCCGGAATCACCGAGCCGTAGAGTGGTTGTAATTATGTATAATTTCTAGCTTGAGTGGGAATCGAACTCGGGATCTCCGGATTCGAATTCCGTAACGCTACCCACCCCACCGTACTGCCGGACTAATACCACTAACATCTTTGGAGGTCGTGATTTGACGACTGGTAACCACATTTCACGCGCATAAATATATCACTTACCGAGATCTGCTTCGGCAGAGTTCCACACCCAGTAATGGGTAAAAGATGTGATGATATATTTATTTATTGTTTTATTTACTTAATTTTTGATATAGATTTATTTTTATATTAATTAAGGCTCAGTGGTTTAATTTATTTTAGTTATTTCTTAGCCTAGTATTTTATATTTACTTTTGTTTTTAAGTTAGTAATTTTTGAATACATGTTTATTTATTAACTTTTAAATAGAATACGGCGGAGGTCGCGTCCTACATTTTAAAAACCACTGGTATAAACAACCAGCAATAATAACAACACTAAAATAAATTGAATTCGAACTCACCATTAGAAGATCTTCCGCTTCCAAGTCCAGCCAATCCGGGCAACTTCTTCCATCCCTTCCTACTCCAGAACCCCTTCCCCGAGTCCTTGTCTTTACCCCCACTAGCACTATCCCCCCCACAGTCTTTAGCAGGCGTGGCCTTGGCTCCATGGACAGCGTTACCAGCAAGCGCTGACTTGGAGACCTTGAAACGCTCGGGACGTCGCATGGAACCCACGTAGCTGGTGCCACTGCTGCTGCCGCTGAATCCGCTGTCCAGGTCTAGAGGAGGGGCTGGGGAGAGCAGCTCGTCGGTTGGACCTACGGTGAGGAGGTCTGCGAGCTGGTCGTCGAGTTCTTTGTCGGTATCGGAGTCTTGGGATGAGGAGTTTGGCATCAGCATTGCTTCCACCTGCAGAAAAATAAATAAAATATGGATGTGATTAATTTAAAATAACATTTTTATTACAGTTGTCATGGTGATAAATAATTATTTATTTCATTAGGTCAAAATAAAACAAATTTTCGGATCGAATAATAAAGGTTACCGCACGATGCGTAGCGGAGTATAGCAATATTACGAGACTCGAAATAGTTTTTTAATCGTGGAAAAAACGACACATTTCTCAATTATTAAAAAAATGATGAAAAAAAGTTAATATAACTTTTTCATTGATTAATTTTATGTTTTTTTATTTTACTATTTTTATTTATCTTCTTTGAGATTGTTTAAAATTTAAAATGATACAAAACATTTTCACCAATTTAAAATTACCTCTGTGGCTCCCCCAGCACCACATGTTTGAGGGCCTTGATTGACGGCTGCTTCGGCAGAGTGCCACACACAGTAATGGGTAAAAGGCGTCATGATATATTTATTTATTTAATTTAAAATGATACCTAAATTTGAAACATCATGAAAAAATTAGTTTGAAAAAGAAAACTTTACTCACCGAGAGATTGAGTTCTCCTAGGACTTTCCGATGCCTGTGTTGAACTCTTCGGACCTCTTCCTCAATAATACTCTGATTGAGGGAGAGGAGAGATTGTTGTTGATTTGGTCGCATCATAAGTCTGGCCCTTGCTACGTCACTAATTTCTTCATAAATGTTTTCTTCAGTTCCGTACCGTGTTAAGTATGTATGCCTGCTTACTCTGTCTTTGTATAAACCTGGAGAGACAAATCATATTTACAGTGAAAAAAAATACATACAAGGTGTTCCAAAATTATTGCAAAAAATAAAGGATATTATTAGATAACGCAAATTGTTATTTGTTTAACTAGACAAAAAAGTAGCAGATTTATTATCTGATTAGATTCAAAACTATTTAACCGTCAGTGGTATCAAGTCGGCCTGTGGATTCTAAGAACCCTGATTTGATTCCCACAGCTGACAAATATTTTCACTACATTAAAACTACCCCTGTGGCTCCCTCTACACTAACATTTTTGCGGGCCGTGATTTGACGACTGGTAACCGCACTTCACGCGCATAAATATATCACTTACCGAGATCTGCTTTGACAGAGTGACACACCCAGTAATGGGTAAAAGTCGTGATGATAAATTTTATTTATTTATTTAAGAATAGCATTTTTTTTATGGGGTGGCTAGCACAGTGGTATTAAGTCGGCCTGCGGATTCTAAGAACCCTGGTTTGATTCCCACAGCTGACAAATATTTTCTCTACATTAAAACTACCCCTGTGGCTCCCGCTTCACTAACATCTTTGCGGGCCGTGATTTGACGACTGGTAACCGCACTTCACGCGCATAAATATATCACTTACCGAGATCTGCTTTGACAGAGTGACACACCCAGTAATGGGTAAAAGTCGTGATGATAAATTTTATTTATTTATTTAAGAATAGCATTTTTTTATGAGGTGGCTAGCACAGTGGTATTAAGTCGGCCTGCGGATTCTAAGAACCCTGGTTTGATTCCCACAGCTGACAAATATTTTCACTACATTAAAACTACCCCTGTGGCTCCCTCTTCACTAACATTTTTGCGGGCCGTGATTTGACGACTGGTAACCGCACTTCACGCGCATAAATATATCACTTACCGAGATCTGCTTTGACAGAGTGACACACCCAGTAATGGGTAAAAGTCGTGATGATAAATTTTATTTATTTATTTAAGAATAGCATTTTTTTATGAGGTGGCTAGCACAGTGGTATTAAGTCGGCCTGCGGATTCTAAGAACCCTGGTTTGATTCCCACAGCTGACAAATATTTTCACTACATTAAAACTACCCCTGTGGCTCCCTCTTCACTAACATTTTTGCGGGCCGTGATTTGACGACTGGTAACCGCACTTCACGCACATAAATATATCACTTACCGAGATCTGCTTTGACAGAGTAACACACCCAGTAATGGGTAAAAGTCGTGATGATAAATTTTATTTATTTATTTAAGAATATTAAAAAATGTTTCGAAAGTATCTAACCTGTAATGGGATGTCTCTGAGGTATATTGGTATGTTTCGTGGGAGGCCCAGGTTCATAATAAGCATAAGAATAATCATTAGGATGTATAATCTCCCCAGTGTCCCAACTCGTAGATGGTTGAGGACCTCTGGAAGGCCCAGGCATACAAAGGTCCTCTCTTATAGGCTGCAGTTGTAAATGATGCGAATGTGGTGGTTGATGCACTTGCACAGTAGCGAACTCTACATTCCCCCCACTTCCACCAGGATGCTGGTGGGGGTGATGGTGGTGGTGGGGGTGATTAGGGTGTGGTGGAGGGTATGCAGGTGGTGGAGGGAAGTTAAGGAGGGGGCGACGTACGTGTGGGGGTGATTGAGAAGAACAACGACGTGAACAACTACCGCTGGGGGATGGTGATTGAAGACAAGCAGGTGGATCTGACATTGGGGATAAGGGGGTGATTAGACGACGGCTGGGTGCCGGACCTGGGTTGAAGTCCATGCTGCATTGCGGAGCGTGCTGGGCGTGACCAGCTGGTGAATGCCACATCTAAGCTGAAACAAAGAACAAACAAATTCTGTTAATTATTTTATTTATTTTATCATACAGGATTTAAGAACCCGGGTTCGATTTCCACAGCAGACATACTATTTTCACCCCACTAAAATTACCCCTGTGGCTCGCCCTTCATTAAAATCGTTGGAGGCCGTGATTTGACGGCTAAAAACTACACTTTAGGCGTAGAAATATGTCACTTACCGAGATCTGCTACGGCAGAGTTGTCACATCAAGTAATAAGTAGAAGGCGTGATGATATATTTTTTAAATTTATGTGCAAATAATAATGAAAATTGATGTTAAATTTTTGGTTTAATTTCTCTTATATTTATAATAATTTTTGGCTAATTAAGATACACTGAAATAATGGTAGAAAGATGGAAGCAACTTGAAAGAAGAATTATAGATAAAATAAAATCCTGGTATTTCACGCCAAACTGACTTTTTGCATATTTTTTATGTAATGTGTAGAATCACCCAAAAGTGAAAGACATCTTTCTTTGTACAATATCCAGTTACCTACAGTAACAATTTCAAAATATGATAGACTAGTCAGGAGCGGATTTAAAATATTTCAGGCCCTAGGCAAAATATTTATTTTGGGCTCTTTAAATATATATACAGTGTGGTGACCGCCACTCTCGAACATAGAGATTTAACATGTACAATCATAATTTTGTAATTTCCTGCTTCCCTAATTATTTTAAGCAAGAAAGCTTCAAATAGAAGTTTTAGGACATAAAATTCTGCACCTAATCCAATCAACTAACTTAATTTTACATGCTCCGTAACGACACAAATTTGATCTGAAAATAACGAAATTGAAACAAAATTAATAAATATTTAACATTTTATGTGTCAAAATGAAGAAATTATTTTGTCTGATTAAACGTCAAATATTTGTTTAATTTTGTTTTAATTCCATGGCTATCGATAGTTTTGAGGCTATTTTCGTTATTTTCAGATCTAATTTGTGTCGTTAAGAAGCATACAAAATTAATTTTAATTTTAATTCGATGCAGAATTTTATATCCTAAAATTTGTATTTGATGCTTTCTTGCTTAAAATATTTAGGAAAGCAGGGAATTATAAAATTATGATTTTACATGTTAAATACCCATGTTCGAGAGTCGCGGTCACCACCCTGTATATATTACATTATAAGGGAATAAAATTATATATTTCTATTATTTAAAGTAAAAGTTTGAATCTGGGCGCTAACATTTTTGGGCCCTAGGTTATTGCCTCTTTAGCCTAGGCCAAAGTCCGCCTATGGACTGGTACATTACTGCCATCTACAATATTTTGGAGTGAAAGGTCATACTGAATAAAATATTTTTTAATTTACCCTTGCTCGATTTAAATAATGTTATCTGTTAGTACACCAATATTCGCAAATGTGAAGCTTATGAAGACATTTTATTTAAAGTGGTAAACAGCTGTCACATTTAAAGTATGAGTAAGTAAGTGTTAGTAGTTATAAAATTAAATTGAATCTCATCACACTGCATTCCAAATAAAACACGACAATTTTCCCACACATTCTCCATCTTGTCTATCTAACGAATTGACCTATAAGTCACCACAACAATAACACACACACACACAAACACAATACATACATGTACTATGCTACAAGTTAGTCAGAACATACCGAGTGTTGAGTTCAGTACATAATCATTATCACACACAGATATACAACCAGATACAGACATACATGCCCAAGAAGACAATTTAAACACATATAGCGCCATACGGCTACATAGGGCATCACTCACACTATAGTTTTATCTGTTGTTTACAAACCATGAGTGCAGTGTGCACTATAAAATAATTTAGCAACGATTGACAGCGGAAAATATACAGGATGTTAAAATAAGTGTTACAGATTTGTAGGACATGGAGAAGAAGTCTAAATAAGTGAAAAAGTTTTACACTATAAATGAACCGTTTCAGAGATTTACAATACAGGGTAGGGATTTACCGAGCGGTTACCAGCCGTCAAATCAAGGCCCCCAAAGATGTTAGTGGAGGAGGAGCCACAGGGGTAGTTTAATGTGGTGAAAATAGTTTTAACAGCTGTAGAAATCGAACTCAGGTTATAGAATCCACAAGCCGATTCAACATCACACAATTTAATGACGTCATTGTCAAATTAATATGAATTCTATACATAATAGTCAGTCACGAATGTTATCCTAATCCCTAATCCATTCAAAAATAAATTACATTTTCATCTGTTCTTTAAGCACCATAACTCATTCGTCATTCGAAATAACGACTTCAATTTCTATCATCATTTTAAAGTCAACAACAACAAATTGTTTAACAACCACTGCATTAACAACCACCACACACACACACACACACACATACACACATACACATCCACTCACATCTTCTGTTCACTGACGTCACAACACAACAATGACAGAATCATAACAGAATAACATCATCAACAATGCTAGCTGCAGCCTTGTGGCTTCTGTAGTTGTATATGCACCAGGACATCATGGGAGGGTGTGCGGTGCGGAGAGGGTTGATTCTTGGCCATTAATTTAATCGGGCCGTCATTAATTACTTATTCACGAAATGATCGGGAGATTGGTTGGGTCGCCGAGAGCAGGCCTGCCAACAATTGGTGACAGAATGGTCCTGCTCTAGTGATAAATCGCTGTTTACGTTACCGTTGTGTTTGTGACGCTCTAAATCTGACTCTGACGATGACTGTGATGAAGACAGTGGCGTACGGATACCGTATGTTTTCCCGAATACAATTTCCTGAATGACAATTTCTATGAATAACAATTTTCACGAAATGAAAATTTTAAAAAATTACAATTTTCAGAATGCAGATTGCAAAAATGCATTTTCAAGGGTGGCTAGCTCAGTGATAGTCGACCTGTGGATCCTAAGAACCCTGGTTCGATTCCCACAGGCGACAAACAATTTTCATAATTTCAAAAACTACCCCTGTAGCTCCTCCACCACTAACATCTTTGGGGGCCGTGATTTGATGACTGATAACCGCACTTCACGCGCAAAATATACAACTTACCGAGATCTGCTTCGGCAGAGTGCCACACCTAATAATGGGTAGAAGGTGTGATTTATTTATTTTATTTCATTTTCAAGAATGGTAAATTTACGGAATAACCATTTTCTCGTATGACCATTTTCCAGTATGCTAATTTCCAGAATGTAATTTCCCGAATGAAAATTCCCAATATAAATTTTTACTTACATACATACGAGGGCAGGGTGAAAAGTCCC
The DNA here is from genome assembly GCA_911728475.2 of Pterostichus madidus. NCBI lineage: Eukaryota > Metazoa > Arthropoda > Insecta > Coleoptera > Carabidae > Pterostichus > Pterostichus madidus. Next base: position 40,053,229 of record OU452307.1, on the reverse strand, counting down.
TGAAAAATAAAACAAATGGCGCCACAATCGCAAATCTCATGTGACATTTGTGATGTACCATCTTTAACTAGAACGCATTAAAATTTTCAGACTGATATGTCATTTAGTTCTGTTTTGACACCCATCGAAAGCAAGCAACCTTGAAGGTTTTTGAATACATGGAAAAAAGTGAATTTCGCGTCTTGATTAAACATTATTTCTTGCGTGGAAAAAAATTACGCAAACCAAAGCATCGCTTGTTAAACATTATGGGGCCTCCTCATCATCGATTGGAACGATTCACAAGTGGTTTACTGATTTTCGTTGTGGTAGTATGACCACAAAGGACGCCGAACGTTCTGGTCGTCCAATTGAGGTTACAACGCCAGAAATCGTCGATAAAATCCATGGTATGATATTGGACGATCGGCGAGTTAAAGTGCACGAGGTTGCTGCATCTCAACCGAACGGGTACGGAACATTTTTCATAAATTTTTGGATATGAGAAACTATCTGCCAGATGGGTGCCGCATTTGCTCTCTCTTGACAACAAGCGCGACCCGCAATGGTAAAATTGCATGAATTGCGCTACGAATTGGTTTGTCATCCACCATATTCTCCAGATTTGCCCCCCTTCGATTTTTATCTATTTCCAAACTTGAAGAAATGGCTCGGCGGAAAGAGATTTGGCTCCAACGATGAGGTCATCGTTGAGACAAACGCCTATTTTGAAGGATTGACAAAATCGTATTATTTGGAAGGGATCGAAAAATTAGAAAAACGTTGGACGAAGTGTATCGAGCTACAAGGAGATTATGTAGAGAAATAAAATATGTTTTGACCAAATAAATCATTTCTTGTTTCATTCTTCAGGGACTTTTCACCCTGTCCTCGTATATCGTCACGCTATATCCCATCAAATGAGGTAGCACGAACCTTAAAATCATTTATAAAATATTCATTCATTACATTCATCAAATAATCAGTTCTCGTCCAAAAATTCCATTTTAATTATGTCACAAGTATTCTCTCCTGTTACATAGAAAGTGTGTACTGTCGCTATAGTGACCACTCTAAGACTTGGACATCTGTTCCACATCGCTCTAAGTGTCATAGCATGTACTATGTATACTATATCCACTTGTATTCTTCCATAATCCTTGTATCGGCATCGTCATCGCCTCTACATGATGCACGATGCAAGTATGACGTGGTGGCCAGTATGCTGGTGTAGCTTTGGAGGGAGGGTGAGGAGAGGGTAGAGGTCGCGGTCAAGCAGAGACAGAGGTCAGAGGTCATCAGTGCAGACCAGACTCAGTTGTTGAAACAATGAGTCGAACAGGAGCGGAATAAGTTCAGTTTTATTTTACTTTTTAATACATGCAAATTTGATTTATCTATGGGTTTTTTGAGGGCCGTGATTTAACGATTAGTGCCACACTCAGCAATGGGTAAAAGGCATTTATTTATTTTTGAAATAAGAATTTTTAATAAAATATAGTTATTTGTTTTATTAGGACTAAAAATACAAGTCTTCGGATCGAGTAATAAAGTTTATCATATGTCGTGTTGCGAAACATGAAATAATATTTTTCTGAAACCGGCAAGAAAGTGAGTACTTTCCTGATCAATTTTCGTATGGAAAGTAGGTTTTTACAAAAATCAGTCAAGTACATATCCAAGGCTACAACAAAAATAACAGTCTGGTAAAGTACAAAACAGTCTGGTGAAGACTTTACCTGACTGCTATTTTTGTTGTAACCTTAGATACATAGTCTGCTGTCAGAACAAGTCATATCAAAAAATTTAAACATGTTGAATAAAATAAATATAAATATATCATCACGCCTTCTATCCATTACTGAGTGTGGCACTCTGCCGAAGCAGATCTCGGTAAGTGATATATTTTGCGCGTGAAGTGCGGTTACCAATCGTCAAATCACGGCCCCCAAAGATGTTAGTGGTGGAGGAGCCACAGGGGTAGCTTTTGAAATTATGAAAATTGTTTGTCGCCTGTGGGAATCGAACAAGGGTTCTCAGGACCCACAGGCCGACTTCATACCAATGGAACTAGTCACCCCATATTTTGAATTATTTATGATTAAATCTTAATTTAATTAAACGGTTTCAGAAAAAATAGTCGGCCTGCGGCCCCGTATTTCAAACAACCGCTTCGTCAAGTAAAATATCACTTTCCTGACTTATTATGTAATATACTATTAATTATACGGTACCATGACAACTGTAGTAAAATAGTTGTATATTAAGAACGTAAAGTGATACTTTGTTACTACAGCACTCAGTGCGGTTAGAAATTGTTTATGATGTTGTTTCCAAGACAACTATTGTTAAACAATCCTTTTTTTTAATTAATGTAAAATATAACAGTAACGGACAGATGTCAAATATCGATTTAAAAAATAAATAAAAGTTCACGACCATAGAAAAAACACTATGTAACATATATGTAATGATATTCTATTTTCTCACTATTTCGCCAGAGGAAATTTGAGTTTTCGGCGCATGTAGTGAAAACAAACAATTGTTATGTCCTCTGTCGTAAATAAATAAATAAATATATCATCACGCCTTGTACCCATTACTGGGTGTGGTACTCTGCAGATCTCGGTAAGTGATATATTTTGCGCGTGAAGTGCGGTTACCAGTCATCAAATCATGGCCCCCAAACATGTTAGTGGTGGAGGAGCCACAGGGGTATCTTTTAAAATTATGAAAATTGTTTGTCGCCTGTGGGAATCGAACCAGGGTTCTCAGGATCCGCAGGCCGACTTCATACCACTGAGCGAGCTGTCGCAATATTGCATATTAATTTAAAATGTCAAGTCCGTCCCTGGTGTGTAGGACAGTGTGACCAGCGATTGCACTAGCTTGATCCTGAGTTAAGTCCATCAGTTACAAACTAAACAATAAGCTGGACTGAGTCGCTCGCACATCCATACACTACATACATGCAAATACCAGCACAGCCAGTTCTCTGCCAGCCAGTGTACATGTTCATACAATCAACAAACACATTCACACCACACCAAATTAAATAGACACATTCATTGATTGTGCCAATAAATAAACAGATCGTCACTTTGTCTTTGCAATAGAAGAGGTTGTAAGATCAATTTAGAATTAATAAGAACAAGAAGGACTTAATCCCAATTACAGTACAGGGTTCGGACTCACCGAGCCGCACTGCGCTAATGAAACTTTAAAAAATAAAATTGGATTCCTAATACTAGTATACTACGAGTCAGGAAAGTGATATTTTACTTGACGAAGCGGTTGTTTGAAATACGTGGCAGTAGGCGCGGTGGTCGAGCGTGTTAATGTACATATCTTAACATGCTGTGACGTCACATGAACCAAGGTTCGTCAGTTCCAATCCGCCTGTCGACAAAGTATAATTTGTAGTTAAAATAAAAAATACAGTTACTTGTATTAATCATACTCGGGCGCTATAAGCTAGGCACTTATACATATGCCTTAAAAAAGTAAGTAACATCGACTCAGAAAAACCGGCAGTACGGCATAAAAACTGCGGCTCGGTGTGCCCGGTAGGCCCCGGCCCGACTCAGGCTGTAGCGCCGTTAAAGAAGAAGAAACACTTTTCTGACGTATTATGTATACTATTTTTTCTGAAACCGTTTAATTTCGTCAATAATTAATCCAATGGGGTGGCTAGCTTAGTGGTATCAAGTCGGCCTGTGGATCCTGAGAACTCTGGTTCGATTCCCACAGACGACAAACAATTTTCATAATTTCAAAACTACCCTGTGGCTCCCCAACCACTAACATCTTTGGGAGCCGTGATTTGACGGCTGGTAACCACACTTCACGCGCAAAATGTCACTTACCGAGATCTGCTTCGGCAGAGTGCCACACCCAGTAATGGGTAGAAGGCGTGATGATATATTTATTTATTTTTTATTTTATTCAATAATAAATCATAAATAATTTAAAAAGTTTAAATTTTTTGATATGAATTGTACTGACAGCAGACTACGTATCCAAGGTCGCAACATAAATAACAGTCCGGTAAAATCTTTACCAGACAGTTTTGTACTTTACCAGACTGTTATTTTTATTGTAGCCTTGGATACGTACTTTACTTGACTATTTTTGTAAAAACCAACTTTCCATACTAATATCGGACTGGATAGTAGGCACTTTCTTGCCGGTTTCCGAAAAAAATGTTTTTATTTATTTATATAACATTCATAATCAAATAACATTTTATAAATAAAAAAAAAAGTATTACCCAGTAATACTTCAAGGAGTGAATTTAAAAAATGCACAGTTCATTTCCGGTATATCGTATAAATTCCGGGATTTGCGTCGTCCAATCAGGGTTCGCGGTTCATATGACGTCATCAGCGTTCGACATTCGCCTCATTACGTTAATGAATTTAAATGGTTCGCGGTTTGATCGCACGATCGCAGTGTGCGATGATACTGCGATGCGGCGACCCACGCGTGAAAAATATAAAAAAAGTGAACCGGGTCCGGTAACGTGGATATTGATTCCTAGTTCACACTGAAAACCCTGGTTTTTAAATTTTATTAGCGTAGATAATAATTAATAATTAATATCTAATGGGGTAGGTGGCTCAGTGATATCGAGTCGGCCTGAGGATTTGAGAACCTCGGTTCGATTCCCACAGCCGACAATTTTAAAACTACTCCTGTGCCTCCCCTCCACTAACATCTTTGGAGGCCTTTCTCATAGCGCAAATGTAAGAAAAAATGTTTTGTCGGCTGTGGGGATCGAACCAAGGTTCTTTGGATCCACAGGTCGACTTGATACCACTGAGCCATTACACTATATTTTTCACCAATTTAAAATTATCTCTGCGGCTCCCCCACCACTAACATCTTTGGGGGCTGTGAGTGCCACACCCAGTATTGGGTAAAAGGCGTGATGATATATTTATTTATTTATTTTAAATGTAAGAAAAGATACCAGAACCATAAAGTAATTTAAATATCAACTATCATAGTCTAGTGGAACTATATGAATGCTAATATTATTTGACATAAGACAAATACTGACTATTAATTGTAATTGCTAATTGCGAAATTAGACCAAAAATATTTTTTCTCAAAAACTTCTGAAAATATGCATTCTGATTAAGTAAAAGACGAGGATTTCAAATTTTCAAACCGCATTTCGATAGCTCTTTTCGTTTTCGAGATATGGCGATTTAAAAGTAGGTCGAAAAATGACCTATTTTGTCCAACAACTTCAAAAATTAAAAAGTTATGAAATTTACGACTACACCATTCGATTCTACGTAAAAAGTTACGTAAGTATGCAAATTTTCAGAATTTTTGCTCCGCGGATACAAGTTTTAGAACAAAAAAACTGAAAATGGCCTAAAATTGAAAAAACACCAAGGGGTACCCCTTCAAAAATTTCAAGAAAAATAAATGTGAAATATAATACTTTTTTCTTTTTATCCCCCCTATTTCGGACCCGTAGATGACGAGAAAATTATGTAAAGTGGCGTCCGAGGCTTAGTTTTTAAGATATAGATGATTTAAAATATCGGATTTTGTGCCACACAACATACTTGACACTCTAACTTGAAAACTATTAGAGATATTATAAATATTATTTCACTAGTGAATTTGTCGCCCTTTACTTGGTATATATGCAAATTTTCACTAACTTTAGTTGTAGAATAAAAAATTTACTACAGATTTCCCAAAATTCACGAAATCACGAAAATTAGTTATTTTGAGAAGCCCATAACTCTAAAACTAAAAGAGATAATGAAAATCTGTTTACACCACTGAATTCAGCATAGCTTAGTTAGTAAATACGCAGAGTTTTATTACCATAACCTAAAAAATAAAAATACCAAGGTGTCATATCTAAAAAGATGCAAAAATGGTGAAAATTTCAGTTTTCATCACATTTACACCACTGTAACAGAACACTTCCATATATTATTAATTTTCTAACATCACCATTGGCTTCAGCACATCTTAATTAGTAATTACAGCTAATATTTCATGAAAATTGTCATTGAAAATATAATTTAGTTTAATTGGAGTAAGTGGAATAGGTAGGTATCATAACCTAAAAAATAAAAGTACCAAGGTTTCATATCTAAAAGATGCAAAAATAGAGAAAATATCAGTTTTCATCACACTTACACCACTGTAACACCCACTATTGGGTAAAAGACATAATAATATATTTATTTATTTATTTTAAATGTAAGAAAAGAAACCAGAACCATAAAGTAATTTAAACATCAACTTTCATACTCTAGTGGAACTATATGAATGCTAACATTATTTGACACAAGACGGACTATTAATTGTAATTGCTAATTGTAATTACAAATTGAACAGCTGTGAACGCAGCTTTACTCCGAGACGCCTGAAATTTTGAGGGCCCGAAATGCCCGTTTCAATGAGAAGTGTACTGCTGTTAATATTTATTATCGTACCGTAAATTCGAATCGTAAAAAAAATAATTGATAAAGTTGAAGGAGAGTATTGGTCTTATTATTTTTGTATGTAAATGTCGCAACATCCCGTGATTTCAACAGGAAGATAAACGAGATATCAGGGAGTTGGAATCTTGGAATCGAATCCCGTATTGGTTCGAAGATATTCTTTCGTTTTTTGTTAAACTTCAGATGGAAGAGTTTATGCCTTGTTTGAATTTGAAACTTTGTAGGATTAAACTTTTATGTTTTAATTTTCTTACGTTGGCAAACCTTGGAGTGAAATTGAGCGCGAACGCTCGCCTTAGCGCTCCAGTGCTACCACTAGGGACATTTTAACTCAAACGTAAATATCCCTATAGCTGTTTGAAATGGCTTTATGTTTTTTGTTTCTTTATTAATTTCTGTGAAATGGCGGATATTTTGTTTACAAAATACACAAGTTTGTTTATTGAACACGTAACGAATAGTTTCTGTTTCTTGTCGTTGGTTTATTTTGTTTTGTTGTGGTGATACTTCGTGAAATGTATGAAGAATGCGAATGGAAACAAATGACATACGTTGCAGAATGTGCGTGGTATGCGTGACACGCGCAGGCGCACCTGCGACACCTCTGCATGCGCACGCGGCCGCACAAGACGGCTGTTCTATATTTTTTCTTTAAATACTTTTTGAATAACTCTTGAATTTAATTTCGTAAAATACTGTGAAATTAAAACTACCTAATTAAAATTTACATTTCTTTTAATTAATGCAGGAACTAGTTTTAAAACTCATATTTTATTAAGTAAAGAGCTCGGTAAGTCAAAAAGCGAGCTGTTTGATAAAGTTTAAAAAACAGTTTTTATTTCACTAATTAATTAATTACTTGTTAATTCAGTTTTTTAGCAATTTTAAATCAATAATTTCATTTAAATCGGTGCGAAAAATCTGGTGTATCACACGTCCAGAAACTGTTTTATAAGAACTCGCAATATGCAAGACTCGCCTTCAACTCGGTCTGTCAAATTTGTTCGTACTCGGAACTGTATAGTTTCTGACGTAGTGATACATATAAGTATACAACATGTTGAACATGTACATACAAGCAAACGACAAACAGTGCTGAAAAAAACAGTGCTGAAATGTCACAGTTAGTTACATTCTACTCCGCATGTCTCTTATTTACCACGCGAAAATATACTTGTGGCCAATGAGAATACTTGAGTACTTGTGATGTCACTATATTTTCAATTGCATATATCTCTGGAGTATAATATTAATTTAAACTAATTTTTTCACTAATAGTCATGATTCAACATACCGGGTGTATAATGAAAAGCGAGTCATAGGAAAACAGTTTTTCCCTGCGCATTGTGAGGTAATGGCTCAGTGGATCCTGGGAACCCTGGTTCGATCCCCACAGTCGACAAACATTTTCACTAAATTAAAAATTACCCCCACCATTAACATCTTTGAGGGCGTGATTTGACGACTGGTAATCGCACTTCACGTGCATAAATATATCACTTACCGAGACCTGCATCGGCAGAGTGCCACACCCAGTAATGGATAGAAGGCGCGATGATATTTTTATTTATTTATTTTTTACCTGTTATATTTGATGTTTTTATCATTAATTCTTTTTATTTCGGCTATGGTATAGGAGGCCATTGGGATTAAATTCCTGTTGTGCAGAGTAGCATAAATAAATAAATAACAAAATATTACTGCAATTGCTGTATTCCATTTGTCACTTGGTTCACTTAAATCAGTTCAGATAAATTAGACAACATGACTAAATGAACTGAATTAAGCAAATTGATGCACTTATTGGGCTGAATTACTGGAAAGTAAATTAGAATCAGTAATTCTAGTAGTGGAAATAAAGTCGGCGAAGTAGTCCAACGAAATCAATAATTAATCTGGATCAGTAAATGTAAGTTAGATCTGATTCAAATGGCAAATGGAATACGCCTAATATGAGCAGTATAATTATTTATAGGATCCGCAATTGCAAATCACTTTTAAATTTTAGCTACACTGAAGTGTAAAAATCACTGTTGATGCGAGTGTAGTAATAATAACAGTAATAAAGTAATTGCTTATCCGACGATTATAAAAACCACAGTAAGTGAATGAAACGCATCGAATTGAAAATAAAACCGCAGCGAACATAAACATAAACATTTATATGTTGCACACTTTCGCACTTAAACGTTCACACACACAACAACAGCGAACAACTCAGTGTTGTATTCACACATACACACACATGCTCTTTCTCTGTTGTTCATACTAGCTTCCAGCTTGAGTGAGAAAGAGAGATACGAGGTTGAAACGGGAGAGTGCGAGAAACATCGAAGTTCTTCTGCAGCTGCTGCACAACCACTTCCAAAATGTGTTTATATTTAGTTCATTAGTTCACACTATAAACGAGCAGACTAACATTCCTGCTACGAACTTCACAGAAATGAGAAAATGTTGTTGTTAATAAAAATATTCAACTAAATATAGTACGGTATGCACGTTACCAGCCGTCAAATCACAGCCCCAAAAGTTGCTGGTAGAGGGAGAGTCATAGGGGTAATTATAATGTGGAGTAAGGTTTATCGGCTGCGGGATTCGAACTATGGGATGGCTAGCTCAGTGGTATGAAGTCGGCCTGTGGATCCTGAGAACCCTGGTTCGATTCCCACAGGCGACAAACAATTTTCATAATTTCAAAAGCTACCCCAGTGGCTCCTCCACCACTAACAAGTTTGGGGGCCGTGATTTGACGACTGGTAACCGCACTTCACGCGCAAAATATATCACTTACCGAGATCTGCTTCAGCAGAGTGACACACCCAGTAATGGGTAGAAGGCGTGATGATATATTTATTTTATTTATTTTATTTTATTAGATTTATGTAAGTCCCTATTAATTTTACGGAAAAACTTCATACAAAGATGTTCAGAATTAAAGATGCATACAAAACCGTATTTTTTTTTTTCATATTTTTATGCACAATCGGGCCGAAATTAATGTGTCGCCGTCCATCAATAATCGTATTTCAATTGTTTTCCAGGATTTGCAATTGCATATTTAGTATATCCAGCGCTAATTAAAGCAGTGTAGACCAAATATGTTTTCGCCAAGGTAGATTTAGAGTTTGAAGTTTTCCGTATTTGAATTATGTTAATAATGAAGTGCTAAACAAGTGAATTGTTTACTTTAACTTGCATGATGCTATTTTGTTTGTAACCAGCCCGGGAGCGGTAAACTCGGTAACAAACAGCATCGGTAAACCTGGGTTTCATATTGTGTGAATAAATGCATATTTGATTTAGTGTAAACACTAATTGTATACTAATTATGATACAAATTTGTTGCAAATTGGATTCTGAAAATATTCATTTTAATAGAGAAATATATTTTCTACCAGTTGCATTTGAAATAAATAAATATATCATCACGCCTTTTATCCATTACTGAGTGTGCCACTCTGTTGAAACAGATCTTGGTAAGTGATATATTTATGTGCGCGAAGTGCTGTTACCAGCCGACAAATTACGGTCCCCAAAGATTCTAGTGGGGAGGAAGCCACAGGGGTAATTTGAATGTGGTGAAAATTATTTGTCGGTTGTCGGAATCGAACCAGGGTTCTCTAATTCGTAAGCCAACTCGATACCACTGAGCCACCTACCCCTTGAAATAAACGTAAATAAACAAATAATTTAATGCAGGATTACACTAACTAAAGTTGCTAATTGTTTATTAGTTAGTATTTAGTACAATACTTTAATTTATTTGCTTTCCACACAACAGGAACTTAATCTCAATTATTACTCTAACTTATGTATTTTTTTGTCTTTTTGTATCACTATAACTTTAGAATAAAGAACTGTATAAACTTTTTGTTGAAACCATTGAATTCCCTGTATAATAATTAGTATATAGCCAAATTTTTGTTGTAATTAAATAATAATTAATTATGTTATTACGGAAAATTGCAGAAATGAAATTTCGAAATTTGACCAAAAATATTTTTTACTCCAAAACTTCTGAAAATATGTATTCTGATTAAGTAAAAGACGAGGATTTCAAATTTTCAAACCGCATTTTAATAGCTCTTTTCGTTTTCGAGATATTGCGATTTAAAAGTACGTCAAAAAATGGTCTATTTTGCCCAACAACTTCAAAAATAAAAAAGTTATGAAATTTACGACTACACCATTCGATTCTACGCAAAAAGTTACATAAGTATGCAAATTTTCAGAATTTTTGCTCTACGGATACAAGTTGTACAACAAAATAACTGAAAATGGCCTAAAATTGAAAAAACACCAAGGGGTACCCCTTAAAAAATTTCAAGGAAAATAAATGTGAAATATAGTACTTTTTTCTTTTTATCCCCCCTATTTCGGACCCGTAGATTACGAGAAAATTATGTAAAGTGGCGTCCGAAGCTTAGTTTTTGAAATATCGACGATTTAAAATATCGGACTTTGTGCCGCATAACATACTTGACACTCTAACTTGAAAACTATTAGAGATATTACAAATATTATTTCACTAGTGTATTTGTCGCCCTTTACTTGGTATATATGCAAATTTTCACTAACTTTACTTGTAGAATAAAAAATTTGCTACAGATTTTCCAAAATAATCAAAATCACGAAAATTAGTTATTTTCAGAAGCCCATAACTCTAAAACTAAAAGAGATAATGAAAATCTGTTTACACCACTGAATTCAGCATAGCTTAGTTAGTAAATATGCAGTGTTTCATTACCATAACCTAAAAAATAAGAGTACCAACTTGTCATATCTAAAAAGATGCAAAAATGGTGAAAATTTCAGTTTTCATCACATTTACACCACTGTAACAGAACACTTCCGTATTTTATTAATTTTCTAACATCACCATTGGCTTCAGCACATCTTAATTAGTAATTACAGGTAATATTTTATGAAAATTGTCATTGATAATATAATTTAGTTTAATTGAAGGAAATGGGGTACGTAGCTCAGCGGTATCGAGTCGGCCTGTGGAACCTGAGAACCCTAGTTCGATTCCCACAACCGAAAAACAATTACATCACATTAAAATAACCTCTATGGCTCCTCTACCACTAACATCTTTGAGAGCCGTGATTTGACGGTTGATAACCGAACTTCACGCTCATAAATATATCACTTACCGAGATCTGCTTCGGCAGAGTGCCACATCCAGTAATAGGTAAAAGGCATCCTGATATATTTATTTTTTATTTTAAAGTAAATCAAAATGAAGATTTAGCTAAAAATTTTAAAGACTGTAAGTTTCGTATTTCTAGGTATTGTGAAAGTCTTGATGGTGTGTGTTTATATTTATATGAACACATAATTTATGATCATATAATGTCACATGTCAAAATATAATATTTATATATAGCAGAATAAAACATGTTTGTATACATGTATAAATTATACAACATCATTCGAACTAATGTTTATGTTGTCCGTGTCTGTGGTATGTTGCATTTCAAATTATTTTGTTAAACAAATCATTCCTTCAAAAATATTATTCTCAGTAATAATATAACAAGAGAGTGAGAATAAATTGAATATAATTTGACAGATCTTTCGAAAACTTGTTGTCAGGCAATAGTCACGAAAGCCCGTAGGGCTTGAGTGGCTATTGCCAAATACCAACAAGTTTGAGAAAGATACTGGAGAATTATTTTCTAATTTATCCAACTCTCGAGTTATATTTAATTAGATTATTTTTTGACTTAGCTGTTGAGGTCGATTCATCAAACTTAAAAGATTTTGAACTGGGTTCATATCGATTGATTACTTATTAATGTATTCTTGGAAGTTGTTTTCAAAATTTGTTGGTGTATTTCTGTATCTGAAATGGAACTAAATCAATTTTTTCACACATTTTACTTAACATGTTGACAGTTTTAAATAATTATTTGACAACTACCTATCATTTGTCACAAACAAAAGCAGCTACAGATATTATTCGCGGGAATAATCAATAGAGCTTTATTCTCAGTACGGGCTTTCGTGACTATTGCCAAATAGTAACAAGTTTGAGAAAGATACTGGAGAATTATTTTTTAATTTATCCAACTCTCGAGTTATATTTAATTAGATTATTTTTTGAATAAGCTGTTGAGGTCGATTCATCCAACTTAAAAGATTTTGAACTGGGTCCATATCGCTTGATTACTTACTAATGTATGCTTGGAAGTTGTTTCCAAAATTTGTTGGTGTATTTCTGTATCTAAAATACAACTAAATCTATTTCCTTCACACATTTTTCTTGACGCGTTAACAGTTTTAAATAATTATTGGACAACTATTCCCGGGAATAATCACAAGAGCTTTATTCTCAGTATAATGATGACAGGATTGGTTAAAACGTAGACACGTGACATACAATGAAGCATTTCATTGGTTTTAAGAAACGTCAAAAAATAATCTACAATATATCATTTCATTTATTTCTTCGCATTGGCATCAATTTGAAATCATATATTTTGTTCTATTCTACAAATAACAAAAAGCAACATACTATGTTCAATATTGAAAACTTTCACAAAAAAGGAATTCTTTCGCCAAAGGAACAATTTATATTTCTTTTGTACTGCCAACAAGAATAGAATCAGTTTCGACAACGAAATATCTACAATATACTTCTTTATATTTATGACTGCAAATTAAAAAAGAACAGTAATAAATCACAAAATATATTGAAAGTAATTTATTAATAAATAAAATTAAAATACCAGGAATTCCAACCCGGGGTAATATTGCATATTTTAGCCGAGAATAAAGCAACACTTCCATCACGAGGAATCAATACTCTATCAATATTGCATCGAGTGTACATACATACAGTCACACACAAAAGCAGAGTGCAGCAGAGTTCTAGGAAAATGCGAGCAATGCTCGCTAAACATAAATTGAATAAGTTTCAATAAAATAGACTGCTACAGTCATAAATACTAGCGCGCTCTTTGTGTTTGAAGGTTTCTATTTACCGGTAGCGTAGCGGTAACGGGTTTTGTAATAGTCTCTCACTAGTTTATGGACAGCACTGTACCTTTCACCTTTTCAATTTAAGTAAAGAGGTATGGATAAGTAAATAATTATATTTGTGTTGACATAATGAACAAATAAGCATTATAATTAGTGTATTTTGGTGAAATTGGGGTGAAAGATTGTATAGACAACTTAGAGTATACTTCATTCCCTGTATGAAAACTATTACGTCACATTCGGTATCTATGTGCTTTCAAGATTTTGTACTTAAGCGTGAAACAAATATTTGCAGATCTAAATGAAATTTGGCGCACGTAAACATTGGATAGTGATACGCATCCTGTTAAAATATGAAACACATTCATCGTCTGTGAACAAATATATTCGCTTGTAAAGTTGTGTTCTTATACACGGGGCTTATGGCGATCATCGCTCAGAATCGCACATATTTGGTTTGTGTACCTCTAAAATTTTGCAGTTTCATTTGAAAAACTAGTATGATGTTCTACAACTATCCATGTATATTGTATCAGAAGCAGGAAGTTTTGTATCATTTAGTAATGGTTATATAGCTATGCAAAGCCTTGTTTTTCACGAAAAATTAAGAATCCCAATTTATAATGGCAACACCGCACGGTGATATGGTATTTGAAAATTCACTAGACCAACAACCTGTTAACAATTCATGATATTCAAATCATAATAGGTATAAAACACTTATTTTATTAAATTTTTATATTTTTTTGATCGTCAGTACCGCGACTCGACAGCCGATGGCGCCACCGTCACACTAGAACTACCATAAAACGTTTACATTGGTATTGGATTGACCTAACTAAAACATAACCTAAAATTTAATTGTCAGATTAAAATATCTATTAGTTTATAAATGAAAACAAATTCTGCATATATTAAATAAAAAACAAATATAAATTTATTTTAACGCACAAAAAATATTATCTACATTATTGAAATATGTAATTTTGTAAAATAAAACTCATAGAAATATACATTTTTATATGTATTATTATTACATATATAAAATAAAATAAATATATTACGCACATATTGCGTGAGGCACTCTGCCGAAGCAGATCTCGATAAATGATATATTTATGCGCGTGAAGTGCGATTACCAGCCGTAAAATCACGGCCTCTAAAGATGTTAGTGTAGTAGTATCAATGTGGTGAAAATGTTTGTCGGCAGTGGGAACCGAACCAGGGTTCTCAAGACCCACAGGCCGACACGATACCACTGTGCCACTAATCCCATTATATAATACAATTTTCACCACATTAAAACTACCCCTGCGACTTCCTTTTCACTAATATCTTTGGAGGCCGTGATTTGACATCTGGTAACTGTACTTCAGGCGCAAAACATATTACGTACCGAGATCTGCTACGGTTGAGTACCACACTCAATAATGGGTAAAAGGCGTGATGATAAATTTATTTAATTTATTCTAATTTTAAAATGGCATTTAATCTGTGGCTGCGTAAAAGTACCAATCTTACGAAATAAAAAGTTACTAAAAACGGTTTAACCAGTGACGTATAATACTAGACAAATTATGCCGTATTCAAGTCAATGCAGTGTTGTGAAGCAGAAAGGGATGGAATAACTGGTTGGTGAGGCGGGTGCGCGGCAAGGAGCGAGGACACTTTGTTGTTATGCAAGTTGCGAACATTTGTGTAGTTATTTTTATATTCAATTACTTACTTTTCATACATCAAAGTAAATGTTAGTTTTTGACATATTATGTGTTTTGTATACGCACTTTTGTATTTAAATAAATAAAATGCTCGCGCCTGATAACTGTCATCAACATAAATGCAACCTGCATAACACCAACTTGTACTAGCTCTTTGCCGCGCACCCGTCTTATCACCCAGTTATTCTATCCCATTCTGCTTCACAACAAACGCCGTTGTTATCTGTCTAGTAATGTTTTGTCTGAGGGTTTAACAATCGTCTTTATTACTAAACTGTTTTCAGTATAATAATGGACCGATTATGAACGCAAAATATAAAAAATATGACACAGCATTTTCACAAGAAAACAACAACACCATATAACAGTAGTTGACCATTGTCATAATTAAAAAAGCTGACGTAATTGGCTAAGTATTTGACATGGCGTATAGTTCTGCCAACTTTCTGTAATTCGAATCTGTATCATCAATTTGTTCCGATTATCGCAGTTTCTCGTTCGTTATAAATTCTAATAAATAGTTGGTTAGTAATGGGAACAATAGTAAACTCGTGTTGAAATGTGAAACCTCTTTATGATTGCTGTGAATTACCCAGCATAATGGCGGAGCTTTTTATGTGCTTTAAAGCATAAAAAGCGCCAATACATTCCAGATAACACGTATCCGCTTTTCTAGATTCTAGACTCTACAGTATAAACTATTGATTATTCCATTATATTGTCACAGAGCTGTTATTTCACAATTGCTGTTATAAATTATTTATCTGTTGCGGCAAAAACTTTATGAAAAATTTAGATGTATCGGTTTCATGTGCCTTACCGTCTTACGTTGAAACTACAAGATGCCATTGTATCTACTTTGTAATACACTATAAATAATATCATCATTATATCAGCATTTCTCAAAATAGTTTTCCTTTAGCTTGAGTAGAATTCGAACTCATGATCTTAGGATTTAAGATAGTACTAGTTTTTGCAAATCTGAATGAAATTTGGCGCACGTAAACATTGGATAGTCATACGCATCCTGTTAAAATATGAAACACATTCATCATCTGTGAACAAATATATTCGCTTGTAAAGTTGAGTTCTTATACACGGGGCTTATGGCGATCATCACTCAGAATCGCACATATTTGGTTTGTGTACCTCTAAAATTTTGCAGTTTTATTTGAAAAACTAATATGATGTTCTAGAACTATCCATGTATATTGTATCAGAAGGAGAAAGTTTTTTATCGTTTAGTAATAGATATATAGCCATGCAAAGCCTTGTTTTTAACGAAAAATTAAGAATCCCAATTTATAATGGCAACACCACACGGTGGTATGGTATTTGAAAATTCACTAGACCAACAACCTGTTCACAATTCATGATATTCAAATCATAATAGGTATAAAACACTTATTTTATTCAAATTTTATATATTTTTGAGCGTCCGTTTCGCCACTCGACAACCGATGGCGCCACCGTTACACTAGTACTACCTTAAATGCCGTAGCACGAACAACATTACCGTACACTAAAAACCTTCGAAAAGGGTTAGCACGATCTCTTAAAACATTCCCCTATATTCTATAACTGTATCATTATCTGTTAATGATCGATAAGTTAATGATCATATTTATTTTTCATTGTTATTTTAGCAGATGATCAAAATTTCGGTATTCTGAGATCAGCATAATATACCTTGACGTTTTTATGTTATATTCCTGCATTTTGCTTACTAATATACGAGCTTTTATTATAAAATAGTATATTACATAACAAGCATCGAAAGTGTAAGATAACGTGCGAGTGTACAAATTGAAAAACGAGGCGCGCAGCGCCTCGTGGTTTAAGTATACGAGCACAATTATCACACTTTCGAGCGAGTTATGTACACTATTTTTCAGACGACCACAAAATATTTCTAGAGAAAAGTTTACAAGAGCAATGTTGTTACACTTGATAGCTGATGCGTTTTTGAAGGTAAGCGTTGAAGCTCGATGTTTGAGGTTAGGTGTGGTGATACCAACTGTAGTAACCGTAATGTCAAAATATTAAATAATGCTAAAATATTAGCAAATAAGTAATTATTAATTTTAAAAAAATAAGAATTATCTGTGCAAATGTGTAGAAAAATCTGCCAAAACTGAGATTTTAGTAATAATACAAATTCTTTTCATTTTATTATTTTCTTTCATCGCAACGCCATCTGTTGTCAATTAGTGGAATTTTACCTGACATGTTAGAAGTGTGCGTTATACTAACATATCAGTGTATGTTATTTTCAACTTTCCTTATTAGTTTATGATGTTGTTATGGTTACTTTCATAAGTGGTTATCTGAAAAATAATATAATGACACTCAACTGACAGCATCGTAAAAAGTGCGGTTAAAAATAACATTTTTTTTCATACAAACAACTTTGTATGAGATCAAAATGTATAAAAGTAAAATAAAAGTAACAGAATAAATAATTTTGATGAATGACGAAATTGTTGTAATCTGCAGATTGATAATAAAAAATAAGGATTATCATTATCTTATCGATCATTAATAGATAATGATCGAGTTCCAGAATAAGAGGGATTAACTGTATATTTAGATCATCCACATTCATAATTCCTTTAATACAAGTTAGTCTCATATTCCGTTCAAGCAACAAACCTTCAATCATACCCATCCATTTATTCCTAAGGATCCCAGGTCGTCCAATCACCCTTAATTCCACAAATATTTCATTCAACATAAGCCATCTAGCTAATAACATTCTGCAATTGCAGATCAGCCTCGGAAGGAATTACTAATTACGTATAGCAGTCTGCTTGTAGATTTTAATAAGCAATCTGTACAGTAGAAATGAAAAACATAATGATGAAAGAATAAAGCACATCATACAAAAGAACGGCGCGTTTCATTCAAACTGCATGCAATTCTTTAGTTTCAAAGGGTCGTAAGCCGTGTTTACACGCTCGAAATTAAGATCCCGGGTCTTTGAATTGCAGTACAAGAACTTCTCAAACAAACAAGTTTCAAACACATAATTTGGCAACGCCTACTTTTTATTTCTAAATTATTTCAGAGAGAAATACTTTAAATAAATGATGAGAAATAATAATTTTTCTACTAATTTCATGTGAAGAAGAACAGCGGAAAATATAGAATATATAATCCTTCTACCAATTTATGGGTATGGCAATCTTCCGTCGCAGATCTCAGTAAGTGATATATTTTACGCGTGAAGTGCGGTTACCAGTCTCAAGTCACGGCTTCCAAAGATGTGGAGGGAGAATCATAGGGGTAGTTTTAATTTGGTGAAAATTGTTTGTCAAAAGAATACGAAATGTACAAATACTTTTTTTGTGGATGAAATTGGCCGTAAGTGATTCTGATTTGAATTCATTTCAGTCCTCGGGGTTTGTAGAATTGCGGAACATGCTGTATATGTATAGCAAATTGAAAGGCACATAAAACAAGACTACATAATGAGGGTGCGTTTTTTTAGTTTTTTCCGGGAGAGAACAGACTCTAAGCGAGCTGGGGACACAAAGAACTGCACGCTTGAAAGAACGCAGTTGGAATGGCAAAATCGGCAGCTAATTATTTTTTCAAAATGGGGACTTAGTACACTCACACGTTCTTTAATTTTCTTGCATGGATTATACCAGCACTTCTCAACATTTTTACGAGAAATAATACAAAGAAAATCACGGCCTGTTAGACAGTATTTTTTTTTATTTATTATTTATCACATTGGTTATCGTGTCGACCTGTGGATCCTGAGAACCCTGGTTCGATTCCCACGGGCGACAAACATTTTCACCACATTAATACTACTACTAATGGGGTGGCTAGCTCAGTGATATGAAGTCAGCCTGTGAATCCTGAGAACCCTGGTTCGATTCGCACAGGCGACAAACTATTTTCATAATTTCAAAAACTACCTCCTCCATCACTAACATCTTTGGGGGGCATGATTTGACGACTGGTAACCGTATTTCACGCGCAAAAATATATCAATACCGAGATCTGCTTCGGCAGAGTGCCACACTCAGTAATGGGTAGAAGGCGTGATGATATATTTATTTATTTATAATACTACTCCTGTGGCTTCCCATTAACATCTTTGGGGGCCGTGATTTGACGATTGGTAACCGCACTTCACGCGCAAAAATATATCACTTACCGAGATCTGCTTCGGCAGAGTGCCACACCCAGTAATAAGCAGAAGGAGTGATGATATATTTATATTTATTTATTTATTTGATTATTTATCAACACTTTTAAGAGATAAAAGAAAGAAAATCAGGACCTAGTCAGAAATTACAATTTTCTTCCCTCAATTAATGAGGTAGATGACTCAGTGGTATCGAGCAACATTAAAAATATTATAAATATTTTTTAATAGTACAATTTACTAGTTTAATATAGTATTTACAAAAAAACTTGGAACTTCCTGATGTCAAATATTCTTAAATTCTTTCAGAAAAAATTAAACAAATAAAAATTCTTTGTATTTTTTATGGAAAAATGGAAAAAAATTCAATTTGTCGACGGATCCATCAAAATTTTTAGCAGGTATGATTAGTATTTTCAATTTTCAAACCTCAAAATGTCGACCACAAAAATGTACCGTAGGTGAGATCACACATTGAATGTATTATAACATGACACATTGTTTTAGGAATGACCGGTATTTGAAAATAGCGTTTAGTAAATATCGGTAGGTGTACCGTTCTACTGGTTACCTAACTGTCAGATAATGGAAAGTGATTTTCAAACCATTATTTCTATTACCGAAATCATTAAAGACTGAACTTGCGGGACCTGAATGTAAATCAGTTCTACAATAGATATCACACTACTGGATAGAATGACTTCACATATACTTTCATTTTACATTTATACTTATATATTTGCTACTCTGAACAATAGGAAATTATTGTTAATTACTGTGCAGGGGACCTTACAGCTTTTTTACAATACCTATACTGTAAATTACCCATTAATGATAAAATTTAAACACATACACGGCTGTATCATGTATCACATCGCTAATAATAAGCGACGTCGATAATTTTTTTAGCTTTGACAACACCGGTTTTATTTCGACCTTTGTCAAATTTTTATTCATATAAATACAAATTTGACAAGCGTCAAGACAAAACCGGTGTTGCCAAAGCTAGTAAAATTTATCGACGTCGCTTATTATTAAAGATGTGTTACATGATACAGCCGATAGTCAGATTAATAAAACGGATTAGCGCTAACACCGTTTTTAATATTATCTATAACTCTGTATTAAGTTAAAACAGATTAAAAATAAGAAAAAAAATAGGAAAAAACAAATTTTCCATCAATTGTCTCAAAATTCCACAAAAGTTTTACAGCACGTTTGCATCAACTTATCAGGTCATCAACAAACGGTTGGTCAGTTTAGCTTTAACCATAGACGCGTTTCGTCCTTTAGGGACTCACCAGTATGGTGCGATCAACTATCCAACTAGACCAACCAGGGACTAGTGAATTGTGATACCGAAACAGATTAATGAAATAAATTAATTTTGATGCTAATCAACTCTTTTTTTAACATAAGTTAAAATAAACTTGTTCCATGCATTGAAAACAGAGTTAAAAACAAAATAAAAAATGATATTAGCCTTAACCCGCTTTATGAATCTGCCTGAGTAAGTGGGACTTTTATTGCACAGTTGGTTTCCATGGTTACATCAGGACTATAATATTTACTTATTATCCACTGTGGACAGTAAGTAAATATTATAGATCATGGTCCTGTTTATTTTAACAACAATTTGACAGCTGTACATTTTGAAACTTATTTTTCCTTTCCTTCTATTTGTGCAAGTATTGTAAAAAATAGCTTACTAACCTCGAACTGTAAGTGATTTTTTAAAGTTGTGAATGTATAGGACTTCTCGACCCTATGGGCCTTGATTTGCCAAACTACATTCTTGACCAAAAAACTGTCACTTACAGTTCATGGTGTGTAATATACTAGTAAGGTGATCTGAACTATTCAGGTGTAGCTGTATTTTAGGTAAAATAAAATATTATTGACTTACTATTTTGATGGTACAAGTTACTTGACATAATTGGTAAAATGCAGAAATACTCACCTGAAACAAAAGAATAACAATTAATTATTATAATGCCGATTTAAACAAATATTAAAAATAATAGATATTTATTTATATTTTATGGGGTGGCTAGCTCAGTGGTATGAAGTCAGCCTGTGGATCTTGAGAACCCTGGAGATATACCCACAGGCGACAAACAATTTTCATAATTTCAAAAATTACCCCAGTGGCTCCTCCACCACTAACATCTTTGGGGGGCTGTGATTTGACGACTGGTAACCGCACTTCACGCGCAAAATATATCACTTACCGAGATCTGCTTCGGCAGAGTGCCACACCCGGTAATGGGTAGAAGGCGTGATGATATATTTATTTTTTATTTCTTTATATTTTTTAAGAATAACAACTCGCATCATTTTATCTCTTATAGCTTCACTTTGTCGATGAATGCACCATCCATAAATAAGAATGTCAATGGTGAAATTAAAGTGGCCAAAATGGTGAGTGGACCTCCTAGCAGGCAAGAATTAATTAACAAGATAATTAGAATTTAATACTAATTAGTGAAGCGACCCTGTTTTTTTCGTGTTCTCGTCGTCGATTCATCGTATTTTTTATGTAGTCCGGCCCTGTCTATTACCTCAACTCTTCGACTGTGTTTTTGTTGTTATTTATCGTTTGCTTCTCTGAGATAATTAATTCAAATTAGTTGGCTGTTATGTAGGTGTTTTTATTACTTTTTATTACAATTTACATGGTAATAATTAAAAACTAACAAATATAAATATTATTTAATTTCCAATACATATGTAAATTTGTGTGCTTATTAAAATGAAATAAATTTCTCGGAAAATAAAACTATACTAATGAGGAGTTGATCCAATCAATTAATTCATTTAAATAATAAGTAACTAAATTCATTTAAAATATAGAAACAATTGTTTCGTAAAGACCCTAGCAGGGTGGGTAAAAATCATGATTTAAAAAAAAAATCAAAAAAATAGATTTTTTTAATTTAAATCAGATTTTTTTTATTTAAATCGGATTTTTTTGATTTAAATTAGATGTTTTAACTTATTTTTTAAAAAAACGGGTATTCTGAATTAAATTTTTAAATATTATGTATTGTGTAATGTTTTCAAAAGAAATTCTGAACAACGTTTCAAGTGTTGGAATGGTGGGTGTCCCAAAAAGATGAATTAGAACCAAATAAAGATATAATATTGAAAACTATAAAATCACTTTTATGCGCCACTTCGTCTTCAGCTTGTGTTGAGCGAGTTTTTTTATCATTTGGACTTGTGCATTCAAAATTGAGAAACCGACTAGGAACTGAAAAGGCTAGAAAACTGGTCTTTTTATTTATTTTTATAATAATGTACCACTAAATGAATAAACATTTCTACTTCTTTTTTTTTGTTATTTGAATTGTTATATTTTCATATTCAAATATTTATGATTTATTAAACATGTTTTTATTTTTTTAATGTGATTTTTTTTGTATTTTTAATTTAATAAATACATATACAATAATAAAAATTATTCATTTATGTTTAAATTATTAAATTTAATTTATCTTGATTTAAATCAATGGTTAAAAAAAAAAATCACTTGATTGAAATCATGATTTAAATCTCTCAACCCTGGACCCTAGCAGAAAGTATAACTTTCTTCCCTGAACTGAAAGAAGAAAGTAATATTTTTCATCCCTAAGATTCCTAGGATTCCTAGAGAAGAAAATCTATTTCTCTTCCCTACGAAAGGAATGTAAAATCATATTCTTGACAATATCAAAAAAAATATAAATATTACCTAAACTTTTCATTTATTTCTATATATCTTACTTTTTGCAAGGGTAGTGAAAAACAGTTATTTGTGTACCTAGAGTAGAAAGTTGTTTGTCAGCTATGAGAATCGAACCCCGGTTCTTAAATCCACATGCCGGGAATAGATAAAAAAAATAAAAATAAAATATATCATCACGCCTTTTATCCATTACTGAGTGTGGCACTCTGCCGAAACAGATCTCGGTAAGTGATATATTTATGCGCGTGAAGTGCGGTTACCAGTCATCAAAGATGTTAGTGGTAGGGGAGTCACAGGGGTAATTTTAATTTTGGTGAAAATGTTTGTCGACTGTGGGGATCGTACCATGGTTCTCAGGATCCACAGGCCGACTTGATACCACTGAGTCATTAAATAATTGTAATAAGTAAATTCAATTTTCTAGTTTAGTAGTTTAATTTTGTTATATAGTTGCTGCATATTTCTAGTATAAATCGTTTGTCAGATTTATAAAACAAAGTAAAAACAATAAACAACTATTTATTATTTCCAGAAACAAAAGTAAAATATGACTCCATTTTTAAAATACGTTGTAAATTCAGCACAAAGCTTCCGGAAAATTGGGCCGAAAAGAAAAATCCATAGACGTAGAAGGAAAACTTTCCACTTACAAAGTTTACAAAATTATATTCCTTTACATATTATAATCACAAGTTTTTAACTTACACCCATTCGCCGTCACCATAGTTATAAAACTAAACTAAACACATATAACAAGTATATTATTAGAGTTTGTGTTTGCAGCCCCCGGGGGAAAGTAGGTCACCCCCGCCACTGGCTAAGCATATACACAAGGGAGCAGCTAATTCGATTTAAGTTGTTTAGACGTCTTTTTAGCAAGTTGAGCGCAAAAACAGCCATTTGCAGCAAAGTTCTTGCAAAAAAATATAATTTCAAGTTTAGAGCGAAGGAGAGCATGTTCGTAAATACGAAATATGGACGTCGCGGCGACTTAAAAAATACACGACGAGCTTTTTCCTTAACCCAATTGCTTTTCCGAACTTTTCCGCGAAATGTTACACTGGAAATATTAATTTACGCTTGTTTTTACGCAGCGAATGAACTAATGAACTACATGAATAAGATTGAGACATCGTGAAAGCAGACCTAATTTATATTTTTCTAAAATTTTGTAAATTGATAAAAAACTTGAGTTGGTTACTTTATTTAATTGACAAGCCTCGTTACTGTCTGTATGACTGTCCTCTATAATAAAAGGCGTCCACGTATATTTTCACCCTCAATTTGATCATCCTTTCATTCAACCATTTTGTAATAAAATAAAATAAATAAATATATCATCACTACTTTTATCCATTACTGGTTGTTGCACTTTGCGGAAGCAGATCTCGGTAAGTGATATATTTATGCGCATGAAGTGCAGTTACCCATCGGCAAATCACGACCCTCAAAAATGTTAGTGGAGGCAGAGCCACAGGGATAATTTTAATGTGGAGAATATGTTTGTCGACTGTGGAAATCGAACCAGGGTTCTTAGAATCCACAGGCCGACTCGATACCACTAAGTCATCTACCCCATTTTGTACTATTAAAATATAAATATATCATCACGCCTGTTACCCATTATTAGGTGTGGCACCCTGACAAAGCAGATCTCGGTAAGTGATATATTTATGTGCCACGGCAGAGTGCCACACTTAGTAATAGGTAGAAGGCGTGATGATATATTTTTTTATATTATTATTACATTAATGGGGCTGGTGGCTCAGTGGTATCAAGTCGCTCTGTGAATCCTGAGAACCCTGGTTCGAATTCCATAGCCGACAAACCATTTTCACCACATTAAATCTACCCCTGTGGCTCCTCCTCCACAAACATCTTTGGCGGCCATAATTTAACGGCTGGTAACCGCATTTCACGCGCATAAATATATCACTTACCGAGATCTGCTTCGGCAGAGTGCCACGCTCAGTAATAGGTAGAAGGCGTGATGATATATTTATTTATATTATTATATTTTGATAACATATGCCAAGTTCTTCTGAATATACTATATTTACTTATCTGTTAAAAATTCATAACAACTGAGTAGACTATATAGCAGACACATACACTCCTTGTAGACCAATTGTCTGGCTTCGGGGGTAGGGCTAGACACTCACACTCACACACATAAGGCTTCACAGCGCACTCTAGATTAATGAGGCGAATAATTCTGTCTCGTGGCTGTGTATATGTTGTATGTGTGTCGTGCAGTATCTCTTACGTGTCGTCTTGCAGTTAAGACGTTGGCTGCTGGGTTATTTGTTCGTGGGGAGAACTGCATTGCAGGACAATTTGATGGATGAATCTACGGTGCTTGGACGACAAACATTCGCGTGATGGTGATGCTTTGTTTACAACAGACTCTAGAGACGAGAGAGATATAGTCGTATATCTGGAATTGTTATCTGTTTAATGGCTTCATATTATTTTACTATTGATTTTATACTTCTTCTATAATACATACAGTGTAAATAAATATATCATCACGCCTTTTACCATTACTGAGTGTGGTATTCTGCCGAAGTAGATCTCGGTAAGTGATATATTTATGCGCGTGAAGTGCGGTTACCAGCCGTCAAATCACGGCCCTCAAAGATGTTAGTGGTGAGGGAGCCACAAGGGTAATTTTGAATTGGTGAAAATGTTTTGTCGGCTGTGGGGATCGAACCAGGATTCTCAGGATCCACAGGTCGACTTGATACCACTGAGCTATTATTATTATTATTATAAAATAAGTAAGGAATATTGATATTATCTTCCGAAACAATCATTTAATCTAAATAATATTAAAAAACATTTTGAATATTTTGGCAACATCAGATATTTTTTATCGATAGTCCTTTTTTTGCAAAGTAGGGGACGGCACTTGTGTTTAATGTCATACTATAATTTTTTTGCTTCCATTCGAAAGAGTATTTTTATCTCTAGACAAAAAATACTTTATTTGAAAAACATTGAGAAAAATCATGTTGAATAAATACAATTTTACTGCTTTTTACCGAAAATGGATTTTAGTTGCCATAGATTTATATGGGGTTAGTGGCTCAGTGGTATCAAGTCGGTCTGTGGATCCTGAGAACCTCAGTTCGATTCCCAACAATTTTTACCATATTAAAATAACCCCTGTGGCTTCCCCTCCACTAATATCTTTGAGGGCCGTGATTTGACGGCTGGCAACCGCACTTCACGCGCATAAATATATCACTTACCGAGATCTGCTTCGGCAGAGTGCCACGCCCAGTAATGAGTAAAAGGCGTGATGATATATTTATTTATATTTAGATATATTAGTGATGAAATGAACAAAAACCATAGAGACGACTGTTATTCTCGAGAATGTCAGCCATCTTTATGGTTTCTGCGGTTATCAGCCGTCAAATTACATCCCCCTAATAATATTAGTGTAGGAAGAGCCACAGGGGTAGTTTTAATGTGAGGAAAATTATTTGTTGGCTCCGGGAACTGAATAAAATCAAATTTGAATCCAGGGCGACCGTAATTTAGTTGGTTTAAAGCATAAGTCCCATGTTCAAATCACAGCAGTATCACAATTTTTCTCTTTATAATTCGAGTTCGTGCAACCCCATTTAACAGGACAAGGCATCATTTAATTTATTAGTATATCTTCAGCTTAATAAATTAAGTTTACTACTATTTAATTTATTTAAATAGATAGCTATAGGGGTAGTATACCCTCTAATCTTCTCGTTCACCCTGTTTATGTACGAATAAAAAAACCAGTTGTGGTTATGATGGTAATTTTATTTGACTGCAGGGGGAGCCGAACGAGCTACGCGTTACTAGGCGATTCGACATTAAGGGGTTTAAATCTCCCACACGTCATTTTATTTCAATCGTACTACACAAACACAAACACACACACATACACATATATAACTAGGGGTTGTTATGAATTTATAAGGGCTTTTAATTTAATTAAAATGATATATACATATGTGTCTTTTCGATAAAGAACTCGGCTCATGATGGAATAAAGGATTTATATTTCATTATTGTAATTGGAATCAAACATAATAAATGATATTTTTATTCTATTGTTTTGTACAAAGACAAGAGGGAGAGTCGGAAAAAATTAGTTATTGAGAACATGTTGAGGTAGAATATAGTAGATAAAATAAACTATTAATTTTTAATTTAATTTTTGGGGTAGGTGCCGCAGAGGTATTGAGTCGGCCTGTGGTTTCGAGAATCCGGGTTCGATTCCCTCAGCCGATACTCAGTAATGGGAGAAGACGTGAATAGTTGTTTATGTATCAAAGGTGAAAACGAGTGTTCCTGGTCCGCGGCATTATTAGCACGAGGCGCAAAGCGCCGAGAACTAATAACATGCTCAGGGCCAGAAACGCTATTTTCACCCGTGGTGCCGTGGTACATATAATATTTTATGCACGACAAAATAACATTTAATTATATGTTCAAAAGATTAAAATAGGTTACATGTCAAAATGACATTTTGTAAAATCAAGTATTCACAATAAACAAAAATTGTCATTTTATTGATATATCCACAGGAATTATTTTTTATAGCCCTAGGGCCAAAAACAAGTGGTTAAGCCCGCCTTTTAGGGCTAAAACACATGAATTTCGGTCCGGTTGTGCATAAAATTTTAATTTTTAATTTAATTTTGAGGTAGGTGGCTCAAAGGTATCTAGTAAGCCTGTGGATTCGAGAACCCAGATTCGATTCCCTCAGCCGATACTTAGTAATAGGTAGAAAAAGTAAAAAATATATTATTTTATTTTATTTACTTATTTATATTACTCTGTATAACAGGAATTGAATCCCAATTTCAGTACTGGGTCCGGACTCACCGAGCCGCAAAGTCGATGTTCATATAATTTCTAGGTTGAGTTTTATTTATTTATACAACAGGAATTGAATCCCAATTACAGTACAGGGTCCGGCCCCACCGAGCCGCAGAGTGGTTTGTTCATATAATATCTAGTTTGAGTGGGATTCGAACTCGGGATCTCTGGATTATATTGTATTAACTATTTTTTTTCAATGGAAGCCTATCCATGTTTAGGAGGCACTGCTCTCGGGCATCCAGCCATTGCGTTAAAGCGCCCATCTATTAATATTTCACGTTAAACGAAACAAGTTGTACGGAGACGAAAATTAAATAAAAATAAAATTCGTAATATCCTGTCAGTTTGAAACAGCAACGCTAGTAAATAAATATGACTTGTATCTTTCGCCACCACCATACAGGAAGTAGCAATTCGCGGAGCAAACACATCGATTTTCAATATCCGCTGTAATATTCACGAGACACTCAGTATACAGTCTCAAATGTTTAAACCGTCTTTCACAACATGAATACTTGATGCTGATATACAAGCATTATCTTCGTTGGCTATGGCTGTGCTAAGCAGTATTTTTTATCTTTTGAATTAAGTAAAGTTAAAATTGTAGGCCACACATTAAGGCCTTCCCACGGGTACCAACTGCCTGCCAGTGAAGTATCTCTCCCCTAGACGATCATAAAAAGCACTAAATTTGAAAATAATTACTGCATTATGAAGTTAGAGGTTTTTTATGTGATATGTTTATGATATTATGCTAACTGTGATTGTTAAGGCTCGTTTACAATTGCGTGGGAGCATTCACTATTAATCTCATTTTCTGCTGAAAAGACAAATCTCAATTTTCTTTTACTAGAATTCTGTTAAATTTCTATGATTTTCTTATAATATGACTTTGAAATTTAGTGGTTTCTCTGTGATAAATTTAATTTTAGTTTATAAAAATAACATAATTAAATATTTCACTACGCCTTTTACCCAATATTAAGTGCGTAACGTGCGATTACTAACCGTAAAATTACAACCCTTCAAAGAAGTTAGTGGAGGGGGAGCTACAGGGATGATTTTAATATGGTGAAAATTATTTGTTGACTGTGGGAATCGAATCCGAGTTCTCAAATCTACAGTTCGGCTCGATACTACTGAGACACCTACCTACATATAAAATAAATATATCATCACGACTTTTACCCATTATTGGGTGTGAAACTCTGCCGAAGCAAATCTACGGCTCCCAAAGATATTAGTGGTGGGCGAGCCACAGGGGTAATTTTAATTTTGGTGCAAAATGTATAAGTTCGCTTTTTGGGGTTAAAACACATGCTTTTCGGCCCGGTTGTGCATAAAATATATTTCGAGGGTTTATAAATAAAATAAATAAATCACGTCTTTCACCCATTTCTGGGTGTGGCATTTTACGGAGTAGATCACGATAAGTGATATATTTATACGCGTAACGTTCGATTATTAATCATAAAATTAGAGCCCCCCCCCCCCAAGATGTTAGTAGAAGGGGAGTCACAGGGGTAATTTTAATATGGTGTAAATTATTTGTTGGTTGTGTGAATCAAACCCGGGTTCTCACATCTTCAGTTCGGCACGATACTACCGAGCCAACTACCTACATATAAAATAAATACATCATCACGCCTTTTATCCATTATTGGGTAATTACAATAAATGATGTTTTTAAACGCATAAAGTACATTTACAATAAATAAATATATATAAATATATATATATATATATATATATATATATATATATCATCACGCCTTTTATCCATTACTGGGTGTGGCACTCTGTCGAGGCAGATATCGGTAAGTAATATATTTATGCGCGTAAAGTGCAGTTACCAGCCGTCAAATTACATCGTAAAAGGTGTAAGTGGAGGGGAGAGCCACAGGGGTAATTTTAATGCAGTGAAAATTGTCGGCTCTGGGGTCATTCAGCAATTTTTTCTATTTCGTATTGTAATATGATACATTATCATACCTTTATCGTACCTTTATCGTACTCGTAACTATTTTAAAATTTGTTTTGTATTATACCAACATTTTGTGAGAAAATAATTATCATATTCAAAATTATGAATCCCCTTATAAAATGAAAAATTGTTTAACCAACAAGCTAATTATAAAATAATAGCAGGTTAATTAGTGCTGCTTGTACTCGACATCGTCTTGTCGGGCTACTCGTCCCAGTGGCGGCGATAGAAGGGTCGGAAGGGTCGTATCCCCTTCTCGTTTACGAATCTCCACAAAGCATCGGTTTTTGACACTAATTACGCCCGCCGGCCACATAAGACCCTAAAGCGGAAGTCGGTGTTTTTATAAAACAAAGAATTTTTAATTACTATACTTTCTTTTGTTTTGTTTGATGTTTGTTTTTTAATATTTGCCCCGCTTTCCCGTTTTTATTCCTTTTGTTTCGTTTGAATATTTCTAATATTTTTTATCGGTAATTTTTATTGAGAGGAAAAAAGATATTTTACATTAATTTGACCAATTTAGCAAGCCTAGATCTGCAATTGCATATTTTACTGTGAATTGTATTTAATTAATTTATTTGTTTGTCTTAATCCCAATTACAATAGCTTATAATGGAGTTCGAGCCACTCAATAATATTTTCTTGATATAAGTTGAAGTCAGTAAGATTTGAACGCAGGACTTTGTTAATTAGTAAACGCAAATTTTACCTTGCTTTTATCCACTGGCCTACCATTGTCTATATCATCGATATCTCAAAAACTAATATTATACTTGGTCGAATGAAAAGCTAGTCTATTGGAACATACACACCTGACCTGATATACGATAGTGACACCTCTATTATATGTTTAATTAATTAACGGACATTTCTCTTACGTTATCGATTTATTGACTAGCGACTCCCGTGGTCTATAGAACAAATAGCGAAATAGTGATATTCTAGACTGACAATTTTAATGAAATATTACCTGTAATTACTAATTAAGATGTGCAGAAGCCAATGGTGATGTTAGAAAATTAATAACATATGTAAGTTTTCTGTTAGAGTGGTGTAAATGTGATGAAAACTAAAATTTTCAGTATTTTTGCAGCTTTTTAGATATGAGACCTTGGTATTTTTATTTTTTAGGTTATGATAATGAAACTGCGCATATTTACTAATTAAACTACGCTGAATTCAATGGTGAAAACAGATTTTAATTATCTCTTTTAGTTTTCGAGTTATGGGCTTCTGAAAATTACTAATTTTCGTAATTTAGATTATTTTGGAAAATTTGTGGCAATTTTTTTATTCTACAACCAAAGTTAGTAAAAATTTGCATATATACCAAGTAAACGACGACAAATTTAGTAGTGGAATCAGATTTGTAATATCTCTAATAGTTTTTAAGTTACAGTAGCAAGTATGTTGGCTGGCTCAAAAGCTGATATTTTAAATCGTTGATATTTCAAAAACTAAGCCTCCGACGCCACTTTACATAATTTTCTCGTAATCTACGGGTCCGAAATAGGGGGGATAAAAAGAAAAAAGTACTATATTTAACATTTATTTTCCTTGAAATTTTTTAAGGGGTACCCCTTGGTGTTTTTTCAATTTTAGGCCATTTTCAGTTTTTTTGTTCTCAAACTTGTATCCGTGGACCAAAAATTATGAAAATTTGCATACTTACGTAACTTTTTGCGTAGAATCGAATGGTGTAGTCGTAAATTTCATAACTTTTTTATTTTTGAAGTTTCTGGGCAAAATAGACTATTTTTTGGCCTACCTTTAAAGCGTCATATCTCGAAAACGAAAAGAGCTATCGAAATGCGGTTTGAAAATTTGGAATCCTCGTCTTTTACTTAATCAGACTGCATATTTTCAGAAATTTTGGAGATAACAATATTTTTGGTCTAATTTCGGAATTTCATTTCTCCAATTTTCCGTAATAACATAATTAATTATTATTTAATTATAACAAAAATATGGCTATATACTAATTATTATACAGGGAATTCAATGGTTTCAACAAAAAGTTTATACAGTTCTTTATTCTAAAGTTATAGTGATACAAAAAGACAAAAAAATATATAAGTTACAGTAATAATTGAGATTATGTTCCTGTTGTGTGGAAAGCAAATAAATGAAAGTATTAAACAAAATACTAACTAATAAACAAATAGTAAGTATAATTAATATAAACCTGCATTAAATTATTTTGTTTATTTATGTTTATTTCAAGGGGTAGGTGACCCAGTAGTATCGAGTTGGCCTATGGATTTAAGAACCTCTGTTTGATTTCCACAGCCGACAAACAATTTTTACCACATTAAAACTACCCCTGTAGTTCCCTCTCCACTAACATCTTCGAGGGCCGTAATTTGACGTCTGGTAACCGAACTTCAAGCACATAAATATATCACTTACCGAGATATGCTTCGCTAGAATGCCACATCCAGTAATGGCGTGATGATATATTTTATTTTACAGATATTATGACTATATGTTTTGTTTAAAACAGAGTGTTAAAAAGTGCCACACAAGAAGAATGAAGAGCCATCGCATTCACAAATTCCCGTCGCTAGTAAAACCTCCAGTCACCATCATTCACTTTATAAATAAACTTTCGCGGGATTGAATCCCGTGAAATATTTCTTTGGCACTGTCACCTCTCGTAACTTAAGTCGCCGAAAACACAACACGCCTACCGCGATGTCAGTGTGTGTTCGTGTGTGTATTTGTTTCTGGGTTGAGTTATAATGAGTGGATGACATGTTTGTGTCATTTACGTCTTTGAGAAATGTGATCTGAGAATTATAGCGGAGGAGAAGAGTTATAGGGAATGTCCGGCAGAATTAAACGATATCGTCGGAATGGCTTGTTTTTGAAATGATGCTGCCGATTGATACTTTTGTGGATAATAAATGAACTGTCTTAAATTTCGAAGATACAAAATATGCAAAATTATTTAATAGGGTAGCTAGCTCAGTGGTATCAAGTCGGCCTGTGGGTCTTGAGAACGCTGGTTCGATTCCCACAAGCGACAAACAATTTTCACCATTTTAAAACTACCCCTGTGGCTCCCCCACCACTAACATCTTTAGGGGCCGTGATTTGACGACCGGTAACCGCATTTCACGCGCAAAATATATCACTTACCTAGATCTGCTTCGGCAGAGTGCCACACCCAGTAATGGGTAGAAGGCGTTATGATATATATTTATTTATTGCGTTGTACAACAGGAATTGTAAATTGTATAGCAATGAAAAAATGGGACTTTCTTCCTGAAGATGTAGTTTTATTTCTCGAACCGAAGCCGATGAGTATAAAGTATCTGGAAAAAGAGTGACTCTTTTTTTAACGATTATTTTTTGGTGTTTCTCAAAACAAATGAAATGCTTCATTGTATGTCAAGTGTCTGCGTTTTGACCAATCCTGTCATTATTATACAGAGAATAAAGCTCTTGTGATTATTCCCGGGAATAATCTCTGTAGGTGCTTTTGTTTGTGACAAATGAAAGGTAGTTCTCAATTAATTATTTAAACCTGTCAACGCGTCAAGTAAAATGTGTGAAAAAATCGATTTAGTTCCATTTCAAATACAGAAATACATCAACAAATTTTGGAAACAACTCCCAAGAATACATTAATAAGTAATTAATTGATATGGACCCAGTTCAAAATATTTTAAGTTGGATGAATCGACCTCAACGGCTAAATCAAAAAATAATCTAATTAAATATAACTCGAGAGTTGGATACATTAGAAAATTATTCTCCAGTATCTTTCTCAAACTTGTTGCCATTTGGCAATAGTCACGAAAGCCCATGGCAACAAGTTTTCGAAAGATCTGTCAAATTATTTTCAATTTAGTTTTACTCTCTTGTTATATTATTACTGAGAATAATTATTTGTATATTAAGTAAGACATTTCTTCCCAAAGGTTACTGGTTTCAATTCCAGAACCGAAGACGGGGGATGTGAAGCATCTAAGGGAAAAGTGATACTTTCTTCACGTGGTAAACATATTTTTTTTTCTACAGTTAACATATTAACATTTAAAATGAGTGTGAAAAGTATTGTTTGTCGGTTGTGGAAATCGAACCCAGGTTCTCAAATCCATATAACAACTCGATTCCACTGACAGCGAAATATTTAATTCAATAAAATCATACAAATATTGGCAATTAAATGCACGTAATACCTGATAAATAATATGTGCAATTTAAAATCGCTTAACTAAATAAATATATGATTATTAATGTATAAAGCAGCTAATTCAATTTGACAGTCCAAAAATTAATTGTAATTAACATAAATTTAATATTTTAATTGTATTAAATAAATTGTAAAACAAACAAAATGATTAAACAGGTCCACAAATTTAAATGCACAACATTAATACAGGGTGATCAAAAGGAATTGTTATAGTTGGCAATACAATTCCAGAGATCTTTTTATTCCACAGTTGGCACAACGTCAGATAAAGGCGGAAATGCTATTTGACATTTCTAATAAATACAAATAGGTTATGTCAGGAGTCTGACAGCTAATAGAATTTTGACTTTTTAAGTAATAGAAATACTTTAGAAATAAATGTAATAATAAATGTACTCAAATTTAAAGTTTAAATGTCACTGTCAACAACAGGAAATGAATTTATGTATCAGGCTTACCAATTTCAAGTATTTTTTTTTATTGCCAACTGTAACAATTTCTTTTGATCACTCTGTAGTATATTACATACCATGAATTGGAAGTGACAGTTTTTAGGTCAAGATTTTCTAAACATTCGCGACCTAAAAGCATCACTTACAGTTCGAGGTTAGAGGGAGAGCCACAGGGGTAATTTTAAAGTGGTGAAAATTATTTTTCGGCTGTGAGAATGAAACCCGAAATTTAAAAATTGACAGCTGTCAAATTGTTATCAATATAAACAGGACCTTAATAATAATAATATAATAATAATAATAACGTATTTATTTAATAGCTTGGATAATACATAACAATGAACAAAATTTAAACTCAAATATGTAACAAAAAGTCATATAAAATATACAAAAGAAAATATGTAATATTTGCTTACTGTTCACGGTGGACAGTAAGTAAATATTAAAGTCCTCATATAACCATGGAAACCACTGTGCAATAATACAGAGTGATCAAAAGGAATTGAAAAATACTTAAAATTGGTAAGCTTGATACATAAATTCATTTCGATGCCACTGAGCCACTAACCCCATAATTTGACAACTATCTTATTTTATATAGGGTGGCTAGCTCAGTGGTATGAAGTCGGCCTGTACATCCTGAGAACCCTGGTTCGATTTCCACAAACGACAAACAATTTTCATAATTTCAAAAGCTATCCTTGTGGCACCTCCACCACTAACATCTTTGGGGGCCGTGATTTGACGACAGGTAACCGCACTTTACGCGTAAATATATCACTTACCGAGATCTGCTTCGGCAGAATGCCACACCCAGTAATGGGTAGAAGGCGTGATGATATATTTTATATCTTATTTTATGTTAAAATAATGTCATCTTCAATATTAACAAATCTATAAGTATTTATTTATTTGTTTCAGTAACTGTCTGTATTCAAGAAATATTGTCCGTATGTCCGTAAAATAGCTGTGCAAAATTCCAGCCATACTTATTAATTATTGAGCCAGATGTCGACAGTATCGCCGGCATTACAGTGAGTTATATTACCGACTGAGGAAGAGAGTCGTATCTCGTATTATTCCGAATTAATGTCTCCTAAATATGTAAGCCTTTTTATTTTTTCCAGAGCCGTTAGACTGTAATGAGAATTAATGGCTGTAAGTACGCTGTTAATGTGCTGCTTCATTAAGATATAAGTGAGAAATATATGTTTGTTTCAATGGTATTGTAGGCCTTTGTAATAAAGACTTATTTATTTTATTATAGTATTATTTCATATAATCGATAAGTTTTGTCTTGATCGGTAGTACGGTAGTGTGAGTAGCGTTACGACATTTGAATCCGGAAGTCCCGAGTTCGAATCGCACTTACGATAGTACTAGTGTGACGGTGACGCTATCGGTTGTCGAGTGGCGAAACTGACGCTCAAAAAAATATACAAATTGAATAAAATAAGTATTTTATACCTATATTTGAATATCATGAATTGTTAACAGGTTGTTGGTCTAGTGAATTTTCAAATACCATACCACCGTGTGGTGTTGCCATTATAAATTGAGATTCTGAATTTTTCGTTAAAAACAAGGTTTTGCATGGCTATATATCCATTACTAAACGATAAAAAACTTTCTCCTTCTGATACAATATACATGGATAGTTCTAGAACATCATACTAGTTTTTCAAATGAAACTGCAAAATTTTAGCGGTACACAAACCAAATATGTGCGATTCTGAGTGATGATCGCCATAAGCCCCGTGTATAAAAACTCAACTTTACAAGCGAATATATTTGTTCACAGACGATGAATGTGTTTCATATTTTAACAAGATGCGTATGACTATCCAATATTTACGTGCGCCAAATTTTATTCAGATCTGCAAAAATTTTATTCACGCTAGTACTACCTTAAGCGAAAAATATTTACTGTAACATTGTGGCTCGGTGAGTCCGGCTCCTGTATTGTAATTGGGATAAGTTCCTGTTGTGCAGACAAATAAAATAATAGTTATTTATTTACCAAGGGTGAAAACTGGCGTTTCTGGCCCTTCGCATGATTACTTTGTGCATTACTTTGTCCATTACTGGGTGTGGCACTTTGCTGAAGCAGACCTTGGTAAATGAAATATTTATGCACGTGAAGCGAGCTTATCAGCTGTCAAAACACGGCCCCCAACCATGTTTGTGTTGGGGGAGCCACACGGGTATTTTTAATGTGGTGAAAATGTTTATCGGCTATGGGAATCCAACCAGGGTTCTCAGGATCCACAGGCCGACTTAATACCATTGAGCTACCTACCCCAAATTTGTTAGGTTAGTAAAATAAATGAAAATTCTGCGCTAGTCAGTAGAGGGTGATTTTCATGGTGCATATTTTTAAAATAACTTTAAATTTCCCTGAATAAAAAACACAGATACACGTTAAACTTCCCTCATAAATCTACCCCCAAAACCAAGTTGTCAGATTTAACTAAAATATAAAAACGTCCTCAAACGTCATATATCATTTATATAAAATTTTCCAAACGTATCCTAAACGCGTTTGAAAAAAAAGTTACCTCATTCTGGACACTTCTTTAAATAAACCATTCGTGGTCCGGTTTTTCCGGACACGAAAACGTCAGGAATAATTCAGCGGAGTCCGGGCAGTGTGGAGTGCCGGAGAAATGAACGTGTGAGGGCCGTGCGATATATTAAACATTGCCACGTACGGCAAAATGTAAATGTTAGAGAGAGAAAGCACTATGTGAGTTGTGTGACCCTCAGGTCAGGTCATTTGGTCAGATACAGGGGTGGACTCACTATATTTGCAGAAAGATTGTTGTGTAAATGTTTGTCGGTTGTGAGAATCGAACCAGATTCCTTAGGATCCACAGGCCAAATCGATGCCACTGAGCCAACAGCCAACTACCTTATACAAAATAAAATAAATATATCATCACGCCTTCTACCCATTACTGGGTGTGGCATTCTGCCGTATCAGATCTCAGTAAGTGATATATTTTTGCTCGTGAAGTGCGGTTACCAGCCATCAAATCACAGCCCTCAAAGATGTTAGGGGTGGGGAAGCCACAAGGGTAATTTTAATGTGGTGAAAATATTTGTCAGCTGTGGGAATCGAACCAGGGTACTTAAGATCCAAGGGCCGACTCAATACCATTGAGCCACCTAACCTATATAAAATAAATAAAATAAAATAAATATATCATCACGTCTTCTACCCACTATTGAGTGTGGCACTCTGCCAAAGCAGATCTCAGTAAGTGATATATTTTCCGCGGTTACCAGTCGTCAAATTACCGCCCTCAAAGATGTTAACGGTGGAGGAGCCACAGGGGTAGCTTTTGAAATTATGAAAATTGTTTGTCTCCTGTGGGAATCGAACCAGGGTTCTCTGGATCCACAGGCCGACTTCATACTACTGAACTAGACACCCCATTAAATAATTTTAATGTGGTAAAATTGTTTGTCGGTTGTGGAAATCGAACCAAGGTTCTCGGGATCCATAGACCGACTATCGATACCACTGAGTCACCTATCCCACATATATTTTGCACTTTTTCGTGATGTTTGACAAATTCAACAGAAAATATTTATATTACAATTTATGAGTATGAATAATAAAATAAAAACACAAATATGTACGTATGTATGACATCAAAAACAATAGTTATGACTCAAACAAATAAAGTAGATCATAAACAATAATATTCCAAAAATTTATTGTCAACCAAATTTTAATTTAACAACAATATAGAAAGTTTAAATTTCTCCATAACCATATTTATCTAAAGAAGCACAATTATCTTATTAAAGAAAGTATTCTCTAATATAGTTCAAGTATGATTATGAATACCAAACAATATAATGAGAAAGTTAAATCGTTGAAACATTAAACAGAAAGAAATAATAATTGCAAAAGTACAATCAGTCCAAATCACACAGCCAAACAAACCAAAACAAAAGACGCGAAGTAATTACACTACAACAACCACCAACAAACATCAATTACATCGATTAGTGATCTTCGATTGTTAATTACAAATAATAAATTACATGCACTTGTCTTATTTCCTTTGAGGTTGCAGGCAGATCATTTTTCACATTTTCCTCTTTACATAAGGCTGAATATTGCTTGTATACGTTCGGATTCTGTTTCTGCAGACTGTACTTAGTACGAAATGAAATGATGCACGAATTGTGATAAGAATAAAGTGTTTAACTTCGTGAGTAAAATAAGAGAAATACGTGGAAAATAAAACTAAAAATGTAAATTGAACAATGCGAAAACATTTTCAAAAGATCTCTTGACACACAAGATACATATTCCAAATTATTAATATGATTTGCAATTTTAATTTTAGCGGTCTATTTTACCGATTGTCATTTATTTAGTGTGTAACATAAGTAAGGAATATTGATATTATTTCCTGAAATAATTATTTTAAAAAATAACTAAATATATCATCACGCCTTTTACCCATTACTGAGTGTGGCATTCAGTAAATAATATAATTATGCGCGTAAAGTGCGGTTACCAGTCGTCAAATTACGGCCCTCAAAGGTTTTAGTAGTGGAGGAGCCACAGGAGTAATTTTTGAAATTATGAAAATTGTTTGTCGCCTGTGGGAATCGAACCAGGGTTCTCTGGATTCACAGGCCGGCTTCATACCACTGAGCTAGCCACCCCATTAAATAATTTTAATGTGGTAAAATTGTTTGTCGGTAGCAGATCTCGGTAAGTGATATATTTATGCGCGTGAAGTGCGGTTACCAGCCATCAAATCACGGCCCCCAAAGATTTTAGTAGTAGGGGAGCCACAGAGGTAATTTTAAATTAATGGTTTCTCGGCTGTGGGGATCGAACCAGGGTTCTTAGGATCCACAGGCCGATTCGATACCACTGAGCCACTATATCATAAATAAATATTTAACCTAATGATTAAAAATATGTTTCGAGAGTTTATAATTAAATAGTATATTACGTACCATAAAATGTAAGTGACAGTTTCTAGGTCAAGAATGTAGTTTGGGAAATCGAGGCCCGAAGGATAGAGATTTCCTAAACATTCGCGTCCTAAAAGCATCACTTACAGTTCAAGGTTAGAGGGAGAGCCACAGGGATAATTTTAAAGTGGTGAAAATTATTTTTCGTCTGTGAGAATGAAACCCGAGTTCTCAAATCCACTACTGAACTACCTACCATAATATATAAAATAAATAAATATATCATCACGCCTTTTACCCATTACTGGGTGTGGAAATCTACCGTAGTAGATCTCGGTATGTGATATATTTTGCGCATGAAATACGGTTATCAGCCGTCAAATTACGGCCTCCAAAGATGTTCGTGGAGAGGGAGCCACAGGGGTAGTTTTAATTTGGTTAAAATTGTTTGTCAGCTATGGGAATCGAACCCGGGTACTCCAATTCACAGGCTGGAGCGATACCACTGAGCCACCTACCCCATAATATATATTAATAATATTATAGGCATTCCTAGTATTTAAAACCGAGATTAAACTTTCGTTTTCTAATTATTAACAAACTAGAGGTCCTGTGTTTAAATCTCGCTCACTTCAATTTATATCCGAAGACGGTTATGTCTGAGTGGTTCGGACTACTGTTATGAGGATTAAGTTCCTGATGTAAAGTGTAAGAAAATAATTAAAAATTACTTCTAAACGTAGTTGAATATCTGTTCTTAAATACAGAAGCTCTGCTCTTGCAGATCTCTAGCGATAATAGTGTTAGCTGTATGCTAGCATTTTCTCAAATACTTTTTTAGTGTGAAATGTTTTTTTAAATAAAAAAAATCATCACGCCTTCTACCCATTACTGGATGTGGCACTCTGCCGAAGCAGATCTCGGTAAGTGATATATTTATGCGCGTGAAGTGCGGTTACCAGTCGTCAAATCACGGCCCTCAAAGATGTTAGTGGTGGAGGAGCCACAGGGGTAGCTTTTGAAATTATGAAAATTGTTTGTTGCCTGCGGGAATTGAACCAGGGTTCTCAGGATCCACAGGCCGACTTCATACCACTGAGCTAGCCACCCCATTAAAAATTAAAATTTGTAAAATGTTTGAAAACAAATTTTTTTTAGCAATTTCATTGTGTAAAAACAAATAACTTCATTTAATTGGCAATATATGAAAAATATAATTATGTTTGAAATAATGAAAAATGATATACGGGGTTTTATGAAATTGTTTTATGATTAATTTAAAGCGGCACATATTCCGGAATATTTGTCATATTCATCAAATACGTACAAACAAATATTTATTTTAAATATTTTATATGCGACGTTATATTGTTAATAAAGTTAGCTTTTTAATTGAAAATTAATTAAATTATTTCTGAATACTGTATCGTGATTAATTATTAATTCAGAATATATGGGAAATTCATCATATATCATTTCATTGCATATTGCATTGTACAGATGTATTATAACATTCAAAATATTTTATTAAAATGTCACTACATTCATTTGTTACTTTACACAAAAGCAACTTAATTTAAAAAAATGTTGTTCCAATCTCTCAACCACATTTTTGTAATGTTTAAAATATTTGATACAATTTTAATTAATATAAATGAATGCCAAATATTAACTATATAAAATAAAAAAATAAATATATCATCACGCCTTCTACCCATTACTGGGTGTGGCACACTGCTGAAGCAGATCTCGGTAAGTGATATATTTTGCGGATGAAGTGCGGTTACTAGTCGTCAAATCACGGCCCCCAAACATGTTAGTGGTGGAGGAGCCACAGGGATAGCTTTTTCAAATAAGGAAAATTTGTCGCCTGTGGGAATCGAACCAAGGACCTCAGGATCCACAGGTCGACTTCATACCACTGAGCTAGCCATCCCATACTATAAAAAATATATAAATATATCACATGGGGTAATGGCACAGTGGTAGCAAGTCAGCCTGTGGATCCAAAGAACCCTGGTTCGATCCCCAAAGCCGACAAAAACATTTTCACCAATTTAAAATTACCTCTGTGGCTCTCCCACCACTAACATCTTTGGGGGCCGTGGTTTGATGGCTGGTAACCGCACTTCACGCGCATAAATATATCGCTTCGGCAGAATGCCACACCCAGTAATGGGTAAAAGGCGTGATGATATATTTATTTATTTATTTATATAAATATATCATCACACCTTCTACCCATTACTGGAGTTGTTAGTGGTAGAGGAACCACTTGGGTAATTTTAATATGGTGAAAATGGTTTGTCAGTTGTTGGGATCGAACCAGGGTTCTTAGGATCCACAAGGCCGACACGATACCACTGTGCCACCTACTCCATAACTATAACTTAAAAAAAAAAAAATAAATAAATATATCATCACGCCTTCTACTCATTACTGGGTGTGGCACTCTGCCGAAGCAGATCTCGGTAAGTGATATATTTTGCGCGTGAAGTGCGGTTACCAGTCGTCAAATCATGACCCCAAACATGTTAGTGGTGGAGGAGCCACAGGGATAGCTTTTTCAAATAAGGAAAATTTGTCGCCTGTGGGAATCGAACCAGGGACCTCAGGATCCACAGGCCGACTTCATTCCACTGTGCTAGCCATACCATAACTTTTAATATGAAAATATCAGTTATCAATTACCATATCCCAAATAGGGGTTGGTGCTTGCCTCTGCAATTTGGCAACAATGAAATGACACAATGACCGTATTGGCAACGTAGCTAATTTGCCGTTTCTTTCTTTCCAGTGTTTTTTCTCCGTTCAGCTCGCGCCAAACGAGATAAGGCACAAACTGCTGCCTGAGCTTTTTGCAGCTTTCTGTTCACGTGCTTAAAGCTCAACGAGGGCTCGGGTCTTGTACTCAACTCTAGTTTCAACTTTCAAGCTAGATTCGATTTTCAAGAAACTTCACACTTTAGGTGGCCATGGACATAATAATTGTAGCATTTCATTTGTTTCTTGTACAACGTAAGATATAAGATACTTATTATTTTCACCACATTAAAAACTACCCCTGTGGCTCCACCCATACTAACATCTTTGGGGTCGTGATTTGACGTTGGATAACCGCACTCCACACTAAAAATATATCACTTACGAAGATCTGTCAAGGTAGAGTGGCACATCCAGTAATGGGTAAAAGCGGTGATGATATATTTATTTATTTTATTTATTATGGGGTAGGTGGCTCAGTGGTATTGAGTCGGCCTGTGTATTTGAGATCCGCGGTTCGATTTCCACAGCCGACAAACAGTTTTCACCACATTCAAATTACCCCTGTGGCTCCCCCACTACTAACATCTTTGGGAGCCGTTATTTGAAGTTTGGTAACCGCACTTCATGCACATAAATATTTCCCTTACCCAGATCTGCTATGGCAGAGTTTCACACACTGTAATGGGTAAAAGGCGTGATGATATATTTATTTATTTTTACAATACTTGTACTGTAATTTACCAACAAAATTTAAACACAGTAAGTGGAACTTTAATGCACAGTGGTTTCAATGGTTATATCAGGACTTTAATATTTACTTACTCTCCACCGTGAACAGTAACTAAATATTACATATCAAGGTTCTGTTTATTTTGATAACAATTTGACAGCTGTCAATTTTGAAACCGATTTTTCTTTTCCTTCTAATTGTGCAAGTATTTTTAAAAATAACTTACATCTTTGAGGGGCGTAATTTAACAGCTGGTAACCGTAGTTCTTGCATAAAAATATATCACTTACCAAGATCTGCTACGACAGATTTCCACACCCAGTAATGGGTAGAAAGCGTGATAATTAATTTATTTATTAAGTATTTACTAAGAAAATAATAATTAAACTATAAACAACTATGCTACAAACTATTTGAAATCTCTCGCAAATTTTTCTCCCTTTCTCCTCTCTTCCCTTACGCCCTTGACAGGAAGCTCTCTCCCCTTCATTCCGTCACCCCTTCCCTGTCAAGGTCCCAACCCTCAGCCATCGCAACGCGTACGTTGTTAAGAATTAAGTCCCTTATGTCGACAGAATAAAACGAGAAACGAAGACGCTCCCTAAGCTAACCTTGCACGCCTTGCACACATCGAGAGTTCGAGACGAGACGGAGCGATAAGGGATGAAGAGACAGAGAGGGAACACGTGCCGCCACCACGTGTAGGGACAGGAAGTGGTACCTGCATGTTGAGAGGGAAGTGGTGGACCAGTGGCACTCAACAAGTCTGAGAAATTAATATGTTACTTACTGGCGAGAGAATGGAAGGGTACTTACCTGAAAAAAAGAAAAAAGAATTAATGTTGAACAGTTTTACAGGGTGTTCAGAAAATGAGTGACAAGCTTTAGGTATAATAATTATTAACATAAATAAATATATCATCACACATTCTACTCTTTACTGGGTGTGGCACTCTGCCTAAGCAGATCTCCCTAAATTATATATGTTTGTCCATGAAATGCGGTTACCAGAAGTCAAATCACGGCCCCCAAAGATGTTAGTGGAGGGGAAGCTACAGGAGTAATAATAATGTAGTGAAAATGTTTGTCGGCAGTGGGAATCGAACCAGGGTTTTCAGGATACACAGGCCGATATGATACCACTGTGTCACCTACTCCTATATTTGGATTAGTCCAATTAGGCTAAGTCATGTTCTCTAAATAATTTAAATAAACTCTAATATAACCTTGTTACCCTTTGTTTTCGGAAAGTGATTTAGATTAACTTTTTTTTTAAATCGTACTAGATTAAGATTAAGTGGTATCAAGTCGGCCTGGTTCAATTTCCACAATCGGCAAACAATTTTCACCACATTAAAAACAATCTCTGAGACTCCCCCTCCACTAATATTTTTGGTGGCCGTGATTTGACAGCTGGTAAACGCACTTCACTTGCTAACACCTAATAGGCGTGATGATATATTTAATTTAAATAAATAAATAAATATATCATCACGCCTTTTACCCATTACTGAGTGTGGCACTATGCCGAAACAGATCTCGGTTCAGTTACCAGTCGTCAAGTCACGGCCCCCAAAGATCTTAGTAGTGCGGGGAGTAATTTTAATGAGGTAAAAATGTTTGTCAGCAATGGGGATCGAACCTGGGTTCTTAGGATCTATAGGCCGATTCGATACCACTGAGCCATTACCCCATTATATTTTATTTAA
Source organism: Pterostichus madidus (assembly GCA_911728475.2). Lineage (NCBI taxonomy): Eukaryota > Metazoa > Arthropoda > Insecta > Coleoptera > Carabidae > Pterostichus > Pterostichus madidus. The sequence continues at coordinate 40,008,510 of OU452307.1, read as the reverse complement.
ATTTAGTTAATAAAAAATCTGATTTTGATAAAATTTATAAAAAATCAGGCTGTGATTAGTTATAAGATTATTGTGAGATTTGGCAATAAAATAACTAGTAAAATTAGAATTATTTTTCATAATACAAGTGTACACATTCATATCCTCCAGGTGTAGATGATCATAAGTTAGAAATTTCGATTCGCTCTGTTGAGATAATAACGTTGAAGCGGCTTCAAAGGCGATTTATGCACATGCACCTGTTCTGTTCGTAGAGGAAGACAACTATGATATATTTAACACCACCCCACACATCACGGTTATGAATTATGACTTCTGTTGAATTACGTGCGTTTATGTTACGTTTACGTTCTGTAAACTGTACATAAGCTTGAAGGAATTACAAATATAATTTACTAACTTAAAATGCTTCTACTTATTTATTATTTAGTTGAGGAATATAATAGTAGTTTATATAACAAGGGAGTAAAGTTCCTAAAGTGTATGGTCGGCCTGTGAATCCTTCCTGGTTTGATCCCTACAGTCAACAGACATTTTCACCAATTTAAAATTACCTGTGTGACTTCCTCACCACTAACATTTTTAGAGGGCGTGATTTGATGGCTGGTAACCGCACTTCACGCACATAAATATATCACTTACCGAGATTTGCTGCGACAGAGTGCCACACCTAGTAATGGGTAAAAGGTGTGATGATATATTTATATTTTTTATTTATAAAGTTCATCATTATTTGTATGGGGTAATGGCACAGTGGTAGTAAGTCGGCTTATGGATCCAAAGAATCCTGGTTCGATCTCAACAGCCGACAAACATTTTCGCCAATTTAAAATTACCTCTGTGGCTCCTCCACCACTAATATCTTTGAGGGCCGTGATTTGATGACTGGTAACCGCACTTCACGCACATAAATATATCACTTACCGAGATTTGTTTCGGCAGAGTGCCATACTCAGTAATGGTTAAAAGGCGTGATGATATATTTATTATATTTATTTATAAAGTTCCTCATTATTTGTAGAGAGCGACGTTTGAATCCTAAAGGAGTAACCCGAGGGATGCAATCGCTTGAGACAAATAATAATACTTTACTCACGTGTTACGTACGATATTTTTCTACGATCAAGCAGAAAATATAAATTTCCAACTGTTAGTTGAAAGCAGCAATCATCGTATCTATGAATATATGAAAACTGTCGCCCGAATTTCTAAACAGAAAAATAATACCTGGCAGTACGGTAGTGTGAATAGAGAATATAAATATCCCGAGTTCGAATCCTAGTCAAGCTAATAATATATGAAACAGCACATTGCGGCTGGTTGAGTCTGGTCCCTGTATTGTAATTGGGATTTAGTTCCTGTTGTACAGAGTAATAAATAAATGAATTACAAAGCTTATAGTGGAGACTGTTTGAGAGGCACTGGGTCCATTCACAGCACACTCTGTTGATTTGGCAATATTTCACATTTCATAAGAAGAGAAAGAATACTAAATAAACAGTTCTTGAAAATACAAAGATCTACACAAAAATAATATTGGCGGAATTCATTTTTTACTAAAAATAACATCTCGCCAAATCGTTCCGCTAAATTTCAGCTCAATTTTTAGCGGATTTTATTATTGAAAGGTTGGACAACTGCCAAGAACGTGACAATCTTAACAAGACGAAACTTTAACAGTCAAACAAAAAATACATATTTCTTGCTTTTCCATTAAATTTTTAAGGGATCGATTATTTGACGACTGGTATATTATTTATATTTACTAATTTCTGTAACTGCTAATTCGGACATTATTTTTCACGAGCCTGCCAGAAAGTAAAATTATATTCCCTCATTTGAGAGAGAAAAGTGATACTTTTCATCCATAGGATCCTTAGAGAAGAAAATAGTTTTTTTTCCTAAAAAAAAAAAGTAAAGTAACATCCATGATAAATGGAAACAAAAACAATGGTATGATTTGACATTAGTGACATCTGTCTAGAGAATTACAAATCTTATCTAAGTTTCTTGGCTCAGTGGTATCGAGTCGACCTGTGGATCCTGAGAACCATGGTTCGATCCCGACAGCCAACACACATTTTCACCAATTTAAAATTACCCCTGTGGCACCCCCACCTCTAACATCTTTGGAGGCCGTGATTTGACGACTAGTAACCGCACTGCACGCGCATAAATATATCACTTACCGAGATCTGCTTCGGTAGAATGCCACACTCAATAAAGGCGTGATGATATATTTTATTTATTTATTTAAAATAATAAAATTTTGTCGAATACTCGTAATCTCTTGCATTCTAGTAGTACGAATTGCATTGTAATCTATTATAATTGTGTCTTATATCACGAAGTACGAGTATATTATAAAATCCTCGCCATATATTTCTGTTCCTCTTTCTCCACTCTTCAGAGTCCTCTCCTCAAGAGACCTCTTGCGTCGGAAGAGTCAAGCATGCTAATCTAAAAGTACTAGTAAAGTAGCTTGCTAATGACATTCTTATAATTAGCAGAGAGGCTAATTAACGATGTCGCAATTAACATGCATTGGTGCAGTGTAGTGAAAGGGTTGCATGAGAGTCCTCGAGGATCAGGATAGTGGGAAGAGAAGGATAGAAGAGGACTCTTTGTACGTTTACAGGATTTTGTGAATAATTGGATCATAGATATTTTTTACTTTGTAATTTGTTAGATGGTTGTATTTTACAACCGAAACGTCCACGTTATATTGATGAATACAGAGATTAATAGTTTTTCTGTGCATTTATTACCAAGTTCTGGATTTTGAAGGCCTTACATACCAATTACATTAACTATAATCAAGGATCCTACATAACCTCAAAAAATATTATTTTTCTTACTAATAGGAAAAAATCTACCGTCAATTCCAAATTTTACTATTGTACTCTCTAAATAACAAAATGTAGACACCCGGTATATTTAGCTTGAGTGGGAGTCGAACTCGAGATCTCCGGATTCAAATAAAGTAACGCTATTTACACCATCGTACAACTTCAAGGATTTTGAAGGACTTCAACTAAAATTTTTCAATCCCAGCCTTTTTGTAGAATTTCCAGAAATTGTAGGGTTGGTACACCCTCTAATTTAGGACCGTTTGACACCAGATAATCATAATTAAATTATTCCCAATTATGCTTGCTACAAACATACCCCCTCTCTCATTGCGAACTCAAAGGCTTCCTAATCACCTACCCCCTATTTAATCCCTTGTCCATCTTCTTAACCATCCTCTTTTAGTGTTCTATTTCCTCATATTATCGCTGCGAGCAGCACTTTTCAATCACTCTCGATTGTCAAGTCAACTGTTCTTGTAGCCGCCAAGTTTGTTTCGCTACGCCTACTTGATTTTGACGGTGAAGGTATCTTATAAGCCAGCTGGTTGCTATGGTTACACACAGGCAAAACGGATTCGAATTTTCTTGAACCGAATGATTGGACACACGGTTTTTTGTTCAGGTAAATATTTCGACATTTGCGGTTTGTTCGACGATGAAAAAAGTTTGAAGTGAAGGTGAGTGAGAATGGAACTAATTTTCACGTTTTATAATCATTTGTTATTTTAAATACGAAGTAGATCAATATGTATTATAATAAAATAAATATATCATCACGCCTTTTACTCATTACTAGATGTGGCACTCTGCCGTAGCAGATTTCGGCAAGTGATATATTTAAGCGCGTGAAGTGCAGTAACCAGCCGTCAAATCACGGTTCCTAAAGATGTATGAAGAGGAAGCCATAATTCTTTTAATGTTGTGAAAATTGTTTGTCGACTATGGGAATCGAACTCGGGCTCTCAAATTCACAGTCCAACTCGATACTACTGAGCCACTTACTCCATATTATATTTATTACAATTAGTATGTTTTGTAAGATAGGTAGCTCAGCAGTAACATGATGGATTGTGGATTTAAGAACGGGGGTTTGACTCCCGTAGCTGACAAAATTTATTTAAAAATAATAATAATAATATATCATCACACCTTTTACCCATTACTAAGTGTGACACTTTGCCGAAGCAGATCTCGGTAAGTGATATATTTATGCGCGTGAAGTACAGTTAGTAGCCGCCAAATCACGGCCCCCAAAGATATTAGTGGAAGGAGAGCCACAGGGGTAATTTTAATATGCTATGTTATATTTTGTGTTATAAGTTGCAGTAACCATCAGTAAGATTTGAACTAAGAATCTCTAACTTGTGAGGCGAGTGTTCTACAGAGTGATCAAAAGGAATTGTTACAGTTGGCAATAAAATAAAACTACTTGAAATTGGTAAGCCTGATACATAAATTCATTTCCTGTTGTTGACAGTGCCATTTAAAATTTAAATTTGAGTACATTTATTATTACATTTATTTCTAAAGTATTTCTATTACTTAAAAAGTCAAAATTCTATTAGCTGTCAGACTCCTGACATAACCTATGTGTATTTATTAGAAATGTCAAATAGCATTTCAGCCTTTATCTGACGTTGTGCCAACTGTGGAATAAAAATATCTCTGGAATTGTATTGCCAACTATAACAATTCCTTTTGATCAGCCTGTATAATGTTAGCAATGGCACTGTTTAATATTGTTTCCTGCGTCAAGTAATTAATGTATCAAAGTATGCCACGTCATAATATTTATTATCTACACATTTGTTCTGTTTTGAATGTAAACAAAACATATAAAAAGTAAATTGAGCCATTTAATCTTTTGTTTACATTAAAAATAAAATGCATTTTAACAAAGTAAAGGAGTGTTTACAAGATAAATTATATTTATATCTGTTTAATATTGTTATCACGACGCACCTTTCCTTATGACTCTGACTCAAAACAAAAGCATTTGTAACATATGATTCATATTTAACCTTGCAGGTCATTCTCTTCTTTTTAATTACTGCTGAAGCTTACACCATCCACAGTGACACGTTGTGAAGACTAGAAACAGTAATTCACAGAATAAATATGGCGTCTAAAGAGATTTGCAATTGCAGAACTTCTACATAAATGTAAATATATCATCACGCCTTCTACCCATTACTGAGTGTGGTATTCTGTCGTAGTAGATCTCGGTAAGTGATATATTTATGCGCGTAAAACGCGGCTACCAGCCGCCAAATCATGGCACCCAAAGATGATAGTGGAGGGGAAGCCACAAGGGTAATTTTAAATAAAAAATAAATAAATATATCATCACCTCATAAATAAAAATAAATAAATATATCACCACACCTTTTATCCATTACTAAATGTGGCACTCTACCGTAGTATATCTCAGTAAGTGATATATTAATGCACGTGAAGTCAAATTATGACCCTCATAGATAATAGTGGAGGGGGAACTATAGGGATAGTTTAAATTGTAGTGAAAATTCTAGATACAACACTGAATACAATTTGATTTCTACTTTTCAACAAATAAAAATGACTACTGCGACTCTCCATATATAAGCACAATTTAACTAACTGTTCTACTAAAATTTGCAATTTCAGAACTTCTAATTTCAGAATAAATTAAAGTGATACTTATTTAATTAGTTAATCAATTAATTATGGGGTGGCTAGCTCAGTGGTATGAAGTCGGCCTGTGGATTCTGAGAACCCTGGTTCGATTCCCACAGGCGACAAACAATTTTCATAATTTCAAAAAGCTACCCTGTGGCTCCTCCACCACTAACATCTTTGGAGGCCGTGATTTGACGACTGGTAACCGCACTTCACGCACAAAATATATCACTTACCGAGATCTGCTTTGGCAGAGTGCCACACCCAGTAATGGGCAGAAGGCGTGATGATATATTTATTTATTTTATTTTTTTGTGATACAATATTTTATATATATTTAAATCGTAAATGTTTATTGTCGGCTGTGTGGATCGAACCAGGGTTCTTAGGATCCACAGGCCGACTAGGATACCACTGAGCCATTACCTCCTAAAAAACATTTTCACCAATTTAAAATTATCCCTGTGGCTCCTCCACCACTAACAGCTTTGGAGGCCGTGATTTGACGACTGGTAACCGCACTTCACGCGCAAAATATATCACTTACCGAGATCTGCTTCGGCAGAGTGCCACACCCAGTAATGGGTAGAAGGCGTGATGATATATTTATTTTTTATTTTTTTATCAATTAATTAATTTTTATTTTATTGTTATGCAACTATATATTCAGGAGTTGTTAAACGGCATGATGATATATTTATATAATTTTGTTGATTCCTGACATTATTTTGTTCGTTTCGTGAATTCCACCAATTTATCACCCTCCTCAAGAAGGGAAACGCTGATGATGACATCAACGATAAACTAAATAACAGTAATTAAGTATTTGTAGTGTTGAGTGGAACATTGTACTTTGTCGAATGAAAACATACACACCTGACCTGATATACGATAATGACACCTCTATTATATGTTTAATTAATTAAAGGACATTTCTCTTACGATATCGATTTATTGACTAGCGACTCCCGTAGTCTATAGAACAAATGATGAAATAGAGCTATTCTAGACTGACTATTTTAATTAAATATTAGCTGTATTTACTAATTAATATGTTCTGAAGCTAATGGTGACGTTAGAAAATTAATCATATATATATATATATATAAGTTTTCTGTTGCATTGGTGTAAATGTGATGAAAACTGAAATTTTCACTATTTTGCATCTTTTTAGAAATGAGATCTTAGTACTTTTATTTTTTAGGTTATGATAATGAAACTCTGCATATTTACTATTTAAGCTACGCCGAATTCAGTGGTATAAACAGATTTTAATTATCTCTTTCAGTTTTAGAATTATAGGCTTCTGAAAATAACCAATTTTCGTGATTTAGAATATTTTGGAAAATCTGCAACAATTTTTTTATTCTGCAATTAAAGTTAGTGAAAATTAGCATATATACCAAGTAAAGGACGCCAAATTCGCTAGTGAAGTTAGATTTGTAATATCTTTAATAGTTATCAAGTTACAGTGGCAAGTATGTTGGGCGACAAAAAAGCTGATATTTTAAATCGTCGATATTTCAAAAACTAAGCTTCGGACGGCACTTTACATAATTTTTACGTAATCTACGGGTCCGAAATAGGGGGGGTAAAAAGAAAAAAGTACTATATTTCACACTTATTTTTCTTGAAATTTTTTAAGGGGTACCCCTTGGTGTTTTTTCAATTTTAGGCCATTTTCAGTTTTTTTGTTCTCAAACTTGTATCCGTACAGCAAAAATTCAGAAAATTTGCATACTTATGTAACTTTTTGCGTAGAATCGAATGGTGTAGTCGTAAATTACATAACTTTTTTATTTTTGAAGTTTTTAGCCAAAATAGACCATTTTTTGGACTACATTTAAAGCGCCATATCTCGAAAACGAAAAGAGCTATCGAAGTGCGGTTTGAAAATTTGGAATCCTCGCGTCGAGGAGATACTATATCCATATTATCAAAAATTTTGAAGAAAAAAAGATTTTTTCCTCTAAAGCTATGTTCAATTTTTAGACAAACATTTCTTAAATAAATATACTTCATTTAAAATAGGTCAAATATTGCTTATATATCCAAAAAAGTATGAGGAATTCAAATTTTCAAACAGAATTTAATTATCTGTTTTAGATTTTGAGTTATAGTTCGTTAAAACCAGGTATATATAAATTTTTTCCATTTCTTGCTTGTCTTCAGAAAATATTCGCTAAAAAATTTACTCATAAACTTAAAACTATAAAAATTATATATTATATACAAAAAAGTACGCTGAATCGAATGGTGTAAATCACGAATTAATATCTCGTTTAGTTTTTTAGTAATAACACTTTTTGTCAGGCAACATTTGCCACTTTATAAACATCAGTGTCTATTGCGAACTCTCGCTTATGGAGCGACTGCGCTACTATGGTGCTACAACATACCAATCTAAAGAAAGCTATCATAGCCCAGTGCATAAAACCGAGATAAAACTTACATCTTAGCCACAAGAGGTCATGCGTTCAAATCCCCCACTTATATAAAAAAGTATGATTGTGTCTGAGTGGTTCGGATTCCATTATAAGCTACTGCAACTAACACAAAGTTCCTGTTGTACAGAGTAACAGATAAATACTAACAATTGACAGACGCATACTAATTGCCATTACAAATCTATGAATTTTTAATTTCTTGATTGAAATTTGATTGAGTGTCTAACGTAAGATTGAATCATAAATCATATGTTTCCTCCCTTTCCCTCGGGGCTGGTAATTGCCCCCGCCTACGCCACTGGACTCGGCTACATAGTGACCGGTGTGTGGGAGGACACCGGCGGCAATGTTCAGTTGTTTTGTTGATCGCAGTTTGTTCTCAGAGCTCTGGTCTCAGAGCTATGCAGAGTGACCTGGTTTCCATGAGGAAAGTGCATACCTCCTTTGTATGGTTTGAATTACTCAGAGGGTTAGACGAGGGATCGCGGCCATGAGTAGGAGGAAGAGTATCGGATTCGAAAATATATTTTTTCTGAAACCGGCAAGAAAGAGCCTACTTTTGTGAAAAATTTTAGTATGGAAAGTAGGTTTTTACAAAAACAGTCAAGTAAAATACGTATCCTAGGCTACAACAAAAATAATAGCGTGGTAAAGTACAAAACAATCTGGTAAAGATTTTATCTAACTGTTATTTTTGTTGTAACCATGGATACGTAGTCTGCTGTCAGTACAATTTATATCAAAAAATTTAAACATTTTGAATTATTTATGATTAAATATTGATTAAATTAAACGATTTCAGAAAAAATAGTATACATAATACGTCAGGAAAGGTTTTTACTTGACTCAGCGGATTAAAATACTCGGCCTAAACAACCGCTTCGTCAAGTAAAATATCACTTTCCTGACGTATTACGTAATATACTATTATTTTTTACTCATGGGATGGCTAGCTCAGTGGTATGAAGTCGGCCTGTGTATCCTGAGAACTCTGGTTCGATTCCCACAGGCGATAAACAATTTTCATTATTTCAAAAAACTACCCCTGTGGCTCCTCCACCACTAACATTTTTGAAGGCCGTGATTTGACGATTGGTAACCGCACTTCACGCGCAAAAATATATCACTTACCGAGATCAGCTTCGGCAGTGTGCCACACCCAGTAATGGATAGAAGGCGTAATGATATATTTATTTTATTTTTTACTCATCTGAATATGACACTATAATTTCAAGTTTTTTAATAGTATTTCATGAATGTTTATGTTACCATGAGTACGTCAACGACCAAAAATAGCATTTTTACTTCAGTTGCCCTGGTGATAAAAATAATTTTGCTAATTTCAATAATTCTGCGAAATTTTCTAAATAAGTAAAGCATATCAAATGTTTAAGCAATGTCGTTTATTCCATTTAATAGGGTAGGTGGCTCAGTGATATCGAGTTGACCTGTAGATTTGATAATAAATTTGTACCAAATTAAATTACCCCTGTGGCTCTCCCTCCACTAATATCTATAGGGCTGTGATTTGACGGCTGGTAACCGCATAAATATATCACGTACCGAGATCTGCTACGGCAGAGTAAAAACCGCTGCCATTTAAATTATTTTAGGTAGATGTCTCTGTATATTTTGTCCGTGCACTAAATTATAAGAAATACAAGTGCGTCCGAGGTTCTTGTAATTAGAATAAAATTGTTGTTGCGCCATGTTATACATAAATAAAATAATAAGAATGATCCTAAATTAAACATTGTACCCACACTATATAAAACCATAACATCCCGTGCTTAAATCTCTGAAACCGTCTTTAGCTTTTTATCTAAAATCATTCACATGCATAAACACGTCCATTAAAGAAATAAATTTCATTATACTTACGTCAAACGCGCAACCTAAGGTTAAAATGTCGAAACGAACCTTCCAAACATAATTACACATTACAAAAAAATCAATAACTCGATGTTTGTACCGCGCCGTATAATTTGAAAGTCATTAGCGTTTCCTGTTAGCACCGCGAGATGGCTCTCCGGGCCGACGGTTCAAGGTCATGGACCAGACTGAAGTTGGAGTCCACTGACGTGAAGTTGTAACAACGGTATGTCTACTTTCACTTTTAGTTTTACCGTTACCACAAGATAAAGATGAGAAAATTATTTAGGGAGATAAACTTGCATTTCTGTGGTTTCAATTCCAGTTCAAACGGGAAAAGTATTTTAAATATTTTTCACTGATGCCAACGATGAAACGTGGAAATATAATTAATATGTTGCGACACATACTTAGATCTTTTTCTGAGGGTGAAAAGTTATTTTTATAATATAGTTATCTTTAAAAGTAATTTATCATTATGACATTGTGTTTGGATAGCAACGAAACTTATTACAATTTTTATGAGTGATTACTTTAGAAGAAGACGCTAGCTGCATTTTTCTTATTATCAGCTATTCTGCACAACAGGAACTTTATCCCAATTACAGTAGCTTATAATGGAATCCGAACCACTCAGACACAACCGTATTTTTTTTAAATATAAAATGAAGATCGCGAGATTTGAACGCACGATCTCTTACTTAATAAATGCAAATTTTACCTCACTTCTACTCTCTGGGCTATGATTATTTAATTATTTATTTATAATCCTTTGAATAATATAAATAGATGACACAGTGTTAATGTGTCGGCCTGTGGATCCTAAGAACTCTGGTTGGATTCCCACAGCCGACAAACATTTTCACCACATCAATACTACTCATGTGGATCCCCTTCCACTAACATCTTTAGGGGCCGTAATTTGACGGTTGGTAATCGCACTTCACGCGCAAAAATATATCACTTACCAAAATCTGCTACAGCAGAGCGCTACAACCAGTAATGGGTAGAAGGCGTGATGATATATTTATTTTTATTTAATACCAATTGTAGGTGGCTCAGTGGTATCGAGTCGGCTTGTGAATTTAAGAACCACGGTTCGTTTCCCTCTGCCGACAAACAATTTTCACCACATTGAAACTACCCCTGTAGCTCCCCCTCCATTAACATCTTTGGGGACCGTCATTTGACGGCCGGTACCCGCACTTCACGCGCATAAATATATCACTCACCGAGATCTGCTACTGCAGAGCGCTACACCCAGTAATGGGTAGAAGGCGTGATGATATATTTATTTTTATTTAATACCAATTGTAGGTGGCTCAGTGGTATCGAGTCGGCTTGTGAATTTACGTACTTCGGTTCGCTTCCCTCTGCCGACAAACAATTTTCACCACATTAAAACTACCCCTGTAGCTCCCCCTCCATTAACATCTTTGGGGACCGTCATTTGACGGCCAGTAACCGCACTTCACGCGCATAAACATATCACTTACCAAGATCTGCTACGGCAGAGTGTCACACCCAGTAATGGGTAGAAGGCGTGATGATATATTTATTTATTTTAAATAATCATATATTTTGATACAAGTTGAAGTGAGCGAGGATAAAAAATTCCACCCCTTCGACAGGAAACGCCAGCAGTTGGGCACGCTCCACACACGTGATATCTTACAAACACATTTAAAATCTTCACACCCGTGACATGTGACTGTCGCCAGACGCTTACAGCCCTCTTGGATGGAATTTCAGCTTGAGTAAACTCTTCTTTATTTGTCTTTTGTTACTTGTTTCTTTGATTACGCATGAAACATTTTTACGAGAACCACAATGAGAGTTTTAATACCGTCACGGGTCTGTCTAAATTTTCATGGTAAAAATGCTAGTTGCTAGTTAGCTGATTATCATTTAACTAGCTCCTAAATATGGTTTAATGCCCTCGAAGAGGAAATATAAAGCATGCTGATGATTAAGAATCGCGCTCTTCACGTTATTATAGTTGATTCCTTCAACTAGTGCTTTCTTTTGCGAAAGATTTGTGAAAATAAATTAAATCAAAATATAATCACGCCTTTTACCCATTACTGGGTGCGGTACTCTGCCGTAGCAGATCTCGGTAAGTGATTTATTTATGCGCGTGAAGTGCGATTACCAATCGCCAAATCACGGCCCCAAAAATTTTAGTGGAGAGAAAACCACAGGGGGAAATTTAATGTGGTGAAAATTGTCGACTGTGGGAATCAAACCAGAGTTTCCAAATTCACTTACTCCATAAAAAAATATTAAACTTATTTAAATTTTAAGGTAAACAGACAGAACTAAATGTAACTTTTAAAATCCCAAAAAAATTATCTTCTTCAAAGTTACCCAAAATTTCCGTCCTATTTCTTGTTGTTGTCACGAGTCCGGCCCTGTCGAAGATCATACATCAAAAAACGATTTATAACAGTACACAAAGCAGCAGAAAGATACGTCGGTAACAATATTATCAGGCGTCACCTACTGCGACAAACTTTGTTTTTCACAGTGCAGCTTCAGCTTCCCTGATAAGTGGGGTAGGATGCGTTTATCAGACACTTCCATGAAATGCTTTTACTTGCGTTGCCGCCATCACGCAACATAAACAACGCGCAGCACTCTTCGATGCAAGTGTAAACAACGGAGGAAATTGTTTTACGACTGATGACAACTCGTGAGAACTGAAGAAATGTTATTTTTGCATGATGAGCTATTTCAATTTTACAAGGATTAGTTTTTCTAGCTAGGCAAACTTTAAAAATAAAGTGGTCACTAATCGGGTAGAGCAATCAATTAATAATATTTATACACCACCGGGCCGAAAAGCATGTGTTTTAGCCCTAAAAATACAAATTCTTTGCATTTCATTATTTTCGTTCACCGTAACGCCATCTGTTGTCAATTAATGAAACTTCACCTGATATGTTACAAGTGTGCGTTATACTAACATATCAGTGTATTTTATTTTCAACTTTCCGTAGTAGTTTATAAGGTTGTTATGGTTACTTTCATACGTGGTCGTCTGAAACAATTTTTGTGTACTCGCTGCATTCAAAATAATGTTTACATAACCTCGAAAACCGATGGAAAGTTTGATTTTGTGCACTAGTGCGCAAAGTAATTGAAAAAAACACCCATTTTATATGATTCTAAATTTTGCCTATTAGAACGCTATTTGTACTTATTTATATACACACATTATTAGGAATTTATAAAAGAAGTAGAGACATTAGCGTATAACGCCATCAAACAGACATATTTTAACAAACTTTACGAGAAAAAATTAACAATTTGTTTTCAAATAACAAATGTCAATTCATGGCATACTTAACTGTCAATATAAATTCACGCGTCAAATTTAATAAATTTCCTCATCATCCATTATATAATTTGCGCGAAGATGCGATTTGCACTTTTCACGCAAATTAAAGCACTCGCTTCGTTCAAGCTTTAAAATTGCGCACATGTGCAAAATATGTCTTCGCGCACTAGTTATGTAAATAGCTATTTCAAAACGCAAGCCTATGAAAAGAAACCACAACCATAGAATAATTTAACCATCAACTTCCATACTCTAGTGAAACTATACTGTCCTAATCCTTGCTTTAAAATTGCGCACATGTGCAAAATATGTCTTCGCGCACTAGTTATGTAAATAGCTATTTCAAAACGCAAGCCTATGAAAAGAAACCACAACCATAGAATAATTTAACCATCAACTTCCATACTCTAGTGAAACTATATTGTCCTAATCCTTGCTTTAAAATTGCGCACATGTGCAAAATATATCTTCGCGCACTAGTTATGTAAATAGCTATTTCAAAACGCAAGCCTATGAAAAGAAACCACAACCATAGAATAATTTAACCATCAACTTCCATACTCTAGTGAAACTATACTGTCCTAATCCTTGCTTTAGTTTAAAGTCGACGGCGCTACTGTCTTGTCTTTTTAAAAGACCAGCTCTTCTGAGAAACATGAGGCACGACACACAAACACAGGTACACTCGCATTATAAACAAAGCACTTCTTTTCATCTTGCGCTACATTTGACTCTTGCTCATCACTGTACACCTGTTCGTCTTTTTGCTCCAGTGCAGTTATGATTCTTGTTTGTTTTTTACACTGTAAGATTTTATTGCAAAGTTATTATGACGGGGTAATATATTTTTTAATATGTGTATGTGTGTGGTTTCAATTTAAGGAGTTAATTTCAATTTTGCAGAATTATTAAGTAGATTTTACGCTGCAATTGTAGATCTTGGTAGAATTACCGCTAGTATTTAAAATAAATATATCATCACGCCTTTTACCCATTACTAGATATGGCACTCTGCCGAAGTAGATCTCGGTAAGTGATATATTTATGTGCGTGAACTGTGATTACCAGACGTCAAATCACGGCCTCCAAAGATGTTAGTGATGGGGAAGCCACAGGGGTAATTTTTAATTGGTGAAAATGTTTGTCGGCTGTGGAGATCGAACCAGGGTTCTTAAAATCCACAGGCCGACTCGATACCACTGAGCCATTATAGTATTTTACATATTTAAATCGTATTTAGGACCGTCATGTGCTTCTTTCACAATCACATGGCACCTACGATCGTCATATTCTGATATTAATAATATTTTACGAAAATACTCAAAATTTGTCACTTTGAGGATAACTTAGGATATGATAATAATATTTCAGTAGTTTAATTTGACTAAACAAAGGCGGGTTAACTAATAAAAGTAATGAGATGATAAGAAAATAAATAAGTTTTCTGTTAAAGTGGTGTAAATGTGATGAAAACTGAAATTTTCACTATTTTTGCAACTTTTTAAGTATGGGACATTGGAATTGTTAGTTTTTAGGTTGGTATATTGAAACTCTGCATATTTACTAACTAAAGTACGCTGAATTCAATGGTGTAAACAGATCTGAATTGTCTATTTTAGTTTCATAGTTACGGGGTTCTAAAAATAATCAATTTTCGTGATTTAGATTAATTTGAAAAATCTGTAACTATTTTTTTATTCTACAATTAAAGTTAATAAAAATACATACATATACCAAGTAAAAGTTGACAAATCCATTGGTGAAGTTAAAATTGTAGTATCTCTAATAGTTTTCAAGTTACAGTGACAAGTATGTTGTGCGGCACAAAAGCTGATATTTTAAATCATCGATATTTTAAAAACCAAGTTTCGGACGCCATTTTACATAATTTTCTCGTAATCTACGGGTCCGAAATAGGGGGAATAAAAAGAAAAAAGTATTATATTTCACATTTATTTTCCTTGAAATTTTTGAAGGGGTACCCCTTGGTGTTTTTTCAATTTTAGGCCATTTTCAGTTTTTTTGTTCTAAAACTTGTATCCGTGGAGCAAAAATTCTGAAAATTTGTATACTTATATAACTTATTGCGTAGAATCGAATGGTGTAGTTGTAAATATCATAACTTTGTTATTTTCAAAGTTACTGGTCACAACAGGTCAATTTTTGACCTACTTTTAAATCGCCATATCTCTAAAACGAAAAGAGCTATCGACATGCGGTTTGAAAATTTGAAATCCTCGCGGCGAGGAGATACTATATCCATACTATCAGAAATTTTGAGGAAAACATTATTTTTTTCCTCTAACCCATGTGCAATTTTTAGACAAACATTTCTTAACTAAATATGCTTCATTTAAAATAGTTAAAATTTTGCTTATATATCCAAAAAACTATGAGGAATTCAAATTTTCAAACAGAATTTAATTATCTATCTTAAATATTAAGTTATAGTTAGTTAAATCCAGTTAAATATGAATTTTCTCCATTTCTTGCCTGTCTTCAGAAAATATTCGCTAAACAAATTTATTCATACACTTAGAACTATAAAAATTATATACTATATACAAAAAAGTACGGCGAGTCGAATGGTGTAAACTGCGAATTAATATATCGTTTAGTTTTTTAGTAATAATACTTTTTATCTGGTTTTATTTTCCATGTTTCAAACATCAAAGTTAGTTGTAAAATCAGAATATTCGACCAAAAAAAATTGAAACAAACATTTCTGAAATAAATATGTTTCATTTATAATAATTAAAACTTAAGTTACGTACTAAAAACATGTTTTAATTATCTATCTTACATTTTAAGTTAAAGTTAGTTAATTTAAGCCAGGAAAACACTATCCCTTTGGTTTCCCAACCACTATCATCTTTGGGGAGCATTATTTTTTTATATCACTTACCGAGATCTGTGACCAATATGACGAACACACATTTACAAGAAATGAAAACAGAAGTTGTTTGTTTTGCAACACAACAACACAGAAATGGTGTTATGTTAGGAATGCACAGAAAGCTAAAAATACTAGAGCGACGCTGCTTCCTCGCTGATATTGCATTTAATCAGTTAATTGTGCAATATTATTTTTTAGGTCGCCAGTTTAGAAATGAACTCATTTATAATTCATACATAATTGCCTCGTTAATTAATGCCTTGTTCTGCTAATTGACATATTCATATTTTATTTTGATAAATGATGATTTGATAACATAATAGATTACTCACAAAATGACGAATTTCTTTTCACTTTATTAGCAATATTGATTTAAATATTTAAATGATTATTTAGCACTATATTGAATTAGCCAATAAGGTGCTTTCACGTCATCGGTTTCAACCAAACACAGCTGTATTATAAAATAAAATAAATAAATATACAGGATGATCAAAAGGAATTGTTATAGTTGGCAATACAATTCCAGAGATCTTTTTATTCCACAGTTGGCACAACGTCAGATAAAGGCGGAAATGCTATTTGACATTTCTAATAAATACAAATAGGTTATGTCAGCTAATAGAATTTTGACTTTTTAAGTAATAGAAATACTTTAGAAATAAAAGTAATAATAAATGTACTCAAATTTAAATTTTAAATGTCACTGTCAACAACAGGAAATGAATTTATGTATCAGGTTTACCAATTTCAAGTAGTTTTTTTTATTGCCAACTGTAACAATTCCTTTTGATCACTCTGTATCATCACGCCTTCTACCCATTACGGGGTGTGGCACTCTGCCGAAGCAGATCTCGGTAAGTGATATATTTTTGCGCGTGAAGTACGGTTACCAACCGTCAAACCACGGCCCCTAAAGATGTAAGTGGAAGAGGAACCACAGGAGTAGTATGAATGTGGTGAAAATGTTTTGTCGGCAGTGGGAATCGAACCAGGGTTCTCAGGATCCGACACGATAACCACTGTGCCACCTACACAAATCCACAGGACTCATTATCACTGAGGCACTTATCCCATACTGATTAAATAATTTTAAAAAAAAATCAGTCAGTTATATTTAAAAATGTTCTCTAGTTACCACGTATATATAAACTATGACACCCTTAACGACGTGGCGTAATCACTATCGTATATAGCGTTATCTCAAAATAAAAATAAATAAATATATCATCACGCCTTTTACTCACTACTACGTTTGGCACTATATCGTAGCAGATCTCGGTAAGTGATATATTTATGCGCGTGAAGTGCGGTTACTAGCCGTCGTACCACGGCCCCCAAAGTTGTTAGTGGTGGAGGAGCCACAGGGGTAATTTTAATGTGGTGAAAATTGTTTTATCGGCTGTGGATATCGAACCGAGGTTCTCAAATCCACAGGCCGACTCAATACCACCGAGCTACCTACCCCGTAAGGTTATCTCTTTCTGATTTTAGTGGCCGTTGCATATTTGAACGGCTATAACGATTATATGTGTTTATAGTAGCAAGTATGAGTGCTATTAGATGCATGGACCTGCCATACAGTATACAATAACGCTTTTAAATGCCTCTTTAAATCTATTTTCAGATGGTTAAATCGTCTGAAGATAGCAATAAAACTAATCCATTAACTCGGACGAGCCTTTTTATTGTTTGCTTGTCTGCATTTATACCAGAGACCTCACACTGCCAAAGATCCAACAACCAAATTCAAAAACTGATGCTACGATTATTATTATATTTTTCAATTATTTTATGGGATGGCTTAGTGGTATCGAGTCGGCCTTTGGATCCTGAGAACCCTAGTTCGATTCCCATAGCCGACAAACATTTTCATCAAATTAAAACTACCCCTGTGGCTCCCCCACCACTAACATCTTTCTGGACCGTGATTTAATGTAATTCCACGCGCATAAATATATCACTTATCGAGATCTAATTCGGCAGAGTGCCACACCCAGTAATTTGCAAAAGGCGTAATGATATATTTATTTATTTATTTTAATATTAGTACCTATTACAAAAACTGATTCATTTTCAATCTTTTTACTGGCAAATTTGAAATAAAGTTTTAAATAAAATAAATATGACAATAGCATGATAGAAATATATTTTTGGAATTATTACATAATAGTACATAAATTTTGTTTTGTTTTTTGTTTTTTCGACGGTTGGGGTGGCTAGCTCAGTGGAATGAAGTCGGCCTGTGGATCCTGAGAACCCTGGTTCGATTCCCAAAGGCGACAAACAATTTTCATAATTTCAAAAACTACCCCTGTGGCTCCTCCATCACTAACATCTTTGGGGGCCGTGATTTGATGACTGGTAACCGCACTTCACGCGCAAAATATATCACTTACCCTGATCTGCTTCGGCAGAGTGCCACACCCAGTAATGGGTAGAAGGCGTGATTATATATTTATTTTAATTTTGTTTTAATGTTTAATAATATACAATATACATTTTAAACTTTATATACAAAAATAATCTATAATTAAAAAGTGTATTTGTCAATATTACGAAAAACCAAATAACGCCCAAACAAACCCAAAAAAACCCAAAAACTTTCTCCCTTTGGAATACAAATAACCATTTTTTTAACAATTAAAACTTATAATCTTTTCGATCCATGTTAGGTGAAGTCTCTGATCCGGATTCCTTTTCAACCTTTGGGTTAGGGTTCTAGCCATCGTGTTACGCTAGCAGACCCAACATTAGCTGCATAACAAGAGCATTAAATCCCTGAGTGAGTGAGACAATGTGAGCTGGTGCTACAGGTGCGAGACAAGGACGCCGCTAGTCAGCTGTCCGGCCTGTCTGAGTGTCCGACTCTCACTCACCTGTTTAACTGGTCCGGAACAAAACACGCTCGGGGTTAGTGAAGAGTGTTATACTGAACACCCTGTATATATCATCCGTGAGCTAATTTAGTCAGAGCGAGAAGGGGAATTTGATCGTGTGTGGTTCGGATTCCACTGGAATTTTCATAATTTCAAAAACCTACCCCTGTGGTTTCTCCACCACTAATATGTTTGGGGGCCGTGATTTGATGGCTGGTAACCGCACTTCACGCGCAAAATATATCACTTACCGAGATCTGCTTCCACAGAGTGCCACACCCAGTAATGGGTAGAAGGCGTGATGATATATTTATTTTATTTATATTAAAAATTACCCCTGTGGCACTCCCCCTATCTAACATTGTTGGGGGCCTGTGATTTGACGACTAGTAACCGTACTTCAAGCGCATAAATATTATACATTCTTACATGGCCGCTTGGCAAGTGCCAAAGTCAAATTTCTACTTTCAACTGACAGATGGAAAACTCTATTTTCTGCTTGGTCTTGGAAAATAGTATATTTTAATTCTAACGAGGAAAGGGTTTTAATGTAAAACGAGTACGAAAGTTAGAGCACGAGCGACAGTAATGTAATTTCCTTTCATCACTAGTGAGGAAAATGGTTACTATCACAACTAAATTGAGTGAGAAAAATATCATTTTTACAAGTTATGTTGAAAAATAATTATTTATGTACCTAGGGTATTATGAAGATGTGTATGCCCTCCCAGAGCGATGCTTACAAGGCCAAGGGCCTTTAGTCCGAAGAATATAAACAACAAATAATGCCCATGATGCATACAATATTTTATGCACAACTGGGCCGAAATTCATGTGTTGTAATCCTAAGAAGCGGGCTTAAACATTTGTTTTTGGCCCTAGAGCCATAAAAAAATAATACCTATGGATACATAAATCGAATGACAATTTTTGTTTACTGTAAATACTTTCGTTTACAAAATGTCATTTTGACATATAACCTATGTACTTATTTTAATCTTTTGAACATATAATTAAATGTTATTTTGTTGTGCACAAAATATTGTATGTACCACGGGTGAAATTAGCGTTTTTGACCCTGAGCATGTTTTTATATGTAATTATGCCGCGGGCCAGAAACGCCTGTTTTCACCCTTGATACATGAATAATTATTATGTACCTAGGGTATTATAAAGCTGTTTATATCCTCTGAAGGCGATGCTTACAAGGTCGAGAGTTTGTAATTCGCCCGAGGGGTATAAACATGAAATAATGTCCGTGGTGCAAACAATATTTTATTTATTTATTTATTTATGTTACTCTGTATAACAGGAATTGATTTCCAATTACAGTACAGGGCCCGGACTCACCGAGCCGTAGAGTGGTAGTAATTATAATTTCTAGCTTGAGTGGGAATCGAACTCGGGATCTCTGGATTCGAATTCCGTAACGCTACCCACCCCACCGTACTGTCTTAGTAGTATTTTTTTTAAATCTAAATAATAAATAATTAATTACCAGGCAACACAGAATAGAAGAACTGTCAGTTTTTGACAGTAATGCCATAGTAATACTGTTTAGAGCCTATTAAAATCATTTATTACCCTAGGACATTATGAACTAAATAATGTACGTTGTATCTATGGCATTAATAAACAATAATGAACAAGGAAGACATAAATAAAATTATGTATTAATTACTAATAAACAGTTATATGAGTGTATTAATATAATAAAATATGTACGTAACTGCAAATTTCATGTTTATTATTCATTTAACAGTTTTTCCGATGTGAAAAAAAAAAATTAATATTTATGCGATATTAATGTAAATTAGTGATCTGACACTATTAATTACATTACTTCGTTTACATACATGATTTATCTCCATTTAAATGTAATTTTAATGTATGTTTTTACAAAACATATTCTCAATAAATCTTAACATTAGCAACAATTCGTCTACCCCTGCAATTAATCCAGCAACAATAACAACTGACGATCACAGTAGAGACAATTTAATACTGAACCAATTCCCCGGACGCTGATCAATAAATCAATCAAGAAAAAAATTCCGGAGGAATAATCTCCGCAGCGAGCTCGACGAACTGAAGCGCATCTCGGCTCCGTGGATGTCCAGAGGGTGGGGAGCATGCAGGGCACAGGTGACTAGATCAATTTGTCAAAGCCGACACAAACAAATGCCTGCACATTTGTATTCGTATCGTCGATCGGTTATATATGCCATGTAGGAGATATACAACCTAACGTGGAGAACCGAGAGATGAGAACTAAGCGTGGTGATGAAGCTGTGTATGGAGATTTGTTGTGGAAGATGGTGAGGTTAAACTGAGGGTAAACTGGAGAGGTTGTATAGTTTCACTAGAGTATGAAGGTTGACGTTTCAATTACACTGGTGAGAAGAAACCTAAACACTTGGAATTCGTGAAATTTTCCTAATTTTCAAACGAATTTTGGAGGGCGAAAAAAGTTTAAAGTGTCTACTTTAAGGGGGGACACCCGTTGAAAATTTTCAAACAATCTAATTTTTTTTTTGCATTTTCGGCATTTTTATACTGTCTAGAATTTTGTGTCAAAATACCAATTCGATATACAAAGTCGTTACGAAGATACAGCGAGAAATAGGGAACTGAGCAGGTATAAAACTTAAATAAAACTCAAATCTTTAAAGGCGTTTTTCTCGAAACCACATTTTTTTACCTTACGGGACAGATATTTCTAAAACTATTCGATCAATTTTACTGATTTTTTCGGTTTTCTATGTAGAAATGAATTATCTGAAAGGTAACATAGGATTTTTCGGATATAGCAACTTTTCGATTTTTTATACGCATTTTAGTAGCGATTTTTTCAACGAAAAATAGAACTTTTTTTTTTTAGCGCCGCCATTTTGTTAATTTTGCAAATTTAGAAAAAATCCTATGCTACCTTTTAGATAATTTAATTTAGAACCCGAAACACGAATCCATTTTTTCTCCGATGTTTCAGTACTGACCAATGCACCGCCTGCAGCTCTCTATTCGCAGGGCTGCCAATGGCAGGGAAACAAATTGTTTCTGCTGAAAATTTCTGAAAATAAAGCTAAAATATTACTTTATAACATGCTAAAAACCCAAAGCGATTGCATTTATTCTAATGTCCTAAAAAAATTATCAAAAAATACCTTTTTGGTAGCAGGCTCAACGGGTGTCCCCCCTTAAGGGGATACATGAGATCTTAGAGTTAACTCCTTCTGCCCCACTCAACCCCTTATAAGAAAAAAATGTTTTAGTGGAAAAAACGTCCTTCATTCACAATCTGTACGGATGTAAAAAAATGGTGGGCTGGATTCACCATCAGGGCAATAACGTTTGGAGGTTTTTGACCCATAATTCGATGACTTTTCAATGGACGATTCTTTCAGGGAAAAAAATGTTTTGTATCTACTTTTAGGGGCTGTACGCAAAATTAAGATTATCCCCCTTTGCGTCCAAAATCGCTCAATTTTGTCGGAAAGTCGCCGAATTATGAGCCAAAAACCCCAAAATACACATTCAAACACGCATAACTCTGTGCCAAATCATTGTATGAACTTCGTTCTTTGCGTCCTTTGCTAAAGAATTGAATAAACTTTATTGCCCTGATGGTGAATCGACTCCACAAATTTTTCTTAACTTCGTACAGATCAACAAAAAAGGACGTTTTTCCACTAAAAACTTTTTTCTTCTAGTTGGTTGAGGGGGTGGGGGGGGGGCGGTGATGACAGAAGGGGTTAATGTATTTATATAATATTTGTATTTATTGACATTACTTCCGGTTGAGTACCTATACACATATGTTCTTTATTTTATGAAGTTATTTAATGTTGCGAGATGCGTTGATACATTGATGAACGCACTGCACACAACACAGACACAAATCTAATTAATCTCTCAGTGTAATTAATTAGTTATGAGCGGTGTTTAGGGCCGGTGAACACCCGTGAGAGGAAAGCGACCATTGCGGGATATTTTGTCTTGTGCCGCCGCACGCCGTACCGACGGTGAGCTGTTTCTATTTGTTGCTGGCTTGTTTTGAGAACAGATACAGAGGATTCAGGAAAGATTCAATTTAAGTACTGGGACTCCGGTTAAGTTAGTAAAGTTGAGCCAGTTTTTGCGGTAACTCGATAATATATTTTTTTTTCAAAGAAAAATGCAGAAGATACTAGATCTTAGGATTTGTGATTTTCATTCAATTATTTTAATTCCAAAATGGTAGCAGATAGAAGCAAAAATATAAAAGATAAAATAATAATAAATAAATATAACATCACGTCTTCTACCCATTACTGGGTGTAGCACTCTGCCGAAGCAGATCTCGGTAAATGATATATTTTGCGAGTGAAGTGCGGTTACCAGTCAAATCACGGCCCCCAAAGATGTTAGTGGTGGAGGAGCCACAGGGGTAGTTTTTGAAATTATGAAAATTGTTTGTAGCCTGCGAGAATCGAGCCAGGGTTCTCAGGATCCACAGGCCGGCTTCATACCACTGAGCTAAAAAAGGTATAGATATCAACATCTTCTTTACACTAGGAAATACAAAAAGTTTTCGAAATATGACACAAAATTACATTTTTCAAATGAAAACAACTATATTTTTTATACCATTACAAAGAAATAATTTCTCTATTAATTTTACACTATTCATTTGTTTTATTTGACCAGGAATCCTATTAAATTAATATCCTGAGTGGTATCGGGCCAGCCTTTGGATTTGAGAACCCGGGTTTAATTCCACAGCCGACAGATAATTTTCACCACATTAAAACTACCTAAAATGTACGTCATTACGGTCCTGTACTTCGTTGTAGTAATAAACAAAAGTCCAAAACATTTGTTCTATACGTTTTGTGTTACAAATCTGCGTAGGCCGTGAAATGATGTCCACCCCTTACTGCCTACACCCCTGAGATGCCAGGCGAGTAATTTAATCAACCTGTATAATTAATCACGAATTGTTAATGATGTTTAAATCATTTCGTATTAGAACTACACGTCAGGATTCCTTGTTTCATATTTGTTTTCATTTGTTCATCTTTATTTC
This sequence comes from Pterostichus madidus, assembly GCA_911728475.2. Lineage (NCBI taxonomy): Eukaryota > Metazoa > Arthropoda > Insecta > Coleoptera > Carabidae > Pterostichus > Pterostichus madidus. The sequence continues at coordinate 39,984,501 of OU452307.1, read as the reverse complement.
TTATCATAAAATATCTATCTTGTTTCTGGGCTGTGGGAATCGAACCTTGGCATTAAAATTCACAGTTTTACTCGATACCACTGAGTCACATATCCCATATACTTTGGATTAGCCAATTTAAATCAGATCAAAATGAAAAAATCACTTTCCAAAAACGAAATGGTAGAAAATTATATAACAACCGATAAACAATTATCACTACATTAAAATTGCCCCTGTGGCGCCTCCTCCAGTAGCATCTTTGGGGGCTGGTAACTGCACTTCACACGCAAAATATATCACTTACCGAGATCCATTACGGCTGAGTGACACTCCAACTAATGGGTATAAGAATATATTTATTTATTATATTAGAGATTATTTATAGTATATTACGTACCATGAACTGTAAGTTTTTAGCTCAAGAAAAAAATCACTTACAGTTCGAAGTTAGTAAGCTATTTTTTACAATATTTGCACAAATAGAAGGAAAAGAAAAATCGGTTTCAAAACTGACAGCTGTCAAATCGTTATCAAGGTAAACGGGATCTTGATATGTAATATTTACTTACAGTTCATGGTGGACAGTAAGGAAATATTAAAGTCCTGATATAACCACTATGCAATAAAAGTTGCACTTACAGTGTTTAAATTTTATCATTAATAGGTAACTTTCAGTACAAGTATTGTAAAAATTTTTTTTGACTATTTTTTTTATGTTTCTCAAAACCAATGAAATGCTTCATTGTAAGTCACGTGTCTGCGTTTTAACCAATCCTGTCATTATTATACTGAGAATAAAGCTCTTGCGATTATTCCCGGGAATTATCTCTGTAGATGCTTTTTTGTTTGTGACAAATGATAGGTAGTTGTCAAATAATTAATTAAAACTATCAACGCGTCAAGTAAAATGTGTGAAAAAAATCGATTTAGTTGTATTTTAGATACAGAAATACACCAACAAATTTTGGAAACAACTTGCAAGAATACATTAATAAGTAATCAATCGAAATGGGCCCAGTTCAAAATCTTTTAAGTTGGATGAATCGACCTCAACAGCTAAGTCAAAAAATAATCTAATTAAATATAAGTCAAGAGTTGGATAAATTAGAAAATAATTCTCCAGTATGTTTCTCAAACTTGTTGCCATTTGGCAATAGCCACTTAAGCCCTACAGGCTTTCGTGACTATTGCCTGGCAACAAGTTTTCGAAAGATCTGTCTAATTATTTTCAATTTATTCTCACTCTCTTGTTATATTATTACTGAGAATATAGTTTAGCTTAATTTGACTAAACCAAAATTCAGGATTAACTAAAACTCTTTTGCAAGTTGGGCTGTTTTTGATTTAGTTTTTATCTCCAATATTAGTATTTCTTATCAGTACCCAGAAATGACGTTAAATCAAACAGATAAAAAAAGATGTACTTCCTATTTTTTCGTGGTATAAATAATGCTATATTTGCTTAATAAAAATGATATAGATTGCAATTTGTAGAGCGCGCTGTCGGTTATTTACAAAAGCACGCGAAACTACAATCAGTTAAAAATGGACAAAGTCTAGTCTTTTATTATAGGCTTTGTCAGAGTCGCTGAAACTAAAATTAATAATGCTGAAATTACAGGCACTGCCATGGCTTTGTAAAAAACAATTACAAAAAATTTAGATTTTCTTTGTTCTTTATCAGATTCAAGAAATAAGAATTATGGTATGACTTTGATTTACATGACATAAAAGAATTTTTATTTTTCTAAAAAACAGTTTGTTTACTTGAAACAACAACATACCTACATGAAATTTAAGATATAAATAAATAAATATATCAGCACGCCTTCTACCCATTATTGAGTGCGACACTCTGCCGAAGCAGATCTCGGTAAGTGATATATTTTGCGCGTGAAGTGCGGTTACCAGTCGTCAAATCACGGTCCCCAAAGATGTTAGTGGTGGCAGAGCCACAGGGGTCACTTTTTGAAATTATGAAAATTGGTTGTCGTCTGTGGGAATCGAACCAGGGTTCTCAGGATACACAGGCCGACTTCATACCACTGAGCTAGCCACCCCATAAATTTAAGATAAAGTAACTAATAAATAAATAAATAAATAAATAATTTATTTATTTATTCTACTCTGTACAACAGGAGTTATATTAAAATGAACAGACTGGTTATGAGTAGAAGAAGAATATTAAAGAACAATTTTCAATAATATAACTTTCTTCTCGCGAAATAGTGACGAAAATTAGATTTCTCTAGAGAGGAAATTTGATTTTGTGTTGATTTTGGCAATGTTGGCAGAGAACCACGCAGTCTGTATAGGCAGTGTGCTCTCGCTTGTCGATCTGGGTGGCCATGGTGGAAGGATTCTGCAACTGCAGCTCCAACCGCAAGCAGAGAACAGCTGCGGCGTTGCTGGTCAACCCAGACCGACCGTCAGGTGTTTACCTAGCCAACTATGTGCCATCGGCCGCATTGTGGTTTCGAATGTAATTACCAGAATGCTGTTGTAAGATGGGCGTAATTATTACTTCAATATACAGGGTGTTTGTTAACCCTCGGACAGTGTGCTCGGGTATGACATACCCTGAGTAATGTAAATTTACGAATTTTGTAATTATTAAAATATAAATAAATATATCATCACGCCTTTGTGCCCAATAATGGATGTGGCAGTCGACCGAAGCAGATCTCAGTAAGTGATATATTTATGAGCGTGAAGTACGGTTACCAGCCGTCAAATCACGGCCTCGATGTTTGTGGTGGAGGAACCACAAGGATAATTTGTAAATAAATAAATATAAATATATCATCACGCCTTCTACCCATTACTGGGTGTGGCACTCTGCTAAAACAGATCTCGGTAAGTGATATATTTTGCGCGTGAAGTGCGGTTACCAGTCGTCAAATCACGGCCCTCAAAGATGTTAGTGGTGAGGGAGCCACAGGGGTAGTTTAAAAAAATATATATATCATCACACCGTCTACCCATTACTGGGTGTGGCACTCTGAAGAAACAGATCTCGGTAAGTGATATATTTTGTGCGTGAAGTGCGGTTATCAGTCGTCAAATCACGGCCTCCAAAGATGTTAGTGGTGGAGGAGCCACAGGGTTAGTTTCTGAAATTATGAAAATTGTTTGTCGCCTGTGGGAATCGAACCAGGGTTCTCAGGATCCACAGGCCGACTTCATACCACTGAGCTAGCCACCCCATATACGGGTAATTTGAATGTGGTTTGTCGGCTGTGAGAATCGAACCAGAGTTTTTAGGATCCACAAACCGACTCGATGCCACTGAGCCATCTACCCCATGAAGTAATTTTAATGTAAGGGAAATTGTTTATCAGTTTTGGAAATCGAATTCATAGGCCGATTCGATACCACTGAGTCACTTACCCCATAAATAAATAAAATATGTAATTCATTTAACAAATTGCACACTACAATTTCCTTGTAACGACCATAAACCTGTCATCGTGATCACCCCCCACAGTAAAGTCACAACATTTTGGTAACCGCTGTCCAGCCCTATGTAATAAACATGGCATTTTTCAACCAACATTACGGTATTATACATTATACGCATCTGCCCTTTATAGTTATTCGGTTTTCCGTAGCGCGCGGGGCCCCGTACCAACAGTGTAGACAGGCTGTTTAGACCCGGCGTCTTTTGTGAACAATGGGGGGTTACTGCCCCGGTGTGCGACCCTTGTTCGCCTTCCCTGAGGTTCTCAGAAAGAGAGGTAACCACTCAGGGCGGAAACTGCCTAGTAGAAATCGATGTTTCAAAGTATTTTCTGATTCTTCGAGTAATGTCGAAATAGAGACATATTCTCGCTCGCATATTGATGCTAGAATGAGCTTCATTTATAAATGATTTTTGCTGGCATATTATTATCATAGAATAAGGTTTGCTGTGTAGAATGATTTTGAGAGTAATAAGGAAATGAGCTTATATGAAGGGAGTTATGAATGTGGTTGAAGCGAGGGTGGTGTGTTAAGATGATTATTGTTTAACGTTTCTCAAAACCAATGTAATGCTTCATTGTATGTCACGTGTCTGAGTTTTAACCAATCCTGTCATTATTGTACTGCGAATAATGCTCTTGTGATCATTCCCGGGAATAATCTCTGTAGATGCTTTTTGTTTGTGACAAATGGTAGATAGTTGTCAAATAATTATTTAAAACTGTCAATGCGTTAAATAAAATGTGTGAAAAAATCGGTTTAGTTGTATTTTAGATACAGAAATACACCAACAAATTTTGGAAACAACTTCCAAAAATACATTAATAAGTAATCAATCGATATGGACCCAGTTCAAAATCTTTTAAGTTGGATGAATCGACCTCAACAGCTAAATCAAAAAATAATCTAATTAAATATAACACGAGAGTTGGATAAATTAGAAAATAATTCTCCAGTATCTTTCTCAAATTATTTTCAATTCTCACTCTCTGGTTATATTATTACTGAGAATATTTGACGAAAATTGATAATTTGATGAATAAATATTTTATGAATGATTTTAGGGTTCGTGCTACTCCATTTGATGGGATATAGCGTGATATTATCTATGTATGTAATACACAAAATATCTAGACAACGGACAAAAAGAAATACACAATTTATACACATATCTAGACAAAATCAATTGGAAATCACTAGGCGTATTCCATTTGCCATTTGGATCAAATCTAACTTACATTTACTGAACCAGATCACTTATTTATTTCGCTGGATTACGTCGCTGAGTTTATTTCCAGTACTAGAATTACTGATTTTAATTTACTTTGAAGTAATTCACCACAATAAGTTCATCAGTTTACTTAATTCCGTTCTTTTATTCATGTTGTCTAATTTATCTGAACTGATTTAAATGAACCAAGTGGCAAATGGAATACAGCTTTTGTCACCAACCAAACTGTTCTATCAAAAATTTACTTAATGGAAAATGTCAATTATTTATATAAAGAAATTATGTAAAGAAAAGTCGAAACAGAGAAAATAGTAAGATAGTTTTAGCAATCGTTCGTTTGTTTCCTCGTGTTCGAATTTGGAATTTTGCTAGAATAGGTTGCCTTCTGAAACTTGTATTTTAAAATACTATTCTTCCACTATTATTCGAAGCATTTTTATCTGAAATAATTTTAAAACAGTGTGCAAGAAACGTCAGTGTTTACAAACACCATTATTAATGCTATAAAATATTTACAAAAAAAATGACCTATAAAAATTTCTAAAACAATGTCCAAATCCCAGCGTAGAAAAATCGAACTCTGGCCTTTGGAAATCTGCTACTCGTTTGTTTTTTTCCAGCAATGTATTTTATACAAGATCATGTTACCGGAGCATAGCTTTCATTTGTTTGCCATGGAGTCGAGCACAGCCTGCTCCAACGCAACTACAGTTCTATAGCCCGAGGACATAAGGCACAGATTTGCTTGCGTTAATAATAGACCCGATATGAGTTTGTTTCTTTTGTCATGTGATATGTTTTTGTTATTTGTCTCTTTTTGTCACGGATGAAGTTTAGGTATATTGGAGGAATTAATGGCTGTGATATTGAGGAGATCGTATTGTTACGAATTTATTGACAATTTAGACATTTTCTTTTAAGAATTTTGACAGTGACATCTGTAATAAGATAAAGTAAATTCAACGAATAAATTCGAGCAGGGCAAGACAGCTGGGCTTGGTAACTCTGATTGATTACTTTGCTTGAATTACTGTCATTCAATAACTTTTAAAAGTAATTCGGATTCCACTACTATCTGTCAAAATTATTTCTATATATTATTACCTTCATTTATTTATTTATTTTTATGGGGTGGCTAGCTCAGTGGTATGAAGTCGGCCTGTGCATCCTGAGAACCCTGGTTCGATTTCCACAGGCGACAAACAATTTTCATAATTTCAAAAGCTACTCCTGTGGTTCCTCCATCACTAACATCTTTGGGGGCCGTGATTTGACGACTAGTAACCGCACTTCACGCGCAAAATATATCTCTTACCGAGATCTGCTTCGGCAAAGTGCCACACACAATAATGGGTAGAAGGCGTGATGATATATTGATATATTTTTTTAAAATTTATTTTAACAGATAAAACATCAAGCATTTGTTTCAATTCCATGGCTATCGATAATTTTTAGGCAATTTTCGTCATTTTTAGATCTAATTTGTGGCGTTACAAATAGAGAGCTAGGGTGCAAAATGATGTCTCATTTTTTCCAGTGACACAAATAGATTTTTAATAAATTATGTGATGATAAACATGAAAAAAAGAAAATTAGATTTGGGAACGGGTGGCAACTATAGATGGCGTCGATGTGAATGCGTCGATTTTAAGGGTGGTTGTTGACATATTTTTTACAGGCTAATTTTCAGTTTAAATTATAGACTTTGGTATAATTAAGTAATAAAAATGGTAGACAGAAGTTTTGGCCGGTGGCGCATGCGCGACAAAACCGGTCAAAGTAGGTAATTTTTATGGTGTCGTGTGACATATTACTACTTGTTCACGATGATATGACAAAAAAAATTAGACAGAAATTATTGCTGGTTGCTCATTGGTGACAGTAGCTCTGAAAGTGGACTAGTGTAGGGATCAACAACCACCCTTAAAATTGGCGCATTCACATCGACCTATAGTTGCAACCCGTTCCCAAATCTAATTTACTTTTTTTCATGTTTATCATGAAATAATCTGTTAAAACAACCATTTCTGTCGGAAAAAATGAGACATCATTTTGCACCCTAGCTCTCTAACTAAAAGCATGCAAAACTAATTGTATTGATTAAGCTGCAGAATTTCAAGGCCTAGAAGTTTTATTTAATGCTTTTTTTGCTTAAATTAATTAGGGAAGCAGGAAATGACAACACCCGGTATATATTTTTCTATCAGTTGAATCTCCAATATTCAAATGGAACTTAAAATTGAATTTAAGATTATGTTTGAAACAAGTGACTATCAACACAACACAATGTTATGTTATCACACACATCACATGTGCGTGTGTCTGGAAGGCGTTGCCAGACAAAAGACGTAAGACGTTCGTTGCTTGTCGTGGTCACCAAGCCCACTAGACTTGAAGATTGTATCGTCAAGAAGTGGTTATGTGTTATGTGAAGAGCAATAGGATCTAGACCTGTTATAATATGGGTTGTGTCTGGATAAAATTTGTTTTATATGCACCAGGTGTTACAACGATTTTACAAGTATTATATACCGCCAGGATTTGAACCTGCGACCTATGAATTCCGGTCATATGCTTTAAACCAACTAAGCTACAGTCACCACGTGATTCAATTTGATTTAATAAATTATTAAGTATTTACTGAAAAAATGCGAATTAAATATTTGTTATTTATAGCAGTATGGTTAAGAAAGAGTCAAAGAGTAACGTAAACAAAATGCCAATTAAGTGTGAGTTTGGTTTTATTTATGTTTTCTGTGAAACTTTAAATATAAACAGATTTGTAAGTAAAATACTCATGGGTTTCTTGACAGACTTCAGATCTTGGCAAGCAACATCAAAATGACGTCAGAGCAATAAAATAATTGTAATTTGTTTACTACAAGAATCGTCAATTTATAACAAAGAGTTACTAACATTACTAGTTGTGGCACTCTGCCGTAGCAGATATTGGTGAGTAACATATTTATGAGCGTGTAATTTCGATTACCACCCCGGTAAGTAATATATTTTTACGAGTGAAGTACGGTTACCAGTCGTTTAATCACGCTCCCCTAAAGATGTTAGTGGAGGGGTAGTTTTAGTGTGGTGAAATTTAAATTATAAAAAAAAATTGGGATACCAGCAAGATTCGAACCTGGTACCATATGAACTCCGATCTACGCCGATTTAAATCTGATTGCATTCTAATTTTTCTCAGTATTTTTGACGTGTCAATGTTTTTTGTTGGTTGTGGGAATCGAACTCGGGTTTTCAAATCCAGTCTGACTTCATACCACTGAGCGTCCCGCTAAATTATAAATAATTGAATATCACATTTTATTTATTTTATTTCATTTAATGGGGTAATGGCTCAGTGGTATCAAGTCGACCTGTGGATCCTGAGAACCCTGGTTCGATCCCCTCAGTCGACAAACATTTTCACCAAAATTAAAATTACACCTGTGGCTCCCCCACCACTAACATCTTTGGGGGCCGTGATTTGATGGCTGGTAATCGTACTTCACGCGCAAAAATATATCACTTACCAAAATCTGCTTCAACAGAGTGCCACACCCAGTAATGGGTAAAAGGCGTGATGATATATTTATTTTATTTCATTTCCAAACCACTCAGACACAATCAAATATTTTTTCATTTATTGATGTCGCAGTGTGCTGCTACCAGCTGTCAAACCGCGATACTCACATAAATTAAGATTATACAAGAGAGGATTTGTTGTTTTGGAAAAAATGTAACAATAAATTAAATAGAAGGCTGTGCTCCACAAAAAGTAATATTAAAATTTAGTATAATACAGACATCCATTTGAATAAAATAACGAAAACAAAATGATAAAATAAAAGTATGACGTTCAAATATTGACAATAAATTCTGGCAATAATTCAACTGTTTTTACACAGTTTTTTCATTTGTGACCCAAAAACAATAAAACGAATAACAAAAACAGAAACAAATTTATAAATCAGTAATAAATTCATTCAAAGCACAAACACAAAACAGTAGAAGATTTTTGTTATTCAGTATGTTTTTATCTTCTACCTTAAATATAATAACAGCTAACATAATTATAATTCAAGAAAGGGACGAGAAGAATAAAAAATCGTTTTCAGAATTATAATACCCTAACGGAAGTCAAAACAGATTTCACATGAAAGATTACTATTATTGTTATTGAAATTAATTTTTAATATACTATAAAATAACGATGACTATTTTACTGATCATCCTGTATACAATTCCCTCTTCTTATCAGTATCATTAAACTGTGTCTCTCGCTTATCAGAACCTCAAAGCATTAAATTTTTTTCAGGTCACATAAAATTAACTTTCAAAGAACAATTCTAAAACTTGTCAATAAAATAAAAATACAAACTTTCAGACTAAATGGTTAAATGTGCTGATAAACTGAATGGATTTCCGCTGAAGGGTTAAAGTTCAAATAATAAAATTATTTATAGAAATGACCGACAACAGATGTTAAGTTTCAAAGCAATTTCAGTGGAACTCATATTACAAGAAAAAGAGTTATTGTAACTGTTACTGTATGTAAGATTAGAATTTAGCTTGCTAGTATTTCAGAAAATATTTCCGCGCTAAAAATGACAAAAAGCACCCTTAAGGGTCGCTGTCTAATATCTGCAGAGGTAATTTTATGACTAGCTAATACCATCTATTAAGATCTGCAATAGGCTGTACCAAGAGTTACGGTGATTAAAGAAATATTTAACGTATATCAATTTTAGTTGTAAATATGTAACAATGCTAAAAAAAAGATATACATACATACATATCTTCACGCTATATCCCAAGAAATAGAGTAGCACGAACCCTAAAATCACTCATAAAACATTCACTCACCACACTCATCAAATAATCAGTCCTCGTCAAATATTATCATCCAACCACACCACTTTCACTTCAACCACATTCATAGATCACTCCATATAAACTCATCAAAAGTAAATAAAATAAATACATATATCATCACGCCTTCTACTCATTACTGGGTGTGGCACTCTGCCGAAGCAGATCTCGGTAAGTGATATATTTTGCGCGTGAAGTGCGGTTACCAGTCGTCAAACCACGGCCCCCAAAGATGTTAGTGGTGGAAGAGCCACAGGGGCTGCTTTTTTGAAATTATGAAAATTGTTTGTCGCCTGTGGGAATCGAACCAGGGTTCTTAGGATCCACAGGCCGACTTCATACCACTGAGCTAGCCACCTCATGTACGTAGATTAACATATAAAATAATCAAAATTTTGTACAATAGTCTATTTCCCAAAAAATTTCTAAAACGAATTTTTGAAAATGCTGTATAATTTGACATTTGGTAACAGCTTTTTTACTGCATAAAATATATCATATCTATCAAGATCTGCAAAAGCAGATCTGACGCCACATTCATGATTCTGCAAAATGGTGTAAAATTGGGTAATGGCAGGCGTGACTATAGCAATATATATTTATATTTTCCGTTCAAATAACTGACAAATTTCAAGCATCGTTATCTCGCCACAGGTTTGAAAGTCAATAAAATCGCATCGAGCAACGAATGTCATCGGCTTACGCAAATGTTTGTGTAAGAAAAACAAATTTGATGCGATTTTGTTGAAATAACACCGAGGGAATCATTCTACTCTGCATAACAGTCAATTATTTAAAGTCACAAACTAGAATACCAAGTTATTCGCTAGTAACTATTTACTAGATGAAAAAAGCAAATTGTGGCATTGTTATTTATTGAACTACGGCAGTACGATAGTATGGAACTGGAATTGAGAATCCGGGTTTGATTCCCACAGCCGACAAACAATTTTTATCACATTGAAACTACCCCTGTGGCTTCCCCTCTACTAACATCTTTGGGGCTGTGATTTGACGGCTGATAACTGAATTTCACGTGCAAACTGTATTTCACGCGCATAAATATATCACTTACCGAGATCTGCTACGGCAGAGTGCCACTCCCAGTAATGTGTAAAAGGCGTGATGATATATTTATATTTACTATATTTGTACTGTAAGGGACCTATTAATGACAAAATGTACACACAGTAAGTGCAACTTTTATTGTACAATGCTTTCCATGGCTATATCAGGACTCTAACAGTCACTTACTGTCAACCGTGAATAGTAAGTAAATATTACATATCAAGGTCCTATTTATTTTGACAACAATTTGACAGTTGTCAATTTTGAAACCTATTTTTCTTTTCCTTCTATTTGTGCAAGTATTGTAAAAAATATCTTACTAACCGCGAACTGTAAATGATGTTTTTACGTCGCGAATGTTTAGGAAATCTCGACCCTTCGGGCCTCGATTTTCCAAACTACATTCTTGACCTAAAAACTGTCACTTATAGTTCATGGTACGTTATATACTATTTTTGTAAAAAGAAAATTATGAATGTGGAAAAATCTAATGAATAAATGTTTATTGAAGTTAGAAGGGTTCGTGCTACCCTGTGTTATGGAATACAGCGCGATTACTTCAAATGTAGGTTACATCTGTTATAGATATATAAAATGATGGTTTCTTATTTTACATTTAATAAAATGGAAAAATATAAAACTTAATAGCTATTAAGTTTGCCGACTGTAGTTGTTAGAAGGTTAATTTATAACATAATTTAACACCAAATTAAGAAGTTATTAGCTTCGAGTTTATTGCAATGATGGTATTTAGTTATTTACTATACACTTTACTAAATGCAATTACAATACAAGGAAGTGTATTTCATTTTTATAACTAAAAAAATACATAAATAAATATATCATCACGCCTTCTACCCATTACTGGATGTAGCACTCTGCCGTAGCAGATCTCGGTAAGAGATATATTTTGCTCGTGAAGTGCGGTTACTAGTCATCAAATAACAACCCTCAAAGATGTTAGAGGAGGAGGTGCCACAGGGGTAGTTATTTTTTAATGTGGTAAAAATTGTTTATCAGTTATGCAATTGCAGATCTTGTTAAATATTCTCCTTTCTCTTCCGAAATTCTTTCCTAACGAATAGTTGCCAGTCAGTGATTCACGTTTATGTATGATGCGCGAAGCCCTCACGACTTTCTCTCTAATACTACCCTGGGATTAGCTGCAATATTCAATTTGCGATTTTCTCATGCACTTCGTGATACCGTCATTATGCTAATCTCGTTCGTTTAGCCACATATAACGTTATAATTTGGACGACACAGAACAGAATTCTTAAACGTTATGAGAAATGTCACAAGAAATCCAGTTATTTTGGAATTTTTGGCGGCACACATAAAATGTTCTGTTCTGATCTTAATCACGAAAACTTGTAACATTTATTATGAGAACTGTGAAATACGGTTTTCAAGTAGACTGGTCATAATTTGGGTTTTTTACTAGGTCATATATTACAACACAACAACGAGACAATTCAAATAATAGAAAAAAATATAATAAATATATTATCATGTCTTTTATCTATAACTAGGTGTGACATTCTGCCGTAACATTATATAGGATAGTAATTCTATACAGATCATACAATAAATAAATAAATATATCATCACGCCTTTTACCCATTACTGAGTGCGGCACTCTGCCAAATTAGATCTCGGTATATGATATATTTATGCAAGTTAATTGACGTTACCAACCGTCAAATCACAGCTCCAAAAATATTAGTGCTGGGCGAGCCACAGGGGTAATTTTAATGTGGTGAAAAAGTTTATCGGCTGCGGGAATCGAACCATGATTAAATAATTTAAAAAAATTACAATAAATATATTACGCCTTTTTCCTATTACTGAGTGTGGCGTTTTGCTGTAGCAGATCTAGGTATGTGATATATTTATGTACGTTAACTGCGGTTACCAACCGTCAAATCACGACCCTCAAAAATAATTTTAAAAAATTAGAATAAATAGCAAATCTAGGTATGTGATATATTTATACACGAGAAACGTGGCTACCAGCTGTGAAATCACGGCCCCCAAAAATGTTAGTGGTGAGAGAGAGCCACAGGAGTAAATTAAAAAAATTATAATAGATATATCATCACGCCTTTTACCTATTACTGCGTGTAGCATTCTGCGTGTAGCAGATCTCAGTATGTGATATATTTATGCACGTAAAATGCGGTTACCAGCTGTGATATGACGGCCCCCAAAAATGTTAGTGGAGAGAAAGCCACAGAGGTAATTTAAAAAAAATAAGATAAATATATCATCACGCCTTTTACCCATTACTAGGTAAGGTTCTATGCCGTAGCAAATCTCAGTGATATATTTATGCGCGTGAAGTGCGACTACCAGCCATCAAATCACGACCCCAAAAGATGGGAGAGAAGGAGCCACAGCGGTAATTTTATTGTGGTGAAAATGTGTCGGCTGTGGGAATCAAACCGAGGTTCTCAATTCCACAGACCGAGTCGATACCACTGAGCCACCTACCCCATAAACCATTTAAACATTATAAAATCAGTAAATCGATAACGAATTAAATAAATTAACCGTATTTGACGTGAAAATCTGCTCGTTCTGTGCGCACCTGATGTTGGTTGTTATTTGAGGAAACTGCACCAGGGCAATTAGCGATATTCTGAGAAAAGATAATATTTCTGACAGTGCTAAAATTTACTTCACACATCACGTACACTGCAGATTCTTCACAGAGCTGTGAGCGCTTGTTGACAAATTGAAAACACAGGATGTGGACTATCTTTCGCACTCTCGGATATTTCGACGCAATTAAATCACAAAAATATTTTGACTTTTGTGGATATTTATAAACATGAGTACTAATATAAGTTCATCTAAATTCATAACTTAATATAAATAAATAAATAAATATATCATCACGCCTTTTACCCATTACTAGATGTGGCATTTTGCCGTAGCAGATCTCGGTAAGTGATATATTTATGCGAGTGTAGTCTGGTTATCAGTTGTCAAATGACAACCCCCAATGATGTTAGTAGAGAGGGAGCCACAGGGGTTATTTTAATGTGGCGAAAATTGTTTATCTGCTGTGGGAATCGAACCGTGGTTCTCGAATCCATAGACCGACACCACTGAGCCACCTACCCCATATTAATGTAATAATAAAATGTTAATATATAAATTAACACTAACTGTTTTTCTAAGAACTGTTATTGCGATTTTTTATTTATATTTCATTACCTTTTAATTAATTTTAATTATAAAATTCTTTACCTACTAATGAAAAATATGTGGAAACATGAAAACTGATATTTTTGAAGTAGAAAATAAAATGAACAGACCAAAAAATTTACGATCATTTTACTGATGTTGTATAATTAAATTACAGACTATAAAATTATTATTCATAAACTTTATTGTAGTTTACAACCTTCCAAATCTCATTTAAACCTTTGTTATTAAAATAACTTTACATAAATTTAAAAAAATAAATATTTCAATGCCGTTAGAAAAGTTCAAAATTTTAATAATTTCAAAATCTCTGAAAGATATCGAAGACCACCTGTCTTGGTTCCAGTTTAAGACAAATTCCCCTAATTAATTAGAAGTAAATTACTAAAGTAACTAACACACGAATAAAAACAGTTATTAGGGAAATTTATAGTTAGACCACTACATAAAGTTAGTAACTATAAAACCTGGATTCTTTTCATTTAAAAAGCGAAAACTATTTTGTGAAGATAATAAAAAGTTTCAAAAAAAAGTTAATAGTCTTTTAATGGAAAATAAATTTGTGAAGAATCGTCGAAGAAGGTTTAATTTCATCTGATAATAAATGTTGTGCTTAACCGATGAAATTTGTTTGAATTAAATTTAATTACCTTTTATGATAATTATTTTAAATATTTCCGAAAAGATTTTCTGTAGTAAACGAAATAGAAGTAAAACGGTTTTTACTGATTCGTAAATAGTTTGAGAAAGTCTGCAGTTGCAGATTTCCCTTACCCTATATTTAATATTTATTAAATATATGGGGTACTGGCTCATTGGTATCGAGTTGGCCTGTGAATCCAAAGAACTCTGGTTGGATTCCCACATCCGACAAACATTTTCACTAATTTAAAATTATGTGGCTCCGTCACCATTAACATCTTTGGGGGTCGTAGTTTGACGGCTGGTAACCACACTTCAAGCGCATAAATATGTCACTTACCGAGATCTGCTTCGGCAGAGTGCTATACCCAGTAATGAGTAAAAGGCGTGATGATATATTTATTTTGTTTATTAAATAAAATAAATAAATATATCATCACGCCTTTTACCCATTACTGGAGGTGTCACTCTGTCGTAGCAGATCTCAGTAAGTGATATATTTATGCACGTGAAGTGCGGTTACCAGCCGTCAAATCACAGCCTCCAAAGATGTTAGTGCTGGAGGAACCACAGGGGTAATTTTAATGTGATGAAAAAATTTGTTAGCTGTGGAAATCGAACCATGAGCATGAAATGTGGTTACTATCCGTTAAATCACGGCCCCCAAAGATATTAGTGATGGGGAAGCCATAGGGATAATTTTAATGTGGTGTAAAAGTTAATCGGCTGTGGGAATCGAACTAGGGTACTCAGGATCCACAGGCCGACTCGATATTACTGAGTTACGTATCTAAATTAAATATATAAATATATCATCATGCCTTCTACCCATTACTGGGTGTAGCATTCTGCCGAAGCAAATCTCGGTAAGTGATATATTTTTGCGCGTGAAGTGAGATTAATAGCCGTCAAATCACGGCCCCCAAAGATGCTAGTGGAGAGGGAATCACAGAAGTAGTATTAATGTGGTGAAAACGTTTGTCTACAATGGGAATCGAACTAGGGTACTCAGGATCCACATACCGACTCGATACCACTGAGTCACCTATCTAAATTAAATATATAAATATATCATCATGCCTTTTACCCATTACTGGGTGTGGCACTCTGCCGAAGCAGATCTCGGTAAGTGATATATTTTTACGCGTGAAGTGCGGTTACCAGCCATCAAATCACGGCCCCCAAAGATGCTAGTGGAGGGGGAACCACAGGAGTAGTATTAATGTGGTGAAAATGTTTGTCGACAGTGGGAATCGAACTAGGGTGCTCAGGATCCACAGGCCGACACGATACCACTGTGCCACCTACACCATAAATCTAAATTGGAGTGTAATATATAATTTTTTTGTCCTCGCCGAACATACTCAGGAAAAGTGGATATTTATACCAAAGTTATAGTTAGAAATTTATTTAAGTACCGCCTAATAAATTATTTATTCCTTAATTATACCAGACCAAATGTATACTTTTATTAAGTTCTTGCAACAATGAATATTTTATAATAAACCAACTAAATTTGAAAAGAAAATGAACAATTTTAATATTTAATAATATTTTCTTAAATTAACCACAAATTCAGTACTTTTTTAGATATCTATTAAGCGCAAAATATAGTCTAATTCATGATGGAAAAAAAATACAATGCATACTAATAATACGTACTCATATTCATAAACATATAATTACCGATAGCACAATTATCTTATGCTAATAAAGAATGATTTAATATCAGGTCGGTTTGTTATTTTCTTATAATTCTGCAGAATTTTAAAATGATACCTACATTATTTGAAACTATAATAAGCAGATATACAGCTGTACTTATTAACAAAATTGCTGTTTAGACCTGATTAATTCTTTGACTTTGCATACAATTCCTTTCAAATATTGACGTAAATAAATTGTATAGTATATCAAGAACATGCCGGTTAGTTTTTGCAAGAATATTCATTTAAAATGTATTATTTTTCGCATTCCAACAATGACAGATAATCAAAGTTAAACGGCATACCGGCCGCGAACAAACAAAGAAACAATTGAAACTAACTATAAATAATAAAATAAGATAATAATTTCACTTACTTTTCGTTGCCAGCTAAACCATTCCAAAATCCAGGACTTTCCAAGGGCTTTGTTATCCAAAACAGCTAAATTCCAAAGTTGATCACAACAAAATATCACTAATCACGAACTTAGACACTTAAAATACACTAGATATACTAAGTTTAGTTCACGAAACACAACAAAAAAACGCAATACACGAAAAAAATATACAAAAACAAAGTTGTTTGGTAATGACACAACACACGCTTTTCCAAACTTGCACTAGCAACACCTCGCCTCCGAAGTACTTCGACGACTGAGTCCGCAGACGGCCGATGTAGTGCATGAAGTTAGCAACAGGTGGCAGTTTGGAGGGGGACGCGGTTTTTGACGTTTCTTTATTTTCGTTATTTTCGTAATAAAAGTAGTTTAATCTATGAAAGTGGTAATTTTTTAAATTAAATAAAGATTTTTGTATGTATTAACGCAGATAATAAAGTAAACTAGAAGAGAATAAATATATTTATCTTTGGAATATTTTGTGAAACGTTTGACGTTTTGAAATTGATTAACAATTAATAATTGACTAATATTTTGTGCTGAGTTGTCAATTAATTTTAAATTATGTGATGTAAGCATGATTGCATTATTATTTGATCGTTTAGCTTTCGAAATTAGGTCGATTGGCACAAAATTAATTAAAAATTTATCGGCAGACTAAATAAACTGAATTAAACAAACTGATGCACTTATTGGGGTAAATTAGTTCAAAGTAAAGTAGAATCAGTAATTCTAGTACTGGAAATGTAATCAGCGAAGTAATCTAGGTAAATAAATAAGTGATCTGGTTCAATAAATGTAAATTAGATCTGATCCAAATGGCAAATGGAATATGCCTTATAATTGATTGTTTTTTTAGTAAATAAAATAAATATATCATCACGCCTTCTACCCATTACTGGGTGTGGCACTCTGCTGAAGCAGATCTCGGTAAGTGATATGTTTTGCGCGTGAAGTGCGGTTACCAGTCGTCAAATCACGGCCCCCAAACATGTTAGTGGTGGAGGAGCCACAGGGATACCTACATATTCTAGGTTGGTATACCTGCGTGTCAAATTCATGTATGACAAATAAAATATAATAATTATTTTATTACCTGTCATTGTACTAGGTACCTCAGTGGAATTAAACCGTCCTGTGTATTTGAGAACGCGGGTTCGATTCCTACAGCAGAAAAACAATTTTCACCACATAAAACTACCCCTGTGGCTCCCCCACTACTAACATCTTATGTGGCTGTGAGTTGACAGCTGATAACCGCACTTTTAGCGCAAAATATATCACTGAGATCTGCTACGGCAGAGTGCCACACCCAGTAATGGGTAGAAGGCGTGATGATAATATTTATTTATTGGCAAATTTGATTTAAAACTTTAAACTAAAAAATGAATCTAGATATGTCATGTTAACAATGGAAATTACCAATTAAACAGGGTAGCCACCTAAAAAGAAAATGTCACTCGATTATACAGAGTGATCAAAAGGAATTGTTACAGTTGGCAATAAAAAAAACTACTTGAAATTTTTAAGCCTGATATATAAATTCATTTCACGTTGTTGACAGTGACATTTGAAAATTTAAATTTTGAGTACATTTATTATAACATTTATTTCTAAAGTATTTCTATTACTTAAAAAGTCAAAATTCTATTAGCTGTCAGGCTCCTGACATAACCTATTTGTATTTATTAGAAATGTCAAATAGCATTTCCGCCTTTACCTAGCGTTGTACCAACTGTGGAATAAAAAGATCTCTGGAATTGTATTGCCAACTATAACAATTCCTTTTGATCACCCTTTTCTTTAAAACTTTAAACTAAAAAATGAATCTAGAGAAGTCATATTGTCAATGGCAATTACCAATTAAACAGGGTAGCCAACTAAAAAAAGTCATTCGATTATAGTTACCCCCTATTGAAAATATTTCTGGATGGTGTGTAATAAATACGAAATGATTTTTTTAAACAAGCAAATATATTGTATTTCTTTTTAAAATAATAGGTACATTATATCAAATGCAATATCTGATTTAGGACAGTATATAATTTTTTTATTTATACAATATTACTCAATCTACATACGTGGTGTATTATTGGTGAAGTACTTAACCTACAATAATATTTAATTTAAGGCACTAAGTTAATCAAGCGTAATATGTCATTATTATACCTTCATAATAATTGTTATTATAATAAAAAAGTAATTATTAAATATTATGTCGTCAAACATTATTTACAAGTTTTCATAATTATATTACAAAATATTATAACCTACAATTTAAATCCTAACCTTACATTCTATTCCTTTTGATATCTGCCAATTTTATAATTAATTTAAATCTATATTTACAAATTTATGACAAGACTTTGACAGATAATCTTAAAATACTGAAATAGCAACTGAAGAGATTCAAATTACGTATGATTCTAATTTTGCAATGATTTTCAAATAAGTACATGATATGTAATTTCACGGCACCTCTGTTCGAAATTAGTACAACAAATTTTACCTCATTGCAAAACAATTATGAGTGATTGAAATAAATATTTATAAAAACTGTTTAGCAATATTTACAAGCTAAAATAAATACAATCTAACCTAAAAAAATTAAGAATAAGTTCGCACTGACAGCAAATTAACAACGATTCGAATAGAATCCAGGCACTCACGTAACAAGGTGACATAAAAACAGTTGTTTGAGCTGCGATCACTGCGCCACCTACAAAATTAAGTATTTTTTTGGGGACGAGATTTGAAAATTTTGTTCTTATACGCTTTGGTTGTAAACAATTATTTAAAGTTTTCTATGTTGAATTTATCATTTGTATAAAATAATATACATGTCTATTTATTATTTATTTGATTAATTATGAACTACAGAGTGATCAAAAGGAATTGTTACAGTTGGCAATAAAAAAACTACTTGAAATTGGTAAGCCTGATACATAAATTCATTTCCTGTTGTTGACAGTGACATTTAAAATTTAAATTTGAGTACAATTATTATTACATTTATTTCTAAAGTATTTCTATTACTTATTAAGTCAAAATTCTATTAGCTGTCAGACTCCTGACATAACCTATTTGTATTTATTAAACATGTCAAATAGCATTTCCGCCTTTACCAACTGTGGAATAAAAAGATCTCTGGAATTGTATTGCCAACTGTAACAATTCCTTTTGATTACCCTGTATAATTAAATTGGGTTGTGCATCAACTTCAGGTCGGTCACGTGTCTGCCCGCAATTCAATTGTCATAAATAATAAATAAACGATAAATTAAACACAGAAAACTTTAAATAATTGTTTACTACGAAAGCGTATAACTAAGAACAATTCTTTTTAAATTTCATCCCAAAAAAAAATAGGTAATTTTGTAGGTGGCGCAGTGATCGCAGCCCAAACAGCTGTTTTACGTCACATTTTCACGTGAGTGTCCGCATCCTATTGTGTTCCAGACATTTTCGAAACTAATTTGCTGCAAATTACCGTAAATTCGGGGAGAATCATTTCTAATTTCGTGCGATCAGTCTTTGGTTATAAGGTAACTTCACTATACATGGTACAGCCCACTTCAAAAGTAACTATTAGCCTACTTTTGCGCCAACCTGTACGCCATTCCTCCATTCAACATTTTTAAAAATAAAAAATTGGTATTTGTACATAAATTACATCTTAAAATCAAAAGTAATCTTACTGTCCATGATTTCGATGATGCTGATGCCGTCTCAACCTTTTGCATGAGCAGCACTTCTTGACGTTGGCTTCCACGCTGTTCCTCCGTTGTCGGTACGTCGTGTTGTTACAGGACTTGGTGCAGTTGAGACGCTCGCAAGAGACGATGCCGTCATGGCACTTGCATGTCACGCATTTGAACTCTCCGATTGAGGTTAGTTTTGGATGGTATTCTTTGCCGTTTTCGATGACTTGAGGGCCGTGTTTACAGCCTCCGGCGGAGAGGATGTCGTTGGGGTTGGGAGTGGTGCTGCCGAGCATCAGGGTGGGGATGCCGTCGCTCTGGGTGCCTGAGTCTACGTTGGTGCTCTCGCACTGGAACAAAAAGGGAAAATAAGCACATTTTGGAAACATAACCTCACTTCACATTTTATGGAATATTAATTAAATGTTTTATTACAAACAGAACTTAATTATATTTTAATAATTAGTTATCAGTAGTACAAATATATTTGTAGTAAATTGTTGCATTGTATTTTGAAATGTGAAGCTGTCAAACATTTTTGACTCTTGTTAAGTGCGTTTTTTGTTCTTATATTTGATTGTACATAACCTCTCTTCTAATTCTAAAATGGCTGACTTACACATTTTGTATTTAATATGGTATTAATTAATTATTTTACTTTATACATCATTAAATTATATATTAATAGTTAAGTCTTAATAGTACAAATATATTTATATTAAATTGTAAACAGTACTATTACTATTTTTACATTTATATAACGTTGAACTGTGGAGCTGACAAACTTTTGACATTTGATAGGTGCGTTTTTTTATCGTTTTATTGTAAGTGCTGTAATTTTAGTTTGATGTTTTTAAGTGTTAATTAAATTAAATTGAACAAAGTAACTTCTATAAAAAGATGGATTACTTCAAGCTGATTCTAAATCAGTAAATCTAGTAGTAAAAAATAAATCAGTCAAATAAAAAATAAATAAGTGTAAATAAAATCCAAATGGCAAATGGAATTCACCTGATTGTATTTGAGATTTTGATTGCAAATGTAATTGGTAGTTATAAATATAATTACTGATATTTAAGTAGAATACTTACAGTTAATCGTCGGCAAGTAACGGACAATGAATCAGGATTACAGTGACACTCGATGCACCGATCAAACCCATTTGGAATTAAAAATGGATGCCATTTACTTCCAGCAGAATGAAAATATTTTCCTAAGAGGCAACCACGTGGATTCGGCAATAAAGGTTCTGTTGAATCTGCAACAAAGAGACAAAAAATTAATACAAACAATAACACACAATCTACATTCATAAAATAATAATAAATAAATATATTACCACGTCTTTTACCCATTAATGAGTGTGGCACTCTGCCGTAGCAGTGATATATTTATGCGCGTGAAGTGCGATTACCAGTCGTCAAATGACAACATCCAAGGGTGTTAATGGAAGAGGAGCTACAGAGGTACATTTAAATTTAAATTTTTTTAAATATAATCAATATTTTTATCCATTACTGGATGTGGCACTTTACCGTAGCAGGTCTGTGATATATTTATGCGCGTGAAATGCGATTACCAGCTGTCAAATCACAGCCCCCAAATATTTTAGTGAAGGGAAAGCCACAAGAGTAATTTTAATGTAAAAACTGTTTATAATAATAATTTCTTTTATACAATTATGAACTAAAAAATGTAAAAAATCTACAAATTAAAGAATTTCTACTCACTTGAACAGGGTCCGCAGCATTCTCCAGCAGCCGGTCTGAGCTTAGCACCCCCAGGACAACTCTGCACGGGGCAGGTGGCCACCTGGCATCTAACTTGTCCATTCTGGCAGAAGCACACTCTGCAGGGGTCGTCCTGCGAGCTCCAGTCCGAGTTCTCCTCGTAGAAGCGACCCTCGTGGTAACAAGTCCTTGGAGGTGGTTGTGATGCTGGATACGAACCCCCTTCCATCGTGTTGCTCAACGTGTTGTCGGGAGAAGAGAATGGAAGACATATCGAAGGAATCAACACCTGGAAGAAAAATATAGTATTAGTAAGATTTGTAATAGGCTAATTCAAACAGTACGGAAAAAAATATTTAACGAATATCAATTTTAGTTGTAAATGTGTTATAATAAAACTTAAAAAAATTCTCAAAAATAACGTATTAATATCTGAAATATTTAATTAAAAAGCGAATTATTCAAAACGACCGCTATTGATGTTCTTGTAACCTAAGTGGCTCAATTAAACTGCAACTTTACGTTGTGAGGCAATGCACATGTGCACCGAAATGGCAATTAGGGATAAAACAATATTTAATTACAATAATTAAAACAAAAAATGTTAGAATAGCATAGTAACCTAGTACATCAAATTCTTCCATTTTATTTAACCTAAAAAATGTACATAAATGTTTATTTTTTAAATTTGTAGAAAAATAATAATATTTATTATTACCCATCTCTCTAAAAAAAAAGCCTCCTTTCTCATTATTATGCTTTCTCTGTTAATATTAATGCTATCTTTGGCACCAAGAGCCTACGACACAATTAATTAATAAATCTTAATTATTTTTTTCTTCCTTAGTAGAAACTTTATAACAAAATAAAAACAGAAAAATAGTTATTCATGTACTAAGGGAGATGGCAATTCGGCATAAAACAATATTTAATTACAACATTAATTAAAATAATAAATATTAGAAAAGCACAGTAATCTAGTACATCAAATTCTTCCATTTTAATTGAACCTAAAAATGTACATAAATGTTTACTTCTTAAATTTGTAGAATAATAATTATTTTTATTAAATAAATAAATATATAAATATATCATCACGTCTTCTACCCATTACTGGGTGTGGCGCTCTGCCGAAGCAGATCTCGGTAAGTGATATATTTTGCGCGTGAAGTGCGGTTACCAGTCGTCAAATCACGGACTCTCTCAAAAGAAAAAGTCTTCTTTCTCATTATTATGCTTTCTCTTCTAATATTAATGCTATCTTTGTCACCTAGAGCTATCTACGTCACGATTAATTAATAAATCTTTATTATTTTTTCTCTCTTAGTAGGAACTTTACAACAAAATAAAAAAAACAGGAAAATTTATTTTGTACTTAGAATAACATATAAAATAATCGATTTTATGTGGAACCGCTTATTGTGATTACTTACTTGTCTAATGATTCCTTTGAGGAGGACGTTCCGGCTTTCCTTATCCCTGATTTCTAAATAAGCAACTCCGGCATTTAAATTGCTCGAATCTTCATCTGTAAGTTCATGAACTTCATTTCCAGAGTTCTCAACTTGGTTTCCTTTAAACTCCTCCAAAAATCTTGTAGTAATTGGAGCACCAGGTGCAGGCATCGGCATTTCCAACAAATACAACTGCATCATCTTCTTATAGTTCGTCATTCCAGTTAAAGTCAAATCATAATGAATATGACAATTGTTATCGACGGAAAACCATCCTAAGCCAACTACAGAACTTGACAACTGGTTACTCACACGTTTGAGAAGCACTGGAGCTGATGCATCCCTTGCCTCAGCCACAGGTTTAGCGATCAATCTACCAGTTATAGTATTTTGATTCTCCAGAGCTATATTAACTGCGAGATTTCCAGAATAAAGTGGCTCTAAGAATCTTGGACCTAATCTGTCCATCGTTCCATTCGCCCAGCCGTCTTTATAATCAGCTGTTAAATCAGCAAGCTCTGTTTTTCTTTTCACTGAGACATCAACTAAGCTGATGAGAGATACAGGGTGGTTCACTTGATCAACTTGGATGTGGTAGACTAAAGCACCCTCGCTGTTCATGTACATCCATGCCAAACCAGATGGAAGATTCAAAGAATGGTCTTTTTCTGAATTGGAGGATGTTAAAGGTGTTTGGAACAGCTCGCAAGTTGCTCGAGTCATGACAGCACCACTCAGACGAAGAGCTTCTGGTTTGTTGACGGAAGAAATGGATAGAACTAATCGACCGCGAGTTAGAAGACGCATTTCTGCTGCCGATACTGGAGAACTCACTTCGATCATGTTTAGCTCGTGAGCTGGCTTTTCTATTCTTTTTACCTATAAACAAACATAAATACCTTAATAAAAGTGGATTTATAACTCACATTGCCATAAACAATAATTTAGGACATGAATTTAGTTTACAAATAAAATTAGTGAGGTTATATCAACTATGCATAACTAAATATTCTTTAAATTTGAATATATGTAATAAAACATTGCTTTTCTATTATTTTTACCTGTAAACAAACATAAATACCTTAATAAAAGTGGTTTTATAACTCACATTGCCATAGACAATAATTTAGCATAGGAATTGAGTTTACAAATAATTAGTGAGGTTATGTCAACTATGCATAACTAAATATTCTTTAAATTTGTATATATGTAATAAAACATTGTAAATAATACTTACAAAACATTGTTACTAATAAATGCTTCAAAATCCTTTTTGTATAATATTAAAACACAGATATAAATTTGTCGTTTTTTAGTTGTTTGACGTAACCATCGGCGTACCATCTAACTTTATTCAGGGTTACGTAACTTCTCTCAAAATTAGTAAAATAATAAAATTTAAATGAACTACTTATCAATTACATTTAAGAATAAAGTACTGATTAATTATACATTAAAAAGTATACCAAAATATGTTTGGTTCAATAAATATAAATAAAAAACCGAGTTAGTTATGAGACAGTGGCGGCGTTAAAAATAATTTGACTTACCTCTTCAATGATAATTTGCTGTTTTTCTTCAAGGGCTAAAGTAATATTAACAGGAACATCAGCAAGCTCATCAGGAGAAAATATTCCATTAAATACGATGGCAATATGAATCGAAGGTGTAGAAGTACTTGAAGTAGAAACAATAGCAGTTCCTCCTGCTCCTGACATCATCGACGAATCTGATCCAATCGCCGGTTCCAACAAAGAGCTAAACAACTCGGTTCCCAAGGCAACATACCGCATAATCTGACCACTCAAAGTAAATTCTGGTTGATCTTTTAACCCCCAAACTAAAACCGCGAATAGTTTTTGGTCTTTTAATAATCTGCGATAGTCTTTTGGAAGACGTCGCCAGACCCCACAGATTTTTCTAGTGACATTTTGGTATAAACTGGTGATAATACCAGGACCTGATAGGGTGTGTTCGTCTAAAATGTTGCCCAAATCGTCAACGAATTGTAAGAAACGTGGACGAGCAGCTTTGTCAGAAACGTAGAACGAATAATAAAGGTTTTTATGGTGAAAAGTGAAACGCCCTGTTGCTATGACATTGTTTTTGTTTATGCTGACAGGAACTGGCAGATTGTCTTCGCGTTGGACGACAAGTGACGATCGTCCTGTTAGAAGCGAAGCATAATCTGTAAAGAAAATTAAAACAGTTAGATAATATGTGAAAAGAGTGAAGAAAGTGAAGACTTACGTTTCATGCTTTCCTCGGCAATAAGCGACGGGTTATCACTTGGAACTGGTGCTGAAAATAAACAAATGTATTTTAATAATATATATTTCATATAATATAAATTCCCGGCTACGCTTTTAAATCTAGTTTAGTTCTTGACCCAGCCAAGAGATGGCGTTGAAAGAGTGCGCCGGCCTTTAACATTACAGTCTCCCATCTAGAGTAGGATATATATTATCTTTGTAACAAAATAAACACGATACTTAAATAACGTAATAAGTTATTTTTGACAGGCTGGCCCATTAAAATCTAAATATATCAGAGAAATTAATTATCTAATTGACATTTTGCGCATAAAATAGTATTCGGCGCTAACTATCAGTTTCTAGCCAATCCAAAAATAATAAAACTCAATAAAAAGCTGTAACAATTTGATTGCGAGTTAAAAATAACCTAAAAAATGCAGACATTTGAAGTAAGACGCATTACTAAGTTATATAAACGGCGCCGAAGTGAATCTGTTGGAACCAAATTAGATGGATTTCAATGTATTTTGGCAATATATTATAATTTATTACTTTAGATAAATATAAAGCGTTTCCACTCAACTCTGACCACAAATAACGCACAAATGACATTTTGAAAAGAGGTTATGTGGATGAAATTTTATTTCGCGCATGTATTTTTGGCTCGCAGAGTATTTACGCCGATTGACATATATTACAATTACTTGTTGATATCTATACATACTTTTATTTCATTTTAAACTTTCAAGACGCCAATTCTAACTTGATATTTATTTTATCAGTTTCCAGAATATTAAAATTAGGCGTGCCACATCGTCTACGTATTCCCGGAATCTTTTATTTTTATTTAAATATATACACTACTCTTGAATCATGCCACTAACATTTAATTATTTATTTATTTATTAAATATATATGCAAACCAAGCAGCTATGCACTTAAAAATAAAACAACTATACTTCATTCCAGTTAAGAATGGAATAGATGGCGCTTTACATAACCACTTTCCTGACTTATCATGTAATACACTATTATTTGTTAATCACTTATGGGGTGGCTAGGTCAGTGATATGAAGTCGGCCTGTGGATCCTGAGAACCCTGGTTCGATCCCCACAGGCGACAAACAATTTCCATAATTTCAAAGACTACCTCTGTGGCTCCTCCACCACTAACATCTTTGGGGGCCGTAATTTGACGACTGGTAATCACACTTCACGCGCAAAATATATCACTTACCGAGATATGCTTCGGCAGAGTGCCACACCCAGTAATGGGTAGAAGGCGTGATGATATATTTATTTATTTATTTTACTTATAAAAGTCATTTACTCAAACTGTTGGTAGTGAATCTTTACAAGTTACTAACTAATTTTTACAGGTCTGTTGTCAATTTTACAACTTAGTAAACAAACGCGTTGTCACAGTAACACTTGAGATTTCAATTAAAACAATTTTTGACAAAACAGTTGTAACTGATAGGATTTAATTATAATTTTTAATTTTGTTTACAAATGAAGAACAAATTAAATATTGTACAATACATGCAAGGTAATTGTTTTTTCCTGGAACCAGCAAGAAAGTGCCTACTTTCCTGACCAATTTTAATATGGAAAGTATATTTTTACCAAAATAGTCAGGTAAAGTACGTATCCAAGGTTACAACAACAAAAAACAGTCAGGTGAAGTACAAAATAGTTTGGTACAGACTTTACCTGACAGTTTTTTTACTTGGATATGTAGTCTGCTGTCAATATGATTCTTATTCAAAAATTTAAACATTTTTGAATTATTTATGAATAATTATTGATTAAATTAAACGGTTTCATAAAAAATAGTATACATAATACGTCAGGGAAGTGTTTTTACTTGACTCAACAAATGAAAATACTCGACCTCCGGCTTCGTATTTCAAATAACCGCTTTGTCACGTAAAATATCACTTTCCTGACTTATTATGTAATATACTATTACCATGCTAGTAATATATACTACTATTAAAATTGATTAATTTCCGTTAAGTAACTTAGTAACTAATAAAATGTTGAAAGGCCGATCGAAAAAGGATCACATTCACTTAGTTCAACTATATACATTTTCTGGCGCCTTACGCAGTCTGACGCGTTACCCGCCATACACGACTGCAACGCTATTTGCCTCATATACTATAAATTATTTGAATTAAAATTGAACGTTCTATTTAACTCTATTTCCTTGTTAGGAAACAATTCTTGTAAATTGCATTGGAAAGTTTCTGAATACGAGTCGTCAATCTTCATTGTTTGTGTCTACAATGAGTTAGCACTTGCCCCTGCCCCAGTGTCGACGCCGCTGTGTCCAGACGACGCAACAAGCGAGGCCGGCGGCCGGCGCCTGTCTGCCGCCATCGCCTCCCTTGATTAACAGTCGCGAGACCGCGAAAGATTCAAACCATTTCACCAGGACCGAACTCGGAGGATTTTTACCAACTTATATCAACCCTATTATTGGACTTATTTTGTAACAAAAATTGGTAAGTATAACAATTGCTAACATCCTAAACGACAATGGTTGCTAGGTAGGTTGCTATGAAAAAATAATGCTAAAAATTGCTGTGCTTAGCAATTTTGAAGGGATATTTAAAGAGAATTATTGAAAACCTGTATTTTTTTGTCCTTTTACCGGAAATAAATGACTGTAATATAAAAACTACTGGATATATTTTATTTCTGTTGGCACCAATGAATTTCTCGTATTTTTATTTATAAGAAAAAGTATTTTTTATTACATTTTCTTTTCGGATTATAGTTTTATGATGAAAAATCTGAAATGTGTAAAGCCATTTTCAAGCCAAACTTATTTTTTTCTTCAAAATTTCTGAAAATATGCTATATTCATCTCCTGGGAACGAGGAATTCAAATTTTAAAACCGCACATTCGTATCTCATTTAGTTTTCAAGATATTGACGTTTGAAAATTGTAAAATTTTTACCGTAATTTCTCTGTAACTCAAAATTTATCAAAGTTATCAAACTGGGGACTTCACCGTTGGATTCTACGCAAAAAGTTACATAAGTATACAAATTTTCAGAATTTTTTCTCTACGGATACAAATTTTAAAGCAATAAGTCTGAAAATGGCCAAAAATTGAAAAAACACCAAGGGGTACCCCTTCAAAAATTTCAGGAAAAATAAATGTGAAATATAATACTTTTTTCTTTTTATCCCCCCTATTTCGGACCCGTAGATTACGTAAAAATTATGTAAAGTGGCGTCCGAGGCTTAGTTTTTAAAATATCGAAGATTTAAAATATCAGCTTTTGGGCCGCCCAACATACTCGCCACTCTATCTTACAAACTATTAGAGATATTACAAATCTGACTTCAAAAGTGAATTTATCATGATTTAATTAGTAAGTATGGGTATTTTCATAATCTGATCTTGAAAAATAAATATTTTATTTCAACTTTTCAAAATAAATCTATATCAAGAAAATTGCTTACTTTCAAGAGCCTATAACTCCAAAACTACAAAAGATAATGAAATTCGGTTTGGACGCCTGAACTCAGCGCACTTTAATTAGTAAACTTGGTAAATTTTATTGCGTTTACTTTATAAATACAAATTTAGGAAGTAATTGTCGAAACATGTGCAAAAATCGTGAAAATCTCATTTTCCGGATACCATAATGTCTCTAAACCTAATTTCTGCCTACATTAACAGCAATATAAATCCCATAAAACCCATACACAGTCCCCATGAAATCCAATTAAGCCCAACAGGCCCATAAAACTATTACTCGAGTAATGAAACATGATTTTTGTTTCACATTAACTTACATAACTCGTTGGGCGTTATTTGCTATTTTCACTACAACGACTGACTGACTACATGTGGATTCAGTTCGCAGACTGGGTGCCGACACTGCGACACCACTGCCGACAACGGACACGAGACGAACTATAATTAGTTACAACATACACATGCACATACAGACAGATAGACAGACATACAGACGTATGTGTGACGTTGATAGGTGCTTGTCTACCTGCGAAAAAATGCGAATGAATTGCCAAGGAATTCTTCAACTACTACTTGGTAAATTAGTTTGAATTGTAGTTGGTATTGTACACTTATTCATATAAATTTATACAAATAATAATGTAAAATAAATAAATAAATATATCATCACGCCTTCTATCCATTGCTGGGTGTGGCACTCTGTCGTAGCAGATCTTGGTAAGTGATATATTTTGCGCGTGAAGTGCGGTTACTAGCCGTCAATTCACGGTTTCCCAAAGACGTTAGTGAAGAGGAAACCACAGGAGTGGTTTTAATGTTTTACGGTCTCAATATTATATTTTAATGTAAATTATAGGCATTTGTAGGTCAGTGGATAAAACAGAGGGAAAACTTCGTTCTTAAGGTAGTACTAGTGTGACGGTGGCGCCATAGGTTGTCGAGTGGCGAAACTGACGCTCAAAAAAATATAAAAATTGAATAAAATGAGTGTTTTATAAGTATTATGATTTGAATATCATGAATTGTGAACAGGTTGTTGGTCTAGTGAATTTTCAAATACCATACCACCGTGTGGTGTTGCCATTATAAATTGGGATTCTTAATTTTTCGTTAAAAACAAGGCTTTGCATGGCTATATATCCATTACTAAACGATAAAAAACTTTCTCCTTCTGATACAATATACATGGATAGGTCTAGAACATCATACTAGTTTTTCAAATGAAACTGCAAAATTTTAGAGGTACACAAACCAAATATGTGCGATTCTGAGTGATGATCGCCATAAGCTCCGTGTATAAGAACTCAACTTTACAAGCGAATATATTTGTTCACAGACGATGAATGTGTTTCATATATTAACAGGATGCTTATGACTATCCAATGTTTACGTACGCCAAATTTCATTCAGATCTGCAAACGCTAGTACTACCTTAATTAGCAAGCAAGATGTCGTGCATAAAAAAAAATACGTTTGTGTCTGAGTGGTTCGGATTCCACTACAAGCTACTGTAATTGGGATTAAGTTCCTGTTGTGCACAGTAACAAATAAACAAATTTGTTTAAAATGTGTAATAGTTAATAATCAGTGAGAAAGTATTGATGATATATTAATTTATTTGTTTAATAAAAGAAAATGTATTTATAATTTATACAAGCGAAGAATTATTTATACATAGCATTTTTATTAGAATCTAAAACAGTATCAAAGAACATAAAGATAGACTTTGATTTATGTGCGTTTGGCCTTTATTTCTAAGCCACGTTTTACACACATAAATTCTAGTAATTTGTTACTACCCAATGCAAAATTAAAATTAGTTTACTGGAGTGTAGAGTTACTAATACGAGTACTAGTGGTATGTCGGTACTATTTTGTAATTTGGCTGCGATGTCCTTGTGTAGTACTGACAGTGACGTCACATAGAAGAGAAAAATAACTGGCTCGCCAAGAATGAAATGCTACACACACACACACACACGGCTATTGTTATAAATGCCAGTAAACTTAAAGTTGATAGATCGTTACATATGTCATTTGTACCGTTTCATTCTATCGTTCAATCAAATGTCGCATGCTCGAAATTGTTGGTGGTCACTGATCTACATTACTCAATGTTAATTGCATTGTAACTATGGAATTTCTCTATAAGAATGCGAACCTAGTGGCGAAATTTGAAACTACTGCAAAGGAGTGCTTTCATGAGATTTGTATGCTGCTGTTTCAATATTGTTTGTGTATTTATTTTAAATACTATTTAAGAAAATTGAACTCAAATTTCATTCTTATACTTTATTGCTTCTCTAAGTACATTCATTGTAATTATGTTGAACGAGTATTATGGAGCAGCTAGCTGAGTGGTATCGAGTCGGCCTGTGCATCCTGAGAATCTCGGTTCGATTCCCAGAACCGACAAACAATTTTCACCACATTAAAATAATAAATAAAATAAATAAATATATCATCACGCCTTCTACCCATTAGTGGGTGTGGCACTCTGCTAAAGCAGATCTCGGTAAGTGATATATTTTGCGCGTGAAGTGCGGTTACCAGTCGTCAAATCACGGCCCCCAAATATGTTAGTGGTGGAGGAGCCACAGGGATAGCTTTTTCAAATTATGAAAATTTGTCGCCTGTGGGTATCGAACCAGGGACCTCAGGATCCACAGGCCGACTTCATACCACTGTGCTCCCATATTAAAATAATAATAAAATAATTTGAAAAAGCTATCCCTGTGGCTCCTCCACCACTAACATGTTTGGGGGCCGTGATTTGACGACTGGTAACTGCACTTCACGCGCAAAATATATCACTTACCGAGATCTGCTTCAGCAGAGTGCCACATCTAGTAATGGGTAGAAGGCGTGATGATATATTTATTTATTTATTTAAAATAGGATGCGGGTACTCACGTGACACTGTGACGTTTTTGTGACGTTAAAACAGCTGTTCTAGTAAAGATCACTGCGCCACCTACAAAATGAACTATTTTTTTTGGGACGAAATTTGAAAAGAACCGGTTATTTTCAAATCTCGTCCCAAAAAATAGTTCATTTTGTAGGTGGCGCAGTGATCTTTTACTAGAACAACTGTTTTTACTCACAGTGTCACGTGAGTGCCCGTATCCTATTACCCCTGTGGCTCTCCCACCACTAACATCTTTGGGAACCGTGATTTGACGACTGCAACTGCACTTCGCGCGCCTAAATACAGAGTGATCAAAAGGAATTGTTACAGTTGGTAATAAAACAAACTACTTGAAATTGGTAAGCCTGATACATAAATTGATTTGCTGTTGTTGACAGTGACATTTAAAATTTAAATTTGAGTACATTTATTATTACATTTATTTGTAAAGTATTTATATTATTTAAAAAGTCAAAATTCTATTAGCTGTCAGAGTCCTGACATAACCTATTTATATTTATTAGAAATGTCAACTAGCATTTCCGCCTTTACCTGGTGTTGTGCCAACTGTGGAATAAAAAGTTCTCTGGAATAGTATTGCCAACTAAAACAATTCCTTTTGATCACCCTGTATATCACTTACCGAGATCTGCCCCGGCAGAATGCCACACTCAGTAATGGGTAAAAGGCGTGATGATATATATATATATTTTTTTTATATGTTGTGTACTTCATATGAAATACAGAATGATCAGATGCAAGTGTTTCAGTTGGCAATAAAAAAAACTACTTGAAATTGGTAAGACTGATAGTTACATTTATTTCCTGTAGTTGACAGTGACATTTAAAAATTTAAATTTATAATAATCGTTGTTTTCCTTACCCACATCCTTTTATTTCTTAACAACTCACAGAGCAGTAATCTAAAGTATTTCTATCACTCAACCTATTTGTATTTATTATAAAATTGACATGTCAAATAATAGTTCCGCCTTTACCTGGCGTTTTACCAACTGTTGAATAAAAGATCCCCAGGATTGTATTACCAACTGAAACACTTACGTCTGATCACTCTGAAGAATAGCAAATGTGTAAACAACATTTATTTGTTACAAACTTAAAACGTCATTGACGTGTGATGCCCCAAATGTAAGTATAAAGTTTTATAATAAAAATGTTGTTTGGTGGTCACTGGAATAATTTAATTAACAGTAAATCGTTTATTGAATTTAGTCGTTAAATTATTGGTATCAAGGGTTTAGCGCCAGCTATTAAATATATAGGCCAAACAACTTGACTATGCGAGGTAAATAACTATAACTTTTATTTATTTATTTGTATTTGCGCCAGTGGCGTACTCATTTTATTTCATATGTAATTCAGTTCTTCATTATATAATACATATTTGTTTTATTTAAAATCATATGTATGTATTTATGTACTTCACGGATGTATACCTGTATACATATTTATATAATATTATTTTCCCACCTCCGTCCAAGATTGATAGTTTTATATATTACAAAGTCGTTCGGAAACGAGGTAAAAACTAGGGACTTCTGTAATGTTAGCATTAGCATCACTGACTGTGGTATTCATAAATATAGAGTATTATTTTGTAGGGTGATAATTTTGTCTGTTACGCCAATGTGTGATTATCTATATTTTCCCACATTCTTGCATGATTTAATTATGGTTGATAATATTATAGTTCACGCATTTTTAACCTCATAATGAAATTATATTACTCTTTAATATTAAATTTGTATTCGTTTTTTCTTATACTTCAACAGTTTTAAACAGCAATCTGTTGACAGATTTACTGTCAGACAACACAATAAATTCGTATTTGTTTTCGTAAAGCTCTCTTAACTTTTGTGGTACTAATTTTCCTTGTGCAGACTCAAATTCATCTAATATTTCTTTGGAATAGTTCCGTTTTTATTTGACAATTAACAGGTAGATTCATAAAGCGGATTAGCGCTAACACCATTTTTATTTCGTTTTTAACTCTCTTTTCAATGTACGAAACAAGTTTATTTTAACTTGAGTTAAAAAGAGAGTTAATTAGCATCAAATTTAGTTCATTTCTTTAAATATAAATATATCATCACGCCTTCTACCCATTACTGGGTGTGGCACTCTGCTAAAGCAGATCTCGGTAAGTGATATATTTTGCGCGTGAAGTCGTCAAATCACAGCCCCCAAACATGTTAGTGGTGGAGGAGCCACAGGGATAGCTTTTTCAAATTATGAAAATTTGTCGCCTGTGGGAATCGAACCAGGGACCTCAGGATCCACAGGCCGACTTCATACCACTGTGCTAGCCATCCCATATTTCTTTAATCTGTTTTAATTTGAAACAGAGTTATGGATAATATCAAAATCGGTGTTAGCGCTAATCCGTTTTGTGAATCTTCCTGTAAAATAATATAGCAACACTAACAATCTATGTACATGCATAGATACCATAGCATACCTAAAATTAACAATGCCAGTAAAACGATAACGAATACCTACTGACTGAATCCTTTACTTTTCAGGACCAAAATAAAATAAAACTTTGTATGTACCACAGGAATAATCAAGATTATAGCATTCAACATTACCACAGTGCTATAATCTTTTTATTATGCCCTTAATACATAAATAACTATTACTAAACTCATTTAAATTTATAATAATAATAAAATGATTGCTCTTATTTCATCTATCAACAATTGTAGGTTAGAAACGCAAAGACTACTACTTTGATTTAATAAATATAAATATATCATCACGCCTATTACCCATTACTGGGTGTGGCACTCTGCTGAAACAGATCTCGGTAAGTGATATATTTATACACGTGAAGTGCGGTTATCAGCTATCAAATCACGGCCCCCAAAGTTGTTAGTGATGGGGGAGCCACAGTGGTAATTTTAATTTGGTGAAAATGTTTGTCGGCTATGGGGCTCAGAATCCACAGGCCGACTCGATACCACTGAGCCATTACCCTATTACTACTTTGATTCAGATTGTAATAAAATAATTTCAAGGCGTCAATCTGTGATTTTTATTTAATGCTTAAAACAGTAGTCAGAAGTAACAAAAAAGTACTTTTACATTTTTTGCGAGATGATCATTTCCGATTGTTTGCGGTAAGATTGCAAATTTAATTATCAAAGAGTTGGTATCTTTGTAATATCAAATAATTAGTTAATAAGGACAGCATAATTGCATACAAATAGATGCTGTAATGTACATAATTGTTATTATAAAATTACATATAAATTTAATTAGTCTAAGGCCTTGAAGATCTAACACACTAACATGGAATCTCATGTCTGCAGCATATATCGGTGATGCAAGTGACAATTAATTGAAATTAGAATTAAAATACTGTTAATGAGCAGCGTAAACAAAAACATCGCGCTATGATTCAATTTTTATTTTGCTCGCATCGAAAACAGAATATTTTGCGTCACATATTTTAATTTGGGAAAAATTTGCCAAGTTTTTCGCTGGATTGCGTCAGGGCTGTATTTAGAATATTTTGATTAGTTTTTTTAGGGCCTGGATGATTTGCAGGGCCTCACGTCACTCTTAAAATTAGATTTAATAAAAATTAATTTTATGGTATACGATCTAGATTTTATAAAGAAAATTTAAATTCATCCCAATAAGATTATATTTAATGGTGGTATGTTTAAGGGGTAGATGCCACATTTAATAATAGGTAAGTGTGATGGCTCAGTGGTATCGTGTCGGACTGTGGATTAGAGAATCTCGGTTCGATTCCCATAGCCGACAAATTATTTTTAAATATAAATATATAAATATAAATCATCACGCCTTTTACCCATTACTGTTTGTGGCACTTTACTGAAGCAGATCTCGGTAAGTGATATATTTATGTGCGTGAAGTGCGGTTACTAACCGTCAAATCATGGCCCTCAAAGATGTAGTAGTGGAGGAGCCACAGGGGTAATTTTAAATTGGTGAAAATGTTTGTCGGCTGTGGGATCGAACTAGGGTTCTTAGGGCCCACAAGCCGACTCGAAACCACTGAGCTATTATACCCTATAATATATAAAAATATAAATATATCTTCACGCCTTTTACCCATTACTGAGTGTGGCACTCTGTCGAAGCAGATCTCGGTAAGTGATATATTTATGCGCGTGAAGTGCGGTTACTAACCGTCAAATCATGGCCCTCAAAGATGTATTAGTGGAGGAGCCACAGGGGTAATTTTAAATGGGTGAAAATGTTTGTCGGCTGTGGGATCGAACCAGGGTTCTTAGAATCCACAGGCCAACTCGATACCACTGAGCCATTACTCTATATCATTTTTACCACATTAATATTACTAACATCTTTGGGGGCCGTGAATTGACGACTAGTAACCGCACTTCACGCGTAAAATATATCACTTTGCTTCGGTAGAGTACCACACTCAGTAATAGGTAGAAGGCGTGATGATATATTTATATTTATTTATTTAATATTACTCTTGTGGCTCTCCCTCCACAATCATCTTTAAGGGCCGTGATTTGACGGCTGTTAACTGCATTTCACGCGTATAAATATATCACTTACCGAGATTTGATTTGGCAGAATGCCACACCCAATAATTGTGAAAGGCGTGATGATATATTTATTTATATTTATTTATATATTTGAGCATTTATTTCAAATAGAAAGAAACGATAAAAAAGTAAGAGATGTTCTTTTGTAAAATAAAATGCACACTTGTAGAGGTCAAATAATAAAAGATTTCCTGTGATTATATAAGTTACATAACAAATGAAATTAATAAACACATAAATAAATAAACTACAAAGCATTGAGAAGGAAACAGAAAATAATAAAAATCGTAATTTATCGTGACTATAAATAAGTTGTAAGTGAATTTCATAAAATAGTTGTTTGTTCAAGAGCGGAGAAGTGCCTATGTATTATCTACATATATTGTTGTATTTATTTAATTTTTTACCATTAAATGTGCCTGCTAGGCGCCAACAAGCATTGTTTACATTCCAGCTCGTCATAATTTATAAATAAATGACGCCAATAATATTAATCGTATGCACGAACTGTTTGATCATTATTATGTCTTACATTATTTAACAATGTGATGATGGAAAATTAGGTTTTACTCTGCCATTGCTTCGCAAATTATTTTGGAGAAAAATGCTTCAAATAAAAGTGATAAAGCATTAAATTCTATCTTCATATCAGTCAACATTTCTTAATTTACTTGATTAGATACTGTAAAAACTGGATTTAAAATTACTATAAATCGCTGTTCTGTAGCTAGCCTTGGAAAAGAAACAAAATGTGAACAAAAATTTAACATTTAACTATCATATACTTTATATATAATCGGCAATAGTCTATTATGTACCATGAACTAAGTGACAGTTTTTAGGTCATCCATCCTGATAAAACTTAATAAAACCATAAAAAATTAGTGCAATATTTAAATGGCAATTTTAAACAAAAAACGCATTAAAATACAAATCTTATATAAGAATATGAAATAATAGCTCTATTTATATATTTTTATTTTATATTTTGCACGTTCACAAGAGACACAATTTCTGTCTATATCGAGTTGTCAGTGATCTGTCAGATTCATGATCTATTATTTTAAACATCAAAATATCTGTTTAAGGACTATTTTATACAGGGTGATCAAAAGGAATTGTTATAGTTGACAATACAATTCCAGAGATCTTTTTATTCCACAGTTGGCACAACGTCAGATAAAGGCGGAAATGGTATTTGACATTTCTATACTCTGTTTTTTAACCAGGAGGAGTAATTTAAATTTTAACAGCTAAAACTGACGCTTCTGATTGGCTAGTGCTTCGTCCAGTTTACACTGTACATAGATTTTACATTTGATTTATTGGAGCTGTCATAAGTTTTGAGGTTATCTGTTTTCTTCTAGGTTTTTTGCATTTCTGTGACATTAAAATAAATCAGTTCTTTTAAGAACTAATAATATACGGAGTGACAAATTAGAGTTTATAATGTCATTTGTATTTTAAAATAAATTCCATGAGACTTAATCAGTGCAGATGTGTAAGAAATTTTTGTATTTCGCGCGAACAAAAATCTAGTAACTTTCTTTGGTAACTTTCTATAGTGTAAATCTAACTTGTGCATTTACTCCTTCTGGTTAAAAAACAGACTATAATAGATACAAATAGGTTATGTCAGGAGTCTGACAGCTAATAGAATTTTGACTTTTTAAGTAATAGAAATACTTTAGAAATAAATGTACTCAAATTTAAATTTTAAATGTTACTGTCAACAACAGGAAATGAATTTATGTATCAGGCTTACCAATTTCAAGTAGTTTTTTTATCGCCAACTGTAACAATTCCTTTTGATCACTCTGTAGTAATGCCGAGAGAAAGAAATTTGTCAAAGGAATGTGAATTGCTGATTCTTCATTTAACAATTTATTTTGAACAAGAATATGCAAATAATGGACCGCTCTTACCCTTAAGTGCTGTACGAGAGGTAAATTTGTATATATGTCATTAATTTTCATTATTAATTTAAAATATATTACATAATACCGGGCGCACTAAAAGTTAGTAGATTCACAGTCTCTAAAAGTCTGCGAAGTCAAAGAAAAATGAAATCTTATCATCTCAAAAAATGCAACGAACAATAAAATTTAAAACCGATTATATGTAAACGTAGCAACTTTCATCTAGTTATATTTTTTCATGACGTCAGTCTTTCCTTATAACGTTTTCAGTATAGAAATTAAATCGGTTTCCTGCGACTCGTGTAGTACCTTGTATACTTTGTATTATGCACTTATGATAAGCAAAGCATAAAAATAAAAAATGTGTAATTTGCAAGTTTTCTATTTATATTTTATCCGAGTGTGAGGTCAAAAGGTCATACGTGAGTCTATGTAATAGGTATGTAAATCAGTGATATTTGTATAAATTTGTAGTTTTGTGAAAAATTCGGGCCAATAAAGTTATGCATGAGACGGTATTGCCTTTAATAGTATGAATGTGTCGCACTATATTGAGGTCGTGTAAATTTAACTGTGTGTGAGTGTGTCTGTGTGATTTAAGCGCCATTTAGGCGCCGGTAGATCTAACAGCACAGGCCCCCATTCAGGGGGATTTCACCAACATAGAAAACACCCTATTTTAGATATCAAACGATACTACGGAGAGATCAACAGTAAATTTTCAGTTGGTAAAATAAATAAATAAATAAATAAATATATCATCACGCCTTCTACCCATTACTGGGTGTGGCACTCTGCTGAAGCAGATCTCGGTAAGTGATATATTTATGAGCGTGAAGTGCAGTTACCAGTCGTCAAATCACGGCCCCCAAACATGTTAGTGGTGGAGGAGCCACAGGGATAGCTTTTTCAAATTATGAAAATTTTTCGCCTGTGAGAATCCAACCAGGGACCTCAGGATCCACAGGCCGACTTCATAACCACTGAGCTAGCCATCCCAGTTGGTAATAGAAAAAAATACTTGATATTGGTACGACTGATACTTAAATTTATTTCTTGTTGTTAACAGTGACATTTTAAACTTTAACTTAATAAAATTCGTTGGTTCCCTTACATACCACCTTTTATTTCTTAATATTACTCACAGAGCAATAATCTAAAACATTCGTATCATTCTACCTATTTGTATTTGATTATATGAATGTGGTTGACGCGAGGATAGTGTGTTAGGATGAGAATGTTTGACGAGGACTGATTATTTGATGAATAAATAAATCAAACATACATATATCATCACGCCTTCTATCCATTACTGGGTACTCTGACAAAGTAGATCTCGGTAAGTGATAAATTTCGCACGTGAAGTGCAGTTACCAGCCGTTAAATCACGATCCCCAAAGATGTTAGTCAAAGCGGAGCCACATGTCGTTTTAATGAGGTGAAAATTGTTTGTTGACTATGGGAATCGAACCGGAGTTCTCAAATTCACTGAGCCACCTACCCCATAAATAGTGACTATTAGAAATAAATAAATATATCATCACGCCTTCTACCCATTACTGGGTGTGGCACTCTGCTGAAACAGATCTCGGTAAGTGATATATTTTGCGCGTGAAGTGCGGTTACCAGTCGTCAAATCACGGTCCCCAAAGATGTTAATGGTGGAGGAGCCACAGGGGTAGTTTTTGAAATTATGAAAATTGTTTGTCGCCTGTGCGAATCGAACCAGGGTTCTCAGGATCCACAGGCCGACTTCATACCACTGAGCTAGCCACCCCATTAGTGACTATTAGAAAGAGATAAAATATTCTCAGTACAAACAAACCCTCTTGCTCTCTTTATTCCACACTTTTGACTACTGTCATCAGCTCAACAGTATTAACCTATATTTTTTTGATTTTATGATTACTTATATTTATCTTTAGTGGTTGAAAAAACAAAAAGCTAATATTTTTGCAGCATCTGTATATTTATTTATACTGAGAATGATTTGTTTATAGCCTGTATACAAACTTCTTGTTGTATTCTGTAGTTTGACGTTTGATACATATTAACCTATTAACTTCGTAAAAGTGTCGCTAGATGGCAAACATAAATATGAATAATAAGAATATGGAAAGTGACGTTAGTTTATAAAAACAGCATTTCTCTGTGTAGTAGTACGTCGGCGTGGTACAAGTTCGTTCCTTGACTCTCGTCCTTGACAGTACGACACAGTTCAGGCGCCTTTGCCTTTACAAACCTCGCGTTCGCGTCCGTATGTCTGTATGTGTACCTATATGTCCAAGTAAGCAACAAACAGTTGCTGGTTGGCCTTGATTCGTCAATGCAGTCGTAATTATAAACGACAGTTTCCCAGAAATTAGACAATTTTCACCCTGGGAACCACGACAAAACATACCCTATATATCCTACAATAACTGTTTGATAACTGCTGAACATTCTCACTGTTAAATGTTCCTAATTATTTTACAAAAAAAATATATAAGAACAACTGAATCCTCTACCACTTTTATTACAAGCACACGCGCTTAAGAAGCTAGAGCTAGAGAAATAAAACAATAACAATTTATTTATTTATTTCGATTAATATCTTGTTATCGATCGATAAGACAATGACTACCCTTAATTTTCATTCTATAGGTTACTACCACTATTTCGACATTCTATGGTAACAATAATTTATTCTGCTATTTTTATTTTACTTTTATGAATTTTGCTCTCATTCAAAACAGACAATATTACTAAACTAGAAAAAGGTTTTAAGAATAATATAAAAATACCAAAGTAAATTATTTTCGTCATAAATATATCATCACGTCTTTTACCCATTATTGGATCTGGCACTCTGCCGAAGCAGATCTCGGTAAGTGATATATTTATGCGCGTGAAGTGCGGCTACCAGCCTTAAAATCACGGCCCGCCAAAGAATGCTAGTGGTGGGGGAGCCACAGGGGTAATTTTAAATTGGTGAAAATGTTTTATCGGCTGTGGGGATCGAACCAGAGTTCTTTGGATCCACAGACCGACTTGATACCATTGCGCCATTATCCCATATATATATGGGTATAAAATAATTAATGGGTTCAAATATATCGACTGATTAAATATCGTGTTTTAATTTCGTATTATTCTCGTCAATTCTTTTGTCGTCTAGAGTACAAAACAAGTGCAACTCGACTTATATTTCATATTGTCAAGCGAGCGTGAGAAAAACATAAAATGGAACAAAAATGAAAGTAAAAAATAAAATAAAACAAGCGCAGATAACTACAGGTCATTTTTAAACCAGAAAAACATACAGTGCGTGCGTTTATAAACATACCGTATATATTATTTGTTGATTATCGTTTAAGAGTAGTCGGGTGTTTTTTTCACAAATTTGTATCGATTTAAACAGTAGTACTTAAACAATACATCAATATTTCTGCATATTTTTCACTGTCTTTGCTGAGTAAAATACTTCATATAAAATTAGAAAATTGAGTTCTGTTTGAACCAATTTTCTTTAAATTAATATTACAGCCGAAAATGTTGAAAACAATATGAATTTGTAAAACTTACTGTTGAAGTCTCCAGGGCAGGACTTGCAGCAGCTACCAGGAAGCAGGACCGGATTGTCGCAGGTTAGTTTAGGACACTCATTTTTGATGTTACGGCACTGGACTCGGGCGACAATGCGTCGTTTTTTCTGCACCTACAAAAAATAAAACAATTTTTTCCTGTAATACAGTTTAATAAATAAATAAATAATATATTTGACCTTATAAATATTATATACTTGTTTTTACGTCGTATCTTATATTCCAGGTATTATGAACGATAAAATTGATATCGATCTATCGTAGCAAAAGAATTAATTATTATATTTTAATTATTTTTACACGGAATAAATAGAAAAATATGGAACTATATAAAGTTGATCACGGCAGCTCTGATATGCAAATACTGTGATTAATATATGTAAATTTTTAATTAATTAATTAATTAATTAGCATTATAATAGATCACATATGTAATATATTTTTTATGCATATTTATGCAAGAATTATTAATAATATTTTGCATTAGTTTTATATTAAAAATAAATACATTATTTTTTATCAAAACTGTTGATTTTAAATAATATTTATTTATGTACCAAGGGTTTTCTGGCCCGTGGCATGATTATTAGCACGAAGCGCAAAGCGCCGAGTGCTAATAACATGCTCAGAGTCAAAAACGCTACTTTCACCCGTGGTACATACAATATTTTATGCACAACGAAATAACATTTAATTATATGTTCAAAAGATTAAAATATGTACATAGGTTATATGTCAAAATGACATTTTGCAGAATCAAGTATTCACAATAAATAAAAATTGTCATTTTATTTATGAATCCATAGGAATGATTGTAAATAATAAATAAATATATCATCACGTCTTTTATCCATTATTGGGTGTGGCACTGTGCCGTAGCAGATCTTGGTTAGTAATTTATTTATGCTTGTGAAGTACCGACAAATCATGGCTCCCCCAAAGATGTTAGTAGAGGAGGAGCCACAAGGGTAATTTTAATCTGGTGAAAATTGTTTGTCAGCTGCGGGAATCGAACCAGGGTTCTCAAATCTTCAGATCAACTCCATACCACCACATAATATGTTTGTTGTATTAAAAAAAAATATTATTTAGGTGGCAATTTTAGTTCTAGTTAAAACAATGACAGATAAATTTAAAATAATTATAGCTTTAAATTGAACAGTGTAAAGTTATTAGTGTAGTTGATAAACAAATCAGTATTTCATCATGGCTTTATATAAACCAATTAATTAGATAATTAACGTCTAGGAGAATGATCAATAGCTTATAATTATTCATTGTGTTACGTACACTTATAAGCATGCGCAAATTTGTAATAATAGAGATATGAATGTGGCATGCAGCAAAATTAAACCAAATTCTTTGCATAGCTCAGCAAATGCTACAACGAAATACTAATAGTATACCAGTGCTTACTAAAATGTTACTCACACATTTTAAATTTACAATTTTTTAAAAATAAAACCTAAATATATCATCACATCTTCTACTCATTACTGCCTGTGGCACTCTACTATAGTAGATCGCAGTAAGATATATTTATGCACGTGAAGTGCGGTTACCAGCCGTCAAATCACTGCCCCCAAAGATGTTAGTGCATGAGAAGCTACAGGGGTAATTTTAAATATAAATAAATAAATATATCATTACATCTTTTACATATTACTGTGTGTGGCACTCTGCCGTAGCAGATCTGGGTAAGTGATATAATCATGCGCATGAATTGCGGTTACCAGTCGTCAAATCACTGCCCCCAAAGATGGTAATGAAGTGGGAGGTACAGGGATAGTTTTAAATATAAATAAATAAATATATTATTACATCTTTTACTTACTACTGTGTGTGGCACTCTGCCGTAGCAGATCTCGGTAAGTGATATATTTATGTGCATAAAGTGCTATTACCAGCCGTGAAATCACTGCTCCCAAAGATGTTAATGAAGTGGGAGATACGGGGGGTAATTTTAAATATAAATAAGTAAATATATCATCACGCCTTTTACCCATTACTGGATGTGGCACTCTGCTGCAGCAGCTCTCGATAAGTGATATATTTATGCGCGTGAGGTGCGGTTTCCAGACGTCAAATCATTGCCCCCGAAGATGTTAGGGGAAACCACAGAGGTAATTTTAATGTGATAAAAATTGTTTGTCAGCTGTGGGAATCGAACCCGTGTTCTTAAATCTACAGTCCGATTCAAATTCAGGGATTTTTTTTTGTTGGAAGTCTGGTGACACATGCTTGTAGCTGTCAAGTTCTAATTGTTCGCGATTAGCTATTATGGAATTTAAAGTTTCAAGTTGGCACAACTGCAAACTATATTTGGCAACAGCTAAATTTATTTTATTTGACAGATACAAAGCATTTGTGAACAAAATTTCAAATACTATCTGGTAATCTGCCGAAAGCCGTTAAGGTTAATTTAACTCGAAATTTGATTTACTTTAGTAAATATTTACGTAATGCAAAGAAAAAAAAAAATATTACACCATTTTATTTATCCATTTCTAACGCCCGATTGCATCAATTAATCACGATGATA
This sequence comes from Pterostichus madidus, assembly GCA_911728475.2. Taxonomy (NCBI): domain Eukaryota; kingdom Metazoa; phylum Arthropoda; class Insecta; order Coleoptera; family Carabidae; genus Pterostichus; species Pterostichus madidus. The sequence continues at coordinate 39,939,770 of OU452307.1, read as the reverse complement.
ACTAGGCGAAAAAGTTATATTAGAATAAAAAAAATACATCTAAGAAATGTCAAAAATTATGACAGTTCAATATTTTAAAACGTTATAATGGTGTGGAATTCACTTTCAAAAACAAGCGTAGGGCGACACTCCCTTACTTTCTCATCTTTTAATTCGTTTTCAGTTCTTATATGGAGTGTTTAACTGCAATTGTGTGGAATTTACTTTCAAAAACAAGTGCCGAGTAACACTCCCTTACTTTCTTATCTTTTAATTCGTTTTCAGTTCTTATATGGAGGCTTTAACTGCAATTGTGTGGAATTTACTTTCACATACAAGCGCCGGGCGACACTCCCTTACTTTCTTATCTTTTAATTAGTTTTCAGTTCTTACATACAGTGTTTAACTGCAATTGTGTGGAATTCACTTTCAAAAACAAGCGTAGGGCGACACTGCCTTCCTTTCTCATCTTTTTATTCGTTTTCAGTTCTTACATAGAGTGTTTAACTGCAATTGTGTGGAATTCGCTTTGAAAAACAAGCGCAGGGCGACACTGCCTTCCTTTCTTATCTTATCCTTTTGTTTCAGTTAGTGCATTGTATGAAATTTTCTTTCAAATACAAGTGCAAGCAATCGCTTTCATCTTTTCTAATCTTTGTAGATTCGTTATTAGATTCGTTATTAGAGGAGTAAGAGTGAGTAATTTGAGATGTTTTACGCATATGTACGTCGAAGAAAGATAAATGGAAATGAAAAGGAGTGATTGGATAGATATGATTGAAGGTTTGTTGTGTGATGAATGATTTCGAGTGTAATAAATAAATAAGTTTATATGGAGTGATCTATGAATGTGGTTAAAGTGAGGGTGGTGTGTTTGGATGAGAATGTTTAACGAGGACAGATTATTTGATGAATTTAATTAGCGAATGTTTTATGAATTTAATAGGATATATGTATGTATAATTTCTATGGTATGCATTAAACTAATAATTATTTGTTATAAATATTGTTTTACCATTACATTTTAATGCAGATATTAATTAATTATAACATAAAAATAAGAAAATATGTAAAAATGTGGTGTCAGCCATCTTGTTCATTGTTTACTTTTAACATCCTGTTAACTAACAACATAGTTAACATTGCTTTATGTAACCGGACCTTAGCGTAAATTTTTCTCTATAAGACAGTAGCAATAAGTAAAAGTTCTCACAAACTTATATAAAAATAATATGATTAGGTTTGAGTTAATCAGTTTCCACTTTAAACTACTGTCATTGAGATTAAGTTCCTGTTGTGCAGAGTAACAAATAAATATATAAGATAATAATGGAGGGAATGCCTGTTGGGTATTTTAATGTGGTTGGTCTTATTAATTCAAATAAGACTGTAAAAGATTCTTGGAGATGTATAAGGTAATATTTTGAAAGAAATTAAAAATAGTAATCATTTATACTTTGATAACCTTGTAATACTTATTTATTGATACAAGAACATCTCCAATCGGGGATCCGCAGAATTTCATATTATTTGTTTGATTAAATTCATGTTTCAGGAAAATCCAAGACTGTTTATTTATTCAACTTAATACTTAATTCATTACCTAACTTTTTCCTACATTTCTCGTTATAATCTCCTTCTAATACATTTTTCTTTCTTAATTTAGAATCGATGTGTTTTTGTTTCAAATTCTAATGAACTTTTTCTAAAAATTGTGACGGTCTGATAGAATAAAAATTTGCTGAATTTTGTAATCTTCTTTCCAACCGTTTTTGAAAAATTCAATCAATATTTTTAATGGAATAGACGGCTCAGTGGTATCGAGTCGGCTTGTGGATCCTGAGAACTCTGGTTCGATCCCTATAGCCGACAAACATTTTCACCAAATTAAAATTATCCCTGTGGCTCCCTCACCACTAACATCTTTAGGGGGGCCGTGATTTGAAGGCTGGTAACCGCATAAATATATCACTTAGCGAGATCTGCTTCTGCAGAATGCCACACCTAGTAATGAGTAAAAAGCGTGATGATGACATATTTTTTGAGCCTCACTTCCCGATAATTACGATATTCAGCTATTTTCACCTTAAAACAATTTAATTATTATTTGCTAATGTAGTTGCATATTTTTTAGAGCCGTATAAAGTTACAATAGATTTTCTCCATCTCTTGATATATTCTCGATCCTCGCCGCTATCTTGCTGTTACCTACGTGCGATTATCATGCATATATTCAGTATTATTCGGTTGGTAATACCGTAAGAATTACGATAAATCACTAGAAACATCCGAGCGTACAATGTCGCCAGCTATGCATCAATTATTATACTCTGCGCAACAATGGCATTATATTCACACCTCTGTACCATCCCAAGGTCAATGACCTCCGTCGAGGTGTGGCACACCCACACCTCGCCACTTGGTGCATGCGCCCGTGCACTGCCAGCCACAGTGGATAGGTTATGGCAAGACAAGAATATACCCTTAGCTGAATCTAAATTTCGCACAAAAATTAAAAAATATATATATCATCCCGCCTTATATCCATTACTGGGTATGGCGCTCTGCCGTGGCAGATCTGGGTAAATGATATATTTATGCGCGTAAAATACGATTACCAGCCGTCAAATCACTGCTTCAAATATGTTAATGCAGGGGAACCGACAGGGGTAATTCTAATGCAATAAAAATTGTTTGTAAGGTGTCGAAATCGAACCCAGGTACTCATATCTACAATCCACTGAGCCACCTACCCCATAACGGGGTAGATAGCTGTCTGAGTGGTTTGAATCCCATTATAAGCTGCTGTTGTGCAGAGTAACAAATACATACATACAGGATGTTAAAAAAGTTCCGGGACGGTGAAATATCTCGAGAAATACACATCGAATCAAGAAACCAAAAAACAAGTGTTTCATATTTTGCAAAAAAAAGCATTGTGGCTACTTGTGATTATGTTGATTTTTTTATTTGATTCAATGTTTATTTCTTGTGATATTACACCGTTTTTTACTTTTCTTACAGAATCATGTCAAAACTTATTTTTGCGTTTAGAGCGCCATCTATTCCGAATTGGAAAAAAAGTTTCAGATAAAATTAACTTATTTTTTTTCGCAGAATACGAATATGTAATAAAAAATGGGGGTTCCCATTTAAGGTTTCAACGTTGCCCCCCGCCCCATCCCCTGGGGATGTGGGTTGGGGTTTGTGTTTGGTGTGCTTAGATAGGTTTTTGCAAAATATGAAACACGTGTTTTTTGGTTTCTTGATTCGATGTGTTTTTCTCGAGATATTTCACCGTCCCGGAACTTTTTTAACACCGTGTATATCTACATGGGATGGCTAGCTCAGTGGTATGAAGTCGGCCTATGGATCCTGAGAACCATGGTTCGATTCCCACATGCGACAAACAATTTTCATAATTTCAAAAGCTACCCCTGTGGCTCCTCCACCACTGACATCTGTGGAGGCCGTGATTTGATGACTGGTACCGCACTTCACGCGCAAAATATATCACTTACCGAGATCTGCTTCGGCAGAGTGCCACACCCAGTAATGGGTAGAAGGCGTGATATATTTATTTATTTATATTTATTTACATATATCTACAGTCGGAATTGGATTAAAACTTGGGTTTAAATGATTTCGTCATAAGTTAGTTAGTCATTCGATATTTATTATCTTATGTTTAGGTTATAATTTGTCTTAACATCGTTTTTTTATAATTTCAAAATTTTCACTGATAATTTTGAGAGCATTACAATTATTTTATTTTTCTTTCATCATAACAGTGTTATCAATTAATATTTTAGTACTGTATTAGACAAATTATAACTAAAACAAAATTTGATAATCCGCAGTAAAAAATATTTTTTCTGAGAATCTTTTCAGGTTTTGTTTATCTATTTTCTGATGCAAGTTCAATATTTTTCCGGTTCAATTGAATTGAATGTTAACTCCGAGGTTTGTCCGTCTGTATCCGGTACGAAGTAATTAGTAATTCTAATTAGCTATTTTAGTAATTAGTACTTTTATTTATTAATGTAAATTTAAACTGATTGTTGAATGAGTAAGCGGATTTAAAGTATGATTTAACAAAGGTCAGTTTTGTGTTATACAATTATTTTACTCTAAATTATTAGTAAAGTAATGAAACTGAACTTAAGTAATAAGTAATACATGCAATAAAATATATTTCAACCAGTTGTAACTTATAACAGCATAGATAATTGTATTTTAAATTTATTTAATTAATTATTGCTAATTAGTTTGATATTTATGAAACATAAATGACAGTATTTCAGATTTATTAGTAATACTACACATATCCGGCAGTACAGTGGTGTGGTTAACGTTACAGCATTCGAATCTGGAGTTCCCGAGTGCGAATCTCAATCAAGCAAAAAATATATGAACTGCCACACTGTGGCTCGATTAATCTGAACCCTGTACTGTAATTCGGATTAAGTTCCTGTTGTACAGATTAGTATAAATAAATAAATAAATATATCACCACGCCTTCTACCCATTACTGGGTGTGGCACTCTGCCGAAGCAGATCTCGGTAAGTGATATATTTTTGCGCGTGAAGTGCTGTTACCAGCCGTCAAATCACGGCCCCCAAAGATGTTAGTGGAGGGGGAGCCACAGGAGTAGTATTAATGTGGTGAAAATGTTTGTCGCCAGTGGGAATCGAACCAGGGTTCTCAGGATCCACAGGCCGACACGATAACCACTGTGTCACCTACTCCATTATTATTATTATCAGAAATAGATCTATATAAATCCTAGGGCGCTTAGATCGAATGGAGATAGTTTTTTGTTCGTACTTTATTTGCTGTGGCATAGTGCCACACCCAGTAATGAGCACATTTTTTTTATTTTTTGGGCATGCAATGATTGACGGTAAAATATAGCATTTAGCGTGATCTGCAACTGCAGAGCTTTGGTTAAAGTAGTCATATTTAAAAATAAATAATAAGTTGTAAAGATACATTTATTTAAAATTGTACTTACTTTGATACACTCGCATTTGATGCAGTACATAACCCCAAAAGGTGGGCCAAGGTCTGCAAACCATGAACTTCCGATTTCCTTGATTTGTTTCCCGAATGTACATTCTGTAACAAAAGTCACACATTATATAACCACGCTTCAAACTGTCAGATTTCTAAATACAAATTGTTCAAAAAAATGCGAAACAGAAATTTAACATAATATTTAAAAGTGAGAATTTTGGTCTTTCTGTACATTTTAGAGCAAAAGTACAAGAATAAGAAATTGTTTAACATTAAATGCTACATTTAAAAAGTTTAAATTTGTTATACTTGCATGTCTGTAGTACTAAATATGTTAAAAATAAAATGTTGCTTTTTGTCAACAATCAAATAGCCATGAAAATAAAACAAAAAACTATTTTTTGACAGTTCAGTCAAGAATTCCTTATCTTAATTGTTGAGCTGAACTGTCAAAATGAGATTTTGTTTAATTTGTTTTTTATTTTCATGGCTATCTGTAGACAAAAATTTAACATTTTACTTTGCAAATATCTAGTACTACAAACATGTTAGTAGAACAAAGTTAAACTTTTTAAACATAAAATTAAATTTTAAACATTTTTTCATTCTTATACTTTTGCTTTAAAATGTAGAGGAGACCCAATTTACGATCATTTTAAAAATCCCGAGTTCCGCGTTTTTGTGCACCTCCTGTATAAAATGCTCTAACTAAAAATTGCTTATTCAGTTCACTGAATAGCTTTCCTACCAACGATTTCAATCTGGAATAAGAGTTAGTAAACTCATATTTTTGCTTGCTATACCCTTCAAGTATATTTTGTAATTTAATTACTATAAAAAAGAAAATAAAAACCATATCAAACTGATAGTGAAATATGTGTCAGGCGAGCACACGTTCAACGTGCCTATCAACTTATTCCTGCTGTAAATATTCTTGAGAGGTGTGAATTTTTGGCTGGAGTTCAATGTCAAACATCGTCAGATAGTGTGCTGTGAGCTATCTCTGTCCTTGTTCATTACACCGAAAATTATGATTTTTCAAATCGTTCTTTTCACCTTGTCTTTGCCGTTAACTGATGTTACCTATTAGTTCATGTCTCATTAAAGATTTTCACTTTACTGCATTCTTCATGTAATTAATCTTCGACAAACGTACATACAACCTTCTAACGTATCCTTCCATTTCTTCCTAAAGAACTTAGGGATTCTACAGGTCGTCCACGCAATCTTTCACCCTCAATTGCACCAATCTTTCATCCGACAAACTTTCAGCAAGACCTGTTACGTTTTTTCATAAAGGTACATGGGGTACGAACCCAGGGCCCCCGGCTTGATGAGGGCCTCAAAATGCCGAGGTCCTCGTTTACACGGAAAATAAAGGAGCTCAACTTTTAATGCAATTTTTCTAAAGATTGCCGTTAAGATTTTTAAATTTAAATGTAAATCGAATACAAGATGAGATTTCTAAATTCTTTTTAAACAGTGATAAAAATTTCTTACAAAAAATATATCATCACGCCTTTTACCCATTACTGGGTGTGGCACTCTGCCGAAGCAAATCTCGGTAAGTGATACATTTATGCGCGTGAAGTGCGATTACCAGCCGTCAAATCACGGTCCTCAAAGATGTTAGTGGTGGGCGAGCCACAGGGGTAATTTTAAATTGGTGAAAATGTTTGTCGGCTGTGGGGATCGAACCAGGATTCTTAGGATATGTAGGCCGACTTCATACCACTGAGCCATTACCCCATAAAAACAAATATTACAATTAGTTTAAAGTATTTAAAAGAACTTAGGACATAATAGAAGATTTTGCACAACAGAAATCCCGGAAGAAATTTATCATCATTAACATAAGTCAAATTCTCAAAATACGAGTAGTAATCACTTCACTTATATTTTATTTGTATAAAGCTAATCATAATAACCAATAAAGTCACTAAATAAAAGTACTGACTGATATTTTCATTCACATTTCTTTTTACTTTCTAAAAGGAACCCAAACTCTGTGTGCCCAAGGGTCCTTGTATGACTTAAGATGGCCCTACGCATGACACTAATATATACCTATTCTTTTAAGATAATTCTTGTTGCGTTTTCTTCACTAAACATTTCTATCCTCTCACACTGTTTCATCAACATTCATAATTCCTTTCATACAATGTTCTTTCATCTTTCATTCACGCAACAAATCTTTACCATCACGGAAGTACAGTAGTATGGGTAGTATTACGGAATTCAAATTCGAAAATCCCGAGTTCGAATATCATCCTGTGGATTAATGAATCCAGGCCCTATACTGTAATTAGGATTAAGTTCCTGTTGTACTGACTACCAGAAATAAATAAATAAATAAATCATGATGTAGTCTTGTACCAACATTGTCTTCAATCAATAAATAGGGTAAAACCATGAATTGGTGTTTAACAAATTGTGATAAAAACAGTGTAGATTGTTCGTCTTGTATAAGTGTTGGTGTGATACGCATCGAGTTATCTCAGTTGCAGTGAGGCAGTGGCAACCAAACTGGTTTGATTTTTTCCCAGATGCGTCTGAAATGGTAGTCGTGGTTGCTTTGCCAGTTACAACTAGATATGAGGCCTGCAACTGCATCGCTTCGCCAACAGACCACATATGTCGATATATGAGATATTCGACTCACTTTATACACTCATTATACGAGTACGCACTATTAACAGTACGAGTTAGAAATGTACAAGAGAACTAATATCGAAAGACATCACACAAAAGTTTCTTCCATATCTTTTCAAGACGACCCATCGTACGTTTGAGACAATCACAAGAGAAGATATAATTTTAGTCTCAACCACAGAGAAAATACATACATACAACTAAATGTATTCAAATGGCAGCGTTTTATCAATGAAATTTGTGGGGTAGGTGGCTCAGTGTGGATTTGAGAGAATTCGGGTTCGATTCCCAGAGCTGACAAACAATTTTCACTATTTTAAAACTACTCCTGTGGCACCCACTCCAATAACATCCTTGAGTGCCGTGATTTGACGGCTAGTAACCGCATTTCACGCACAATATATATATATATATATATATATATATATATATATATATATATATATATATATATATATATATATATATATATATATATATATATATATAAGAACGGTTATTTTCAAATCTCCTCCCAAAAAAATAGTTCATTTTGTACGTGGCGCAGTGATCGCAAGCCCAAACAGCTGTTTTTTACGTCACAAAACGTCACATTGTCACGTGAGTACTCCTCGATGGCCTCTGTAGGTGGCTCAGTGGTATCGAATCGCCTTGTGGATTTGAGAATCTCGGTTCGATTCCAACCGCCGACAAACAATTTTCACCACATACAAATTACCCCTGTGGCTTCTTTGGGGGGGTCTTAATTTAACGACTAGTAACCACACTTCACGCGCATAAATCTCTGTCGACAACATACATAAGATGAAGTCAACGATATCAATAATTTTAATCCAACATTAAAATAGAATAATTTAAGAATCTGCCTAGAGCAGATCAGCAATTGCAGATGTGATGTCATTTGATCCCATGGTGAATATATTGCTTGCTCTATTTACGGAGTATATATAATATGGGCATCATATTCGCTGGGTGGTCCTGATGGCTATGAGAGCTCCCCGGCGTCGTTATAGCAACACAACATACAGAACTTGTTTCACTTGCCTTGCAAACTGAAGTGCGATCGTTCCTTGTTGCTTTTGTTTCCCCAACAACATTTTGTTTTTTGGAATTTAAATATCAAATGTCTGCAATTTTCCTCGAGAAATTTCTGCTTATTTACCTACAGGGTCGAACACATATTTCAAAATTAATCACTGCAAGAACATCTGCGGAATATGCCCACCCTGTGTCATACTAACATCTCATTCAGATCTGTTCAGCTTTATCTGTTACTCTGCACAACAGGAACTTAGTTAAAACTGCACTCATGGTGGCAAACAATACTAAATACTTGAAAAATAAATAAAAATAAAATAAAATAAATATATCATCACGCCATCTACCCATTACTGGATGTTCCACTCTGCCGAAGCAGATCTCGATAAGTGATATATTTTGCGCGTGAAGTGCGGTTATCAGTCGTCAAATTACGGCCCCCAAAGATGTTAGTGGTGGAGGAGCCACAGGGGTAGTTTTTGAAATTATGAAAATTGTTTGTCGCTTGTGGAAATCGAACCAAGGTTCTCAGGATCCACAGGCCGACTTCATACCACTGAGCTAACCACCCCATAGTAAATACTATATAAAATAAACTAAATATATCATCACGCCTTCTACCCATTGCTGGGTGTGGCACTCTGCCGAAGCAGATCTCGATAAATGATATATTTTGCGCGTGAAGTTCTGTTACCAGTCGTCAAATTACGGCCCCCAAAGATGTTAGTGGTGGAGGAGCCACAGGGGTAGTTTTTGAAATTATGAAAATTGTTTGTCGCTTGTGGAAATCGAACCAAGGTTCTCAGGATCCACAGGCCGACTTCATACCACTGAGCTAGCCACCCCATAATAATAAAAATTAATGATAATAGAACTAGTAATTACAATAAATTAAAAAATAAATAAATACATCATCACGCCTGCTATATTACTAGGTGTGATATTCTGCCGTAGCAGATCTCGATAAGTGATATATTTTACGCGTGTAGTGTGGTTACCAGCCGTCAAATCGCAGCCCCCAAAGATGTTAATGGAGGAGGAGCCCCAGGGGTAGTTTTAATTAACTTTTAGCCTCATATGATTTGTTAATCTTGGCTTTCGTCTCTGTTGCCAACTTCAGATTGGGCCAAAAAAAGCACTTTTACAACCTTGATACGTAAATAATAATTATTTCATTGCTTCGTTGCAAATTTGAAGAAAAATCTAAAAAACTTGCGATTTTTTTGTCCTTTTACCGGAAATAAATGACTGTAGTATAAAATCTACTGGATATATTTAATTTCTGTTGGCACTAATGGATTTCTCGTATTTTTATTTATAAGAAAAAGTATTTTTTATCACATTTTCTTTGCGGATTATAGTTTTATGATGAAAAATCTGAAATGTAAGAAGCCATTTTTAAGTCAAACTTATTTTTTTCTCAAAAATGCTACATTCATCTCCTTGGAACGAGGAATTCAAATTTTAAAACCGCACATTCGTATCTCATTTAGTTTTCAAGATATTGACGTTTGAAAATTGTAAATTTTTTACCGTTATTCCTCTGTAACTCAAAATTTATCAAAGTTATCAAACTGGGGACTTCATCGTTGGATTCTACGCAAAAAGTTACACAAGTATGCAAAATTACAGAATTTTTTCTCTACAGATACAAATTTTAAAGCAATAAGTCTGAAAATGGCCTAAAATTGAAAAAACACCAAGGGGTACCCCTTCAAAAATTTCAGGAAAAATAAATGTGAAATATAATACTTTTTTCTTTTTATCCCCCCTATTTCGGACCCGTAGATTACGTAAAAATTATGTAAAGTGGCGTCCGAGGCTTAGTTTTTAAAATATCGACGATTTAAAATATCAGCTTTTGGGCCGCCCAACATACTCGCCACTCTATCTTACAAACTATAAGAGATATTACAAATCTGACTTCAAAAGTGAATTTATCATGATTTAATTAGTAAGTATGGGTATTTTTATGATCTGATCTTGAAAAATAAATATTTTATATCAAATTTTCAAAATATATCTAGATCAAGAAAATTGCTTATTTTCAGGAGCCTATAACTTAAAAACTACAAAAGGTAATTAAAATCGGTTTGGACGGCTGAATTCAGCGCACTTTAGTTAGTAAACTATGTAAATTTTACTGTGTTTACTTTATAAATACAAATTTAGGAAGTAATTGGCGAAACATGTGCAAACATCGTGAAAATCTCATTTTCCGGGTAGCATAATATCTGTAAACCTAATTTCTGACTACATTAACAGCAATATAAATCCCATAAAACCCATACACAGTCGCCATGAACTCAAATTATTCCCAAGGGGCCCATAAAACTATTACTCGAATAATGTAACATGATTTTCGTTACGTTCCTTAGTATAGGCCTATTCCATTTGCCATTTGGATCAGATCTATCTTACATTTACTGATCCAGATCATTTATTTATTTCGCTGGATTAATTCGCTGACTTTATTTTCAGTACTAGAATTACTTATACTAATTTACTTTGAAGTAATTCACCCCAATAAGTGCATCAGTTTGCTTAATTCAGTTCATTTAGTCATGTGTAGAATTTATCTGAACTGATTTAAATGAACCAAATGGTAAGTGGAATACAGTTTATATAATAGACTATTAGTAACGTAGACAACCAAAAAGTATACGAAGAAGAGTTCTAGACCCTCGTTCAAATTTAATTTCTTATTTTTCTTGTAATATCAGTTAAGGACATATTATCGAATGTAATTCGCGATACACAAGCACCATGTAAGGCCTATCAAGTTTTTACACCATATGATTGTTTTCTCGTATTTAAATTTATCACATTTATGGCAATAACAACCAGCATTTTATAGGTTAACCCAGACACGCCATCTTTGGAGTAATTACACAACAGACAATCGACATGCAGTTGTCATTTGTTCAAGCACTTTATTGGAAAATAACTTGATTTAAAAATAAACACATAGTTCATTAATTTTAAAATATATGACAACCAATTTCAAATCAACAAACACATTAATGCTTACAATAACAATATCATAAATATTAATGTTTGTCTACAATTAAACTTAGAACATCGTATATTTTTTGCTGTCAAGGGTTACTGGAATATTTTAGAGAAAAATGTTTAAAATAAAAGTTGTAGATAATCTAGTGCTCTGTAATTTTTATTTGAAACTTTTTTCTCTAAAATAATTTAGAAACGATGGACAGAAGAAAATATGTGAAGTAAAATAGTTAGTTGGAGTAATAATGAACATATGTAAAGGACATGTGCATATGTATATATATATCTACGTCATCTACGTACAATGTTAGGTTAGGTTGTGTTCTAGTTTGCCCTTGACATTCTCGCACCAGCATTGCACATGCGCCTGCGGATGCACTGATGAGACGCTGTTTTGTTTCTCATTATGACGTGAATGGGGCAATTGTTTTTATACATTTCTACAGCTTACATTCATGTATTTATTACAGCGATTTATACACGATAAATTGCATTGGAATCATTGTACGGCGGATCTGCAATCGCAGAGCTTACTTTAAATCTCTTGCAACTATTTTTGAAACTAAATATTGGCCCACGAAAACTGTGTCATAGAATAACATTATTTGTTAGCATGGTTCCCCTGATTTTTTAATATTTATTTATTTTTTTACAATACTTGTACTGTAAGTTATCTATTAATGACAAAATTTAAACACAGTAAGTGCAACTTTTATTGCACAGTTGGTTTCCATGGTTATATGGACTTTAATAATTACTTACTGTCCTCAGTGAACTGTAAGTAAATATTATATATCAAGGTCCTGTTTACCTTGATAATAATTTAACAGCTGTCAATTTTAAAACCTATTTTTCTTTTCCTTCTAGTTGTGCAAGTATTGTAAAACATAGCTTACTAATCTCGCACTGTAAGTGATTCTTTTAGGTCGCGAATGTTTAGGAAATCTGGACCCTTCGAGCCTCAAACTACATTCTTGACCTAAAAACTGTCACTTACAGTTCATGGTACGTAATATACTATGTGTAAATTAAAATAGAAAATTATTCAAAAATTTTAATTCCATTATTGAAAAATAGTTCCAACTAAATTATTATTCCAGTTGAATTTCATAATTTTGTAGAAAATATTCCATATTCTATTTTGCCTATTTGAAGAATTTTTATCTATAATTATTTATATGGGATGGCTAGCTCAGTGGTATGAAGTCGGCCTGTGGATCCTGAGAACCCTGGTGCGATTCCTACAGGCGACAAACAATTTTCATAATTTCAAAAGCTACCCCTGTGGCTCCTCCACCACTAACATCTTTTGGGGCCGTGATTTGACGAATGGTAAGCGCACTTCACGCGCAAAATATATCACTTACCGAGATCTGCTTCGGCAGAGTGCCACACTCAGTAATGAGTAGAAGGCGTGATGATATATTTATTTATTTATTTATGTATAAAAATACTCTACCGAAGCAGATCTCGGTAAGTGATATATTTATGCGCGTGAAGTGCGGTTACCAGTCGTCAAATCACGGCCCACAAAGATGTTAGTGGTGGGCGAGCCACAGAGATAATTTTTTAAATTGGTAAAAATGTTTGTCGGCTGTGGGAATCGAACCAGGGTTCTTAGGATCCACAGGCCGACACGTTACCACTGTGCCATTACCCCATTATAAATATATATGACGGAAAATATATGGTGCTGAAATATTCAAGATCTTCCGGACACCAAATTTGTACATTCCAAATTAATAATCGCCTTGACATAATTTCAATCAGAAAAAAATCATTCTTCCAAATATGTGATCGCAGTTGGCGCCAGGCCCTTCAATGCCAGACAATTTTAAAATTTTATAAAATAATTTACAAGTGTAGCAAGATAAATGTTAATAGTACAGTCCTGTACGTGACACAGGGCCGCTCCTTCAAGGAACAAACAATTACCCGTTGTAAAAATGTATAATGACAAAGGCTGTACTGAAAAAAATGTACTTATTGTTTTCAGTTTGTCGTGTCTAAATTATACTACTGGAGAGGTCATTATTACATACTATTGTACTTTGTAAACATGACTTTTGCATTACAAATACATATTTTTTTTGTTGTGATATCTATACGAGGAAAATTTATTTTCACGAGAATGGGAACTTGTAGTTTCGAAGATAAAACAATTGTCATATAATTTGTATTTTTTTTTTTTGTAAGCTACTGTTATTTGGATTAATTTCCTGTTGTGCAAAGTACCAAATAATACATTACAAAAAGTTAACTTTTTCGTACCCCAGTTTGTCCATAAAGTTAATTTGTAAATAAAATAAATAAATATAAATATTTCATCACGCCTTCTACTCATTACTGGGTGTGGATCTCTGCCGTAGCAGATCTCGGTGTTATATTTATGCGCGTACTTGCCGTCAAATCACGGCTCCCAAATATAAATATAATAAATGTATCATCACGCATTTTTTACCCATGGCTGGATGTGACATTCTGCCGGAGCAGATCTCGGTAAGTGATATATTTATGCGCGTGATGTGCGGTTACCAGTCGTCAAATCACGGCCCGCAAAGATGTTAGTGGAGAAAGAGCCACAGGGTTAGTTTTAAAGTGCTAAAAATTGTTTGACGGCTGTGGGAATCGAACCCGAATTCTCAAATTTACAGACCGACTCAATACCACTGAAGTTCACTTATTTTATGATATATTGCTGTAAAACAGTTTTTATTTATTTATTTGTTGCTCTGCACAACAGGAACTTAAGCTCAATTACAGTGGCTTATACTGGTATTCGAACCATTTAGACACAGTCGTATTTTTGTATATAAGTCAATGAGATTTGATTCCGCGAACTTTTGCTTAGAAGACAAAAATTATATTAAATCTTAAATGTCCATAAAGTGAGATTACCAGCCGTTAAATTACAACTTCCAAAGTTATTATTGGCCAAAAAACTGCAGAAGTAATTTGTGAAAATGATTTTAAACCCAGAATCCAAAAAATACGACTTTATTAAATTTGTTCGAATTTCACTATGAGCTACTATAATTTGGATCAAATTCCTGTTGTACAGAGTAACTATGAAAATTAGTTAACAGTTATGGTTGAATGTATAGCACATTCGCTTAAGGTAGTACTAGCGTTAATTTTTTTTTTGCAGATTGGAATGAAATTTGGCGCACGTAAACATTGGATAGTCATACGCATCCTGTTAAAATATGAAACACATTCATCGTCTGTGAACAAATATATTCGCTTGTAAAGTTGAGTTCTTATACATGGGGCTTATGGCGATCATCACTCAGAATCGCACATATTTAGTTTGTGTACCTCTAAAATTTTGCAGTTTCATTTGAAAAACTAGTACGATGTTCTAGAACTATCCATGTATATTGTATCAGAAGGAGAAAGTTTTTTATCGTTTAGTAATGGATATATAGCTATGCAAAGCCTTGTTTTTAACGAAAAATTAAGAATCCCAATTTATAATGGCAACACCACACGGTGGTATGGTATTTGAAAATTCACTAGACCAACAACCTGTTAACAATTCATGATATTCAAACCATAATAGGTATAAAACACTTATTTCATTCAATTTTTATATTTTTTTGAGCGTAAGTTTCGCCACTCGACAACCGATGGCGCCACACTAGTACTACCTTAAGAACACAGAAATATATTAATAAAAAGTATTTCACTACAAGATACTGTAATTAGGATTAAGTTCCTGTTATGCAGAGTAACAAATAAATAAAAAATAAATAATATAAAATGAATGACGTACGTCTATGGAGGCCACGCCCCTATGATAGGGTTGACGCATGCGCTAGTGTTTTGCATTGAATGAACGCAATGCGTGATATTCCATCTCTTCCTATCATACAGCGATAAATAACATCGTTCTCTCTTCGATTCTTCCCGCCCTTTGTTTGTGGGAAGCCGACATACAGCTTATCTGATAGATCTTGTGGGATTTTTAACGCGCGCTTGTGGAATGCAGGTCCGTACTCATACATATTTCACCCAATGAGTGATGTCAATTTTCAAGTCAAGCCATCTGTGACTTCCAAGCAAAAAACAATGGACGAGTTGGCATGCGCAAATTCATAACACTCTTCAATCAGGACAATTAAATCGCGCTCATTTGTGAGCAGAAATATACGATGATGTCATTTCAGATACATTTGTTGATAGGCGCACGCAGTGAAGAGATACAAGTTTATTTATTACACGGGAGATGGCAAAATAGTTATTTGTTTCATTAGGACTAGAATGGGGTAATGGCACAGTGGTTATCGTGTCGGCCTGTGGATCCAAAGAACCCTGGTTCGATCCCCACAGCCGACAAAACATTTTCACCAATTTAAAATTACCTCTGTGGCTCCCTCACCACTAACATCTTTGGGGGCCGTGATTTGACGACTTGTAACCGCACTTCACGCGCAAAATATATCACTTATCGAGATCTGCTTCGGCAGAGTGAAACGCCCAGTAATGGGTAGAAGGCGTGATGATATATTTATTTATTTTATTTTTACTTTCTTATACGTAGTATAATCGTGAAAAAAATCGTTGACGAGATTTTCGCGGAAATACATGTTTTGAGGTCCACTGAATCTGTTTTGATCATTTTCTCAATGATGTCTGTGTGTGTGGATGGATGGATGGATGGATGGATATGTGTCCGGTCGTGCAATATCTCATGAACGAGATAAGATTTGTTAACGAAACTTGATAATTATAAGTTTCATGAAAATACGAAGAGCTGAGTTGATTTTGAATGAAATTGAAAAACCGGAAGAGGAAGTTTACTGGACACACAAAACAATAAATTCCATTTATTTCAAAAATGGAATCAGTTACGAAAAAAAGTTTCAAATAAAAGATGTTAGCAAAAATATTTGGAACATAAAATGTTATTTGCAATTTTCCTGTATATGCGTCTAATTTTGAGAAAAACTAATTTATATATTTAATAATATATTTCAATAATCATAGTAGCAATAGAAACAAAAAACAAAAACATGCTTAACATTTATATGTCAAATAATAATTGTCAAACGCAAGAGGCAAGTCATAAGTGTTCAATTCAGCGTTTTTAGTATGAAATATGCTGTGTATAAGCAAGTCGTGTGGTGACCACACCAGATTTTTTTTATAAGTACAATGAGCATTTTAATATTGAAAATTTAGAACCATCAAAATGGGTGTTTTTTGTAAATGTAAACCTTATTTTGAATGATGCAAGTACAAATAAAAATCAGTTTTGACAGTTTTCAGCGATAGTGGTGTAATCGTCTTCTTTCCGTGTGAGAAAAGAATAAATTTGAAGACTTTAGAAGTCTGGCCAAGCTCGCAATGTTAATTACACTTATTAATGTAAATATAATACACATCTGACCACTCACTAAATGCGTTCGAAGACGAACCAAGTACCAAGTGACGCTATTTAAAACGATGCGAACAAATCTAGTAATTAGCAAAGTAATTAATCACTTAACGAGATAATAATTATGAGTAATGTGTCAATGACACGACAACAAGCCATCGCATGTGCCTTGGAACGTTGTAGTTTAAACAAGTGAACAGCGAAAAAATTGACAACGACAAAACGGACAAAACACTCGCGGCTTTGACATTTATTGTCTAACGGTTTATTCGTGAATTTTATTCTGCGTTTACACATCTACATATATGCCATTTTACTTTCTTAAAAATTCTAATTTATGGGGTTGATAGTTCAGTGATATCAAGTCGGCCTGTAGATCCTAAGAATCTCGGTTCGATTTCCACAAGCGACAATTTTCACCACATTAAATTACCCCTTTGGCTCCCCCTTCACTAACATCTTTGGCGGCCGTGATTTGACAGTTGGAAACCGCACTTCACGCGCATAAATATATCATTTTCTGAGATCTACTCGGGTAAAGTGCCACACCCAGTAATGGGTAAAGACGTGATGATATATTTATATTTATTTATTTATTTTATAAAATGTGGTAATGGCTCAGTAGTATCAAGTCGGCCTGTGGATCCTGAGAACCCTGGTTCGATCCCCACAGCCGACAAACATTTTCACCAAATTAAAATTATCCCAGTGGCTTCTTCTCCACTAATATCTTTGGCGGCCGTGATTTGACAGTCGGTAACCGCACTTCACGCGCATAAATATATCATTTACCGAGATCTGATCCGGTAGAGTACCATATCCAGTAATGGGTAAAAGGCGTGATGATATATTTATATTTATTTATTTATTTTACAAAATGGGGTAATGGCTCAGTAGTATCAAGTCGGCCTGTGGATCCTGTGAACCCTGGTTCGATCCCCACAGCCGATAAACATTTTCACCAAATTAAAATTACCCCTGTGGCTCCACCACCACTAATATCTTTGGGGGCCGTGATTTGATGGCTAGTAACCGCACTTCACGCGCATAAATATATCATTTACCGAGATCTGATCCGGTAGAGTACCACACCCAGTAATGGGTAAAAGGCGTGATGATATATTTATATTTATTTTATAAAAAATAAGTATTTGAAATTTATATTTATTTATTCTACTCTGTACAACAGGAACTTAATCTCAATTACAGTACTGGGATCAAATTCACAGAGTCGCAGTGTGATAGTTCATATATATTTAGCTTGAGCAGGATTCGAACTCGTGATCTCTGCCGTAAATAAGGGCCAGTTTTGTTCGGTGTACCTGTATTTAGTTTCGCGAGTGTTTAATTTGAATCATTTGTTTGAAAAACAATTTAGAAACAGTTGACAGATGAAAAATAAAGTTAATCTGGCTGTAATGTTTTGAATTTACTGTAAATTGCCTTCTTTATTCAGGTGTAAGGGTGAGAAATTTACAATGACAGTTCCAATTTTTATACCTGCTCAGTTTTGGTTTGTTGTTCAAAAATCTGTAAAGAGATTTTCAAAAATTCTTTCGGAACATAAAGGAATTTTAAACGGTCGAAAGCAGACCTGTTCCCTGTGTATGTAAGGCCCCGCTAACAAATTCTTTTTATTCGATTTTCTTTTTTTATTTTGTCGCGTCGTTCGACTACAAATCCGGTGCATACACCGTGCATTCTGTACACGAGACTTCAAAAATATTGCCGACATATTATACCTTTATGGGGTAATGGCTCAGTGGTATCAAGTCGGCCTGTGGATCCTAAGAACCCTGGTTCGATCCCCATAGTTGTTAAACATTTTCATCAATTTAAAATTACCCCTGTGGCTCTCCCAATACTAACATCTTTGGGGGCCGTGATTTGAGGGTAAGCGCACTTCACGCGCATAAATATATAACTTACCGATATCTACTTCGGCAGAATGCCACACCCAGTAATGGGTGAAAGGCGTGATGATATATGTATTTATTTAATTTATATTTTACCTTCTGTTAGATATTTCTTCTAGAAGGTACCGATTTATTTCCTAAACCGAAGACAATAGATAAAAAGGTTCTAACTCTTTCTGCACGAGGTATACATTAATTGTTTGTATACAAAGGGTAGATAACTCAGTGGTATCGAGTCGGCCTATGGATCCTGAGAACCTCGGTTCGATTCCGACAGACGACAAACAATTATCACCACATTAAAATTACCCCTGTGGCTCTCCCTCCACTAACATCTTTGAGGGCCGTGATTTGACGACTGGTAACCGCACTTCACGCGCATAAATATATCTGCTCCGACAGAGTGCCACATCCAGTAATGGGTAAAAAAGGCGTTATGATATATTTATTTATTTATTTATACAAGGGATTGAAATTAGCTGTTTACAGATCCAGGCTGGCGATGGTAGTATCCAAAGTCTACAAAGATACTTTTAACCAGATGTGAATTTATTCTGAGGATAAATCGATTTTTAATTATAATTAATAATTGGATACGGTACACAATTCTTTTGACATATAGTATACAGTGTTTGGGTTATAAGGCATTCCTTTATATGGTTGAATATTTGGTATTGTGCGTATATGTCCAGATGAAAACAGGTCTGTATTGAATTAAATTTATTGTAATAATTTATTTTTCCTTCAAATTTGCAAACTATTTACATTGCTTTCAAAACTTATTTAAAATAAATATAAATAAATATATCATCATACCTTCAACCCATTACTGGGTGTGGCAGTCTGCCGAAGCAGACCTCGGTAAGTGATATATTTATGCGCGTTAAGTGTGGTTACAGCCGTCAAATCAAGGCCCCCAAAGAAGTTAGTGGTTGGGGAGCCACAGGGCTAATTTTATTATAATTTAATCTGAGTACAAGTACTAAAATAATTAAATTAGGGTTAAAATATTTTAATACGCTCCTGTACAAACTCTATAAAAATATATCTATAATATAATATTTATATATTTTTAAAGACTTTAACAAAAAGTTAAATACACCTGAACATTTTGGAATAAATAATTTTCTTTTACAAAAAATTAAAGAAACTTTAAAAAACCGCACATACACATGTTAGACGGAAACAAAACACATGTATCCTGCATCCTCATCCAACCAATTATTCGATGACTAATGCTTTCCTTTTTTACTTTACCGGAAAAGATAATGATCAAATTTGCCAACATAACCATTACATAGTTTTTTTCAATAGCTTTTATTTGTATCGTGTGATCCTGACTTGGTATTGTAAAAAATATTTTTTTACAATACTTATACTATAAGTTATCTATTAATGACAAAATTTAAATACAGTAAGGGCCAGTTTTTCAATCGCCGGTTTACTCCTGATTAGTGTTAATCATGATTAAATAATAATGGTAACCATAGTTTCCATTATTATTTAATCATGATTAAAATTAACCGGTGATTGAAAAACTGGCCCTAAGTGCAATTTTAATTGTACAGTGGTTTCCATGGTTACATTAAACTTTAATATTTACTTACTGTCCCCGGTGAACAGTAAGTAAATATTACATATCAAGGTCCTGTTTATTTTGACAACAATTTAACAGCTGTCAATTTTGAAACCTATTTTTCTTTTCTTCTATTTGCATAAATTGTAAAAAATAGCTTACTAACATCGAACTGTAAGTGATTTGTTTAGATCGCGATTGTCTAGGAAATCTCGACCCTTCGGGCCTCGACAAAAACTGTCACTTACAGTTCATGGTACGTAATATACTAATATTGTTATTTCTACTTTACTTTTATTACATTTTACAAATAAGATTGGTAGAAACAATCACTTACTAAGATCTGCTACGGCAGAGTATCACACCGAGTAATGAGTAAAAAGCGTGATGATATATCAGAGCTGGGCAGTAGCTAGCTACTTTTGTAGCTTAGCTACTAGCTTAGCTACATTTACCTTAGCTGCAGCTGTAGCTTAGCTAACTGTGAAAAAATATAGCTGTAGCTTGTAGCTAGCCACTTTTTTTTCTATTAGCTTAAAAATAATAACTGAAGCTACTTTTAAAGCTACCTTTTGTAGCTTAAAGCTACTTTTTAAGCAGAAGGTCAACAAAGTACGCATGCGTACAAGCTAAACCCACACAAAATAAATATTTGTTGCCGGTTCTAACTGGCTCTAATATGCAAAAAAACACAGTGGGTGCCAGATGGTATTTGCTATTTTTGATATTTATGTACATAATAGTAAATTAACAGTCATTATAACAAAAGACTGATCATATGACAATGGCAAATTTAATTATTTCACAATAATTTAAAAAAGTAGCTTTAAAATTTAACAGCTACTTTAACGAAAGCTTTGAGCTGTAGCTTAGCTATATTTTACATTATATAGGTTATAGCTGTAGCTTAGCTACTTTTAAAAAAATTAGCTATAGCTGCAGCTTAGCTACTTTTTTTAAGTAGCTTGCCCAGCTCTTTGATAAATTTATTTAATTCACAATTATAACTCTGGTTTTTAACCAGGAGGAGTAAATGCACAAGTCAGATTTACACTATAGAAAGTTACCAAAGAAAGTTACTAGATTTTTGTTCGCGCGAAATACAAAAATTTCTTACACATCTGCACTGATTAAATCTCATGGAATTTAATTTAAACTACAAATGATATTATAAACTCTAATTTGTCACTCCGTATATTATTAGTTCTTAAAAGAAATGATTTATTTTAATATCACAGAAATGCAAAAAACCAACAAGAAAACAGATAACCTCAAAACTTATGACAGCTCTAATAAAATCTATGTACAGTGTAAACTGGACGAAGCATTAGTCAATCAGAAGCGTCAGTTTTAGCGGTTAAAATTTAAATTACTCCTCCTGGTTAAAAAACAGAGTATAATTATAAATAAACCCAAATTTATCATTCATGAACTAATAACCGACATTAGCGCTACAATACAGACACATCAAGAACTACAAATTTCATTGATAAAAACCGTTGCCATTTGAATACATTTAATAAGTCGTCTGTATATAATTAGTCTGTGGTTGTAGTATATATGTATAATCTGCAAAGAAGGAAGTAAAAAATTCATCTGTCATCAAAATCAAGGTTGGTTACCAAACTAACAATCATGCATCGATTTTAAATATCAAACAAGACAACTTATTAACTCATTTATTTATTTTACGAGCTATCTTTGATTATATTTTTATAATTAAATGATTAATTATAATGATTAGGTAATGATTATCTTGTTTTTTGTTTTTTAGCGATGAATAAAAACGATTTGACATTATTTAACCATATAATTAATGGTTTTATAATCACTATAATTTTTTATGCAATAACGCAAATAGATTTGTAAATATAGAACTTCTGTTTCAAATAGATTTTTTTATAAATAAATACAGGAAGTTGGAGATATAATAAATAAAATTATATTTTAACTGTTCTTCAGCCTGACTTGCCTTTCTAATTGAGGAAGAAATCAATAAATGTTCGCTTCAATTATTTATTTGTTTATCTGATAAGTTTCTACGCATTTGTCACGATTGATTCCAATTTTTGAAACGTGAAACGAGTTACGAAATGATTTCTGGCTAATTCTGTCTAGCGAAATTGATAATTTTAGATTAAATGATAATTTGACCAACGTTACGTCCTTCATAAACAGTACACTTATACTTTAAGTATCAAACTTATCATAAGAGATAAATAAATAATATTCAATCATTTCATGCTCTAGTTATTTTTATTGCGGGATGTTGGTATACCTTGATATTATTAGATATAAATGAATAGGTATTTTATTTTATGTTACAAGTGCAGAAAAATAACAAATGCCATTAATTATATATTAAATTAGTACTAGTATTGCAACTATAAACAATTTGGTATTATACTTGTTTGCCGAACACCGAAAAAAACTGTACTATAGTTGAATAAAATTGATAAAAATATTATATATAAAAGAACTCACTTCCCGCAATAATTGACGTGCAGAAAGTGATTATTTTCTGCACACAAGTGTCAAAAGAATGACATTATTGTTTATTAATGACAGAGAGAAAATCAATTCGCATCAAACCTTTGATATTATTTGAGAAAATAAAATAGAGAAAATAAATATATCATCACGCCTTTTATACATTACTGGGTGTAGCACTCTACCGTAGCAGATCTCGGTAAGTGATATATTATGCGCGTGAAGTGCGGTTACCCTTCGTCAAATCACGGCCCCCAAAGATGTTAGTAGTGGGGAAGCCACAGGGGTAATTTTAATTTGGTGAAAATGTTTGTCGGCAGTGAGGATCGAACCAGGGTTCTCTGGATTCACAGGCCTACTCGATACCACTGAGCTATTACCCCAAAAAAGGTAAAATAAATATATCATCACGCCTTTTCTACATTACTGGGTAGGGCACTCTGCCGAAACAGATCTCGGTAAGTGATATATTTATGCGAGTGAAGTGCGATTATCAGTCGTCAAATCACGGCCCCCAAAGATGTTAGTAGTGGGGAAGCCACAGAGGTAATTTTAATTTGGTGAAAATGTTTGTCGGCTATGAGTATCGAACCAGGGTTCTCAGGATTCACAGACCGACTCGATACCACTGACCCATTACTCCATAAAAGGTAAAATAAATATATCATCACGCCTTTTACGCATTACTGGGTGTGGCACTCTGCCGGAACAGATCTCGGTAAGTGATATATTTATACTAGTGAAGCGTGATTACCAATCATCTAATCACGTTCCCCAAAGATGTTAGTAGAACAAGAATCAGAGGGGAATTTTAAAGAGGTGAAAATTATTTTTCCTCTGTGGGAATCGAACCCGGGTTCTCAAATCCACAAGCCGACACAGTACCTTTGAATCACCTACTCCATAATTGAATAATGGTGATAAATATATTTTTCCTATAATGGCCTCAGGGTAGAAATGATAGTGTAGTATTCAATTCATTTGACATACACGATATATGTAATGTATTTTTTTTTATTGAGTAAATTAAATACATTACATATATGTAGGTACAGTCTCGTAAAATTATCATAAAACTAATTTTTCCCAAATGTTATTTGCAAGATCCTACCTATTAATTATTGCCAAATTAGTATGCAAACTGTGTAAAAAAAACAAATAAAAAAGTCTAATAAAATAAAACTATTTATTTAAACAGTTGAGAGTATTTTTAGCGCCAGTTTTCAAGTTAAACATCACCAAATGAAGTCGATAAACAAAATAAAAACATGTTAATTTTTTCTATTTTAAGCAACGATGACGTAGACCCCGGCGCCAACGTGAAGGCCCCGCCTATTTTATTATTTTTTAATGTGCTTGACCCAAAAACCAAAATGGCGATCTTGATTACAAAAAATGTTATTTATGATACTGCATTAATTAACTAATTGGTAATTGAAATAATATGTCCAGCGATAATCATTCCTCTTATGAAATGTTTACTAACAGTTGAAAAACTATTATTTTGTAACAGTTTATTTCATTCATTTTGCAATCAATTTTCACTAACATTATATAGGATAGTAATTCTATACAGATCATAAGTTTATTTATTTGTTACTCTGCACAACAGGAACTAAATCCCAATTATAATGCAGGGTTCGGACTCACCTAGGCACAGTAAGGTAGTTCATATATTTTTAGCTTGAGTGAGATTCGAACTCTTGATCCCCGGATTTGAATTTCGTAACTAAAGATTTTGCAATCATTATTATTTACATGTTAACTAATAGCCAGATTCTCAAAATTTTTTTAGTTAATCCCTAATTTTGGATTAGCTAATCTTACGCTTACCGATTTAAAAAAAAAATAATTTAATTTACTTTCTGAAAATTAAATGGAAACTTTTAAAATTTAAACTTTAAGCTTAAAGTCTTTAGAGAATTAGCTGTACGATTTTTCGGGTTCAAATCTCGCTGACTTCAAACTAAGTTAAAAAATTACTGTCGTTCATGGTCCTGCATTATAAGCAACAGTAATTGTAATTTCCTGTTGTGCAGAGTAACAAATAAACAAATTGCACAACAAGCAATTAATACCAATTACAACTTGTAGTGAAAACCATACCATTCGGATGTAGTAGTATTTTTTATTAGTCGAAATCGGAGAGGTTTGAAGCATGAACTCTTGTTTTTAAAGCTACAGCGCTAGCAAGATGTCACAACAGGAAATTAATTTTAAAAAATTATTGTGTTGCAGTCAAGCATA
This sequence comes from Pterostichus madidus, assembly GCA_911728475.2. Lineage (NCBI taxonomy): Eukaryota > Metazoa > Arthropoda > Insecta > Coleoptera > Carabidae > Pterostichus > Pterostichus madidus. The sequence goes on along the minus strand of OU452307.1, from coordinate 39,914,463 downwards.
TCGAAATTCTTTTAGAGATAAATTCAACTTTAATTGTTGTTATTTTGCGAACGTTGCTATGGGTAACGTAGGTTTTTATTATGGTAAAGTAAACAGTGAAAAAATGAACTATTTCTCACACTGATATTAGTGAAAAAATGTTAATATTTTTTCACAGTATATTAAGGAAAAAAAGTGATCCATTTCTTTTTGAAGGTATTGTATTATTTAGAAAATAGTATATTATGTAACTTGTAGTATTCCTAATTTTATTTCGATTGAATAATATTAAATGATGTATTTGATTTTTCATTAATAAGCATCTAAAGTAATCATTTTTTACTAGGTAGATAATAAGAAATAATAGCAGGGAAAAATATTATCGATCTAGGCCAGAAAAGTTATTTGTAAATCAAGGTCCGTAGGGTCGAGAGTTCCTAAACATTTAAGATCTAAAACAATCACTTACAGTTCGAGGTTAGTAAGCTATTTTTACACTATCTGCTCTAATAGAAGGTAAAGAAAAATAGGTTTCAAACTTAATAGGTGTCACATTATTGCCGAAATAAACAGGACCTTGATATGTAATATTTACTTACTGTCAACAGTTGATGGTAAGTAAATATTATAGTTCTAATGTAGCCGTGGAAACCAACTGTGCAATAAAGTTCCACTTACTGTATTTAAATTTTGTCATTAATGGATAACAGTACAGGAATAATAAAAAATATTTTTTTACAATACCTATTGTTGACAAAATTTAAATACAGTAAATGCAACTTTATTGCACAGTAGTTTCCATAGGTACATGAGAATTTTAATACATAAATATTACATATAAGGTCCTGTTTATCTTGACAACAATTTTTATTAAATCATGTATTTGATTTTTCATTTATAAGCATCTAAAGTAATCATTTATTGCTATAGGTAGATAATAAGAAATAATAGTAGGGAAAAATATTTCCGATCTAGGCCAGAAAAGTTATTTATAATCAAGGCAAAAAATGAGACATTACATTTCTCAAGCCGAAGCCGAAGGATACAAAGCACCTGAAGGAAGAATGACACTTTCTTCACGAGCTATAAATATACTTTCTATCCTTAGGGATAAAAATACCACTTTCTATTCTTGTCAGGGTTGTCAAGCAAAAGGTCGTACGTTCATATCTCGCTGGCAACAATTTATATCCATAAAATATTATTGTGTCTGAGTGGTTCTTGTTGTACCGAGTAAAAAATATTTAAATAAAATAATATATTTTTATGAAATAATCATTGCTATTAATAAACTAATAAAATTACAAAATAATAAAGTTAATCTAGACGGAAATACAAGATATATATTTCTGCGACTTAAAAGATAATTGATATAACAGTTGTCAATTATGAAACAAATGCCAAAACATATCAGTAGTATAAAAAAAATGAGTGAGGCTAGTTAACACATTTTTAAATGTCACATTTAGTCAACAAATATTTAATTTGCTCATTTTTATACCACATAAAAACAATATTATCTACTGTTATTACCTACACTATTGAGCAAGTTTTTATTTACAATTTTTTGTTGCCAAAAAAAAATTACGCAGAATTTATCACGAGCACTTTTACTACAACATGATATCAAACCGTCAAGGTTAAGAAAGTACGGATCAAAGAAAATTGCTAAATCGTTGTTAGGAGTAAGCGTGAGTAATTTGAGATGTTTTATGCATATGTTATGTACGTCGAAGAAAGAAGATGAATGATAAGTGAATAGGAGTGATTGGATAGATGTGATTGAAGGTTTGTTGTGTGATAAATGATTTCGAGTGTAATAAATGAATGAGTTTATATGGAGGGATCTATGAATGTGGTTAAAGTGAGGCTGGTGTGTTTGGATGAGAATGTTTGACGAGGACTGATTATTTGATGAATGTAATGAATGAATATTTTATGAGTGATTTTAGGGTTCGTGCTACTCCATTTTATGGGATATAGCGTGATGATATGTATGTATGTATGTATGTACTAATTTCCCTATAAATAACAATATATAATTTTTCCCTGTTTTTTATTTATTTTGTTACTGTGCTATTTTGACATTTATTGTTTTCATTATTGTTGTAATTAAATAATACCACTGAGCCAGTGGTACTGAGTCGGCCTGTGGATCATAAGAACCCTGGTTCGATTCCCCCAGCCGACAAACATTTCCACCAATTTAAAAAATTACCCCTGTGGTTCCCCCACCACTAACATCTTTGGGGGCCGTGATTTAACGACTGGTAACCGCACTTCACGCGTATAAATATATCACTTACCAAGATCTACTTTGGCTGAGTGCCACACTCAGTAATGAGTTAAAAGGCGTGATGATATATTTATTATTTTTAAATATTGTTTTGAGGTGGCTAGCTCAGTGGTATCAAGTCGGCCTGTGGATCCTGAGAACCCTGGTTCGATTCCCACAGCCGACAAACATTTTCACCAATTAAAAAAATTAGCCCTGTGGCTCCGCCACAACTAACCTCCTTGAGGGCCGTGATTTGACGGCTTGTAACTGCACTTCACGCGCATAAATATATCACTTACTGAGATCTGCTTCGGCAGAGTGCCACACCCAGTAATGAGTTAAAAGGCGTGATGATATATTTATTTATTTATTATTTTTAAATATTGTTTTGCCTCACAATGTGAAGTTGCAGTTTAATTAAACCACCTACGTCATAAGAACATCAATGGCGATCGATTTAAATAAATCACTTATTAATTAAATATTTAAGATATTAATAGATCAGCTTTGATAATTTTTTTAGCATTATTGTAACACAATTACAACTAAAACTCATATACGTCAAATAATTCTTTAAACGCCGTTGGAATAGTCTATTGCTGCATGAAATCTCTCATTTATAATGAGCAAGTAATAAAATTGTATTAATTATTAATTTATATTAATTGAGCGGATAAAAATGCGTATGTTGAATTTACGATCTCATTAAGAAACAGTTTGACAGCTGCTGGTTGGCGCCAACGTCTGGCGAGTGGCGCCTATTGTGTAACACCCACACGGCAGCGCTATCTGCGTTCCACCCATACAGTTAACATATCTCTTATCTCAATTGCTATCACCGGCTTTATTTCATTCTAACTACACCTACTACGTTTTGTTTTACGGTGTAGGATGTAATCGTAAATATAGCTATTTTTAGTGTGTAAACGGTGCTGTAAAGACCGTATCACACATGGTTGTTATTACCACTAAATTGCAATCATATTCGAGATATACACCCTGTATTGTATTTTTTACGACCCCGACAGAAAGTAAAATTTTCTTTGCTTAATTGAGAGAAGAAAGTGATGAGTCGGGAAAAATAGTATATTATTCAACGAGCGTGTTATGATGGTTCCTCTTCCACTAACATCTTTGAGGGGGTCATAATTTGATGGCTGTAATCGCTTTTCCCGTGTAAAATATGGCACTTACCGAGATCTGTTACGGCAGAGTGCAACGCCCAATAATGAGGAGAAGACGTGATAATATTTATTTTTTTCTTATCTATTTAGAAACGTATATATAATGAATGTATTACCGAATGGTTGTGGATAATACAGGATGATCAAAAGGAATTGTTATAGTTGGCAATACAATTCCAGAGATCTTTCTATTCCACAGTTGGCACAACGCCAGATAAAGGCGGAAATGCTATTTGACATTTCTAATAAATACAAATAAGTAATAGAAATACTTTAGAAATAAATTTAAATTTTAAATGTCACTGTCAACAACAGGAAATGAATTTATGTATCAGGCTTACCAATTTCAAATAGTTTTTTTTATTGCCAACTGTAACAATTCCTTTTGATCACTCTGTAGTATATTACATAATAAGTCAGGAAAGTGATATTTTACTTGATAATGCGGTTGTTTGAAATACGAGGCCATAAATCGAGTATTTCAATCCGCTGAGTCAAGTAAAAACACTTTCCTGACGTATTATGTATACTGCTTTTTTTGAAACCGTTTAATTTAATCCATATTTAATCAAAAATAATTCAAAATGTTTCAATTTTTTTATATGAATTGTACTGACAGCAGACTACGTATCGAAGCATACAACAAAAATAACAGTCAGGTAAAATCTTTACTGGACTGTTTTGTAATTTACCAGACTGTTATTTTTGTTGTAGCCTTGGATACGTACTTTACTTGACTGTTTTTGTAAAAACCTACATCCTATATACTATTTTGAGAAGGTATATTTATATATATGTATATATATTTATATGGATTCATCACGCCCATTTGTAAATCGCTACAGCCTAAACGGTTTATCCGATTTATTTGCAACTTTTTTTATTTGATAAAGGTCAATCACGTGGAGTGCCTTTAGATAGTCTCAGATTTTTCGTACACATGATGTGCGAGTAAACTTGAAAAAACATGCGTTTTTGGGGCAAAATCAACTAAGAGTGTGGAGGCTTTGAAATTTTTAAGAAGAAGATCTACTGTCACTTTGACGTTTGTCAGTGCACATGTCGCATTTTTTATTATAAATTACTTAAAAATGAAACTTTTGTGAGTAGTTTTGAAATACTTTACGCATATTGTGGAAATGAGGGGACGTTTTTATTATAATTATACATTTCAAATATGTGTATTTAAAAAGTAAATTTTTGACACTTCACTATGAAGTTGGTTTTAAAGCAAAACGTCAAGTTGACAAGTTTTATAAAGTATAAAGAATATGGAGGCTTTGGAATTTTTAAGAACATCTACTGTCATTTTGACATTTGTCAGTGGACATGTCGTATTTTTAATTATAAATTACTTAGATATACAATTTTTGTCAGTAGTTTTGAAATACTTTACGCATATTGTGAAAATGAGGGGACGTTTTTATTATAATTACACATTTCAAATACGTGTATTTAAAAAGTAAATTTTTGACGGTCCCCAATGAATTTGGTTTCGAAACAAAACGTCAAATTGACAAGTTTTATAATTTATACAGTTGAACTCAACCAAATTTGATCTCGATAATAATATACAGTAAAACCAAGCAAATTTTGTCTACGGCAAAGTTCAATTTAGAGAAACCAGATAACTCGAATTAGAATCATTTGGGCACTCCTAAATTTTCTATCGATAATTGTTTAATTAAAAGTGCTTCAAAACCAGTCGTATTTGGTATATTATGAAAGTTCTTTTAAAGGGTACGTGTGCAAAACTAAAATATTTTCGATCGGCAATAGTTTTAGTGCAAGTACTTTAAGGCCTATTGTGTTTGGTATCAAATGAAACGTTATTTAAAGAGCTCGAGTACAAAATTTATTTTTTTCCATCGGTAACTGTTTTAGTAAGAGTGCATCAAAACCCATTGTGTTTGGTATCATATAAAAGGTCTTTTGAAGAGCTCACGTGCAGAATTGGAATCTTTTCGTTCGTCAATTGTTTTAGCGAAAATTATGAAAGGGCTCGCGTATACAATTTATTACTTTTAGATTGTCAATTGTTTTAGTGAAAGAGCTTAAAAAATATCGTGTTTGGTATTAAATGAAAGGTTTTTGAAGGGCTCGCGTGAAAAAATGATTCTTTTCGATCGTCAGTTGTTTTATTGAAAGTGTTTCAAAGCATATTATATATGTGTTGGCTAAACACCCCGGCTGGGGTTGCGCCGCTCGAAGAGCTCTCTAGATCCTATATTTAGGGGGGATCGGTCCCTCTTTCATCTTTTATATCTTCTCACAGATTTCTTTCCATATTTTCCTGTTTTGTGTTTTTTCCTTCCATTTCTCTATTTTTGCGTCTCGTAGATCGTTTTTCACTTCTTGGAGCCAAGTAGATCTTGGTCTTCCTCTTCTCTTGTTCCCTGGGTCCCACTCTATTATTGAGTATATTGTTGCTCCAGTGCCAGCTCTCCATATGTGTCCTAGCCATTTCGCTCTTTGCTGCTTTATTTTCTTTACTATATCTTCACCTTCCAACTCCTGCAGTATTTCACTGTTCATTCTCGTTCTGATCACACCATCTTCAATTTTGATTGTTCCTAATATTGCTCGTAGTATTTTTCTCTCGGTTATTCTCATTTGTTCTTCTTCTTTTTTTGTCATGGTTATGGTCTCAGCATCGTACATTAATATCGGCCTTATCAATGTTTTATATATTTTTATTTTTGTTTCCTTCGATAGTATTTTGCTTTTTAATAGTTTTTTATTTGCGTGATATGCTCTGTTTGTCGCAAAGATTTTCTCTTTTATTTCTGCTTCTCTTTCTCCTGTATTAGCTATTCTTACACCTAGATATTTAAATTGTTCAACTTCTTCAAATTCATGCTCGCCTATTTTTAGCTTGTTTTCTTTTTTTTGTTTACCCATTCTCATTATCTTTGTTTTGTCCTTATTTATTTCCAATCCTATATCTTTTCCTTCTTTTACTATTTCTTCTAGCATCTTTTCCATTAGCATTCTATTCTTTGCTACTACTACTATATCGTCAGCGTATGCTATTATCTGGTGTCCATGTTTTCTTATTGTTTTTTTATTTATTTTTCTTGTTACTTTCTCCAGTGCCAGGTTGAACAAGGTGGCTGATAAAGCGTCTCCTTGCTTTAGTCCTCTGTTTATTTTTATTTCATTTGTGTCACCTTTCTTAGTTTTGATGCATATTCTTGAGTTGTTCATTGACATTTTAATGAGTCTTCTTAATTTAGCTTCTATTTTTAGTTCTTCCAAAGCTCGCATCAACTTATCTCTGTTTATAGAATCAAACGCTTGCTTAAAGTCAATAAACAGCAGTTCTATATTTATTTTCGCATTGTGGGCTTTTTCTATTATTTGTTTTATCATGTGAATTGCATCTACTGTTGATTTTCCCTGGACAAAGCCACATTGATATTGCCCTATTTTGTTCCTTGATGTTCGTGCCAATCTTTTTTGGATTATTGTTGATAGGATTTTATATGAAGTGTTGAGTAATGTTATTCCTCTGTAGTTTACACACTCTTTGGGGTCGCCTTTTTTGTATATTGTTACAATTTGTCCTACCTCCCATTCTTTAGGCATTCGTTCTTCTTGCCAAATTTTTGTTATTAGTTCATGCATTTGTTTTATTAGTGTCTCACTTCCTTTTTTTATGAGTTCTATGTTTATTCCGTCTTTCCCCGGCTGCTTTCCATTTTTACAGTTTTTAATTGCGCTCTTCACCTCTTCTTCTGTGGGTTCCCCTACTATGTCTTCATCTTCTACTTCGTTTTCGCTTTCGTTTTCTTCCCCTTCTGTCATTGTCGTTGTTATTTTTTCGTTTAGCAGGTCCCTAAAGTATTCTTCCCAAACTTTCTTGTATTGTTCCTCATTTTCTGTTATTTTTCCTTCTTTGTCTCTCATGTTATTTATACTTATTTTATTGTTACACTTCTGGTTTTTGATTTTTTGGTAGAATCTTTTAGAGTTCTTATTTATACTTTCTTTTTCCGTGTCAGTTATCATATCTTCTATCCATTTTCTTTTATTTCTTCTTAATATTTTATTGCATTCATTTCGTGCTTTTCCGTACTCCTCCTTATCTTCGTTTTTATTTGATTGTAACCATTTGGCTCTTGCTTTCTTCTTTTTTTCTATTATTTTTTTACATTCATCGTTGTACCATTCTTTTTGTTTTATGTTCTCTTGTTTACCCAGTATTTCTTCGGCTGCAGTTTTTATGCTAGTTTTTATCTTTTCCCATTCTGTGTCTACATTTTGATTACTGAGTTCTTTGCTTTTCCTTATGTTTTCATCTACCGCCTCTGCATATTCTTTTCTTTCTTCTTCTTTGTTTAGTTTTTCCTTGTTCCATTTCTCTTGTTTATTTTTGATTTTAGTTTTTCTTTTAACTTTCTGCTTTGTGGTCGCCGTGAGCATGTAGTGGTCGGAATCTGCACACGCACCTCTGTACGTTCTTACGTCTCTTATAGTTGTTTGCCATCTTTTTGTTATTAATATGTGATCGATTTGTGATGTTTTACTTTGATCTGCAGATGTCCACGTTATCTTTTGTTGCCTCGGGTGTTCGAACTTTGTGCTGCTTATTATCATATTATTTTTAACAGCGAGGTTACATAATCTTTGTCCGTTGTTATTTGTTTTACTGTGTATTGTGTGTTTTCCTGCCACTTCTGCTATGTAATCTTCTTTTCCAATTTGCGCGTTTAAGTCTCCTAATATGATTACTATATCTTCCTTTGCTATATTTTCTATTTCTCTTTCCACTATTTCATAGAATCTCTCTTTTTCTTCGTTGTTAGCAGTTTCAGTTGGTGCGTATACATTGAGTAATGATATATTTCGCGGTGTGGTTTTGATTCGTAGGTATGCTATTCTTTCGTTTACTGGTGTGAATTGTATTATATTTTCTTTCATCTTATTCATTACTATGAAAGCTACTCCGTATAGCCCTTGTTTGTCATTTCCTGAATATAGCATTGTGAATTTTTTTTGATTTATTTGTCCACTTCCTTTCCATCTAGTTTCTTGGATTGCTGCTATTTGTATTTTATACTTTTCTAATTCTGCACTTATCTCTAGCATTTTCCCTGGTATTAACATTGTTCGTACGTTCCATGTGCTGATCTTCATACAATTATTTTTGCTTATTTTCCTTTTTCTTTCTTTCTTTAATTTTCCATTGCCCTCTCGTTCTCCAGAGGGCAACTTTGCTCGTTTTTTGGTTCTTCTCTCTTTATTATTCCTTCTTTTTTTGTGCTCCAATCATACCAATCTCCACCAATTTTTATTTTTCTGTATCCTATTTTGACATCATTATTCTTTGATTTTTCTTCTTTGAATTTTTTTACTATCTCTTGTTGTATTTTCATGTCATCTCTTGTTAGGTCATGTTCTATATAAGTGTTTGTTCCTTTTAATTTGTTCTTATTCTTCATGATTTCTGCTTTATGATCCCATGTGTCCACTGTCGCTACTGTATGCTGCTTTTGTTCTTCTTTTCCTATCTTGTAAGTGTTAACTATTTTAGTATCTACTCCTATTTTATTTTTGATAAACTCCTCTACTGCTTTTACGTTATTTTCTATCTTTATTCCTTTTATTACTATGTTATTTTTTTTGTTTATTCTTATTCTTCTCTCTTCTGCCTTTTCCAGTTCTGATATGATGCTGTCGTTTTTACTTTTTTCCTTTTCTAGCTGCGCTATTTTGTTTTCCATTGCTTTTATTGTTCCGTTTAGGTTTTCTTCTCCTTCTCTTACTTTTTCATTCTTCTCTTTCTCGTTCTCTAATTTCTCCAGCCTTTGTTTCATACTATTAAGTTCGCGCTGTTGGTCTTGGTGTTTCTGTTTCATTTCTTGTATATCATCGTTTATTTTTGTTATATTTTCTTTTATCTCTTTACGGAAATCACTTAACTCTTTCTTTATTTCTACGTTTCCTTCTTTTGCTTCACTCTTTCCTTCTTCTACTTCTTTTTTTATGCCTTCCAACGTTTTTTGTATTCCTCTTAGTATTTCTTCCATTTTGGGATCTTTTATGTTGTTTGCTTTCTCAGGCGATCTGCTGATTATTGTACTTCTTTTGAAAGCTCTTTCCTCCTCTTCTTCTTCTTCCCACTCTCTTTTCCTGGTTTTGCTATTTCTTCTTCTATGCTCTTCTTGCATTGGTTAATATACCTAATATCCTTAATTGCCTATACCTCTTACTTGATTTAGTTATTTCTACTTGCTTCAGTTATATTACTATCCTAACAATACTTCTTATTAACTATACAAACTAATAATTACTAACTTCCCTAATCTTAAATAATATAGCTTAAATTAAAATAAATGTCTCTTGTATTATAACTATTAATTGTCCTCTATATTAGTTGACACAACTGCCAGGTGTGTGTTGCGGGATGATGGCTTGGTCCGCGTGTGGGTGTGCCAATCACCAGTGGAATGACAATATTTCTCGATTTTGATTTACGTAAAAAGGATATATCAGCAAAGCTTTCCTCTCTCTGCCTCCCTTGGTTCACTTCTTCTTGCTTTGTAGGTGTTTTATACTACTTTTCCCTCATAGATTGGCGACGTTATACATAAAAAAAATTTTTAGGTTATTTCCTGAAAGTATTAATAACACTTTCCTACCAGAAAAATGCCCAGAAATTTTCTTTTCTCTGGGTTTCTATAGCTTTTATATATCTTTCCTCTTCGTTGTTGTTTTTATTTCCCTTTACTTGTGTTATATTTTTCACTTTTTTATTTGGTTACTCATGCGGCACTATATTCCTACCGTTACACCCGTTACTAAACCGTTACAAAGCATATTGTGTTTGGTATTAAATGAAAGGTCTTCTGAAGGGCTCGCGTGAAAAATATTTTTTTTCGATAGATAATTGTTTTAGAGAAAGTGCATCAAAATTAATTCTGTTTGGTACGCATGGAATTTGCTGATAGAATTATTTCAATTTCTAGACAAGTTAGAAAAATTTTGAAAATTAATTTAGGCATTAAATGATTGAGAATACATGTTTTAAACAGTTTTCAACTGATTTCATGCTCATATAAAAATTTGAAGACAAAATGTCCGTTAATTTTTAAAAGTATATAGTGAAACAAAGTATAATTTGTCCGCAGTAATAATATACAATAAAAAATAAAAAAAAAAAAAATGACCGTAGCATTCTACAATGCAAACAATGATAATTCGAAAAAACGATGTCAGAAATAATATTCAAGCGATTTTCAGCAGTTTTTCAAAAAAGTTTAAAGAAAATTTCCAATTGATTTTATGTATATATAAAATATAAATGTGGAATGTCATCAGAAATGGCGTCCGAAGAATTTTTAATATATAGCAAAATGTATTCGGAAATAAAACATGGTAGGTGTCTTTTGAAAGGGCTTTAGAATAAGTTTCAGATGAAATTAAAAAAGTTGAAATTTTACGATAGGCAATTGTTTCAAATTTAATGTATTCCAAATCCTAACTTGTTTGATCTCATTTGTAAGATCTTTAGAAGAACTTTCAGATGAAATAAAAAATATATATTTTACGACCGTCAATTATTTTAAACATAAAGTATTCCGAATCATACCGTGTTTAGTGATATATGAATGGGGTTTAGAAGAACTTTCAGATAAAATAAAAAAAGTTGAAATTTTACGACCCTCAATTGTTTCAAACATAAATTATTCCGAATCATACCATCTTTGGTGTCATATTGAAGGGTATTAAAAGAACTTTCAGATGGAATAAAAAAAGTTAAAATTTTACGACAGGCATTTGTTTCAAACTTAAAGTATTCCGAAAATTAACATATGAAATGGCTTTAGAAAAACTTTCAGATGAAATAAAAAGAGTTGAAATTTTATAATAGTTAATTGTTTCTAACATAAAGCATTTTGAATCATACTGTGTCGGGTGTCATATGAAAGGGCTTTAGAAGACCTTTCCGATGAAACAAAAAAGTTAAATTTTACGATCCTCAATTGTTTAAAACATAAATTATTCCGAATCATGCCTTCTTTGCTGTCATATGAAAGGGCTTTAGAAGAACTTTCAGATAAAATAAAAAAAAGTTAGTTTAGCAAAATGTTTTCGGAAATAAAAAACATATTTTATTGAAATCTTACGACAGTCAATTGTTTTAAACTTAAAGTATTTCGAATCATATCGTGTTTGATATCATATGAAAGGGCTTTAAAAAAACTTTCAGACGAAATAAAAAAAATTGAACATTGCGACCGTCAATTGTTTTAAGTTTGAAGTATTCGGAATAATGCCGTGTTTAATGTCATATGAAAGAGTTTTGAAAGAACGTACGATGTCAATTATTTCAAATTTAAAGTTTCGCGAATCATATCGCGTTTGATATCAAATAGAAGGTTTTTTAAAGGGCCTCGCATGCAAAATTGACTATTTCGATCCGCAATTGTTTTGTTGAAACCTATTGTGTTTGGAGTGATCTGAAAGGTCTTTTGAAGTATTAGCTTACAAAATGTAATACTTTTTGATAGTCAATTGTTTTAGTGAAAGTATTTCAAAATCTATCGTGTTTGTTTTCAAATGAAAGGTCTTTTAAAGAGCACGGGTGTTAAATTAATTATTTTTTTTTATCGTCCATTGTTTTAGTAAAGGTATTTCAAAACCTATCATATTTGGTATTAAATTACAGGCCTTTGATGGGCTCGAATATAAAATTGGTATTTTTTTCGACCGAGAATTGTTTTAGTGAAAGTGCTTTAAAACCATTCATGTTTGATATAAAATGAAAGGTCTTTTGAAGAGCTCGCGTACAAAATTAAATACTTTCAGATCTTCAATTGTTTTCGTGAAAGTGTTTTAAAACTTATCGTGTTTGGTATCAAATGAAATGTCTTTTAAAGGGCACGCGAATTAAATTGATTTTTTTGAGCGGCATTTGTTTTAGTGATACAGATTTAAAACCTATTGTGTTTACATCAATTAATAGATCTTTGCATGAATAAACGTACAGAATTGAAAAGTTTTAGATTGGAATTACTTCAGTTTATATTTTGTCAATTGTCATACAGAGGTGAACCTAGCTTCAGTGTCCGTGGAGCCTAGCGTGAGGCCTGGCAAAGCCAGGCCGACCGCTAGTTCAATACTAAAATTGGTCAGGAAAGTAGGTACTTTCTTACCGGTTTCAAAAAATAGTATATTATTCAACGAGCGTGTTATGATAGTCCAGCAGTACGGTGGTGTAGTTAGCGTTACGACATTCGAATCCGGAGATCTCGAGTTCGAATCCCACTCAAGCTAAACCACACTACTGCTCGGGGAGACTGAACCTTTTACTATAATTGGAATTAAATTCCTATTGTATAGAGTTGCATAAATAATAGTATATTATAAACCAAGGGAGTAAAGTGCATAATTCAATTCTGAGGGTGTAGTTTATTTCACAAGCAACAGGCGAGGGTAATAATCACCTGAGGGATTAAATGTACTTTAGTCCTGTGGCATATACACTATTTTTCGCACTTCTAGTCATGCTTTTTGAATTAATGTTTAATTTTGATTTTTGTAGGTAACTTAGGTTAGTCTTCGATTCGAGAAATGAAACGACACCTTCGGGCAGAAATGTCGTACTTTCTTCCTTTGATATACAAATAACTATTTAAATATGAGAAACTAAGAGGGTACAGAAGCACCCCTTGTAAATAGGATAAATTTCCTGTTGTGTAGAGTAGCAAATTAATAAATATAAATAAATATATCATCACGCCTTCTACGCATTACTGGGTGTGGCACTCGGTAAGTGATATATTTTGCGCGTGAAGTGCGGTTACCAGTCGTCAAATCACGGCGCCCAAAGATGTTAGTGGTAAAATAAATAAATAAATAATAATGTATACTTAGAGAGGAAAATAGCAATATTCCTAAAAGATAAAAGTTCTTCATGTAACCGTGTAAATATGTAGATTTAATTAGATTTGAAAAGAGGAAATCTGTGTTTATGTAAAACTGTAATGCGAATCAATATTCGATAGAGATGCTGACTGGTAGATATGAAAGTATTATTGGAAAATGCTGCATTTGAGTACGATTATTTACTCGTATACAGCGTGCTGCGGTCGCGGTCGTGTGATAGAAAAGATACAGATCCCGACTGCGGCTATAAGAAGTGAAAGTTCACATTCGCATTGAACGATCACGAACTGATGTTACTGTAGTACAAGAGAAAGCTGTCGCGATCTCCTGGCGCTAGCGTCGACAACGTTTTACCTCAATCACGAAAAAATACACATCGGATATCTACATCCAAGAAATCAAAACTGCAAAGAATACTTACGTATAAATAATTATAAATAAAATTGTCAAAATCTTGATATTGATGAAAATCACCATCAGAATACATACATAACGCTATATCCCATCAAATAGGGTAGCACGAAACCTTGAATAATCCAGAAAATATTCACAATCAGTCCTTGTGAAATATTCTCATCATAATACACCACCCTCGCTTCTACCACATTCATAGTCGTAGCGAGCTAAAAAATCACTTACAGTTCGAGGTTAGTAAGGTAATTTTGTACAATATCTGCACAAATAGAAAGAAAAGAAAAATAGGTTTAAAATTGACAGCTGTCAAATTGTCAAAGTAAACAAGACCTTGATCTATAATATTTACTTACTGTCCACAGTGGAGTAAGTAAATATTATAGTCCTGCTAGTTCAGTGGTATGAAGTCGGCCTTTGGATCCTGAGAACCCTGGTTCGATTTCCACAGGCGACAAACAATTTTCATAATTTCAAAAACTACCTCTGTGGCTCCTCCACCACTAACATCTTTGGGGGCCGTGATTTGACGACTGGTAACCGCACTACACGCGCAAAATATATCACTTACCGCGATCTGCTTCGGCAGAGTGCCACACCCAGTAATGGGTAGAAGGCGTGATGATATTTATTTCTTCCTTCTATTTGTGCAAGTATTGCAAAAATTAGCTTCCTAACCTCGAACTGTAAGTGTTTTTCTTAGATCGCGAATGTTTAGGAAATTCTTGACCTAAAAACTGTCACTTACGGTTCATGGTACGTAATATACTATTACAAGTGAGTTACAAATAAAAATATGTAAACTAGAACCGTGTGGCTCGGCGTACTGTAATTGGGATTAAGTTCCTGGTATACAGAGTAGCTTAAATAAAAGAATTAATTTCTTGTTGTGTAAAGTATCAAATAAATAACTAACTTCACTCTGTCACATATATTTGGTGATAAATGTGCATGTGTTTGTGACAGAGAAGACGCCGTGCGCCGTGCGTCGTGTCCGGCGTGCGACGCGTGTATTTATAGTCGCGACGGCCGCGTCTCTTTTATATAAAGACACCATGCGGTATTTTTATGATGTAATTTGTGTAAGATGCGTTTTTACGGTTGAATACTATGCCACACATCTGTGTAAGATAGAGTGTGTGGCAATGTGTGCGTGTGTTGTGTCTGAACGTTTGTAGGTTTTATTTCTTTTTGCGGAAAACAATTATAGATTAAAATGAAATAAAATTTAGTACGGATTCTTGATTAGTATGAGGTTGGTAACATTGATTTTATCAAGATCTGCAAATATTAGTATACAGGATGTTACATTACAATTTACATGAAGCACTTGTTATTTATTTATTTATTATGTTACTTTGTACAACAGGAATTGACTCCCAATTACAGTACAGGGGCCGGACTCACCGAGCCGCAGAGTGGTTGTAATTATAATTTCTAGCTTGAGTGGGAATCGAACTCGAGATCTCCGGATTCGAATTCCGTAACGCTACCCACCCCACCGTACTCCCGAACTATGGGGTTGGTGGCTCAGTGGTATCAAGTCGGCCTGTGAATCCTAAAAACCCTGGTTCGATCCACACAGCTGACAAACAATTTCACCAATTTAAAATTACCCCTGTGGTTTCCCCACCACTAACATCTTTGGGGGCCGTGATTTGACGGTAACCGCACTTCACGCGCATAAATATATCACTTACCGCGATCTGCTTCGGCAGAGTGCCACACCTAGTAATGTATAGAAGGCGTGATGATATATTTATTTATTTTGCATATTTTAAACTTGATTTTAAAAGCAACTAAATAAGTTAAATGTAATGGGGTAGGTAGCTCAGTGGTATCGAGTCGGTCTATGGATTTGAGAACCTCGGTTCGATTCCCACAATCGACAAGCAATTTTTACATTAAAATTACACCTGTGGCTCTCCCTACCCTAGCATAATTGGGAGCCGTGATTTGACGGCTGGTAACGGCACTTCACGCGCATAAATATATCACTTATCGAGATCTGCTACGGCAGAGTGCCGCACTCAGTAATGGGTAAAAGGCATGACGATATATTTCTTTTTATTTAGGGGAAAACATTTCTCTCGAGTTATTCGTCTTTATGGGACAGCCTGTATGTACCTACAGATCGAATTAATAGTACTTTCTATAACAAGGGTGTAAAGTTTGTCATTATTTGTCAAGGGCAAAGATTGAATCCTGAGGGCGTAACTCAAGCGATGAAATCGCTTGCGGCAAATAATGAGATTTAACTCACATGTTATATACGATATTTTATATACAAACGGTAACATCTTAATGAAGTATATAAATGCATAAGCATTATTTCTTGTTGATAACTTATCAAACGAGTATTTTTGTGCTATTTTTTTAAGTTAATTTCGTAATTTAAATAGAAAAGTATAATTTAGTATTTATGTTGTTCCAGAAAAATGTTTTGTAATATAAATTATGTTGTATTTAGTCCATAAAAGATAATATTATATCATAAAAAGTTTCCTTCGAAACAATTCTTTAAAATTATTCAATAAGATATCGGCATTGCATCATTATAGATTGTATTATTTATACCGCCATTTTATTTATTTATTTATTTGCAACTGTGTATAACAGGAACTTAATTCCAATTACAGTACCTTATAGTGGAATCCGAATCACTCAGACACAATCGTATTTTTCTTATAAAAGTTGAAATCAGCGAAATTTGAACGCACGACCTCTTACTTATTAATAAGTAAACGCATGTTTGTAGTTGTGGCTAAATGGTTAGTACTATTGCCTGACAAGCGAGACCTACTAGTGCAAATAAATAAATAATAAAATAAATATAAATAAATAAATATATCATCACGTCTTCTGGCCATTAATAGATGTGGCACTCTGCCAAAGTAGATCTCGGTAAGTGATATAATTATGCGCGTGAAGTACGGTTACCAGCCGTCAAATCACAACTTCTAAAGATGTTAGAGGAGGCGGAGCCACAGGAATAATTTAAAAAATAATAAATAAATATAAATATATCATCACGCCTTTTACCCATTACCTGGTGTAGCACTTTGCTGAAGCAGATCTCGGTAAGTGATAATTTATGGGCGTGAAGTGCGGTTACCAGCCGTCATATAACGGTCCCCAAAGATGTTAGCAGTGGGGAAACGACAGGGATAATTTTAAAAGTAATAAATAAATATAAATATATCATCACGCCTTCTACCCATTACTGGATGTGGCACTCTGTCGAAGCAGATCTCGGTAAGTGATATATTTATGCGCGTGAAGTACGGTTACCAGCCGTCAAATACAACTTCCAAAGATGTTAGAGGAGGGAGAGGCACAGAGATAATTTTAAAAATAATAAATATATATAAATATATCATCATGATCTCGGTAAGTGATATATTTATGCGCGTGAAGAGCGGTAACCAGCCGTTAAATCACGGCCCCCAAAGATGTTAATGGTGGGGGAGCCACAGGGGTAATTTTAATTTGGTGAAAATGTTTGTCGGCTGTGAGAATACTTTTAAATATATATCTAGTTTATAGATGACTTATAACCGAAATATAAGCGTGTCTGATTAGTTGTGATTTTACTATAAGCTACTGTAATTGAGATAAAATAAATATTAAAATTTGCATCCATCCTGAAATAATTTAAATTACGTTTAAAGTAATATCAAAATATAAATGAAGCACTCGACTTGTTAAATTTAATGATAACCTAAATAGCTGTCCAAAAATACGATGTTTACCTCCATGAATCTAAATACAGGGTGTATCAAAATGGCGCAGTCATGTAGTTTAGTTCGCAGAAATAAAATCTTGTAAGATATGGGAATGGTCGCGTCGTGGTGTAATGTGATGTTGATGGGAACGGGCGCCTATGTCTCGGGGGCAGCAGGGCGTGCGTGGGGACGGGGCAGAGGGGGCAGCGTCGCGGCTATATTTACTCGGCGGCGCGGTCCACTCCGATGTGACTGACCCCGACGCCAGACCAGCACCGTAGTGGCGAAATTTTATAAATTTGCCCATCGGACGAATATTTATTTATTTATTTAACTGCACAACAGGAACTTATACCCAATAGCTTATAGTGGAATCGGAACCACTAAAAAACACTCGTATTCTTTTTTTATCAGTTGGAATCAATGACATTTATGCACAACCGGACCGAAAAGCATGTGTTTTAGCCCTAACTTACACACTTTTTTTGGCCCGCGGGCCAAAGAGAAATAATTCCTATGGATACATAAATAAAATAACAATTTTTGTTCATTATGAATACTTTATCGGGTGGCTAACTCAGTAATATGATTTATGCGCGTGAAGTGCGGTTACCAGTCATCAAATCACGGCCCCCAAAGATGTTTGTGGTGGAGGAGCCACAGGGGTATTTTTTTAAATTGGTGAAAATATTTGTCACCTGTGGGGATCGAACCTGAGTTCTTAGGATAAATATATTTATTTATTTTATTACTCTATGAGGTGGCTAGCTCAGTGGTATGAAGTCGGCCTGTGGATCCTGAGAACCCTGGTTCAATTCCCACAGGCGATAAACAATTTTCATAATTTCAAAAACTACCCCTGTGGCTCCCCCACCACTAACATCTTTGGGGGCCGTGATTTGACGACTGGTAACCGCACTTCACGCGCAAAATATACCACTTACCGAGATCTGCTACTCCAGAGTGCCACACCCAGTAATAGGTAGAATGCGTGATGATATATTTATTTTTTTTAGGTAACTTACAGTACAAGTATGTAAAAATAAATATAAATATATCATCACGCCTTTTACACATTACTGGGAGTGGCACTCTGCCATAGCAGATCTCGGTAAGTGATATATATTTTGCACGTGTAATTCGGTTGTCTGTCGTCAAATCACAGCCCCAAAGATGTTAGTAGAGGGGAAGCCACAGGGGTAGTTTCAATGTGATAAAAATTGTTTGTCGGCTGTGGGAATCAAACCCGGATTCTCAATTCCAGTTCCACCCTACCGTACTGGTACCCTAGATTCGATTCCCACAGGCGACAAACAATTTTCATAATTTCAAAAGCTACCCCTGTGGCTCCCCCATCACTAACATCTTTGGGGGCCGTGATTTGACGACTGGTAACCGCACTTCATGCGCAAAATATTTCACTTACCAAGATCTGCTTCGGCAGAGTGCCACATCCAGTAATGGGTAAACGGCGTGATGATATATTTATATTTATTTTACTCTATACAAGAACTTCATTCCAATTATACTAGCTTGAAGTGGAATCCGAATCACTCAAATATAATATTTTTTTATGTAAGTTGAAATCAGTAAAATTTAATCCCACGAATTAATATTTGGTGGACGCACTAGGCTACGTCTGTTGATTGATTCATTTGTCTAGCTATTTAAGAGTGTGCGCTAATCACTTAGCCACAACTGCTCATTGTATTTCATAACTAATATTTAAGATTTAGATACAGGTTATTTATTGCTCTAGCTTCTAAAGCAAATGTTCATTATTGCTGTTAATAATACGCGGATGCAAGCTGTCTATTTTCAATTTTCATCCAAATATAACTTTGTCTGAATAATTTCACTAGTAGCTACAGTAATTGAGATTAAAAAGAAAAATATTTTCATTTTGAATTTACGAGATGAAAATCTCAAGAAAACCCGAAGCCCCACGAAAGGTTCCGAAGCAATCCAGTTCCTCCGTGTACCGGGACATTGTTTATTGGCCGACGTTGTCCTGGTAACACGTAATATTTTATTTTGATTGCTTTATTTTGGAAACAATCGCCAATGTTGATATTTTGATGTGGCACAAGACGCTTATTTATTTCCGAGTTGAATAACAAACGTTACGGTGTCTTACTCGTGACAAATTTCAGGAAAATTTCTCAAAAATGAATTGCTTCTATACTTTATGAGCTGCTTTCTCCTGAGTCCTATCCTGGAGGAACTCAGTACCGTCACCAAGAAATAATTCGCATTAGAAAATAAAACAATATTGCGAACAGTTATTTCTGCGAGAATGCGAAATATTTGTGGCTTTCAAACTTTTATAAATTAACAAAGAAATACTTCAAATAAAAAGTTAGAAAATTTAGTTTTCTTTTATTCGAGGCAATTTTCTCTAAAATAATTTCGAAATATTTGACAGTTATTCGTAAGTATTGCAAGTTTTATTATTATTATTTGTATTTATAGAAAATAATAAAATTTTATTAGCGTAAGTCAAGAGGTTTACAACACTTCGCAACAAAAAAAAAGTACCGACTAATAAACGCAGGCCCGGAATAAAACAAAACATTTAATTTAATTCATGCACTTGGTGCCAAAAACATTTATTACGCCAAAAGTAACATGCATTCCTTGATAATATGTGTATCAACATTTTGTGAAAACTTTTATTTCTGCAAAACTTATATTATTTTTGCAAACTAATAATAGAACGAATCAGAGATAGCTAGACACACAGATCCGTACTAAAAATATCACAAAAAACTATTATTTAAATTAGTAATACCAGTCCCGTACTTTCTAATTTCTAATGAGCAAAATAATTAATTTATTTATCATGCTAAGAATTTTAACATTTTATCATTTCCGTTTTAAATACCAATTATAAATTATTCGTATTTACTCTCATTAAAATGAGAAATAATAGGCGTATTTATCCGTCATTTTTTAACCAATGATAACAGACAGATTAGACTGATACAAAATAGTCCCTAATCGGCAGATTCACAAAACGAATTAGCGCTAACACCGTTTTTAATATTATTATTATTATTATAACTCTGTTTCAAATTAAAACAGATTAAAGAAATGAACTAAATTTGATGCTAATTAACTCTCTTTTTAACTCAAGTTAAAATAAACTAATTTCGTACATTGAAAAGAGAATTAAAACTAAATAAAAAATGGTGTTAGCGCTAATCCGCTTTATGAATCTGCCTGTCAATGATTAATTATCGAATAAATTAATGTACACATATAGCGAGATGTTTCCTGAAGCCAGCCCTGTATTTTACAACCCTTAGGTGAGAAAACCCGCCCTTGAAGTAGCCGCAAATAAAAGGCAAATACCCATAAAATTTTCACACCGATTCGGGGTTTACAATGACGAATAGTTGACTGGTAACCCGGAGATTTGAGTTTTAACACGTGTTTGTCACCACTAAATCCTATTTTAGCTATCAGTGGCCCTCAAAATGTTGCACCCTTTACCCTTAAATACACAGTTATAAAAATAGGAAAGTAAAATAAATATATCATCACGCCTTTTAACCATTACTGGGTGTGGTGCTCTACCGTTGCAGATCTCGGGAAGTTATATATTTATGCGCGTGAAGTTAAATCACAGTCCCCGAAGATGTTAGTGGTGGGAGAGCCACAGGGGTAATTTTAATGAGGTGAAAATTGTTTGTCGGTTGCGGTAATCGATCCCGGGTTCTCAAATTGACTACCCACCCAATATTAATTAATAATATTGATATAATCTAAATTTGTTCTAAAAATCCCGGGTTCGAACAGCTGACAAACAATTTTCACCACATTCAAATTATCCCTGTGGCTCTCCCCCCACTAACATCTTTAGGAGCAGTGATTTGACGACTGGTAACCGCACTTTATGACCATAAATATTTTACTTACTGCAGATTGCCACACCCTAGAAGGTAAAAGGCGTAATAATATATTTATTTAATCTATTAACAAATATTGATGTGATTTTGTTTATTATTTCCCGATTTACGGATCTACAAACTTGTTGATTTATCACAGAATTCCATTATTAATTTGTTTTATCCCTTATTTTTAAATAATAAATAAATAATTGTTGTTATTTTCTATTTTATCAACCAATTGATTCCCACAACCGATAAACCATTTTCATTTCAATCATATTATCTCTATGGCTTGCCCTCCTCTACCATCTTTGGTGGCTGTGATTTGACAGCTGGTAACCGAGCTTTACGTGCATAAATATATCACCTACCGAGATCTGCTACCGCAAGATATATTTATTTATTTAATTTATTATTGACATGATTTTGTTCATTATTTACAGATTTTTTAACCTATAAACTTTAAAATTTATCACAAATTTCCATTATTCGTTTGTGTCCATCTTTGATTGTGAAATAGCAAATAAATAATTGTTGTTGTTTTTCAGTTATGTTCTGCCCAATTTTTCATCAGATTATTATAAATAAATATAGCTATTTAAGTTTGCTGGTCACGCATTTTACTAAATTGCGATAAAATGGCATAATTTTAAAATAGCATAAAAACTAATAGAATTAATTAATAATAACATAATAACACAAGTTAATTGCCCAGATATAGAAAATGTGCAATGTTTTCTTGAATGTACGATACAGCGATATAAGGTCAAACTGAAACGAATACAAACAAAAGTCGATCGCGTTCAGAAAGAAGAAAGATAGATTAAAATGTCGCAACACTTTAACTAAATGTGTTTATCGGTGTTTCATTTCAGATAAAAATCCCTCTTAGGTGAGTGGAAATAGATCATTTATTTTTAGCACAATTTATTAGCAAAGTATAAAAGAAATAACATACAAGATGGTCGCAAAATGATTTTTATAAAATAAATAAATATAACATCACGCCTTCTTACCCATTACTGGACGTGACACTCTGCCGAAGCAGATCTCGGTAAGTGATATATTTATACGCGTAAAGTGCGATTCCCAGTCGTCAAATCACGGCCCCTAAAGATGTTAGTAGTGGGGGAGCCACAGGGGTAATTTAAAATTGAAGCAAATGTTTTGTCGGCTGTAGGGATCGAACCAGGGTTGTTTGGATCCACAGGCCGACTTGCTACCACTGTGCCATTACCACATGATTTTTACAAGCACTTAATATAACATTGACGTATTAAAATAGTAAATTACTCATTTGTTCTTCTGTCTTTGTCTTACAGCTAATATTGAGGTTATGTTTGGTTTATATCGCTCGATACAAAATTGGTTAATATAAATTTCATTAATAGGATTCATTAATATATACTTTAATGACCCCTATTAAAAAGGTACAATCAACGGAAAAATATTGTAACTAACTCATGTGTTAATCGGTGGTTAATAATCTCAACAATTAACGTGCTCGCTACGCTCTCGCATTAAAATGTCTCAATTTGTAATCGCTCTCATTAACTAGTTAGTAAAATAATCATTATATATTTAATATATTATTTATTTTATAACTATTTGATAACATGGTGTTAAACTTCCTTGTACTAGGCAAGTTCTTTAAGTACTTGTGACGTCACAAGTATCTTTCAATGTCTTTGAGTGGTACTAAACTTGTTTGCATATAATATACGAATTATTTATATGATTATTTTTTGACGTTTCTCAAAACCAATGAAATGCTTCATTGCACGTCACGTGTCTGCGTTTTAACCAATCCTGTTATTATTATACTGAGAATAAAGCTCTAGTGATTATTCCCGGGAATAATCTCTGTAGGTACTTTGTTGTTTTTAACAAATGATAGGTAGTTGTCAAATAATTATCTAAAACTGTCAACGTATCAAGTAAAATTTGTGAAAAAAATCGATTTAGTTCCATTTCAGATACAGAAATACACCAACAAATTTTGAAAACAACTTCCAAGAATACATTAATAAGTAATCAATCGATATGGACACAGTTCAAAATCTTTTAAGTTGGATGAATCGACCTCAACAGCTAAGTCAAAAAATAATCTAATTAAATGTAACTCGAGAGTTGGATAAATTAGAAAATAATTCTCAAGTATCTTTCTCAAACTTGTTATCATTTGGCAATAGCCACTCAAGCCCTACGGGCTTTCGTGACTATTGCCTGGCAACAAGTTTTCGAAAGATCTCTCAAATTATTTTCAATTTATTCTCACTCTCTTGTTATATTATTACTGAGAATAATTTTACTATGTTGAAAATCATATTTTTCTATATCGCATTGGCAAAGTGAATTTTGTGCAACCGTTTTTGCCAGTACTACAAAACTGTTTTCGCGAATATTGTAGAGTTTTTTACATTCAAATCTTAGTAAAATCAGCTAAGTAAGCAAATATACAACTGAATTTAAGTCGTTCAGATTTCACTATAAACTATAGTATTCTAAATTGTGATTAAGTAATTAAATAAATAAAATATGCTCTTCAGTGTGTTCCTTAGCACCTGGTATAACTTGTATACAAGTATGATTAGTGCAAGTTAAATAAATAAATATTGAAGTTAGCGTGAATGAAGTAAAGTAATCGTAATTTTGAAACGGCCTGTATAAACAAACTAAAGTTACCTTGCAAGGTAAGACCGCACTTATTATGACCTATTTGAGGCTTAGTAGATAATTCTTATCATTTATTTACCACATGTGTTTTGTTTCGTGATAATAAGATCAGGCGATGCTCATTACATTTTTGTTTTCTCGCGTTTTATATAAAATTAGGAAACTAGTAATTTCTATATTTAATACAGTGCGATGAACTCGAAATTAATAAAGACAAAACGTAATATTTTTTTTTTGCAATTTATATTTTAGTAGAATATTTCCCTCACTTTAGTAACAACTAATCAAAATCACAGAATTTACATACATGGTAAGGGATGTTTACCTCGAATATATTTACTTCTAACTCAATATACTACAGTCCTTTTTAAAAATATATTTTATTTAATTAATAAACTCTGGTTCGAGAATAGTATATTACATAATAAGTCAGGAAAGTGATATTTTACTTGACGAAGCGGTTGTTTGAAATACAAGGCCGCAGGACGAGTATTTTAATCCGCTGAGTCTAGTAAAAACATTATCCTGACGTATTATCTATACAATTTTTTTTAAACCGTTTAATTTAATCAATATTTATTCATAAATAATTCAAAATGTTTAAATTTTATTGATATGATTTGTACTGTCAGCAGACTACGTATCCAAGGTTACAATAAAAATAACAGTCAGGTAAAATCTTTACCAGACTGTTTTGTACTTTACCAGACTGTTATTTTTTATTATATTATATATTATTTTGTAGTCTTGGATGTGTACTTTACTTGACTGTTTTCGTAAAAACCTACTTTCCATACTAAAATTGGTCAGGAAAGTAGGCACTTTCTTGCCGGTTTCAGAAAAATAGCATAACGCCGTCTACCCATTACTGGGTGTGGCACTCTGCCGAAGCAGATCTCGGTAAGTGATATATTTATGCGCGTGAAGTGCGGTTACCAGTCGTTAAATCACGGCCTCCAAAGATGTTAGTGGTGGAGGAGCCACAGGGGTAGTTTTTGAAATTATGAAAATTGTTTGTCGTCTGTGGGAATCGAACACGGATTCTCAGGATCTACAGGCCGACTTCATATCACTGAGCTAGCCACTCCATTATTGTATATATCTTGATTTTCACTCAAATACTTTGTCTTCTACCCATTACTGGGTGTGGCACTCTGTCGAAGCAGATCTCGGTAAGTGATATATTTTGCGCGTGAAGTCCGCTTACCAGTCGTCAAATCACGGCCTCCAAAGATGTTAGTGGTGGAGGAGTCACAGGGGTAGTTTTTGAAATTATGAAAATTGTTTGTCCTCTGTGGGAATCGAACCAGGGTTCTCAGGATCTACAGGCCGACTTCATACCACTGAGCTAGCTACCCCATTATTGTATATATCTTGATTTTCACTCAAATACTTTGTTTTTGAGACAATTTTTTATTTCAATAAATTCTAAACAAATGCATTTTCGCGAAATCTTTCGATTTATCGATAATGAACCTAATTATCAGGGCATAACCTATAAAAATATTTTAAATAAAAATGGTACCTAGTCCTTCATAATTCTTCTAGTCATTTAGAAACAGAGCGAGAAAATATTGACAAGAAAATATTTGTAATACCTGTAATACAGTAATTAATCCTGCTGCATATAGTAAAATAAAAATATCTTTCCTACTGTGTAAAGATTTACGGAGATTCCCAGCCTCCCAGAACTGGAGGAAAACCCAAAAAATAACAAATAATCATTAATACTAATCCCAGATGTATTGCTAAGTATGCTACTTGACTTTTAAAGTCGGTTTTAGTAACAATATTCGCTAAATTAATTAATAATTGTAATTATTTTCGTCATGCTACTCTTTACGTAGTAAGCTCTGGGCAGGACCGTAGCGAAAAATTCTCGAAGGAAAACCGGTAAAATTTATTACTGTCCTTAATGTTATAAACGTGTTTTAATATTTGAACAGTAGTAAAAATCTAATTAGTGTTTTATTTTAATTAAATTAGTCCAAAATAATCTTATAATTAAACGTAATAAAATTATACTAAATTCGAATTAGCTATGACTAAAGTTGGACGTAAAAAACTAGTTTGATCGGAAAAAAATGTCTGTGTTTCTTTTTATATTTTAGTGTGCTATTATGTTAATTTTGTTTTAAATTAGCATCGCTAATTTTCTACAACTGTTTTCAATTTTCGACAAATGAATCCCGTACAGTACACACACTTTCATTATATCCTCACTCATTTACAAATACAGAATTTATATTTGCCACAACTTCATTTCAAGTAATATATGTTTATATCCTGCATACTATGAAGGCAAAATAAATGTAAAAATATTTAAATTTAAATCGTATGACAGTTAGAAAAGTGTTTTCATAGTGATTTTCAAATGTTCCTACCTGCAGCTCTGTTTCTTCCATGTGTATTTTCATCTCCCATTAAAGGAGAATGTTTTCTCGCATCCACTTGCACCATGGCAAAAAACAAAAGCACAACGCAACTAGCAACACTAAAGTTTGCCATGATCACAACTTCACAGATAAACAATAAAACAAAATCAAAGTAACGTCTCAATCCTAACCTATCTCAACGCGAACTGAACACTGAACACTAGCAAATGTTTGTGTGGGTAACCATGGTGATTGGTATCAACTGTCACTAAGATAAGGGTGGTTTGAATCAGCGAAGGAAGGCTGGCGACGAGAAGGCGTGCGCGATACTGATACAGGAGTACACAGACCGTGTGTGTGTCTTTGCGATTGTCGCGAACGCAACTGAACATTTGACCTGCGTCGGATCGTAATAAGTAGGTTTGCGCTCGAAGTACCCCCACTCCTGTCGCGGAACATGGCTATCTAGATCTGATTTACTTATGTTTCAAGTAAATTAGATGAGTACAGACTTATTATGCACCCTTATACAGTTTCTCATGTTTAGTTTTTTTGGTTTTTACAATTTAAAAATGTTAAGTCACTTTTAAAACTGACTTAAGTCATATTAGTATTACTTGATTTATCTACTTTTGGTTGTTGTTTAGAAAAAGTAAATAAATATATCATCACGCCTTCTACCCATTACTGGGTGTGGCACTCTGTCAAAGCAGATCTCGGTAAGTGATATATTTTGCGCGTGAAGTGCGGTTACCAGAGGTCAAATCACGGCCCCCAAAGATATTAGTGGTAGAGGAGCCACAGAGGTAGTTTTTGAAATTATGAAAATTGTGTGTCGCCTGTAGAAATCGAACCAGGGTTCTCAGGATCCACAAGCCGATTTGATACCACTGAGCTAGCTTCATGGAAATTAATTTATTACAGGTTTCATTTATATATAAATTTTAATTTTAGCCAGTAATAGTTTATTTATTTGTTACTCTGAGAACCCTGGTTCGATTCCTACAGGCCACAAACAATTTTCATAATTTCAAAAGCTGCCCCTGTGGCTCCTGCACCACTAACATCTTTGGAAGCCGTGATTTGACGACTGGTAATCGCACTTCACGCGAAAAATATATCACTTACCGAGATCTGCTTCGGCAGAGTGCCACACCCAGTAATGGGTAGAAGGCGTGATGATATATTTATTTATTTGTTACTCTGTACAACAAGAACTTACTTCCAAGAAATGTACAAAGGACCTACAGCTTATAGTGGAATCCGAACCGCTGACACAATCGTATTATTTTTATATAGTTTGAAATAATAACATATTTGTTAAAATAAAACAATTTACTGACACAGTCATGTTATTCCCCTTTATGATTTTGAATTAAACAAATTATTTTTGTTTATTCCATATACACAATTTTAAAATGTTTAATTTGTTCATTTGTGCATCCTGAGAAACCTGGTTCGATCCCCACAGCCGACAAAACATTTTCACCAATTTAAAATTACCTCTGTGGCTCCCCCACCACTAACATCTTTGGGGGCCGTAATTTGAGAGATGGTAACCGCACTTTACGCGCATAAATATATTACTTACCGAGATCTGCTTCGGCAGAGTGCCACACCCAGTAATGGGTAAAAGGTGTGATATATTTATTTTATTTTATTTATATTTAAAAAAAAAATGAATATTAACCTCGAAGTAAAATTATTTTCTTTTTGACAGACAAAAATAAATTATCACAGTATTAGAAATATATATTTCCTTAAATTACTGGAAAAGTAAAAATTAACCACTAGTAATTATTATCTTATATCTATCTTAAACACCAATGTTTTTCTTCTTAAAGTAAACGTGTACAAAGTCATGTAAGCACATAACACATATGTAACTTTCTTGATAAAAAATCGCGCACTACTTCTACTTTTTCTCAGCAACTGTCAAACTGTTTTAAACTTTAAAACTATGGACCAAGAAAATGATAATTGTTACAACATATCTAATTAAAATATCAGTTCATCATCATTGATTTATCAGTTTTCGAATTGATTAGATATTGATTTAGATTTTGAATTACTTGGTAGACTATATGTCGCGAAGTGCCTTTTCAGTTTTTCTGTGACAGAAACAATTGATTTATAATAATATCAATAGATTAATATTGTCTATCTATTGATAAGAGATAGAAACAAGATATTATATTATTTTGTAACGTATTCTAATAACATATTATTTTGAAGTATAAAATAAATAAATAAATATAAATAAATATATCATCACGTCTTTTACCTATTACTGGCAGTGGCACTCTGTCAAAGCAGATCTAGGTCTGTTATGCCCCCCAAAGATACTAGCGGTGGGTAGCCACAGGGATAATTTAAATGTGGTGAAAATGTTTGTCGGCTGTGGGAATCGAACCAAGGTTCTCAGGATATATATATATATATATACATATACAGGATGGTGAAAGCAACTCTCGAACATAGGGATTTAACATGTAAAATTACAATTTTGTAATTTCCTGCTTCCCTAATTATTTTAGCCAAAAAAGCTTCAAATAAAAGGTTTAGGGAATAAAATTCTATATCTAATATAATAAACAAAATTTTGCATGCTTCGCAACGGCACAAATTTGATCAGAAAATAACGAAAATAGCCTGAAAACAATTGATAGCCATGGAACTAAAACAAAATTAAACAAATGTTTGTCGTTTTATTTGTCAAAATAAATGAAGTAATAAATAACGAAATAATTTTGACAGATTAAACGTCAAACATTTGTTTAATTTTGTTTCAATTCCATGGCTATCGATAGTTTGAGGCTATTTTTGTCATTTTCAGATCTAATTTGTGCCGTTACGAAACATGCAAAGTTCATTTTGTTTATTGGCATAGATGCAGAATTTTATGCCCTAAAACTTTTATTCGAAGCTTTTTTGTTTAAAATAATTAGGGAAGCAGGAAATTACAAAATTGTGATTTTACATGTTAAATCCCTATGTTCGAGAGTTGCGTTCACTACCCTGTATATATATATATATATATATATATATATATATATATATATTGTTTATACTCTCATGTACCATTTTTGGGGAATGTGATTTTACGGCTGGTATAATTGCGTCTTACAGATTACACACCTCCTTTTTGTTCGAGTATTGCAAGCAAGAATAAAATAAAATAAATATATCATCACGCCTTCTGCCCATTACTGGGTGTGGCAGTCTGCCGCAGTAGATCTCAATAAGTGATATATTTATATGATGAGGACCCACAGAGGTAATTTTAATGTAGTGAAAATTGTTTATCGATTCAATGATTTTCGAATTAGAGAAATAAAAATACATGGCAATTATATAAAATATAGAAGGAACAATAATCAACTTCGATTCAAGGGAAATTTCGAGTTGTAGAGGTTCATGTTATAGCGATTCGACTATAGTTATTCATCTTCAATAATCTTTAAAACGTTTCAAATGTCATAATTCAATCTAATTTTTGATGTAGCACCCTCTTACCCAATGAGATTGAAGGAAAGCTACCCCCTGCAAATCATCTCTATTAACCCCGCCCTCCAGGTTTCCAAGACCCCGGGAAAAACCACCACCGTCTGATAATAATTTGGTGATGATTATAAGCTCTTTACCAGCGGGATGAATATTAACTTAGTAGGGATTAGAGTCCATGCGCGAAAGAAATCAAAGTGGGGAAAACATGACTTTATAACATTAAACGATATAGATGAAACAGAAGAAGGTCTGATGGTTTGATGTTGACTTATTGACGTGTAACCTCGGAAAGATAAATCTATTTCTAAAGTGTTTGTATTTTTCCGCTGTTAAAAGATATTTAATTGTATTAGAAAATATATAAAAATAAAAATTGAAGAACATGAATTTTCTGTCTTTTGTTTTAAGTATTTAAATATGTTGGACAATACACGATGCATAGCGGAGTCTGGCAATATTGCGAGACTTGAAATAGTATTTGTTGGTTAGCAATTCCCGTCTTCAGTAGAAGAAATAATGGAATAGCGCTATTTTAGACTGAATTTTTCTATTAAATACTAGCTGTGTTTATTAATTAAGATGTGCTGAAGCCAATGATGATGTTAGAAATATAATTGTATATGTACGTTTTCAGTTATTGTGTTATAAACGTGATGAAAACTGAAATTTGCACTATTTTTGCAGCTCTTTAGGTATGAGACTGTGGAACTTTAATTTGTTCGGTTATTTAAATGAAATTATGCACATTTACTAAATAAACTACGCTGAATTCAGTGGTGTAAACAGATCTAAATTATCTCTTTTAGTTTTAGAGTTATGAGCTTCTAAAAATACCCAATTTTCGTGATTTAGATTTTCTTGGAACATCTGTAATAATTTTTTTATTCCGCAATCAAAGTTAGTGAAAATAAGCAAATATACCAAGTAAAGGACGACAAATTCAGTGGTGGAATCAGATTTGTAATATCTCTAATAGTTTTCAAGTTACAGTGGCGAGTATGTTGGGCACCACAAAAGCTGATATTTTAAATCGTCGATATTTCAAAAACTATGCTTCGGACGCCACTTTACATAATTTTCTCGTAATCTACGGGTCCGAAATAAGGGGGATAAAAAGAAAAAAGTATTATATTTCACAATTATTTTCCTTGAAATTTTTTAAGGGGTACCCCTTGGTGTTTTTTCAATTTTAGGCCATTTTCAGTTTTTCTGTTCTAAAACTAGTATCCGTGGAGTAAAAATTATGAAAATTTGCGAACTTATGTAACTTTTTGCGTAGAATCGAATGGTGTAGTCGTTAATTTCATAACTTTTTTTATTTTTGAAGTTTTTGGGCAAAATAGACCATTTTTTGCCCTACCTTTAAAGCGCCATATCTCGAGAATGGAAAGAGCTATCGAAGCGCGGTTTGAAAATTTGGAATCCTCGTGTTGAGAAGATACTACATCCATATTATCAGAAATTTTTAAGAAAAAAAAATTTTTCTATTACTCCTTTCAGCTTTTAAACAAACATTCCTTAAATGAATATGCTTCATTTAAAATAGTTAAAATTTTGCTTTTATATCCAAAAAAGTATGAGGAATTCAAATTTTTAAACAGAATTTAATTATCTGTCTTAGATTTTATGTTACAGTTAGTTAAAACCAGTTATATATAACTTTTCTTCATTTCTTGCTTGTCTTTAGAAAATATTCGCTAAAAAATTTATTCATTCACTTAAATCTATAAAAATTATACGTTATATACAAAAAAGTACGGCGAGTCGAATGGTGTAAACCGCGAATTAATATCTTGTTTAGTTTTTTAGTAATAATACTTTTTGTCGGACTATATTTATATATTTCATTTTTATTGTTTATCTGTAATAAAAAAAATATTTTTCAAGAAAAGTTAATGAAAATATGTATACATACTAATTAAATCAGGATAAATTCACTAGTGAAGTCAGATTTGAAGTATCTCTAATATTGTTCAAGTTATAGTGGCTCATAGATTGGCGGCACAAAAGTAGAAATTTTAAAACATCTAAATTTAAAAATCTAAGACTCGGACGCCGTTTTAAATAATTATTTTGTAATCTGCGGGTTAAAAATAAAGGGAATAGGTGAAAAAAATATATATTTTTCTTGAAAATTTCTGTTAAAGTGGTGCAAATGTTGATGCAAACAGAAATTTTCACTATTTTTGCGTCTTTTTAGATATGAGATCCTGGAACCTTTATTTTTTTGTTTGAGTTAGTGAAACTATGCGTATTTACTAACTAAACTACGCTGAATTCAATGGTGTAAACAGATCTTAATTATCTCTTTTAGTTTTTGAGTTATGGGCATCTGAAAATAACCAATTTTTGTAATTTAGATTATTTTGGAAAATCTTTAACAATTTTTTTATTCTGCAATAAAAGTTAGTGAAAATTATCATATATACCAAGTAAAGGGCGACAAATTCAGTGGTGAAATCAGATTTGTAATATCTATAATAGTTTTGAAGTTAAAGAGGCAAGTATGTTGGGCGACACAAAAGCTGATATTTTAAATCTTCTATATTTCAAAAACTACACTTCGGACGCCACTATACATAATTTTTACGTAATCTACGGGTCCGAAATATGGAGGATAAAAAGAAAAAAGCATTATATTTCACATTTATTTTCCTTGAAATTTTTTAAGGGGTACCCCTTGATGTTTTTTCAATTTCAGGCCGTTTTCAGTTTTTTTGTTCTAAATCTTGTATCCGCGGAGTAAAAATTCTGAAAATTTGCATACTTATGTAACTTTTTGTGTAGACTCGAATGGTGTAGTCATAAATTTCATAAGTTTTTTATTTTTGAAGTTTTTGGGCAAAATAGACCATTTTTTGGTCTACCTTTAAAGCGCTGTATCTCGAGAATGGAAAGAGCTATCGAAGTGCGGTTTGAAAATTTAGAATCCTCGTGTTAAGAAGATACTACATCCATATTATCAGAAATTTTTAACAAAAAAAATATTTTTTTTCATTACTCCTTTTCAGCTTTTAGACAAACATTCCTTAAATGAATATGCTTCATTTAAAATAGCTAAAATTTTGCTTTTATATCCAAAAAAGTATGAGGAATTCAAATTTTTAAACAGAATTTAATTATCTGCCTTAGATTTTGAGTTACAGTTAGTTAAATTCAGTTACATATTTATTTTCTCCACTTTTTGCCAGTCTTCAGAAAATATTCGCTAAAAATGTATTATTCAACTTAAATCTATAAAAATTATACATTATATACAAAAAAGTACGGCGAGTCGAATGGTGTAAACTGCGAATTAATATCTCGTTCAGTTTTTTAGTAATAATAGTTTTTGTCGGACTATATTTGCTATGTTTCAAACATCAATGTATATTGCGAACTCTCGCTTATGGAGCGACTGCGCTACTATGGTGCTACAACATACAAATATAAAGAAGGCTATCATAGCCCAGTGGTTAAAATCGAGATAAAACTTACATCTGGAACATAAGTTATCATGCATTCAACTTCAACTTATATCCAAAAAATATGACTGTATCTGAGTGGTTTGTATTCCACTATAAGCTACTGTAATTGAGATTAAGTTCCTGTTGTGCAGATTAGCAATTAATTAAATAAAACTGGAATGCAATAAGTTATGGGGTAGTGGCTAAGTGATATTGAGTCGGCCTGTGGATCCTACGAACCCTGGTTTGATGCCTACAGCCGTCAAACATTTTCACCAATTTAAAATCACCGCTGTGGCTCCCTCACCACTAACATCTTTGGGGGCTATAATTTGACGGCTGTTGATCGCACATCTCGCGCATAAATATATCACTTACCGAGATCTGCTTCGGCAGAGTGCCACACCCAGTAATGGGTAAAAGGCGTGATGATATATTTATATTAGTATTTTATTTTTATTTGTAAGTTAATAATTATTATTTATGTTGATTTGCAAAATAATTATTATTATCTCGCAACATCTCAATTATTTTCTCTGTAACATTTAATTAATAAATTTACAATGGCAGCGGCGTCAGACGCCAGTTTCCATAGCGACACACCTTCGTTTTTTTCTCGTGTAGATTATCATGTATCATAAGCATATTGTTCAGCTTGGCATGATAGTAATCGCATAGTACGTCGTGCCGGTAATAGTACTCGTGTATAAGTCTAGATATGAAGCCAGTGAAATGTCCTTAACATATGCACATATTTAATTAATAATTAATTCGCGGTATAATTACAAATTTTATGCTTGACCTTATAAAGGCAAGAAATGACGCGGGACTAGCCGATATTCTCATTTCATTTTCATCTCTTTAATCTAATAAAACGAATAGATATTTTAATCATTTCAATTTATATTCCACTTCAGGTAATTCAATTTATTCACCTTTATAAACATTCAATATTAAATACTATATTAATTTTATTCATATTTTAATTATAGAAAATATATTATTTAATACTATTTTACTAATCAAATATTAAAATCTGGTCTAGGCATTTAACATGGATAAATTTATTTATATGGGGTAACAGCTCTGTGGTATCGAGTCGGCCTGTGGATCCTAAGAACCCTGGTTCGATCTCCACAGCCGTCAAACATTTTCATCAATTTAAAATTACCCCTTTGGGCGGCCGTGATTTGACGGCCGGTAACCGCACTTCACGCGTATAAATATATCACTTACCAAGATTTGCTTCGGCAGAGTGCCACACCCAGTATTGGGTAAAAGGTGTGATGATATATTTATTTATAAATTTATTTATCCACAACTCATATATTATATAGAGACATAATTATACTGATTTCAGTTGAATTATATGGCTCATAAAACACTAGTGTTTTATATTCCATAAAACACTGTAAACAACTTGTTACTTAGCAACTACTTCATGATCTACCGTATTTTGAGAAACTATATATAACTGAATCAACGTTAAACGTTACGACCAATCTTCTTCGATACCTATAATTATGAGTTATGGATAAAATTTTGTATTACACTTGTGTTTTATTGGTATATAAAACACTTGTACAATAAACAACTATTATTTTTTTTCTGAAACCAGCTAGAAAGTGACTGCTTTCCTAACCAAATTTAATATGGATTTTTACCAAAACAATCAAATAAAGTACGTATCCAAGGTTACAACAAAAGTTTGGTAAAGTATAAAACTTTATCCGACTGTTTTGTATTTTACCTGACTATTTTTGTTGTTGTAACCTTGGATACATAGTCAGCTGTTAACACAATTCATATAAAAATATTTCGAATTTTTTTTGATTAATTATTGATTACATTGAACGGTTTTGAAAAACAATAATAAAAAAATATATCATCCCGTCTTCTACCCATTACTGGGTGTGGCATTCTGCCGAAGCAGATCTCGGTAAGTGATTTATTTAGCGCGTGAAGTGCGGTTACCAGCCATCAAATCACGGCCTCCAAAGATGTTAGTGGTGGAGGAGCCACAGGGGTAGGTTTTGAAGTTATTAAAATTGTTTGTCGCCTACGGGAATCAAACCAGGGTTCTCAGGATCCACAGGCCGACTTCATACCACTGAGCTAGCCACCCCATAACAATAATATACATAATATACCAGGGAAGTGTTTTTACTTGACTCAGCAGATTAAAATACTCGGCTTGCGGCTTCGTATTTCAAACAACCACTTTGTCAAGTAAAACAACACTTTCCTGACTTATCATATCCTACTATTCTCACTTAAATAAATCCATTCAAAACTAAATTTCGCTAACAAATAAACCGTTATACATTTATTTGTTATTTGCAATGAAATTAGTTTTGACACCGTATACACAGCGTTTTCAAAATTAAAATGATTTAAAAACAGTTTTAAAACTGAATGTAAACTTCCTAATAATTGCTTGATATTCGCAGTTTCTTTTTAAACTAGATTTTGAGTTCAACGGTGAAATTTCCTAATACGGTCCTGTGGTGCAACGGCGCCAAAACCTCTATAACCGATACGAGATGTGTCGAGAGGCGCCACCGGACACCGTGCAATGTTTGTGTTGACTCCACAGTTGCTGCTGGTACACTATAGCAGGAAAGTTGCAGGAAGTACAGAGAGAGAAAAGAAATCTGACAAATCACATTATGCCTAATTAAAAAATGTTACCACTGTGGCTCTCCTGGAAAGAGCATATTTGGAGCAGTAATTTGATGAGGGCTAACATATCATCATGCTTTTTATCCCTTACTAGGTATGGCACTCTGCCATAGCAGACATATTTATGCGTGTAAAGTGCAGTAACCAGTCGTCAAATCACGGGCCCCAAAGATGTTACGCGAGAGAACGCTACAAGGATAATTGAAAAAAAAAAAAATATATCATCACGCCTTCTACCCATTACTGGGTGTGGCACTCTGCTGAAGCAGATCTCGGTAAGTGATATATTTTGCGCGTGAAGTGCGGTTACCAGTCGTCAAATCACGGCCCCCAAACATGTTAGTGGTGGAGGAGCCACAGGGATAGCTTTTTCAAATTATGAAAATTTGTCGCCTATGGGAATCGAACCAGGGACCTCAGGATCCACAGGCCGACTTCATACCACTGAGCTAGCCATCCCATAAGGATAATTTTTAATGTGAAAAAAATTGTTTACCAACTGTGGAAATCGAACTCGAATTCTCAAGCCACCTACCCCGTAAAACTCATTTTGGAACTATATCGCAGTAGTGTACAAATCGTTACTGATCCAATGACGTAAGTAAAAATAATTGAATGCGATTTTATAGGTAATAATTTACACGTTATTTTGCATTTTAACAAATCCTGTCACAATTTATACCGAACCGATAATACGCTGTCTACGTTACTGAGACCGACTTATGACACCGACGCCTTTCCCACTATTACACAGGGCCGGCTTAGCCTAAATCACTAATTAAATACTCTGTATTGTAATTGCAACTAAATTCTTGTTGTACAGAGTGGCACAAATAATAAATAAATAAATAAATTGAATGTAACACAGTAATATCAATTATTTCATTTAATTTATTCATTTAAACCAAGTTTAAAATTTAAGTAATATTGTTGCAATTGGCCATAAAAGTAGCAAATTTCAATTATTATAATTATTGAAAAAAGCCGACAAAACATATTCACCAATTTAAAAAATTACCCCTGTGGCTCCTCCACCACTAACGTCTTTGGGGGGCGTGATTTGACGGTTGGTAACCGCATTTTACGCGCATAAATATATCACTTATCGAGGTCTGCTTCGGCAGAGTGCTACACCAAGTAATGGGTAAAAGACGTGATGATATATTTATTTTTTATAACAAATAAATAAATATATATATCATCCCGCCATCTACCCATTACTGGGTGTGGCACTCTGCCGAAGCAGATCTTGGTAAGTGATACATTTATGCGCGTGAAGTGCTGTTACCAGCAGTCAAATCACGGCCCCAAAAGATGTTAGTGGTGAGGGAGCCACAGGGGTAATTTTAAATTGGTGAAAATGTTTTGTCGGTTGTGGGGATCGAACCAGGGTTCTTTGGATCCACAGGCCGACTTGATACCACTGAGTCATTACCCCATAAATAATAATAACAAATACGTTTTTAAAATAAATAAATATATCATCACACATTTTACCCATTTCTAGGTGTGGCACTCTGCCGGTCAAAGTAAGCAATTTTTATGGTGTCGTGTGATATATTACTACTTGTTCACGACGAATAGATGACAAAAAAATTATTGATAGAAATTATTGCTGGTTGCTCGTTGGTGACAGAAGCTTTGAAAGTGCACTGATGTAGGGATGAACAACCACCCTTAAAATCGGCGCATTCAAATCGGCGCCATCTATAGTTGCTACCCGTTCCCAAATCTAATGTTCTTTTTATCATTTTCACTATGACATAAACTATTAAAAAAAACCATTTCTGTCACTGGAATAAATGAGACATCATTTTGCACCCCAGCTCTCTGACTATTAGTGGCAGGGAAGCCACAGGGGTAATTTTATTGTAATGAAAATTGCTTGTCGGCTGTGGGAATCGAACCCCTGAGCCACCTACCCTATAAAATAAATAATAAATATGTTTCTATAGCAACAAAATATATAGTGACAGTTATCTGTCAGTAATAATCACAATGTCATATTTTTTCAACATTCACAGGATAATATAAAATTTTAGTGACACTATGGACGAAATACCAAGCTCAAAACCCACTTCAAAACAAGCACAAAGATCAAGATTAACATCAAGACACTCACATAGATCAAATATCAGTGATGAATTTGTTCAAGAATTCAAGAATATCATTCGAGATAGAAGAAGACGTCAAATTTTGTTACTCTGTACAGACTTAAAAGACAAACAGAGATCGAAACATATGGTTGATTCGGCTGTAGCCCTTGAAAATAATGGACATAAGGTGCATTTCGTTAATTACTGCTTTTTTACGTTGTTAATGGGGTGGCTAACTCAGTGGTATGAACTCGGCCTTTGGATCCTGAGAACCCTGGTTCGATTCCCACAGGCGACAAACAATTTTCATAATTTCAAAAACTACCCCTGTGGCTCCTCCACCACTAACATCTTTGGGGGCCGTGATTTGACGACTGGTAACCGCACTTCACGCGCATAAATATATCACTTACCGATTTCTGCTATGGCATCGTATCACTCCTAGTAATGGGTAAATGGCGTGATTATACATTATGTAGATATTTAAAAATAAAATGAATAAATAAATATAAATATATCATCACGTTTTTCACGTATTACTGGGTGTGGCACTCTACCGAAGCAGATCTCGGTAAGTGATATATTTATGCGCGTGAAGTGCGGTTACCTGTCGTCAAATCAAGGCCTCCCAAAGATGTAGTGGGGAAGCCATAGAGGTAATTTTAAATTGGTGAAAATGTTTGTCGGCTATGGCGATCAAACCAGGGTTCTTAGGATCCACAGGCCGATTCAATACCACTGAGCCATTACCCCAAATGTAGATATTTAAAAATAAAATAAATATATCATCACGCGTTTTACCATTACTGTGTGTGGCACTCTGCCGTAGCAGATCTCGGTAAGTGATATATTTATGCATATGAAGTATCGTCAAATCTCGACCTTCAAAGATGTTATTAGAGGGGGAGCCACATGGGTAGTTCTAATGTGGAGTAAAGTTTGTCAGCTGTGAGAACCGAACTCGGGTACTTCAATTCACAAGCCGATATGAGTATTCTAGCAGGAATTATTGTGAGTCCTGGCTTCAAATTAAACTTTTTAATTTTTTGTTTTACAGGTAACAATTATTACAACTGCATTTCAAAGAAGTTTATACTCGGAAAATTTATCGAAAATAATAGTTTGTGAATGTGGAACATGGATACCAGCAAGTATTCGAGGATTCTTTCCAAATTTCCTCTATTTTCTTCGTAGTTTATATTCAACTTTTTATATGATCTACGGCTTTCGAGAGTTGCAGCCAAAAGTATCTGTTGTATTTTGTGAAACCAGTTATTTGATGATTCCAATTATTAAGCTTTGGACTAACTATAAAATAGTATTCTTTCAGGTAATTATACAAATATTATTCAAGTTTAAAATTACTATTAATTTGTCAATTTTAGTATCAATTTGAATTGGCGCAGTATCGAATTCCAGCGTCGGAGTTAAATTTCAAAGGATGCTGGATTTTTAATCGTTGTTTGCGAAGCGCAGATCATATTTTAGTTCCGAATCAAGTGTTTTCTAGTATCTATAAGAGGTCTTTTAAGTATATTTGTCCAACAATTTGTCAGCCATATTTAAATGTTCGACAACTGAAGAAAGAAAAATTGCTACCGTTAAATCAAGTTCTAGAAGATGTCAATAATGATAGTTTAGTATTTCTTTTACTAGGTAAGTACATCACGATGTCCCATGAAATGGGGTAGCATGAACCCTTAAAACTTTCATTAAATTTATCCTGAGTTTAATTCGTATTCATAATTCCTCTCATAAAATAAGTAAGAAATAGTATTATTATTTCTTGAAATAATCATTAAACAGGCAGATTCACAAAACTGATTAGCGCTAACACCGTTTTTAATATTATCTATAACTCTGTTTCAAATTAAAACAAATTAAAGAAATTAACTAAATTTGATGCTAATTAACTCTCTTTTTAACTCAATTTAAAATAAACTTGTATCATACATTGAAAAGAGAGTTAAAAACGAAATAAAAAATGGTGTCAGCGCTAATCCGCTTTATGAATCTGCCTGTTAATCTATACAGGGTGTTCAATTTAGTTGTATCACCATTGCTATCTCGAGAACTATAAAAGCTACAAAGTTGGTTAAATTAGCAGAGAAATACTATTTCGAGGGCTTATGATTGCGAATGTTCTGGCAAGATCAGCTATTTTTTATCGATAGTCATTTTTTCACAGCGAAGGGGACGACATTTTTTTTTTAATTGGCATACTATGATTCTTTTCTATACAAACATATCTTGCGCCAGCCTGTAATAACATCAGGCAGATTCATAAAGCGGATTAGCGCTAACACCATTTTTTATTTCGTTTTTAACTCTCTTTTCAATGTACAAAACTAGTTAATTTTAACTTGATTTTTAATAGAGAGTTAATTAGCATCAAATTTAGTTCATTACTTTAATCTGTTTTAATTTTAAACAGAGTTATAGATAATATTAAAAACGGTGTTAGCGTTAATCCGTTTTATGAATCTGCCTGTATATTTTTAAATACCCTACTTTTTTCGTTAAAATCATGGTGTGCAAATATGCCTAAATTAATTTTCCATAACCTCAATCATCTTAAACATTCTAATTTCCTTATTTTTTTTAAATAATTAACAACATTTTTTCACTCACCCCTTCTCCCCAGCCGAGTACCACCCCCGCAGTAATCTAGAGCTCGCTCTGGACGCTTTCCACCTCCT
This sequence comes from Pterostichus madidus, assembly GCA_911728475.2. Classification (NCBI taxonomy): domain Eukaryota; kingdom Metazoa; phylum Arthropoda; class Insecta; order Coleoptera; family Carabidae; genus Pterostichus; species Pterostichus madidus. The sequence goes on along the minus strand of OU452307.1, from coordinate 39,873,618 downwards.
GCTGCATACAAGCGAACACGAGGAGCACAGCCGCGTACGCCTGGTGGTGGCAGGACACGCAGGTAGAGGTCGCACTAAGTACGTACGTCAACTAGCTACACGTGTTCGTCGCCTGCACCTCGACGCCAGGGTGCTGCTACACCCTCGGCCGTCCAGAGAACACAAGAAGGCTCTCCTCGCAGGATGTGTGGCTTTGTTGAGCTGCCAGGAACAAGGATTGTGGGATCGGTATGTCCTGGAAGCTATGGCGTTAGGGAGGCCTATCATCGCTGCTGACACTGGTAAGAGAAACGAAAAATATACAAAATTAAAATGAATATACCATCACGCCTTTTATTCTTTACTGGATGTGGCTCTCTGCCGTAGTAGAACTCAGTAAGTGATATATTCATGTTCCTTAAAGATATAAGTGAAGAGGAAACAGAGGGATAATTTTAATGTGGTGAAAATTGTTTGTCGGCTGTGGAAATCTCAAATTCACGATCCGATTCGATATCACTGAGTCATTTACCCCATAAAATATGCAATTTTAAATCTTTCTAAATTATTTCAAGTATTTTCCACCACCCAATTAGAAAATAAGCTTTTCTGCCTTCAATTAGAAGCTAGCTCAGTGGTATGACGACGGCCTGTGGATCCTGAGAACCCTGGTTCGATTCCCACAGGCGACAAACAATTTTCATAATTTCAAAAAACTACCCTTGTGGCTCCTCCACCACTAACATCTTTGGGGGCCGTGATTTGACGACTGGTAACCGCACTTCACGCGCAAAATATATCACTTACCGAGATCTGCTTCGGCAGAGTGCCACACCCAGTAATGGATAGAAGGCGTGATGATATATTTTTTATTTTTTAGTAATACTTTTCATCTCTAGGAAAACATAGTTATTTCTCAAACTAGAAAGAAAAGTATAATAAAAATATTTAGGACTGCCATTGGATTGTTTCTTTTTTTGTAAAAAATTGAACAGAATGTCAAGACCACAATTATAATTTTTCTTAGCAACGGGACTAAAATACTTTACTCTCGTCGTTACTGACTCGTTTTCAGAATACACTATTATTTGTCTTTAAAATAATTAATAACAACTGAAAGTAGACGATGCCAAATAAAAATGTATTAATTTCTTTTTATAATTTCCTAAGGATTTACAAACGAAGTCCTCGAAAACGGAGTAACAGGATACCTAGTCCCAGCTAAGCCGGATAGTTTTTGTGCCGCCATGTCCGAAGTCATCTTCAATATGGGTAAAGGAGAATTTATCGGTAAAATGGCGCATTGTGAATTCATCAAGAAGTACTCGATAGAAGCATATGGTGCCCGTCTGAATCAAATTCTAATCGATTTCTTTGATCATGATAAAATTAAATACACTGAAATTAATTTAGAAAATAGTGAACTCTTCTTTGGGTGAAAATAATTTTATATAGTTGTGATTAATAAAGTCTGGTACTAAATGTGAGTTTATAGTTTAGTTTTTTTCATTTAGCTGTCAAAAAGAAGAACTACAGATATTTACATGTTTTTAAATATTTTCGTAACTAATATAACAAGTGATTTATGATAATTGTCGATAATATTTTGACATGAATTACAAAGGTGTGTAGCATGAGCTGTATTTTCTACAGAGTGATCAAAAGGAATTGTTACAGTTGGCAATAAAAACCTACTTGAAATTGGTAAGCCTGATACATAAATTCATTTCCTGTTGTTGACAGTGACATTTAAAATTTAAATTTGAGTACATTTATTATTACATTTATTTCTAAAGTATTTCTATTACTTAAAAAGTCAAAATTCTATTAGCTGTCAGACTCCTGACATAACCTATTTGTATTTATTAGAAATGTCAAATAGCATTTCCGCCTTTACCTGACGTTGTGCCAACTGTGGAATAAAAAGATCTCTGGAATTGTAATGCCAACTATAACAATTCCTTTTGATCACCCTGTACTTCTGGAGCAACGAATTTAAATTAATGTCAATATTATCTAGAAATTATCATATTACGAGTTATATTTTGCGTGAGAACTTAACAAGCATAATCTTTGAATTTTTTGGCTCTTTTTGAAACATGCCCTTCAATTTTAATACAAATTTCTTCTCTAGAAGCAGTTTCCAACCAAAAACTTGACATTTCGATAAATTATTTTCAATTAACATTTATGAAAATTGCATTTATTAATTTTACTAGTGGAATATTATCAAAATAGATATCATTTAATTGGTTCATTTTTAAACTAATTCGCGAATCTATTGGTTCTTACTTATAGATAGTAAATTCTCTACTAAAATAATTGATAAATATTTGATTGATAAAAATATATGATGGTAAATGTTGAAGATACTTTGAAAATACTATACAAAGCGTACACATACATACATATAGTCTGGCGAGAAAATAAGATTCTATAAAAGGCAAAACACTAGTTTTATACAACCACAATACACATGTCCATATCGGGTCACTTGCGCACTGTATGTGCGTATGCATGTGTGTATATGTTCTCGAAAACTTTTACAGGGGTGTACCAGAACACATTTCAATGTTATTCATCCCATTGTAGCCAATTTAACATTAATATTTTCCATTAAGGGAAATTTTTGGTACAATAGTTAAGTTGGTGATAGTGATTTGCGATTGATTTTATCCGTTGCCTAGGTTAATGTATAAACAGCGTTTTTTATTTTGTCCGTTGCCTAGATATTTTGTGCATATAATGCAGTTATATAACTCCATTCCCTGTATGAAAACGATGACGTCATATGAGAACGAGGTTATCATAGATACGATGAAATATAGCTATCTTTTTTTAATAATATTATTCGTACATATGCGAATGACACAACGTTTGTCTTAATAAGTTAAGACACACGTTTCATGTTTTTTCACGTTCTATCACATTTATTATTTTAATGAAAACGTATGACAGTTCTTACTAATACGAAAATTTATATTTACTTTGTTCACATTTGTTTATAAAATAAAAATAGAGACCTATGGTCATGATTTTGTTATTTTCTCGCCTGTCATTTCTAAGTTTGTGACATTTTTGATACATAAATACAGACTGAGAAATAAGAAATGGCTTGAAAAATTATGGGTAATCAAATGCAGAAATGCGTTTGTCATCTTCATGATTATTTTGCGCTGGAGTTAGAGAATCGAGGATCTGTAATTAATTTAACTGTAGTACAAGAGGTAATGTGCATTGTATTTTGTATTTTCAAATATTATTTGTTTATATATAATAATAATACATATAAAAATGTAATGAACTGAATTAAGCATACTGATGCATTTATTGGGGTGAATTACTTCAAAGTAAATTAGGATCTATAATTCTAGTACTGGAAATAAAGTCAGCGAAGTAATCCTAAGAAATAAATAAGTGATCTGGTTCAGTAAATGTAAGTTACATCTGATCCAAATGGCAAATACGCGTATGTCAACAGAAATCGTTTAAGAATGAAACTCATTCTGGCATCAATATGCGTGCGAGAATATGTTAGGTATTCTAATACCAAAATAGAGAAATGTATTTTCTATGAGTATTTTAAGCTAAAATAATTAAACCTGCTTTAGAACTAACAGGATTACACTTAAGTTAAACATTATAACAATAATGACGGTAATAAACGATTGAAATAATGCGATAACATGTGGAATTCCCAGCAACTACAGAAGTTAACATACAAGAAGTAATAAATACAAGAAGTTGCGGTACCTGTTTAATCCTCCACCACTGCGGCGATGCTACTAATATAATTATTAAATTAACCCCTTCAAAGGACGGGAAATACCCAGATTTAACGAACGAAATACGCAAAGAACAACAAGCTAACGGAAAACTTAAAGTTCAAAAGATTTTCAACAGTTCTGCATTCTATATTTTCTTGCGACAAACTTATTATAACTAATATAAGAAGTGATGTGATAATAGCCGATAATGAATGAATAAGTTGTTTTGGAAATGGAAATATAGCGAATACGCAGCACGAGCTGAATCTCTTATTTCCGTAACAAATAATTTAAATTCATGTCGAAATATTATCATATTACGGTGATTATTTTTTGACGTTTCTCAAAACCAATGAAATGCTTCATTGTATGTCACGTGTCTGCGTTTTAACAAATCGTAACATTATTATACTGAGAATAAAGCTCTTGTGATTATTCCCGGGAATAATATCTGTAGATGCTTTTTTGTTTGTGACAAATGATAGGTAGTTACCAAATTATTTAAAACTGTCAACGCGTCAAGTAAAATGTGTGAAAAAAATTGATTTAGTTAAATTTAAAATATATTCAATTATACCAACAAATTTTGGACAACTCCCAAGAATACATTAATAAGTAATTAATTGATATGAACCCAGTTCAATTTGTTTTAAGTTGGATGAATCGACCTCTACAGCTAAGTCAAAAAATAATCCAACTAAATATAACTCGAGAGTTCAATAAATTAGAAAATAATTCTTCAGTATCTTTCTCAAACTTGGTGCCATTTGGCAATATTCACGAAAGCTCGTAGGACAACAAGTTTTCGAAAGATCTGTCTTGCGTCTTATCAAGTAAGAGGTCGAGGATTCAAATCTAGTTAACTTCAACTTATATCCAAAAAATATTATTGTATCTAAGTGGTTCTTATTCCACTATAAGCTACTGTAAATACTGTTAAGTTCCTGTTGTGCAGAGTAGCAAATAAACAGTGAAACCATTTTGTTGTATTCTTGTTGTAATTTTGTTGAGAGCCACTGTTTTCTCTTCACCAGGTGTGCAGATCCGTCTTCAGAGAATGTGTCCAGCATGTTAAACAAGAAGCCGCCATTTTTATTACGCTTACTAGCGTAAATTACGTAAATATACACTCGTGGAATATTCATCAAACACAGATCTAGCAGTCATCGGATTTATCATGAAACATCGCCACGAACAATGACATATTTTGAATATAATCACAAATCGATTGTAATGGACATAAAATATCATTAACTATACGCAATGATGAATTTTAATATAAGAACAAAGAGATTTATTAGTAATCATTTGAGTTAAACACTATGTACTTCTAATAAGCTCATTGATTTTGATAGAATATGTTTCACTCACAAAATAATACAATTTAGCATTATTCGTAGATTGCCATGAGAAATAAAACAATTAAATTAAATTTTTGTTGTTGACAAATAAATAAAAAATAAATATATCAACACGCCTTCAACCCATTACTGGGTGTGGCACTCTGCCGAAGCAGATCTCGGTAAGTGATATATTTTTGCGCTTGAAGTGAGGTTACCAGTCGTCAAATCACGGCCCCCAAAGATGTTAGTGATGGAGGAGCCACAGGGGTAGCTTTTGAAATTATGAAAATTGTTTGTCGCCTAAGGTAATCGAACCAGGGTTCTCAGGATCCACAGGCCGACTTCATACCACTGAGCTAGCCACCCCATTTTTGTTGTTGACAGATCTGTCAATACTTTGTTTTAAATATCATGGCTATCTGTAAGAATCTTCTAATTGTCAATTTTATTTTCTTGAACGTCTATAATCTAGAAAATCTATGTCAAAACCAAAAAAGCCTAATTAAATCTGATATCTCAAGAATGTAAGGTAAAATTGGTTCAAAATTTTCAAATTTTTGATAATTGGGTTCAATATCATTTACACCACGAGAAATCGAATTAAAGAGGACTTCGCTGGTGAAATTCGCATTTCAAAATTCCTTTTCGTTTTTGAGTTACAGTTGGTAGACTTCCTGAATTAATTTTTCTTATATTCTCTTGATTTTTTGTTTGAAGTACATCTCTGTACATACTTGATTTAGTGTTTCCTACGAAGAAGGATGCCATATTTCACCGCAAACAAAAGACAATTTTAAGTTGACGAACGGTTTTAAACAGTTAAAGGATAAGTTAAGATCTTGGTTATATTTCATGTCACGAATGAGACATAATCATCTTCTCATATTATTCTAGAGCACGTACTTTCTTATACAAGCACACTAAATAGGTTTTGTTCCCTTTTTAGGAAGAGTTAAAATATAGTTATAGTTAGTACCAAGGGTGAAAACAGGCGTTTCTGCCCCGTGGCATGATTATTAGCACAAGGCGCAAAACGCCGAGGATTAATAACATGCTCAGGATCAGAAACGCTAATTTCACCCGTGGTACATACAATATTTTATACACAACAAAATAACATTTAATTAAATTTCAAGAATTTAAGTCATTTAAGTCAAAAATTCGGTAGACGCCCGGACTCGAACCGAGGACCTTCAGCTTTCCGGGCTGATACTTTAACCACTAAACCACAGGGGAGCAGTGGCTTAGTGATTAAAGCTTCAGCCTGGCAAGCTGAAGGTCCTCGGTTCGAGTCCGGGCGTCTCCCGAATTTTTCTGTCATAAACTTTAAATTTATTTAATTATATGTTCAAAAGATTAATATCCGGTTTCATTAACAAAAATTAAAATTTAATCTTAGTTTAAATAAATAAAAGCTAATCAAAATGACATGTCAAATGGAATCAATAGCTGTATTCCATTTGCCACTTGGTTTATTTAAATCAGTTCAGATAAATTCTACAAATGAATAAATGAACTAAATAAAGCAAACTGATGCATTTATTTGGTTGAATTACTTCAAAGTAAATTAGGATCTGTAATTCTAACACTCCAAATAAAGTCTGCGAAGTAATCCAGCGAAATAAATAAGTGATTTGGTTCAGAAAATGTAAGTTAGATCTGATCCAAATGGCAAATGGAATACGCCTATTGACATTGCTATCATACCTTCGATTTGCTTTTATTTATTTAATCCATGTTGAAAATTTAACTTTTGTTGATGAAACCGGCCATTAAATATGTAAATAGGTTATATGTCAAAATGACATTTTGTAAAATCAAGTATTTACAATAAACAAAAATTGTCATTTTATTTATGTATGTATGGCTAAAAAGTAGTGTTTAAGGCCGCTTTTTAGGGCTAAAACACATTAATTTCGACCCGGTTGTGCATAAAAAAATATTGTTCACATATTTTAAATTAAATTATGGTATGTCTGTCAAGCGTTTTTGAATTGTTTTAGGGAAAAATGTTTCTTATAAAAGTGGTGGAAAATGATATTCTTTCTAATTTTTATTTGAAATATTTTCTTCTAAAATAATTTAGAATCGTTTGACAGTTGAAAATGTACGAAGATATTTTGTGCAGAATCTTTTGAAATATATGTATGTGATTGTAATGAATATACTCGTATGTATGGTTGTAGTTGGTCGTAATTTGTAGTGACACTAAGTATATATGATTTGTGTGTATGTTTGTTGTTTGTTTGTACACAGTGACGTAACTTTGAATATCTTCCGCAAGTTGAAATTGGAGTCATTGTTTTGAAGGTGAAATTACTGCGAACCATTTAATAAACTACACATTTCAACTCTACAGTACAAAGTTTAACTATCACTATTTCATTATAACCTAATTCATTATTCTGGCACATCGACCGAAATAAATACACATGCATACATAGCAGCCCTGTATACCATCAAAGGGGGTTCCACACATCCTAGAAACATTCAATAAACATTTAATACATTTATTTATTAGATTGATTTATTTATGGGGTAGTTTGTTCAGTGATACTGAGTCGGCTTGTGGATTTGAGAACCTCGGTTTGATTTCCAACAATTTTCACTACAGTAAAATTACCACTAACAACTTTGGGGGACGTGAATTAACAGCTGGTTCGATTCCCACAGGCGACAAACAATTTTCATAATTTCAAAAGCTACCCCTGTGGCTCCTCCACCACTAACATCTTTGGGGGCTGTTATTTGACAACTGGTAACCGCACTTCACGCGCAAAATATATCACTTACCGAGATCTGCTTCGGCAGATTGCCACACCCAGTAATGGGTAGAAGGCGTTTTGATATATTTATGTATTTTATAAAATTGTCGGGTACGGGAACAAATCCCGGGTTCACAAATCCACAGACCGACCTACCCCGTACTAAATGAAATATCCATCTATAAGAAAAAATAATCTTTATTGCTGGTTCAGTCGGACTGTGAATTTGAGAACCTCAGTTCGATTCCCACAGACGACAAATAATTTTCACCACATTAAAATGACCCCTGTGGCCATCCCTCAATTAACATTTTTGGGAGCCGTAATTTGAAAATTGGTAACCGCACTTCACGCACATAAATATATCACTTACCGAGATCTGCTACGACAGAAAACCATACCAGTAATGGGTAAAAGGCGTGGTGATATATATATTTTATAAATTATTAATTCATTAATCACTCAACTGGAACAAATGTTCCCAGACGATTATTAACATAAATTTTATAACAATATGGTTGTAGAAGAGAAAGAAAAACTAATATGAAACGATATTTATACGCTTTTAAATATTGAAAGAAAAATGTTGTTGAAAGGAATTCTTGGTTGTCGTTTGGTCTTTGAAATGTTGTAAAGTACCTGTTTGAACAAGTATAAATACACAGTTTAATCCAAGACATCTGGTTTGACTTTAAACCACCCTCGGTAGATTCTAAAGAGTGGAAAAACCCTCAATCAAAGCTATTACTAACCGCACGATGCTTCTGTAACACTCGGTGTAAATCAAACTGTATTTACAAGTTTACAAGAATTCTTTTGATGTCCTTAACACTATTATATATTTGTAACAATAATACAGGATGCTTCAATAGCTGCTTTACAGTTTTAAATATTTTCATAGGGTAAATAGCTCCATAGTAAACATAAGAAGCCGAGATCCAGTCCTACAGTTGACAACTGGTTTTTACCATATTAAAATTACCAACTGATAGATGGCTCAGTGGTATCGAGTCGGTCTGTGGATCCTGAGAACCCTGGTTTGATTCCCGCAGCCGACAAACAATTTCATCACATTAAAATTACCCCTGTAGCTCCCCTACTACTAACATCTTTATGAGCCGTGATTTCATGGCTGGTAACCGCACTGCACGCGCATAAATATGTCACTTACCGAAATCTGCTTCGGCAAAGTGCCACATCCAATAATGGGTAAAAGGCATGATGATATATATATTTATTTTTATAAAATTACCAAGGGGTAGGTGGCTCAGTGGTATCGAGTCGGTCTGTGGATCCTGTGGACCCTGGTTCGATCTCCACAGCCGACAAACATTAACACCAATTTGAAAAATTACCCTTGTGGCTCCCCCATCACTAACATCTTTGGGGGCCGTGATTTGATGGCTGGTAACCGCACTTCACGCGCATAAATAAATCACTTACCGAGATCTGCTTCGGCGTGATGATACATTTTTTTAAATTATTTATTTATTAATCACTTAACTGGAACAATTTTTCTCAATTACAGAGGATTATTAACATAAATTCTAAAACGGTATAGTTCAAGTAGAGAAAAAAAAACTAATATGCAACAATATTTATACGCTTTAAATCTTGAAAGAATAATTTGGTTGAAAGAAATTCTTGTCTGCCGTTATATTTATATATTTATTTATTTTTAATTAATTAATATCAGCATTAAAATGCTTGTTGTTACTAAAATACTGTTCAATTGTAATAAAAATCAGATAATAGTTCCGCCAAGGATTCTCTGTATAATTCTAGAACTCTATCAAATTTGACAATGTATTTTAAAAGTACATCATTATTTATCTAGTAGAAATCAGAGCTGGGCAGTAGCTAGCTACTTTTGTAGCTTAGCTATTAGCTTAGCTACATTTACCTTAGCTGTAGCTTAGCTAACTGTGAAAACATATAGCTGTAGCTTGTAGCTAGCTACTTTTTTTTCTATTAGCTTAAAAATAACAACTGAAGCTATTTTTAAAGCTACTTTTTGTAGCTTAAATCTACTTTTTGTAGCTTCAAGCTACTTTTTGTATCTTCAAGCTACTTTTTGTAGCTTAAAGCTACTTTTTAAGCAGAAGGTCAACAAAGTACGCATGCGTACAAGCTAAACCCACTCAAAATAATTATTTGTTGCCGGTTCTAACTGGCTCTAATACGCAAAAATACACAGTAGGTGCCAGATGGTATTTGCTATTTTTGATATGTATGTACGTAATAGTAAATTAACAGTCATTATAACAAAAGAATGATCATATGACAATGGTAAATTTAATTATTTCACAATAATTTAAAAAAGTAGCTTTAAATTTTAACAGCTACTTTAACGAAAGCTTTTAGTTGTAGCTTAGCTATATTTTACAAAATGTAGCTTATAGCTATAGCTCAGATACTTTTTTAAAGAATAGCTGTAGCTGTAGCTTAGCTACTTTTTTTAAGTAGCTTGCCCAGCTCTGGTAGAAATAGAGCTATATTTTACATCAGCATTTGTATCAGCACTAAATATATCTGAATGTTTTGCAGTCCAACGATAGAGAAATGCATAACATCTGTCACACCTATCATTAGCTTTTGACTGCCCTTACATCATTATTTATATGATGTAGACATTAACACAGATTGTCAGAGAATCCGCCAATTCGCTACCTGGAAACACATATGAGTAGATGATTCAATATTGCATCCTCTACGTGAAAATAATGTTCTAATAATATTCATGATTAAATGAACGTTGTATTGTTATTTATACCTGTAAGTTATGGCGCCAGCTACAAACAAGAGTTTGACACTTTTTTTCATTTGAAATAGAAATGATAACATCTTGAAATAAACTTTATTTATGATCCTATTTTGTTTACGATACTTCCTTATAGACGTGCCTTAATCTTTTAAAATAGATGAAGATACTCTTCTATATTCTGGTAACTGTATCATTATCTGTTAATGATCGATTAGTTAATGACAACTGTTATTCTTTTAATAAATCTTTGCGGTAATTAACACACTACGGCTCGGTGAGATTGAACCCTGTACTGTAATTGAAATTAAGTTCTTATTGTACGGAGTAGAATAAATTACCAGGATTTTGATGTTTCGTTTTTAGCTGTATCTTCGTTATTTTTTATAAAATATAGCTACATCTTATACAGGATGATCAAAAGGAATTGTTATAGTTGGCAATACAATCCCAGAGATCTTTTTATTTCACAGTTGGCACAACGTCAGATAAAGTCGGAAATGCTATTTGACATTTCTAATAAATACAAATAGGTTATGTCAGGAGTCTGACAGCTAATAGAATTTTGACTTTTTAAGTAATAGAAATACTTTAGAAATAAATGTAATAATAAATGTACTCAAATTTAAATTTTAAATGTCACTGTCAACAACAGGAAATGAATTTATGTATCAGGCTAACCAATTTCAAGTAGTTTTTTTTATTGCCAACTGTAACAATTCCTTTTGATCACTCTGTAGTAGCTGTAGTATAGGTATATTTTTAAAGAATAGCCGTAGCTGGAACTTCCTTAGTTTTTTTGAGTAGCTTCTCTAGCTCTGTCTGTTATTATAAAAATTATGTAATGGGGTGGCTAGCACAATGGTATAAAGTCGACCTGTGGATCCTGAGAACCCTGGTTCGATTCCCACAGGCGACAAACAATTTTCATAATTTCAAAAACTACCCCTGTGGCTCCTCCACCACTAACATATTTGGATATATTTATTTATTTATTTATTAATGTAATGACACTTCCTTCGTAAATAGTGTTTTTTTATTGATTATTTTTTGACGTTTCTCAAAACCAATGAAATGCTTCATTGTATGTCACGTGTCTGCATTTTAACCAATCCTGTCATAATAATACTGAGAATAAAGCTCTTGTGATTATTCCCGGGAATAATCTCTGTAGTTGTCAAATAATTATTTAAAACTGTCAACGCGTCAAGTAAAATGTTTGACAAAAATCGATTTAGTTCCATTTCAGATACAGAAATACACCAACAAATTTTGGAAATAATTTCCAAGAATACATTAATAAGTAATCAATCGAAATGGACCCAGTTCAAAATCTTTTAAGTTGGATGAATCGACCTCAACAGCTAAGTCAAAAAATAATCTAATTAAATATAACTCGAGAGTTGGATAAATTAGAAAATAATTTTCCAGCATCTTTCTCAAACTTGTTGTCATTTGGCAATAGCCACTCAAGCCCTACGGGTTTTCGTAACTATTGCCTGGCAATAAGTTTTCGAAAGATCTGTCAAATTATTTTCAATTTATTCTCACTCTCTTGTTATATTATTACCGACAATTTTGTACCAAATCAAAATGTAGTAAGTAAAATAGCAATAAAAAATAAAGAAATATATCATCACGCCTTCTACCCATTACTGGGTGTGGCACTCTGCCGAAGCAGATATCGGTAAGTGATATTTTTTTGCGCGTGAATTGCGGTTTCCAGCCGTCAAATCACGGCCCCCAAAGATGTTAGTGGAGGGGGAGCCACAGGAGTAGTATTAATGTAGTGAAAATGTTTGTTGCCAGTGGGAATCGAACCAGGGTTCTCAGGATCCACAGGCCGACACGATAACCACTGTGCCACCTACTGCATAGCAATAACCTAATAAAATAAATTTTGGAGTAAAAAAATAGTAATGGTAATCTAGAGTACGCACAAAAATAAGGGTAGTTATTAACTTATCGATCGGTACCAGAAAATGATCCAGTAACAAACTAGAGAGGAGACTATTTAAATCGAATTTATTACTATTAAAAGTTGATGTAAGCAATCTATAAAAAATGATCCATGCTATTACTAGATACAATGCCTCAATTAGTCTCAGATCATTTGTTTCATTGACATTGCCCTTCAAATACCTCTTTCATAAACACACACACACACACACACACTAACACAAGCGAGACGAGATGTAACCATCCGTCACATATCAATCACAAAGTGTCTCTTCATTTCTTCCACCTCACTCCTCATTCCTCTCGCCAGAGTAATGAAATGAGGATGAGTCATCGCACGGTAATATCTACTAAAGTTTTTCAACAATTTTTACATCATGATAGCATTGATATTAACATGATGATTTCAATGTTAGAAGTCTTTAAATATAACGAATTGTTGAAGGGTTTGAAGATTTATATTACGAAAAGTTGTGGTTCTTTGGTTGTGCTCTTCAATCATTTAGATAGAATACAATCAAATTTATAAGCAAAAATATAAGTGCGAGTTATTCACATTTTACTATAAGATGTAGCTTTTTGAGATTTGCAAAAATTTTATTATTTTGTCGAGCGGCAATAAATGTATTCGAATTGCCATTTGGATCAGATCTAACTTACATGTACTGAACTAGATCACCTATTTATTTCGCTAGATTACTTCACTAACTTTATTTTCAGAGCTGGGCAAGCTACTTACAAAAAGTAGCTAAGCTACAGCTACAGCTATTCTTTTAAAAACTAGCTGAGCTACAGCTATAAGCTACATTTTGTAAAATATAGCTAAGCTACAGCTAAAAGTTGTTATTAAAGTAGTTGTTAAATTTTAAAGCCACTTTTTCAATTATTGTGAATTATTAAATTTGCCATTGTCATATGATCAGTTGATCAGTCTTTTGTTACAATGACTGTTAATAAATATCAAAAATCGCAAATGGACAAATATACTGTTAATTTGTTATGCTACAATTCTTATTTATATCGGAATAAATTAACAGTCATATTAACAGAAGACTTCTAAACAGTCAATGTTTTATTCATCTGATATTTAATACAAAAGTAGAATAGATTAAGAACAAGTGAAAAATAAAATATGTTAATAGATTTTACACTATTTTCATAATTTGAAAAAGCTATCCCTGTGGCTCCTCCACCACTAACATGTTTGGGGGCCGTGATTTGACGACTGGTAGCCGCACTTCACGCGCAAAATATATCACTTACTGAGATCTGCTTCAGCAGAGTGCCACACCCAGTAATGGGTAGTAGGCGTGATGATATATTTATTTATTTTATATTTTACACTATATAATAACTTGTTATCCTACAGTTATAGAAAACAATAAAGAAGGTACAATTCAAATACAAAACAAAAATTAATAGGTATTTCTTAATGAACAGTGGTAGCTATAAGCTACAAAAAGTAGCTTTAAAAGTAGCTTCAGTTGTTATTACAATATTTTTAAGCTAATAGAAAAAAACAGCTTGCTACAAGCTACAGCTATATTTTTGCACATTTAGCTAAGCTATAGCTTTAGCTAAGCTATAGCTTTAGCTAAGGTAAACGTAGCTAAGCTACAAAAGTAGCTAGCTACTGCCCAGCTCTGCTAGACTTACTGATTCTAATTTACTTTGAAGTAATTCACCCCAATAAGATTATTAGCTTACTTAATTCACTTCATTTAGTCATTTAGCTTTAATCCTAATCAATATTATCTAATTCCGAAAAAATGTTCACCTTATATTGTAGTACAGAGTAGCGCAATTTTTTTTTTAAATGACAGTATCGAAAGATGTTAGACCAAAGACTAAAGAGAATTGATTTCTTTTTACTATTTTCCGTCTCTCACAGCCTGAGTGTGATCAATCTGTCCTATTCTATTCTCCATTGTATTCAGGGCGTAGGCGTTTACATTAGACAATTCAGCACACGTCGTACCTGCGTCGTCCTCGTCGGAATGTCAGATATTTCGCGCCGCGGACAAACAACAAAGGAACCGACTGGAGATCTGTATCATCCTCGCGGCACTCCAATCCACTCAAAGTTCTACGTTCTTCGTTCTTCGTTCTTGTAGCATAACTTTACCACTTCGTACACTGTGAGAACCTTAGAATATGTCACTCAGACAAGAACGAGGACGATCAAAGGATAAGAAACATTTCGACAAGAATTTGTTGCTGAAATTATGATAGTGTTTGGTATTCTGCACAACAGGAACTTAAGTACAATTTCAGAAGCCTCTTGTGTAGTGATTTTTAAAAAAAATATAAATATATCATCACGCCTTCTACCCATTACTGGGTGTGGCACTCTGCCAAGGCAGATCTCGGTAAGTGATATATTTTCGCGCATGAAGTGCGGTTTCCAGTCGACAAATCACAGCCCCTAAAGATGTTAGTGGAGACGGAGCCATGGGAGTAGTATTAATGTAGTGAAAATGTTTATCTACAGTGGGAATCGAACCAGGGTTCTTAGGATCTACAGGTCGACATAATACCACTGTGCCACCTACTATATATATATATATATATATATATATATATATATATATATATATATACAGAGTGATCAAAAGGGATTGTTACAGTTGGCTATAAAAAAAACTACTTGAAATTGATAAGCCTGATACATAAATTCATTTCCTGTTGTTGACAGTGACATTTATATTTAAAATTGAGTACATTTATTATTACATTTATTTCTAAAGTATTTCTATTACTTAAAAAGTCCAAATTCTATTAGCTGTCAGACTCCTGACATAACCTATTTGTATTTATTAGAAATGTCAAATAGCATTTCCGCCTTTATCTGACGTTGTGCCAACTGTGGAATAAAAAGATCTCTGGAATTGTATTGCCAACTATAACAATTCCTTTTGATCTCCCTGTATTAAATCAGTTCAGATAAATTCGACAACATGACTAAATGAACTGAATTAAGCAAATTGTGCATTTATTAGGGTGAATTACTTCAAAGTAAATTAGAATCAGTAATTTTAGTACTGAAAATAAAGGGAGTGAAGTAATTCAGCGAAATAAATGAGTGATCTGGTTCAATAAATGTAAATTTGATCTGATCCAAATGGCAAATGGAATACGGCTTATGGTATGATCTCCTTGGAGACAAAAATCACAAATAAATTATTTTATGCACAACCGGGCCGGAATTCATGTGTTTTAGCCCTAAAAAGCGGGCTTAAACACTTCGTTTTGGCCCATGGACGAAAAAGAAATAATTCCTATAGATTACATAAATAAAATGACAATTTTTGTTTATTGTGAAAGCTTGATTCTGCAAAATGTTATTTTGACATATAACCTAAGTATATATTTTAATCTTTTGAACATATAATTAAATGTTATTTTGTTGTGCATAAAATATTGTATGTACCACGGGTGAAATTAGCGTTTCTGACCCTGAGCAATCATACCACGGGCCAAAAACGCCTGTTTTCACCCTTGATACATAAATAACTATTGAGGTCATAATCTAAGTGATCAAGATTGAAGTTAGAACTACGATTTTAGAAATTAGTAAAGGAAAATTTTCAGTAAAAACTTTGGTATAGTTTCGTAAGAACTTTACTATGCCGGTATAAAAGTTTATAGAATTGTTCGGCAGTACGGTAGTGTGGGTAGCGTTACTGCATTTCAATCCGGAGATCTCGAGTTCGGATCCCAATCAAGCTAAAAATATTTTAACTACTACACTGGGGCTCGGTGAGTTCGGACCCTGTACTGTAATTGAGATTAAGTTCCTGTTGTACAGAGTAGCAAAAATAAATATAAATAAATAAATATATAGCAGATCTCGGTAAGTGATATATTTTGCGCGTGAAGTGCGGATACCAGTCGTCAAATCACGGCCCCCAAAGATGTTAGTGGTGGAGGAGCCACAGGGGTAGTTTTTGAAATTATGAAAATTGTTTGTCGCCTGTGGGAATCGAACCAGGGTTCTCAGGATCCACAGGCCGACTTCATACCACTGAGCTAGCCATCCCATCAAAATAAAAAATAAAATAATAATAAAATAAATATAAATAAATAAATAAATAAAATATTTGTTCCGCTGTACAAGAAGAATAGGATAGAAGGCTTTACAATTTATATTTATGGTATATTTAAATAGCGTTAGTGTGTAACAATTTATGATATGTGTGATTGTGAGAAATCTACCTGGCTGGCATTCCACTTAGTAGAAATTATAATAAATGGCGAGATATTCCTTGAAATCCAGCGTTCCCGAGCTCGCGACATCGACATATCTATGCAAATAATCAGTGGGTATGACAACGTGTGTACATTGACTTGGTGGTCCTTCACAAGGCTGCTTCACGGCGCCGAGCCTGGCGCCAGCTCCAGCCCCTGCCCCCAACTAACCCCAGCCGCGACGCCACTGAAGGCGGGATCACACGAGCGCACGCTTTTCATTCACACAAGCTTACAAAAAAAGAAAAAATAAAATAAAATAAATTAAATAAATATATCAT
This sequence comes from Pterostichus madidus, assembly GCA_911728475.2. NCBI lineage: Eukaryota > Metazoa > Arthropoda > Insecta > Coleoptera > Carabidae > Pterostichus > Pterostichus madidus. The sequence continues at coordinate 39,856,515 of OU452307.1, read as the reverse complement.
CATGTCTAGGTCGTAACAGATCCTGGTAAATGATATATTTATGCGCGTGCAGTTACTAGCCGGCAAATCAAGACTCCCAAAGATATTAGTAGAGCGGGAGCCCCACAGGTAATTTGAACGCACTTAATTAAGAAACGCAAGTTTTACCTCGCTTTTATGCACTGAGCTATTATTGTTTGTATTCTTCCTTTTCGATGACTGAAGAGTCACTTTTAGTCCCGGAGGGTTTAAATTTCAAATGAATTCTCACCTGGGTGAAACAAATCTTAAATAAAAATAAAATAAATATATCATCACGCCTTCTACCCATTACTGGGTGTGGCACTCTGCTAAAGCAGATCTCGGTAAGTGATATATTTTGCGCGTGAAGCGCGGTTACCAGTCGTCAAATCACGGCCACCAAACATGTTAGTGGTGGAGAAGCCACAGGGATAGCTTTTTCAAATTATGAAAATTTGTCGCCTGTGGGAATCGAACCAGAGACCTCAGGATCCACAGGCCGACTTCATACCAGTGTGCTAGCCATCCCAAAATATTTAATTTTATTTATAAACCCCACTCTGCCATAATAATACATTTATGTGCGTAAAGTACAGTTATCAGCCGTCAAATCGAAATCTCAAAGATAGTAGTGGAAGGGAAGCCACAGAGATAATTTTTATGTGGTGAAAAATGTTTGTCGGCTGTGGGAATCAAACCCGGGTTCTCAAATTAGATACCCACAACGTTTGCAGCGCCATCTACGCAAATCGAAACAAATTTCAGACAAAACTTACTTCTTTTTTTGCGTAGAATCCAAATCTGGAATAAAAAGTGGGGGTCCGTAAAATTTCAAAGTTACACCCCTCCCCGGCCCCGTGGGGGTGGGGGAAGGAGAAATTATTCCAGCATCGGATAGCCCGCTCAAAACCAATACACTTTTGTTTGAAATATTTTTTTGTCTGATGCATATTTTTCGAGATATTCCAGTGAATTATTAAAAATGGGTCACCCGGTATATATGGGATAGTGGTATTGAGACGACCTGTGGATTAATGCTCTTGTTATTCGGCTATAGAATAGTTTTCGTGGGCACCCTGTATTTTCTATTATATTTTGAAGTACTAATTTTAAAAATGTTATAATAATAGTTAGAGCTGATAATAAGTTTATTTGAATCTAACTAATACGATTGTAAACATGATGGATATTTATGTGAGTCTTAAATGAGATTTTAGTTGTGTTAAGGTCAATTTCGATTTATGTCGAGGTCAAACGATGATCCTAATAAAAACATTTATAGTTTCTTAATATGTAAAAACAATTTGAAGCGCATGCAGCGCCTCCATTTAATGCAGTTGCAGTGTAATAAAGACTTATAGTCAATCTAACGTTATTTGTTTGTTTTGATGACGTCAGCACGTTATAACAAGGGGACAGATCCATGAAGAACAAATGCAAATCACGCTCGTGTTATAAATTACACGAGAATGCTAAGAGACAAACAACTCACGGTACAGGCCACGGGTAACGAACCAAGGTGCGCGAAAGAATGAAAAATAAAGGAATAATGCAAGTACGATGCTAATATACTGACAAAGTAACATTCGCATTCTCTCATCTGCATAACAGACGTACATACATAACATACATATGTTACTATTGTATTGTTTTTCTGTGATTTAGTTGTCATGGCAATGTCAACAACTATGTTGAACATGTGGGAGTTGTCACGGAAAAATAACACGCAGCCATTTCGAATTCACGATGCTCTATACAGTCCGTATACTTCGCTGCTATTTTATCTAAACTAATCAAATTAAATTTAAATATTAGTATATTGTAATATAAGGGTATCATTTATTCAATTCAGTTTTTCAATGCTCTTTTCACACTTATATGTCAGAAATTTAAATAAGGTTTATTGTTCTTTTGACAGATGTTATCTGTATGTTACTAAGTAAATTATACCATTGTTTTTAGTTGCCATGGATATGGTTTTACTTTCCTTCCCTAATCAAGAAAAAATAACTTTCTTTGATAGGGATAAAATAGTACAGAGTGATCAAAAGGAATTGTTAAAGTTGGCAATAAAAAAAACTACTTGAAATTGGTAAGCCTGATATATAAATTCATTTCCTGTTGTTGACAGTGGCATTTAAAATTTAAATTTGAGTACATTTATTATTACATTTATTTCTAAAGTATTTCTATTAGTTAAAAAGTCAAAATTCTTTTAGCTGTCAGACTCCTGACATAACCTATTTGTATTTATTAGAAATGTCAAATAGCATTTCCGCCTTTATCTGACGTTGTGCCAACTGTGGAATAAAAAGATCTCTGGAATTGTACTACCAACTATAACAATTCCTTTTGATCACTTTGTATTTCCGGAGCAACGAATTTAAATTGTATATTAATGAACTACAGGGCGATCAAAAGGAATTGTTATAGTTGGCAATACAATTCCAGAGATCTTTTTATTCCACAGTTTACACAACGTCAGATAAAGGCGGAAATGCTATTTGACATTTCTAATTAAATAATTCTTTATTTAAAATAATTTTTTTTGTTATTTATATTTTACTTTTACATAATTCTCACTACACTTTTTCCGAAGCTGTCAGTGAGCTATCATTATATCCTTTTTATAATGACAGCTAAGCTATATAAGTAATTAAAATGTTTGTAAATAGCATATAAATGCCAGGATCATAGGAAACCAAAATTGTGTTTACCTATAAAATAATCATTACAGATAATCATTTCGTTACAGAATAGGAAGAGCTACCATTATTTACTGAAAATTGTACGATAGTACGCTGTACGTTACTACGAACTTATTTACCCCAATATAGTAATATTTATCAGTTTGTTTGTCCAGGTGTTTGACAGTATCAAAATAAACAAATAGAACGTCACACCACTTTTGCATTTTTGTAGACTTTGTCTGCAAATAAAATTATATTGACATGTCAAATAATTTTTCCAACCAAAAAGACTTAATCTATGTTCACATAAGAATGTCTTACAGATGTTTAACTAAATATATTCAAATTACAGCGCTTTTTAGCAATAAATTTTGTAATTTTGGACGAGTGTATTTTATTTTTTATTTATACTATTATTTTATGGGGTAGGTGGCTTAGTGGTAATAAGTCGGTCTGTAGATTTGAGAACCTCGGTTCAATTCCCACAGCCAACAAATAATTTTCAAAAATAAAATAAATATATCATCACGCCTTTTATCCATTACTGGGTGTGGCACTCTGCCAAAGCAGATCTCGGTAAGTGATATATTTATGTGCGTGAAGTGCGGTTATCAACCGTCAAATCACGACCCCCAAAGATGAGTGGTGAGCCACAGGGGTATTTTTAAATTGGTGAAAATGTTTTGTCGGCTGTGGGGATCGAACCAGGGTTCTTAGGATCCATAGGCCGACTTGATACCACTGAGCCATTATCCTATTACAAACAATTTTCACAACATTTAAATTATCCCTGGACGCTCACCCTCCACTAACATATTTGGGGGCCCGTCATTTGACGGCTGGCAACTACACCCAGTTATGGGCAAGAAGGTATGATTATATATTTCTATTTATTTTGTAGATAATACAAATTTTTAAAAATAGTTTCTTCACGCCTTTTACCCGTTATTGAGTGTGGCACTATGCCGTAGCAAATTTCAGTAAGTGATATATTTTGCGCGTAAAGTGTGGTTACTAACCGTCGAATCACGCCTCCAAATTGAAGAGGAAGGGGTGCCGCTGGAGTAGTTTTAATGTGGTGAAAATTGTTTGTCGGCTGTGGTATCAAATCCGGGTTTTCAAATTCACTGACCGATTTGATAACACTAAACCATCTATCCCATAAATAATCTTGAAAACGCAAACATTTCATTTGAATTAACAAAATTCTGTTGCAATAATATCTCTTACAGATTTCATTCCTTCATTGACGGCATTCTCTCACGGTTCTGCACATCATGTTATATTAGCAGAGTGTTGCTATTAGTATGACAGTGTCGTACGAAGTTATGAGTAATCCGGATACAGATAAATAAGATCACATGACGTAATTCATAACAGAGGGAATACCTAATCCATTCACACTACGTCAATTCGTCCATGTGGTCCTACTAAACTACAGAAGATGGCCTCATTGTTTACCAAAAGCGAGATTTATTACTACTGTTGAAATGAAGACAGGAAAAGGAAATGATTATATTGTAAATTGCTCCACAGTTGAAATAAGGACTATGTGATTATAGTTTTGTCAGGGTTGGAATGTTGTATGAGGATAGGTAAATTGCGGGAGGAATCTGATGGATAATAGTATATTACATAACAAACATCGAAAGTGTAAGATAACGTGCGAGTGTATTAATTGAAAAAAAGGCGCGTAGCGCTGAGTGATTTAAGTACACGAGCACAGTTATTATATTTTCGAGCTATTTTTCAGACGACCACAAAATATTTCTAAAAAAAAGTTTACAAGAGCAATGTTGTTACATTTGACAGCTGATGCATTTTTGAACGTTAGCGTTGACGTTTGACGTTTGAGGTTAGGTGTGGTGTTTCACGATTAAAAATTAAATTTTAAACTTGGAATTAATAAATAAAAGCAAATTAAAATTATATGTTAAATGGCATAATTAAAATTGCTGTCAAACATTCGATTTGCTTTTGTCTACTTAATCCATGTTTAAAATTTAATTTTTGTTGCTTAAACCGGCCATAACTGTGCTATTCTAACATTTATTATTTCAATTATTCAATTATTGTTGTAATTAAATATTGTTTTGTTCCGAATTGCCATTTCGGTGCATATGTGCATTGCCTCACAATTTGAAGTTTAATTGATCTACCTACGTCACAAGAACATCAATAGCAATCGTTTTGAATAATTAACTCTTTAATTAACTAATTTAAATATTAATACGTTACTTTTGATAATTTTTGTTAGCATTACAACTAAAATTGATATGCGTTAAATATTTCTTTAAACGCCATACTGTTCGCATAGTCTATTGCTTGTTTGTCATATGACACCCGGTATACCTAGAAGTATAATATTCATTTAAAATTCGGTCCTGGTGCTTCTGACGCAATAAACGAATAATATGTTTCTTCTCTGGTATTACGCATCTGTTAATTAATATTTCAGTGAATTGAATCTGGTGGTAAAATTGTAATAAATGCAACAGTGGCGTGATTTTAATGAATCACATAAATAAAAAACTTTCCTTTTCACGTTTCCGTCCAAGAAGAATTTTCTTTGTCGCGTCACGTCACACACGTGAACTATTAGATCACTTCGCTCACATTAGTCATGGTAAAATTCAAACGTCACCATCGCTAATTTCATAATTAGAAATGTCATTTTTCCTATTTGTACACAGACGCGAACTGTTTCAATTAATATAACTTTTTCGTCAGTCAATGACAAATTACGAATCAGTAAAGTAATCTTTAATTCGGATTAGGTAATACCTAAATATAATATAGAGAAAAATCTTCCAGAACTTATAGGTTAGAAATTAAAATACTATAATCATTTTCTTAAATTTTCACAATAAACAAGCAACACAACATATGGAGTATGTGGATCAGTGGTATCGAGTCTGCCTGTGGATTTAAGAACCCGGGTTCGATTCCCACAGCCGACTAACAATTTTAACAACATTTAAATTACGCCTGTAGCTCTCCCTCTACTAACATCTTTTGGGACCGTGATTTGATGGCTGGTAACCGCACTTCACGCGCAAAATCACTAAAAGTACAACTAACGATAATGCAGAACTACATTTTATATTAATTAAATTAATTAATTATGGGGTGGCTAGCTCAGTCGGCCTGTGGATCCTGAGAACCCTGGTTCGATTCTCACAGGCGACAAAAAAATTTCATAATTTCAAAAACTTCCCCTGTGGCTCCTTCACCACTAATATCTTTGAGGGCCGTGATTTGATGACTGGTAACCGCACTTTACGCGCAAAATATATCACTTACCGAGATCTGCTTCGGCAAAGTGCCACACCCAGTAATGAGTAGAAGGCGTGATGATATATTTATTTATTAATTTTTTTAATTATCCCTGTGGTTCTCCCTTTACTAACATCTTTGAGGGCTGTGATTTGACGGCTGGTAAAATACATAAATGTCTCGAACTGTCACACACCGTAACGACATTTTTCTCACTCTTACACTCATCGTACATAAAGTATCATATTTTTCTATCGATAATCTTTATCTAACTAAGTGCTATGGTCTTCCCGCAATTAATTAAAAGGCAAATCCAGCTTTTAGAATTTAAATTTCTCTTCAAATCACTGCGAAAACACATTCATCCTCTTATACTGTTATTCATGTGAACAAGGACAGCGTGAAGGAGAGTTGTGATGTGTTGGAAAAAGATGGAATGGTCTACAATTCATGCAAATGTAATTTGTAATCAGCTTTATGGTTGAGCGTCATTCTAATGTCTGCGACGCATACAGATTGCATGTGATATGTATGCAGAATGTGAGCGTATGTGGTCTGCAAATGCGTCTTTACCTTAATAGAGTCATCAGTCAGTATGTCATGAGAATTTTAACCTTAAGAGATTTTCAAGTTGGTACACCTGGAGAAATAAATATGGAATATACTTTTTCATACATTTTCTTCTCAATGAAACGAGTGATACTTTTCATCCCTAGCGTTCCTAGGATCCCTAGGGAAGAAAGTATTTTTTCCTAGGGAAGGAAGGGAAAACCATAACCATGCCAACTGGAAAACAGCTGTATGATTTCACATCAGTCATGACCAACTTCATTGAATTGCGCTCCGCTTATTATGGCCGTTTCATTCCATCGTTTTGCCATATAAAAATTTGTCGTGAGTTTTTTACAGTTTTGGTACGTCAAGTAATGCCATCTAGTGCTTTTTATTTCAATTAAAAGAAAATGACAACGCTGTCAAGTTACAAAAACAACCTTAAAATATTTGAAAACTGAAGTTTATGTGATCAAACAAAATACATTTAATGGAACTGGGTATTTTATTTGTACAATCAATATTATTAAATATTATGGCTAGTATTCTGAGCTTTCGACTAAAGTGACTAGCCTAGTCTAGACTAAGTGAATTTCATTTGGCTACGTAGCATTATCTGTCACTTCATGTAAATAATGCCGCCATATTGTCTACCTATTTCAAATTTTTGAAGTGTTTATAGGTCAAAAGAAGGAAATATTAGTGAATTATTGGTACCAACGGTTAGTATTTTACTGTAAAAATCGTATGATAGTAAATATACAATAACTAGGTTTGTTTTTAGGAATTTTTCAATCAATTCAAGCGGCAGTATTTTCAAATTTAGTTACGACGTATCTCGTCAGAGGCGCTAGTTGACGTGCCCGCTCTGTAAATTTGAAACTAGGAATTTTAATGACATATGAAACGGCCATAATAAGCGTAGCGCAATTCAATGAAGTTGGCCATGCATCAGTGTAATCCAGATGACATCTATCAAGAGAATAATAAATAATATCTAAAATTCTAATTTATTTCTGATAATTTTATTTTCCAATAAGATAGTGAAAAAAATATATGTGTACCTTGTGAAGAAAGTGTCATTCTTCCTTCAGGTGCTTCACATCCCTTACCTTTAGCTCGGAAAATGAAATGTCATCTATTGTAGAAGATATCTTATTTTCTTCCCTTGATACACAAATAACTTTAAATACCATTTAAATATTTCATGTTAATTATTTTCGTGATTTCATTGAACACTCTGTATACATAAACCATGTTAAATATGTTGACAATTACGTCAGTGAATTTGTGTATAGGTTAAGACATATGTATACATATTCTTTCGTCCATTACTATATTATTTCTTCTTTTAAGAAAATGTACAAAACTTATGAAATTACACAAAATTCCAATATTAATTTTGTTGGTACAACTGACCACCAGCAGACCATTATTAATGTATTACTGTTCTGCAATTGCAGATCATGAAGAAGCAGAACAAGAATATATATCAGTACAGAGTAGAGTTTTTTAAAATGGTGTAAAATTCGTATGGCAATATCAATGGTGGAAATTTTTTTGTAGAGATTTGTGAAGTAAACAATAGTAAGAATATGAATTTGCACATTTTATGAATTCATTCATATCACGAAGTTAAATGCGCAAAACGCGAAAATATTTTACATAAACACTTCCAAACACAACACATTCCAACTTTATTTACACATTGCGTTTTTAATTGAATAATTTGTGGGTTTTCTTCAGTTTGTTTATTTTTCTTAAAGGTTACTTTATGTAGGTATTTTCAGCACGAGAACATTTCATTTGAATTATATTCAAATTAACATCACCACAAATTTTGCCTTTTCACACTGACACTGTGTTTAAATTTTGTCATTAATAGCTAACTTACGAGGGCAGGGTGAAAAGTCCCTGAAAAATAAAACATTTGTACCATCTTTAATTAGAACGCATTCAAATTTTCAGTCTGATATATCATTCAGTTCTGTTTTGACACCCATCGAAAGCAAGTAACCTTGAAGATTTTTGAAAACATGGAAAAAAGTGAATTTCGCGTCTTGATTAAACATTATTTCTTGCGTGGAAAAAACATTACGCAAACCAAAGCATCGCTTGTTAAACATTATGGGGACTCCTCACCATCGATTGGAATGATTTACAAATGGTTTACTGATTTTTGTTATGGTAGTATGACCACAAAGGACGCCGGATGTTCTGGTCGTCCAATTGAGGTTACAACGCCAGAAATTGTCGATGAAATCCATGATATGATATTGGACGATCGGCGAGTTAAAGTACACGAGGTTGCTAAGACTATGAGCATCTCAACCGAATGGGTACGGAACATTTTGCATCCATTTTTGGATATGAGAAAGCTATCTGCCAGATGGGTGCCGCATTTGCTCTCTGTTGACAACAAGCGCGACCGTGTGACAAGTTCAAAGGAGTGTTTGGCGATGTTTAAGCGCAATAAGAAGGACTTTTTTCTTCAGATTTGGCCCTCTGCGCTTTTATCTATTTCCAAACTTGAAGAAATGGCTCGGCGGAAAAGATTTGGCTCCAACGATGAGGTCATCGCTGAGACAAATGCCAATTTTGAAGGATTGCCAAAATCATATTCTTTGGAAGGGATCGAAAAATTAGAAAAACGTTGGACGAAGTGTATCGAGCTACAAGGAGATTATGTTGAGAAATAAAATATGTTTTGACCAAATAAATCATTTCTTCTTTAATTTTTCAGGGATTTTTCACCCTGCCCTCGTATAGTACAAGTATTGTAAAAATAACTATTTCTTTCTTATACCCTAGTTTAAAAGCAAAACAAATAATAACAAATTTCTTCCAAAGTATAGCTATTTAATAAAATAACAATATTTCTTCTGTCATATCATTTGGCATTAGTAGTGGGTGCAACCCATTTCTTTACATAAAATTCGCACAAATTAGAAAGCCTCACATTGGAAACTAATCCCCTTATATATGTCAGATACATGTGAATGTGTATGTGACCTCAGCATAAATACACACACACATATACAATGAATGCGGGGGCGGCTGTATGTACATCTCACACACACACACACGGACACATAGAGAGGCACACGCATGTACAGCAGGGTCAACACACTCGCCGAAGAGAGTGGCGCCACATCAGGCCTCAATGGCTCAAGAAGTACACTGCATTCAACAACTTGCAAGAGTTATATATCCATCACAAATTCACGCAAAATACTATGTATTGTTCTTTAAAATCTTCAAGGATTGTTGTAGCACTATACGAGCCCATAATCACATTATTTGGCCCATAATCCGTTAAACGTTTAAATATTACTGGAAACACATGTGTCTTACTTTTATTAAATTCAAAATGGCATTTTTACTACAGTTATCATGATTCGTAAAAAGTGGGGTTAACTAGTTATATATGTACCAAGGGTGAAAACAGGCGTTTCTGGCCCGTTGTATGATTATTAGCACGATGTGCAAAGCGCCTAGGGCTAATAACATGCTCAGGGTCAGAAACGCTAATTTCACCAGTGGTACATACAATATTTTATGCACAACAAAATAACATTTAATTATATGTTCAAAAGATTAAGATATGTACATAGGTTATATGTCAAAATTATATTTTGCAAAATCAAGTATTCACAATAAACAAAAATTGTCATATTATTTATGTGTTCATAGGAATTATTTCTTTTTGACCCATGGGCCAAAAAGAAGTGTTAAAGCCCGTTTTTGAGGACTAAAACACATGCTTTTCGGTCCGGTTGTGCATAAAAGTAATATTTGTTATCCTGACTAATTGAAAGTTTGTTATGTAATGAATAATTTCGATAACTAAATGGCTTATATAGAGGGATCTATGAATGTGGTTGAAGTGAGGGTGGTGTGTTAGGATAAGAATGTTAGACGAGGACTGATTATTTGACAAATTTAATGAATAGATCTTTCATGACTCATTTAAGGATTCGTGCTACCCCATACGATGGGATATAGCGTGATGTTATGTATGTATGTATGAAAAATAAGGGTTGATATTAATATATCGATATTAAATAATAACCGAGAACAGAGAATAGAAAAGAAAATAAGTCTAAATAGAAAATAGAATACGCAAAATATCTGTCTCCGGCACTGTGCTCGCCATGGGCGTAGTTGCGGGGGTGTCACGGGGTCAACGTGCCCCGCTACCTGTGCACAATGCCCAGAGCTACTCCAAGTACTCTGTCAAGATTCAAGATGCACTCGTAGGCGTTGCAGAAGACTGATGCACTTTGCGTAAACTTGTGAGTGTAATCGTGCACAACAGAAAAACGTACAAGATTGGGTAAAGGCTGCTTAACATCTGCCAACAGAAACTAAAACTTAAATGAAAGTATCTAATACACTCCTAAAAGAGACAAACATATTTTTATCTAACTTACATTTTCTGGGATAATAGCACAGTGGTATCGTATCGGCCTGTGGATTCTAAGAACCCTGGTTCGATCCCCACAGCCGACAAACATTAACACCAATTTGAAAAATTACCCCTGTGGCTCCCCCACCACTAACATCTTTGGGGGCCGTGATTTGACGACTGGTAACTGCACTAAACTCGAATAAATATATCACTTACCGAGATCTGTTACAACAAAGTGCCACATCCAGTAATGCGTAAAAGGTGTGATGATATATTTATTTTACCTTTTATGCGGTAATGACTTAGTGGTATCAAGTTGGCCTGTGGATCCTAAGAACCCTGGTTCGATCCCCTTAGCCGATAAACATTCAAACCAATTTGAAAAATTACCCCGGTGACTCTCCCACCACTAACATCTTTGGGGGTCGTGATTTAACGGCTGGTAACTGCACTTCACGCACATAAATATATCACTTACCGAGATCTGCTTTGGCAGAATGCCACACTCAGTAATGGGTAAACGGCTTGATGATATATTTATTTTTACATTTTCTGAACCAGATCACCTATTTATTTCGATAGATTGCTTCGTTGACTTTATTTCCAGTACTAGAATTACTGATTCTAATTTACTTTGAAGTAATTCACCCCAATTAATGCATCAGTTCCTACAGCCGACAAACAATTTTCACTATGATGAAACTACCCCTGTGGTTCCCCCTCCACTAACATATTAGGGGGAGGCGTGATTTGAAGGCTGGAAACCATACTAATGCGCGAGATCTGCTACGGCAGAGTGCCACACCCAGTAATGGGTAAAAGGCGTGATGACATATTTATATTTATTTTATCTTAATATAGTACTCAAGTTAAGGATTATAATGTTAATGTTATGATACGGAAGCATATAAAAATTATTACAATTAATTTTTAATTTAAATTCGTTTTGCGCCAGTTGTGAAGCATGCTTTAGCATGTGTGGGTTAGTGTAAACTGTCCAATATTTACAATTAGTGTTTGGGTGGATAGTAGGTTGAATATTGACTGGAAATGAATGAAGTCTGCATCGCTAAACGTCTTCGGATTACGTTGAAATAGATTCGATTTTAGTGATCGTAAATTCTTGATTAGCTTCTAGTTTGTGGATACTATGTATGTAGAATTTTAATAACATCTACTACATAAATAAATGGATTAAGTCGGATTTAATATAGATAAAATGTAGTATAATATGACAGCAAACTCAATTAAATGTAGTTGTATGTAGGTTGATACTTGGATGCACTCAAAATTATACAATTAATTGTAACTAACCTACATAAAATGTTCTATTAAAATGTTGCAAAGGAACGGTAGATCATAACACTTGTAAAATTTGTCGTAAAAATTTGCACTTCGTGTTCTTATACACTATGTGCAGATTCAACATTTGTTTGTCCGTCTTCAAATAAAAAATATCGGCAGTAATGTCCTTAGTGCACTGATAATTCGGAATAATTTTATAAAAATCTGAAGGCACGTTGCTAAGTAACTGCCTGACGCCAAAAGCTGTATTCCATTTGCCTCTTGGTTCACTTAAATCAGTTCAGATAAATTTGACAACATGACTAAATGAACTGAATTAAGCAAACTTATTGGGGTGAATTTCTTCAAAGTCAATTAGAATCATTCATTCTAGTACTGGAAATAAAGTCAGCGAAGAAATACAGCGAAATAAATCAGTATTCTGATTCAGTAAATTAAGTTAGATCTGATCCAAATGGGAAATGGAAAACGCCTCAAGACGAAGGACTGTTTCCTAAAAACACGCTGATTCCTATGCGATTTGAATTAAATTAATGCTAAATTAATATGCATTTATCTCAAAAAAATTGTAATGTGCAGGTACTGAATTTTATATTCGTTGAGTTAAAAAAAAACTGAATTGAGTAAGCAAGCAAAAAAAAAAGGTTCCCATTTAAAATAAGAAAGTTGTACACCGTATTTTAAGAGATACTGGTCCGGTTTCGCTCATTAAAGTAGCCTTATAAAATAGAAATAGTTTGCTAATTTAATCGACTTCGTAGCTCATATATTTCTCGAGATAACAATGGTACACCACTTTTAAAATGAACACCATGTATAGTTTATGGTATAAATTGCACCTATCAAGTAAAAGATCGCGGTTTCAAATCTCGCTGGCTTCAACTTGTATATCAAAATAGTTATTTATGTACCAAGGAAAAAAACCGGCGTTTCTGGCCTCTGGCATGATTATTAGCACGAAGCGCAAAGCGCCGAGGGCTAATAAATAACATGCTCAGGGTCAGAAACGCTAATTTCGTCCGTGGTACATACAATATTTTATGCACAACAAAATAACATTTAATTATATGTTCAAAAGATTATAATATGTACATAGGTTATAATATGTCAAAATGACATTTTTGCAGAATCAAGTATTCATAATAAACAAAAATTGTCATTTTATTTATATATCCATAGGAATTATTTCTTTTTAGTTTATGGACCAAAAAGAAGTGTTTAAGCCCGCTTTTTAGGGCTAAAACACATGATTTTCGGCCCGGTTGTGCATAAAAATATGATTGTGCCTAATTGGTTTAGATTCCATTATAAGCTAATTGGTATTGGGATAATTTCATCAAATGAATTCCTCTCCAGCGTATAAGATAGTAAAAAGCACCACACCTATTTACATTTTATCAATGAACTCTTCTCTTCCCCACCACAACAAACAAAACACTAACATTTCAACTTCCAACGCCTACCAAGATTTCTAACGTTCGACGTTTAATTCAAAAATTGCCATTTGCCATGTCTTCTGCGTGTTAGACGAGGACAGTGCCACGCTATATATACATGTGTGTTGAAGAGTGAGCGAGAGAGAGGTACGCAATGCGTGGGTGGGTACGTGGGTATCAGAGGTAACTTGATTACGCTGATATATGAGTAGTAGGTGTACGACTGTTGCTTGTTCCCAATCCATTGATGTGTGGTTTATTCACTTGTTTTTAGTTGTGAATAAACTTTTTTTTGTTTAGTAATGAATATAACGGGAATATTAATGGTGTATCATACTGTTTGTTTGGTTTTTTTATGCTTGGATTTATTAGGAATGAACATATGCGTTGCTAGGAAATTTCAGGAAATGTTTATGCTGATTATTTTTGTTTTATGTAAACAATAATATTGTAATAAATAAAATGGTTGTTATTGCTGCGTTGCTAATTAATTGTTATTTTATACGTAAACACAAATCATGAATCTGCATAATTAAACCAATAATATTTAATTTATTTAGTTATTTACGATTCGTAATGAAAAAAAAAATATATCATCACACCTTCTACCCATTACTGGGTGTGGCACTCTGCCGAAGCTGATTTCGGTAAGTGATATATTTTGCGCATGAAGTGCGATTACTAGTCGTCAAATCACGGCCCCCAAAGATGTTAGTGATGGACGAGCCACAGGGGTAGTTTTTGAAATAATGAAAATTGTTTGTCGCCTGTGGGATTCGAACCAGGGTTTTCAGGATCCACAGGCCGACTTCATACCACTGAGCTAGCTACCCCATAAATAAAAACTACAAATAATGCAACGTGAAGGAAAATCTTGGGCACATTGATCGAATGGAGATTGCTCTTTGTTCGTAAAATCAACAAATCTAAGGAAACCTCTAAAATATATCTAATATTTATATATTATGGGGTAATGGCTCAGTGGTATCGAGTTGGTCTGTGGATCCTAAGAATGCCACACCCAGTAATGGGTAGTAGGCGTGATGATATATTTCATTTAAATAATTAAATCCTATATTTATATTTCCAATTCCTTTGTGGTTGGAAAAATTTAATTTATATAGTTGCCTCCCTCAGAAAAGGGGTGAAATTTTTAGGGAAATTTAGTATTTTAATTTCCAGGAGTGTACCTATCTTTGGCTATACCTGTAGATTGTAGCAAATAAAAACTATAGTTATGGTGAGTATATGTTGTTGTGTATGTGTGAATGTATAATGATGGCGCCTGACCAGTCTGGGGCGTCCAGGGGCGGACTGGAATGGAAAGTAGGGCCCGGAGTCAAAGCGGGGGCGGCTGTGCATCACCCACACGCTGGCGCTTGTTTACATCCATAGCAACTCGTCACGAAAGGGCAAGAAAACACATCTTAGTACAGAAATGTATTTTTTTCAAGATCATGTCAAAATTTTCTTCCCTCAATTGAGGGGAGAAAGTGATACTTTTCAACCCTAGCGGGGGAAGTAAATTGCTGGAAATTTAAATATGAGAAATTTAATGCCGTTGAGCGCATCTTCATATCTCGTTTAGTTTTTGAGATATAGACACGAGAAAGTACATAGAAAATCTGATGAGGTAAAATTTTTGGCAGGTTCAAATCCGAGGCTGTATCTTAAAAACTAAACAAGATTTGAAGATGCGCTCAACGGGATTGAAATCCTCGTGTTCGAATTAACTTATATGCAAATTTTTATAAAATTTTGACGATTGTTTTAACATTTTTACTCGTAAGAATATTGTAACGAAAATTGATATACATATGTATTTTGAGCCGCTGAATCCAATGGTGAAGTCCCCAAGTGTGTAAGTATTCTAGTTTTTGAGATATTGTTAAGAAACTGTTTTATGAGCAAGTTAATTGAACTATGAGAAATTCAATGCTGTTGAGCGCATCGTAATTATTATTCCGGAGTCTATATTTTATAAACTAACACGACTTTACAATGTACAATATATACATAATATGTTTGATTTACAAAAACAATTATATTTTGCTTCCAAGTATCCAATTTTGGCACATGATTCACTTCCAACCGACAAAATACTTTTTAATACATAGTCCTTCTGCTTCAAATCTTTGTATTGATTACAATGGCGCATCCTGTGTTCCAAGTAAAGCTATATTCACAAGAAAAAACACTAAATACCTAATCTTTTCACGAGTGTTACCTACTTTGTGGATATTCATTCACAAATTCTCGCCAAAGCCAACCAAGATACCGAAGTTGCATTCTTCGTTAACGGAAACTCAACGTCAAAGGTTTTCATTGACAAAAACGAAGCGTTACTCACTTTCTCAAACAAATGCGTTGCCTACGAGACCAAACAGATACACCTAACACCTTTATTTATTTTATGATTTATAATACCTCATCTCAGAAACATTTATTTTGTTTTGCCGTCTGTCGTAACCGATATTTATTGTCGACAAATATTTCAAGTATTTGACTTTTTCTACGACAGGAAAATATTATTACCTCAGTTTTAGGGTAGGTTTTATTGACGCAGTTGGTAACAAAAATGTTGCTACGAATATATTACGGAGCAGAACTGGAATTTTGTGTAAATCCGTAAGTTTTGTTTAGTAAATCTGTAAATGAAGAACAAAATCGCAACGGAAATTATGACTTTATGAAATATTTTCCCCATAATTGTATTGCCAACTGAAACACTTAATTTTGATCACCTGTAGTTCCCCTCAAAATTCTAATAGCTGTCAGATTCCTGACATAACCTATTTGTATTTATTAGACATGTCAAATAATATTTCTGCCTCAGACAAAACATACCTTAGACAAAGTCTGCCGTATTCAAGTCAATGCAGTGTTGTGAAGGAGAAAGAGTTGGAGTAACTTGTGGGGGATTCGGGTGCGCGGCAAGGAGCGAGTACACTTTGATGTTATGCAAGTTGCAAACGTTTGTGTAATTATTTTTATATTCAATTACTTACTTTTCATACATCAAAGTAAAGGTTAGTTTTTGACATATTAAGTGTTTTGTATACGCACTTTTGTATTTAAATAAATAAAATGCTCGCGTTTGATAACTGTCATCAACAAAAATGCAACCTGCATAACACCAACTTGTACTAGCTCTTTGCCGCGCACCCGTCTCATCTTCAAGTTATTCTAACCCATTCTACTTCACAACAAACGCCGTTGTTCTCCGTCTAGTAATGTTTTGTCTGAGATTTCTGCCTTTACCTGTCGTTGTGCCAACTGTGAAATAAAAAGATCTCCAGAAATGTATTGCCAACTGAAACAATTCCTTTTGATCACTCTGACCACTCTATAGTATTTCCTTTATCTGAAGTTGTGCAAATTGTGGAATAAAAAGATCCCCAGAATTGGCAACTGAGACAGTTACTGCTGATCAACCTGAATATTTCCGTAGCAAGGACAAACACAAAATGACGAGATATTTTAGTGATTAATTAAATCTTCTTTATTTCTGTATGCTTTCTTAAATACCAAAGAATGAAAATTCTGTTCTTGCAGATTTGCAGGCCACCCATAAAGCCCATTTCACACTATAACAATAGCACTAGATCCTGAATAACACCACCAAAAACCTGCCTTTCAGTCTGAATCACACAACCATGAAATCAGAGGTATTAAAACATTTGACTTCACAAAGTTACCGACAAGAATGACTGAATCTTTTTCAATGAATAAGAAAAAGAAATAAAAGTATAAGTAAATTCTTTGTAAAGTATTTTCAAAAGAACTTGGTGTATCAAACAAAAGATACGAGAAAATAAATTTTTACCATTTTAACATACATACATAACATCACGCTATATCCCATCAAAAAGGGTAGCACGAATTTTGGAAACAGAACATCCACTTATTAGATTTATCAAAGAAAATAATTGAAAATATGTCAAATTTGACATTTGGATCAGATCTAATCTAGAAACCAGATCATTTATTTATTTCGCTGTATTACTTCGCTGGCATTATTTCTAGTACTAGAATTACTGATTCTAATTTACTTTGAAGTAATTCACCCCAATAAGAACATCATTTTACTTAAGTCAGTTCATTTAGTCATGTTGGCTAATTTATCTGAACTGATTTAAGTGAACCAAGTGACAAATGAAGTAACCTAAGTAACGTTGTAAACAGCAAAATCGTGACAGATTTAGTGTTACTTGAATTATGAAAATATGTCTTTTATTGCTACTAAATCTTTACAGCCCAATTCTCAAAAGAGTTTTAGAAAATTTGTTTCAAAAAGCTATGAGCATTCGCCGAGGTTTGAACGCAGAACCTTTCATTCGCATGATGACTGCTCTAACCAACTGAGCTACAAACACTCGGCAAATACTCATGCTTTTTCTTGCAATTACGAGCTGGCCATGTGTCACTAAATTATTTTTTATACAAAAGAGTTTTAGTTAGAATCTGGCTAATCCTGAATTTTGAATTTGTTAAATTAAGCTAAACCATATTTACAAAAAGTTGAAATAAACTTTAATATAATTTTCTTACCATTTAGTTTTCGGAAAGTGAATTGAATTAACATTTTTAAGTCAGACTAGCATAAGATTAGCTAATCCAAAGTTTAATATTAGCTAAAAAATTTTTTTTGAGAATCTGGTTGTTCTAGATTTTCTTAAATTTGTCTATTTTGCAAATAAAATAGAAACAAAAAGTAATCTCCATTCGACCAAAGGCCTCGAGGATTTCCTTCTGTTAGTTTCTATGTATGTCTGTGCCCCAGTTGCGGCGCCTATGGCAGCATATCGGTGGAAGAATATGCTGAAATGCATTGGCACAAGAACAGAACAACAAGGCGAGATCACGATGTCTTGAACATGAAGAACATCTGCACACAAAATCACGAAAAAACAAACACTACCTTGACAATCCTACCAAATAGTTAGTTGCATAAAATCCGCTAAAGAAGAACTAAAATTTTGAGGTGACATCCAAGAAGAAAGAAGAACTTTTACACTTTTACATAGAGAAGAGA
This sequence comes from Pterostichus madidus, assembly GCA_911728475.2. NCBI lineage: Eukaryota > Metazoa > Arthropoda > Insecta > Coleoptera > Carabidae > Pterostichus > Pterostichus madidus. Next base: position 39,837,810 of record OU452307.1, on the reverse strand, counting down.
ATTATAGATTTTTAGCAATACTTAAAAGTTGATACAGTATTTTTTGTAATATTGTCTTTTTGTTAAAAGAAAATAAGATTAATTTCTGATAAAATCTTTCAATTAACAACGTTGCAGCATAAGAAATAGAAGATGTAAAATCAAATCTTGACCATATTTGGAATTGATCTCCACTATCTTCCTACTTGAATATTTATATTATAATGTAACTATAAAATTAATATATTTATATTATTACTAGTATTTGTAGTACATGAAAATAATATGATTGGTACATAAAGAAAATATTGTTTGCTGTATAACATATTTATTTGTGCTACTTTGTACAACAGGAATTTAATCCCAATTAATGTACAAAGATCCAGATTCACCGATCTACGGATAGTTGTAGCTCATATATATTTAGTTTGAGTGGGATTTGAACTCGGGATCTCCAGATTAAAATGCCGTAACGCTATCCACATCACGGTACTGTCGATGGTAAATTGTTATTACATTTTGCTACTTGTAATATGTTATTTAAATTATATTTCTTTATTCAACATTGGATATATTATCACACCTTTTATCCATTACTGGGTGCCTTAATAGATCTCAGTAAGTTATAATTTATTCGTGTGAAGTGCGGTTACCACTCGTCAAATCACGGTTCCCAAAGATGTTAGTGGAGGGGAGCCACAAAAGTAATTTTAACGTGGTGAAAATTGTTATTTTTTTACAAACCTGTCAAAAAGTATAATTGTCTTTCCTTAATTGATAGAAGAAAGTGATATTTTTCATTCCTAGGAGAGAAATTAAATTTATCTTTCCTAAGGAAGGAACATAAAGTCATATGCATAAACAAAGATCTGCAATTGCAAATCAGGAAACTATTCTCAATTACAGTTCATGGTCCGGTCTTACCGAGCCGAAATGTGGTAGTCCATATATTTTTACTTTGAGTAGGATTTGAACAGAGGATCTTCGGATTCGAATGCGTAGTTGTAATAAAATAAATAAAATAGTTGTGTGTTCCGCCACTGGTCGTCGTGTCATGTACCTGGCTCACACTTTCACAAGCGCCGGGCCGGTAGTCCCAAACGATTTGTCAGACATCGGACCGTGCTTCGAACCAGACCCCAAAACACCAACACCGAGGTGTTGCATTTGACACTTGCCGCCTTCGACCCATACACTCACTCACACAAATAAAACAACCACTATTCATATTAGTACAGTCCAAACGTAACAAAAACCAATGCGAAAATCCTTATTTTAAAGATTCACTAAACATTAAATTCGTAATTAGAGTGAACATTTTATTTATTTATTCATGTTACTCTGTACAACAGGAACTTACTTCCAATAGACCACAGAAGTAAACGTCACCAGGAGGCGTGGCTTAAGCGTTCTATCTCTTTCTATTGTAAGGCAACGTATAGCGTAGCACACTTCTTATGAAACAAACATTTGATTTTTAGCCTAATTTTTGTTTACATGTTTTGTTTTGCGCGTTTTTGTGCAATAAATTAAAATGAGGTAGTGTTTTGCACCTGGCTCTAATCACAACGAAATATACAAGTGCAAAAAATTCAAAATTCAAAATTGTGAGGTTATGATTGTAGAGATATGAAGTTCATTACGACATACGTTTCTTTTCAAATTTAAAATAGACATAAAAAATCTATTACATGACATTTCAAAACAATAACCAGTTATATTGGTAACATTACAACAGTAATTTGTTGCATCATTGGTCGTTTCCCTTAAAAATTTCAATTTTGATACTTATAAAATAAAAACGCGATAAGACAATGGTAACTGCATATACCATTCGACTCGCATTCAAATTTACCGCCCTAATATGGACCGCACACTTTTGTGGTCTAATACAGTACAGGGTCCGAACTCACCGAGCCGTAGTTTAGAAGTTGAGTAGGATTCAAACTCAGGATCTCCGAATTCAAATACCATAACGCTATCCACACTGTACTGCCGGACAGTATTTCACAACAATATCCTACGCTTTCAGGAATGTTAATCCTTATATTTGTCATCACGGTGTCACGTGTATCTAGAGGACTCTGTCGCATTTAATACAAATTTTTTGTGTTGTGCAGAGGACTCCTGAGTCCCATTCATCGCTTGTTTCATTCACACGTAGTCTGGCGCCAACTCCGACACCTGCATATTGTTGTACATCGTCTCTCTCTCTCACTCTGTCTGCGACATTCAATTGTTACAGCAGGACTTAAGAGGGACCAACGTTCAACTTACAATAAGATCGATGCATTCTTTAATACGATCTCTTGTGTATTCTCTTTGAAGTTGGGATGTGGAAGATAAGTATAGTGAGAAGTTTAGTTCTGAGGCGATTTTGAAAGAAAAATAAATTTAAATAAAATAAATACATCATCACCCATTATTGAATGTGGCACTCTGTCGTAGCAGATCTCGGTAAGTGATATATTTATGCGCGTGAAGTACGGTTAGCAGCCATCAAATCACGGTCCCCAAAGATATTAGTGGTGGGAGGGCCACAGGGGTAATTTTTAATACAGTGAAAATTGTTGTTGATTATGGAAATCGAACCCAGGTCCATAAGTTCCCAGACCGACTCGATGCCACTTAACCACTTACCCCATATTGATAAAAAATCATAAATAACCAAGTGCCATACTCAGTAATAGGTAAAAGGCGTGATGATATATTTATTTAATTTATGTGGTAGATTCAGTGGTATCAAATCGGACTGTGAATTTGAGAATTCGCTATTCTAGAATGAAAATTTCTATTAAATATTAGCTGTATTTACTAACTAAGATGTGTTGAAGCCTATGATGACGTTATAAAAATAATAGTGTATGTAAGTTTTCTGTTAATGTGTTGTAAACGTGATGAAAACTGAAATTTTCATTATTTTTGCAGCTTTTTAGGTATGAGACTGTGGCACTTTAATTTTTTAGGTTACGATAATGAAAATATGGATATTTACTAATTAAGCTACGCTAAATTCAGTGGTGAAAACAGATTTTAATTATCTCTTTTAGTTTTCGAGTTACGTGCTTCTAAAAATAACCAATTTTCGTGATTTAGAACTTCTTGGAAAATCTGTAATACATTTTTTATTCCACAATCAAAGTTAGTGAAAATAAGCATGTATACCAAGTAAATGACGACAAATTCAGTGGTGTAATCAGATTTGTAGTATCTCTAATAGTTTTCAAGTTACAGTGGCGAGTATGTTGTGTGGCACAAAAGCTGATATTTTAAATCGTCGATATTTCAAAATTCAAGCTTCGGACGCCACTATACATAATTTTTACGTAATCTACGGGTCCGAAATAGGGGGGATAAAAAGAAAAAAGTACTATAATTCACATTTATTTTCTTGAAATTTTTTTAAGGGGTACCCCTTGGTGTTTTTTCAATTTTAGGCCATTTTCAGTTTTTTTGTTCTAAAACTTGTACCTGTTGAGCAAAAATTCTGAAAATTTGCATACTTATGTAACTTTTTCCGTAGAATCGAATGGTGTAATCATAAATTGCATAACTTTTTGATTTTTGAAGTTGTTGGGCAAAATAGGTCATTTTTTGGCCTACCTTTAAAGCGCCATATCTCGAGAATGAAAAGAGCTATCGAAGCGCGGTTTGAAAATTTGGAATCCTCGTGTTGAGAAGATACTATATCCATATTATCAGAAATTTTTAAGTAAAAAAATATTTTTCTTCAAAATACCTGTCCAATTTTTAAACATATATTTCTCACATGAATATACTTCATTTAAAATAGCTAAAATTTTGGTTATATAACAAAAAAATCCTCAGGAATTCAAATTTTTAAACAGAATTGAATTATTTGAGTTACAGTTAGTTAAAATAAGTTACATATTAATTTTCTCCACTTTTTGCCAGTCTTCAGAAAATATTCACTAAAAAATGTATTATTCAACTTAAATCTATAAAAATTATATATTATTTACAAAAAAGTACGGCGAGTCGAATGGTCCAAAACTCGAATTAATATCTCGTTTAGTCTTTTAGTAATTATAGTTTTTGTAGGGCTATATTTGCCATGTTTCAAACATCAATGTCTATTGCGAACTCTCGCTTATGGAGCGACTGCGCTAGTATGGTGCTACAACATACAAAATTCGAGATCGATTCCTACAGCTGACAAACAATTTTCTCCACATTAAAACTACCCTTGAAGTAATGGGTCAGTGGTATCGAGTCGGCTTATGGATCCTGAGAACCCTGGTTCGATCCCCACAGCCGACAAATATTTCCACCAATTTAAAATTACCCCTGTGGCTCCCCAACCGCTAACATCTTTGAGGGGCATGTTTTGACGGCTAGTAATCGCACTTCACGCTCCTAAATACATTACTTACGGAGATCTGCTTCAGCAGAGTGCCACACTCAGTAATAGGTAAAAGGCGTGATGATATATTTATTTATTTTATTTATGAAACTACCTCTGTGGATCCCCTTTCACTAACACCTTTAGGGAGGGACTGAGATTCGATGGCTAGTAACCGCACTTCATGCGAATAATTTTAGCCCACACTAAGATCTGCTACGGCAGAATGCCACACTCAGTAATAGGTAAAAGGCGTTATGATATATTTATTTCATTTTATTTATAAATTGACTGTTTATTTCGCACAGTTCGCTGTATTGTTGTGGAGTATTCTAACTATATAGTGAACAGATTGAAGTCGAAGAACTCAACTTAGTGTATAAGTAAAAGATGTTTCAATGCGTAATGTTCAGTGGGCTGATACATAAGCTGAACGAACAGACACGAAGACTTGCAGTGTTGCTACGTTCAGTTTGTGGGCGGATATTCATTGAGAGTGCTTGCAAACAGGGTTGGAATCAGGTATTTTACCCCTACTATACTTCAAACGTTATCTATGTTATTAAATTTCCATAGAAGTAAACACGTTAAATGAGTTTTTTCTCGGTTTTATCCACTGGGCTACGATTGCCTTCTTTAGATTTGTATGTTGTAGCGCCATAGTAGCGCAGTCGCTCCATAAGCGAGAGTTCGCAATAGACATTGTTGTTTGAAACATGGCAAATATAGCCCCACAAAAACTATTATTACTAAAAAACTAAGCGAGGTATTAATTCGCGGTTTACACCATTCGACTCGCCGTACTTTTTTGTATATAATATATACTTTTTATAGATTTAAGTTGAATAAAACATTTTTTAGCGAATATTTTCTGAAGACAGACAAAAAGTGGAGAAAATTAATATGTAACTGATTTTAACTAACTGTAACTCAAAATCGAAGGCAGATAATTAAATTATGTTTAAAAATTTGAATTCCTGACGATTTTTTTGTTATATGACCAAAATTTTAGCTATTTTAAATTAAGTATATTTATGTGAGAAATATATGTTTAAAAATTGGACAGGTATTTTGAAGAAAAATTTTTTTTTCCTTAAAAATTTCTGATAATATGGATATAGTATCTTGTCAACACGAGGATTCCAAATTTTCAAACCGCGCTTCGATAGCTCTTTTCATTCCCGAGATATGGCCTTTTAAAGGTAGGCCAAAAAATGACCTATTTTGCCCAACAACCTGAAAAATCAAAAAGTTATGCAATTTATGATTACACCACTAGATTCTACGGAAAAAGTTACATAAGTATGCAAATTTTCAGAATTTTTTCTCTACGGATACAAGTTTTAGAACAAAAAAACTGAAAATGGCCTAAAATTGAAAAAACACCAAGGGGTACCCCTTAAAAAAATTTCAAGAAAATAAATGTGAAATATAGTACTTTTTTCTTTTTATCTCCCCTATTTCGGACCCGTAGATTACGAGAAAATTATGTAAAATGGCGTCCGAAGCTTGGATTTTGAAATATCGACGATTTAAAATATCAGCTTTTGTGGCGCCCAACATACTCGCCACTGTAACTTGAAAACTATTAGAGATACTACAAATCTGATTACACCACTGAATTTGTCGTCATTTACTTGGTGTACATACTTATTTTCACTAACTTTGATTGTGGAATAAAAAATTTATTACAGATTTTCCAAGAAGATCTAAATCACGAAAATTGGTTATTTTTAGAAGCGTATAACTCGAAAACTAAAAGAGATAATTAAAATCTGTTTGCACCACTGAATTCAGCGTAGATTAATTAGTAAATATCCATATTTTCATTATCATAACCTAAAAAATTAAAGTTCTACAGTCTCATACCTAAACAGCTGCAAAAATAATTAAAATTTCAGTTTTCATCACGTTTACAACACAGTAACAGAAAACTAACATATACTATTATTTTTCTAACATCATCATTGGCTTCAGCACAACTTAGTTAGTAAATACAGCTAATATTTAATAGAAATTTTCATTCTAGCATAGCGCTATTTCGTTATTTGTTCTACTGAAGACGGGAATTGCTAACCAATAAATCGATAACGTAAGAGAAATGTCCTTTAATTAATTAAACATGTAATAGAGGTGGCATTATCGTATATCAGGTCAGGTGTGTATGTTCCATTAAATGATCTTTCCATTCGACCAAGTACAATGTTCCAGACAACACTATAAATACTTAATTAATATTATTTAATTGATGAAATAAAAAAAATCATGTCAGGAAACAACATAAACATACCATCATACCTTTGCCTGAATGTAAAAGATATGTAGTTGCAGATCTCATCTGGATATAGTTATATAGTGGATTTTATGCATAACCGGGTTTCTAGCCCTGAAAAGCGGGCTAAACATATAAAAAAATAATTCCTTTGGATACATAAATAAAATGATAATTTTTGTTTATTGTGAATACTTGATTCTGCAAAATTACGTTTTGACATATAACCTATGTACATATTTTAATCTTTTGAAGATATAATAAATGTAATTTTGTTGTGCATAAAATATTGTATGTACCACGGGTGAAATTAGCGTTTCTGGCCCGTGGCATGATTATTAGTACGAGGCGCAAAACCTGTTTTCACCCTTGGCACATAAATAACTAATATATTACTTGTTTCTATTTGTAAAAACTCTGCATCTATACATATTTATTTGTTAGTCTGTATAACAAGAACTTAATCCCAATTTCAGTAGCTTCTTGTGAAATCCGAACCACTCACACACAATCGTATTTTTTTATTTAAGTTACAGTTAACGAGATATGAACGTCCGAACTTTTATTTTGCAGATACAAGTTATATCTGTTGATTACAATTATCTGTATCGAGTTGGTTTGTGGATTTGAGAACCCAGATTCGATTCCCCCAACCGATAAATAATTTTCACCATATTAAAATTACACTTGTGGCTCTTCTCCCTCCATTAGAATCTTTGGGGGCTGTAATTTGATAGCTGGTAAGCACACTTCAGGCGCATAAATATATCACTTACCGAGATCAGCTTCGACAGAGTGCCACACCAAGTAATGGGTAAAAGGCTTGATGATATATTTATATATTTTTATTAAACATCAGAAAATTATTTGTAATTACAAAGCTGTACATATATTTACACTGAAGTGTTGTGGGTTGCACTTTTTCAACATGATATTTTTTTCTCAATTTTCTTTAAATAAAGTATTATAATTTTTTGATATGTTTGTATAGTAGGGTTGTTGATTTCCACCGAATTTCGAATTTCTGAACATTCGAACATTCGAATTTTTTGAACTTCGTCAAAAAAACTTCGAATTTTCGAATTTTTGAATTTTTTGAACTTTTCGAATTTTCGAATTTACGAATTTTTTGAATTTTTCGAATTTTAGAATTTTCCGAAGCTTCGAATTTTCGAATTTTTTGCCAATTAATTAACGCCATCTGTCATCTCCAAGTACGCTCACGCATAATTCGTGAAAAGTCGGACACGAATTAAATAATAAACTCGGCGAAGTATTCTGCAAAAACTCTGTAAGGTTGGCGTCTTAATTAAGCCATCTACTCTCTTAACCGCCCATCTAAATGCTATGGATTTTTAGTAAAACGTTTAAAAATGACAATAAAAAGGATACAAAAACGTCTTAAATATAACGTTTTTGACAGTGTAACGAAATTTTAAATCTAAATTGAATTAATTTGGCAAACAATAATAATTACTAATAATTACTTACGAATTAATATAAAACTGCAAATGAGTTTATTTTGAAAATAATTCATACCACATTAGAATCTAAAACATTTCAAATAATTCGCAAAATTCAAAAAATTCGAAAAATTCGAAAATTTGAATATTCAAAAAATTCAAAAATTCGAATAATTCGAAAATTAGAATTTAAATTCGAAAGTTCAATAAATCCGAACATTCGAATTCTCCAATATTCGTAAAATCAACAACCCTATTGTATAGTGAAAAAATGACTCTTTTGAATGGGATCAAAAAACTTATAGCATGCTTTTTTTAAAAAATGACTGTTAATAAAAAATATCTGATCCCGCTAAAATATCTGCAATCATAAATCCTCGAAACGTTTTTTGTTAATTATTTAGATTAATTGGTTATTTCTGGAGGTGATATTAATTTTCGTTAATTATTTTCCATCCCGTATGTCTAATTCGCGGATTGTCAAAGACTGATTTAAAAATTCAACCTGACTGTCAGTGCGATGGCAATCAATAACTCATAATTAAACAATGCATGATCATGTCTCATATTATGTAAATAATTTCCGTATCCTGGGATACGTGGCCGCTGTTTTTAACCGATGACGACTGATCGCAAGAATACGGATAAACAAGCGAGCCAGGACAGATGACATCTCCGAAGACGCGCTTCACTCTTCGTTCTGCGTCCGTTCTTCATTAATAAAACCAGCGCATGATGAATGGCTGTCACACTAACGCAAATCAAAAATGATAACATCGCACCGACAGACTTGACAGATGATGTCATTACTTTGCTTAGGGTATTTTAATAAAGCACGCACATCTATGACAGATATTACTCAAATCTGCAAACGATTTCTGTGATATGCATTCGAACATTATCTTCTTACATTCAAATAAATATAACATAAATATAAATAAATATATCATCCATACTCATTACTAGGTCGACATTCTGCCGTAGCAGATCTCGGTAAGTGATATATTTATGCGCGTGATGTGCAGTTACCAGCCGTCTAATCACTGCCCCCAATGATGTTAGTGGAGGGGAAGCCACAGGGACAATTTTAATGTGGTGAAAATGTTTGTCGGCTGTGGGGAATCGAACTAGAGTTCTCAAGATTCATAGGCCGACTCGAAACCACTGTCAAATAAATATAAAATAAATATAAATAAATATATCATCACTCCTTTTACTCATTACTGGGTGTGGCACTCTGTCGAAGCAAATCTCGGTAAGTGATATATTTATGCGCGTGAGGTGCAGTTATCAGCCGTCTAATCGCGGCCCCCAATAATGTTAGTGGAGAGGGAGCCACAGGGATAATTTTAATGTGGTGAAAATGTTTGTCGGCTTTGGGAATCGAACCTGGGTTCCCAGGATCCACAGACCGACTCTATAGCTACCTACCCCTAATTTATTGTTTATAAATTAATGAACGACATTAGCGCTGCAATACAGGCTTGTCCAGAATTACAAATATCGTTGATAAAAAACGCTGTCATTTGAATATATTTATTTGGACAAACATACAAACATACATACATTCATATCTTCACGCTATATCCCAACAAATGGGGTAGCACGAACCCTAAAATCACTCATAAAACATTCACTCATCACACTCATCAAACAATCAGCCCTCGTCAAACATTTTCATCCAAACAAACCACCCTCATTTCAACCACATTCATAGATCACTCCATATAAACTCATTCACTTATTACACTCGAAATCATTATCACACAACAAACCTTCAATCACATCATTCCTATTCACTTATCATTCATTTTCTTTCTTCAACGTACATAACATATGCATAAAACATCTCAAATTACTCACGCTTACTCCTAACAACAAGATTAGAAAAGATGAAAGCGATAGCCTGCATTTGTATATGAAAGAAAAGTCCACACAATGCAGTAACTGAAAATGAAACAAAAAGATAAGAAAGGGAGGGAACGTCGCCCTGCGCTTGTTTTTGAAAGTCAATTTCACACAATGGGGACTTACAATTTTGACGTCACATGCAGCAGACCCCCCTCCACACAATTTTGTGTGAAACAACAAATTTGTAGAAAGAGCGAGGTGACACCTTCTCCTTTCAGCACTACTCCCCGCATATACCAATATTTATTTGACGTTTCACGTTTGGATCACGTGATAAACGTCAAACTGTAAAACTACCATGTTCGCTACATAACAAAGCATTAAATTCTGTTTTACTCACTAGATGGCAACCGAAAAATTTGAATTGTATAAGTCCCCATTGCAGGTAAACACTCTAATGAAATTACTATTATTATTATTATTTATTTGGACGTCTGTATATATTTCTTCTGTGATTAAGCGGATAAATTTATTATGAACGCGATTGAAATATCGGCTCTCAGGACTGGAAAATTGATCTTTGCAACATTTCATGAGTGAAAACTCTCAAGGAAAACTCTTCTTGCTTTTCATACTTTCTGATGAAGTATTCTAACGTAATGAAAGTTGCGTAGAAGAATGCTAACGTAAATAGATACAGATCAGATCATGTGACTCGAATATAGACACGGGGAACAAATGACGGTTGAAAAATACGAAGAATTGTGACAGACAACGTGTGTTCACTCACATTCTACACATACCTACATACACAGTATACTATTCTATTGTAAAATAAAAAAATACCATTACTGGGCATAGCAGATCTTGGTAAGTTTTGTGGTTACCAGCCGTCAAGTCACGGCCTTCAAAGATGTTAGGGGAGGGGGAGCCACAGGGGTAGTTTTAATGTGGAGAACATTAAATATTTGTCATCCTATATTAAAATTTTACAAGTTAGTATCTTGTAAAGATTCATTTTTAAAGTAAATAAACGGTTTGAGTAAATGACGTTTACAAATGAATAAAGGGATAAGTAGCTCAGTGGTATTGCGACTGCCTGTGGATTTGAGAACCTGGATTTCATTCCCACAGTCAACAAACAATTTTCACCACATTAAAACTACCCCTATGGCTCCTCCTGCACTAATATATTTGGAGATCGTGCTTTGACAGCTGGTAACCGCACTTCACATGCAAAATATATCACTTACCAAGATCTACTAGTGCCACGCCCACCAATGAGTAGGGCATAATATATTAATATTTATTTTATTTTACAAATAAGTAATAAGTGGCTAGCTCAGTGGTATGAAGTCGGCCTGTGGATCCTGAGAACCCTGGTTCGATTCCCAAAGGCGACAAACAATTTTCATAATTTCAAAAACTACCCCTGTGGCTCCTCCACCACTAACATCTATGGGGGCCGTGATTTGACGACTGGTAACCGCACTTCACGCGTAAAAATATATCACTTACCGAGATCTGCTTCGGCAGAGTGCCACACCCAATAATGTGTAGAAGGTGTGATGATTTTTTTTTTATTTATTTATTTATTTACAAATAAGTAACAACTGAAACTTATTTCGCATGTTATTTGGCTTGCAGAGAGTACGATGCCAAATGATCAAGAAAATTTAAAAATACTGCAAACATTTTAAAAGACCGGACATGCCTTCATGTGTTATGCTTGTAATAAATAAAATTTTGAAAAGTATCCTTTTGTATTAAAAGTATTTTGAAAGGCATCTACAGGTAGAGAACGAGAAAAATAATAAAATATGATTACATTGACATAGGGACACAAATACAGCTTTTTCCAAACGACAATAGAATTTTAAATTTATTTATTTGGCTATAAACCACATAATAACACACTAATAATGATTTATATTCTGTAAAAATAATAAGTGGCATCATCTATTACTTGAAATAAGCTTCATTTCTGTGAATCGTAATAATTATTGAATATTTGCGGTCGGGTCGGCGCCAGGGTTATGAAAAAACTGTCATGGTGTATCAAATCCTATTAATATTGTTTTTGCTTTATTCGTCGTGATCGTCATGAGAAAAGAAGTACAATGTGATTTTTTGGTGTTTTAAAGATTATTCATAGCTTAGAGATTTCGGAGAAATATGTGGTTGGATACAGAAGAGAATAATAGGATCAAAAATGATTTTATGATCAAGGTTCACCCTTTTTAATCAATTAGACATATTGTAGATTTCTTAAGAAATGTGTCATAATATGAAATTATTTTTTATTTCGGTTTTCATTCTAATAAAAGATTTCCTATTCTATAATTCGACCATAGGATGCGGGCACTCACGTGACACTGTGCCGTTTTTGTGACGTAAGAACAGCTGTTTCGGGAAAGATCAATGCGCCACCTATAAAATGAACTATTTTGTTGGGGCGAGATTTGAAAACGGAACCCGTTTTCAAATCTCGCCCCTACAGAATAGTTCATTTTGTAGGTGGCGCAGTGATCTTTCCCGAAACAGCTGTTCTTACGTCACAGTGTTACGTGAGTGCCCGCATCCTATTATCTGTTATCGATCAATAAATTAATGACAAGCTTTTTTATGATTATTTTAAATATTGACACAATTTGAAAAAAATCATGTACTCTAGACTAATATAAATTTTAATTTTAGGTAATTAATTTCATAGCAATACTAAAAAGAGTGTCGTAATGAGTTCTATTACGATACAAGTGCTGTAATGAATTTTGACAGTAAAAAGACAATCTAACACAAACAAAGAATGAAATCTAGATTTGATTGAAAATTGAATCAACCTACTCACGTCTCAAATAAAAACAAAAAGAAACATTGTCAAATTTTTTAAAAGCCTATTTTGCAATATAATGAAATAAGGTAGAATATTGTACGATATACCTATTGTAATAATTGTGTACAATACTCGATGAATTATTAAACTTAGCCTACAATTTTTCGTATCTCGTATTTGTAATATGATACATTACAATACTCAATACTTATAACGTAAATAAATAATTATGGCATAGCATTACCGTAAAAAATTCGACCGTTATTTAAATGAATAATATTAGATAATAATTCAGGAAAGTGATATTTTACTTTAAAATTTAAGGGTAGTATATGCAAGTTAGTATCAGGGTTTTGTAAGGACTATGTTTGTATTAAATTAAGCACCCCCGTAGGGGTTTTCAAAAATTGCCTTAGCGGGCGGTATTTCACGCCCCCATGGCGGGGTATTGGTTAAAGTTTTCAACTAGCAATAATCGCACCTCAGTACTACTTCATCGGTTACGATATCGCCTCTGCGCAAAGCTAACGTTGTATTCTCAAAACAGCCATGATATCACGTCCACAATGGTAAAAGATACGGAGAGTTAACTTTAACTGCTCGATCACAAAGATATCTGTTTTATTTACTGCACTATCGCTAACTAAATTAATATTCTAAATCTACAAACTTATATAAAAACACATTTGCTTTGTACAAATAATAATAGTAATAACTACAAACGATAAATAAAGTTTAGAAAACAACATTTACTAGTAATAAATTAACAGAATCTATTTTAAATTACTTTTGAGGCAGTGACAATAATTTACGATGCACTGTGAATCAAAATGCAGTTTAGCAATACTATTAAATACCAATAACTTTGTCTATAAATTCATTAAACTAATAAATATTTATTTATACAATGAGCCAAAATCGTTTGTTTTCCTAGAATGCAAGTTAAACAGTACATATGTTGTTTACGCATGTTTAAATAAATAGGGCTGTAGCCAGAATTTCAAATTATTTCTCAGCATGTATTTTGAGCTTAAATCAAATTAATTTTATGTAGCTAGTGGCGCCAGCATCAATATTTAGCAAAACTCACTATAGTCGTCCAAAAAAATATTCATGACGAGCAGTACCGTACTTCCTTTATTTGTCAAACCGTTGTCACAACTTCGATTTATTTGCAACTAAAATTAAAAATTTGCAACGTATATATGAGAATCAATAGATTGTTTATAAATGATTATTTTTTGACGTTTCTCAAAACCAATGAAATGCTTCATTGTATGTCACGTGTGTACGTTTTAACCAATCCTGTCATTATTATACTGAGAATAAAGCTCTTGTGATTATTCCCGGGAATAATCTCTGTAGATGCTTTTGTTTGTGACAAATGATAGGTAATAATTATTTAAAACTGTCAACATGTCAAGTAAAATGTGTGATAAAAAATCGATTTAGTTCCATTTCTGATACGAAAATACAAATTTTGGAAACAATTTCCAAGAATACATTAATAAGTAATCAATCGATATGAACCCAGTTCAAAATCTTTTAAGTTGGATGAATCGACCTGAACAGCTAAATAAAGAAATAATCTAATTAAATATAACTCGAGAGGTCGATAAATTAGAAAATAATTCTCCAGTATCTTTCTCAAACTTGTTGCCATTTGGTAATAGCCACTCAAGCCCTACGGGCTTTCGTTACTATTGCCTGGCAACAAGTTTTCGAAAGATCTGTCAAATTATTTTCAATTTATCCTCACTCTCTTGTTATATTATTACTGATCATTTTTCACTCTAATTAAATCTTCTTGTTATCAATCAAATAAATGCTATTTTCATTAACGTCAGTTAAAAATAATCTATCGAAACGTCAAATTTTCAATCGGAAACTGCTTCTACAGAAATTTTTATTAAAATTGAAGAAAACGTTCCAAAAAATACAAGATTGTGCTCGTTAAATTCGCACGCAAAATATTACTCGTAATGTGATAACTGTCAGATAATATTTTGACATGAATTGAAATTCGTTGTTACGAAAATACAACTCGTACTGCGCACTCACTATATTTCTGTTTCTATATTATCTCATAATTCATATTAAAATATTATCGGCATTATCATATTAATTTAGATTATTTAAGATTAGCTACTTACCAGATATTGAAATATGGCTGCATGCTTGATTTTGGGCACTATCAGCACTGGAATAAGTTTTTAATGTTTAAATAATATATTTTACACTATTTTATAAATAATAACACAGAGAAACACCTGGCACTCACTGCACTAAAAACACAACTAATTGAAACAATCTTGCACTAACCGTGTTCGTCCAATTAACAAAATAATTGGAATGGACCTGTTTAGACTAACATATTTGGAAATTTATTCAGATCCAGCTCTGTACGTATAAACATAAGTTTCTAAGATCATTGACCGAACGATTTTTTTATACTTCAATAAATCATGATAAAAATGAACCGAATTTAAAAATATTTACATCAATTATTTTATTTGAAAACTATTTGTACAGTGAAGAACAGTAATAAATGAACGTACAGTAATTAAGTACAGTTAAGAAGAGTAATAATAAAAATACTCACCGATAAAATAATTTTAATTCGAAAATAAGAGTGCTGTTTAAATTAATACATACATACAAATACAGAAAAATGAAATATATGAATAAGTTTCGAACTGAAAGTAAAATAAGAACTATTTTATACCAATCAAGCACAAATACAATATATTTCACATGATTTTGACATTCATACAAATATCGCAACATTATAAACTAACTTTAATGTGATTTTATTTAACTAACTATAATAATATCAGAGAAAATCTCTGAAAAATCTATTATATTACTTACATTATAGTTGTAGCTGTTTGTCATACGTCAGCCATTTTATTATCATAAAAATCTCAAACCAAAGATTGGATCGCCGTACAAACCAAACTAAAATATATTTTATAAACTTTTATTCTTTTAATAATACACAGCAAGAGACAAATTGGGAATGTCAAATCTTTTCATTAATTTATTTAATATTTTTTATAATTATAATGGAACTGTTGTTAAATTTCTTCAATCATTCATTTTTCTTGCATTCAGAAAATAAACATTAAAAAAATGAGCTATGAATCAACAGATTCTACAGTTTGTTGTATATTTATCATTCGTAGTGCAAATTATTTACTCAAAAAATAGCGTTCCAATAGTTTAGGAGGTACCCGACTTCAAAATCAAAATCCCGCGAAACATGGCTGAATTTTTGAAAATAAATTATGCTTTGTGATCAAAAATGAAATGATTTTCATGTTTCATTAAAAAACAATTACATGAACAGTTATTTTCGGTAAAATTTAAAAGATATTTACAATGAAAACAGTATAAATGAATCTTGGAATTATTGGATGAATAACTTCTCATGTAATTATTTTTTTAATCGGTTTTAAATTTTGAAGCAAGTATTATAGCCTAAGAAATGGAATACATAATAATATTTGACACTTCAGTTTTAAGTATCGCAAATTTAATTAAAAATACTAATTAATAAAAGTGATTGTGAAATAATCTACAAAACCCAGAATTTGACGGAAAACTCAAATCACATTTCATCCGATTCTTTCTGATTAACGAAACTTACAGCATTTGAAAAATAAAATCACATTACAATGAAACACATTTAGTTTCTATTCGTTAGAATAGAAAGAATCGAATAAAATGCAAAGTGAATCCGTGGAAAGCAGTGAAATGTACTTTCCCCAGTTATTACAATTGTTTTGTTTCATCCTGGGGACAAATACACGATCGCCATGGTTCGTAAAACAATTGCAGCTGCTCCTAACAAATGTTCAAAGTGGATCGTTGCGACGGTCAGTTGTTTTATGAAACATGGCGTTGAACTAAAATGTTTACACTTGATTTACACAGAGATAGTAGAGACCAAAACAATAATAATTAAAATCTGTGTAAAGTTACCACAATGTCTTATAATCCAAACACACTGCTGCTCTGAATCACACTCAGAACTTGCTCCGAAAGTCCTTTAAAATATCTGTCTGTTCCTAATTGATTCTGATTTGATTAGATGAGTGGGCTCTAGCTACGGGGTCCGACCGAAACTAGCGGCTGTAGTTCTTCACATTTCTGCTCTCAAAATGAAAAAACAAATCGATTTGTTGTAATTGAACAAAGTATTCAATTTATTTTATTTTTACATAAAAATTTACATCGGAGTATTACATCTAGTAATTTTCAAAATTCTACTTTTTTACTGACAGCCTTGTTTCATATATAGATGAAGTTATGTACAAGCCAAATAAATCTAACGTATAATAAAAAATTACCAAAAAGAAATTCCCACAACGTTTAAAAATAAAACACTGTAAATAAAAAAAGAGAATATATATTCACACCAATCAGAATCACAAATAATAAAAACAGACAAGTATTCTAACCTAACAAATCGCTCAAACTTCTCACGGGAACGATGATCGCACCTTAAACACAAATTAAATACAGTCAGTATGCAAAAAGAATCGATAAAACTCGTAGAGACGGGAGGGAGGAAACAAAAAGTAATAAGAGTTGTTGGGTAGTGTTGTAGTGTGTTGACGGTGTTGAGTTCCTAACGGTTGGCGTTCTTCAGCTGGTTGGACAGCCAGTCGAGGCCCTCGTACAAGCCATCGCCTGAGGTCGCGCACGTGGCCTGAATGTACCAGTTGCGGTTCCGCAGCGAGTGCAAGCCAAGCTTGTCTGTGATCTCCGCGGCGTTCATGGCGTTCGGCAGGTCCTGTTTGTTGGCGAAGATCAGCAGCACTGCGTCTCGCAGCTCGTCCTCCGCCAGCATGCGCATCAGTTCGTCCTTCGCTTCACCGATACGCTCTCTGTCGTTGCTGTCTACTACAAAGATGAGGCCCTACACAACACAAACAACATTACTACATGAACTTCATCAATGTTACAAGCTGCCTGTAATGCATGACGTAATTGTCATCACAGATGGCATGGACTAAATCTATCTTTTTACTTAAAAAAAACTACCCCTGTGGTTCCTCCACCACTAACATCTTTGGGGGCCGTAATTTGACGACTAGTAACCGCACTTCACGCGCAAAATATATCACTTACCGAGATCTGCTTCGGCAGAGTGCCACACCCAGTAATGGGTAGAAAGCGTAATGATATATTTATTTATTTTACGTTATTTTTTTCGGTATCAAGTTGGGCTGTATATTTGAGAACTCGGGTTCGATTCCCATAGCCCACGTAAAAATTACCCTATGAGGTAGATGTCCACGTGGTATTGAATCGGCCTGTGGATTTGGGAACCCGAGTTTGATTCTCACTGCCGGCAAACAATTTTTAGTAGATTTTTAACTATCACTATATCCCCTCTTTATATATATTTAGGAGCTGTGATTTGACGGCTGGTAACCGCACATTACACGCATAAATATATCATTTAACAAGATCTGTTATGACAGAGTGCCACACCTAGTAATGGGTAAAAAGCGTGATGATATGTAATTTTATAAAATTACTTTTGTAGCTCCTTCATTAACATCTTTAGGGCCGTGATTTGACGGCTGGTAACCATACTTCATACGCATAAATATATCATTTACCTAGATCTGCTATGGCAGAATGCTACACCCAGTAATGGGTAAAAGGAGTGATATCATATTTTTAAATTTCTTTTGTAACTCCTTAATTAACTCAATTAGGGTCATGATTTGACGGTTGGTAGACGCACTCCACGCGTATAAAAATATGTAATTTACCGAGCACTGCTACGGCAGAGTGCCACACCCAGTAATTGGTAAATGGCGTGATAATATATTTATTAAAACTAAAGCTAAAAGTTTTTTGACAATGCACTAAATTAATTTATTTATAGATAGCCATTTTTTTAATTCCCAGTATTAAAGAAATAATTCAGGTTTCCTATACCCTTGAAACATCCTGTATACAATGCTGAAAATATCATGAAACACTTAAAAATAAACTTTGTACCATTATCATTTGAAGTATTTTTCTTTGAATTAATTTAAGAACAATTTAATCAACAGATAAATATATTTTATTTCAAGATAAAAAAAATGGATTGTCGACAAAAACCTTGCTGAAAATAATTTTCAATTGCAGCCCTACTCAGATTTGGGCAATATATCAATTTATTTCTATTTCGGGCAACAAAAAATATTTGTCAGAACTGTAAATAAACTTATAAATTTTGACGAAAGTAAAACTAAAGTCGAATTGCCTTGGGACGAAACTTGCACTGCACCAAACTGAATAATAAATGTGAGACCAGATGGAATAGTTTACCTGTGTGTTTTGGAAGTAATGTCTCCAGAGTGGCCGAATTTTATCTTGACCACCGACGTCCCATACTGTGAAGCTAATGTTCTTGTATTCAACAGTCTCAACATTGAAGCCTATAAAACAGAACAACACATACAACAACACGCAAAAACACCGTGATGAAAATAAATAAATCATTAACGTACTTCCTCAATTTATACCACGGACTGTAGGAGTACAATCCGCAGAATTCATTACTAATTAACACACAAGATAATGATAGCAAAATGAGAATATTTGTCAAAAAATTATTGTTTATTAAACAAATAACAACAAAAAATGTTGTAAAATGAAAGTAGACTTTGTGTTACAAAAGATGGCAAAGAAAAATAACTGACGTGGTATTATTTCATATGTTTGTTAATAAAAAGAACAATAAAATATTGCAACATTTCATTACAAAATGACGTCACTGGAAATTAAACCACCAATAATAATATAAATGAATAAAACAGAAGTAGTAAACCAATAATAGGAAGCTAAAAAATATGAGTGATACAAAAATAGAAATGATGATGAATTTATTACATCACTCAATTTAATTCAGAGCAACGACATCTGCACTAATTAATTCAAAACTTATAATTCATTTTATTACTTCAACTATAACTTTATAAAGGAAATATAAAAAAGTGATTGATTTCACTATAACTTTATAAAATAATTATATAAGTTGATTTTATATTTCGGAAAAAATTTGTGACGTATTGATCAAAGAACAAAAAGAATTTAGAACATGTGTACATTTTTAGTGCCACTGGTCCAACAAACAGTTGATGTATAATGACTAATTGACTATTGTATTGTTTGTATTTGTAATTTAAATATTAATTTATTAGAAATAACTATCAAACCAGTGGCACTAAATCTATGTATTGGAAAACCTAACTGCGAATTTTGAAAACATTTTCTTTGTTCCATAATCAGTACGTCATATAATATATACCCATATTTTTTCTCATATAAAAATACCCAGTATATACAGTTGAGCATTAATTATATTTGACAGTTTCAAATTATTTTAAATGTTGGCTCTCAAAAGTTACTAAACAGTTTTAGAAGAAAATACTTCAAATAAAAACTATGGAAAACAAAATTGTCTACCAGTTTTATTTGAAGCATTTTGCTGCAAAATAATTTTTAAAAGTTTGACAGCAACAAACATATTTCAAATGTTCATGATGAAGTATATAACTAATAAATTTGTAATTTCGGGCCCCAGAAAATGATGGACCTCGAACTTAGGTTAATTTCATATTTATTTTAAGTTTATATGAACTGGACAAAGAAATGGATAAAACTTTGCGAAATTTGGATGCAAACATCTACGCATTTCATTGCATCATTATTATATGTAAGCGTTAACAAATTTTACACATTTCTGGAAAAAGTAAATTGATTTGTCGATCTGTACTTTCTTTTTTTACTATTTATGACTTGTCACAATATTTAGCAAGGTCAGTCATGAGTCAACGCGTATTTGATAAGAATTAAATTTGATTTAACAAAAAATGTTTCCGCATTTAGTTATTTACTATTTATTTGTAAACCTTCAAATTCGTGAGGATTAAAAGTTAAAAGTTCTTTATTTAAATTGTATTTTATCATTTTGGTAAAAGGATAGTGATAAAATTTAAATGATAATACTTTTGAAAGAAGTGTTGAGATAAAATGATAAAAATGTACTCACCAATGGTGGGTATTGTTGTAACAATTTCTCCTAATTTGAGTTTGTAGAGAATTGTGGTTTTACCAGCAGCATCTAATCCGACCATAAGTATTCTCATTTCTTTTTTGCCAAAAAGGCCTTTAAATAAATTTGCGAACATGTTCCCCATGGTGAAGTATTAATATATGAACCTGTAAACAAAATACCACAATGAAATATCAACAGAACTATTTGAATACATTATTTCTTTGTGATTTATAATAAATTTATAATGTCAGTGTACAAAAAATAAATCAATTTGCATTAAATAATACGCAAAAGTAAAGTTGTTGCATATTTGTGTTAGTAAACTTATTATTAATTTAAAATCTAGTATTTAATTAATAAATACGGTTACAATTATGATAGTAATTTTATAAAATTAGTATGTTGCAAAAATAAAACGTGTCATAATATAACTGCAGTGGCATATTGAATAAACATAAGCTAAAGTTTGTATTTTTAATTAAATGTAACACTAGATAATAATCTTGAAAATCATTTTGCACCTGTTCGTTATTAAAACACGATAGAATGTATCGACTTGAGTTGAATTTAGGATTTTTTTACGTTGTAACGTTAACTTGCTCACGTTGATTTAAAACTGCAGTGTCAAACGTTGTCTACAAATATCACAATAACACGAGAAAACGATTTAAAAATCACTTGCACCAAGTTAATTAATTAATTATCGCGTTTAGTTTAGAGAACAATGAAAGTTTACTGGTTCTTAACGTTATTCACAAATGCCGACTGACGACTTGTCACTTTTGTCTCCTCCCTATTACTTTTATCTATAAATATAGGTAAATACGCAAAAATTTAATGTGTTACACACGATGCACCTTCTTAATAACAAAGTATATTAATAAATGATTGTGAAAACTTACGTTCACACAGAAAATTAACTGTTTCCTAAAGAAACGCTATCACATTAACCCAATCCTCTTCCAAAAGTTGCTGCACGTCAATATGGCGGACGTGGAGGAAAGAGCATTCGTGCCACGTATAGGAGTCTCCTTAGCAAATGATTGGCTGAAACACGACACGTGACTCACCGATGACAAATGTTGTACAACACGATTACCAACTGTATCAAAAATAATTTACCGTAAACTAAGAACAAAATAACCTGAAGTTCTAATAATAAAATACTTTCAAAAATACTACTTTAAATATGCATTCTCTTATTTACAAAACTGTAATTTCACTTTAATTTAAAATTAATAAAAAACATGCATTCGAGATGTTCCAAAAATGTTGGCACATCTGATATATGACAGGAACACTGTCTCGGCGACGTGACACTTCACATTCAAAATTTTTAATATTCTTGCGTAAACCAAAATATGGTTTATCCAGAATCTCCTTTTACGAACAAACTCAATATTGAGACGATAACTTTCCTAAATAATGGCAATACCTCAGCAGATCTGGAGGTCTGTACATTTTTTGTTTTTATTTACAACCGCGAATTTTAAAACATTCACTAGCTGAACCAAAAATTATTGATTTTCTTTCATCTTTACCACTATTATCGTTTTGCTAAATATTTAATTTCACTTTGATATTGAGGGTTTCCTATTTTAGGCTTACAATTTACCTGAACTCCTTCAATGGTTATGCACTGGACCAAAAATTACATCATTCAGAGTAAATACTTTAATTATCGATGTACAAACAATTAAAAAATTATTAGAAGATGAATTAAAACTGGTAAATTAATAAACAACATACCTGTCAATAAATCTAACCTCACAAAACACACAGGTTGTTGATCGCCAAGAAAAAACAGACAGTGCAGATGCACCAAAACACAGTATATATACTGCAATACCGAAAGTTGTTACTCATCACCTCTTACATGACGTGTTATTAGTAGGATCGTATCCTGGGAGAACACTGGATTTAAATAAACGACAACACGAAATTATAGTAGATGTTGCGTGCGGCACTGCAATCTTGCGTGGTGCGAATATATTTGCACCAGGTGTTATGGCTATTTTTCCTGGTAAAGTAAATAAAATAATTCTTAAGACCAATTGTACCAATATAACTTATACTTGATTTAAATAAATAAAAACGAATCGAAGTTACATATCATTTAGGGTAATTAACATTGCTGTCATACATTCGATTTGCTTTTGTTTAGTATTTCACAATATTAAAACAGACAACTTGATCAGGACAAAAGCTATTATATTTCTTAAGGAAAATTCTTGATTTTAAATATTTTAAATATTTAAGTAACAATTCTTGATGAATTATATATTAAATTGTTAAGTCAAAATCAAATAATTTTTTGGGATGGCTAGCTCAGTGGTATGAAGTCGGCCTGTGGATCCTGAGAACCCTGGTTCGATTCCCACAGGCGACAAACAATTTTCATAATTTCAAAAGCTACCCCTGTGACTCTTCCACCACTAACATCTTTGGGGGCCGTGATTTGACGACTGGTAACCGCACTTCCCGCGCAAAATATATCACTTACTGAGATCTGCTTCGGCAGAGTGCCACACCCAGTAATGGGTAGAAGGCGTGATGATATATTTATTTATTTTTAAAATCAAATAATTTTAATAAAAACGTAGTGCAATTGCTGGTCGCTTATGAAATGCTTATAGTATTAACCGAGCAGAAAATAGACATTTCCAAATGTGAGTTGATTGTAAAAAATTGACGTTGCCACTCGCCGAGCGGCATAAGATTTTGTCGCTCGCAGAGCGATAGTGTATTCATGGATACATGAAAACTGTCAACATTTTCAAGGGAATTACAAAACAGAAATTTGTCAAAAATGATATTAAATTCTTTTTCAAATGTTGTGTGCACCAGAAGCAGAAAATGTCCTTTGCCGCTCTTGCATGGTTGTTGCTCTTGTCTATGCCTCGATTAACAATCTTCATGCGCGAGCAGTAATAGACTACTTTCTGCTCTAGCTACATAAATAACTATTATGATATGGCGTATGCTGGGTTGCAAAAAAAAAATAAAGACCTCTTTAGTTAAAGAACTGTTTATCTAGCAACAGTATCTATAGCGATTTTCTGAAATTTACTGAACCGTTAGTTGCTAATGAAACGATAAAACTTTCATGCAACCCAGCATAAGTATAATTTAACTATAATAATTGTATTTATTTAAATCAAATGTGCAATTAAAATTATGTGGGTGTAATCGGTCATAAATAAAAAAGCACTATTTTGTTTATAAAATTAGTTTTAGGTACTAAAGTAGGAGAAAAAGTTAGCATATATGCAGATATTTCAAAAAAATGTAAAAAAGGATTAGCAAAAATATATGACTGTCCTCAAAAATTGTTTATTGCTAATGGCATTGTTAAAATGAATAGAAAAGATTTATTTAGAGACGGCGAACCTCCAATGTAATATAATATTTTATTTGTTGAAAATCAAATATTCATTTAATCATCATTTTAGCGGTTTAGCTGTAGTTATAACCGACAGTTTATCCGGTTGTCCAGCTATAAATGAAAAACATTTACCAATAGGTGCAGTGCTACTGCAAAATATTCCTTCAATTGTTTGTAGTCATGTTTTAAATCCAGAACAAGGCGAAACGATTTTAGATATGTGTGCAGCCCCTGGTAATAAAACTTCTCATCTTGCTGCTCTTATCAAAAATCAAGTAAATTAAATTACAATCAATATTTTTGTCTCAAAATAATTATATTTTACTTCTTAGGGAACAATAATTGCTTTGGATAAAACTCCAAACAAACTTTTAGCTCTTAACAAAACTTGTGAACAATTTCATTTACAATGTGTGCAAACATATTGTTTTGATGCAACTCAGTGTTGTAGTACGACTGCTGAAGAACTTGATAAGAACGTTGGGCCCCCTTTTCTGCCCGAATCTTTTGATAAAATTCTTTTAGATGCCCCTTGTAGCGGATTGGGGAAGAGACCCCAACTTTTAAATACTATTACAGATAAAGTTGCCAAATCTTACGTACCACTACAAAAGAAATTAATTCGAAATGTAAGTTTAGCAATTTTTAAGTAATTAAATAAATAATTAACATTTTTTAGGCGGTTTCGTTACTAAAAAGCGGAGGATGTTTAGTTTACAGCACTTGTTCGATAACTCTAGGAGAAAATGAAGGAATTGTATCATGGACGTTAAATAAGTTCTCTAACTTGGAATTAGTTAGTGCTACTCCAATTTTAGGGGGCCCTGGTTGGCCGGGAACCAACTTGAGAGAGGATCAGCTTAATTTAGTTCAAAGATTTGGTCCAAATCAAGATACAGATTCTATAGGATTCTTTATTGCTAAATTTAGGAAAATGTAATTTGTAAAATAAAATAAGTTTAATAAAAAAATAAAATTGTTTTAATTATAACATAAACTTTGTTGTAAGAAAATCCAAAATTGAGAACTGACAATCTTCGTATTCAAGAATACAGTTCCGATTTAACATTCCTTTATCTTCAGCTTCGTGATACATTATCATTTCTGTATCGTTTCGGGTAAATATATCTTTTGAAGGCCTAAAGTAATTAAATAGTTATTTTAATTAACATAAAAACAATTTAATTGTACTTACGTGACTATGTAAAGTAATATTTTTTCCAGTAAACTATTCCGATGTGCTGTTTGAATTGTAGAAGCTGCTGCTTCACAAATTAATCGTTTTAAACATTCTTCTCCAGTAAAAATATAACTAAAATTAATTTTTAAATAGTTTTTATTTATTTTTATCTGTAATAAATAAAACTTACTCATTTAGAATACTGGTAATGTATCCATACAAAGTTTTTCTATCAAAATCATAATTATTTGGTTGTAAATCATTCGATTTTGCTTGAATAAGTGTTGGGCTCAACTGAGAAACATTTGAAATAGCGTTGTAATTTGCTTGCATACATAAATTTAGGGCAAAAGTTCTATTTGGAATACCTGATGGCACTGCTAGACAAATAGTCAACTAAAAAGTAAAACAATTTTTAAAAATGATACTAATAATTATCAATCAATTACCTGCATCACAAAAGTTTCTGCGAATATTATAAAAGCTTGTGATTGTGTTATAACAACAGAAATTACTAAAATATAAATTAAAAACATTGTTACCGATGATACATGTATGGTTCAAGTAAAATATAACTGTAATAAGTTAATATTTGTTCAAGTAATTATTATAATTTGAACAGTAACATAATATAACGGATAAAGATAAGTTACTATTATGAAATATGCTGTTAGTTGCTAGTTTTGTTTAACTAAATATTTATTTTTGATCCAAATAAAATACACTTTCACTTATAAAGATATTCTTTCTTAATTCTAAATAACTGCACATCAGATCATATATACAGTAATGCTTTTCATAATATAATAATATAGTCAAAGAATTTGATAATTATTTAAATATATAATATTAATTATTATTACATATGTTATATGCGATATTTCACGTACGGAAATATACAAATATCTAAATACTAAATACATTAACTGCTAAAATGGTGTACATTTATCTTAATATGTACTTATGTTAATATCAATTAACATTTTTTATCTACAACATAATAATCTGTAACGTGCTACACTAAGGCATCTAAGAAAAACACAAGATACATTTTAAATAAATTAATTGCAATAATTACAATTAATTTATTTAAAATTGAAAATGTAAAAATTAGTCTTAATTTTACGATACAATACAAAATTTTGTACTAGATTATAAAAAGTGTTAAGACTATTTCAAATATTCAAAAATAAAATTTGAAAAATATTTTCTTTATTTATTATCACTGGGTAAAAATGTTAAGTGAAATTTACATATTATATTTTTTTTTATTATATGGTTGAGCCCCTTCAAATAAAATAATCCAACCCTGATATTTTATTCCAGATAATTAATATAAAAATGAGGCAGCTCTCAAATAATTTTCTATAAAAATAAATAAATCAAAATACCTTTGTAATAGATAAAATAATTTTTAGAACTTTAATTCAGTTTAGAAAAGTATGTAACAAGTTTAATACATTCATTCCGAAATTATTTGTGTAAATATACCACGAGATAAAAGTTTATTAATTTAGAATAAAAGAAAAAAATATATATATTTGTTGGAATAGTGTGATGTCAAATAATTAGTGAATGAATGTATTAAAAAGAAATAATTATACGAAATAACAACTGTTGACAATTATTACAATCATTTAAAATACTCTTGTTAATAATGATTAGAAACAGTTACCAAGTGTCTTTATTAAATATAAATGGCCACGTATTAAAAAATGAATTAAAAATATGTTTCTACAAATAATACATCCTGTGCCATAAACATATATCAAAGATGACGAAACATAACTTATTCTAGCGAAAAATAATACCGTCACAATTAAAACGCACAAATAATCACAATTTTACCACATTGAAACGTCACTTTCAAATGAAACACTTTTATTAATCGGTAGAATACGTTATAAATGCCAATGCCAATTTGTACCGCACGAAACATTTCCATGATTATTTCATAAATAGTTTACAAAACCAAAATGTGAATTGTGTCGAGTGTTTATTATGCGCGCGAGCGATCAGTCATACATCAGATATGAACTGGAACATGCATCAAGAGCTGCGAGCGATCATTAAATGTCGCACTGCACATCTCACACCGGAACTGATTTTGCGCGTGTTGCATTGACAGTTCTGCCAACTCATGCAACGGACTCGGTTCAACTACTTCCTGTTTCACATGTTTTAACAAGGCCTGGCTGTTGTCCAAATCTGGAACAAGCAATTCAGGTTCTTTTTTAATTTTATTACTAATTAACATACCGCCTTTGACGATTCGGATGACTTTGTTTCCCGGGCCTATGATGTGCCGACCCGGCGTTAAGCTATTGGTACGTTTGCCTACGTTTTTGGTAACTTTGATCATGTTCACCACCGTCGGCTGCGAGCTGTGTTGCTCTGGAGGTTCCTCGACCTGCGCGAGGACTGTTTCCTCGTTGGCAACATCAGGGATTTCTGTTTCCACTGTTTGGTACTCCATTTCGAGTTCGTGATTTTTGGGCGCGTCTGGGTCAGGTTTAATCATTATTGTATTGAACTCAACTTCGGCAGGGTTCGTGTTTTCCTCGTCTAGGTCCTCCTGCTGCTCTTGCTCGTCATCTTGATCTGCAAAAGTGGCTAAGGGTAATTTTTCTGCTTGTAGCACGTGATAACTGACATTTTTAGTCCGTGGTCGATTTCTCTCACCGGTGGATGTAATTTTCTCTTTGACGATGTGCTCAGCAGGTGTCGTCCGTGTAATTAAAGTCTTAGTTTTGTGTCGGCCTTTTCCCTCGCCTTGAGCATCAATCGGCACTCTTGTTTTTTGTGTGTGGATCATTTTTGGTCTCGAAGGCATCGAAGCCATTTGAGTTTCAGCTGGTTTTATCTTTTTCCTTCCTCGGGTGGTTGTAGGTTTGGAATTGACAAGAGAGTTAATATTTTGTATCGCAGATTCAAAACTTTGGAACACAGTTTCATATTCTTTTTCTAAATTACTTTTATTATTACTACTTGTAGGCGTTGGTTTAATTTTTTTCGGGCTTTTTCTTTTAGTTGTTG
Organism: Pterostichus madidus; assembly: GCA_911728475.2. Lineage (NCBI taxonomy): Eukaryota > Metazoa > Arthropoda > Insecta > Coleoptera > Carabidae > Pterostichus > Pterostichus madidus. The sequence continues at coordinate 39,809,380 of OU452307.1, read as the reverse complement.
TTTTTCCGTTATCATCGGAATCGGAATATACATCATGGTCATTATCAACTCGGTTTGAGATGAGCTCTAGCTCGTGAGGTTTGAGTTTTCGTCGTCGTTTGTATTTCCTGGGCCCGACTTGCGGTTGTCGCTTCATAGCGGTATTCAGATCACAGTGGTGGATCAAATGGATGATCAAATCTTGAGACGTGGAGAACATGTCATTGCACACAGCGCAGCAATATGGCGTCATTGTGTGACTATATTGCGGATCCGGACCAGAATGGTGTGAACGAATGTGTTCTCGCAGCACGACACGTTGGTTGAACGCTCTGGGGCACACAGCACAGGCGTAGGGCTTCTCCCCTGTATGTATTCTCTCATGTTTCCTCAGAGTTCCACCATCAGCGAAAGCTTTCCAACAAAATCTGCATCCGTACGGTCGTTCGCCAGTGTGAATACGAATGTGAATCTGTTGGGAACTCCGACTGCCAAAAGTCTTTCCGCATTCTCGACACGGGAACTGTCTCCCTGAAATATTTGAGTGACTATGCCTGTGATTCATCAGGGACCTTCCATCGGGGAAATCATCTCCACAGACGTCACATTGCACTGCTTTGTTTCTATGCGACACCATGTGTCGTTTTAGTCGCGCTTTATTGTGAAAGCTCTTGCCACATTTTGAACAAGAGAAGAGCTTTTCTCGGGAATGATCCCATGAATGTTTGAGTAACGTCCGGCGATCTTTACAAGTTTTTCCGCAGAGCATACAAGTGTTAGGAGGCATATTTTTTCCGTGTCGTTGCATGACGTGGTTCGCCATCGTTGATTCGTCAGTAAAACATTCCCCACATAACATACATCGGTGTCCTAATTGCCTAGCGTGGCTTTCTGCATGAGCGAGAAGATCTAAAGCTTCGTTGAAACTTTGTCCGCAAACGTTACAAACATGAGCGTATTCTGTTTCTTCATTAAATTCTTCTTTGACATCGTCGTGGTTCCTCATATGTCGTCGAAGAAGATCAGTGCGATGGAATCGCATTCCACAAACTTTACAGTAAAAATCACCGTATTTCGAATCATCAACATAATCATCATCGTCAATGTCCTCATAGTCTGATTCGTTGGCCATTCCGCCGTGTTTCGTGCGGACGTGTTCACGAAGAACTGTCACATCCCAGAACATTTCGTTGCAAGTTTCACACTCGAATGGTGAGTCTCCAGCGTGTATTCTCGCGTGAGAAGCTAGAGCTTTTTCCCTGGCGAAGGCAACGCCGCAGTGTTGACAAACAAAAGGTTTTCGCGGGTCTAAGATCGGGTATCGTGCTTCAACCATTGATGCATCCACATCGTTATAACTACTGAAGCTATCGTTTCTTGTCGAGTTGACGTGGTTCTCCATTTCTGTTAATAATCTCACGTCTTCTTCGACGTAGTTATAGGATCGAGACGGGACCTCGTACCGTTCGTCAGAGTCAACTTGTTCTTGTTTGATTTTAGGTTTAGGTGGAGAGGGAAGTTGTTTTCTCTTTTTGCCGGTCTTTTTCTTTTTTGTTGTGGTTGTTTTCTCCGCGTCGGAGTCCGCGGAGAGGGGCGGAAGTTCCTCCTCGTCTAGGGCATCTGGATCAGGAACATAAGCATGTATTTTAAGGTGGTTCATAAGGTCGCATTTGCGGATGTAGCGGGCACCGCAGAGATTGCAGCCGTGCGGTCGGTCTGTCTGATGCGCCACCATGTGGTTCATGAGGTTCGCTTTCTTCCGGAACCGGCGGCTGCAGAAGTCGCACGGGTACGGCCGGGAAGCTGTGTACTCGTCTTGGTCTGTGGGGAGCGGCACCTCCGTGTCGTCGTACTCGATCTGTTGTTCGGCACCGACTTCCCCTACCGGGATTTCTACCCGTTCTTCGCCAGTTGTTTGTACCCAGTCGTCTGTTATCACTTCTTCTGTTACCTTTACACAAAATATTTGAATGAGAAATATAAAATAAATAAATAAATATTGCACCACGCCTTTTACCCTTCAGGGTGTGACACTCTACCATAGCAGATCTCGGTAAGTGATATATTTATGCGCATGAAGTGCGGTTAAAAGCCGTCAAATCACGGCCCCCAAAGATATTAGTGGAGGACGAGTCACAGGGGTAATTTTAATATGGTGAAAATTGTTTGTCGGCTGCGGGAATCGAAACTAGGAAATTAAAGAAGTATGATTTTACAAGGTAAAGTCCTATGTTCGAAAGTTGCAATTACCACCCTATATATTAAATAAATTCTCTTTAAACCAGATAAATAAAAACAATGATACACAAAATAAAGTAGATTAGTAAAATTAAAATAGAAATCGATAGTACCGAAACTCTAATAAATATATTTAGAAAGTCCTGACTATAGCTGGCGCGTACCAAGAAAAGATTTATTGTTTTGTAGATGTTTAAAATTAATTAAATAATTATCCCAAATAAAAATATAGTGATATTTCGTACCTGGCACTCCATAAAATTATCCTGAAAGCTAACAGGCGCCGTCTGATTCATCACAATCATATTCCCCGGCGTGAGATAAACCACATTCTCGGTGCCGCCGACGTCCTGTTCGGGAACGATGGTCTCCGTCACCACGTCCTGCTGAACCACCACCTCCTCGCAGACGTCGTCGTCGGCTTGCATGATGGCGCAGCCATTGTCTATGCCGCAGATCACCTCCTCGCGGTGCACCACGGAGTTGCCGGTGTCGTGCCATAGAGTAAAGCTTGCTTCCTCCATGGCTCACCTGGTGATAGGTAGCTTAAGGTGTTGAAGATGGGTAATAAGTCATTTTTGATGAAAATAGTACCTGTTGAATGCATTTTATTAAGCATAAAGTATTTTATTGATTCGGTTTCGTTATGTGGAACAATAACTGCATTTGTTTACAATTGTGAATGCATTAAAATACTGATAACAATTTCTATGACCGTATTTTCATAAATTAATAACAATAGTATCAGTTTGTTGAATATATAAATAATTATAATGGTTTTTAAAAATAATCATATTTTCCTTAGAAGCGGTTTTGTTAATAATTCATTACTAATTAATCTTATCTACTAATACTATATTATAATTTAGCAACAAAAAATGTGAGTAAAAAATGTATTTTGTATTATTTTATTGAACAACAAATTTTTATATGATTATATAAGTTTATTATTAAAAATACATAGATAATTTGTAAGAATTACACAACTTTCACTAATAAATTGTCTTTAAATCAAATACATATCGTTTAAATTACAAATTTTGATCTATTTTTAGAAAGTAATAAATACTCATATTTCTGAAATGCAAAATAAATATTTACTGTTATTTTATGCATAAAGACTAAAAGGTCAAACGATTTGATAACTTTAGTATATACTACCTTTACATACCACAAAAATTATTAACTAAATTTTATTCTGATTTTTTTCTCTTTCTTAAAATTATGTTAAGTGAACAAAAGGCTAGTATACCATTAAAAAATGTATAGTTTTTAGTGTGTAAATCAAAAGTAATTAACTTATTACAAATGAAAAAAACTGATTTAAAAAACCAAAGAAAATTAACACTGAAATAATCTAAAATTAATGGTTGAATGTTACACCATATTTGTTATAATTTCGTACGACTTATTGGATTTCTACAATATCAAATACAAAAGATGAATACATTTATGGTTAGCTTTCGTTTTGTTTATAAAATATGATGTTGATATTATTTTATAGGTTAACAATGGTGATACAAAAATTTTGACGTGTGAGGTTATGGTTAATTGAGGTTAACACGGTTTACATTTGATTAAAATATAAACAAATACGTATACAGTAGCAAATTTTGGCTGTAAAGGAGGGAAATTACATACCAGACCACACAGATGAAAATTACTGAGCGACATTAATGCATACTACGCGGTAGAATTTTCCATGGCATCACTCGAACTTTTTACCAACGTAAAATTGCAGTTACATCATTGCACAAAAGAACACCGTATACACAAAGCACTACGATTATTTTACTGCGAAACAATTTTTTAAGCTTAATAAACTACAATTAAACTAAATAAAATGTACTTACGATTATATTTACGGAAAAACTTAACAACCTAACCAAGTTTTACAAAGAACAGCGTCGACCTTCACTTTTCAGTTGCAAATGGCTGCGCCACACTGTTACCATTCTTACATAAACAAAATAATTTTCTTTTCTAATCAATCAATTATTGCCAAATTTATATACATTTACAAGTATTAAATAACACCACAACATCTCTTTTTGTTTTATAATCATTTTCACATTTCAACAGATACTAACGATTACATTTGAAGTCCGAAAATAGGAATTATCCCTTACACAGATTAGCCTTATACTAGTTGGTACCACTGTCAGATTTATGCCAAATAACTATCATATCCGTGCGCTGTCAACAAAACATTCCTGTAGAATAAAGGTAAAATATATTAAATACAGTCGCTAAACTAACAAATTATTGCTAAATATAACAAAATATATTATTTATCATGTCTATACACAACATAAAATATATAATCTCTTAAATAATATAACCTCAATTGGTATATTCAACAGGCGCCAAAACATTCGCGCACCCCCCCCAATGATCTGGATTATCTCATCCGGTAGAAATCATCAGCGGGAACTTCAAACAACATTCCAATATGAGCACATTTTGTGGTCGAATGGACGAACTAGATTGCATCTCTATCGATAACTTTCAAGGCGAAAATTTAAAATCAAACGCGTTTTTCCTGTCGCATTGCCACACTGATCATATGAGAGGGCTCGGTTTCAGAGATTTTGAATGTGCTTTACAAAATAATAATGCGTTTTTATACATGTCTGTTGTTAGTAAAACTATTTTAGAAAAACTGTATCCACAATTAAGTCCAAAAATAAAAGTTTTAGATATATCTGGCAAACATTTTATTGACATTCCAAAAGTAGATAAAACTATAGCTGTAACTTTAATTCCCGCAGGTCACTGTCCGGGCTCGGTTATGTTTTTATTTGAATCTGATAAAAATTTATTATACACCGGCGACATTAGAATTAGAGCGAAAGAATTGCAAAAATTTAAACAATTATATGACTCAACAGGCAATTTGAAACAAATCCACAACATTTATTTAGACACAACTTTTTTCTTGAAATGTTTCGAACATTTTCCACTTCGAAAAGACAGCATAACTGAATTTTGTAAACTAATAAATACATGGTTGGAAAAAGATACAGAAAATATTGTTGCAATTGATACTCCGGCAAATTATGGATCTGAATATTTATTTATTGAAATATTCAAAAGATGTAATCAACAAATTCATGTTGAACAGAAAAAATACGATGTTTACATAAATTTTCCGGAAATGGACAATGTTATAACTTTAAACGGAACTAATACAAGAATTCATAATCATTGTATCGGTAGAAATCCCGTAGCAGGCATTTGTAATGACATGGAATTTTTACACAAAAACAGATTAAATGTAAAACCATCAGCTCTGTGTTGGAGGAACCGTGATTTTGAAAACTGTGAAATTGTTGAAGAACGTTATCGCATGCATCATGTTTGTTATTCATCACATTCATCTTATACTGAAATAATAGATATTTTAAAGTTTCTAAAACCTCTTAAAATTTCTCCTTCTGTTATGCAAACAAAAGAAAGTGAAAATAATGAAATGTTAAATACGATTAAAGAACTTTTAGAAGACATACATAAGACTGAAGATTCTAGTGATTCTGAAGATAGTGAAGAAATTTTTGAAAATAAAACTGATTGGACAAATAATGATAATTGTGTTAAAAATTGTAGCGAAGAATGTAATGAAGAAAATGAGGAATTATTCAACTTTTTAGAGTCGCCTGAATCGAAACGAAAAAAAATTGATTGACCAAATATTTTATTAAATGATGATTTATTAATATTTTATAGAATCTTCATGTATAATTATTGTACTTGTTTTACATATTATTTTATTAAATATTTTGTTATTATGTATTTTTAATTATTATTTTAAACAATTGTAATCTCTTTTATACTATGTATGAACTATTATTGTATACTCTTATTTTTTATGTTTATTAAATTTTTTACCTATAAAATAATGTAGTTAAATAATTATTTCTAGATGGGTAAAGATAATTAACGAAAATTAAAATTAGCACAATTGACGTTAACGAACAGGGTTAATTTTGGTAATGGCTCAGTGTTATCAAGTCAGCCTGTGGATCGTAAGAACCCTGGTTTGATCCCCACAGCCGACAAAACATTTTCACCAATTTAAAATTACCCCTGTGGCTCCCCTACCATTAACATCTTTGGGGGCCGTGATTTGACGGCTGGTAACCGCACTTCACGTGCATAAATATATCACTTACCGAGATCTGCTTCGGCACACCCAGTAATGGGTAAAAGGCGTGATGATATATTTATTATTTTTTAATTTTGGTCTAATAATTAACTGGTTAATTTTACTTTTACGCCATTTTAAAGTTTAATTAGGGTTTAAATAAAATGTAAAATATAAAAAGAATTTCGGTACTTTTATTTTTTAACGTTTTAGCTGTGTAAATAAAATTATTTTTATTTATTTAAAAATAAATAAATATATCATCACGCGTTCTACCCATTACTGGGTGTGGCACTCTGCCGAAGCAAATTTCGGTAAGTGATATATTTTGCGCGTGAAGTGCGGTTACCAGTCGTCAAATCACAGCCCCCAAAGATATTAGTGGTGGAGGAGCCACAGGGGTAGCTTTTTTGAAATGAAAATTGTTTGTCGCTTGTGGGAATCCAACCAGGGTTCTCAGGATCCATAAGCCGAGTTCATACCACTGAGCTAGCCTCCCCATATATATTTATTTAAAAAAATATATATTACTACAGTGTGTTCTAATTTTGTATTAAGGATGAAAAACAGAAAATCGTTCAAATTTAAATATTTTTAAAAGATAAATTTGTTATTATTGGTAATTCGATCTAGATATGCTGTATTTGATATCAAAATAAAAGTTTGATCAAAATATTCGCGAATTTAAATAAATAATGCATAATTAACTGGCAAATGGAAATCACTAATTATTTATTTCGTAATAGTTTAGTTGTTTTGTAACGGATTGGGAAAGATAAGAAAAGTATGTCTGTAATATACAAATATTTTAATATTAACATACGGGGTACACAATTGCTATGAATGGACGAAAATGTGCAATTTTAAGATAAAATATTACTGGTTATCTTAGCAGCGCAGTTTTCTTTCAACAATATGATGTGACATTACAAATAGTATCGTAATTTATAATTTAAAATCAACTCAGTACTGTTCGTATGTTATATACAAAATGAAAGAAAAATATCTAAATATATAATGGTTTATATACCTATCTAATATATATTTGATATAAACTACAATATACCATATATAACTTATGCATTATTCACCATTTTAACATGTATTATGTATGTACATAAGCTATGTATTGTTGACAACATTCATGACACGATATTTGACATAAGAGTTTATAGGTTATGTCAAAGATCGCTCATCATATCGCTTCTTTGTGTATATCACAATAACATACCTGCTGTCATCTCTATTTCAAACTAAATTCATACCAACACAACACTGTTAATCACCACCAATCAGAAAGAAGAACTAATATAACAAATGAAAATTGTAACAATACACACTCGTTTGTTAACTTAATAAAAACAATTGAAATGGCGTAATTGTAATTATTTTAATTGAGGTATTTTCATGTAAAATAATTAAAAAATAGATAACAGCAGAGTACGTATTATATAATAATTAACATGCATAATTGTAATATTTACACTGTAAAATGTTTCTGAAAAAAATATCGTTATTTATGTTAAAGTAAAATTTTAATACCAATGGCACACTGGTCGAGAAGCATGAATGAGCGTCGAGGAACTCATCGATGCAACAACAGAACGCACCCGTCATCGATGAAAAATAGAGGCGCCTCTATTTCCATCGAGGAGTTCCTCGATGAAACGATTGTGTCTCATTTCACACGTATTATTGTGTCTCATTTCATGTTAGCGTGGGCTGTCATTTTGGTTTTGCTTTGTGCTATTTTTTCGTGTTTGTTTATTTTATCAGTCAGGGTGCGTTCTGTTGTTTCATCGATAAGTTCCTCGACGCTTATTCATGCTCCTCGACCAGTGTGCCATTGGCATAAGATGCCATCAAAAAATATAAAATCTATGTCAAATGACAACTTTGTTAATTAAAAAACATTATAAAATAATTAAGGAATTATTTAATCAAGTACTTACGAAGATTAATTCGAGTAAAATAAATAATAGCAAATTTACAATAAAATAAAATTTATTTACACTTTCAGACTTGTTTGAAATCATAACCCAAAATGACACAACTCTCTGTTAGCGAATGACAGACCATTTGGTAGTTTTTCATTATGTGACATTGACAAATAAATTGTAAGTTGGTCCAGTTATTTTCAATAGCTACACATCTATGTTTTCTACAACAATTTGGTAATGTTTGTTCATCTTTGACTAGAGAATCTAGCTGCACAAAAATGATCTGCTACTTAACATTGTAAGATTATTCGTGGAATATTTCTACAATATCCCACCTGTACTGCAATGTTATTTGAAAGATATGCACGGTACATCTTATAGTATAATTACATGTATCCAAGTCAGTACATTTTATTAATTTCTGCACTAAGAACGGTTTATTTACACAAACTAAGCCACAAAAAAGGGTTCCAATACTGAAATATCAAAATACTTTGTTCCGTAAACAAATGTAATATCACTAGATTTTTATTTATATTCTAATTGTAAAATTAAATTATGTACATAGTGCAGATATCAATAAAAAATACTATTTTTATAAATTAAATTACAAAAATAAATAAGTATTTATTTTATCATCAGGTAAAGTGAATGGAATAAAATTAAAACAAACCTTATTGTAATAAAAAATGAAAATTTTGTCACAGAAAAAATTGTACGTGTTTCTTCAATTGATTCTTCTACGGAATTCGTTGGTGACCTAACGAACTTGTATTTCACTTATATTTAAAGTCACTTATTATTAAAATTGTTTTCAGTTTTTTAATTTACACTCAGTGCCTGCCCGAATTGAACTCCACAATCATGCATCGACGTTTATTCCATACACAGAATAACACTAAAGTTACCCTTATAATTAAAGGTCACTTTAAGTGTTACATAAAATGGTAACAATATAAAACTTACTTTATATTTACAAACAATATTTTAACAATAAACAACAATTGATGGAACTTGTTTCGACTGATAAAATGAAGTTGGCAACAATAATTTGTAACCTCTAAAAATAGCAATTTTATTACAAATGAAGTTAGTTGCAATCAGCTGTGAAACTACCATCAGTTGCATTATTTATTATATAATATTTTGTTGTAAATATAAGTTAAATATTATAAAACAAATCATGAAAATAAATACAATAACCTTGTTAAATAAATCTTGCCTTTCGTACAACTGCCGTGAAAAAAGTTTAGAAATTTAGCCGCTTAAAAATATTGTTGATATGTTATTCAAATTTTGAGAGAATGTGAGTTAGTTTTCGATGTAGGAAATGGTTGATTTATTCAACAAGGGAACACAATCATTTCCTCAGGCAAGCTCACATTCATACATACATTCAAACTTAAGACGATGGGTTTTAAATCTTTCTCGAAATTTTTGCGGACGACTGGAAGATTTTCAAATCGGAGTATTTAGGTTAGAAAGTATATGGCAGTGTTCTTTTGATATTTATCGGTAATTTCAGCACCATTTTGGAAAACTTTGCTTTGTTATTGTTAAAATATATTTTAATTTTTCAACAAAATTCAGGATCTACTACTCAAGCTTTTCCGAATAATTGACAGATATAAGAATTATCTTTTTATCACTAAAATATAATACTGGAACGTTAACAGATCTTGCAAACGCGAACCGAGAGAGACAATCAATCGGTGGGCCCTCTGTTTTTTGTTGTGCAGTCCGCTTAGAAAGTTACTACTACTACTACAGAGTGATCAGAAGTGATTCAGTTGGCAATAAAAAACAAAACTACTTGAAAAAAAAATCGTTTTCCTTACCCACATCCTTTTATTTCTTAACATTACTCACAGAGCAATAATATTTGTATTTATTACAAAAATGACATGTCAAATAGTATTTCCGTCTTTACCTGGCGTTGTACCAACTGTGGAATATAAAGATCCCCAAAATTGTATTGCCAACACAAACACTTACTTTTAATCACTCTGTAGAAGAAATTCGCTTTTGGATTGGACAAATACATCAATTTGTCTCAGGCTCGTTTGTCATTTTCATAAGAACGTAGAACTTAGCGTTCCAGTACTATATTTCATTGCTTTTTGTTGTAAACCTAACCTTATTTTCCGCTGTCAAATATTGCTTTTTCTGTAAAATAACCTAGGAACATTTGACAGCGGAATAAAAAGTTGTTATTCTTGATAAAATAGAAAGTATTTCTGATTTAAACTCGAGTAGCAATCCTTCGAACATAAAGAAACGTAAAATCATCCGCGAACAGAAAATAACTTCCAATATGTCATCGTCCTTGTCTCACCCTCTCACTCACTCATCAAGCACTCGTCAGTCGTGTCGGCGAACATACATGACCGCGGCTGAAGCCTACGATCAGAGAACAACGTCGGGCAGGGTTTGCGGCCACTAGGCTCGCGAGTCTGTCTCGTGCACCACCTTCCGCTCCTTGTAGTAGATCTCCTCTGACTCCTTGTCACAGAGGAGGAGCACCACGCCTCCGAAGAGGAAGATGGCTGCGCCCCAGCCTACTCCGTACGCCCAACCGAACTCCCATATTGTTCGGTTGCCTACAAGAACAACAAATCACCACTAATTAATTGAATACTTTTAAAGAGAATTTTTTTCTCAACATTTAAGATGAGTGTCGAAAGTATCTTTTTGCAACACTCATGCTGGGTTGTAAGAAAAAAAATCTATCCCAATAAGTGCATTTTGCTTAATTCAGTTCATTTAGTCATGTGTCGAATTTATTTGAACTGATTTAAGTGATCCAAGTGGCAGATGGAATACAGCTATATATAAACTGATCAAATGTTTGACATTTTACTTTGAGTTTTTTGTATTTATTCAATCAGACATAAATTTTAAAATTAGCAAAATGTCGCGTTGATCATGTTAGCGCCATCAATTCTCACGCTAATACAAGGAACTAACTATCACATTCCTAGCAATTAGTGCAGGAATGCGACAAGTATTGATTTTTTTAAATTTCTGAACTTGATTACTGCTGCCATCTATCAAAATATTTGAATATTTGAAACTATTCTCTTCTAATTCTTTTTTAGGATTGTATTATTTTTTTTATCATTACTAGAGCGAATTATTTTTTCAGAACGGATGTTTTTTTGAGATGCTAGTATATATTTATAGTTGTCTCTTGAAGGAATATATTTCGTAGATATATTAGTGATAATAATAATGAATAAATGGATGAATATGATTGAAGGATTGTTGCGGGAATGAAAGTTTCCGAATATGAGGAACAAACGTGCTTGTATGAAAGGAATTATGAATGTGGATGAAGCTAAAGTGGTGTGTCAGGATAGGAACGTTTGGCGAAGATTAATTGTAGGATGAATCTGATGATTTCAGAAATGTGTAGGATTTTTTAGTTCAGTTTCGTTGTTTAGTAATTTAATTAGAGTGTTTCCCGGCAATTCACAAGCGCAGGGACGACACTCTCTTCCTTTCTTATCTTTTTTATTTGTTTTCTGATCTTACATAGAGTGTTTAACTGCAATTGTGTGGAATTCACTTTCAAAAACAAGCGTATAGCGACACTCCCATCCTTTCTTATCTATTAATTCGTTTTCAGTTCTTACGTAAAGTGTTAACTGCAATTGTGTGGAATTCACTTTCAAAAACAAGCATAGGGCGACACTCCCTTTCTTTCTTATCTCTTTGTTTCATTTTCAGTTACTGCATTCTCGAGAATAACAGTCCCTTCTTTGGCAGAACTCTTTAAAAAAATGAACTATATTTATATATTTATGCGTACCTAAATTGAGTTCTTCAGCAAAACACACAGGGTATATCACCAATGCTATGAGTATGGATACCACTGTAACACACAAAATAATACATTAATTACTAAGTCCAACATTAATTTGCAATTCTTTTCAGTTTTACAATTTGTAATACTAAAAATAATTTAAAAATTATCCTTCACACCTCATCTGTCTTGTACTACAAATTAAGTGAAATATTAAAACAGAATTAAGATAATAAATATGTAAATATGAAAGTAGAAACTTACATGCAAGTCCCATGACAATGACAGCAAATCTGTAGTACTTGTACTTAGTGCGATGATCTTTTGTTCTAAGTCCTAAGCCTGTCAAAACTGTCGCCACTAAATCTGTTACTAGCGTTATTATACACAACGCTGCTGCTGCCCTTATATACCCTATAACAAACAAAACATATATTAATATTATAATTGTGCTCTTGGAGAAAAAAATATGACGACGCCACTGTTCAGAAAAAGCCAGGACCGTACTAGCCCTACTGCAACTATTGTCAAATGCATGAAATATCTTTTTTGTACGACCAAGTAGAAAATAGACTTTTCCAACTGTTAGTTTAAGGCAGAAAGTAAATATTTTCCGCTTGCCAAGTGGCAATGTGTATTATTATCGTATCCATGGATACATGAACACTGTCAAAAATTATTTTATGCGCAACCGGGTCGACATTTCTTGTGTTTTAGCCCTAAAAAGCGGGCTTAAATACTTCTTTTTGACCCAAGGCCATAAAAAAATAATTCCTACGGATACATAAATAAAATGAAAATTTTTGTTTATTGTGAATACTTGATTCTGCAAAATGTTATTTTGACATATAACCTATTTACATATTTTAATCTTTTGAATATATAATTAAATGTTATTTTGTTATGCATAAAATATTGTATGTACCACGAGTGAAATTAGCGTTTCTGACCCTGAGTATTTTATTAGCCCCCGGCGCTTTGCGCCTCGTGCTAATAATCATGCCACGGGTCAGAAACGCCTGTTTTTACCCTTGGTACATAAATAACTATTATGCACAACCGGGCCGAAACACATGTTTTTAGCCCTAGGGCCATAAAAAAATTGTTCCTATGGATACATAAATAAATGACAATTTTTGTTTAATGTGAATACTTGATTTTGCAAAATGTTATTTTGACATAAACCTATTAACTTATTTTAGGGCCAGTTTCTCAATCATCGGTTAATTTTAATCATGATTAAATAATAATGGAAACTATGGTTACCATTATTATTTAATCATGATTAACACTAATCAGGAGTAAACCGGCGATTGAAAAACTGGCCCTTAATCTATTAATTAAATGTTATTTTGTTGTGCATAAAATATTGTATGTACCACGGGTGAAATTAGCGCTTTGCGCCTCGTGCTAATAATCATACCACGGGTCAGAAACGCCTGTTTCCACCCTAGATAAATAAATAACTATTAAACTCTTATTCAAGTGTTTCAAAATGGTCGTAAAAAAATTGTGTGTACCTCAAGATTATTTTTGGGGTAGGTAGCTCAATTTTCACCACATTAAAAACTACCCCTGTGGCTCCTTCTCCACTAACATTACAAGAATTTATTTCTATATAGGTTCAAAACTTTATAAAAATGGTGTATAATTCGTAAGTGAATATTAACAGTGGAAAATGTATTTGCAAGAATTTGAATGCGGTCATTTGATTATTTAATTAAAAAATGATACAATTCTTATCACCACCACAATAAAAACAAAAATAAACGATAGCACCTTCTCGAACAAAAGAAAAACAAATAACAACCCTTATCAGCAACCTCTTACAGGTAACACAGACAGGTAAACCATCAGTTTGCTGTTATCACTCGCCATCCATCTTGAAGAAAATAACGTTTAAATCAAGCTCGTTACAATGTTACAATGTGCTGATAAAGACACGACCACGAACCAGTGTTTAGTTTTCAAGTTCTGGGCGGAGATGATGGCTCTTGCTGTTATCAGTAACTCTACCTTTACCACCAACGAGAACTGAGAACTTGGAACTGATAACAGCTCACGGAAAGCACGGAACGATACGATTGTTAACGTGTAACGGTGACGAAAAAAAGAAGGTGTACAGGAAATAATGTGTATGTGGTTGGTATGATGGCATGTGTGTTTGTTGCTAAATAAGATATCAAGAGCAGTTGTTATTGTTGGATGAGTTTGGAAGTAAGAAGTGATCAAGATTGTTGATACGTCAGACAATGTGTTTTTTTTCTATGACCTTATCAGAAAGTAACATTTTCTACACTCATTGGGGTCTTAACATGGTCAACTTCATTGAATTGCGCTACGCTTATTATGGCCGTTTCATTCCGTCGTTTTGCCATATAAAAATTTGTCGTGAGTTTTTTACAGTTTTGGTACGTCAAGTAATGCCATCTAGTGCTTTTTATTTCTATTAAAGGAAAATGGCAACGCTGTCAAGTTACAAACCTTAAAATATTTGAAAACTGAAGGTTATGTGATCAAACCAAATACATTTAATGGAACTGGATATTTTATTTATACATTCAATATTATTAAATATGATGACTAGTATTCTGAGCTTTCGACTAAAGTGACTAGTTTAGACTAAGTGAATTTCATTTGGCAACATAGCATTATCTGTCACTTCAGGTAAATAATGCCGCCATATTGTGTACCTATTTAAAAATTTTGAAGTGTTTATAGATCAAAAGAAGGAAGTATTATTGAATTATTGGTGCCAACGGTTAGTATTTTATTGTAAAGATCGTATTATAATAAATATACAATGACTAGGCTTGTTTTTAGGTTTTTTCAATTACTGCAAACGACGGTATTTTCAAATTTAGTTACGAAGTTTCTCGTTAGAGGCGCTAGTTGACGTGCCCGCTCTGTACATTTGAAACTAAGAATTTTAATGACATGAAACGGCCATAATAAGCGTAGCGCAATTCAATGAAGTTGGCCATGGTCTTATACCTATTTTTATGAAACTACATGATAAATTCCTATACATTGAAACTAGTTAAAACGAGTTTGTTACTTGTTAATAATTGTTTGTAAATGATCTTTGTTCATGAACTCACCAACGTCTCTGCTCTGGTAACAACCAACTGTTTGCTGCATGTTGAACGGTAGGGGTTGTGGCGCATCTTCTTCGATGCAGTGCATGAACAACCCTTGGCGCCACCCAGCTGCCATCAACCAATCTGTGCTCGCTAATCCCATGATCATCAGGATGATCACTATTAGCCCACAGATGAATGCTATCACCTACAACAAAAATACACACACACACATTAAACATCGACCAAAAAAGAAATATTGTAGTTGTTCTTAGTATAATGAAAACGATATAAACATCGACTGACGTCATAAAAAAATATAACTAGATGAATGACATAGGGTGTTGCTACGTTTACATGTAACCAGTTTTAAATTGTATTGCGCGTTACTTCTTTGGAGATGACAAGATTTAATTTTTCTTTGACTTTGCAGATATTTCAGAGACTTTTAGTGCGTACAGTACTCTCTAATAAAATGTAAATTAATAATAAAAATTAATGACATATATACTAATTTATCTCTCGTACCGTACTTAGGGGTAAAAGCAGTCCATTATTTGCATATTCTTATTCAAAATAAATTATTAAATGAAGAATCAGGAATTGATATTTCTTTGACAAATTTCTACCCTTCGACATTGTTATAATATAGCATATCGATAGTAAATATAGCTATTATTCAATAAAATAAATAAATATATCAACACGCCTTCTACCCATTACTGGGTGTGGCACTCTGCTGAAGCAGATCTCGATAAGTGATATATTTTTGCGCGTGAAGTGCGGTTACCAGTCGTCAAATCACGGCCCCCAAACATGTTAGTGGTGGAGGAGCCACAGGGATAGCTTTTTCAAATTATGAAAATTTGTCGCCTGTGGGAATCGAACCAGGGACCTCAGGATCCACAGGCCGACTTCATACCACTGAGCTAGCCATCCCATTATTCAATATTCTTATATAAGATTTGTGTTTCAATGCCGTTATTTTTTTAAATTGCCATTTAAAATATTGCACTAGTGTCTTACACTTTTATTAAGTTTTATTAAGATGGATGACATAAGCCGATGTTTATAACGTTTTCAGTATAGAACCCAAGCCACTCAGATACAATCATATTTTTGTTATAAGTTGAAGTCAATGATTTTTAATGCAAAGAACTCTTGCTTGTGAAGCAATAGTACAACCTTAAAGCTACAACGATTTAGTACCAGTATTTCTAGGCAAATCATTTAGGATACATTTAAAATATGTTCCAATAATAGAATCAGAAACATAGAAACAAAGATCAGCCTCCCAAGAACTGATAAAAAAAATGTTATTATAATATTGCTATAATGATTTTGTAGCGAGAAATTTATAATCTACACTTGGAACTAAGATATGATATCATATTTTTATCAATATTACTCATAATGAGCTCATAACTTACTAGTTACACTTTAAAACTAATAATCGCATCAACTTAATGATAATATTATACAATGCTTAAACAAGGTAAACCGGAAAAGTTATTGCTTCACTTCATTACACAGAATTTTTAAAAAAACAACAATGATCTCATCAAAAATTTAGCTGAATTCTCGATGTCAAATATTGCAAGATTATTTAAAAACTACTGCTTCAAATATGGAGTAATCAAAAGTATTTGTTTTAGTTGGCTATAAAAGAAAAAAATTACTTGAAATTAGTAAGACTGATACACAAATGTATTTCCTATCGTTGACAGTGATATTTGAAACCTATTTCTATTTATTATGACAATGACATGTTAAATAATATTCCCGCCTTTACCTAGCGCTATGACAACTATGGAATAAAAAGATCCCGAGAATTGTATTGCCAACTGAAACACTTGCTTTTGATCAGTCTGTAAAAGTTCTGAGAAAGATTTATTTTAAACACATTTCTCCAAAAAATATTGGAAAGTTTGATAGTAGAAAAGATACGTATACATTTCACAATAAATAGGCGGTTTTGAAATATCGACTAAATATTTCGTAAAATAAAATATGAAGTGTTGATTATTACAGAATAAAACATACTTTTCTCATACGCATCTGCTCAGAGCGCCCTCTATGTACAATCGGCATCTTGTCAAATATTTTTCTTGCACATAACCTCAAAAAATCACATAACTTTCACGTACACGTCATTTATAACCACTAAATTCAAAGTATCTCTTTGTAATTTAAGTCCATACCAATCTGTTCAATTTATCTATGATAAGATAAGCTGATAAGACCAATTTAACAATAAATAGATCATTATTGTCTGCGTGAAATGCACAGAACGACTTGAAGTCACAATGCTTGTCAACTGTGTGAAGTTGAAGCGCTCCAAGTTAAAACTGTTGACTACGTGACTCATTACCAACTGCAAACATTAAAATTCCTTTGGTCGATAAGGGGAACTCGACAATTAAAATAAAACAAGAGTTTGGAAGCTAGAAAAACCAGATACAAAATTCTAAATATGTGGTAAATAACTCAATATACAAACATAAATGATTAAGTTTTACTAACTAGTAGTGTGGTAGTAAAAATAGTAATGCTCAATAAACATGAAGATTATAAAAAAGTAATATTACTACTATAAAAAGAACATTATTTATCCATAAACGCTTTTATCAAAGTTACAACTAAATTCTAGAAACAAGAATAATTATACGAACAATTTTGCAAGGTTTATTATAAAATAAATAAAAATATCATCACGCCTTCTACCCATTACTGAGTGTATAAAGTTAGTTACATTTTACTCCGCAAGTCTTATTTTCCGCGCGAAATAAGTGGCCAATGAGAAAGCTTCAATAGGATGCGGGCACTCACGTGACGCTGTAACGTTTTTGTGACGTAAAAACAGCTGTTCGGGCAATGATCACTGCGCCACCTACAAAATGAACTATTTTTTGTGGCGAGATTTAAAAAGAACGGTTCTTTTCATATCTCGTCCCAAAAAAAGTTCATTTTGTAGGTGGCGCAGTGATCTTTGCCCGAACAGCTGTTTTTACGTCACAAAAACGTCAGTGTCACGTGAGTGCCCGCATCCTATACTTGTGATGTCACTATATTTTTAACCGCTTATCGGCTGTATCATGTAACATATCTTTAATAATAAGCGACGTCGATAAATTTTGCAAGCTTTGGCATCACCGATTTTGTCTTGACGTTTGTCAAATTTGTATTTATATGAATACAAATTTGACAAACAACAAAACGAAACCGATGATGCCAAAGCTAAAAAAAGTTATCGATGTCGCTTATTATTAACGATATGTTACATGATACAGCCGTATATCTTTGAAATAAAATATAGTTTTTGTAGCTAATAATCATAATTCAATATATATTTCATGTTTTTAACATTAATTATTGTTATTTCGTGTATGGTGTAAGCGCCCATGAGTTTCCCGAAGTAAACTAGAAAATTAAACTAAGAAGTTGGCTACACTGTTCAGTTTCTTAAGTTTACATAAACGTCAAACTTTTGTGCTTGATGGTGTGTTAATAAAAGTACAATTTAATTGTCATAAAACATATTTTTGGTTTCTTTCTAATATTTTATTATAAATAGTGTGTAATTAACCATTATTATTGTATAAAGATAGTAAATAATTTATTTGTTTAATAAATGTGACAGGTGCAGTTGAGGTTAGAAAAAGGAAATGTCAAAAACGGTACGTGCTAATCGCAATATTTTATGATTTAGTTTAGTTTTATATTTTAATTTAATTGTTGTATATAAACCCAGCATTCTTGACAAAATAATCAAATGTATCATTATTACCAATAACCTTAATTTTGAAAGAGAGCAATTAAAAACATAATCATCTTCTGTATCTATGGCAACCTATCAAAATAACGTGAGTAAGGTAGTGTTACGTCAGTTATTCATCAAATTACGAGCAATTACTAGAAAATTGGGAAACTGAGAATCTGTACATCTTATTTGAGAAGCTTACAAGGGTCCTTTCATATGTAGATATACGCAGACTATACAACAAGTGGGGTTATTAAGCTGTAGACTGACAGCTGCTCTGCTTTGACATAATTAATCAATTATAGAACAGATTAGTGACACACTAAACACTAAATACCATATTATGTACTTATAGTTAAACCCGGGGGAAGTGGTTTCTCTGTGTTGCGCAATAGACGATGAAATAGAGAAAGAGGTTTTTCACTACCATTGCTTTCTTGATTATTAGACAGGAAAATGTATCAAATCAAAGATGTAGAGAATTAAATTTTGCATCTAAATCTATTAACATATTTAATTTTACTTATTACTGATAAATAGTATATTATGTACCATGAAATGTAAGTGACAGTTTTTAGGTCAAGAATGTAGTTTGAAAAAAAGGAGGCCCGATGATTCGATATTTTCTAAATATTCGCGACCTAAAAATATCACATACAGTTCGAGGTTAGTAAGCTATTTTTACAATACTTGCACAAATAGAAGGAACAGAAAAATAGATTTCAAAATAACCAGCTGTCAAATTGTTAAAATAAGCAGGATCTTGATATGTAATATTTACTTACTGTCCATGGTGGATTATAACTAAATATTACAGTCCCGATGTAACTATGGTAACCACTATGCAATAAAAGTTCCACTTACTGCGTTTAAATTTTGTCATTTATAGGTAACTTACAGTACAAGTATTGTAAAAATTATATTCTTACAATACTTGTATAGGATGCGGGCACTCACGTGATATTGTGACGTAAAAACAGCTGTCCCGTGAAAGATCACTGCGCCACCTATAAAAATGAACTATTTTTTGGGACGAGATTTGAAAAGAACCGGGTTGTTTTCAAATCTCGTCCCAAAAAATAGTTCTTTTTTGTAGGTGGCGCAGTGATCTTTCACGGGACAGCTGTTTTTACGTCACAAAAACGTCACTATGTCACGTGAGTGCCCGCATCCTATTGTAAGTAACCATTAATGACAAAATTTAAATACAATGATGCCCGAAGGACAGAATAAATTTACTTACAAAGTAAATATACTTTTATCAACGAAGTCGAATCACTTTTATTAATTTTAACATTACTGTCAAAAGTTCGACTGTCATTTGATTGAATAAATTTTATTTGTCATTTATAATACCGGACATAAGTGGAACTTTTATTGCACAGTTGGTTTCCATGTTTACATCAGAACTATAATGTTTACTTACCATCCATCGCGGACAGTAAGAAAATATTATAAATCAAGGTCCTGTTTATTTTGACAACAATTTGATAGTGGTTAATTTTGAAACCGATTTTTCTTTTCTTTTTATTTGTGCAGGTATTGTAAAAACAGTTTACTAACCTCTAACTGTAAGTTATTTTTTAGGTCACGAATGTTTAGGAAATCGAGGCAGAAGGGTCCCAAACTAGGTACATTCTTAACCTAAAAACTGTCACGTACAGTTCATGGTACGTATAGTATTTAAATATAACAAAAATAAATTCAAATAACAGTTGTTAAAAAATAAATTTATCTGTACACAAATATTGCATAAATTTTACAAAAATATAGTTCACTTTTCGCGCTAACAAACTTCACACATTTCTGTGCATTTCACACCACCAATTACCACTTAATTAACAGTTTAACACCCGCATTCAAAGACACTTTACTAGTCCGCAGCTAACCAGTTCGAGTTTATTCAATGAACTATAGCCAATGTCATATTTCCAAATCAAAAAAGAAAAGTTTATAACGACCTTCAATAACATATTGTTTTACGTTAAAGATACACGTTAGCATATCATTGTCCACTAGCAAGGCAAGTTTCTGATGTACAGTCATTAAAGAAATTTTTTCTAGATGATTAGGTACACCTTGATGACGTACAGGAATAATTACACCATTGCCTAATTTAGAAAAGATGTGTTTGACATTTTAATACTAATAATTTAAATATACGTTGTACACAACATTTTTACGCATGGTACAGAATACAGGCAATCGTAGCTCAGTGGATAAAAGCGAGGTAAAACTTGCGTTTCTTAATTAGCAAGCAAGAGGTCGTGCGTTCAAATCTCGCTGACTTCTACTTATATCCAAAAAGTAAGATTGTGTCTGAGTGGTTCGGATTCCACTATAAGCTGTAGGCCCCCTGTACTGTAATTGGGATTTACTTCCTGTTGTACAGAGTAACAAATAAATAAATAAATAAGTAAATAAATTATACTCGTATGTATACCTTGTGAAGAAAGTGTCATTCTTCCTTCAGGTGCAATTTGTATTCTCTGAATTATCTTTCTTAGATACACAAATAACAATTCTGAAAGTGTTCGCTTTCGTTCGATATTCTTACAGCAAATTCTACCCGCTAATAACATCTTGTAATCAATATCCCATTCATTCAATTGTTTCCAAGCCTTCAGGGACGCCATATTGAATTCCCCGTCTACTAGGACTATATGGGTATCTTTCAGGAAAGCCGTCAATAACAGTTATATGAACACAAGTTCTTCCAAGTAACAACTTTCATTGTTGGTAATTGAATTTGCTGACTTGGCGTAATGTTCGCCATGTCAGAATAACATCTAATTACTCTTTAATGCCTTTTTGATTGCCCCCACCCTTTAGCATGCTCGCTGCTGCCATAGGCGACTCGTGAAAGAACATATTCCGAGGTGGAATAAAATTAAAGCGATTTTAATTTGCATGTTATTTTATTTGGCGCATTTATAAAGCGTAATGCCATTTCTTTATTTAATGTTTAATGCTGAGGAGGTATCAAAGTGAATAAAAAGTATATGAACAAGTTAATTATATTGTTTTTTATTCTTGTTTGTCATAGGAAAATTAAAACATTTGTTTTATTGTTTTTCTTTGTGACGCGCAACAGAATTTCAAACTGAACATATTTTTATTTTTTAGAATGGGGGATTCAAGTGGTAGAGCTTTTTAATATATATTTATTAAAATAAATTCTTGACCGTACATCATATTTAATACAATATAAAATCATACCATAAATGATATCTTTATTGCTGAAATATGAAAGTTAAAATTGAATAATTTAAAACGTTCGCACTGCCATATTGCAATGACGTAGTTGCATTAAGCCAATCACAGAGCTTTGTCTGAAACGTTTATCGGTGCTCAAGAAGACGAAGAAGAAATAAGCATTCAGCATTCTACGATTCTATCAATGACGTATAATACTAGACGAATTATGCCGTATTGAAGTCAATGCAGTGTTGTGAAGCAGAGAGGAATGGAATAACTTGATGGTCCGCCGGATGCGCGGCAAGGAGCGAGTACACTTTGATGTTATGCAAGTTGCTCCTTGCCGCGCACCCGCCTCACCAACCAGTTATTCTATCCCTTTCTGACTCACAACAAACGCCGATGTTATCCGTCTAGTTATGTTTTGTCTGAGGATTCTACTGATAACGACAAGTTACGTGTTATTTATCTCTGTCTTATCTGTCTTTGTTTAAGCTAAGATGCAACTACGTCATATTCATTTCTTTCGAAAGTTTAAATATTTTTATCATGCTTAATACAATTTTTTTTTTAAAATAACAAATTTGGGTATAATTATTTTATTACGTAGATTAATATATAAAAAATTCAAAAAAGTCTTGAAAGGCCCATTATCTCATTTATACCTACTAAACATTCATTTATTTTGTAAGGTATATTTAAAAGATTTTGAAACATACGGCCATTTTTGCATGATAAACATTTTACAGTGGTGTGGTTGGTGTTACGGCATTCGAAACCTGAGGTTCCGAGTTTCAATCCTACTCAAACAAAAGATAGTACTCTTGTGCCTCCTCTTCCACTAAACTTCTTGGAGACCGCGATTTGACGGCTGATAATCGTACTTCACACTCAAAATCACTTATTTTATAGTGAAATAAAATAAATAAATATATCATCACGCCTTTTACCCATTACTGAGTGTGACACTATGCCGAAGCAGATCTCGGTAAATGATATATTTATGCCCGTAAAGTGCGGTCACCAGCCGTCAAATAACGATCCCCAAAGATGTTAATGGTGGGAGAGCCAATTTGAATGTGGTGAAAATGTTTGTCGGCTGTGGGAATCGAATCAGGGTTCTCAGGATCCATAGGCCGACTCGATACCACTGAGCTAGCCACCCCATAATAATAATGGTATATTATAATTAATTGAGTAAGCTGTTGGCACTTGTTGAAACAAGTTTGATAAAAAATAGTAAATAAAAACACTTGGTTGTTTCAAAGAAAATATTTATATTTAATACTTTGTTGTTTTATAAAACTGTAGGAGAATGTTGACATGTATTTAACTATCCATCAAACTATAACACCCCAAAATCCCTGACATATAGTTTTGAGTTATGTTTCATTTTCAAGAGTATTAATAACTCTGGTTGAATCTACGTCATCAAAGGTATTAAGCTTATTACAAACACACCAAGAGTTTAACTTTAGAAAAAAGTGAAATTAATCTAAACTTTCCGCCCTTATTATGAAAACCTCCCTTAACAAAAACCTGCACATCGTCAGCGTTGGCAAAACTTCCACTATTTCTTCGGCGGTGTTGGCGGCAGTGTTTTGTCTTGATTCATGCACACCCCGTTCTCCCACCCCTTGCTGTGCGGTGTGTTTATGACACCTTGGCGCTTGTGTCGCGGTGACGTCACAACCGGGCCCGCCTGCCATTTGTTTCCAGTGACGTAGATGGAAAGTTGAATTATGTTGTTCTGACAAGAGAATTGATGCCATGGCAACGGGGATATATATCGGAATGGGCATTTATTAGCGATTTATAGAGGAGTATTTTGGAAGATCATTCAATATTTTGACATATTTAGAATGAGGGTTTTAGATCTTTCTCGTTTGGGCATATTTTTGTTTCATTTGTCATTGAGATACTTACATACCTTTTATAAATAAAATAAATAAATATATCATCACGCCTTTTACCCATTACTGGGTGTGGCACTCTGCCAAAGAAGATCTCGGTAAGTGATATATTTATGCGCGTGAAGTGCGGTTACCAGCCGTCAAATCACGGCCTCCAAAGATGTTAGTGGTGGGGGAGCCATAGGAGTAATTTAAAATTGGTGAAAATGTTTTGTCGGCTGTGGGGATCGAACTAGGATTCTTTGGATCCACAGGCCGACACGTTAACCACTGTGCCATTACCCCATTATACCTTTTATAAATACAATAATAGTTATATTTGTTTGAAGGGTGAAAACAAGCGTTTGTGGCCCACGATTATTAACACGAGGCGCAAAGCACCGAGGACTAATAACATGCTTAGGGTGAGAAACGCTAATTTCACCCGTGGTACATACAATATTTTATGCACAACAAAATAATATTTAATTATATGTTCAAAAGATTAAAATATGTACATAGGTTATACGTCAAAATGACATTTTGCAGAATCAAGTATTCACAATAAACAAAAATTATCAATGGGCCAAAAAGAAGTATTTAAGTCCGCTTTTTAGGGCTAAAACACATGCTTTTCGACCCGGTTGTGCATAAAAAAATATAAAAACAGTTGTGTATATCGATCATACAAATTGTAGGGACTTTTTTGTGAAGCCAACTCGTCCTAAATTGAGGGCTGCGAATTGGCCCATATAACTTTGCTAGCTCAGTGGTATGAAGTCGGCCTGTGGATCCTGAGGTCCCTGGTTCGATTTCCACAGGCGACAAACAATTTTCATAATTTCAAAAAAGCTACCCCTGTGGCTCCTCCACCACTAACATGTTTGGGGGCCGTGATTTGACGACTGGGAACCGCACTACACGCGCAAAATATATCACTTACCGAGATCTGCTTCAGCAGAGTGCCACACCCAGTAATGGATAGAAGAAGGCGTGATGATATATTTATTTATTTATTTTTACAAATAATTTTCTCATCAGAACTACAATAATATGAGTTTGTTTTTATAATAACAAAAACCAAATAAAACATTAGAAAAGAACTCGACACCGCTAGTCCTTCCAGCCATCGCAATAACTGCCTGAACATCCTGCCAAAACAATTCCAGAATGTTCTTGTTTTCGCCACCGAAACAACTTAAAAACAACTCACTCTTGATAAAAAAAATGGCGTAAAAACCTAAACATCGTAAAAACAAAACTTTTGTCTTTCCTCCAGCATTAATTAGATAAATAAATATAGTGCGAAGAACTTGCAAAGACTACAAAGAAGAAGAACTCCATCGAGGGCGTTCTGTTCTTCCCGACAAGCATTGTTACCAACATTAAATGATAGTTGAAGCGAAGTTCTAGATAATAAACACTAGCGAATAAGTACGGACCACTTTTCACGCTGATAGCAGAACTAAATAACAGGATCTCTTTCAGAATACAGCTGAAGTTTCTATTCGGGCTTTGTTCGTGTTCTCGTGGGCGCCAATGGCTGATTTCGACATGTTGAATGATTGTGAATAGCAAATTATTAGAAACTTGGAAGTTTCTAATACGCTGTTTATTGGAGAGGTAGTAATGGGACAGTCAATGGAGATGTAATACTAGCTAGAGATTTTGTGGAGTATGTGGCACAGTGGCATTCTCGTGGTCTGATTGATATAGAACCACATTTCACGAGCAAAAATATATCACAGAGATCTGCTCCGACAGAGTGCCACACCCAGTAATGGGTAGAAGGCGTGATGATATATTTATTTATTTATTTTAAGAGGTTTTGTAGATTTAAGTTTTTTTATTATTGGTAGATAAAAGTTCTTTTAATTTGCATATATGTGTAAAATATCTCAAATTACTCATGTTTACTCCTCTAACAAAGAATCCACAAATATAAGAAAAGATGAGAGTGATAGCCTAAGTTTGTATTTAAAAGAAAATTCTATGCAATTGAAAATAAAACATAAAGATAAGAAAAGAAGGGAGTGTTGCCTGCGCTTGTTTTTGAAAGTGAATTCCACACAATTGCAGTTAAACGCTCTATGTAAGAACTGAAAACGAATAAAAAAGATAAGAAAGAAAGGGAATGTCGCCCTTACGCTTGTTTTTGTAAATGAATTCCACACAATTGCAGTTAAACACTCTATGTAAGTTCAGAAATAAAAAAGATAAGAAAGGAATGGAGTGTCGTTCCTGCACTTGTTTTGAAAGTGAAATTTCACACAATTGCAGAAATGAAATGATTAAACAACAAAATTAAAATCAAGAATCCTGCATTTGTCTTAGATAAATCATCAGATTCATCCCGTAATTAATCTTCGCCAAACGTTACTATCCTGACACACCATTTTAGCTTAAACTACATTTATAATAAATGCGGGTACCAGCCGTTAAATTACATCCCACAAAGATGATTTTAGCAAAATTCAATTATTCTGATCATTTTAAAATAAATACCTATATCATCACGCCTTTTATCCATTACTGAGTGTGGCACTCTGCCGTAGTAAATCTCGGTAAGTGATATATTTATGCGCGTGAAGTGCGGTTACCAGCCGTCAAATCACATATCCCAAAGATGATTTTAGCTATATTCAATTATTCTGATCATTTTAAAATAAATATATCATCATGCCTTTTACCCATTACTGAGTATGACACTCTGCCGTAGTAAATCTCGGTAAATGATATATTTATGCACGTGAAGTGCGGTTACCAGCCGTCAACTCAAATCTCCCAAAGATGATTTTAGCTACATACAATTATTCTGATCATTTAAAAATAAATATATCATCACGCCTTTCACCCTTTACTGAGTGTGGCCATCTCCCGTAGCAGATCTCGGTAAGTGATATATTTATGCGCGTGAAGTGCGGTTACCAGTCGTCAAATCCCAGCCCTCATAGATGTTAGTGGAGGAGAAGCCACAGGAGTAATTTTAATGTTTATTTGTTTGTCAATTGTGGGAATCGAACCGAAGTTCTCAAATCCACAGGCCGATACCAATGATTAATTAAGGTAGAAGCATTTAGTGTTATTCCTTGCATCCTAGCTAAACTCGCTCTATTCAATGTTGGGGGTTTTAGGGCCCCTAGCAGCGCTATTATAAAAGGCTTTAGCGTAAAAAGATCCCCTTGGCGCATACAACAGTGGATGTATTGTTCCGGGCTCTATTCGTCAACTCGCCCTCATATTCACATTTAAAGTGCCCTAAAGAAGAGGAAGTCACACTTTCTTACTTCCTTCGCCTCCCCTTTGTATGCAGGGATGATCCTTCAACCATGACGCGTAGTGCGTGTGACTTAGTAAATTGTTAAAGGTTTTAACTTTTAAGAGGTAAATAAAATACGGATGATTAATTTGTATACGAGCCCGGCCCAGCTTCAGTTGGCCCAATTTTATTTTTTCACACTCGGACACACATCCATCCAGCCATCCATCCATCCATCCATTCACACATACAAACACACACACACACAGATAGACATCATTGAGAAAATGATAAAAATGGATTCAGTGCACCTCAAAACACGTATTTACGCGAAAATCTCGTCAACGATTTTTTTCATGATTCCAATACTTCCTTATATAAGAAAGTAAAAATTAAAAAACAGGGTAAAATTATTTTTGTATCTAAATTAACATATAAAACAATCAAATTTTTGTGGTATACTCTATTCCCTGTATGAAAACGATTACGTCACATTCGGTATCCATGTGATTCAAAATTTTGTGCTTAAAACGTTTACATTGGTATTGGATTGACATTTTTAAAACATAACCTAAAAATTAAATGTCAGATTAAAATATTTATTACTTTATAAAATTTAATTAGTTTATAAAAGAAACCAAATAAAATTTATCTTAACTCACGAAAAATATTACCTACCTTATTGAAATATGTAATTTTGTAAAATAAAACTCAAAAGAATATAAATTTTTATATGCATTATTATTATATATAAATAAATAATATATGAAAATACAAAATACAATGCACATTACCTCTTGTACTACAGTTAAATTAATTAAAGATGCTCGATTCTCTCTAACTCCAGCGCAAAATAATCATGAAGATGACAAACGCATTTCTGCATTTGATTACCCCAAATTTTTCAAGCCATTTCTTATTTCTCAGTCTGTATTTATGTATCAAAAATGTCACAAACTTAGAAATGACAGGCGAGAAAATAACAAAATCATGGCCATAGGTCTCTATTTTTATTTTATAAACAAATGTGAACAAAGTAAATATAAATTTTCGTATTTGTAAGAACTGTCATACGTTTTCATTCAAATAATAAATTTGATAGAACGTGAAAAAACATGAAACGTGTGTCTTTACTTATTAAGACATACGTTATGTCATTCGTATAGGTACGAATATTATTAAAAAAAGATAGCTATATTTCATCGTATCTATGATAACCTCGTCCACATATGACGTCATCGTTTTGATACAGGGAATGGAGTAGTTAGCCCATTGTGATAAAGTTCCTATTGTACAGTGTAAGAAATAACTAAATAAATATTAGTACTATTTGTTGAAAGTTTTCACGCTCAATAAAACCAAAAACGAAAAACAAAAATGGCATGTTCCACTAAGCAGTCTTGAAGAAAGTTCTCGAAGCAAGCTGGTACAGGGACATAAACTTTTTCCATGTTCTGGAGGTTTATATTTCGCCAGACAAATTTTACATGTTACAAAGTTCTGCGACACTTCTTTACGTCATGTAGAGACGGTTCTTGTTTCGCTTTTGCCTCTCTTGAACGAACTTTCAAGCGCTCTTCTCTGTACAGAGAGCAAACGCGAAACGTGGAAAAATCAATAATTTCCATAGAACAAAATAAACCGGTAAATAACACGAATAGAGTTTTATTTCAAAGATGGAAAAATAAGAAGATGAAATGAAGTTTAGAGAAGTGTCTCCCAATAAATGAGGTAGCATGAACCCTTCATACAATAATTAATCTTCGATAAACATTCCTGTCGATTGTCAAATTATTTTCATCGCATTAATACTACCCCTGTGGCAGTGGCATACCTAGAGAGGGGCGGTTGACGTTGACGAGATTTTCGCGGAAATACGTGTTTTGAGGTCCACTGAATCCGTATTGATCATTTTCTCAATGATGTCTGTGTATGTGGATGGATGGATGGATGGATGGATGGATGGATGGATGGATGGATGGATGTGTGTCCGTATGTGCAATATCTCATGAACGTGATAAAATTTGTTAACGAAACTTGGTAATTATAAGTTTCATGAAAATACGAAGAGCTGAGTTGATTTTGAATGAAATTGAAAAACCGGAAGAGGAAGTTTACTAGACACACAAAACAATAAATTCCATTTATTTCAAAAATGGAATCAGTTACGAAAAAAAGTTTCAAATAAAAGATGTTAGCAAAAATATTTGGAACATAAAATGTTATTTGCAATTTTCCTGTATATGCGTCTAATTTTGAGAAAAACTAATTTTTATATTTAATAATATATTTCAATAATCATAGTAGCAATAGAAACAAAAAAAACATCAATTATAATTTTTGCTTTATCTAGTTATCTATGTCTTCTTTCGGAAAGAAACTAAATTACATGTTTAATAACATATATTCTAAATATTATATATGTTGTGTATAAGAAAGTCGTGTGGTGCCCACACAAGATTTTTTATATTTAGTTTTAGTTGTAAAAAACAACTTGTTCACTTTATAAGTTTACTACTCGATTTCTACGAATTATGAATTACTATATGATTTCGAATATTTTTCTTCATCGTCAATTCAATGTAGGGTTGAAAATATTATCTAAAAAAATTCCTTTATTAGTGCCTAATTTAAATATGCCATCCAATGTTAAAAAAGTTCCTCACCTATAGTTTGTCTCAATTACAATTATTAATTTATGTTTATTAATTTAATAGGGCAATGGTTCAGTGGTTTCGAGTTGGCCTATGGAACCTGAGGATCCCGGTTCGATTCCCACAGCTGACAAACAATTTTCACCAAATTAAAATTACCCCTGTGGCTTCCCCACCACTAACATCTATAGAGGCCGTGATTTGACGGCTGATAACCGCACATCAAGCGCATAAATATATCATTTACTGAGATCTGCTACGGCAGAGTGCCACACCCAGTAATGGGTAAAAGTCGCGATGATATATTTATATTATATTTATTTTTTTAATTTATAAAAACCACCATTTTATTGACTTAGAAAGGGCGGCAAATTGGAGACCGCTCTGGGCGGCAAAAATTCTAAGTACGCCACTGCCCTGTGGCATCCAGAATGATATAGAACCAGATTTTCAGAAATTTGAAAACTTTGAACCTTTGAACTGAAAAGATGCATTAAAATCGATATTTTTGTTATTCTTCAGAAACTATCCCTGTGGCTTTCCGTCTACTAACCTTTTTGAGGGCCGTGATTTGACGGCTGGTTACTACACTTCATGTGCATAAATATATCACTTACCGAGATTTGATACGGCAGAGTGCTACATCAAATAATGGGTAGGAGGCGTGATGATATATTTATTTTTATTATTCTTTTATTAATTTTTTCTATCCAAATTTTTTATGATACATATTTTCTGTCCTCTTATTGGGTTCTCTTACCTCTTGGACAGTATATTTTAAAATAAAATAAAATGAAAAGTCAGGTTTTTAACCCCAAAAAGCACAAAAAGTCGCTATTTGATTTCGATCGCGTCTAGCCATAGTTTCTGAACGTACAAAATCCTACACATCAAAAATGCATCTCCAACTACCCTAAGCTGTCTCGCCCCCGACATAAACACCACCGCGGGCAGGTAACCATGACAACGCGTTGCCAACTCATGAAATATCACCCTAGAACGCTGTCTGGCTCGTAGAAGCAATCACCATCTTGCTAGGGGTGGAAAAATACGACACTTTATACCACTGACTTCCAAGAGGGTGAAACATAGAATACAGAGTGTAATTACGTTATATTGGGGTTGTGGATAGTTACGAATAGGGGAAATCAAATGTCTTTATTTTATGGAGGGCAGCGCGATGCATTTGTTCTTGTAAGCGGATTCTGGATATAGAGAGGTATAAAAATTTGTTGCGTGGATAAATAAAAGACAAAGATTCAAAGTTTGTTGACTTCAACTTATGACTTAATAGTTATTTATGTACCAAGGGTAGAAACAGGCGTTTCTGGCCCATGACATGTTATTAATTTCACCCGTGGTACATAAAATATTTTATGCACAACAAAATAACATTTAACAATATGTTTAAAAGATTAAAATATGTAAATAGGCCAAAAAGAAGTGTTTAAGCCCGCTTTTTAGGGCAAAAACACATGCTTTTCGGCTATCTTTTATTGAAAATGTGATGCAAACTGAAATTTTCACTATGTTTGCGTCTTCTTAAGTATGAGTCCCTGAAACTTTTATTTTTTAGGTTGTGAAAATAAAACTATGCATATTTACTAATTAAACTATGCTGAATTCAGTGGTGTAAACAGATTTTAGTTATCTCTTTTAGTTTTAGAGTTATGGGCTTCTAAAAATAACCAATTTTCGAGATTTTGATTATTTTGGAAAATCTGTAACAATTTTTTTATTCTGCAACCAAAGTTAGTGTAAATTAACATATATACCAAGTAGAGGGCGACAAATTCTGTGGTGAAATCAGATTTGTAATATCTCTAATAGTTTTGAAGTTATAGCGGCAAGTATGTTGTGCGGCACAAAAACTGATATTTAAAATCTTCGATATTTCAGAAACTAAGCCTCGGACGCCACTTTACATAATTTTTACGTAATCTACGGGTCCGAATTAGGGGGGGTAAAAAGAAAAAAGTACTATATTTCACATTTATTTTCTTGAAATTTTTTAAAGGGGTACCCCTTGGTGTTTTTTAAATTTTAGGCCATTTTCAGTTTTTTGGTTCTAAAACTTGTATCCGTGGAGCAAAAATTCTGAAAATTTGCATACTTATGTAACTTTTTGCGTAGAATCGAATGGTGTAGTCGTAAATTTCATAACTTTGTTATTTTTGAAGTTGTTGGGCAAAATATACCATTTTTTGGCCCACCTTTAAAGCGCCATATCTCGAGAACGAAAAGAGCTATTAAAGCGCGGTTTGAAAATTTGGAATCCTCGCTTCGAGGAGATACTATATCCATATTATCAGAAATTTTGAAGAAAAAATAATTTTTCCTCCAAAATTTCTGGCCAGTTTTTAAACAACCATTTCTGAAATAAATATGCCTAATTTGAAATAGCTAAAATTTTGGTTATATATCAAGAAATTTACGAGGAATTCAAATTTTCAAACAGAATTTAATTATCTGTCTTAGAATTTAATTATCTGTCTTAGATTTTAAGTTATAGTTAAAACCAGTTATATATGAATTTTATCCAATTTTGCCACTCTTCAGAAAATATTCGCTACAAAAATTATTAGTTGACTTAAATCTATAAAAATGATATATTATATACAAAAAAGTACGGTGAGTCGAATGGTGTAAACCGCGAATTAATATCTCGTTTAGTTTTTTAGTAATAAAATAAAAAAGCCGTGATTTGATGGCTAGTTTTCAGGATCCACAGGCCGACTCGATACTACTACCCAGTAACAGATAATGATTCGGTTAGATACAAGGATTCTGTATCTACCTCAATCATTTTCTGCGAACTTATTTACAAATTTACCATTTTTAAACCTTGAACACAACCCCAAACACATTATAATCACGAACTAAATAATACCCCATCGAACAATAACCCTCTGATAACCATTTCTATTCATTTCAACCCAACTCATCTCCACATGAGTCAATAATACAAAACTTCAAACATCGACAGACGCGGCTTGAGCGCGAAGCATTAGCGCCCGTGTGGGCGGGGAACGGAGGGCGGCAGACGTAGAGACAGGGGACAAATGACGTGACGGAAAGGCGTGAATAATGCAGGAAAATTGGGTTGAAATGTGACTGATTTACGGACGGCTGGCGCGCGTTTAGCATGCGGACAATGCGAGTGAAGTTGGCGATGTATGTGTTCATGTTGTGTGTGAATGAGCCATTATGAAGTGCGGATGGAGATAAGGGTAAAGCTAGGTAGACTGGATTAACTGATGAATTTCATTACGATAATGTTCGTATGCATTGGAACTTAAAATAAAATAAGTAAATAAATATATCGTCATGTCTTTTATCCATTACTGGTGTGGCACTCTGCCGTACCATATCTTGGTAAGTAGTATATTTATGCACGTGAACCAACCGTCATATCACGACCCCCAAAGATGTTAGTGGTGATAAAGCCACAGGTGTAATTTTAAATTTATGAAAATGTTTTGTCGGCTGTGGGGATCGAACTAGCGTTCTTAGGATCCACAGGCCGACTTGATATCACTGAGCCATTACCCTATAGGAACTTAAAATAAAATAAGTAAATAAATATATCATCATGTCTTTTATCCATTACTGGTGTGGCACTCTGTCGAAGCAGATCTTGGTAAGTGTTATATTTATGCGTGTAAAGTGTGGTTACCTGCTGACAAATTACGCCTCCTCTCCAAAGATGTTAGTGGAGGAGAACTTAATCCCGATAGTCTGTTTCAACAGTTCGGCGTTTAAAGAAATATTTAACGCATATCAATCAATTGTAAAATAAATAAATAAATAAATATATCATCACGCCTTCTACTCATTACTGGGTGTGTCACTCTGCCGAAGCAGATCTCGGTAAGTGATATATTTTGCGCATGAAGTGCGGTTACCAGTCGTCAAATCACGGCCTCCAAAGATGTTAGTGGTGGAGGAGCCACAGGGGTAGCTTTTTGAAATTATGAAAATTGTTTGTCGCCTGTGGGAATCGAACCAGGGTTCTCAGGATCCACAGGCCGACTTCATACCACTGAACTAGCTACCCCATCTTATTTGTGAATGTGTAATAATAATGCTCGATACCATTGAGTAACCTATCCCATAAATAAAAATAAATAATTAATTAATTAGGTATAATATTTATTTTCTAACATTGAAAGGACATCAATTTTACTATTTTATCATACAAGTCCAATAAAGTGCCATTTTAAAACAGCAAACAGTAAGTAATTATGATACAGTCGATTATCAAGTATAGAAAAATCTTCTACAATTTAATTCAGTTTCAGCATGAACATAACAACATTACAGGCTCGTTTATAACGTAATAAACCTGCCTAAACAATTCGTACAATTCCTTTTCAAACATCTTCCTCAGCAACAGCATATTTAACATAATTTCCCCGAGTTAAAACCAACAAAGTTAACCGTTAACCCACATTCTCTATCGCTCTACCCGATCCTGCATGATCCAGCCTGTAGTCCTGCACCTGCAAGCAGCGTGTCCTCGCTGTTCGGCTGGCCTCGTTCTGAGCCGAACTCACCCGACACGTCGCTCGATGACGGACGCGTCGCCACCCCCGCCTACGGGGAGGGGATTCGCCTGCGGTTAGGTTCATAGCAGCGTGTAACCCAGGGAGATAGAGTAGGGGAGATGTAGGGGTAGAATTCGGGAAAGTTCTGGATGGTGAATTATATGTTTTAGACTGAAAGGATAATTTTGAGGAGTCTGGTTATGTTACTAAATTAAATTGAGTAAAAAGAGAAAAAATGCATTAAGGGATAGTTTTTATATCTTTAGGGACAGTTTCAGAGTTCGAATCCCACTCAAGGTAAGAAAAAATATATGGACTAGCACACTGCGCTCACCAGCAGAGCTGCTCTGCGACTCGTGCATTAACAGATGGCCTTATGAAACTAATTCTTTAATATACTATTTTGAGAATCGAGCTATGTATGATTAATTTTCTAGTTGAATCTATTCTGTTTAGATATAACATCAGATTAAGAAATATATGTAACAGGATGATGTGTAGCATGCGTGAGGGTGACAAAATGTGGCTCATTAGGTTTAGGGGAACAACGCTGTAAAGTGGAACTAATGTGAGTACCTTCATTCGCTCCGATAGCTTATTATCTCGAGGTCATGTGACATTGTAAACTAAACCCTATATTTGATAAGTATAGGCATTATTTTTGTATCATTACTCAATAATTACATTTCTAATTTCATTATCAATATGAATATTTGGGAGGTCGTAATTTGACGGCTGGTAACCGCACTTCACGTGCTAAAATATATATCACTTACCAAATCTGCTTCGGCAGAGTGCCACACCCAGTAATGTTTAAATAAATAAATAAATAAATAAAACGCGTGATGATATATTTATTTAAATTTATTTATATATATTTTCTTTTATTTACGGTAATGGGTTATGAATTATGATAATGGGGTAATTGCTCAGTGGTATCGAATCGGCCTGTGGATCCTAAGAACCCCAGTTCGATTCCTGCAGCCGACAAACATTTTCACCACTTTAAAATTACCCCTGTGGCTCTATATATATATATATATATATATATATATATATATATATATATATATATATATATATATATATATATATATATATATATATATATATATATATATATTTACTTTTATTTATTTAAGTCAGATATAAAATAAGTTTCGTTAGAGCAAACGTGCTTTAGAAATCGTAACTGGGAAACAGAAATCAATAAATGTTATCATTTTATGTTAACTCTTTCAGCTTTTGCAATATCAGTAGATAAACTGTAAAGCCAGAGTACCCGTACTCATTTGAAAATCGACAGCCGAGTACTTCACTTAAATCTAGATAGAGTTATCAATTCAGCATCCTCGGCTCGCGCTCGCAACTCGCAACTCGCTGCCTTCCATTTTAATGAAAATTCCAAACAAAACGACAAATTCCAATAACTCGGCCTCGTAAAGCCGCCCTGAAACAAATAAAACCTAAAACACGAGTTGGGGTTGCTGAACACATTCAAATCAAGGTGGCGTTGACGATAAATTCCCGAGCCCAATTCGCGAGTTAGCAACACTGGAAACAATCGCCGTACGGTAAATCTCTGCCATCGCCCACTGTGACCAACTGCCGATAATGCAGATTTCGTTCGCGGGGCCGGGAATTAATAAAGTTTTATTTTTTTGGACAGCGGCTATAAATTGTAAACTTGGCTTCCAAGATACACTGCTGCTTTTTTTTTTTGTTTTTTTAACAGATTTCTTAATCTTAGATATTACAAGGTAGAAAACTCTCCAAGATGGGATGGCTAGCACAGTGGTATGAAGTCGACCTGTGGATCCTGAGGTCCCTGGTTCGATTCCCACAGGCGACAAATTTTCATAATTTGAAAAAGCTATCCCTGTGGCTCCTCCACCACTAACATGTTTGAGGGCCGTGATTTGACGACTGGTAACCGCACTTCACGCGCAAAATATATCACTTACCGAGATCTGCTTTAGCAGAGTGCCACACCCAGTAATGGGTAGAAGGCGTGATGATATATTTATTTATTTATTTAAAACTCTCCAATATGTATAAGATGGTACAAATTTAACTACAAAATTACCCCTCAGTAGCTCTAGTTAAAATCGGCTGAAAATTACTGAATTACAAAAATTAAATACTTTTGCCTTCAGTTGGTATATTTAAAAACAACTGTTTGTGTTAAAAAACGACAGGATTGCAAAAATGTAATTTTTTTTCGTTAAAAGTTGCCAGTACTTAAAAACATTTGAATTATCTATAGATCAAAATTAACTTGTAAAAAAAATTGGTTGAAATCGGTAGAAAACTATTGGAAGAAACGACATCCACCAGGAATCGGCAAACTTTTTTGGTTGCGAGTCAAAAACAACTGAAATGTTACTATTAAGATGGCGTTTCGGATCCTTGGGTATTTTCATAACTATTATAAAGAGTATGAGATAAGTGGCGCAGTGGTATCGAATCGGCCTGAGAATTTGAAAACCTCGGTTTCCACAGTCGACAAACAATTTTCACGACATTAAAACTACTACTATGACTCTCCCTCCACTAATATCTTTGCGTGCCGTGATTTGACGGCTGGTAACTGCACTTCACGCGTATTTCAATTACCGAGGTCTGCTACGGTAGAGTGCCACACCCTGTAATAAATAAAAGGCGTGATGATATATTTATTTCTAATTCTTAAAGTCTTTGGCAGTAAAGATAGACTAGTCCTAGGCAGAGCTGGGCAATAGCTAGCTACTAGCTTAGCTACATTTACCTTAGCTGTAGCTGTAGCTTAGCTAACTGTGAAAAAATATAGCTGTAGCTTGTAGCTAGCTATATTTTTTTCTATTAGCTTAAAAATATTTTTATAACAATTGAAACTACTTTTAAAGCAACTTTTTGTAGCTTAAAGCTACTTTTTGTAGCTTAAAGCTACCACTGTTCATTAAGAAATACGTATTAATTTTTGTTTTGTATTTGAATTGTACATTCTTTATTGTTTTCTATAACTGTAGGATAACAAGTTATTACGAGCATATAGTGTAAAATCTATTAACATTTTATTTTTCTCATGTTCTTAATCTATCCTACTTTTGTATTAAATATTAGATGAACTAAACATTGACTGTTTAGGAGTCTTCTGTTAATGTGACTGTTAATTTATTCCGATATAAATAAGAATTATAGCATAACATATTAACAGTACATTTGTCCATTTGCAATTTTTTATATTTATTAACAGTCATTATAACAAAAGACTGATCATATGACAATGGCAAATTTAATCATTCACAATAATTGAAAAAGTAGCTTTAAAATTTAACAGCTACTTTAATGAAAGCTTTTAGCTGTAGCTTTGCTATATTTTACAAAATGTAGCTTATAGCTGTAGCTCAGATACTTTTTTAAAGAATAGCTGTAGCTGTAGCTTTAGCTACTTTTTTTTAAGTAGCTTGTCTAGCTCTGGTCCTAGGTAATAATTTTAAAATTTTTGCCGATAATACAGATACCGTATAGTGGAATTCTGTGACAAATCTATAAGTTTATAGATTCAGAAATCTATAAATAATGTTCAAAATCACATCAATATTTGTTGATAAGTAGAAAATATTTCATAAATACATAAATTTCATTGCGATTTTGTTCATTATTTACAGATTTATGGATCTATATAACTTATGAATTTACATAGAATTTCACCATTAAGCTCGTTACAGTTAAAACTGTGTCTAAATAGTTCAGATTATCCTATAAGCTACTATAATAATGATTAAGTTAAATAAACAATCAATTATTTTTCTCTAGAATGTTCTAAGTTCTCTCAGAAGAACAGATTCCCCTCAGCCATAACTAGGTCCACAGGCCGTGCCCTGCGATATAAATTATCCTGATTAAACACACACACACGCGGTCCGGAGTGCCTGGAATCTCTGGCTCGACTCCGGGAGTACGGGGTGGTTGCGACGCTGAGAACGCAGCAGTAAGTAATTAGCGACCTCAGTGACCTGCTTCAGACCCGCGCCTTCGGGGTAGCTAATCTTTCCCCGAGAAATCCGGTCTTCCCTGGAGTCACACTGCATGCCACGGAGTTGCTAACGAGCCTACATATTACGTTTTTGAAATTTTATTAGTGTTTTTGAAAGATTTATCTACTACGTAACAGGAAATTAATAGTAATTAAGGTACAGGGGGTTCTTATAATTTATATTTATTTATATATTTAGTTAACACTTTCAACAATAGGAACTGAATCCCAATTACAGTCACTTATAGTGAAATATTAACTACTCAAGCTATATTTCATTTGCCACTTGGTTCACTTAAATCAGTTCAGATAAATTTAACACATGACTAAATATAAATATATCATCACGCCTTCTAGCCATTACTGGGTGTGGCACTCTGCCGAAGCAGATCTCGGTAAGTGATATATTTTGCGCATGAAGTGCGGTTACCAGTCGTCAAATCACGGTCCCCAAAGATGTTAGTGGTGGAAGAGCCACAGGGGTAGCATTTGAAATTATGAAAATAGTTTGTCGCCTGTGGGAATCAAACCAGGGTTCCCAGGATCCACAGGCCGACTTCATACCACTGAGCTAGCCACCCCATACATAACTAAATGAACAGAATTAAGCAACTTGATGCACTTATTGGGGTGAATTACTGCAAAAGAAATTAGAATCAGTAATTGTAGAACTGGAAATAAAATCAGCGACGTAATCCAGCGGAATAAATAAGTGATCTGGTTCAGTAAATGTAAGTTAAATCTGATCCAAATGGCAAATGAAATAATACGCCTTGAGATACAACTGTTTTTTTTTAATATAAGTTGAAGTCATGGGGTAGGTAGCACAGTGGTATCGAGTCGGCCTGTGGATCCTGAGAATCCTGGTTCGATTTCCACTGCCGACAAACATTTTCACCACATTAATACTACTCCTGTGGTTCCTCTTCCAATAACATCGTCGCGATTTGACGGCTGGTAACCGCACTTCATACACAAAAATATATCACTTACTGAGATCTGCTTCGGCAGAATGCCACACCCAGTAATGGGTAGAAGGCGTGATGATATATTTATTTTATTTATTTAAATAATTTCAATTCTTAAAGTCTTTGTCACTAAAGATAAATCACCCCTAGGAAATAACTGTCATTTATCAGAATTCAATCTGATTAAAAAGTGCAAGTGAATATCCCCTATGAATAAATACAAGTCAATTAGAAGAATTAACCGATCCTTTATATGGTTATATATAGTCCACAAGGGCTTCTAAAGGGCTGAAAAGGTGGGTTGTAGAGCTCAACCCTAGCGAGTGATTATACAATTTATGTTTTTACCCTTTGTATGCAGATAACTTTAAGTTATGCGCAGGGGGAGACTAACCACTAACTTAGCGGATGCTATGCTAAATAGATTGAAATGTTACCACACCCCTAAATTACTCTGTATTGCTTTGTTTTATTTACGACGTACAAAATGTTTTTTGTGTCTCTTAAAAATATTCATGTGAGATGTGTAAATTATTTTACATTTTTTAAAGCCCTTATAATATTTTAAAAAGTGCAAACATTTTTTTTGAAACGTCAAAATAATATTTACATTTTTTTTATTGAATATATATTTATTTTTGCATTTATACCTTTAAATTCAGTCCAAATATTCAAATTAATTTATATTTTCTATATAGTTACCTAAAATTATGATTCTACAATTAATATAAATAAAAATATATATTTTTTAATTTCTATTAGATTTGGAATGTCCTATATACAGTATTTCCATATAAATTTGCAATGCACTATAGCTGTATTACCAACTTTGCAGTAGTAATTCATTTGTTTTTGTGACAGTTGTGACAGTTCCATATATTATTGAGTATTTTTATTAGTTTTTTGGGTAAAAAATTGTTAATTCATAACAAAATATAGTGTAATTAGTAAGTCTAGACACTATTCTAACGATTTTGATAAATATGTCACTTGGAAATATATTTTTTGATATATAAAAAACAATCTGATTTTTGTTTACATGTACAGCTGATGGCATTACATGGTAACATGTATATACAAACATTGGTGCAAGAAAATATTACTTTTTATTCATTAGATTATAGGTAAATGATCGTAAAATCATTAAAATACATACTTATAAATAACATTCTAAAAATTAAATACAATATATTTCAATATTTTCGTTTTTAATTAATTCCAAATATTTTTATTTTGGCTAAACATACCAAGTACATATTAATATTATTTATTATATTTCACATAACATATAAAACTTGTTTACATGTATTTAAATGGGCAAAAGTATTGATTTTTATCATTTATAAAGATATTCTGGCTGTCCAAACGCCAACTTTTCTCATTTGAACATGTCTATCCAACTTGCTGAGTGCACGCGCACCGAACTAAATCATCGTTGTTTAGTCGTGTTTTAGCCATTTATTTGGCCATTTTCTTTAATTTTCGAAAACAATTCGGACATTTTGTTGTGTAGTGAACATGTGCTAGTGTATAAGTTCGCGAATTTAAACCTCGTGTGGTGGTTAAAACAGTGGCTAATGTGGTGCAAAGTGTAGTGTAGTGGTTCCTGGTTGCAGATTGCTGTTGGCAGATGCTGATGGCTCGATAAAAACCTTCTAAATGGTAGGTTTATTTCAAGCATTTATTAATTATTTTGTTTATTGTTTTTGGGGGTAGATGGCTCAGTGGTACTGAATTGGCCTGTGGATTTGAGAAGTCTGGTTGGACTCCCACAGCAGACAAACAATTTTCACCATATTAAAATTAGCCTTGTGCTTCCCCCACCACTAACATCTTTGGGGGTCGTAATTTAATGGCTGGTAACCGCACATCAAGCGCATAAATTTATCATTTACTGAGATCTGCTACCACACTTAATAATGGGTAAAGGGCGTGATATATATTTGATTTTTTTAAAATTATCCCTATGACTCTTCCTTCACTAAAATTTTTGGAAGCCGTGATTTGACGACTGGTAACCGTACTTCACGCACATAAATATGTAACTTACTGAGATCTGCTACGGAAGAGTACCACCCTCAATAATGGGTAAAGGGCGTGATGATTTTTTTAAAAAATTACTCCTGTGCTCCCTCCACTAATATCTTTGGGAGCCGTGATTTGACGGCTGGTATCCGTACTTCACGCCCATAAATATATAATTTACTGATATCTGCTACGGCAGAGTACCACCCTCAATAATGGGTAAAGGGCGTGATAATGCATATTTTTTAAATTACCCCTGTGGCTCCTCCAAAAATATATCATTTATTAAGATCTGCTACTGCAGAGTGCCACACCCAGTAATGGGTAAAAGGCGTAATGATATATTTATTTTAATTAATTGTTTTCGATGTAATAATGTTTTTAGACTGTGTATAAGTGTACTGATAAATATATGTTTCATTTGTTCCAGGTTCTGGAGAGCCACAGAAGGCAAGGTCAGACTTTACATGTGCCTTTTCTTCCCTATCTATTTGTAATAATGCATGCTGATTTTTGCATTTGATACATGAGTATACTATGTACTCTTTAATTTTTACATTTTTCAAACTTGTTAAATGTGATTCTCAACTTGTATCGATGATACATACGTATTTGTACGTGTTCAATTGTTGTACCAAATTGTTAAATTTAAATTTTACAAATGCAGGTTATAATCACATTTTATTATATGTTTTCTTTATTTTCAAGGCACATGATTATAGTAGTTATAGATAGATCGCGCGTCGAAACTCTAAAATTAAAATCGATTTATTAATATCGGGCGATACTTTGCTGTACAAATAATTAATTTAATTTCAACTTAAATTTTCACTAGTAACTCGTTCGTTTATAATTTGCGAAAGATCATCTGCTACTAGATTATATTTGTTTAAAGAATTTTTAGACAAGTATAGTCAGTATGAAGTAGTATGGTGGTCTCGGTTACTTTTCAACAACAGAAGAGGACTTCAGGGCCTTATGAGGCCTGCTAAGGCTTCTCGAGGCCTATAAGGGCCTACCGAGACCTTTAAGGACCTGTATCATCGAGGGATCTACTTACGAAGAGATAGAAGACTTGTGATTTTTTATAAACGGTACACTCGCGAAATAATATGATTATTTTTGATAGTATATTTTGAGAAACACATTTAAATTACACATACTTTTAATCTTTAAAGTATATTTATTTTTAAAGGAATGATGTAAATATCGCGATTTTTTTCGGGTTCGGGTCGGTTTTCGCGAATTTCAGATCAATTTAGGGTAGCCTGGTTTTTATATGGAGCGTAGAGTATTCTTCTAAAAAATAAAATCATTTTATTTTTACTTTAAATATAAATTATGCAAACTATTAAAATTAATTACTTTCTAGTACTTTCATTAATAAATAATTAAAATTTAAAGTATTTTTTGCAAAAGATATATAAGCTAAATGCATATTTTTTTAAATAGTATTACTGAAAATAATTACTGCAAATTTTTATTTAATTATTTTTTTGGTAGTCATCCTTAGCTTCTACCCTTAAAAATTAAACGGGCAATAGGATGCTGGCACTCACGTGACACGGTGACGTTTTGTGGCGTAAAAACAGCTGTTCGGGCATAGATTACTGCACCACCTACAAAATGAACTATTTTTTTGGGACGAGATTTGAAAAGAACGGTTCTTTTCAAATCTCGTCCAAAATAAATAGTTCATTTTGTAGGTGGCGCAGTGATCTATGCCCGAATAGCTGTTTTTACGTCACAGTGTCACGTGAGTGCCCGCATCCTATTGTGGCTCCGTAGTTACGATAATCGCTTCAAAATCGAGAGTTCATGAGTTCAAACCTTGTGAACTTTAAACTGTAAATCAAAACTACAATGTACAATAGGCATAATCAAGATTATACAACTTGGAAAATTTAAACATTGCGTAAATAACTATTATTAATTAATATATTTTTTGCAAAAACTATGTTTTCAATAATATTTTTTCATCAATAATTTTATAATTAATTGAATAAAGTGGTACTTCCTATGACCTTGTTCATCGCCATCGACCCTTATGTTAAGGCTTCGGGGAAGACTTGGCCTCTGGCGTGGTTCACACGTTGAGTAACCTTGTCTGTCACACTGACCCTGAACAGTATCGGCCTCTACGAGAGGTACCCTTACTCGGTTTAACTCCTCCAACTCTTAACTAAACTAAATGTAATCTGGAAGTTACTTGTGTAGAAAACAAACTCCATATGAAAATCAAGCAGCACATACACATATTTTCAGGTGAAGAAACACACATACACACAATATTTTAGTTCGTGTCGTCGCCGCGTTTGTTCGTCGTTGGGGGGCCGCCTAACGTGCGGCCTATACTGCATT
Organism: Pterostichus madidus; assembly: GCA_911728475.2. Classification (NCBI taxonomy): domain Eukaryota; kingdom Metazoa; phylum Arthropoda; class Insecta; order Coleoptera; family Carabidae; genus Pterostichus; species Pterostichus madidus. The sequence goes on along the minus strand of OU452307.1, from coordinate 39,765,512 downwards.
ACATATTTGTATTATTATTTATGTATTTGTTTCGGGGGTGACCTGTCCTAGTAGGCAGAGCCCCCACTGTATAGAGCATTGTTTACACTTAAAGACTTACAGGAATTGTTTGTAATTTTCAGGGCGGTTGAGATAATGCAGGGCCGGCCTTGTATTATCTATTAAATGATTTAGGGACTTTTATGCTGTCAGAAAAGTTACTTTGAATATATAGGGAGTTACTTTTCAGGCGATTGTTGAATGTTTTAAACTTTGTTTAGTTTTCAGTTGTTTTACTGCAGATATTAGACATATGAAGTACTGTCCCACCAGGATGCGATTTTTATTTGTCCACTGATTTTATAATGGTTAGTAAGGGTTAATTCAATAGTCTATTATACAACGACGCTGTAATGGATGCTATTATTATTTGGGAATAATATCCATTATAGCGATACTATAATTTATCTACGACTAATTTATTACATACAAGGGGTGGTAGGTGGCTCAAAAGTATCAAATCGTCCTGTGGATTTGAGAAGCTGGCTTCGATTCCCACAGTCGACAAACAATTTTCACCGCACTGAAATTATTCATGTATTCCTTCTCCACTAACATCTGTAGGGGTAGTGATTTGACGGCTGGTAACTGCACTTCACGCACAAAATATATAATTTATCGATATCTGTTCTGGCATAGTGCAACACCCAGTAATGGGTAAAAGGCACGATGACATTTTTTTTTTGTTACAAAAAAAATTAAATACTGGTTGTGACTTTTTGTCGAAGTAGATTTCAGTAAATGTTATATTTATGCGCGTAAAGTGCGATTATCGGCCGTCAAATCACGGCCCCCAAAGATATTAGTGGAGGGGAAGCAACAGGAGTAATTTTAATGTGGTGAAAATGTTTATTGACTATGAGAATTGAACCAGGGTTCTCAGGTTCCACAAGCCGACTTGATGCCACATAGCCACCTATCCCATATTACTAATATTATTTAATAAAATTCACACATGCAATGCTGGGTTGCATGAAAGTTTTATCGGTTCATTAGTAACTAACGGTTCAATAAATTTCAGAAAATCGCTATTGATGCTGTTGCTAGATAAACAATTCTTTAACTAAAGAGCTCTTTATTTTTTTCTTGCAACCCAGCATTAATATACGAATATATATGATACATTAGTTGTACATAAAATTATTTAAATTTAAATTATTTTAAGAAATGCGGTCAGTTTTTTTTTTACAATATTACATTATATTATGCGGTGGCTAGCTCAGTAGTATGAATTCGGCCTGTGGATCCTGAGAACCCTGGTTCGATTCCCACAGACGACAAACAATTTTCATAATTTCAAAAACTATCCCTGTGGCTCCTCCACCACTAACATCTTTGGAGGCCGTGATTTGCCGGCAGGTAACCGCACTTCACGCGCAAAATATATCACTTACCGAGATCTGCTTCGGCAGAGTGCCACACCCAGTAATGGGTACAAGGCGTGATGATTTTTTTTTACATTATCTTACATGCTGCCATTACATACAACTGTATAATACATGCGGTAAATAGCTTAATAGCTTAGCGCTTAAAGCAATGGAGTAGTACAAAATTGTATCCAAAATAATGTTCAAATTTCGGAGACTTAAACTTACATAAAAAACACGATTGTATTTAAAATTTTTGGAATTCCATTATAAGCTATTGTAATTGAAATTAATTTCTTGTACAGAGTCCCAAAAAAAAAATAATTCTCCCTTTAAACGGGGGTAAAACACCAAAAACAAAACACAGATCTCTCTCGCTATTCCCGTCACGAACTCATAACATTACGGTTCGGTTTCAAATCGATTTATTCGTGTAACATTTGCTCTGCATCTGTTGTACCCCCACCACCGTCGCCCTCACTTGTTTCATTGTTGACAAGCACTGTTCTCTACTGTTTCGAATCTAGGTTGCTATGATTAAAAATGTTCGTATATATTGTTACCGATCGCACTTGCACACTCGGTATTGACAATTGCTACTGTGTTTACATGGCGTGCTGTTTCAATGCGCTCTACTGTTTATTATGTTTACAGATGGTTGCTGTGGAACAATTTGTTTGAGTTTGGGATTTCGGCGGACGTAGGAGTGGTTTTTATTTGTTTGAACTGTTCAATCATAAACAGGAATAATACTTAAATTTATTTGTTTATTCTTCTTCGATGTATAAATGAATTGATTGAGGTACCATTATTCAAAAGGTCTTAATATCTTATATTCGCTAGGTGCAGAGTCATGGTGGGGACGACCGAATCGACCGCAGCGATCGCGGTGGACAAAATAAGCATAAAATCATTCTCACGTTGTTGTGACAGCGACTGTCGAACATAGGACTTTAACATGTAAAATCATAATTTCGTAATTTTCTGCTTCACTAAATATTTTAAGCAAAAAGGCTTCAAATAAAAGTTTTAGAGCATAAAATTCTTCATCTAAACAATTAAACCAAATTAATTTTACATGCTGTATAACGGCACAAAATAAGCGTTAAATCATTCTCACGTGAATAAAGCAGTGCAAAGTTATAAAAAAATGGTGCATAATAGTTGTTGCGTAGTTAATTGTAAAAATACAGGCAGAAATAGTAACTGCAAATTTTACACATTTCCAACTGCTAGTTGGAAATTAGAAAAAAGAAGAAAATGGATAATTGCTGTTAGGAGAAAAAAGTAAGTAATGTATAACCTAACTTAGCAACGTCATTACTAAGAATAATGTACTTTGCTGTGTGGTAAAAAATAATTATATAAGTGTAATTTTTAATAAAATAACATTTTTATAGTTTTGATGGATCGCCGTGGTCTCCAAAACCAACTGATACAATTTGTAGCAATCATTTTATTGGAGGCAGAAAATCAGAAGAGGAGTCAAGTCCAAGCTTCATCCCGACAATATTTCCCTCAGTTTACAAAATACACAAAATAAATGAAAGTACAGCTCTAAGCAGGTATTTAGTTTTAACTAATTAATAGCTTTTAAAATTGTAATAATAAATAGCGATGGCTTAGTAAATAAGATTTGTAAAACTATGTTTACAGGCACACACGTTTCTTAAACCGGAGAATAGCCCAAAAAAAAATAAACTCGACAAAGAGTAACAGCACTACAGTGACCTCAGAAAATAACGACATTACAATGGATTATACTATTGAACCTGTTACCTTTGGAAACGAAAAAGTTGATAAAGATTGTCAAGTTGATTTTCTTTCCAACTCAAATGAAACTGGAAATACATTTATTTGTAACAGATACATGTATGTTAATGCCGAAAAATGTGATGCAGAGATTCAAACAGAAATAGAAAGTATTGCGAAAAATAAATGCATAATTAACCCAAAAAAATGCAGTGACAAAGAATGTAATACTCCGATTAAAATGTTTGGTAACCAATCAACAGAGACAATTGAAAAAACTTTTCTTGGTTTTGAATCAATTGAAAAAGATGAGCAACTAATCGACTTAGCTGGTGTAACTTTTAGTAATTTTCAATTTTTGCTGAAAAGGACAAATAACTCACAAAAATGTACTGTTGCTAAAGAGGACAGACTTTTGATTTTCTTAATGAAAATAAAAACTGGACTAACATTTTCAGCTTTAGGTGTTTTATTTAGTGTCCACAGAACAACGATTTCAAGAATTTTTCATACTACATTACAGACGTTAACTGCAGCAACAGCTAATTTAGTGTTTTGGCCAAGAATAGATATTGTACAAGCAACAATGCCAAAATGTTTTTATCCAAAGTACAGTAATACTCGAGTAATAATTGATTGTACAGAATTTAAAATTGAAGTTCCGTCTACTGTTGATAATCGCGTTTATTGTTATTCCCACTACAAAAAAAAATTTACTGCGAAAGTTCTTATTGGAATTACTCCTGGAGGTTTCATATGTTTAAAATCTAAGGTGGCTGGTGGACGAAAAACAGATTCACAATTAACTATAGAATCTGGATTAATAGATAAATTGGAGGAAGGTGATGTTGTTTTAGCCGATAAAGGATTCCCGGAAATAAAAGCAACAATTGATCAAAGTGGAAAAAAAATTATGATTGTAATGCCACCATTTTTGAAAAAAAAAACAGAATTTTCTACTGAAGAAACTGAAGAAACTTATCACGTAGCCAGAGTAAGGATTCACGTTGAGAGAATTATGCAACGGTTACGACTTCATTCAATTTTGGATAAAATTCCCGAGAATTTGTTTCATTGCATCGATGACATTTTACACATTTGTTGTGTGTTGGTCAATCTACAGCCTCCTATAATTTCAAATAAAGAAAATACAGACAAATGAACTTTCAAATTAATTTACAATTTTGTATATAATTTATTGTAAAATAAAACTTTGTAATTCCATATTTATATATACATATATTTTTAATAAATGAAGTTTAATATCAATATCTTCTCTTCTTACTTAAAGATTTTTAATACTGTAACAAAGTCTATAATTTTATTTCTCAAACATCTTATATTAATAATTATAAATATAAAAAACATGCAGTATAAAATATGAAACATTTAAATAAACTATTAAAATACTTTTTGTACCACATTCAGTAGAAAAACAAAGAAACGAAATTACTCTTTGGAGTTCTTATGCTAAAATAATTCTTTTATCTATCTTATTAACTAGTTGTTTTATTAATTATATTAACTCCAGTAAAGCTTCGTTTACGCAACAATCCAACGTGATCGTTGGCAGTTTTATTATTTTCTTTAGTAAAGTCTAAATATGAAGCAGGTAGATAATGTGTAAAGTAAAAATTTTCGGCATTTAATATGACTTGTTTCAGAAACACTTCGTCTCGATGAATTGGAACAGTACAGCAGCCATCGTTTACTTGTGAATATATGAATAGGTCGCATGTGAACATTCCTGTTACATACAGTTGTACTTGTATTTGAGTATAATAAGGATAATTTTTTTTGAGCTCGATATCACCGTTTAAAAAACTCAAGTACTTTACATTACTAGATTCTGTTTCACGGTTAATGACTGGTTTGTCTTTACATTTTATGGGACATTTGAATTCCACAATCTTGGTTAGGCACCCATCTTCAATTACCACACCATCGATACTACCACAAAGCCAAGGTTGTTTTCTACTAACAATCACACCGACTTTTTTAACTATGCAGCCGTTTAATTCTTGATATTTTTCTTTGGCACTTGTCTCGTGACTTAAGCCATAGTTGGTTGATTCATTGTCGATATTTGTAGGAAATAAAATATCGTAGACTAACTTATCAATAGATTTTCTAGTTCTTACTTTAATACTGTGAATATTGCTACTTGCCGATAACCTGAAATGCCTTGCCTCATACCATTCTAGACACTGTGATTGATTGATCGTTAGACAGCATAGCTTTAAAATATCTTCATCGCCTATCACAATATTTTGATAATAAAAATTCTTGATGTGTTCTTCCAATTCATACTGGCAACTATGAATTGAAAATTCTCCATTAAAAATGAAAAAATTTTTTAAACATTCCTTACAATCCTCTTGTTCAAAATTTAACTCTACGGCCGTGACCAACGTAGACAATAAATTTTTTATTGTATGAAAATCTCCGCATTTTTCATTTGCAACTAAAACTGCTTTCAACGCAGATTCTTCAACTAACTCCTCCAGATGTATTAATGAATGGTTAGTTTCTTGGCTATCTATCACTTTTTTTGCAGGATACATTTCGGCAAAATATTTTCCTTTTGAGTACTTGTCCTTCACGAATTGACGGACACTGGGTCTTCCCCACTGTTGTTCGTGACTAGTTTTTGTAAAGCTTTCCACGTTATTTACAAAATAAATTAAAGCTGCAACATGCTTACATTTTCCACTCTGGTTATATATACAAGTGCAGTTTACTTTTTCAACTAATCTCTTTTCGTTAATCTGCAAATTTAATTTTACTTTATATTCAAATATACACATAAAATTCGCAATATTATATATATATTTTTTGTTTTTTAACTTACGTATAAGGACGTATCGTAAGGTGCCAACGTTACTGACGTTTGTCTTATAATTTTAGATGTTATTAAATAACTTTTACGGCATTCTCTGAATTCTTTGACATATCTGACATGTCCAGCCGTGACCAATTGTTTGCCTTTGTGCATAGTTTGAGGTTGAAATAATATATCGTGATATATTGCCTCAAATCCTGTCTGAATAATGATGTTCATCTTTGGCTGAAAATGATTAAAAAACATATTTTAGCTCTTACCTATTATTTTTATTACTTTTGTCGGCTAACCTCATTCCATTCAAAAAATTGTATTTATATTGATTAAAATTTGTTTATACTTACTTTTTCTTAATATTATACCTTATATTTATTATCTCCTTTCAGTTGTTGTATTGCACTTATATTATTTAAAGACTAGAAGTTTTTATTTACTTATTTACAAAAATTTGACATTTCTCCAATGGTTAAAGAGCATGATTTAATGTAGCCGTCAGATGTCGTTGTCGTCGCGCACCCAGCGAATACATTACATCAATCTGTTCCATAATACAGGGCGTTCAAATTAGTTGTATACTCCATTCCCTGTATGAAAACGATGACGTCATATGTGGACGAGTTTATCATAGATACGATGAAATATAGCTATATTTTTTTAATAATATTATTCATACCTATGCGAATGACATAACGTATATCTTAATAAGTTAAGACACACGTTTCATGTTTTTTCACGTTCTATCACATTTATTATTTTAATGAAAACGTATGACAGTTCTTACTAATACGAAAATTTATATTTACTTTGTTCACATTTGTTTATAAAATAAAAATAGAGAGCTATGGTCATGATTTTATTATTTTCTCGCCTGTCATTTCTAAGTTTGTGACATTTTTGATACATAAATACAGACTGAGAAATAAGAAATGGCTAGAAAAATGTTGGGTAATCAAATGCAGAAATGCGTTTGTCATCTTCATGATTATTCTGCGCTGGAGTTAGAGAGAATCGAGTATCTTTAATTAATTTAACTGTAGTACAAGAGGTAATGTGCATTGTATTTTGTATTTTCATATATTATTACATATAAAAAATGTATATTCCTTTGAGTTTTCTTTTACAAAATTACACATTTCAATAAGGTAGGTAATATTTTTCGTGAGTTAAGATAAATTTATATTTGGTTACTTTTATAAACTAATTAAAGTTTACAAAGTAATAAATATTTTAATCTGACATTTAATTTTTAGGTTATGTTTTAAAAAGGTCAATCCAATACCAATGTAAACGTTTTAAGCACAAAATCTTGAATCACATGGATACCGAATGTGACGTAATCGTTTTCATACAGGGAATGGAGTATACCACCATTACTATCTCGAGAACTATAAGAGCTACAAAGTTGGTTCAATTAACAAAGAAATACCATTTTGTAAGTCTATTACAAAACTATTAACAACATTTTTTTTTAATCAGTGGTTCTCAAAATACGGAGTGCAACTTTCTTATTTTAAATGGGAACCTACTTCTTTTATTTACTTATTCGATTCAGTATTTTTTTTCTGAATTCAACAACTGTAAAGTTCAATACCCTCACATTACAAATTTTTTGTCAAAAATTGATATTTATTTAATTTAAATCCTAAGAGATGGGGTGGCTAGCTGACTGGTATGGATCCTAAAAACCCTGGTTCGATTCCCACAGACGACAAACAATTTTCATAATTTCAAAAAACTACCCCTGTGGCTCCACCACCACTAACATCTTTGAGGGCCGTGATTTGACGACTGGTAACCGCACTTCACGCGCAAAATATATCACTTACCGAGATCTGCTTCGGCAGGGTGCCACACCCAGTAATAGGTAAAAGGCGTGATGATATATTTTTTTTTTTTTTCATTCTTCTCAATCATTTCCACAGCAGTTACTACACTTTACAAACTCGTATATAGGATTTTCCCGTTCAGGATTTGGTTTGAAAGTTTCAATTTCGTGAAACGATAATCATACCCAGTTGGAAGGAACGTTTAATGTTTTATCTGAACAATTCCAAGTTCCAATATGTATGTGAGTAGTATCGCAGATCGTGTAGCTAAACAGTTGAATGTTAGAAGGGAAAATAGCCAATTAGATCGTTCATTCGCAGCGATTTCTTGCGGCTTGGGACCAATATTTGAATTCTTATGTCTTTATCGAGATATCTTCACACGGAATCTTCCTGAATTTCCTTTTGTTTTGTTTTTGGTACAACTTTAGAAATGGGATGAGTTTAACCACTATGGTATAGTTCTACTAGAGTATGAAAGTTGATGTTTAGATTTTTCTATAGCTGCGGTTTCTTTTTATAGGTTTACGATATGGAAAAAATAGTTTTTTGCCGACTGATATTAAAAGAGCTTTTATTTTGACAGCTGACAGTCTGTGAAGTATCATTTGGAATTTAATACCTCTGGGATTAAATGTAATACTTCAGTCCTCGAAAAGGAAGAATAAAGTAGATCATTTTCTCCCGGAAGTGCGAAAAACAATCTATAGACTACTAAGTTTATTCAATTTTTATATTTCAATATTTTCACGATATTAAAGTAGTTTTTTTTTGATAAATTAAATTGCAAAATATTAAAGTTATATATTATTCAATTCTTTTTAATTAATAAGTTTTAAGTCAAGAATATACTCTAGGAAATCGAGGCTCGAAGGTTCGAGATTTCCTAATCATTCGCGACATAAAAAAATCACTTACAGTTCAAGGTTAGTGTGCTATTTTTTTTACAATACTTGCACAAATAGAACGAAAAGAAAAATAGGTTTCAAAATTAACAGCTGTCAAATTGTTGTCAAAATAAAAAGGACCTTGATATGTAATATTTACTTACTGTACACGGTAGACAGTAAGTAAATATTAAAGTCCTGATATAACCATGGAAACCATTGTGCAATTAAAGTTGCACATACTGTGTTTAAATTTTGTCATTAATAGGTAACACAGTACAAATATTGTAAAAAATATTTTTCTATGTTCTAGTGTGAAGTATTTATTACTGAATAAGTTTTATTTGTCCGTCTCTACATTGATAACCAAATCACCCTGTATATATTCACATTTAGCGAAGCTATAGCTAAAATAAAAAAATAAATAAATATATCATCACGCCTTCTACCCATTACTGGATGTGGCACTCTGCCGAAGCAGATCTCGGTAAGTGATATATTTTGCGCGTGAAGTGCGGTTACCAGTTGTCAAATCACGGCCCCCAAATATGTTTGTGGTGGAGGAGCCACAGGGGTAGTTTTTGAAATTATGAAAATTGTTTGTCGCCTGTGGGAATCGAACCAGGGTTCTCAGGATCCACAGCCCGACTTCATAGCTAGCCACCCTTAGCTAAAGTAATTGTAGCTAAGCTATAAAAATAGTTAGCTATTGCCTAACTCTGATAAAAAGCACGAGAAAATTATGATGTCATCATTGCATCCTGGCGAAACTGAACACACGATGTAGGTATATTATTGTTGTTTTCTTACGTCATATTTCATATTCTTGAATATTTTGGCATCGAATATTTTCCGCTGGCAAACTATTTTAGAAACAATAATTGTCATTTAAAATATTGCACCAGTTTCTTATGATTTTATTAAGTTTTATTAGGATGGATGACATCAGTCCATGCTTACAACATTTTCAGTATACTAAAAACGCTTCCACCAAATTTCGTCTCAATTCTACTTTAATGTAAAGTTTCCAGCCGTCAAATAACAGCACCCACATATGTTTTACTTATAACTATAACGAACCGATGTATCTATCGTTATCCAGTACAAAATTCAACATCGTAAATGCCTTGGAATCTAAGATAGAGTTAAAACGATTTCTTGTCGGCACTAACAGAATCTCAAAGTAATCTCGAACAAACTAATATCCATAAACGAATTTCAATTAACAGTCAACAAATTCCCGACGGATTGAGTTAGCTCTAAACGGGCTCTTAGCGGAATAACAGCGAACATTTCAATTTGGATTGCAATGAAGCTTGGTACGAGTGAACACAAATTCACTCACATTCGATAATATAGTAAATTACCTGTGCGATTTGATTCTCTGCCATTGTTCTGCCTCGCAGTCGGTAATGAAGTTATCCCCAAACACTGTGACGTCACCACGCTGTATTCACTCTGTGCTCGTGACTAACTTCACTGCATTGTTACTACACTTCAATTAACAACAGTACTAACGTTCTACTAAGAAAGACATTACTTGCACGAGGCGCTAACGCTACACTTTCCTTTATCGCTTCACTAAATGATTAAGTTAGGTTTTTCTTTTGTTTTATTACATAGTTTCAGTTTGTAAGTGTTTCCAAAATTATTTACTGTTAGTACAAATACTATTTAATTTTTTTTTAGTAACTGTGAGTCAAGAAATAGTTCATTGTTTTGAATTAAAATTTACTAGACAAATTTATCCTCCTGTTAATTCTTTCTGAAACGATATTTTTACATCATCCACATTCATAATTCCTCGCATACAAACATACAGTATTTTTTTTAAATGACATAAATATATCACCACGCTTTTTATCCATTACTGGGTGTGGTACTCTACCGTAGTAGATCTGGATAAGTGATATATTTATGCGCGTGGAGTGAGGTTACTAACTGTCAAATCACGGCCTCCAAAGATGTTAGTGGTGGGGGGCGAGCCACAAGGGTAATTTTAAAATAAATAAATATATCATCACGCATTCTACCCATTACTGGGTGTGGCACTCTGCTGAAGCAGATCTAGGTAAGTGATATATTTTGCGCGTGAAGTGCGGTTACCAGTCGTCAAATCACGGCCCCCAAACATGTTAGTGGTGGAGGAGCCACAGGGATAGCTTTTTCAAATTATGAAAATTTGTCGCCTGTAGGAATCGAACCAGGGACCTCAGGATACACAGGCCGACTTCATACCACTGAGCTAGCCATCCCATATAAGGGTAATTTTAAATTGGTGAAAATGTGGGGATCGAACCAGGGTTCTTAGGATCCACAGACCGACTTGATACCACTAACCATTTCCGAGGGCCGTGATTTATTTATCACTTATTGAGATCTGGTTTAGTAGAGTGCTATACCCAGTAATGGGTAAAAGGCATGATGATATATTTATTCATATTATTTTAAAATTACCCCTGTGGCTTCCCCTCTATTAACATTTTTTGAGGCCGTGCATAAATATATCACTTACTGAGATCTGCTTCGGTACTATGCCACATCCAGTAATGGGTAAAAGGCATGATGATATGTTTATTGATTTTATTTTAAAATTACCCCTGTGGTTCCTCCTTTACTAACATTTTTGGAGGCCGTGATGTGACGACTGGTAACGGTACTTCACGCGTATAAATATATCACTTACCGAGATCTACTTCGTCAGAGTGCCACACCCAGTAATAGATAAAAGGCTTGATGATATATTTATTTATTTATATTATTTTATAAATAAAACCGTATTGGAATACAAATCAATATGAATACTAGATACGCAGTTATAATTATTTGAATAATTGTGCGGATTAAAGGGAAATGGAATGCGAGTTATTTATACAACAAATTGCAATTACGATCGCAGTGAGCTGTGCTCGTACGTAGCAGAGCGAAAGCATATATGTAATTAATTTTGTACGTAATTAAATTTAAGGCCGGTAACTTCGTTAGGAGCTTGTTGACAGAGAAGGAAATTTCCTCTTTCGTCAAGGCGTGTGACACTTTTCCCAAATTTGTTTACATTTCTACTGTCACTGTGAAAATAATACGTAGCGTACAGATAATTTATTTTATGCACAACCGGGCTGAAATTCATGTACTTTAACCCTATAAAGCGAGCTTAAACACTTCTTTTTAGTCCTAGAGCCATACAAAAATAATTCCTATGGATACATAAATAAAATGACAATTTTTGTTTATTGTGTATACTCGATTTTACAAAATGTCATTTTGACATATAACCTATGAATATATATTAATCTTTTGAACATATATTTAAATGTTATTTTGTTGTGCATAAAATATTGTAAATACCACGGGTGAAATTAGCGTTTCTCACCCTGAGCATGTTATTAGTCTTCGGCGCTTTGCGCCTCGTGCTAATAATCATGCCATGGATCAGAAATGCCTGTTTTCACCCTGGGTACATAAATAACTATATTTATTTGCTGCACAACAAGAACTTAATACCAATAGTGGAATCATTCGGACACAATAGGCCACAAAGTAGATAGGTTCAATTGTTAGTTAAAAACAGAAAGTTCATGTTTGTCATTTGCTAAGCGGTAATAAAATTTTTGTTTGTAAATAAACAAAAACGCAACACCTACAATTTACGTATAAACATAGAAACCACAGCACACCTAAAATTAATAACGTCAACAAAACGATAACGAAGATCTACTAACTGAATCCTTTAATTTCGAGGACTAAAATAAATTAAAATGTTGCATGTACCACGGGCATAATCAACATTATGCCCTTAATATATAAATAACTATTAAAAAATTCGTAAAATTAATTGCACTTCACATGAAGGTATACATTTTTAATGCCACTGGTTTGAAATTTATTTCTAATATAATAATAATAATTAAATGATTATTATAAACATTATAAATAGATATTTATCTGAAGTTGTATAATAGATAAATTGACTATTGTTATTTTTTCTCAATCTATATCGTACAAATGTAAGTTCCTGTTAAATGGTCGTGAAAAGTAGTATTTTATTCGTGTGTTATGGCAATTATTCTTAGGGTTATTACAGCACAAACCGCAAATTTCATGGTCGTGAATAATTGCTATCATAATTATTAGTTTTTGAGTTAACGACAGTGTTATATAAATAAATATATCATCACGCCTTCTACCCATTACTGGGTGTGGTACTCTGCCGAAGCAGATCTCGATAAGTGATATATTTTGTGCGTGAAATGCGATTACTAGTCGTCAAATCACGGCCCCCAAAGATGTTAGTGGTGGAGGAGCCACAGGGGTAGCTTTTGAAATTATGAAAATTGTTTGTCACCTGTGGGAATCGAACCAGGATTCTCAGGATCCACAGGCCGACTTCATACAGTGTTATATAAGCTACTACATATAATTGGAATTAAATTCCTATTTTGCAGAGTAGCAAATAAATAAATATACTTTAATAAAAAAAAAACTGTCTGTTGTAAGTATTTTGAAAAATGTAGAGTTAAACTGTGAGCAGGAGAAATTCCACACAAAAAGAAAGTTTAAAAATGAAATTACATCGAGATGACAGTAATGGCCGTTTTGATAATTCACTTTCTTGACAAATTATAGCCGTACAGACTTGAAGACGTTACAATTAATAAGGTAATTTTATTAAAAACTTCTTCACAGTTACAATCAGCTTCTTGAAAACGCTGGCAAAACGTTGATTTTAGTGCACCAAGAATTAACAATTAGCAAAATTACTTCATTACGGAATTATAAATACAGCGAACATAAAAGACACGACAGCCGACGAATTAACTACAACCCTTAAAAAAAAATACATATTTTTAAACTGAGATATTTTGTACAAAAATTAAATTCATTTATATTCATTTTGTTTATATGTTACTCTGTATAACAGGAACTAATCCCAATTATAGTAGATTATAGTGGAATTCGAACCACTTAATATTACCGAGTATGGAGTCGACTTATTGATATGAGTACCCCGATTCGATTCCCACAGCTGACAAACAATTTTCACCACATTAAAATTACCCGCACTTCACGCGCATAAATATATCACTTACCGAGATCTGCCTCGGCAGTGCCACACCCAGTAATGGGTAAAAGGCGTGATGATATATTTATATTTATTTATTTAAAATTACTCCTGGGGCTTTTCCTCCAATAATAACTTTCAGAGCTAGGATTTGACGGCTGGTAACCATACTTCACGTACATAAATATATCATTTACTGGGATCTATTACGATAGAGTGCCACACTCAATAATGGGTAAAAGGCGTGATGATATATTTATTTATTTTTTATTTATATATCCGATACATTCTGTAACTGCCTCATTATCTGTTTATCTTCTGTATCATGTAACACATCTTTAATAATAAGCGACGTAGTTAAATTTTACCAGTTTTGGCAACACTGGTTTTGTCTTATATATTTAACCATTTGATTAATTATTATGGAGTAGCTAGCTCAGTGGTACCAAGTCGGCCTGTGGTTCCTAGGAACCCTGGTTCGATTCCCACAGACGACAAACAATTTTCTCCATTTTAAAAACTACCCTTGTGGCTCCTCCACCACTAACATCTTTAGGGGCCGTGATTTGATGACTGGTAACGGCATTCACGCGCAAAATATATCACTTACCGAGATCTGCTTCGGCAGAGTGCCACATCCAGTAATAGGTAGGAGGCGAGATGATATATTTATTTATTTAATTAATTATTAAAGCGGGTTTGATTCCCATAGCCAACAATTTTCCCCACATGTGGCTCCCCTTGCATTAATCGGATTCCATTACAAGCTGTACGCCCCCTGTACTGTATCTTGACGGCTGGTACCCGCACTTCACGCGCTTAAATATATAACTTACCAAAATCTCCCACGGCATAATGCTATACCCAGTAATGGAAAAAAGGCGTAATATATTTATTTTTATTAAATTATGACATGGGGGTAGCTCAGTGGTATCAAGTCGGCCTGCAGATCCTGAGAACCCTGGTTCGATTCCCACAGGCGACAAACAATTTTCACCATTTTTAAAATTACCCCTGTGGCTCCCCGACCACTAACATCTTTGGGGACCATGATTTGACCGCTGGTAACCGCATTTCACGCGCATAAATATATCACTTATCAAAATCTGCTACGGCAGACTGCTACACCCAGTAATGGATAAATTTATTTTTATTAAATTATGACATGGAGGTAGCTAGTCAGTGGTATGAAGTCGGCCTGTGGATCCTGAGAACCCTAGTTCGATTCCCACAGGCGACAAACAATTTTCACCATTTTAAAACTACCTCTGTGGCTCCCCGACCACTAACATCTTTGAGGACCGTGATTTGACGGCTGGTAACCGTACTTCACGCGCATATATATATATCACTTACCAAGATCTGCTTCGGCAGAGTGCCAAACCCAGTAATGGGTAGAAGGCGTGAAGATTTATTTATTTATTTATTTAAATTATGTCATTTATATCCAAGACAACGAAGTCCTTTCCCTGTCTATCCAATATCAAACTAACAAAACTGCCATTTCTACATAAAGGCTGAATCATCATCCCTAAATGTAGTGAATTCTTTTAAATAAAGTAATATGTTTGGAAAACAAAAATTAGTGGGGTAAATATTGAAATGCCATGTAAAGCAGATTATCGGCTAAAGCGATTATAAAGAGACGCGTGGTTTACAGGGTGCGAACGTGAAAGAAACAGAGGGTAATGAATTTATAAACCACGATATCACGAGGAAGGTTTTCACCGGCACACCTCGCTTCAACCGTGACACGCAACCTTCCATGGAATGTAAACAAATCTGTCAAAAATACACTACAAAGTCGTCTAGAATCTGTCACATTGCTATACATTGTTTTATTTCGACCCCTCCGCCATATTTAAACAAATAAGTATGTATGAACTTTCGAAAGAACTTGACAATGATGTCATTAAAAATGTACTACTTACTGTTCTCTGTCAACCGATTCTAATTTGCATTTTAAATAAATACAGAATGATCAGAAGTCTGTTTCAATTGGCAATAAAAAAACTACTTGAAATTGGTAAGACTGTTTCATGGATTTATTTCCTATTGTTGACAGTGACATCTGAAAATTTAAATTAATACAAATTGTTGTTTTCCTTACACATCGTTTTATTTCTTAACATTACTTACAGAGCAGTAATAATAAAGTATTTATATCACTCAACAAAAATGATATGTCAAATAGTATTTCCGCCTTTACCTGACGTTGTGCCAACTGTGGAATAAAAAGATCCCCAGAATGGTATTACCAACTAAGACACTTACTTTTGATCGCTCTGTTTCAAATAACAATTGTTCTAAATAGTTTCGGTATTTTTCATTTGAGGTATTTTTCTCTAAAATAATTTAGGAACGTTTGACAGTATTTAATATACCGGATGTATTACAAAACGCGGATCATAAGTATTTAATAAAGGAAAAAAGTTGTCGGTACGCATTGCTTCCCAAATTTTTAGAAAGTGGAGAGTAGATTTTTACCAAAACAGTCAAGTAAATTATGGTATCCAATGTTACAACAAAAATAACAGTCTGGTAAAGACTTTACCTGACTGTTTTGTATTTTAAGTGACCTTTTTTTTTGTTATAACCTTGGATAGGTAGTCCTGCTGTCAATACAATTTAAACATTTAGAATTATTTATGATTAATTATAGATTAATTTTTGTTTAATTGTAATTGTAAACAACAAATGCGTTGAATGTTAATTAAATTTGATTTTTTCAAATTTAATTAATTATAGATTAAATTAAACGGTTTCAGAAAAAAATAGTATACATAATAAGTCAGGAATGTGATATTTTACTTGACGAAGCGGTTGTTTGATTTTAATCCGCTGAGTCAAGTAAAACATTTTAATTTAATCAATATTTAGTTATAAATAATTCGAAATGTTTAAACTTTTTTATATGAATTGTATTGACAGCAGACTACGTATCCAAGGTTACAACAAAAATAACAATCAGGTAAAATCTTTACCAGACTGTTTTGTACTTTACCAGACTGTTATTTTTGTTGTAGCCTTGGATACGTACTTTACTTGATTGTTTTTATAAAAACCTACTTTCCATACTAAAATTGGTCAGGAAAATAGGCACTTTCTTGCCGGTTTCAGACAAAATAGTATACATAATATGTTTTTACTTGACTCAGCGGATTAAAATACTCGGCCTGCGACCTCGCATTTCAAACAACCGCTCCGTCAAGTAAAACATCACTTTCCTGACTTATTATGTAATATACTATTATACGTTTGACAGCAAAAACATACTATTAATAAAAGTTTAAATAACTTTAAAATCTTCGGCTAC
The DNA here is from genome assembly GCA_911728475.2 of Pterostichus madidus. Lineage (NCBI taxonomy): Eukaryota > Metazoa > Arthropoda > Insecta > Coleoptera > Carabidae > Pterostichus > Pterostichus madidus. The sequence continues at coordinate 39,748,421 of OU452307.1, read as the reverse complement.
TAAAAAGTACAGGTCCTTAGTATTCATCTACTTTATCTCGTCCTTAATACAGCCCTGTACCCAACCCTACATCCAGAATTAAATTCTAAACGAAGTAAATTCATTCAAAACTCAAACAGAAATATCAAAGATTTAGCTGGAATATTTATTATTTAAAAATGAAACAAACCCTCATAGCGACGAACTAGTATTAAGATTAAACCACTGTTTTATCACAAACTTTCACTAATTCTTCCACCACCACCACAATGATTCACCCCTTTCACAACTCACAACATCGTCAATTTACTAATTCCATTATGAACAACACGAACAATATCTCGCCAACAACATCACACGAGCTTTCGTGCGCTAAACTCAACGGAACAACCACGACTATTGGTGGATGAACAACCTCGTCCCGGGTGGTTCGTTCGATTCGGCGCTGCTGCAGGCAGGGGAGGGGATAACTACCCTTAGTGGGGGGAAGTGCCATCTCTCTTGCACTCTCGTCAGTGATATAGCCCGGTGGTGGTGGTACAGGAGTGCAATAAGGGATGTTTAGTTTAAGGGGTAAATTCGACGAAAAGCAAGGTTAATATTAATATGTTTTGGAATATTTTGGGGATGATTGTTTTATGGATTACTGGAATTGTTCTTCAGGAGGGTTCCTAGAAGGTGTGTCCTGAGGGAACGGGGTTGGAATTAGTAAGGGCTGCTGGTGGATTAATTTGGACAAACTGAATTTAGTATTTGTGGCTTTGTACAACAGGTATTTAGGATTAAATTCACTGTTTCATTCACCCTCATCTCATCTCATCTCACCTCCCACACAAATACGAAGTAACGAAGGCAACTAACTCAAATTCATCAGTCAGTTGCCTTAGTTACTTCGCTTTTAGCAGTATTCCATTTGCCACTTGGTTCGCTTAAATCAGTTCAGATAAACTCTGTTGGGGTGAATTACTTTAAAGTAAATTAAATAAATATAATATATCATCACGCCTTCTACTCATTACTGGGTGTGGCACTCTGTCGAAACAGATCTCGGTAAGTGATATATTTTTGCGCGTGAAGTGCGGTTACCAGTCGTCAAATCTCGGCCCCCAAAGATGTTAGTGGTGGAGGAGCCACAGGGGTAGTTTTTGAAATTATGAAAATTGTTTGTTGCCTGTGGGAATCGAACCAGGGTTCTCAGGATCTACAGGCCGACTTCATACCACTGAGCTAGCCACCCCATTTTAAAGTAAATTAAAATATGTAATTCTAGTACTGGCAATAAATAAATAAATAAATATATCATCACGCCTTCTTCCCATTACTGGGTGTGGCATTCTGCCGAAGCAGATCTCGGTAAGTGATATATTTTGCGCGTGAAGTGCGGTTACCAGTTGTCAAATCACGACCTCCAAAGATGTTAGTGGTGGAGGAGCCACAGGGGTAGCTATTGAAATTATGAAAATTATTTGTTGCCTGTGGGAATCGAACAAGGGTTCTCAGGATCCACAGGCCGACTTCATACCACTGAGCTAGCCACCCCATAAATAAATAAAGTCAGGGAAGTAATCCAGCGAAATTAATAAGTGATCTGTATCAGTAAGTGTAAGTTAGATTTGATTAAAATGGCAAATAGAATACGCCTTTTGAGTGTGAGATGAGAATGAGGTTAGAATGTCATGACTATGAATTTAAGATAAGATTAATGAAATAAACTACTTTTTTGCGCTATTTCTGCCTCGTAGATTACGAAAAAAATATTTAAAATAGCGTCCGAGGATTAGTTTATTAAATATCGAAAATATAAAACATTGATGTTTGAAACATGGCAAATACAGCCCAACAGAAAGTATTGTTACTAAAAAACTAAACGAGATAATAATTCGCGGTTTACACCATTCGACTTACCGTATTTTTTTGTATATAGTATATAATTTTTATAGATTTAAGAGAATGAATAAATTTTTTAGCGAATATTTTCTGAAGAGCGGCACAATTGGATAAAATTAATATTTAACTGGTTTTAACTATATCTTAAAATCTAAGACAGATAATTAAATTCTGTTTGAAAATTTGAATTCCTCATACTTTTTTGGATATATAACCACAAATTGAGCTATTTTAAATTAGGCATATTTATTTGAGAAATGGTTGTCTAAAAACTGGACAGAAATTTTGGAGGAAAAAATTATTTTTTCTTTAAAATTTTAGATAATATGGATATAGTATCTCTTCGATGCGAGGATTTCAAATTTTCAAACCGCACTTCGATAGCTCTTTTCGTTTTCGAGATATAGCGATTTAAATGTAGGTCGAAAAATGGCCTATTTTGCCCAACAACTTCAAAAATATAAAAGTTATGCAATTTACGATTACACCATTCGATTCTACGCAAAAAGTTACATAAGTATGCAAATTTTCATAATTTTTGCTCTACGGATACAAGTTTTAGAACAAAAAAACTGAAAATGGCCTAAAATTGAAAAAACACCAAGGGGTACCCCTTAAAAAATTTCAAGAAAAATAATTGTTGAATATAGTACTTTTTTCTTTTTATCCCCCCTATTTCAGACCCGTAGATCACGTAAAAATTATGAAAAGTGGCGTCCGAAGCTTAGTTCCTGAAATATTGAAGATTTAAAATATCAGCTTTTGTGCCGCCCAATATGCTTGCCACTATAACTTCAAAACTATTAGAGATATTACAAATCTGATTTCACCACTGAATTTGTCGTCCTTTACTTAATATATATGCTAATTTTCTCTAACTTTGGTTCCGGATTAAAAAAATTGTTACAGATTTTCCAAAATAATCTACATTACGAAAATTGATTATTTTTAGAAGCCCATAACTCTAAAACTAAAAGTGATAATTAAAATCTGTTTACACCACTGAATTCGGCGTAGTTTAATTAGTAAATATGCATAGTTTCATTTTCTCAACCTAAAAAATAAAAGCTTCAGGATCACATACTTAAAAAGACGCAAAAATAGTGAAAATTCCAGTTTGCATCATATTTGCACCACTTTAACAGAAATTTTCAAGAAAAATATATATTTTTTTCACCTAATCCCCTTATTTTTTACCCATAGATTATCAAAAAAATATTTAAAACGGCGTCAGAGTCTTAGTTTTTTAAATATCGAAGATATAAAGATTCAGATTTTGTGTCGTCCTAATTACATGCCACTGTAACTTGAAAACTAATAGATATTTATAATCTGATTTTAACAGCGAATTTATCGTCTTTAAACAAAAATTTTATAACTGTATAACCGAAAAATTTTAAATCACTAAAATTGCCTATTTTGATGACGCTATAACTTTAAAACTAAAAGAGATAAATAAAATCAGATTGGACGACTGTATTCAGTACACTTTAAATAATGAATATGTATAATTTCATTGACAAGACATGAAAAATAAAAAAAGCACTAACAAATGTTGGAAAATATATCATTTACCAAGATCTGTTACGGCAGAGTACCACGCCCAGTAATGTATAAAAGGCGTGATGATATATTTATTTATTTACTTTATATCTTGTACAATTTACAAGTAACAAAATTTCCGCCTCATAGTACCCTTCCCCGAGTCCACCCCTGTGTGATTGTGACTAGTACTACCCTGCACCCTGGTTATCACCTCCAGACAAAGTGAAAGTATATAAAAGTGTCTTGGTGTTCAGATTCATAATTCATACAACGAACAGCGTAACGATTGTCGCATCATAGAGGGATGGGGTTGACACCACCACACACAATTTGTTTTTTTGTCTTCTGGGGGACCTCGCCACAAGAAGAAAGATTTTATAAGGCTGGAAGAAAGAAGAAACGAAGGGAGAAAGTAGAAATGCGAAAGAATAGAATCGTAGAGAGATTTTTCTAATTCTTTAGGGTAGAATTTACTATTATCGTATTATCCTTGTTAAATGATTTGATAATTACATAGTTTTCTTATAATTGAGGGTTATTTTTTATGACACAAATTTTTATTTATGAGGGCGAGGTTGATAGGTAACAACTGCATAGTAATAAAATAAATAACCGCACTTCACGCGCAAAATATATCACTTACCGAGATCTGCTTCGGCAGAGTGCCACACCCAGTAATGGGTAAAAGGCGTGATGATATATTTATTTATTTATTTTTATAATGAAATAAATAAATATATCATCTCGCCTTCTACCCATTACTGCGTGTGGCACTCTGCCGAAGCAGATCTCGGTAAGTGATATATTTTTGCGCGTAAAGTGCGATTACCAACCAAAAAATTACAGCCATCAAGATTGTTAGGGGAAGAGGAGCTACAGGGGTAGTTTTAATTTGGTGAAAATTGTTTGTCGGCTGTGGGAATCGAATCGAAGTTCTCAATTAATTTAAAATAGTATCGAAAATGGGTATATAAATAAATAAATTCCCACAGTCGATTAACAACTTTCACCACATTAAAATTACCCTTGTGATTCCCCCTCTACTAACATCTTCAGGGGCTCTGATTTGATGAATTGGAACTGTACTTCACGCGCGTAAATATATACCGAGATCTGCTGCGGCAGTGTACCACACCCAATAATGGGTAAAAAACTTGATGATATATTTATTTTGCTTTGACGTAACTTTCCCAAGTTCTTCTGAAGGGTAGTACATGACAACACTGTAATTATTTAGTACGGCACCACTGCAAACAAACCATCCCTTTTCAATCATTCATCCACCACCAAAAATATCCGCATTTATCCTTGGTCCTTTTCCCTCGAGTTTCTTCCACGGCTACATGGCAACAGTGGTGTCTGCGCGACGTGCGACGTGGCAACCCTGTCGCTGGCGTGCCCGGCGCACTCAACCTCACAATCGATCATTACTCAGGGGCAGTGGCGGGGGTGTGGGGTGTACGGGGGGCGGTACTGTTTTGTTTTGCTTACAGTCGACTGTCGTCCACCCCCGTGTCTTGTCTCATGCCGGAGGAACAGTTGAGGATGGGATTAAGTCTGAGATGATAATTGAATAACGCGGGAACACCCTTATAGATGATGCTGGGTTCATTCTTCATTTTAAGGGTTGCAATATATTTTTCGTCTATCGCCATATCGTGATTACAAAGTGTCTTTTGTGCAACTGTTGTTGGAAATATTTATTTATTTATGGGGTAGGTGGCTCAGTGGTATCAAGTCTGCCTGTGGCTTTTGAGAACCCTGGTTCGATCCACAGGCAGACTTCATACCACTGAGCTAGCCACCCCATTAATAATTTTAAAATAAATAAATATATCATCACGCCTTTTACCCATTACTGGGTGTGGCACTTTGCTGAAGCAGATTTCGGTAAGTGATATATTTTGCGCGTGAAGTGCGGTTACCAGTCGTCAAATCACGGCCTCCAAAGATATTAGTGGTGGAGGAGCCACAGGAGTAGTTTTTGAAATTATGAAAATTGTTTGTCGCCTGTGGGAATCGAACCAGGGTTCTTAGGATCCACAGGCCGACTTCATACCACTGAGCTAGCCACCCCATATTATTATTATTGAGATATTTAAGTAAAATCGTAGGTAGGGTTAATTCTCCCCTGTTCGAGTGAAATATCTTGTTGATCAAGAATAAAAAAGCGAATGAATAAATTGTAATCCAATAACCAACAAATTCAACAAATCGTGGTCGTTACGTATGTGATTTTGGTGGAACTATTTCCTTCCCTACCCAAGTTTTCGTTTCACCTTTGTTTATTTTCTCGTTTCTTTCGTTCCATTGTTTGTTTGCACATTGGATTGTTTGTCCTCCGTGCTGCCGTAACCAGGCAACAGACCCACAAAAACATCGCACAATCGCAACTGCATTTCAGCGATATTTACATGCTAACTGTGTCGGTATTTGCATCGCTGGACTTCTGCATTACCGACAGTAGGTACTGTTTGTTTTCCGAGAAAATTTAATCGGTGAGGTCGATAGCCTTGTGCGATATATGATAGCTAGATGGCCTTACAGATCCGGGTTTCAATGAAGAATACTTTTGCTGTAACGCTGTTCCCATATTAATGCTGTTTTCTGGGATATCCTGTAGAATATACATATACAGAATTTAATTTATTTGAATTAGTTTTCTTTTCAGAACAATTTGAGAAACAATAGCAAATAAAAAAACTTTCAAAAAAAGTATATGATTCGCTTTGTTTGTAACATCCTGTATTACATATTTACCTTAATTTGACAGTACAAACTGTAATCACATGTCTACCGAAAAATAGTAATGATAGGAACATTAGGGAAGCAATGATATAAAAAATACTTTTCCCATGTTAGTGCTATTTTTTGGGACATTCTGTAGAATATACAGATGCAGATTTTAATTCATTTGAATCATTTTTCTTTTAGAACAATTTGAGAAACAATGGCAGAAAAAAAAACTTCCCAAAAAGTATATGGTCCGCATTGTCTGTAACACTCTGCATTACATATTTACTTTATTTTGAAAGTACGAACTGTTCTCAGATAATAATGTCTGCCTAAACATAGTAGTGGTAGGAAAATTAGGAAAGCAAATATATAAAATAATACTTTTCCCATGTTAGTGCCGTTTTTTGCGACATCCTGTAGAATATACAGATGCAGAATTTAATTCATTTGAAGAACTTTTCTTTTAGAACAGTTTGGGAAACAATGCCAACAAAAAAAAATCTTTCAAAAAAAAGTATATAGCCCGCTATATCTGTAACATTCTGTACTGTATTACATATTTACTTTAATTTGAAAGTACGAACTATACTCAGATAATAATGTCTACCTAAAAATAGCAGTAGTAGAAAAATCAGGGTAGCAATCATATAATATATATATTAGTGCTGTTTTATTAGGACATCCTGTAGAATATACAGATGCAGATTTTAATTCATTTGAAGCATTTTACTTTAGAACAATTTGGGAAACTATGGTAGAATGTGACACCCTGTATTATATATTTACCTTAATTTGACAGTACGTACTGTAATCAGATACCTAAAAATAGTAATGGTAGGCAGTAGAAAATAATTAAGAATATATAAACAAAATTTTATTTGTAGTATAACTACAGAAGATTCAAAAGAATTTGACAATATGCATATATTTCCTATCATTGTCAAACATTCTTAAATTATTTTAGATCAAATCACAAAAACATATTAGAAATATTTTTCTTATAACACTTTAGACTACATAAAGGTACACCAGTTTTCGAACAAGAATATTTTTTAAAATTCCCACATTTCAGGGCACACAGCGCCCTTTTAGAGGGTTCCTGCACCACCCTCGCCTCTATAGGACAGGGGGTATCAGGATGAAAACTCATAGTCGTCCCCTCCGGTGTCCTTTTTAAACAAATCAAATGAGTAACATTTCTATTTGGCCTAAAATTATTATTCTTTTGCGATTTTGTTTCTTGTTTTTTAAGAATACGTTCCATAGTTTTCTTTTTATCTTTCTCCCTTTTTTCATCGGCTTGTTGTTTGCGTTTTTGTGATTTTAGAGCAGCTTTTTGGATCGCTTCTGCTGTCATTATTTTCTCTTTGTATCCTGAGGGTAATGCCAGGAGGGTCTCATTGGCAGGATTAGGATCCTTGTCTGATCCTCGTTCATACATTGCTCTTTGTCGAGCTGTCATGAGTTTAGGGTCTTTTGGTTTTATTTTCTTTAATTCGTCGTCCATTTCTTCTAGTTTTCCTGACTCTAAGGCATCAAGCCAACGTTCTTCATCACTGGACACGCCGCCATCTTTGGATTTCTTTTTCTTGGAGCTGCTGCTTTTGGTTGGAAGCTGTGGAGGGGGTTGTTTTTGACCGGATGTAGACGCCATTTTAAGGTTAGATTTGACAAGACTGCTAGTGTTTTGGACTATTGGTACGCCTGGTTTTGGTGGGTTACGCGACCTGCACAAACATAAATCTAATTTATTTTTTTGTAAATTGAATTGTTTTATTTTTTTTCGTCGTGTCCAAGATACTAACAGTCTTGTAAATAACATAAATGAATTAATTAGTAAATATAAATAAAATATAAATATATCATCACGCCTTCTACCCATTACTGGGTGTGGCACTCTGCCGAAACAGATCTCGGTAAGTGATATATTTTGCGCGTAAAGTGCTGTTACCAGCCATCAAATCACGGCCCCCAAAGATGTTAGTGGTGGAAGAGCCACAGGGGTAACTTTTTGAAATTATGAAAATTGTTTGTCGCCTGTGGAAATCGAACCAGGGTTCTCAGGATCCACAGGCCGACTTCATACCACTGAGCTAGCCACCCCATAAATTAGTAAATAATCTAGTTTATTTATTTATTATTCTGCACAACAGGAACTTAATTCTAATTACAGTGGTTAATAGTGGAATCTGAATTATGTAGCATAATCGTAGAAAAGAGTTTTTGAGCAGAATGGTTAAAAATTGTGATCGACTGATTATCAATTTTTTCCTGAAACTGGTACGAAAATGTCTGTTCTTTTGATCCATTTTAGTACAGAAAGTAGGTCATTATCAAAATAGTCAGGTAATAGTATATTACTTAATAAATCAGGAAAGTGATATTTTACTTGACGAAGCGGTTGTTTGAAATACGAGGCCGCAGACTGAGTATTTTAATTCGCTGAGACAAGTAAAAACATTTTCCTGACGAAACATGTATACTATTTTTCCTGAAACCGTTTAATTTAATCAATAATTTATCATAAATTATTCAAAATGTTTAATTTTTTTGATATTAATTGTATTGACAGCCGACTAGGTATCTAAGGCTACAAATTGTTTTTTAAAAAAGAGTCAGGTAAAATACAAAACAGTCAGATAAAATCTTTACTAAACTGTTTCATAATTTACTAGACTATCATTTTTGTTGTAGACTTGGATACTTTACTTAACTGTTTTGGTAAAAATCTACTTTCTATATTAAAATTGGTCAGGCAAGTACGCACTTTCCTGCCGGTTTCAGAAAATAGTATATTACATAATAAGTCAGGGAAGTGATGTTTTAAGATGTTATAAAGAAAATCATATTGACATCAGACTACATATCCAAGGTTATAACAACATAAACAGTCAGGTAAAGTACAAAACATTCAGGTAAAGTCTTTACCAGATTGTTTTGTACTTTACTAGACTGTTATTTTTGTTGTAGTCTTGGATACGTACTTTACGTGACTATTTTGGTAATAATCTACTTTCAATACTAAAATTGGTCAGGAAAGTACGCACTTTTTTGCCGAGTTCAGAAAATAGTATATTACATAATAAGTCAATGATGTTTTACTTGACGAAGCAGTTCTTGGAAATACGAGACCGCAGACCGAGTTTTTTAATCCGCTGGGTCAAGTAAAAACACTTTCCTGACGTATTTATTATGTATACTATTTTTTCTGAAACCGTTTAATTTAATCAATAATTAATCATAAATAATTGAAAATGTTTAATTTTTTTGATAAGAATCATATTGACAGCAGGGTAATATTCCAGCGTGTGAAGAAAAAATAGCACATTTTATGAAGAACGAAAGTAACTTTTTGCGCCTAAAGTATTACTTTAGTTCTTTATAAAATAATATACAATTTTTTCTGTATTAAGTACAAGCGCGAAATTTTTTTTTGCAGATCTGAATGAAATTTGGCGCACGTAAACATTGGATAGTCATACGCATCCTGTTAAAATATGAAACACATTCATCGTCTGTGAACAAATATATTCGCTTGTAAAGTTGAGTTCTTATACACGGGGCTTATGGCGATCATCACTTAGAATCGCACATATTTGGTTTGTGTACCTCTAAAATTTTGCAGTTTCATTTGAAAAACTAGTATGATGTTCTAGAACTATCCATGTATATTGTATCAGAAGGAGAAAGTTTTTTATCGTTTAGTAATGGATATATAGCCATGCAAAGCCTTGTTTTTAACGAAAAATTAAGAATCCCAATTTATAATGGCAACACCACACGGTGGTATGGTATTTGAAAATTCACTAGACCAACAACCTGTTAACAATTCATGGTATTCAAATTATAAGACGTATAAAACATTTATTTTATTCAATTTTAATATTTTTTTGAGCTTTAGTTGCGCCACTCGACAACCGATGCCGCCACCGTCACACTAGTACTACCTTAATCTATAAACGCTTTAGAAATTTAATTTGATTATAAGGTGTCTTTCTTAGCATCCCCTAAAATTTTAGGACCTATACCGGTCCTGTTACCACCCTTAGGATTTGATAAAAAGACAGAATGATATATTTGAACCCGGAACAAAGGTCACTCTTTCTATAAAACTTTAAATCCATAACAATTCGAACAGAAAGAACCGACGAAAGACATCAACAGATAAAACAATTTAAATCACTGCCACTTCGTCCTTTAGGGACCTAACCAGAGTATCCACCATCCAAGTAATTTAAAATTACATATCCCCACATAGCCCTATTCCATCAATAACAAAGTATAACAAAAAATGCACAACATAAAAAACACATCGATTTTTTCCCAACGAACGAATTCTCCCATTCTTTCCTATTCAGCGGTGCCAACACAAAAGAAATAAAAGAAGAAGGTTCCATTTTCCACAAATCGAATCGTATATCCAGGAGTAAATATCTCAATTTCCTAGGGACGAAATAGATCACTTGTGTAAAGGTAGGAGAGGTGAGGGAGAACGCGAGAGCACGATGAGAACGTGTAAGAGTGAAATGGATGAGCGAAGAATGTCGTGAGGACAGCGCAGAATTGGACGCAATACGGTTCTGTGTTACTGATTACTGCAGTGGATCAAGGTGAAAGAAAGCGCAGGGATGGATTAAAAATATTATCAAACTTTCCCATTGCCAAAATTTTATAAATTAATAGAATATTAAGATACATGGTGAATAATTATTAATTTGGTTTAAATTAATGGAGTAGATGGCACAGTGGTTAACGTGTCGGCCTGTGGATCCTGAGAACCCTGGTTCGATTCCCACTGGCGACAAACATTTTCACCACATTAATACTACTCCTGTGGCTCCTCCACCACTAACATCTTTGGGGGCCGTGATTTGTCGGCTGGTAACCGCACTTCACGCGCAAAAATATATCACTTACCGAGATCTGCTTCGACTGAGTGCCACACCCAGTAATGGGTAGAAGGCGTAATGATATATTTATTTTATTTATTACAATTTAAATTTATTTATGCACAACCGGGCCGAAAAGCATGTGTTTTAGACCTAAGAAGCGGGCTTAAACACTTCTTTTTAGTCCTAGAGCCATACAAAAATAATTCCTATGGATACATAAATAAAATGACAATTTTTGTTTATTGTGAATATTTGATTCTGCAAAATGTAATTTTGACATATAACCTATGTACATATTTTAATCTTTTGAACATATAATTAAATGTTATTTTAAATAAATAAATATATCATCACGCCTTCTACCCATTACTGGGCGTGGCACTCTGTCAAAGCAGATCTCGGTAAGTGATATATTTTGCGCGTGAAGTGCGGTTACCAGTTGTCAAATCACGGCCCCCAAATATGTTAGTGGTGGAGGAGCCACAGGGGTAGTTTTTGAAATTATGAAAATTGTTTGTCGCCTGTGGGAATCGAACCAGGGTTCTCAGGATCCACAGGCCGACTTCATACCACTGAGCTAGCCACCCTATAAAATGTTATTTTGTTGTGCATAAAATATTGTATGTACCACGAGTGAAATTAGCGCTTTGCGCCTCGTGCTAATAATCATGCCACGGGTCAAAAACGCCTGTTTTCAACCTTAGTACATAAATAACTATTATGTGACGATCGTTTCATTCTTTCGAAAATCTTCAGACAGAGATAGTTGTTCAAAAGGATGAAATGATCGTCGAATAAATAAATTCAAATTGTGAAACAACCAAGTGTTTAAATATTATTAATTATTTTATAAATTATTTTAAAAAAAAATACTTCAAATAAAAATTATCAAGAACTAAATTTTGTACCACTTTTATTTGAAACATTTTTGTCTAAAATAATTTAGGAACGGTTGACAGCGATATATAATCACGCTTTCTGCCCACTACTGAGTATCATACTCTGCCGCAATAGATCTTGGTACGTGGTATATTTATATGCCTGAAGTGCGGTTACCAGCCGTAAAATCACGGTCTCCAAAGCTGTTAGTGGTGGAGGAACCACCTAGCCCATTGAATAATCATACATGTCAAATCTGTTGTTTTTCCATAGCATTACTTTTACAGCCTAAGCTGTAAAAGTAGTACTTTACAGCCTGTCAATTGGCAAAAAAACGATTCACAATATTAAGAGTGTTTTATCTAAGTAAACATTTTTAGTGCCACTAATTTCGATATTTATATTTAATATATTAATAATTTCATTTTAATTTTAAACACCACAATAGTCAATTAATGCATTATACAACATCAGACAAATGACTGTTTATAGTGTCGGTCAGTACAACTGAAAACGTACACTTCTTAATTTTAGGAATTTCTATGGTCAGTACGTCATCTAATATAAACTCTTAAATTATTTCATACCCTGTATGGTTGATCCTTACGCCAAACAACAAAAAAGTTATTAAAGAAAATAAGTTTCAATGTTCAATATTCCGTAAAACTAATAAAAATCATAACCTAAAAGATATGAAAACTTTTATACTGTCTCATTACTCGAAAGAAAAGAAAATCTGAATTTTGTTGAAGGTCAAAACAAAGATTCACTTGAGTTATATGGAGCGGCCAATCTGGAGAAAGGTGTCACTGTATTTCTGCACCATAAAATTTTCCCCATAAAATGAAACGAGGGTCGTATAACTTGGCCGATTTGTGCTTTATGCACCACTCACAATAAACACTTGACGTTCCCCCACCCTTGTCAATAAACCCAGGATGCCCATAAAAACTAACAACATATCTTAGTGAACTATGATGCCAAAGGTATGGAAAAGGAAACAGAAAATGTCCCCAAATGGGCGGACATAATTAGGATAGGATTAACCTGGGATTACTTTAGGTATAGTTATACTAGTGTATGAAAGTTGACGTTTAAATTGGGGTGGTTACTTTTCATAAGAACCAAGGATCTGTTTTCCCAGTAAAATGTTGCATTTGAAAATTCTAGAAAAATATTAGCATGTCTGGTTTAAAATAGATGGGTCACAGAAGTAACAGTTATAATCTCCGAATAACAACACAGGGATGTATTTAAAATTTTCATACAGTTAAGTACTTAATAATACGAGGTGTGGCTATTAAATAACGAGACTGACGCTGCTACAGGCGAAGTACGCATGCGCCAAACATCAGCGACCGTCAGCTTTTTATGCCAATGGCACACTGGTCGAGGAGCATGAATGAGCGTCGAGGAACTCATCGATGAAACAACAGAACGCACCCATCATTGATGAAAAATAGAGGCGCCTCTATTTCCATCGAGGAGTTCCTCGATGAAACGATTGTGTCTCATTTCACACGTATTATTGTGTCTCATTTGATGTTAGCGTGGGCTATCATTTTGGTTTTGCTTTGTGCTATTTTTTCGTGTTTGTTTATTTTATCAGTCAGGGTGAGTTCTGTTGTTTCATCGATGAGTTCCTTGACGCACATTCATGCTCCTCGACTAGTGTGTCATTGGCATTAGCGTGAAGCTTTCTCTTTCGAATGCAGTACCTCTCGCTTCTGTAAACAAATCCGTATAGCCGTAGCATTCGTTCTAATTAGAGTTTGTTTCGCCGAAAAAATGTTAAGTGCAACATTAGAGCAACGAATTGTTGTGAAATTTCACATGAAACTTGGCAAAACTGCTACTGAACCTTATTATTTATTGAAAAAAGTACCCGAATTGTGGAAGGACAAGTCATGGTTTCTCCATTAAAACAAAGCGCTGGCTCATTCCGCAATGTCTGTCAAGAGATCAGCATCCCAGTGTTGGACCATCTGCCTTATTCGGCAGATCTTGCACCGTGCGACTTCTATCTGTTTCCTAAGGTGAAATTTGCCTTAATAGCAACAAGATTTGAGTTTTGAAAGAGAAATCGGCACACGTTCTGAAGGAGCTGACAGAACAAACCTTCTGTTCGACCGGTGGTTCTCAAACAGTTTGACTAACTATGTGTATATTTATCAGTTTGACATAATTTGAATTCATGTGATATTTTTTGTTTGTTTGACAAATACATTTATCAATAACATTGTTAGAAAATTGTAACCATAATGACCAAAGTTTAATCTTGTACACTCATTGTTTACTTTATTTAACAGTAAATTTCCAACAAATTAATTATTTCAAGTTAAATATTTGAAACTAAATGAACTTAAAAATACTCTAAAAATGTCTCATCCAGGAAACAAATTTATATCTTACAGTGATTCACATTCCGTGAGTCACATTTTCCAATGAAATTCATCGTCATTTTTTTTGTTTTTACCGCAAGTACGTAATAAATATGTTCTCTTTCCTACCTTGAGAGGGCGTGTGATCGTCACGGTCTCGATGGTCGTAGATTGAGCCATTCCTGGGACCGAATCACGAGCAGACCTGAAAAAAATCAAATCTGTAACGCTGCTACAAATGTACTTACTAGCCAATCAGAACACACGTCTTATCCGAAATAAAATAAGATCGTTTACTTTTGTTTGTTTGTCATTGGATTAGAATGAAAATGTTAATTAATGTATGAGAATTGTAATGAATTGTAAATTAATTATATTAATTAGTTTTTGAATTGGGGTAATGGCTCAGTGGTATCGAGTCAACATGTGGATCCTGAGAATCCTGGTTCAATCCCCACAGCCGACAAACATTTTCACCAAATTAAAATTACCCTTGTAACTCCTCCACCACTAATATCTTTGGGGGCCGTGAGTTGAAGGCTGGTAACCGCACTTCACGCGCATAAATGTATCACTTACCGAGATCTGCTTCGGATATGATATATTTATTTATTTTAATTAGTTTTTGAGGTATTATCATTATATAATCACGCCGTCTACCCAATACTGGGTGTGATACTCTGCATTAGCAGATCTCGGTAAGTGATATATTTATGCCCGTAAGTCACGTCAAATCACGGCCCCCAAGGCTGTTAGTGGAGGGAGAGCCACAGGGGTAGTTTCGAATATTTAATAATAATTTTTAATTTTCCATATCTTGTCAATATAATTATAGATATTTATTAACTAAAATGTGCTGAATAGAGTCGTCCAATACGATTTTAATTATCTCTTTCAGTTTTAAAGTTATAGCGTCGTTAAAATTGGCAATTTTAGCGATTTTAAATTTTTCGGTTACTCTGTTATAACATTTTTGTTCTTCAACCATATATAATGAAAATTTGGTTATGTAGTAAGTAAAAGACGATAAATTCGCTGGTCAAATCAGATTTTAAATATCTCTGATAGTTTTAAAGTTACATTGGCAAGTAGTTAGGGCGGCACAAAATCTGAATCTTTATATCTTCGATATTTAAAAAACTAAAACTCAGACGCCGTTTTAAATATTTTTTTCGTAACCTACGGGTCAAAAATAAGGCGATTAGGTGAAAAATATATATATTTTTCTTGAAAATTTCTGTTAAAGTGGTGCAAATGTTGATGCAAACTGAAATTTACACTATTTTTGCATCCTTTTAGGTACGAGACCCTAAAACTTGTATTTTTTAGGTTGTGATAATGAAACTATGCATATTAACTAACTAAACTACGCTGAATTCAATGGTGTAAACAGATTTTAATTATCTCTTTTAGTTTAAGAGTTATGGACTTCTAAAAATAACCAATTTTCGTGATAAAGATTATTTTGGCAAATCTGTAACAATTTTTTTAATCCGGAACCAAAGTTAGAGAAAATTAGCATATATATCAAGTAAAGGATGACAAATTCAGTGGTGGAATCAGATTTGTAATATCTCTAATAGTTTTGAAGTTATAGAGGCAAATATGTTGAGCTGCACAAAAGCTGATATTTTAAATCTTCGATATTTCAAAAACTAAGCCTCGGACGACACTTTACATAATTTTCTCGTAATCTACGGGTCCGAAATAGGGGGGATAAAAAGAAAAAAGTATTATATTTCACAATTATTTTCCTTGAAATTTTTTAAGGGGTACCCCTTGGTGTTTTTTCAATTTTAGGCCATTTTCAGTTTTTTTGTTCTAAAACTTGTATCCGTGGAGCAAAAATATGAAAATTTGCATACTTATGTAACTTTTTGCGTAGAATCGAATGGTGTAGTCACAAATTGCATAACTTTTTTATTTTTGAAGTTGTTGGGCAAAATAGGTCATTTTTTGACCTACCTTTAAAGGGCCATATCTCGAGAATGAAAAGAGCTATCGAAGCGCGGTTTGAAAATTTGAAATCCTCGTGTTGAGAAGATACTATATCCATATTATCAGAAATTTTAAAGAAAAAAAATATTTTTCCTCACAACGCAAGCCCAGTTTTTAGACAACCATTTCTTAAATATATATGCCTAATTTTAAATAGCTCAATTTGTGATTATATATCCAAAAAACTATGAGGAATTCAAATTTTCAAACAGAATTTAATTATCTGTCTTAGATTTTAAGTTACAGTTAGTTAAAACCAGTTAAATATAATTTTTCTCCAATTTTCCCGGCCGTCAGAAAATATTCGCTCATAATTTTATTCATTCACTTAAATCTATAAAAATTACATATTATATACAAAAAAGTACGGCGAATCGAATGGTTTAAACTGCGAATTAATATCTCGTTTAGTTTTTTAGTAATAATACTTTATGTCGGGCTGTATTTGCCATGTGTCAAATATTAATGCTTATTGCGAATTCTACCTTATGAAGCGAATGCGTTACTATGTTGCTACAACATACACTTTCATGGTGCATAAAATAAGCTATTGAACTGCAATTTGACAACATGAATTCCTCGTGAAGAAAAGAGTTCATTTCTAGTAGTTTTGAAAGCAAGTAAAGCAAGAAAATATTTGGGTGGACACACCAAAATAAAATAGTTTTTCAATAAGGCACTAATTTATTTTATAATTACATATAATTAGAATAATTATTAAAAAACTAAATTTCAATAACACAAGAATAATTATGTTACAAATTAAATAAAAAAACAACAACTAAACAATTATTTTAAACTTGTCATAGAATTTTTATATTTAATAGCAAATTTAATTACAATATTATCTAAATCTAATGACAATGAGATTTGACATGAAAATATAGATGAAATAGTGTTTGACAATGATAGATAATCAAATTACAATCACATTTTATTTGACATATTTGAATTTGACATTCAGGTATACCAACATAAAACTTAAAATATATAAGTATTACTGAAAAAAAAGAAACAATGTCCGTCATTTATAATCATCCAGTATATTAGTCGCAGATATAAAATAAAATCTTTCAATATGTTACTGTTTACTATGTTGCCTAGGTTACGTATAATATATATTTTTTCAGGAAGTAATAAAGCTTCAAATTAGTTAATTGCCCAGGGAAACATTGCCGATCGGTTTTACTATGATATAATATTATTTTAAAATACTTTACAAAAATAACTGTTTACACTAATAATAGGCGTATTCCATTTGCCATTTGGATCAGATCTAACTTACATTTACTGAACCAGATCACTTATTTATTTCAAGTACTAGAATTACTGATTCTAATTTACTTTGAAATAATTCACCACAATAAGTGCATCAGTTTGCTAAATTCTATTCATTTAGTCATATGTCAAATTTATCTGAACTGATTTAAATGAACCAGTTGACAAATGGAATACAGCTTTTATATTATGTACTATGAACAGTAAATGACAGAAATCGAGGCCCGAAGGAACATTCGCGACCTAAGAAAATCACTTACAGTTCGAGGTTACTAAGCTATTTTTTACAATACTTGCACAAATAGAAGGAAAAGAAAAATATAAATAAATATATCATCACGCCTTCTACCCATTACTGGGTGTGACACTCTGCTGAAGCAGATCTCGGTAAGTGAGATATTTTTGCGCGTGAAGTGCGGTTACCAGTCGTCAAATCACGGCCCCCAAACATGTTAGTGGTGGAGCCACAGGGATAGCTGTTTTAAATTATGAAAATTTGTCGCCTGTGGGAATCGAACCATGGACCTCAGGATCCACAGGCCAACTTCATACCACTGAGCTAGCCATAGGTTTAAAAATTGACAGCTGTCAAATTGTTCTCAAAATAAACAGGACCTTGATATGTAATATTTACTTACTCTCCATGGTGGATAGTAAGTAAATATTAAAGTCCTGATATAATCATTGGAAACCACTGAGCAATAAAAGTTGTACTTACTGTGTTTAAATTTTATCATTAATAGGTAACTTACAATACAAGTATTGTAAAAAATCACTTATTATATATTTACGAATTAAACAAATGTGTCTAAATATTTTTTATATTCCGGTTCACATACATCAACAGAAACATCAAACTCTGTGTTCCAATTCAAAAAATCCTTTTTCCCTAATTTCAATTCCCAATCACACGCTTTTCCCCGACTTTTAATAACAGTATACGACCTATTTTCCCCATTTTTGGGGTTAATAATAGTAACATAACATCCATAATTAACCAAAGACGTACTAACTAAATCACTACTAACTTGTATCTCAAAAGTAGATTCAAACAACCGATATTGGCAAATAACCGTGACGTCCCCATTTTTATCTTTTAAAATCACTCCATTCTTATTGATATTTTCTTTCGCCCGCCAAAATGAGCCGACACTGGATATGACGTCATGATGTTTAGAAACATAATGTTCAAGTAATATTACTTCAGCTTCGAGACATCGAGGACATACGGTTTTGTATTTACAAAAGTTTTGTTCATGTTTATTACATTTTAAATCTGTGTCTTTATAAATGCAGCCTTTAGGGGAATTTCCACAAAGTCTTTTAGTTGGTTCACAGTTTTTACATATTAATTTGTTTGTCATTTTTTTCTTACATTTGTTACAACCCGACATGCTATGAATCGTTAAAGTGTAACTTAAAAATTTAATGTTTTTAATATCATCTAAATCTACTTTTACAGATAACTCGTCATGAAACTGTGACGTGATTGGAAGAACAAATGATTTCTTTCTTACTTTTAAAGTATATTTAAATTCATGAACTTTATACTTATCGCCTTCGTATTTTACTTGATAAGTAAGTTTATTAGTTGTTAAACACACGTTTGTAAGTAACACAAAAATTTCGTCGAAAGAAAAAATGAACGAAGTACGAAGACTTGATTGAGTTATGTAAGTTTTTAAAGAAGCAGGATTTTTAATGATTCTTTTTGGGTGATATTTAGTTAAATGTTCCCTTAATCCTCCTTTTTCTACTAAGGGACCTTCACATGATAGTATTCCTATAGGACAAAATGTCACGTGCAGGAAACAGTCCTCCAGTTCTTTAATGAAATTGATCAGTTGGTCATCCATTTTTCTTGGATTCTAAAATAAAATAATAATAAATATATCATCACGCCTTCTACCCATTATTAGGTGTGGCACTCTGCCGTAGCAGACCTCGGTAAGTGATATATTTATACGCGTGAAACAATCAAATGACAGCCACAAATATGTTAGTGGAGAGAAAGCCACAGGGGTAGAGATTTCCCAGGATTATTATTTTAATATTTTCTGGTGAATTTACTGGAGAATTCCTGGGAAAATTTACAACGGTAACATTGCCGGGAAATATAGTATATTATATAATAATGGGGTGGCTAGCTCAATGGTATGAAGTCAGCCTGTGGATCCTGAGAGCCCTGGTTCGATTCCCACAGGCGACAAACAATTTTCATAATTTCAAAAACTACTCCTGTGGCTCCTCCACCACTAACATCTTTGAAGGCCGTGTTTTGACGACTGGTAACCGCAATTTACGCGCAAAAATATATCACTTACCGAGATCTGCTTCGGCGGAGTACCACACCCAGTAATGGGTAGAAGGCGTGATCA
This sequence comes from Pterostichus madidus, assembly GCA_911728475.2. Taxonomy (NCBI): domain Eukaryota; kingdom Metazoa; phylum Arthropoda; class Insecta; order Coleoptera; family Carabidae; genus Pterostichus; species Pterostichus madidus. Next base: position 39,728,468 of record OU452307.1, on the reverse strand, counting down.
TATATTTATTTATTTTTTTATATATAATAATGAAGTAGGTGGCATGGTGGTATTGTGTCGATTTGTGGATCCTGAGAACCTTGGTTCGATTCCCAATGCCGACAAACATTTTCACCACATTAATACTACTCCTGTGGTTCTCTCACCACTAACATCTTTGGGGACCGTAATTTGACGACTGGTAACCGCACTTCACGCGCAAAAATATATCATTTATCGAGATCTGTTTCGGCAGACTGCCACATCCAGTAATGGGTAAAAGTCGTGATGATATATTTATTTATTTTATTTATATAATAAATCAAAATATGCGAATATTTCCCGATTTTTTTCCGGTAATTTTCCTGTTTATTTCCGCGAATTTCCCATGTTTAATTCCCGGAAAAAATTCTGAGTAATAAAACCGTGTTTAGAGGAATTCTCGGAAAATTTTCAGAGAACGAAAATATTTCCTGCGAGAATTTCTGGCTACACAAGGGTAATTTTAATTTAGTAAAACTTGTTTATCTGCTGTGGGAATCGAACCCGGGTTCGCCAATCTGCTCATATATTGAGCCACCTATTTATTCTGCAGTAATATAATTATATTTTAGATTGATTAATTATCTTGTCTAGACTGTGTAAAGTGTGGCGATGGCTTGGAATCAAGAGATATCGGGTTTAATTGGTACCAGTCATAAATAGTGTATCTAGAGTAATAGTCTATTACCGCTCATGCACACAGATTGATGATCGAAGCACAGCCGAAATAAACAAGGACACTTTCTGCTCGAGGTACACACAATACTTTTTCTACGACCATTTAAAAACATTTGAAAAAGAATTTAAAATAATTTTTGAAAATTTTTTTGTTTGGAAATTCGGGCGAAAATTTTCATGTATCCATGGATACGATAATACACTCTTACATTGCCACTCGACAAACGGCTTATTTCAATTTTCTGCTTTCAAGTGACAATTGGAAGAGTCTATTTTCTGCTCGGTCGTAGAAAAAATAATTAGCTAATGATGTGATTAATGAATACAAGAATAAAATTTGTAAAATTGTTTGCTTACCTTTTGTAACTTTGGGCTGAGACTGTTATTCAATCCGCGTCAGAAGCATTCAAAATCTGCACATGCAAAAAACTGTATTAGTAAAAAAAATCAGGTTTTGTCGAAAGTTTGACACTGCATATTTTCCGCCATTACAATCATTTAATTTCGTTTTCTTGGGCTTTCAACTACTGTAAAATGTGGTTTTCAACATAGTAAAATTATTTTCTAATAAATAATTTGTTTATTACTTGCACTCATTCAGCAAACAAGTTTAGAACCACTTAAAGACAATAAAAGATACTTGTGACGTCACAAGCATCTTACAGAACTTCAAAAAATCATATCTCGCTTAATATAACGAAGTTTAACACCGTGCTTCCACTGATTGTCATAGTTTTTCATTCAGTTTCATAAAAAACAAATCGGTATTCATAAAAAAAATATTTATCGAATGAGCTACATTTATTTATAGATTACCATTAAAAAAATAACTTTATGTTATAGATTCAAAACCACTGGTTTAAATATTTCTTCAATAAGTGAATTTAGATATTTTACATCTTTTATTTGAATGATTTTCTTCTATTCCAAATAATAAAAATAATCGAAATGTCCCATATCTACGAAACACCCTGTATACTTATATTTTTTAATATTATAAACACATTTCACCTTGTAAATTTTGCTAATTTTTTTACAACAGAAAAAACATGATCTTTTGAAAACCTTTTCGATTAGTAATGTAATCTGTAACATAATCTGGCGATTAATTTAAAATTCTCTAAATTTATAATAAAATTCAAGCAAGCCATGAAAATTTAACGATCTAAATATCTATACAAGTACAGATATAAATACTACAAACCCAAAAGTACGTATTTTCACAAAGTTCGTTAATTATTCCACAGTAATTAAAACTTTTAAGTTCAAATATTTTCAGACAAACTTTTCAAGCATTTGCTGAAAGCTGAAAAAGTTCGCCCTTCAGCACTGAATAAAATAAAGTAAATTTATTATTTCACCCCGCAGGTATTTTAAATGAATTTCACTATTTGTGGACCACCCTGTATATATAAATACATGTTTGTTCAAAAACACCTGGGCCATATGGCAGACCTAATATTTTATACCTGTTTGAATCTTTAGATTTGGAGCAGGTGTTCCAGTACAGACGAAAATTGCAGTGATTGTCAACCGGTGGGTTCGTTCCCACTAGCATTTTTTCGTAATCACAAACAATATGTCATTGTTTAATAACAAACGAGCTACTGCATTCTACGATAAAAATGCTATTTAAATATGAAGCAATTGTTATTTTTTATTTTGTTCTTAATCTTAAGAGTCATGACCTCAAAATGCATTTCAACACATTCCAAACTTCTGACGTTTTAAACTGCATTTATTTTTAGCATGAATATATTATTATTCTCAAATCCAAATGTGTAGATGGTCGAATTAATTTTTGTAAATTTAAAATGAAAATTTTCATTATTACCGCGGTAGGCATGTCCAACTCATTTTATTTTTAATTACAATCTCCGTTAATATTCAAAAGAGATTGCTTCATTTTTCTGTCGTAAAACTCAAATATTGATTTGAACGACAAGAAAATTTTAATTAAAAAACCAGTTATTAAAAAATAAAGAGTAACCAAAGATGTATAAATTCAAGCAAATATTTACTTGCTTTTCAGTTATTTCTAAGAAATTATTGCTGCGTTGCGCAAAAATATTAATGAACATAGATTTTAACTTTTGATAAGTCATACAATGAAATTAAATTTCATACAAAATGCAATTTTTTAAATGGAAAATATCTGAAACTGGCATGAAAGTGCCTACCTTCCTGATCAATTTTAGTATGGAGAGTAGGTTTTTACGTCAGACCAACCATAAGTAGACAAATTCTGCCGTATTCAAGTCAATGCAGTGTTGTGAAGCAGAAAGAGATGGAGTAACTTGTGGGTGAGGCGGGTGCGCGACAAGGAGCGAGTACACTTTGATGTTATGCGAGTTGCAAACATTTGTGTAGTTATTTTTATATTCAATTACTTACTTTTCATACATCAAAGTAAAGGTTAGTTTTTGATATATTAAGTGTTTTGTATACTCACGTTTGTATTTAAATAAATAAAATGCTCGCGTTTGATAACTGCAATCAACAAAAATGCAACCCGTATAACACCAAGAGGTACTAGCTCTTTGCCGCGCACCCGCCTCATCAACAAGTTATTCTAACCCTTTCTACTTCACAACAAACGCCGTTGTTCTCCGTCTACTTATGGTTGGTCTGAGGTTTTTACAAAAACAGTCAAGTAAAGTACGTATCCAAGGCTACAACAAAAATAACAGTCTGGTAAAGTACAAAAACAATCTGGTAAAGACTTTACCTAACTGTTTTGTACTTTACCTGACTGTTTATGCTGTTATAACCTTGGATACGTAGTCTGCTGTCAATATGATTTTATTTATAACATTTTAAAGCACCACTTCCCTGACTTATTACGTAATATACTATTTTCTGAACCCGGCTAAAAAGTGCGTACTTTCCTAACCAATTTTAGTATAGAAAGTAGATTTTTACCAAAACAGTCAAGTAAAGTACGTATCCAAGGCTACAACAAAAATAACAGTCTGGTAAAGTACAAAACAATCTGGTAAAGGCTTTACCTGACTGTTTTGTACTTTATCTGACTGTTTATGTTGTTATAACCTTGGATACAAGTAAAAATTATGTATACTATTTTTTCTGAAACCGGCAAGTGCCTACTTTCCTGACCAATTTTAGTATGGAAAATAGGTTTTTATAAAAACAGTCGAGTAAAGTACGTATCCAAGACTAGAACAAAAATAACAAGTACAAAACAGTCTGGTAAAGATTTTACCTGACTGTTATTTTTGTTGTAACCCTCGATACATAGTCTGCTGTCAGTACAATTTATATCAAAAGTTTTAAATTATGTATGATTAAATATTAATTAAATTAAACGGTTTCAGAAAAAATAGTACCTATACATAATACGTCAGGAAAGTGTTTTTACTTGACTCAGCGGATTAAAATATTCGGCCTGGGGCCTTGTACTTCAAACAATCGCTTTGTCAAGTAAAATATCACTTTCCTGACTTATTATGTAATATACTATTACAGTTTAGAAATATAGGTAAATATTTAATTACAACTTGTTATTATTAAAGGAAAATATTTCAAATATACTGAGTAAATAAAATAGTCATGAAAATAAATATCTTTATCTAATAGTAAGCTCATAATAAATATTAAAACTTATTTATATAATTTACTAGTTTAATTTGTGATAAAAGTTGAATAAAATATGTTATCATTATTTGTCAATTACAAATACAGAATGTTGTAATCAATAAAACGAGGTATCCTACCCATTTATTTTATAAGCTTAACTGCTTTGATAATCAATGTGAAATACAAATAATCAAGTACCCATGAATAATTATTTAAACAAATGACTACTGAATGTAGGTGTTCTTTTGTTTTACATATTATTTACTTTTACTTCTGCACGTAGAGATCCAGCAAGAATGTAAAAGTGGAACAACAGTTAACTAGAATATCGTTTTTAAATGTCAATAGGTAGTAAAATTATGTCAGTGTTGAAAGTAATAACCTCAATTAATAAACATCGTTAATTGATAATAGTTAAATCACATGGGAAAACAAAATCTGTTATCTTAACCAATCACTGCACAAAGCAAATTTAAATACCCTTATGGCGTGAAAAATCAAACTTCAAACTAGAAAAAACAACCGAAAAAAGTTTAAAAGAGAACTGACCTTTCTGCAATGTAGGACTGGACGACAGAGTCCGTGTCAAACTCACTAAATCTCGAAATCGAGTCACTCGCGGAATAATTATTACTGGACACACTTATTTGTTCGGAATCATCTCTCATATTTGATGCAAGCACAATATGGCGACAACTATTATTCACTCTAGCACGCTACCATTTTGATTTGAACTAGTGTCACTGGTCGATGTGTACGCCATCTTTAAACCGTGCTTGTAACTAATTCTAACAGTAAACAGAAATGTTTTTGCCGGTCAGATATTTGCTGTTTGACTATACTTCGTTTCAGATAAGAATGCAGCTGATTACTAGATGGCGCTTTAAGCGTTATGAAATTTAAATCCGGAGATCCCGAGTTCGAATACAACTGAAGCTAATAATTATATTAACTATCACATTACGGCTCGATGAGCCCAGATCCTGTACTGTTATTGAGATTTAGTTACTGTTTTAAAGAGTAGCATAATAAATCTTTCAAATTTTCGCGCCATTTGGAATTTCACCTATTGTTTTTTGTTAAACATTCAAGCATAATAATAAATTTAGACAAACAAAATAGTTTCATTAGGACTAAAAATACAAAGTTTTTGAATATAGTAATAAATGTTGTCGCACGACGCGTAGCGGAGTTTGCTAATATTACGAGCCTCGAAATAGTATTTTTAGTCTGTTTGAAACATATTTTTTTTACTCATTTATTTAGAAAATTTCGCAGATTTATTCAAATTAAAATGAAACAAATTGACAAAACTATTTCTATCACGATGACAACTGTAGTAAAATAGTTATTTATACAACTAGAGTTAAAAGTGTCACTTTATTGCACGAGTCGTAGGCTAGTGTTTCAAACTTAGACACTAATCTAATTAATTACATTTCATGTCAAAATATTTATTTTGTAAATTACGTAGTAACTATTTAATTACATTTTTTGTACCTCCTGGCATTGGTAGTAGAAAAATGCTATTTTTGGTCCTAGGTCCAAAAAGCGATGACGTATCCATGGTAACGTAAACATTTCTTAAAAACATTATTTTACTACTAAAAAAGTGGAAATAATAGTGTCATATTCAGGTGGATGAAGACAAGAAATAAAAATTACACAATCTTAATATAAAAATTACGGAAACAAATTCAATTACTTGGAAATAAAAACTTACTTATTAACAAGCTGAAAATTGAAATTTATTTCAAATTGCTCGGTCCCCCAGGTCATTGAATCAACGGATAATTAACAATAAATGGGACCAATCAGCGAATAATTGAAAAAAAAATAAATTACTTGGATAATTGAAGGTACTATTTTTTTTTGCTCTATAAATTTGTTTTGCGTTTCGACTAATCAGAGGGCAGAAATGATTGACTCTATGATCTAATTTTAACTGAAACAATAACATAAAGATGGATAAACAAAGTAATAAATTAATACACAAATTAAATTTTTATTATAATATCTACAACTCTTGAGATAAAATAAACATGTAACTTTGATTACATTCATACAGTATTTCAATCACTCATTCAAAATACAAATCGAATAATTATTAATATTAATTATATTCTTAGCTAATCTTAGATGTATAATTGCTAATCTACACGTAAATTTAAATTTGTACAAAATAACTCCGTTTCAAGTTCTTTAATCGTCTTTTTTCACTAAATGAAAACTGTCCGCATTTCTTTTTAAAAAGTAAATTTCTTTTCCGAAAATTTACACTTTACCATCACAAAATATTTAATTTGTTTCCATACAACATTTGTATTTTTCTTTACAAATTAGAACACAACTGAAAATGAAGTATTGAAACAAATGTATTTAAATATTATTTTAAAATGTGTAGTTCATTGTTTTGTCAACAATAAAATATAGATTTTAAAAGAGGAGTTAAATTAACACAATTATTTATCCAGTTCTAGTGCTGCGTATTGCTCGGCATCCACTTCAGTCATTAGGAGATTTCCATCGGGGAGCAGTAACACCACCTTTCTTGTTCCACCTGCGATACACAACATTCACAATCAACAACAATGTTGAGGAAACATTTCACTACAATGTGACATCTAGTGGTAAAATTTAATACTACATATTGGTATTTGTCTAGATTTTGTCCATTTTACTCCGTTTTTATGTTATTATACGAGGGTGTATTTTTATGTTATCTATTTAGCTACATTTTTATCAATTTAAAAAATACCCCTGGCTCCCCCGCCACTAACATCTTTGGAAGCCGTGATTTGATGGTTCGTAACCGCATTTCACGTACATAAATATATCACTTACCGAGTGTCACACCCAGTAATAGGTAAAAGGCCTGATGATATATTTATTTTATAATTTAATGTCAATAATAGTTCAAATTATTGTAATCATATTTTTGCACACGTGATTAAAAATAACAAATTTAATTGGACTGTGGATTTGAATGTTTTTGAATGATTTTAGGGTTCGTGCTACCCCATTTGATGGGATATAGCGTGATGATATGTATGTATGTATGTATGTGGATTTGGTAATCTGAGTTCGATTCCCGCAGTCGACAAACTTGATTATTGTCGGACTATGGTCGTGATTTGACAGCTGGTAACCGCATAAATATCACTTACCAAAATCTGCTACGGCAGAATGCCACGACCAGTAATGGGTAAACGGTTCTTTTAAAATCTTGTTGGGCTGCGATCACTGCGCCACCTAAAATTGAACTATCTTTTTGTGACGAGATTTGAAAAGATCAGTTCTTTTCAATTCTAGTCCCAAAAAAATAGTTCATTTTGTAGGTGGTGCAGTGATCGCAAGCCCAAACAGCTGCTTTTACGTCACATTATCACGTGAGTGCCCGCATTCTATTACATGATGGATATTAATTTGTGTTGTTACCTGGTGAGGGAAGTTCAGCTTTGACGAGTTGCGCAACAACTTGTGAACTTCCATCATCGGTGCCATCTCCTTGGTCCTCCATAGAGGTGTTGACGGTGAGGGGCTCCATCTCAGCTTGAGCCGCCGCGGCGGTCTCGGCGTCACTCATGGCTTCTGCCACCGCCGAGTCTAATGTTAGGACGGTACCGTCTACGTTTCCTTGTCCGTCCTCTGTTGTTGTTGTCACGTACACGCATTGTTGTTGGCCGTCGACGCCTTGGGCTACTAGAAGGGTTTGACCTTCTTCGTTTTGACCTGCCACCTAGTGCATTCATTACATGATTAATATTTCTTTTAAATATTTCTTATTTGTCTTATCTTTCAGCGTTTTTTAAAAAATAGGAGTTTAATGTATTTATGTTTTTAGGCGACTGATACATAATAGTTATTTACGATATTAGTACGTAAAGTTAGTCTTTAGCCACGAGCGGGTCGAAGTAAAAATATTCAAATTATTTACATAAATGTCACCCTTGAATACTTAAAAATTCATAATTTTATAGAACTAATCATGGCCACAATGGTAAACAGTGCGTAAAGTATTTTCACTCGTTACTAGGTATCCCGTGAGTAATGAAATTTTGTTATTAAACAATCATTTTACGAACTGAAAATAGTCAACTAATTCAATTTTACCCACAGTAGTAAATAAATCATTGTTTTTCGTATCGTTTGACAGCCGTAAGGTGTTTCTTTCTTTGACATTCGTCAAAGACTACTTTATGGCCGCTATAGCCATTTGTTTGATTAAATATTTGGGTACTATCTGTCAGGTGGAGTATTGAAAAACTCGTCGAACTCGCTATTATTAATTTTTTTGTTTAATAAATTATTTAAAGTAGATATTTTATTTTCACTTTTACGGTTTTAAAATATTTGGATAGTAACATAAATCAATTAGATATGAAATTTATTTGTTCTACAACTGAGCAGTAAATAAAGGAAATAATGACTATTATACTACGGTATCGAGTCAGTCTGTGGAATTCAGAACCCGGATTCGATTTCCACAGCAGACAATTTTTACCACATTAAAAATTACCATTGTGGCTTCCCCACCCCTTTATATCTCTGTGGGCCGTGTTTTGACGACTGGTAACCGCACTTCACGCCCAAAATTTTTACCGAAATCCGTTACAGCAGAGTGCCATATCCAGCGATGGGTAAAAAGTGTGATATATTTATTTTTTTAATTTATAGAGAAGTAACGATTTTTTTATTATACTTGATAAACGTGACTTGACGGCTGGTAACCGCACAAAATATATCACTTACCGATATCTGCTACGGCAGAGTGCCACACCCAGTAATAGGTAAAAAGCGTGATATATTTATTTTTTTATTTATAAACAAGTAACTATTTTTCTTAATAAACTTGATAAACGTGACTTGACGGCTGGTAACCGTACTTTACGCGCAAAATATATCACTTACCAAGATCTGTTAAGGCAGAGTGCCACCTCCAATAATAGGTAGAAGGCGTGATATATATATTATTAATTTTCTTTATATACCTGATAAACGACGCCATCCTCTCCAGTGATCATCAACGGCTCCCCATTCTCAGGTAACGTAATAGTGGTCGTCGTCTCGCCACTCATGGTCGTCGCGACGTTCAAACTTTCACCATCAGCCATAATAAGCGACGGCATATCTTGTCCAGTTTCAGCCAAGTCGTCTGTTTGCGCTTCTTGTTTGATGATGATTTTCTCCTGCGCTGAATCTGATCCTGTAGCTGCGGATTCTTGCGCTTCGGGGTCCACGGTCTGGCCGAGCACGAGGCCTGTGATGGGGTCGAGGGTGAATTCACGTGGTGGTGAGTCTGGTTCAGGTGGTGGTAGATCTTTTGGGAAGGGGTCGAAGTCATCTTCGCTACTTTCGGATTTCTCTTGCTCGTCTGGCAGGTCGAGGATGGATTGTTGTGCTGGAATTGGGGGTTTTAATCGTCCAACGGTTTTGGCGATGACTTTGAGTTGGGGTGTGCCGATTTGCATCCGTTGTGCTTGTAACTTTTGACCTGGAAAGGAAATATTGTTATGTAAAATTATGAGATTATCCTCCGTATTCTAGAACTGGATCATTTGCTGTTAATGATCGATAAGTTAATGACAAGTTTTATTTTTCATGATTATAATTTAGGTATTCTGTGACCTAAATAATTTATCCTGCTATTTTTATGTTATTTTCATGTATTTTGTTCACTTATACAGGGTGAGTATATTTCAAGATTCATAATTACGACTTCCGTTAAATAGGATTTTTTGTGTGATATTTAATTGGAGGTGGCACAGTGGTATCGTGTCAGCCTGTATATTCTGAGAACCTTGGTTCGATTCCCACTGCCGACAAAACATTTTCACCACATTAATACTACTCCTGTGGTTGCCCCTCCACTACCATCTTTGAGGGCCGTAATTTTACGACTGGTAACTGCATTTCACGCGCAAAAATATATAATTTACCGAGATCTTCTTCGGCAGAGTGCCACACCCAGTAATGGGTAATAGGCGTGATGATATATTTATTTATTTATTTTATTGTCTAAAAACTTTTGTGATTTTCGTTCAATAATAGATATTTTTCAACCCTTATTTGGAAAAATCTTTGATTTAAATATCCATAAGAGTTACGAAAAATTGTATTTTTCGCACTAGTGTGGAAATGTAAATCAATTATACTTCTTATAGGGTACATCACCATCGAAATCTTTCAATAGATAAGAACAAATTTAAAATAAACAAATTGTCATAAATTATTTTAAAATTCTTTTCCAAGAGATTTTTAACGATTTGTAATTTTAAACTTGATTGTCTAAACATTTATTTGAAGTATTTTTGTCAAAAATAATTTGAAAACTTTTGCGCAAGAAACAGCAGGTTTCCTAAGCTAAATGTCTAAGGCCAGTTTTTTAATTAACATCCTGTATATAACAAAACTCACTCTGATATCTCCAAGCCGTATAAGAAAATGTATTTAACCGAAATTGCAACTCAATGCCTGTTTTACACTGAGCAATATTGCAAGTGCAACTGCAACTTTCAACTAATTGAAGCAATCTTGAACGAGTGTAATACAGAAATTGCAAGTGCAAGTGCAAGAAGCAATCTTGCATCAACCTCTTGCACGAATTAGAACATGTTCTAATTTTTGCAAGACTTGCAAGGCCACTGTTAGTTATTTCTAGTAATTTTAAGTTTGTTAGAATGCTACCAACTTATTATAAATGTCAAAAACGATAAAGTTGGGTTAAAGATATTAAAATGATTTACTGCATTGCAAATAATTGTGCAAATACTTATAAGAATAAATTTTTATATCAATGCAATATAACATATGAAACAAATGTTAATAATACAAGTGATATAAGAGGTTAAGCTGATATAATATGAAGTTAGTACCGACAAAAATTTGTAAATAAATTAATATTATATTGCAGTTGCAAGTTGCTCAATGTAAAGTGACAAAAATAACATTTTGGTGCAACTAGTTGAACGTAAATCTTGCAAGTTGCAATTGCAGGTTGCGCTTGCTCAGTGTAAAACAGGCATTAGAGATCCGACCTGTGAATAGCTAAATATGGACATCCTGTAAAGCTGTAATAATAAAAAGAATATAATGACAGCTTCATAAAGAGTTTGGTTAAAATGTATTAGGTTAACAGCTTCGTACGAGAGTAAAATGCATAACAGAATACGGAAATAAGGTTTGTCGTTAACTTATCGATCATTATCAGACACGGACGCAGTTAGAGAATGGGTAAAATGTGGCGGTAGTGGATGGTGTGAAAGTACCTGGTTGGAGAGTGGCGGGATTTAAGCGCATGGTGGGTTTAATTTGCGTTTTAAGTTTAGGCACGAGACCAGGCCGCGACATGCCAGGCGACAAACGCACAGAGTTGGCATCAGCAAGTGCCTTGGGCACGACACGGACTTGCGTCTGTCCGGGCGCCGTAATTGGTTTATGCACCACACGCATGATGCTGGTGGTGGCACCACCGCCCACAGACTTCTGCACGCGCACAATGTTGGCACCACTGGTAGCCAGCAGGCCTGGAGACGACTCCAGCTTCACAATGCCGTCTTTCTTCGACATAATGTACACGCCCGACGCGAGGTTCGGCATCTGGTTTTTCAACACTTTGACGACGCCACGAGCGTTCGTTACGAGCACTGGGGGTGAGTTGGGGCGGTCTGGCGACGCGAGACCTGCAAACAATCCCCGTATGTAAACACAACAACATCAAATCTCATGCACACAATAAAACTAATTCAATTGATATATTTTAGTGAAAACATTACATACGGGCATTGTTATATTAACGAGGAAATTCAAGTGCCCGGCATCTAAACCGCCCAACCCGTGCCACGAAATATATCAACCTTCAAGGATTATTATTATTTATTTGCTCAGTATTTTTACCAACTACTCTGTAAAATAAATAGTCAGTACACCAGGTGTTTCATGAATATAGGACACCTCGATGATTATCGCATACTATTTTCTGAATTTCAACGAATAATAATTTTAAACAAACCAATTTCCCGAATAACAATTTATACAAAAACAAACGCAGGGCGACTCTTCCTTCCTTTCTTATCTTTTTGTTTCATTTTCAGTTACTGCATTGTTTGGACTTTTCTTTCATATACAAGTGCAGGCTATCGCTTTCATCTTTTCAGATCTTTGTAGATTCGTTGCTAGTTTCGTTATGAGATTCGTTGTTAGGAGTAAGCGTGAGTAATTTAAGATGTTTTATGCATGTGTTATGTACGTCGAAGAAAGAAGATGAATGATAAGTGAATAGGAGTGATTGGAATGATGTGATTGAAGGTTTGTTTTGTGATAAATGATTTCGAGTGTAATAAATAAATGAGTTTATATGGAGTGATCTATGAATGTGGTTAAAGTGAGGGTGGTGTGTTTGGATAATATTTGACGAGGGCTGATTATTTGATGAATGTTATGAGTGATTTTAGGGTTCGTGCTACCCCATTTGATGGGATATAGCGTGAAGATATGTATGTATGTATGAATTTTACCGAAAGAAAATTTAAAAGAATAACATATTTCACGAATGCATTTTCACGAATGAAAAATTTCCGAACTAACCATTTTTCAGCATACTAATTTCCAGAATGTAATTTCCCGAATGCAAATTTCCGAATAACTAGAATGCAAATAACCTAAATAATAATTTGATAAAATAGCAATTTAATTACACATATGCAATATTAGGAAAATTGATATGCTGTAAAATTGTCATTCGGGAAATTTTAAACAACAAAATACACGGTAATGTTTTCGAGAAAATATTTTTTTGGGAAATTATTTAGATGCAAAAATGTCAATCGGAAAAATTGTCAATTGGGAAATAATCCACAAAAAAACTAGCATATGGGGAAAATGATTATTTGGGAAACGGAAAGAGGCATTCAAGAAATAATCATGCGAGAAAACTGCAATTAAGAAAACGGTTATTCCGTAAAAAAAATCATTGAGGAAATTGCATTCCAAAAAATGATACGGGAACACACTTCGATTAGTTTTTTAATATTGGGAATGGTAAAACATCATCAAAATAAAATTTATAAGAGATTGAAAAAGAGACTTTTATTTATTGAAGAAAAAATAGAATTGAACCATTGTTTTTCGAACTATAACACATTGTTTTATTTTTTTTAATATCTATAAATAATTTAGCTCATTCAATAGAGAATTTTTTTATCCGCGAAACATCCTGTATTTAGTGACAATTTTTGTACTGATCGGTGTAAATACTGACTATTCATATTATCTACAGATATTTTCTTATAAAATCTGACCATTTATTTAAAATACTGATCCAATAAATATCGGCCATTCACATCAGTACTTACCAATACTTCTAGCGATTTCATTAGCAGTCATTTGTTTCCTAGCGATGCCATTAATAACATTTGTACTCTTCTGAAGTATCTTCGGTCTTCCAACAGTGGTATGTCTTTCAATCTCAGCTTCATCAGCTTGCCATTCATCTTCGCTGCCAGAATCCAGCTCCATTTTAATCTTCTTCTCATTCATGTCATCATCAGAGTCGCTGTCACCGCGTCGTTTGAGCCCCAGGTCGTCATCACGGTCGGAGATGTTTCCGCACCACTGTTTCACCTGATCTAGAGCTCGTTGTTTGCTGGAGCGTTGTGGACGACCTCCAGGTGTGGTGGCTATGATACCGCTGGGACCTGGTTGCTGTTTAGCAGCTGCTTTTTGTTGTTTGATGAGCGCGGCTTGAGCAGCGGCTTTGGCTTCTTTTTGTCGGGCGAGGTTTCGCTCGAAAGCGTCGACGAGGTGTTGGCAGCTGCTGAGGTGGATTGGTGGCTCCCAAGTATTTTGATCGCTACAGAAATTAATTTTTTATTTAATTGTAACCGCACTTCACGCGCATAAATATATCACTTACCGTGTCTGCTACGGCAGAGTGCCACACTCAGTAATAGGTAAATGGCATAATGATCTTTTATTAACTAAAACTATTTTTTACATCTTAAAAAGCAGATTCATAAAACGGATTAGCGCTAACACCGTTTTTAATATTATCTATAACTCTGTTTCAAATTAAAACAGTTTAAAGAAATGAACTAAATTTGATGCTACTTTACTCTCTTTTTAACTCAAGTTAAAATAAACTTGTTTTGTACACTAGAGTTAAAAACGAAATAAAAAATGGTGTTAACGTTAATCCACTTTATGAATCTGCCTGTAACAGGCTACTTTTTGTTGCTCAAAACTACAATTTGTACTTTAAGGGCCAGTTTTTCAATCACCGATTAATGTTAACCATGATTAAATAATAATGGAAACTATGGTTTCCATTATTATTTAATCATGGTTAGCATTCATCGAGAGTAAACCGGCGATTGAAAAACTGGCCCTTAATCTAATTTTTTTTGCTACGCTACTTTTTAAAGCAGTTTTAATCCATACAAAATAATTTTTTGTTGCAAGCTCAAACATATTAACTAAAAAAGCTACTTGAAGTACTTCAACATAAATTTTTTGTAACTTCACTATAAAATGCAGCTAGTAGTGATAGCAGAGCTACATTTTAAAAAAGTAACTGTAGCTTAACTAATTTCAAATCTATTAAACACAAAAATAGTGAAGATATTTTATAATACAACTGTTAAATTAAACTTACTAAAATTAAATTTAATGAATTTAATAAATTAAATTAATTTAATTAATGAATATATTTTGTCAGTAATGAAATGGGTAAAAGGCATGATGATATATTTATTTTAAAAAATAGTTTAGGTAGTTTTCGGATAGTTTTGTTGGTACTTACTGTGTGTACCCCTCCCATTTGATAAGATACTCATGAAGTTTTCTTCGCGGATTGAACCGTTTCGCTAAAATCTTCTCTACGATGCATTCTTTTGTGGTATTTGCAACTTTATCAGTACGTTTAGCTAATCTAGAATTCTTGTCCACTGTTACTGGAATACCTTGAGGTTTCTACAAACAAAATATAAATTTAGTAACTTGTAATAATTAAATAATTTTATACTAACTGCGCTTATAATATTCGCTTTCTTTTCTACGTCTTCTTTATCTGCTTCGGTTTCCTTAACAATCTCTGCAGTTCCGTTGTTTTTCATGGAGTTCTTCATCTTTTCAATCTCTTCTTTTTCGGCCTCTTCTTCGGTGTCGAGCTCGCTGTCCATGTCTGAAGGATCATCGGACTCCGCCAAAGGATCCTCTGCAAATTCTTCGTCAGTTATGTTTGAGTTGATATTTATGTTTGTACGTCCTTGAAATTATAATTTTGGATAATTTGTCACAATTTTTGATGATCTTACCTGATTAAGCTTATGAAAAAAATAAAATAATACATGCAAATACTATTCTACGTAAAAGAAATATAACGCGAGAATGAAATGTGTCGCCAGACCACCAGTAATTTGTTTTAATTTATTTTAATTTATCACAAACAGAATTTCTTGGACGAAAATCGTAAATTTCAAGTACGTATTATACTTACTTATTTCACCTTCTTCCAGTGGATCTTCGTCTATTATTTTTGGCTTTACTTGCTGTAAAAATTATAGAAATAATTATAAATTTCATGAATTTATTTGTATAGTTTACCGTTTTAGCTCGAACTTCTTGCATTTTGGCTGCGCTTAATTTAGTGAAAACTTGCACATTTCTTCCTGCGACCACCCAAGCTTCCTTCACATGTGATTCCATTTTACACCATTTTTGATAGACGATCCAAGAATTTTCATTTTCTTCTAATGTTTGAGAACCCTTCCACAATAAAAACGCCCAAACTTGTGCCTTTGATTCGTTCTGAAACAATTAATTATGACAATGCGAAAAATGTATTTATTTTTGTTGTACGTACTATATTGTTTTCTCGTATCGATGATAAGCCAGAACAATTTCCCAATAAACGATGATCTTGGAACTGTTCAACAAAGTGGAAAACCATGTGACATTGTCCGCAAACAAGAATATCTAAGTTTCCGAGTTCTTGTTGAGCTTCTGCAAATGAAAATATAAATTAAATCGTAATTTTAAATATGCGTTTGTTATTACGGTGAAAAATCGTTCAACAAATAAATGACAGGCGATGTATCAACAATATCAAAAGTTAGACTTCAAAATTTGAACTTACCTTTTATAATTTTTGGGTGTTTGTTTATATCCAAAGGATCTATTGTTGTTTCTGTCTCCATTGTGCCTGCAAGACCCGTTTAGGGCCGCAATTGTTAAATAATTCAAGCTGAAATAACAACAATCATAAATCCCGCCATATAAAGAGTTTGGTTATGTATATTTTATCATTTTTATAATATGTTCCTTATTGATATGTGTATAATGGCATTAACAATGAATATAGCTAGCAAAACATTTGGAAATGGTTTGACACATTTGAATATTACGACAATGTTTTAAAATTTTAAATTTGTCATTTTCAAAAATGTGTATACAAGTTGAAATCATTATAAAATTACTCACCAGGAGCTGCACAAGATGGCTGTGGTTTAGCGTGTCCAAAAGAACAAGAAAACGCACCGATTTTTACAAATTGTCTCTGTGGATAACACAAAAGGTTACATTTTAACTAATTATGACACCCGTAAACATATTTTGCACACAAGTGCAATATTTAATAAGATCTAAAAATTTAGTAACAGATTTAGGAAAGCACTAAAAAGAAGTCACTCACCTTAGAACGCACTAATTCCCAGGATGCATTGCTCCACATGCGGCTTGCGCCGGCTTCAGTTTTGAGTACATTACTTTAGTTCTAATTGAAATTGTATAAACATAAAATTGTAAAGCGCGAATTTTAAATTTGTTTAAAAAATTAATTAATTTCTTCATTTCTAATATTATTTGACATTATAATTGTAAATTTATAGCTCTGAATACAAAAGTTACGTAAGTAGTATTCAAAAGTATTAATTTTATGATTTAAAGTACTATTATATTGTAAGGAAAAAATATTGTTATTGAATAAAATTAGCATTTTTACTATCATATTTGATTGAATATTATATCATAGCCCTAGAATCTATTTAAAGATGCATTAGCCACTAATTAATGAATAATTAAGACTAAATACGAAAATGTAGATAGACTATAGTAACATGGAAAACTGCAACGCTAATTTTCGGAAAATTAGCTAATCATAGTTTATTTTGTTTACTAATAACACAAAATACTAAAAGGGTCAGTTCACCTAAGTATACTAAATTATTTAGGACTCTCATTGACATAGAATTAAAGAAAACGTTACGACGTAAGAAGAAAGAAACCAATATCTAATTGAAATTTTAGATCTACACTCTTGAGCCCAAGGTAAATTTTAGAGAAGTGCGCTTGCGCCTGACGTTATTCAAAGTGGATCATACCATTTTATTTCTCTAATCTTTTAAAATGTAACACGAATGCCGCTTAGCTTGCTTCAGAACCATCAACTTTATGTTTGAAAGTCAAGTCGTTAACATGAAAATTAACTTGAGACAACATTATCCCTAAATTTTTATGAATTTTACAGATCTACGGCAAACCAAGCCTCATGTACCAAAAAAAATATGCTCCCCATCACTTGCATGATATGATAATTATAATTGATTAAGATTTTAATCAGGATTAAGTTAAACCGGTTTTTTGTTATTTTACGAACTTCATCACTGTGTTGACTTTCATAAACACGAAGTTGCAACGAACATTGACATTTGACAGATCTGCAAATACAGAAATACTTGTTTAGCGTCAAATAATTTGTTTATTAAATAAAATACAATGGCAGACGATGAAGATCCTAAAGAATATAGATGGGAAACAGGTTATGAGAAAACCTGGTAATGATTTCTTAAATAAATTGTTGTTTTCTAAACATAACCTCAAAATGTTTTCCACAACAGGGAAGCAATCAAAGAAGATGATGATGGTTTACTGGAAGCCTCAGTGGCAGATATCATCCAAAAAGCCAAAAGAAAAAGACAGGCAGAGAAAAAAGGCAGTACAAAATTAGGAATGATGAGGCATTTATTTATTTTAATAGATTGTTCAGATTCCATGTCTAACCAAGATTTAAAACCTACACGATTATTATGCACCATAAAACTACTAGAAGGATTCATCGAAGAATTCTTTGATCAAAATCCAATCAGTCAAATTGGTCTAATAATAATGCATAATAAAAGAGCTGAAAAAATCAGCGACTTAACAGGAAATGGACGCAAACACACAACAGCTCTTCATGCTTTAAATCGAACTAGTTTAGTCGGCGAGCCTTCCCTGCAAAATGGGGTAGAATTGGCTCTAAAATCGCTGAGATTATTACCATCACATGCTAGTAGAGAAATTCTGGTTGTTTTGGGCAGTTTAACAACTTGCGATCCTAGTGATTTAAATGTTACTATCGATACTTTGAAATCGGAAGGAATTCGGTGTTCGGTTATTGGGCTTTCCGCGGAAATTTATGTCTGTAGAGTGCTGTGTAATTCCACTGGAGGTACTTATAGGTGAGTTCTTGCTTACATAATAATTATAAGTCTTCAAATTAATTTGATCTAATCCACTATAAGCTGTAGATACTTTGTACTGTAATTGAGATTAATTTTTTGTTGTGTCATGTGCGATTTTTTAATTATTATCATTTTATTAATTTGTAAGCTATCAAGTTGTAACTTTTATTACATAATCTTGTTTAATACTATTATTAGTAACATCGTAATGCGCCTATTCGATAATTTATTATGGAATTAATAGTTTTTTTATACCGGGTGGTGACTTTATTTATGCAATATTTTGCCGCAAAGTGAATAAAGTTCGACAAACCAAAGTAAAACCCTGAGAGATGTATCTTCGGAGGTCGCTACTATCGTCAGTACATTCAGTGCTAAAAGTTAAATTTAAATTTGTTAGATGAGACGGCGTGTAATTCGTTCCATTTAAAAAAATAGTATGTGAGGAATAATAATTATGATAAATTAATAATAAATAACTCGTTAATAAATTTGTATAAATACTTATATTGTACATGGTGCAGCGGTTAAGTATTTTTACTGAGACTGTATATTTCACTTACGCGCCAAAGTGGAGTCACGCCATTCGTTATATACTTAAATGGGTGGAGTTAATTCTACTCTGTACTATACCCATTTATAAGTACAGAGTTCGAACTCACCGAGCCGTAGTATTCAACTTGAGTGGCATTCGAACTCGGGATCTCCGAATTCGAATACCATAACGCTATCCATCCCATCGTACTACCGGATAAAATAATGCATTAATCGTAGATAAAGTATAATATATAACTCGGTATAATGGCTATTATTCCCTCCGATGATTACAACCCTCGCTTGTTTTACTTGCTCGTGTTGTAAATATCATCGTTGGGAATAATAACATCCATTATATCGTTGTTGTATAATATACTATTATTATATATATTTTTATGGGGTAGTGGCTCAGTGGTATCAAGTCGACCTGTGGATCCAAAAAACCCTGGTTCGATCTCCACAGCCGACAAAACATTTTCACTAATTTAAAATTACCCGTGTGGCTCCCCACCACTAACATCTTTGGGGGCCGTGGTAACCGCACTTCACGTGCATAAATATATCACTTAATGAGATCTACTATAGCAGAGTGCCACACCCAGTAATGGGTAGAAGGCGTGTTGATATATATATTTATTTATACAAATTTTTTGTAATTAAATTAATGATTATTTTAGACTCAGAATATTTCTTTGTAAAATAAAATTTGTCCAATCACAGTGTAATTCTCGACGACGCACATTTTCGAGACCAGCTTCTTCAACACATCGAACCACCTCCTGCTGCTAATTCTCTTGACACCGCCCTCATAAAGATGGGTTTTCCTCATCAACTAGCAACAGAAGACAAAGAAGAAACTCTCACAATGTGCATGTGTCATGTGGATGTTGCAGACGCATGCAAGTTAACAACAGGAGGATATTATTGTCCTCAGTGTTACAGCAAGTACTGCGAGCTGCCGGTAGAGTGCAGGGCATGTGGTCTGACGTTAGTTTCAGCTCCACATCTCGCGAGAAGTTATCATCATTTGTTTCCAGCAGGGAATTATAAGGAATTGGCGTGGGAGAACCAGTCAGGAGTATGTTACGCTTGTCAGAAAGTTTTGAATGAACAGGATAAACATGTGAGTTGAATGGAAATTGATGATGAAGAAAAATTAAACTTATATTATTTCGCTGAATGCTAGAAAGAAAAAAACAATTTTATTTCATTAGCCTAGTGCTGCCATCTGAGTCAAGCTTTGTGCTAACCTCATCTTTTTTATCGTGTCATACCATGGCCAACTTTATTGAATTGCGGTACGCTTATTATGGCCGTTTCATTTCATCATTTTGCCATATAAAAATTTGCCGTCAGTTTTTTACAGTTTCGGTACGTCAAGTAATGCCATCTAGTGTTTTTTTATTTGAATTAAAGGAAAGTGATAACGCTATCAAGTTACAAAAACAAGCTTAAAATATTTGAAAACTGAAGTTTATGTGATCAAACAAAATACATTTAATGGAAAATGGTATTTTATTTATACATTCAATATTAGTGGTATGAAGTCGGCCTGTGGTTCCTGAGAACCCTGGTTCGATTCCCACAGGCGACAAACAATTTTCATAATTTCAAAAAGCTACCCCTGTGGCTCCCCCACCACTAACATCTTTGGAGGCCGTGATTTGACGACTGGTAACCGCACTTCACGCGCAAAATATATCACTTACCGAGATCTGCTTCGGCAGAGTGCCACACCCAGTAATGGGTAGAAGGCGTGATGATATATTTATTTATTTTATTTATATTCAATATTATTAAATATTATGACAAGTATTCTGAGCTTTCGACTAAAGTGACTAGCTAGTCTAGACTAAGTGAATTTCATTTGGCAACGTAGCATTATCTGTCACTTCAAGTATTATTAAATTTTTGGTGCCAACGGTTAGTATTTTATTGTAAAGTCCGTATGATAATAAATATACAATGACTAGGCTTGTTTTTAGAATTTTTTCAATTAATGCATGCGGCAGAATTTTCAAATTTAGTTACGATGTATCTCGTTAGAGGCGCTAGTTGACGTGCCCGCTCTGTAAATTTGAAACTAGGAATTTTAAAGACATGAAACAGCCATAATAAAGCCCGTCTGACACGATCAATTTTAATGTACATTTTTAAGTACATTATTTAATTCAATTTTAATGTACATTTTCCATGTACATTAAAATTAAAGACACAAATTCCTGTATGCAACGACGTCAATTTTCTGCTAGATGCGCATGCTCATTTCGATCCGTTTTGAAAATATGTTGGTATTGAATTAGGGTCTTTGTGTCAGAATCAAAATTAAAATTTATATATGGCACTTGTAGTGGGCATACAAGCGAAGCTTATTTTTGTACTTCTCTATTAAAACGGACACCCGTTGCCGAGACTACGATGTTTTGATTAAATAATGATACAAATAGAAAAAATGAGGTTCATGTTTGACGTTTTAACAATACACAATGCCGTGCGCTGCACGCAGCTTCTTTGCGCAATTAATTGACGGAAACATTAAAGGAAATAGGACAGGTTCTATTTTTTCATGTACATTAAAATTGAAGGCAACATTGAAGTGCGTGCGCATGTATGATACGTTTAATTTTTTACTTTGTAAAAAATGTACATTAAAATGTACATTAAAATTGATCGTGTCAGACGGGCTTAAGCCTAGCGCAATTCAATGAAGTTGGCCATGGTCATATCCGATCGGTTCAGTGTTGCCAACTGGTAGAATATTTTCCTAGTGTGTTTTTGGCCGAGACGTATTCGGGATTGTTCTTTAAAATAAAATTACATTTTTTTTGTTTCAGATATACGAATGCGAATCATGTAGTAAAATTTTCTGTATAGATTGTGACATATTTATACATGAAACTTTACATACATGTCCTGGTTGCGCTACTAACTTAAATAATTCACAAATGTTGAGCTCGCATTAGAAATAATTGTTGATAATTTTATATAATTTTTTTAATAAAATAAAATATGAAAATGTGTTTGTCACGTATTTAATATTTTTATAGATTTCAAGTACTTTAAACGAGATAACTTTTATCATAAAACATATTACCTAATTTTTATTGAAAATATATCTAATACAAATAGTACGTCATCAATTTTATTGTGAAAATTTGAAGTGTTTAACAAACAAAAGATAATTTATAGAATCCAATTTATTTATTAATTCTTTATTTTAACAATAATCTCCAAAAACAATATATTGCGATAAATAACTATTTATAAATAATACAGTTTTTTCCACATTAATTTTTATTATAAATACAATATAACAATGTTGATATTGAGATTAACAGCCAAGAAGATGTAAGAAGAGAACTGCCATTTCTGCCATAGATTTCAACCCAAATACGAACTTGTTCTAATTTACGAATGATGAAAGTCATTTCTACTTTGGTTTCCCCATCACTTCTTACAACTGATTCTTGTGGTTTCACTATTTTTTGTCTGCCAATGTTCATAACCCTGTAAGAAGAAATATATAATTAATTAACGCCTTATTAGAGCTTTTTTATTATCAAACTTTTCATAAAAGACTGTTCCACATAACTGATTATTTTATATGTTAATCTACGTACAAACATAATTTTATGCATAACCGGACCGAAATTCATGTATTTTAGCCTTAAGAAACGGGCTTAAACACTTGTTTTAGGCCCATGGGCCATAAAAAAAATCATTCCTATTGATACATAAATAAAATGACAATTTTTGTTTATTGTAAATACTAGATTTTACAAAAAGTTATTTTGACATATAACCTATGTACATATTTTAATTTTTTGAACATATAATTAAATGTTATTTTGTTGTGCATAAAATATTGTATGTACCACGGGTGAAATTAGCGTTTCTGACCCTGAGCATGTTATTAGCCCTCGGTGGTTTGTGCCTCGTGCTAATAATCATGCCACGGGCTAGAAACACCCGTTTTCACTAGGGATGGGCGATAAACATCGATGTTTTGAAAACATCGATGTTATATTTCCGATGTTCGATGTTTGAACATCGATAGTGATCCGTTTTAAACATCGATGAAAACATCGATGTTACAATAAATCATCGATGTTTTTGAATAATAAATAATATATAATTAGAGTTGGGGATTTTACTTATTCAACAGTTTTCATTGGTTTTTCTTGGTCTTATTGTCAACGTTCACATTCACACACCATTTTGTCTACGCAATACAGAAAAAGAATAAACTACACTACGCCGTACGAGTACACACACGTTTATGTCGTTGATTCGTTTATTGAAAGTTACATACAAGTTCATGTTCAACTGTTGGGAAAGGGTTTACAAGTTTTTCAGTTTCCAGTCTCTGTCTCTTGTTTTACTTAAACAACCTAATACCTATGGCAATCAAATAAGAAATGCTAGATCAGTAATTTGACAGATCAGAATGCAAAATAGCAAAAACATCGATGTTTTTAATACATCGATGTTTTGTGTTCGATATTTTGTTTACATCGATGTCTTTCACCGATGTCAACATCGATGTATAACATCGATATTTTTGTTTCGATGTCCCATCACTAGTTTTCACCCTTGATACATAAATAACTATGATGTCATAAGTTGAAGTCAACAAGTTTTGAATCACTGTCTTTTATTTATCCACGCATCAAATTTTTATTAAGGAATAAAAAAATAATAAAGATTTATTAATTAATCGTGACGTAGGTAGCTCTTGGTGACAAAAGACAGCATTAATATTAAGAGAGAAAGCATAATAATGGGAAAGAAGGCTTTCTTTTTTGTGAGATGAGTATACTTTAAGAAGGGCGCGAAAAAATAGTAGAAAGTATTTTTAGTTGACTCATGCTCGGTTTCATCAACAAAAGTTAAATTTTAATCGTTTAAAATTTAACTTTTGTTGGTGAAACCGGGCATCAGGCGATTAAAATTCAAACAACCGCTTCGTCAAGTAAAACATCACTTTCCTGCCTTATTATGTAATACACTATTTCTAAAATAATTTGACAATGCTATAAATATAACATACCTGATTTCAGTAATAAGCAAAGAAGTATTTTTTACTACCATTTTCCATACTCGATCTTCTTTTAAAGACACTTCATTAATGAAGATTTCACTGTATTGTAAAGTATCATTATCCCATTTGTCTCTGCTCCAAATTAAATCTCCTTCATTACTAAGTCGCAATGAAGTTGCATTTAATGGGTCTACATTTGTAGCGACCGCTACATTTTGAAAAGTTACTGTTAAATTATTTGTAGGAAACTCATTTGTAGGTTTTGGTTCGATAACTGAGACAGCATTTGAAAAACCAGCAAATGCCGATGCAATAATCACTAAAACTAGTAACATTTTAGTTTATTTTAAATCTTTGGCTCAGTGTATGCCAATAGAGTAGTGTACTGATAAAGTTTTTGTTAAATTGATGTTATATATTGTCTGTTATCAACGGTATTGATTGATTTTTATCGAATATTGGAAATGAGTCAGGTAAGATAAAGTGTCTTGAATAATCTTGTTGCCTGGTGTAAGGATTGGTTTGTTTTTGGAAATATGATGTCACTTGTTTTCTGAAAAAAGGAAATGTAACTTAATGGACTTTGGTTTATTTAAGTTTATGATTCATTTAAAAAGAAAAGATTGTGGTAATGTCGTTGGAAAATTACTTGTCTATTTTTAGCAAGCAAAAGATCATGCATTCAATTATATCAAAATAGCTATTTACATAACAAGTGCGCGAAAACTTACTTTGCACATGAGCGCAATTTTAAAGCTCGAGCGAAGCGAGTGCTTTAATTTCCACGAATGGTGCAAATGATGTCTTCGTGGACGAGTTTTGTACAATGCGTTTTGTAACGAGCTAAATTGTATAATCGACAATAAGGAAATTTATTAAATTAGAAGCGTGCATTTATATTGACAATTAAATATGCCAGAAATTGATATTTGTTAATTGAAAACAAATCGTTTATTTTTTCTCGTAAAATTTGTTAAAATATGTCTGATTGATGGCGTTATAAGCTAATGTCTCTACTTCTTTTATAAATTCCTTAAAACGTGTGCATATAAGTACAATAGGATGCGGACACTGTGACGGAAAAACAGCTGTTCGGGCAAACAACACTGCGCTACCTACAAAATAAACTATTTTTTTTGGGACGAGATTTGAAAAGAACCGTTCTTTTCAAATCTCGCCACAAAAAAATAGTTCATTTTGTAGGTGGCGCAGTGATGTTTGCCCGAACAGCTGTTTTTACGTCATAAAACGTCACAGAGTCACGTGAGTGCCCGCATCCTATTAGCGTTTTAATAGTCAAAATTTAGAACTATAAAAATTGGTGTTTTTTCAATTACTTTGCGCACTAGTCCGCAAAATCAAACTTTCCATCGGTTTCCAAGGTAATATAAACCTTATTTTGAATGATGCGAGTGCAAAAAAAAAACTAAGACGTTTCAAGAAAGTAACTAGTAATGGAAACTATCGAATAAATGAAAAAATATTTTTTCGACCGATTTTTTTATTCGAATGTTTGAATAAATATATACTAATTTTTTTTTTAAACTCATATTTCAAGAACCTATATACAGGTATTGTAAAACTGTCATTTTCATACTGATTAATGCAAAGTGCCACACCCAGTAATGGGTAAAAGGCGTGGTGATATATTTATTTATTTTTATTTTAAAAATGCTTCAAATAACAGTGGTGGTAGAAAATTTAGTTCTCCATTTTATTTACTAAAATAATTTAAAAATTTTAAACAATGATATTTTAATAATAATAATAATGATAATAATAATTTAAAAATTTTAAACAATGATATCTTTGATATTATCAATTTTTCAATAACTTCAAAGAATGTATTAGTATTAATCAATTAAAGTATTTTTATAGATTAAAGATAAAATTAATTGAGATTTATGACGACTTAAAAATGCCGATCTTTGTTCAATGTTTCATATTAGCAGAAATCTAAAATCTGATGAAATATTTGTATTATCTAAAATAATATTGCGGCTTATTTTTTTGTGTAAATAAATAAAGTACTTCAAATACATTAATTTAGATATAGCTTTTAACGAAATAAGATAAATTTACTGATAAGATATTTGGAATAATGATGAAATACTTTTTAATAAAAATATGTACTAGATGATCGATTGTGATTACATTTTTAAAACTGATTATTATGGAATCTAAAGACGTAATAAAAATTATTTTTCTTTACTCATTTGAATATGACACTATAATTTCAACTTTTTCAATAATAAAAGAACACTATTTCAGGAATATTTACGTTACCATGGATACATCATTTTTTGGTCCTGGGACCAAAAATGTAATTTTTACTACTGTTGACATGGTGTTAAATATAATTTTGTCAATTTGTTTCATTTTAATTTCACTAAATCTGCGAGTAATTAATAAATCTTTATTTTATTTTCTCCCTTATTAAAAACTTTATAACAAAATAAAAAAAACGTGGAAAATTTTTTGTTTGTTTGTAGATTAACATACAAATAATCAATTTTTTGTAGAATAGCCCATTGTGGTAAAACTGGATCCCTGTACTGTAATTGGGATTAAGTTCCTATTATGGAGAGTAGCATAAATAAATAAATATGTACCAGGTGTCTACTTTTTTTCGTACATAAGAAATTCATTGTTAAAATAAATGTCAAAATAAAATAAATAAATTTCAAATATTTATTGATCTGTTAGTGTTACCACCTTGAAATTTTATTATTAGTTTTTAAAATAATTTTTTGAAATATAAAATAAATAAATATATAATCACGCCTTTTACCCATTACTGAGTGTAGCACTCTGCCCAAGCAGATCTCGATAATTGATATAATTATGCGCGTGAAGTGCAGTTAACAGTCGTCAAATCACTTCCCCATAGATGTTAGTGGTGGGGGAGCCACAGGGGTAATTTTAATATGGTGAAAATGTTTGTCGACTGTGGGAATTAAACCAGGGTTCTCAGGATCCACAGGCCGACTCGATACTACTGACCCATCTACCCTATAAAAAAATGTAATAAAATTTTATTTTTTTAAATAAAAGTAAATTAATGCGATATAGGAAAAAATAGTATAAAAAGCACTTGTTATAATGACTATTTTTAATATATTTATTATTCAATACACTATTATGAATTCTATAAAGTACATACATCACACTAGATTCCATCGAATGGGGTAGCACGAACCCTAAAATCACTTATAAAATATTCTCTCATTACATTATTCAAATAATCAGTTGGAAGGGAAATCGGCACGCGTTCTGAAGGAGCTGACAGAAGAAGACCTTCAGCACTGTTTCGAACAATGAAAGATTCGCATGCAGCATTGTAAGGATAGAGGAGGGGTGTATATTTAAAGTAATAATAAGTAAATAGATATAGAATCAAATGTTAAAACAGCATGAGTCTCGTTATTTAATAGCCACACTTCGTATCTCATCAAATGGGGTAGCACGAACCCTAAAATCATTCATAACATATATTCACTCATTACATTCATCAAATATCCACTCATTACATTCATCAAATATCCACTCATTACATTAATCAAATATCCACTCATTACATTCATCAAATATCCACTCATTACATTCATCAAATATTCACTCATTACATTCATCAAATAATCAGTCCTCGTCAAACATTTTCATCCAAACACACCACCCTCACTTTAACCACATTGATAGATCACTCCATATAAACTCATTCATTTATTACACTCGAAATCATTTATGACACAACAAACCTTCAATCACATCTATCCAATCACTCCTATTCACTTATCATTCATCTTCTTTCTTCGACGTACATAACATATACGAAAAAATCTCAAATTACTCACGCTTACTCCGATAAAGTATGGTAAGAAAATAATGCAAATATGAAATGACATTTGTTTTAATTATTTTTATTTACAAATAAATTAATAACATTTTATGAAACATCATCAACATAATCAGTTGTTCGACATGCTATATTTTAGATGGCATAGTAATAGATTTACTTGACGTAGACTTCAATGAGTAACCTAAACTGTAAATTTTTTGCAAGCGCGACAACTGCGCTAGCTGCTGGTCCATTGCTGGCAGCGATGGTCGCCACTAAAGCACGTTCGCGACCGATGTTGAGGAAACGAATTTGGGTGATTTTCTTGTTTGGAAAATTTGCTTGCCATTTGAACTGTTGATCGACACCTTGTTTATCGTTCACTTGAATCTGTAATATAGTTATTGGTTAAACTAAAGTGGAAAAAACGATTGTCTCTCATGCTAGACACAACATTTTTCACGACGTGTTTCAAAAGAAGATTTATTTGAACTTGAAATATACTCAGGGAAAAAATCTTATAATATTTTATTTATTTAAATCTGGAGTTTGTGAGTTCGTATCTCACTCAAGCTACCACAATGCGGCTCGATGAGTTCAGACCATGTACTGTAATTGGGATTATGCTTCTGTTATTTGTATAAAATATATCATCACGCCTTCTACCCATTATTGGGTGTGGCACTCTGCTGAAGCAGATCTTGGTAAGTGATATATTTTGCGCATGAAGTGCGGTTACCAGTCGTCAAATCACGGCCCCCAAATATGTTAGTGGTGGAGGAGCCACAGGGGTAGCTTTTGAAATTATGAAAATTGTTTGTCGCCTGAGGGAATCGAACCAGGGTTCACAGGATCCACAGGCCGACTTCATACCACTGAGATAGCCACCCCACATGTATAAATAAAATATTTGAATATAATTAATAATTTCCAATAAAATAATAATTTTTTCTTCATCCTCTTGAATAAGGCACTATTATTTCAACTTTTTCAATAGTAAAAGAACGTTATTTTGGGAATGTTTACGTTACCATTGATACGTCTTTATTTTTTAGCTTAAAAATATGTTTATGCACAATTGGGCCGAAAAGCATGTGTTTAGCCCTAAAAGGCGGGCTTAAATACTTATTTTTGGCCCATGGAAAATAATTCCTATGGATACATAAATAAAATGACAATTTTTGTTTATTGTGTATACTTGATTCTGCAAAAATGTCATTTTGACATATAACCTATGTACATATTTTAATCTTTTGAACATATAATTAAATGTTATTTTGCTGTGCATAAAATATTGTACGTATCACGAGTGAAATTAGCGTTTCTGACTCTTGGAGCATGTTATTAGCCCTCGGCGCTTTGCGCCTCGTGCTAATAATCGTGCCACGGGCCAGAAACGCCTGTTTTCACCCTTGGTACATAAATAACTATTTTATTACAATGACAACTGAAGAAAAATGCTATTTTTGATTCTAGAGCCACAAAACGATGACGTATCCATGGTAACGTAAACATTCCTAAAATAAAGTTCTTTTACTATTAAAAAAGTTGAAATAATAGTGTCATTTTGAAGTGGGCGAAAAAAAATATATATATGACACAAAATTAGTAGATAAATATTCCGGCATTTGAAGAAAAAATTGCATATTTTATGTGGAATGAAAGTGACTAATTGTGCTAGCTATGCTCATCCCTTAAACCAACAGATAATTAATTATCTGGGAGGATGAAAACGGTTCCGTTTGTAATGGAATCAATTTGATATTGGAAAATTATTATTTAATTTTTTTCGGGACCAGGGTTTTTTTTGACGTGATGATATTTACCTGTCTGGAGATGAGAACGTCACCATCAGCACGTTTACCCCAGATGTTGTCTCCCCAGTTGCCTCCTTTATCTGTAAGATCAGCAAAGTTTTGCGCATTGCTTCTTGAATATCCTTCAGGGTAACTTGCTACCTATAAAAACAGGAACAAATATTTATTATTAATAAATAATGACATTTTTTTATTTATGCAGTCTTTGACATTTTCATTTAATTGGCTGTTCCACAAAAATTTCATTATTTTATATGTTAATCTCCGTACACAAAGAATTTTTCCCTGTTTTTACTTTCTTATAAAGGAAGTATTAGAATCGTGAAAAAAATCGTCGACGAGATTTTCGCGGAAATGCGTGTTTTGAGGTCCACTGAATCCGTTTTGACGGATGGATGTGTGTCCGAGTGTGCAATATCTCATGAACGAGATAAGATTTGTTAACGAAACTTGGTAATTATAAGTTTCATGAAAATATGAAGAGCTGAGTTGATTTTTAATGAATAATAGAAGTATGTACGTACAACAGAACATTAAATAAAGAAATTTTAGTTAATTATATACACACGAAGGAAAAATTTATAAGTTTTATTAAATGGCACAAATAAAAAAAAATACACAGCATTCAGAACAAAAATCCTTGTTTAATTAAAAATTGGATAAAAAAACTAAACTACAGATATAAAAGGGGAGGTCCAACGACTCATTAGACCCTTTGCGGGCGCCCATGTATAATATTAATATTTTTTAATAATAAAAAAAAACTTACGTCTCCAGGTTTCGGGACAACGACAGACTTGGATCCTGCCGGAACAGTTTCAAAGGTCGTGTCAGCCAAAACGACCGCGAAAAATGCCAGAGCCAAAATTGCAACTTTAAACATTTTGATGTGTTGATCAAATTTGATTCGAAAACCTGATATGTCTGATGAGGTATTCGACAAAGCTTTTATACTGATTTGAAAACGTTATCACATTGTATAGATAACTGTTAGTGTTTGTTCTGTATCTATGAGTCACCGAATTGGGGTTTTTATCTTTTCTAGTTATTGACAGGTTATTGTTTTAGCTTTAATTTTAGAGATTATGGAACGTTAGGACTTATTGTGAAATTAGGTTAGTATTTTTTCTGTGGAATAATAATAATAAAATAAATAAATATATCATCACGCCTTTTTTCCATTACTGAGTGTGGTACTCTGCCGAAGCAGATCTCGATAAGTGATATATTTATGCGCGTAAAGTGCAGTTACCAGCCGTCAAATCACAATCCTAAAGATGTTAGTGGTGGAGGAGCCACAGGGGTAGTATTGATGTGGTGAAAATTGTTTATCGGTTGTGGGAATCGAACTCGGATTCTCAACTCCACTATCCCATTAAATTAAATTAAATGTCGACTAGAATTGTTATAAATCTTTAACATTTAGATAATACACATACATACATATAATAATAATAATATATCATCACGCCTTCTACCCATTACTGGGTGTGGCACTCTGCAGAAGCAGATCTCGGTAAGTGATATATTTTGCGCGTGAAGTGCACTTACCTGTCGTGAAATTACGGCCCCCAAAGATATTAGTGGTGGAGGAGCCACAGGGGTAGCTTTTAAAATTATGAAAATAGTTTGTCGCCTGTGGGAATCGAACCAGGGTTCTCAGGATCCACAGGCCGACTTCATACCACTGAGCTAGCCACCCCATATATATCATCATGATATATACCATTAAATGGGGTAACGCGAAACCTAAAATCCTTCATAAAACAATCATTCATTAAAGTCATCAAATAATCAGTTCTTCTCAAATATTCTCATTAAAACACACCACCCTCACTTTAACCACATTCATAGATAATTCATGGGGTGGTTAGCTTAGTAGTATCAGGTCGACCTGTGGATCCTGAGAACCTTGGTTCGATTCCCACAGGCGACAAACAATTTTCACCATTTTAAAACTACCCCTGTGGATTTCCCACCACTAACATCTTTGAGGGCCGTGATTTGACGACTGGTAACCGCACTTTACGCGCAAAAATATATCACTTACCGAGATCTGTTTCGATAGAGTGCCACACCCAGTAATGGGTAGAAGGCGTGATGATACATTTATTTTATTTTCTAGATCAGTCTATATGAACTCATTTATTTATTACACTTGAAATTATTCATCACACAACAAACCTTCAATCACATCATTCCAATCACTCCTATTCACTTATCTATCATCTTCTTTCATTTTCTTAGAAAATATGAAAGTAATATTAAAATAGTTGAAAGAAATTCATATTTGTATCACTTTCGTATTCGTTGTATGTCGTTAGTTCACAACCACCATTACTTCTATGCAATTATGGAAGTAGCACTTCTAAATAATAATACTAAATACGTATTTGTTGTATTCAGTGACAACAATTAGAAAATATTACTTATTATTAATGAATTTAGAAAAAGAGTCATTTTTATAACAAGTGCCGAAAAAGGCTTGTTACGTGCAAGTGTAGAATTTAACGCACGAGGCTTCCAGAGTGCGGAAATCTGGGCGAGCAAGTAATCTTTTTCGGCACGTGTTATAAACAACATTTTTTCTACAACTGTGCGATTTAGAAAATCGCTAAAATATCAAAATTTATAAAATTTTAATGATTTTATACGAGAACGATGTTTTACGGCGTTGCTATGGTTTGTTTGTTGATTGGTTGCACATTGTTCTACGTTATTAAAAAATATTTCACTAATTTCAAGATAATTTCTTAAAAATTGTCTAGATTAGAATACTACACTGAGTGATTCTTCTTTATCATAAACACCTCCAAAGATAATTGAAGCCCAAGATCATGCTATGTTGGATCTATATTTGATAGTGACAATCAACCTGCTACTGGTACTTCTAAAACCTCCGAAATTGTTGTCAATAATTTGAACAGGTTCAAAAGAAATCTATTACAAAAGAAAATGAAAAATATAAAACTAAATAAATATAAATATATCTTCAAGCCTTTTACCCATGACTGGGTGTGGCACTCTGCTATAGCAGATCTCGGTAAGTGATATATTTATGCGCGTGAAGTGTAGTTACCAGCCGTCAAATTACGGCCCCCAAAGATGTTAGTAGACGGGAAACCACAGCGATAATTTTAATGTGGTGAAAATTGTTTGTCAGCTGTGGAAATCGAACCGAGGTTCTCAGGGTCCACAGGCCGACTTGATACCACTGAGCCACCGACCCCATTATTGAAAAAGTAAAATAGATTTCAAATTGTGAAAATAAACAGGATCTTGATCTGTAATATTTGCTTACTTACTGTCCATGGTGAATTGTAAGTAAATATTATAGTCCTGATGTAACCATGGAAACCAATTGTGCAATAAAAGTTCCACTTACTTTAAACTGTGTCAGTAATAGGTAACTTACCGTACAGGTATTGTAAAAATTATATTACAGTTTGTTTAATATTTTATAAAATATTGTATAACTTAATTTTACTAGTCCAAAATTCAAGATTAGCTAAAACTCTTTCGAGAATCAGACTGTAGTAAGTAAATAGTCATAATTGAACTTAACAAACTTTATTTATTTTTATTTACATATATAATGAGAACATATCAATGTCAGAATTTAACGAGCGTAGACCTCAATCAGTAGACGGAACTGCTGATTGGAAGCAATACGGATAACAGCAGAAGCAGAGCTGACACTTCCGGTGACGCTCTCCACGAAAGCTCGCTGGCGGCCAATGTTCAAGAAACGAATATGGGTGAGAGTCTTGCCGGGGAAGTTGGCCTGCCAGTTGAACTGCTGCTCGGAAGAGCTCAGCCCATTGATTTGAATCTGCAGAAAGAGGAAAATCATCTTTTAACACTTGGAAGAATTCTACAAAAGTCACCACATTCATGTATTTGCTACTCTGCATAATAGCAACTTAATCCCAATTGTAGTAGCTTAGTATGAAGTCGGCCTGTGAATCCTGAGAACCCTGGTTCGATTCCCAAAGCCGACAAACAATTATCACTATATTAGAACTACCCCAGTGGCTTTCCCTCCAATAACATCTTTGAGGATCGTGATTTGACGGCTGGTAACCGCACTTTACGCGCAAAATATATTACTTACCGAGATCTGCTTCGGCAGAGTGCCACACCCAGTAATGGGTAGAAGGCGTGATGATATATTTATTCATTTATAGTGGAATGAAAACCACTCAGATCTAATCTATATTTATTTATTTATCCACAACTTATATATTATAAAAACATAATTATACTCATTTCAGTTGTATATTATGGCTCATAAAACACTAGTGTTTTATGGTAGTGTGTTTTAATAAGCCAAGGTAGTTTAGGAATAAAATTAAAGGACTTAGGCTTAACTATTATTCCTAAACTAGAGTTTTATATTCCATAAAACACTGTAAACAACTTGTTGCTTAGTAACCACTTCATGATCTACCGTATTTTGAGAAACTAACAGCTGTCCAAGAAGTCTTGCGTCCTGGGTGGCTATGGACTGTGAAACGCATGTCCGTACTTTATTCATACAATTTAACCTTAAACGTCATAATATATTTGTTTTACAGTAAAATGTTTACTCAGGAACAAAAAAACGTTTATAGTGAAGTCCTATTTCCACAATAGTCAGTGAAATAAAACAGAATTGCACTTTTCTCATTTTGAAGGACGTTTGACATTTTATTTTATTGGGGTGGCTAGCTCAGTAGTATGAAGTCGGCCTGTGGATCCTGAGAACCCTGGTACCCTAGATTCGATTCCCACAGACGACAAACAATTTTCATAATTTCAAAAGCTACCCCTGTGGCTCCTCCACCACTAACATCTTTGTAGGCCGTGATTTGACGACTGGTAACCGCACTTCACGCGCAAAATATATCACTTACCGAGATCTGCTTCGGCAGAGTGCCACACCCAGTAATGGGCACAAGGCGTGATGATATATTTATTTATTTATTTAAATTGTATGGATAAAGTACAGACATATGTTTCACAGCCTATAGCCACCCAGGACGGCAAGACTTATTGGACACACGTTATATATAATTGAATCAACGTTAAACATTACGACCTATCTTCTTCGGTACCTATAAGTGGAAAAAATTTTGTATTACACTTGTGTTTTATTGGTATATAAAACACTTGTATAATAAATAACTATTCTTTAGTGGTATCAAGTCGGCCTGTGGATCCTGAGAACCCTGGTTCGATTCCCACAGCCGACAAACATTTCAACCACATTCAAATTACCCCTGTGGCTTCCCCACCATTTACATCTTTGGGAGCCGTAATTTGACGACTGGTAACTGCACTTTACGCGCATCAATATATATCACTTACCGAGATAATTTGTTGTGCATAAAATATTGTATGTACCACGGGTGAAATTAGCGTTTCTGACCCTGAGCATGTTATTAGCCCTCGGCGTTTTTCGCCTCGTGCTAATAATCATGCCACAGGCCAGAAACGCCTGTTTTTACAGTTGGTACACAAATAACTACTGTATAATATTGTTTGTGAGTAATGTACATACCTCAGTAGAGATGAGAACATCTCCAGCGACACGATTCTTCCAGAGGTTGTCTCCCCAGTTGCCACCGCTATCTGGAGGAACATAGAAACTGTTGGCCAAGGATCCCACTGGACGGCTTACTTCCTACAATCACAAAAATATGCTATTAATATACTATTACATAACAAGTCCACGAATGATGCAAATAACGGCTTCGTGCACGAGTTTTGTACAATGCTTTTCGTAACGAGCAAAAATTGTATAATGAACAATGAGGAAATTTATTAAATTTGAAACGTGAATTTATATTGTTTATTTGATAACAAATTGCTTATTTTTTCTCGTAAAGTTTGTTCAAATATGTCTGATTGATGACGTTATAAGCTAATGTCTCTATTTCTTTTATAAATTTTTTTTTAATTAATATAATACTTACAAAACCAGGTTTTTCGGCAATGTAGGGCCTGGCACCTTTTGGTAAAAGCTCGAAGCTGGTTTCAGCCAAAACCACGGAGCAAAGAGCCAAACTCAAAATCACTACTTTGAACATTTTGAAGCAGTTATCAAACTGATATGCTACTCACAGCGTTTCACACATCTTTTATACCCGTTCAGCATCATTCATTTCCCCCGTACCTTTACTAGATTACGAGATATCAGATTATTTGTTTTCTAGAACTAATTTCAATAATTTTTTTAATTGTTATAAATTAGATTCCTAAAATTGATTGACAGGTTTATTGTTTTAGGATTACTGAGAATTTAAGCTGTTTTTATAAAACTTAAAACTGTTTTTGATCCTAGGACTAAAAACTGATAACGAAAAAGTTGAAATAAAGGCGTCATATTCAAGTGGGTGAAAAAAAATGTTTTATGCACAACCGGGTCGAAATTAATATGTTTTAGTCATTCAAAGCGGGCTTAAACACTTATTTTTGGCCCTAGGGCCATAATAAAATAAAAATTATAATTTTTGTTTATTGTGAATACTTCATTTTGCTATATAAATGTACTTGTTTTGATCTTTTGAATTTAAAATTAAATGTTCTTTTTAAAAAAATATATATATATCATCACGCCTTCTACCCATGACTGGGTGTGGCACTCTGCCGAAGCAGATCACGGCCTCCAAAGATGTTAGTGGTGGAGGAGCCACAGGGATAGCTTTTGAAATTATGAAAATTGTTTGTTCTTTTGTTATGCATAATAGTTATTTATGAACCAAGGGTGAAAACAAGCGTTTCTACCGAGGGCTAATAACATACTCAAGGTCAAAAAAACTAATTTCACCCGTGGTACATACAATATTTTATGTACAACAAAATAACATTTAATTATATGTTCAAAAGATTAAAATATGTAAATAAATAAATATAAATATATCATCACGCCTTCTACCCATTACTGGGTGTGGCACTCTGCCAAAGCAGATCTCGGTAAGAGATATATTTTGCGCGTGAAGTGCGATTACCAGTCATCAAATCACGGCCCCCAAAGATGTTAGTGGTGGAGGAGCCACAGGGGTAGCTTTTGAAATTATGAAAACTGTTTGTCGCCTATGGGAATCTAACCAGGGTTCTCAGGATCCACAGGCCGACTTCATACCACTGAGCTAGCCACCCCTTATTAAAATATACATATATACATACATACATATCTTCACGCTATATCCCATCAAATGGGGTAGCGCGAACCCTAAAATCACTCATAAAACATTCACTCATAACATTCATAAAATAATCATTCATAATAATAATTAAAATATGTAATTAGGATATATGTCAAAATAACATTTTGTAAAATCCAGTATTCACAATAAGCAAAAGTTGTCATTTTATTTATATATCCATAGGAATTATTGTGTTCAAGTCCGCTTTTTAGAGCTAAAACATATGCATTTCGGCCCGGTTGTGCATAAAAGATTATTTTGTGCCTCCCTAGCTACAATTTTAACCTTTTCCGTACGTTATGGAGCAGCCTGTATATATTATACAAATATAATAATTTTTAAATGTCTAAACTTTGCAATAGGTCAAATAAAAATAAATAAAAGTCAGCAATTCTTGCAAAATATAATTCACTCATGACAAAATAATTTGTTGTCCCTCGAAAACAAATTCCTGAAAACTATTTATAGTTCATAAAATATTCGCGGATGGTCAATGGCGCCACTATCATCTGAAAATTTCAAGATCGATAGGCAGGATTTATATAAAAAGTGTGTTTCAATTTGGCTCTAGTCCAAAAGATGTTACTCATGCGAAAAAGATGCTAGCAAAAATAAAATTGGCCTACTTTGAACAAACTGTTATAATTCTTTTATTGTGATTAATTGCAAATTTGTTTTGGCAACGGTTTCATCTGTTTTAGCAAATTGCTGAAATGCCGTTTTATGAATTGTTGACAATTTTAAATTTAATAATTTTTATCTTTGTCGCCTCGTCCGGAATTTTGATATGAGTACCGAAAAAAATTATTAACGCACGTATGACATGCAATGTTTTATTTAATACGGTGTCGCATTTAATTATTAAACATTATTTTTACAATACATATACAGAGTGATTAAAAGGGATTGTTGCAGTTGGCAATAAAAAAAACTACTTGAAATTGGTAAGCCTGATACATAAATTCATTTCCTGTTGTTGACAGTGACATTTAAAATTTAAATTTGAGTACATTTATTATTACATTTATTTCTAAAGTATTTCTATTACTTAAAAAGTCAAAATTCTATTAGCTGTCAGACTCCTGACATAACCTATTTGTATTTATTAGAAATGTCAAATAGCATGTCCGCCTTTATCTGACGTTGTGCCAACTGTGGAATAAAAAGATCTCTGGAATTGTATTGCCAACTATAACAATTTCTTTTGATCACCCTGTAGTATAAGATACTCATTAATGACAAAATTTAAACAACTTTTATTGCACCACGGATGAAATTAGCATTTCTGACCCTGAGCATGTTATTAGCCCTAGGCGCTTTGCGCCTCGTGCTAATAAACATGCCATAGGTCAGAAACGCCTGTTTTCACCCTTAATACATAAATAACTATTTAATGCCTTTGTTATCTGTAGGTAAGTTATCTACATTAAATATTGACAGAATAAAAAATAATTTATTTCTAATTACTATCTAGCAATAATGATGAGACAAGTACAAGATTAATATTTGTTTTTACAGTTAATTAATTTTAAGAAAAGGATATTATCACTTATAATTAGTGATAACAGATAATTGAGATAAGGGAATAAACTGTCAGGTGATGAATTAATATTGATTTTGTTCCTAAGATTACTAATTTTTGTTTATATTAATTATATAGTTAATTGGTATTTGGACTACGCGTAGTTTTTTGATAATAATATTCCAAGGTCATTGATAACTAAGAAAATAATTTTTGACAGTTGGTAACCATTATTTATAACTAAATGTCAAACACTGTTGCCTAACAAACTAATGACATAAGTGATAATTGCAATCATTTGAAATGTATTATTGAACATAATAAGCGTAAGTAGTAAATTTTAATTAGTTATGAAAATGTTAAAATGATGGCAAGTATCTATAAAATTATTTTGTAATTTTAAATTGGGTTTTTCTCACAATGATTAATGATAAGATTCCATCACAAGTACCTCTCAGCTACATTCATACGTGGAATGAAGTCTAATTATTCTTATCTGTGATTACAGACCAATCATTTCATAACTGAAAATAAATCAAAGTTTTTTTCTGAAACCGGCAAGAAAGTACCCACTTTCCTGACCAATTTTAGTATGGAAAGTAGGTTTTTACAAAAACAGTCAAGTAAAGTACGTATCCAAGGCTACAAGAAAAATAACAATCTGGTAAAGTACAAAACAGTCTGGTAAAGATTTTACCTGACTGTTATTTTTTTTGTAAACTGGGTTACGCAGTGTGTTCGCAGTACAATTCATATCAAAAACATTGTCAACTATTTATGATTAAATATTGATGAAATTAAACGGCTTCAGAAAAAATAGTATACATAATACGTCAGAGAAGTGTTTTTACTTGACTCAGTAGATTAAAATACTCGGCCTGTGGCATTGTATTCCAAACAACCGATTCGTCAAGTAAAATATCACTTTCCTGACTTATTATGATACTATTTCCATTACTTTCTAGAAAAAATATTATTATCATAGTTTTTGGAATAATATGTTATCTATTATAATATAAATTAATAATTTATTTCAAGTGTATATTTAAATTTCTTAAAATTATTCTTTTGTATTACAATCAATTATAAATCATTCAAGATATTGTTATTTATTGTACATTAGATGGTGAATCATTTCTTAAACTGTCTAATATAAGATACGATACTTTCTAATTAATCATTTATTAAGTACCTTATTTGATAATCAATCAATTATAAATGATAATATTTCAGTGTCATAGTTTTTCACAGAACTGCCACACTTAGTAATTATTTTTTGTTATTTTTAGTTCGATATTTTTTTAATTAATTAAGCTTAATTTTGGCAGTTTTGGTAGTACGGTAGTTTGATAGCGTTACGGCAATCGACCTGTCCCCCATAATAAAGTTCCCTATGGGCCGCCCATGATTTTCCGCTGTAAACATTTTTTGCAACATTTTTATTGAATAAATATCATATAAAATAAATTGTCCTTTTAAAATATAATATGTAATTTATTTTATTATTCAAAATTAATATTTTTTTCTAGGTTCCGAGCTCATTGATAAAGGTTGGTCCCTGGGTAATTTACACCCTCTGCATCCGACTCTCATCATCTCTGCTAGCATGTGATGTAAGTATAAAAATAAATCCCTAATTTGGGATAGGTATAAATTAAGTGCACGACCACGAAATGACACTAACGTCAGCTCGGTTTGAATCAATATGTAGGTATTCATTGATTTTTCGTTTCATTCATTCTTGTTTATTCACAAGGGTTGTCCTTGAGATGCAGGGTCGTACTCAGATATTTTTACCACCAGTAAAAGTAAAAACAAATATATTAAAGCGTCATTGACTGTTATTAACGCCGCATGAAACAATAATTCATGTACATCAATTCCATTCCCATTTGTGGCGATCGCAGCGCCATCTGTGAACAAAAATAATTTGAATCGCTGATCAAATTAATGTAAAATTTTCTGGAGATTCCAAATCTGCAATAAAAAATGAGTGTTTTCATTTAAGATTACAAAGTTGCCCCCGGCCCCCCTCCTGGAGGCGGGGGTGGGGGGTCTAGTTTGGCATCATTGGATAGATTTTTGAAAAATATTTGACACGTATTTTGTCGTTTTTTGATTCAATATGTATTTCGCAAGATATTTAACCGTCCCGGAACTTTTTCCCCACCCTGTATATATATATATATTTAGTTTTTATTATTTATTATAATCACGGCCCCCAAAGATATTAGTGGTGGAGGAGCCACAAGGGTAGTTCATGAAATTATGAAAATTGTTTGTCGCCTGTGGGAATCGAACCAGGGTTCTCAGGATCCACAGGCCGAGTTCATACCACTGAGCTAGTCACCCCATATTTGAGCATTTTAACCATACTATATAAATTACAGAAACTCTAAATATAATTATGTAAAGTTATTCAGCTGAAACTGAAATCCATTTCAGTCCAATCCTATTATTCCCGGAATTCACGGTCAATGTCTGCAGCTGCTCTGTGATTGGTCAGTCTGAATTCCCACCCATCTCACAGTTACACACAAACACACACACACATTTACACAGCGAGGGTAGAATCAATGACAGTCAGCAGTCCTGCTGCTCGCAGCTCCTGCTTGGATGCTGTCACAGTGTTGTCATGGCTACCACAAACACATCCACACAGCCAACGACAAGATCACAGATGGCTCAAGGATTTTATTTAAACACTGGATAGCTAACTTGCTTGTAACATACATTGATAAGGCAAGCAAGTTGACGGCGGCCATTTGCAGAACAGGCAAAAATAGCGCTAGATTTAAATGTATCACAAGCATTCATGTTTTAAAAATAAATAAATAAATATATCATCACGTCTTCTACCTATTATTGAGTGTAGCACTCTGCCATAGCAGATCTCGGTAAGAGATGTATTTTGCTCGTCACTACAACGATGTTAATGGTGGGAGAGCCACAGGGGTAATTTGAATATCATGAATTGTTAACAGGTTGTTGGTCTAGTGAATTTTCAAATACCATACCACCGTGTGGTGTTGCCATTATAAATTGGGATTCTTAATTTTTCGTTAAAAACAAGGCTTTGCATGGCTATATATCCATTACTAAACGATAAAAAACTTTCTCCTTCTGATACAATATACATGGATAGTTCTAGAACATCATACTAGTTTTTCAAATGAAACTGCAAAATTATAGAGGTACACAAACCAAATATGTGCGATTCTGAGTGATGATCGCCATAAGCCCCGTGTATAAGAACTCAACTTTACAAGCGAATATATTTGTTCACAGACGATGAATGTGTTTCATATTTTAACAAGATGCGTATAACTATCCAATGTATTCATGCACCAAATTTCATTCAGATCTGCAAATTTTTTTTTCACGCTAGTACTACCCTAAGGCTTTAGAAATACTATTTTCTACATATTTTAGTTTATGTCGTATTGAGTGTGGTAGCAAGGATTCTTAATATTTATTTCATTTTTATTTATCAGGGTATATCTACCACTACAAACTTATTTTCATCTTTGAGAGCCGTTATTTGATAGGTAATAACCGTACTGCATGCGCTTAAATGTATTTATTTATTGCTACTCTGTACAACAGGAACTTAACCAATAAGCTTTTGCAACAGTACGGCGTTTGAATAAACATTTAACGCATATCAATTTTAATTGTAAATATATTACAATAAGTATAACTATCCAATGTTTACGTGCGCCAAATTTCATTGAGATCTGCAAAAAAAAAATTCACCCAGTATTTATCCTACAAAATCTTTGAGATGAGTCACGCGAAGTCCATAGGAATAATAAGATGTCTTCTTCAAGCGTTGTTTGCTTGTTTGGGTTATGGGGTGAAAGTATGTTAGTGGAGCGGAAATTGTAAATGAGCCTTAAAGGGTAGTTTCAGATAATTGGATCCAATGTGGCGCAGTGGACCAAGCAATAGTACTTTAGAAAAAAATAGGGGTAACCTAAATAAGGAATATATTATCTACTGAAATAATCATTTAATCTAAATCTAAATAATTTTTAAAAAAAGATTCGAGAATTTATGATTG
This sequence comes from Pterostichus madidus, assembly GCA_911728475.2. Lineage (NCBI taxonomy): Eukaryota > Metazoa > Arthropoda > Insecta > Coleoptera > Carabidae > Pterostichus > Pterostichus madidus. The sequence goes on along the minus strand of OU452307.1, from coordinate 39,685,666 downwards.
TGGATATTTTGACAAGATTAGATATTTTTTATTGATAGTTACTTTTCAACAGTGAAAGGGACGATATTTTTTTAAATGGTATGTTATACATTTTTTGGACCCATTCGAAAGACGGCTGTTACCAGAGCTGGGCAATAGCTAGCTACTTTTGTAGCTTAGCTACTAGCTTAGCTACATTTACCTTAGCTGTAGCTGTAGCTTAGCTAACTGTGAAAAAATATAGCTGTAGCTTGTAGCTAGCTACTTTTTTTTCTATTAGTTTAAAAATAACAACTGAAGCTACTTTTAAAGCTACTTTTTGTAGCTTAAAGCTACTTTTTGTAGCTTAAAGCTACTTTTTATAGCTTAAAGCTACTTTTTAAGCAGAAGATCAACAAAGTACGCATGCGTACAAGCTAAACCCACACAAAATAATTATTTCTTGCCGGTTCTAACTGGCTCTAATACGCAAAAATACACAGTAGGTGCCAGATGGTATTTGCTATTTTTGATATTTATGTACATAATAGTAAATTAACAGTCATTATAACAAAAGACTGATCATATGACAATGGCAAATTTAATTACTTCACAATAATTTAAAAAAGTAGCTTTAAAATTTAACAGCTACTTTCACGAAAGCTATTAGCTGTAGCTTAGCTATATTTTACAAAATATAGCTTATAGCTGTAGCTTAGCTACTTTTTTAAAGAATAGCTGTAGCTTAGCTACTTTTTTTAAGTAGCTTGCCCAGCTCTGGCTGTTACCAATTAAAAAAAAAAAATTATTATTATTTATTTAGCAAAAGATGCTACACTGATATTAAGAATAAGTTAAAATTACTTTCACATTTAAATTATTTTAGACAATAATGTTTCAAATTATGGGGTTGCTAGCACAATGGTATGAAGTCGGCCTGTGGATCTTGAGAACCCTGGTTCGATTCCCACAGGCGACAAACATTTTTCATAATTTCATAAGCTGCCCGTGTGGCTCCTCCACCACTAATATATTTAGGGGCCGTGATTTGACGGCTGGTAACCACACTTCACGCGCAAAATATATCACTTACCGAGATCTGCGTAGAGTGCCACACCCAGTAATGACTAGAAAGCGTGATGATATATTTATTTTATTTTATTTATGTTTCAAATAAAATTTGGAGAAAATTTAAATTTGCATAGTGTTTATTTGAATCATTTTTCTGTTATTCTTTGTAAAAATAAATTATTTATTAGTATTCGAAGAATACTATTATTACCTTCTCTGAATTTCAAATTAAATTACTGTTTAATGTATCGTCCACCCGTTTTTCGTGGAAGTATTGTAAGTTGCGTAATTGGTGAAAACGAGCATTTCTGACAGTTAATTATCAATTTTGTTTAACTGTGATTGTTCTTCCGTGAAAGAAAATGTAAAACTGATTTTCTCTTTAACAAGCTTTCACGTAAAAGCTCTCCATGCCCGTGAAACTTAAGCTAAAGCTTTGAACTTGTGGTCGTGGATGGAATATAAAGGGCGTGCTGACGTCATCAGAGGCACTGAAGCGTATTGGAAGTTTGGCTCAGCTGAGAGCGAAGCGAAATGTCAGAAACGGAACAAAAAATATCGATTTTTAAAAGGAAAAAATGGGAAAATGTTGTTAGGTTCAACTTTCTTTGACGTTCATTTAATTACGTGAAAAGCGAATTTTATTTTTAGACGTCAACACTGTTTTGAGAGACTGAGAAGAATTAAATTTATGAAGAACGAACACTGATGGATTTAATTTAATGTTTCAGAAAGATTTTAGATTTATTTTTTTGCGCAAATGTCTATCCGAAAATTATATTTTATATATTTGTGGGCGAATGACTTCCTTTAGGAGTTCAGGATTATTTTTTTTAATATGGACTGTTCGAGAAATTGGCATGATATTTTTTTTTAGGGGAGGTCGATGTTTTATATGTGTTCTAGAATATTTATGAGAAGCGAACAGACTATATATGTATAGTATGTTCAAATTGAGTGTGCCACCATTGTTATCTCGGAAACTATAAGAGCTACAAGGTTGGTTAAATTAGCAAAAAATAGTATATTATATAAAAAGCATCGAAAGTGTAAGATAACGTGCGAGTGTACAAATTGAAAAACGAGGCGCGCCGCGCCGAGTGATAAGTACACGAGCACAGTTATCTCACTTTCGAACGAGTTATGTACACTATTTTTCAGACGACCACAAAATATTTCTAGAGAAAAGTTTACAAGAGCAATGATATTACATTTTGATAGCTGATGCATTTTTGAAGGTTAGCGTTGACGTTTGACGTTTGAGGTTAGGTGTGGTGATACCTACTGTTCTAACCGTAATATCAAAATATGAAATAATACTAAAATATTAGTAAATAAGTAATTATAAATTTTATGAAATAAAAGTTATCTGTGCAAATGTGTTGAAAACTCTGCCAAAACTTTAATTTAAATAATAATACAATTTTTTTTTCATTTATTTGATTATTTTCTTTCATTGTAACGCCATCTGTTGTCAATCAGTGAAACTTCACCTGATATGTTAGAAGTGTGCGTTATACTAACATATCAGTTTCTGTTATTTTCAATTTTCCGTAGTAATTTATGATGTCATTGTGGTTATTTTCATACATGGGGTGGCTAGCTCAGTGGTATGAAGTCAGCCTGTGGATTCTGAGAACCTTGGTTCGATTCCCACAGGCGACGAACAATTTTCATAATTTCAAAAACTACCCCTGTGGTTCCTCCACCACTAACATCTTTGGGGGCCGTGACGACTGGTAACCGCACTTCATGCGCAAAATATATCACTTACCGAGATCTGCTTCGGCAGAGGTGCCACACCCAGTAATGGGTAGAAAGCGTGATGATATATTTTTTTTTATTTACAATCAAACTTGATATGCGTTAAATATTTTTTTAATCGTCTGTAGCACTTGTTTTTAAATCTGTACTAATTTATTATTTGATGCACACATGGACGCCTTTCATATAGGCAACTAACGTGCGTCAGTGTAGTGCGTCGTGTGAAGTTCAGGCGTGAAGCTTTCATTAAAGTTCAAGGTTTTTTTACATAAAAATTGAGCTTTCATAATCGCAGGACCGTAACGAACTTTTTAATTTAGTTAACAGTTGAGTAAACTATATTTAATCAAATGGAGCAGCACTTTAAAACATTCACTGAATTCATTAAATTCATTCGCATTCATAATATTTGTCATTCAAGTTCAAACCAGCTTTCGTTCATGCGACAAACTTCAATTAAAAATTCTAGAACATCATAACATAGTGGTCTTCCTTAAAAATAATAATTTAAATGAACTGATTTTTAAATAAATTGCCTTCTTGTTGTTTTTTGTTATTAAGTGGCTTTCAACCATGTGGATAACAATTTTTGAGCAATAAAAGAAAAATATAAATAGCCGTAATTAATTAACAATTAATTTTTCTAACTAAACATTGTTCAACTAACTTTCTAGTTTTCCCAATTTCTATTTCAAACATAATTAACTGCTATAGTTTATAACTACTGATTATTAATTGATCCAAATTTAATTTGCTATAACTGTTTGATTTTTTGAATTTTTGGGTATTGAGTTTTTGCCAATAGAAAACACATTATTCTGGGCCTCCCTAGCTACACTTTTAATCTTTTCCGTATGTTATGAATCACCCTGTATAAATACGAACTGCCAAGTTAATCCAGCTTCAGTTAAATATAAAATTAAATCTCCTTAAGTCCTACCCTGTGTTTCGTTCTCCACAAAAGCTCCGAAATTCAATATCATGTCCCGTGTTCCGAAACCAAATTCTACAGAATTTCTAAGAAGTTCAAAATCGATATCTGTACATCGCATCGCATACCTTGGAACATAGTCCACGGGGATCGTAGGTGTCTGTTCCTAGTTCTGGCTGTTTGGCCACGCCCTAAACTACCACCTTGGTATGCGTGTCGACCAATCAACGGCCGCAGATTAATTATTTTAATAATAGAGTTTGTTCATTGATGGTGCAGTAATTGTACTGGAAATAATGTAGAGAAAGAATATGTAATAGTATTTGAAAACACAAGTGTTATTATTGATTATTGTAACATGTGTTTTTCATACTAGAGAGAAAATTATGCTTCAGATATGATTGAATTAGGTTATTTGTACTTGGAAATATGTAGAAGTAATTGGAATATTTAGAAATATAATAATTGATGTTTCTTTATGGTGTAAATGTGATTACAACTAAAATTTTCACCATTTTTACACCTTTTTAGATATAAGGTCCCGAAAGTTTTATACGTTGGTAAATCGTTATGAAGCTATGCATATTCATTAAATAAGGTACGGTGAATTCAACCGTAAAAACAGATTTTAATTATCTCTTTTAGTTTACAAGTTACAAACGTGTGAAAATCATCAATTTATGAGATTTTAATTTATTTTTTAATTACTTAATAATAATTTTATCCATAAAGCAAACTTGATAAAAATATGGCTGTATAGCAAGTAAATGACGACAAGTTCGCTGGTGAAATCAAAACTTAATTATCTTTAATAGTTTTTGAGTTACAGAGGTATGTAGTTTGTGCAGCACAAAATCAGAAATTTTAAATCGTCGATATCTTAAAAACTAAGCATCGGACATCACTTTATATAATTTTTACGTAATCTACGGGTCCGAAATAGGGGGGACAAAATGAAAAAAGTATTATATTTCACATTTATTTTTTTGAAATTTTCTTAAGGGGTACCCCTTGATTTTTTTTCGATTTTAGGCCATTTTCAGATATTTGGCTCTAAAATTTGTATCTGTCCTGCAAAAAATCTGAAAATTTGCATACATATGTATTTTAATGCGAGGAATTCACTGGAGTTTACAGATTTTCAATATCTCGCCAACTTTTTGAAATATTCAAAATTAAAAAATTTTCAAAAAAAAATCTAAAAATTTTCAAAATTTTCAATATTTGCTATTAAGTTAAGTAAAGTACGAGAAATACACTGGTTCAAACCGCATTTTGATATCTTTTTTAGTTTTCAAGTTATGGGCTTTCAAAGTTGAGATTTTGAAAATGACAAAAATCGCTGTAACTCAAAAACTAAAAAAGATATGAAGAAATATCATTCTTTACCGGTGACATATCTTGTAGGTAGCTCAGTGGTATCGTGTCGGCCTGTGGATCCTGAGAACCCTGATTCGATTCTCAGTGCCGACAAATATTTTCACTACATTAATACTACTACTGTGACTCCCCCTTCCACTAACATCTTTGGGGCCATGATTTGACGGCTGATAACCGGACTTCACGTGTAAAAATATATCACTTACCGAGATCTGCTTGGCAGCGTGCCACACTCAGAAATGGGTAGAAGGCGTGATGATATATTTATTTATTTTTATTTTTTTTTACAGTATGCTTTCTCTTTATATTGCAAAGATGTCTTTTAATATTTATCTCATACAAGTCCCAGGTGGGTCTTAAACGACCTTTTGGATAAATAATAAAAGTAAAACTTTTTCCCTTGGCAATAACTTGCTCAGCGTTCAAAAACTTAAATAAACAAAAATGAAAATTGCATTAACTGTTATCAGTAAAACATGTACAATATACATGAGTAATCATACAATATTTAAACATAGGCTCGACACACGAATAATTTTAAAAGCCGCACCGCTGATAACGTGTTCTTATCACACTCTGGCACGTTCACAATAAATGCAAATCTACTGAAATCACCTTGGAAATATTCCACTTCGGTGATGCAGTCGTAAGAATGTATTATTTTCATTTTATTTCAGTCCATTACAGGCATGTTGCAATGTATAAGTAATATTGTAAATGGATTGAAATTTATTTCTTTATTTGTTACTCTTCTTACAGGACTGAGAGCCGACTGTTTCAAATATAAAACAATTGTTAATGAGACGAAATAGATGCGAACTTGTTATATTATATCAAAATTAATGTATTTATTTTTTAACAGAATAGTCGTATTGACATTTAATAATTTATCAAACAAACAAAAATAATGGGGTTGGTGGCACAGTGGTATCGTGTCGGCCTGTGGATCCTGAGAACCCTGGTTCGATTGCCACTGCCGACAAACATTTTCACCATTTTAATACTACTCCTGTGGCTTTCCCTCCGCTAACATCTTTGAGGGCCGTGATTTGACGGAGGGTAACCGCACTTCACGAGCATAACTATATCACTTACCGAGATCTGCTTCGGCAGAATACCACACCCAGTAATAGGTAGAAAACGTGATGATATATTTATATTTATTTATTTATAAACAATATTATGATTTGTAATGGGGTGTCCAGCTCAGTGGTATGAAGTTGGCCTGTGGATCCTGAGAACCCTGGTTCGATTCCCCCAGGCGACAAACAATTTTCATAATTTCAAAAACTACCCCTGTGGCTCCTCCACCACTAACATCTTTGGGGGGCCGTGATTTGACGACTGGTAACCGCACTTCACGCGCAAAATATATCACTTACCGAGATCTGCTTCGGCAGAGTGCCACGCCACACCCAGTAATAGGTAGAAGACGTGATGATATATTTATATTTATTTATTTATAAACAATATTATGATTTGTTCATTTGTTTTTTTTATGGTACGCTGATTCCTATGCGATTTGATTTAAATTAATGTCAAGTACAGATTAAAAATCTTACATTACTTAAATTAATTAAACTAAAATTTGAACAATGTAGTAATTAATAAATTACTTAATAACATAATTATCTATCTTTTTTATCACTTACATACCTTTTTAGATAAAAGATAAATAAAGTGATAAAAGATAAAAACTGGTATTTCTTATACTTTGATAAAATGATTATTTTCAATGTCCGATTATTAATTTGTACCTTGACTGGAATATTACCGATACTTTTTTTTCGTTATTTAGAGCAATTTAATATTTAAAATATGAATAATCATGCATCACTGTTTATTTATTTACAATTATTCCATTGTTTTGTTTATTTTGTTCCTGATTTGGAAAATAACAACATATTTTTCAACTAAAATTATGATTTATTTTTCTCAGCAACATTAAATTTTATAGCTAACATTTTGCGTTCTTAAATTACCGAGTAATACTTATAAATAAAGTTTACATACAATAGCTAATATAAATACGGAACAAACAACCTTTTAGTTATTAAAAATTATTTCTGTTTTTCACCATTTATTCATATTTATATAAATAAGTGATATATTTATGCGCGTGTAGTGCGGTTACCAGCCGTCAAATCACGGCCCCCAAAGATGTTAGTGATGGGGGAGCCACAGGGGTAATTTTTTTTAAATTGGTGAAAATGTTTTGTCAGCTGTGGGGATCGAACCAGGATTCTTTGAATCCACAAGCCGACTTGCTACCACTGTGCCATTACCCCATCATATTTATATAGTAAGTTGATTTAATTTTATAACCTAAAATACGATTTAAATTTAATTTAAATGTATGGTAGGTGGCTGAGTGGTATTGAATCGGCTAGTGAATTTAAGAACCTGGGTTCGATTTCTACGGTAAAAGTACTACTGTAGCTCCTCCTCCATTAACATCTTTAAATAAATTAAATAAATATATCATCACGCCTTCTACCCATTACTGGGTGTGGCACTCTGCCGAAGCAGATCTCGGTAAGTGATATATTTTGCGCATGAAGTGCGGTTACCAGTCGTCAAATCACGGCCCCCAAAGATGTTAGTGGAGGAAGAGTCACAGGGATAGCTTTTGAAATTATGAAAATTGTTTGTCGCCTGTGGGAATCGAACCAGGGTTCTCGGGATCCGCAGGCCGACTTCATACCACTGAGCTAGCCACCCCATAACATCTTTAAAATAAATGTAAATATATCATCACGCCTTCTACCGATTACTGGGTGTGGGCATTCTGCTAAAGCAGATCTCGGTAAGTGATATATTTTGCGCGTGAAGTGCGGTTACCAATCGTCAAATCACGGCCCCCAAAGATGTTAGTGGAGGAAGAGTCACAGGGATAGCTTTTTAAATTATGAAAATTGTTTGTCGCCTGTGGGAACCAGGGTTCTCGGGATCCGCAGGCCGACTTCATACCACTGAGGCTAGCCACCCCATAACATCTTTGAGAGCTGTAATTTGACGGCTGGTAGCCGTACTTCACGCACATAAATATATCACTTACCGAGATCTACCACGGCACAGTGCCACATTCAGTAATGGGTAGAAGGCATGATGATATATTTATTTTATTTTATTTTAAAATACGATTGTGTCTGAGTGGTTCAGATGCCACTATAAGTTACTGTAATTGGGGTTAAATTCCTGTTGTGCAAAGTAACAAACACATAAATAAATCCAGGAATATGTAACAATAAAATATATATATATTATCATCACACCTTTTACCTATTACTGGATGTGGCACTCTGCCGAAACAGATCTTGATAAGTGATATATTTATGCTCGTAAGTGCAGTTACCAGATAAAAAAGCACAGTCCCTAAAGACGTAAAAAATAAATAAATAAATATATCATAACGCCTTTTACCCAACATTGGGTGTGGCACTTTTCCGTAGATCTCAGTAAATTATATATTTTGCTTGTAAATTGTGGTTACCAGCCATCAAATCACAGCCTCCAAGAATGTTAATGGGGGGAGAGCCACAGGGATAGTTTTAATATGGTGAAAATTGTTTGTCGGCTGTGAGAATCGAATCCAGGTTCTCAAATCCACAAGCCGACTCGATGCCACTGTGCCACCTACTGCATAAAGATGGTAATGGAGGGAGAAAATCAAAATGGCGCGATAATTCATTTATTCTTTAATTAAAAATGTGTCACAAGATTAATTATACCCATATTACATTAATTAATAGATCGTTTTTTAATTCATAAATCTACATGTTTTCATGTCCATTCTTGATGCATGAAAACAAAGAAATGTGTCACTTAGCAACAATAATGATTACGTAATGTCTGACAGTAAACGTAACACTTACTTTCGCATATAATAAACAGGTGTTACTACTAAATAGATTGTTTTACTAACGCATATAAAGAGAGATTCATCTATCTGTATCTAATATGTATTTGTGTGTGTGTGTGTGCGTGTTCGTTGCCTAGGCGACGGGCTGTCTAGAGCGCATATCAGGGCCGTAATAATTTAATTTTCAATGTTGTTGCCAAGGTCACGCAATGAGATAATATCTTCATTTGTTTTCGGTGTCATAGTTGTTATTGTTATAAGAGTTTACATACATGAATTTAATATCTGCAATTAACAAAAAAATATATCTTTTTATAGTATTTTCAAAAGAACTTGATTATTTTGGTCACTAAAAATTTGTATGTTTTTCTCTTTGGAAGCTTTCTAAATAATTGTGGAGAAAAATTTTATCGAGTCGGATTGTGGATTTGAGAACCCGGGTTCGATTCCAACAGCTGACAATTTTCACTACATTAATATTACTCCCTTCACTAACATCTTTAGGGGCGTGATTTAAAGGCTGGTAACTTCATACGAAGAAATATATCACTAACTGAGGTCTATTTCGGCAGAGTGCCACACCCAGAAATTGGCAAATGAAGATAATAATTTCAAAAGCTACCCCTGTGGCTCCTTCACCACTAACATCTTTGGGGGCCGTGATTTGACGACTGGTAACCGCACTTCATGCCCAAAATATATCACTTACCGGGATCTGCTTCACCCAGTAATGGGTAGAAGGCGAGATGATATTTTTTTTGATATTTATTTTATATATATATATATACATATATTTTAATTCAAATAAAATTAAATAAAAAATAAATATATCATCACGCCTTTTACCCATTATTGGGTGTGGCACTCTGCCGAAGCAGATCTCGGTAAGTGATATATTTATGCGCGTGAAGTGCGGTAACCAGCCGTAAAATCACGCCTCTCAAAATTGTTAGTGATGGGGGAGCCACAGGGATAATTTTAATTTGGTGAAAATTGTTTGTTGGCTGTGGGAATCGAACCGGGGTTCTCAGGATCCACAGGCCGAGTTGATACCACTGAGCCATTATCCCATATAAAATTAATAAGTAAATAATAAGAAAACTAAAATAAATATATCATCACGCCATTTAGTCATTACCGGGTGTGGCACTCTACCGTAGCAGATCTCGATAAGTGATATATTTATGTGCGGGAAATGCAGTTACCAGTCGTCAAATCACTGCTCTCGAAGATGTTAGTAGAGGGGAAATCACAGGGATAATTTTAAATAAAATAAAATAAATATATAATCACGTCTTCTACCCATTACTGGGTATACCATAGCCGTAGCATACCTCGATGATATTGCGCCTGAAGTACGGTTACCAGCCGTTATATCACGACCCCCAAAGATGTTAGTGGAGGGAGAACCACAAGGAGTAGTTTTAATGTGGTGAAAATTGTTTGTCGGCTGTGGGAATCGAACCCTGGTTCTTAAATCCACAGGCTGACTCGATACTACTTAGCCAATTACCTCACAAGGGTAATTTTAATATGGTAAAAATTGTTCGTCGGCTGTGGGAATCGAACCCAGGTTCTCATATTCATAGTCCGACGCGATAAAAAAAACTTGACATTAAAAAAATTGTGTATTTTTTTTTTGTTCTATCTTTTTAAATTAATTTGGAGAAAAATAAATTTGGTAAAAATAATTTGACATCAAGAAAAATATATATATTTTTTTGGCGTCTTGTAAAGTTCTTCCGAAAATTTTGTATTAATTTTTTTTTATTGCAGTACAATGTACTATTTTATAACTTGTTACTTTTTGTTTTTTTTTTCATGAATAAAATTAAAACGTAGAAATTAAAAATAGCCCAAGTTCAAACACCTTAAAGATAAAAGTACGTAGTTAATTTTGAAATTTACGCTATATAAACAAGATAAAATATAGCACGTAATAAAACCTTTTACAATAACAAAATTCTAATTAGAATGACAGTTAATAATATTTTAAAATCCCATATAAACTCATCCAGGAAGCAAGCTATGACACTTCCAAAACAAAACACAAATCGTAGCCAAAATATAAAATACGAAGCAATTTCTTGACTTCTTTGTTTGTAAAACATTAGAAACGATTGTCTCGTATAAACAAAACAATTTTAATTGCAATTTATCCTTCGAACGTAAATTTCAAATGATTTACAAATGTCAAATAAAGAAGAATGGTTGTCATTTGTACGCATGCGTCCCGACTTGCTGCTCACTTCATGACATAGTGTGCCATGCAATTCGAAACAAGTTCAGTTTGCTGCTAACCACGGAGTCCAACGGAGCACATATGTCAAACAGTTGAAAAAAAAAACCATAAATGTGCAACAATTTAACAGAAATCCAACCTAAAATGATGTAAAACAACATTGTTGTCCATACTATGGTCGATTCTTAGCATAATTTCAATGAGTTAACCAAAGCAGCCATCATTTTATTGAAAAAATCAGCTTTCACTTCTGAAGCCATTGTTTCTTGAGCTGCATCACGTTAGCCGTGGTTATGTGACTTGTGATATTGTTTTGTTTGTGCTTTTTCTTTTATTTTTTTGTGTTTTGAACACTGGGAAGTGTGGTGAAGTGGTATTTAGGTGTGTTTGTGTTGACCTCTGAAAGAAATCGATCGTCGTCGCTGTGGGAGAGTTGGCAACATCGTTCGGGCTCACTCAATCCCTGTCGAGTTGCTTTGTCGTTTGCCTTCGACAGCAGATTTGGCAACGCTGGTCAGGCACAGCTGACTTGGATTATATTTTGAGGTAAAACACCATATAATTGTTTTATTACAGGTTATCTACCACAATACTATTATAATTATGTATTATAAAATTATTATTATTTTATTATAACCTGAAATATTAAATTCTTTTTTTAATGTTACTAATTTTATGTTCACAAAGATTACTGTTACTTGTACTAGATTTAGTGGCCAAATTAGTAAATACATTTCAAATAGTTACGCAATACTAAATCTAAATTTATGGGCACTTATTTTAGCTACCATTTAGTAACTGGTTTTATAACACATTATTTTTATTTTCTGCCCAACTTATTGGTACATATTTATTATTAATTAATATTTAATAGTATTCAATAAACAGTCTAGATAAATTTCTAATTTTAGACATTTCTTTAAATAGATAAAACGGCATTATTCATTTTGACATTACTAAAAATAGCTAAATTATTCGGTAAACATTGTAATATAAATAATTTCTTCATCATATATGTATAAAAAACATAATTTATAAAATAAAAATGTTTATACCTATTACCAAATAATTACATACTAATTTTTTGTTATTATTATTTTACGGTTTAATAATTTCAATCTAGTTCAGGTTCATATTTGAATAAAATAAATATATCATCACGCCTTCTACCCATTACTGGGTGTGGCACTCTGCCGAAGCAGATCTCGGTAAGTGATATATTTTGCGCGTGAAGTGCGGTTACCAGTCGTCAAATCACGGCCCCCAAAGATGTTAGTGGTGGAGGAGCCACAGGGGTAGTTTATGAAATTATGAAAATTGTTTGTCGCATGTGGGAATCGAACCAGGGTTCTCAGGATCCACAGGCCGACTTCATACCACTGAGCTAGCCACTCCATAAATCTTGTTCAGGTTCATATTTAAATAAAATAAATATATCATCACGCCTTCTACCCATTACTGGATGTGGCACTCTGCCGAAGCAGATCTCGGTAAGTGATATATTTTGCACGTGAAGTGCGGTTACCAGTCGTCAAATCACGGCCCCTAAAGATGTTAGTTGGGGAGGAGCCACAGGGGTAGTTTATGAAATTATGAAAATTGTTTGTCGCATGTGGGAATCGAACCAGGGTTCTCAGGATCCACAGGCCGACTTCATACCACTGAGCTAGCCACTCCATAAATCTTGTTCAGGTTCATATTTAAATAAAATAAATATATCATCACGCCTTCTACCCATTACTGGATGTGGCACTCTGCCGAAGCAGATCTCGGTAAGTGATATATTTTGCGTGTAAAGTGCGGTTACCAGTCGTCAAATCACGGCTCCCAAAGATGTTAGTGGAGGAGGAGCCACAGGGGTAGTTTATGAAATTATGAAAATTGTTTGTCGCATGTGGGAATCGAACCAGGGTTCTCAGGATACACAGGCCGACTTCATACCACTGAGCTAGCCACTCCATAAATCTTGTTCAGGTTCATATTTAAATAAAATAAATATATCATCACGCCTTCTACCCATTACTGGATGTGGCACTCTGCCGAAGCAGATCTCGGTAAGTGATATATTTTGCACGTGAAGTGCGGTTACCAGTCGTCAAATCACGGCCCCTAAAGATGTTAGTTGGGGAGGAGCCACAGGGGTAGTTTATGAAATTATGAAAATTGTTTGTCGCATGTGGGAATCGAACCAGGGTTCTCAGGATCCACAGGCCGACTTCATACCACTGAGCTAGCCACTCCATAAATCTTGTTCAGGTTCATATTTAAATAAAATAAATATATCATCACGCCTTCTACCCATTACTGGATGTGGCACTCTGCCGAAGCAGATCTCGGTAAGTGATATATTTTGCGTGTAAAGTGCGGTTACCAGTCGTCAAATCACGGCTCCCAAAGATGTTAGTGGAGGAGGAGCCACAGGGGTAGTTTATGAAATTATGAAAATTGTTTGTCGCATGTGGGAATCGAACCAGGGTTCTCAGGATACACAGGCCGACTTCATACCACTGAGCTAGCCTCCCCATAGGTTGATATTTAATTCTATATATTTGTAGAAACTACTCGATTGAAATATTTAATTTTAAATATCGAATTACAGAACAAATGAAACCAGTACCTATTTACTATAATTTTATGATTAAGATAACAGGTATTGTTCTATTTTTTTTTATTTTTATTGTTATTATCGACATAAATACTTGAATTTTATATCAAATCTGTTGAAATCTTAATTTTATTGAATAGATTTTAGCTGATTAAGTTGTATAGCATTGTATTTAAATTTTATATTGAGCAATAACTGATAAAGGCATAAAAACTTAAGTTCATATATGATTTCAACATCCGTTATGGAGTTTCACAATTTTTCTTTGTTCTTATTTTTTTGTAACATTTAGCTGACGAAATTAATTAACTAATTAACACTTATTTTCTTACATATAAGTAACATAATGGGATAGATGGATCAGTGATATCGAGTCGGCCTGTGGATCCTGAAAACTCTGGTTTAATCCTCACAGCCGACAAACATTTTCACCACATTAAAATTATCCCTGTAGATGCTCGTACTCACATCGTGGGGGCTGTGATTTGACGGCTGGTAACCGCACTTCACGCGCATAAATATATCACTTACTGAGATCTGCTTCGGTAGAGTACCACACCCAGTAATGGGTAAAAGTCTTGATGATATATTTATTTATTTATCATATCCAAATCATACAACATAATTTTTTGGCAAAAAGTTTAATATTTGATATAGTTAACACAAAATATATTGATAACATTTTACAAGCAATATATTTAGCATATACATACATACATACATAAATGGGGTAGCTAGCTCAGTGGTATCAAGTCGGCCTGTGGATCCTGAGAACTCTGGTTCGATTCCCACAGGCGACAGACAATTTTCACCATTTAAAAAAAAACTACCCCTATGGCTCCTCCACCACTAATTTCTTTAAGGGCCGTGATTTGACGACTGGTAACCGCACTTCACGCGCATAAATATATCACTTACCGAGATCTGCTTCGGCAGAGTGCAACACCCAGTAATGGGTAGAAGGCGTGATGATATATTTTATTTATACATACATACATATCATCACGCTATATCCCATCAAATGGGGTAGCACAAACCTCAAAATCATTCATAAACTATTCACACATTAAATTCATCAAATATTCAGTCCTCGTTAAACATTCTCATCCTCACCACTCTCACTTTAACCACATGGGCGCCACAGGGGTAGTTTTTAATGTAGTGAAAACGTTTGTCGGCTGTGGAAATCGAACCTGAGTTCTCAAATCCACAGTCCGACTCGATACCACTGAGCCACTTACAAAAATAGATACATTTTTTATTCCAATTCAACATTTTCGTATAATTAACAACGTGATTAGCCAACAAAGTTTTAACAACCAGGTCTAGTTGTTTATTCTGTAAGACAAATGAAGATGTCTATATTTAGCCCTTTCTGAGACAAATAAACACATAGCGACATATCCACAGCCATGTTTTCACAATGTTCCACTATTAGTGTGGCTTCCTTTGTACCCGAGTCTGTACCTTTGTGGCTTTGTAGCTTTGTGTATCTATTTCTAAACATAGTCAAATGCCGTCATTCAGTACTACGCTTTGTACTCGTTACTAATGTTTATGTTTATGTTGATGAACTGTTGCTAATTTTAATTGCAGCAAATTAATTCTAAATTTGAATATTGACATAGGTCAAGCCGTATAGTTTGTATTCTAATAATTCGGGAAAATAATTGTATTTGAAATTTGCAATCGTATAATTTGCGTCCGTGAATTGTCATTTGATTATTTTTTGACGTTTTTCAAAACCAATGAAATGCTTCATTTAAATTTTTTGTCATATGAATGACATTGAAGTACAGTGACAATGATAATTTTTAAATTTAATTTATGACAGAAAAATTTGGGAGACGCCCGGATTCGAACCGGGGACCTTCAGCTTGCCGGGCCGATAACTATGACAAAGGAATTTGGTTGACGCCTGCATCGAACAGGTGGGATGTGGTCTAGTGGTTAAGACATCGGCCCGGCAAGCTGAAGGTCCCCGGTTCGAATCCGGGCGTCTCCCAAATTTTTCTGTCATAAATTAAATTTAAAAATGCTTCATTGTATGTCACGTGTTTGCGTTTAAACCAATCCTGTCATTATTATACTGAGAATAAAGCTCTTGTGATTATTCCCAGGAATAATCTCTAGATGCTTTTTTGTTTGTGACAAATGATAGGTAGTTGTCAAATAATTATTTAGAACTGTCAACGTGTCAAGTAAAATGTGGGAAAAAATCGATTTAGTTGTATTTTAGATACAGAAATACACCAACAAATTTTGGAAACAACTAACAAGAATACATTAATAAGTAATCAATCGATATGAACCCAGTTCAAAATCTTTTAAGTTGGATAAATCGACCTCAACAGCTAAGTCA
The DNA here is from genome assembly GCA_911728475.2 of Pterostichus madidus. Lineage (NCBI taxonomy): Eukaryota > Metazoa > Arthropoda > Insecta > Coleoptera > Carabidae > Pterostichus > Pterostichus madidus. The sequence goes on along the minus strand of OU452307.1, from coordinate 39,669,491 downwards.
AAAAATAATCCAATTAAATATAACTCGAGAGTTGGATAAATTAGAAAATAATTCTCCAAGTATCTTTCTCAAAGTTGTTGGCATTTGGCAATAGCCACTCAAGCCCTACGGGCTTTCGTGATTATTGCCTGGTAACAAGTTTTCGATACATCTGTCAAATTATTTTCAATTTATTCTCACTCTCTTGTTATTCTTTAAAATTGTCAATTGTTGAAATTGTCATTCAGGAAATTGTATTTGGTAAAATGGACGGTCACCGTAGTATACTAGCAACAGGAGTAGTATTAATGTGGTGAACATGTTTGTCGGCAGTGGGAATCGAACCAGGATTCTCAGGATTCACAGGTCGTCACGATATCACTGTGCCATATACTCCATACTATCAATTTCATCAACATACACCCTTTTCGTCGCCTCATACGAAACGTTATAATAAACATTTTGCGAATCTCTGTAACATTCTCACTGCAAAATTCCCAGAACTCAGTTATCATTCACCACCCACACATTTTAAATAGTCCATTTCAGGGCCAGAAAATTCTGGCTTCAAATAAGAAATAATACTGAGTCAAAGACATCCCAAATGCACGTGCGTGTCTATAAAAAGTGCATCACTAAGGCACAGACACTACATTGGACAAAAGACGGTTTGGACAGAAGAAAAGAATCGCTCTAATATGCTTCTTATAGGACATTGAACCGTCCAGACCACGAAGAAGACAATATGGTTTGGGAACAAGTTTGTAGATTTCGTAGAAGGAGATATATGATCTATTTTTGCGGTTTAAAGACTTCATTTTTGAACGGACATAAAATGACAAAATGTTTTTAAAAACTATAAGAAATAAATCATATCATATTTTTATTATATGGGGTAATGGCTCAGTGGTATCCGAGTCGGCCTGTGGATCCTAAGAACCCTGGTTCTATCCCCACAGCCGGTAAAACATTTTCACCAATTTAAAATTACCCCTGAGGCTCCTCCACCACTAACAATATGGGGGCCGCGATTTGACGGCTGGTAACCGCACTTCACGCGCATAAATATATCCCATACCGAGATCTGCTTCGGCAGAGTGCCACACCCAGTAAAGGCGTGATGATATATTTATTTATTTATTTATATTGTCAAAATAAATGAAGGTAATAAATAAATATATCATCACACATTTTACCCATTACTGGGTGTGGCACTCTGCCGAAGTAGATATAGGTAAGAAATATATTTATGCGCGTGAAATGCGGTTACAAGCCGTCAAATCATGGCCCCCAATGCTGTTAGTGGTGGGGGACCCACAAGGGTAATATTAAAATAGTGAAAATTGTTTGTCGCCTGTGGGAATCGAACCAGGGTTCTCAGGATCCACAGGCCGACTTCATACCACTGAGCCACCTACCCCATTAAATGAAGGTAATAATATAAATAAATTAATTTGACAGATAAAACGTCAAACATTTGTGTAATTTTGTGTTAATTCCATGCCTATCGATAGTTTTGAGGCAATTAAAAAGCACCACCCGGTGGTGGGATTTGAACTCGAGATCTCTGGATAGAATGCCTTTACTCAAAACAAATATAAAGATTTGTGTGTGTAGAGCGTACTTAGGGTTTGTTTATTAAAGAGAAGCGAGCCTTACCAAAAATATGTTGAAACAATTTGAGCTAAAATCGAATATTGAAAATTTCAGTTAATATGGTTGAAAATTATCAAATTTCTGAAAATGTGGTTCTATATCATTCAGACCACGAGAAATCGAATGCCGTTGAGCGCATCTTCATATCTTTTTTAGTTTTTGAGTTACAGCGATTTTTGTCATTTTCAAAATCTCAACTTTGAGAGCCCATATCTCGAAAACTGAAAGAGATATTGAAATGCGGTTTGAACGAGTGTATTTCTCGTGATTTACTTAACTTAATATCAAATTTTGAAATTTTTGAAAATTTTTCAAATTTTATTCAAAATTTTCTTGTGTTAATTTCTCAAAAAGTTGACAAGATATTAAAAATCTGTGAACTCTAGTGAATTCCTCGCGTGAAAGTACGTAAGTATGCAAATTTTCAGAATTTTTGCAGTACAGATAAAAATTTTAGAGCAAAATATCTGAAAATGGCCTAAAATCGAAAAAAAATTAAGGGGTACCCCTTAAGAAAATTTCAAAAAAATAAATGTGAAATATATTACTTTTTCCTTTTTATCCCCCCTATTTCGGACCCGTAGATTACGTAAAAATTATATAAAGCGCCGTTTAAGGCTTAGTTTTTAAGATATCGACGATTTAAAATTTCAGATTTTGTGTCGCCCATACTACATACCTCTGTAACTCTAAAACTATTAAAGATAATTAAGTTCTGATTCAACCAGCGAATTTGTCGTCATTTACTTGTAATACAGCCACATTTTTATTAAGTTTTCTTTATTCATAATTTTTTTATTAAGTAATTAAAAAATAAATTCAAATCGCAAAAAATTATGATTTTCACACGCTTTGTAACTTGTAAACTAAAATAGATAATTAAAATCTGTTTGGACGGCTGAATTCAGCGTACCTTAGTTAGTAAATATGAATAGTTTCATAACGATGTACCAAAAAATAAAAGTTTCAGGACCTTATGTCTAAAATGGTGCACAAATGGTGAAAATTTTGGTTGTAATCACATTTACACAATAAAGTAACATCAATTATTATACTTCTAAATATTCTAATTAATTCTACGTATTTCCAAATACTAATAACCCAATTCAATCATATCTAACGCATAATTTTCTCTCTACAAATCATGAATGAAATAGAATAAAACATTTTCCTATATCGTGTTTTCTTACACAAGCGCGCAACCACGATGCTACAAGGACATAAAGATCATTAGTGGCTAATTTTAAGGACTATTTTTGGATATTTTTAGGCACTTTCTCTGTAAATAATTAATTGTTAAAAGAAAGTAAAATATACAAGTTATTTCCTAGTATTCGATTTTTAAAAATAAATGTATATTTACCGACAACTAATGTCAAATTTAATCAATATAGTTATGCATTCTTTATAATGTAGTTCTACCATAAATTTGTTATTATATTGTATATTTCTTTTGTTTGACGTTCATTTATTTCCATAGCGATATGTACAGCAAGTTACTATCAACAAACAAATGCTATGAAACTCGAACAACTTGCATTTATTTCCAAACAAAACATTAATAATTGTTTTACACATTTTGAAAATTTGCTTATTAACATAATGATGAAATATGAGTGAATATTTGAATATCGTTTGAACCCATGACCTTATAAATTACAGACAGCACGTCACAACTACGCGTAATTTACTATAAGTAATGTCAAAGTATGATTAGTCTAAAGTCTGCTTTACATAATAAAGTCAGTGAGGCGATGATCCAGGATTATGACCGAGATTAGGCGCTATCTTGTTGAATTATCATGGCGTGTTTCAGCGGATTTTCTAGGAAATAGTACGATTTATTTCTAAATCCAATTAGTGCTTAATTTGTGTATTCTATGTTTATAAACAAATAATAAATAAATATATCATTACGCAATTTTATATATTTATATCGATTTTGGATTTGAGAATTCGGGTTCAATTCCCACAGCTGTCAAACAATTTTCACCACATTAAAATTACCCCTGTGGCCACTAACATCTTTGGGGGCCGTAATTTGACAGCAGGTACGGTAGAATGTCACGTCCAGTAATGGGTAGAAAACGCGATGATATTTTATTTTTAAAATAATTTATATCGATCGTGGTTGATGAAATATTTTAAAATATCAAGGGAAGAAACGAACGAATTTACGTTTATGTTGTCCCTAAACAAAAATAATTTTGAAGACCAGCCCTTCCCTCAAAAATATGTTTTTAATAATTTTCATTATAAAATCATCGAGTCGGACTGTGGATTTGAGAACTCTGGTTCGATTCCTACAGCCAACTAAACATTTTTCACCATATTCAAATTACCCTCATGGCTCCCCCTTCACTAATATCTTTAAGGGCCGTGATTAGACGGCTGGTAACCGCAATTCACGCACATAAATATATCACTTACCGAGATCTGCTACGGCAGAATGCCACACTAAGTAATGGGTAAAATATAAAAATAAAATAAATATAAATATATCAACACGCCTTTTACCCATTACTGGGTGTGGCACTCTGCCGAAGCAGATCTCGGTAAGTGATATATTTATCCACGTGAAGTGAGGTTACCAACCGTCAAATCACGGCCTCCAAAGATGTTAGTGGCGGAGGAGCCACAGGGGTAATTTTAAATTGGTGAAAATATTTTATCGGCAGTGGGGATCGAACCAGGATTCTTAGGATCCACAGGCCGGCTCGGATACCACTGAGCCATTACCATTAAAGATGTGATGATATATTTATTTTTTATTTTAGAATAATTTTATAGTAGCTGAGGGAAGAATGACACTTTCTTCACGAGGTATACATAATATTTTTTCACTACCCTATTAGAAAATTAAATAAATTTAGATAAGATTTAATATTATCTTGACAGATTTGGGAATCGAACCAGGGTTCTCCTGTGGATCCTGAGAACCCTGGTTCGATTCCCACGGGCGACAAACAATTTTCATAATTTCAAATACTACCCCTGTGGCTCCTCCACTACTAACATCTTTGGGGGCCGTGATTTGACGACTGGTAACCGCACTTCACGCGCAAAATATATCACTTATCTAGATCTGCTTCGGCAGAGTGCCACACCCAGTAATGGGTAGATATATTTATTTATTTTTATTTTATATGTTACCTAGGTGTTGTTTTCCAGTTGTCATGGATATGGCTTTACTGTCCTTCCCTAGGGAACAAAAATTTCTTTCTTTTTCGTAGGGTTGAAAAGTATTATTTTTCTTTTCTCAATTGAGGCAAGAAAATTGTACTTTCTGACAGGGTCGTAAAAAAATATGTATTCCTAACAATGGATTGATCGTATCGAAATCAAATAAGTACATCACGTAACTTACAAACATTTAGATTGAAGGGCAAACATACACTTATTAGTTGTCATTTTGGAGGTCAAAGATGATAAAACCAAGAGGTCAGAATACATTATCCTCTGGGTCCAGGTCCGGACTTAACCAGTTTTAGGGGAAAATATGAATTAAAGAGGCGACATTGTGATAATACATGTCATATATACATAAAAACACAGATAATAAATGGTCATTGCAGCGAAAGATGTGGTTCATTTAAAGCCGGTGTTACACGGTCAATATTTTCACTGTTTGATAAAAGTTTTATATGACAAACACAAAAGTGTGACGTCAAATACTATAAATAGAAACATTTCTTGTACATACATACATTCTAGTTCGATCCTTATAGCCGACAAATATTTTCTAATACATACATACATATCTTCACGCTATATCCCAACAAATGGGGTAGCACGAACCCTAAAATCACTCATCAGACTCATCAAACAATCAGCCCTCGTCAAATATTTCCATCCAAATAAACCACCCTCACTTCAACCACAGCATGAGTCTCGTTATTTAATAGCCACACTTCGTATCTCATCAAATGGGGTAGCACGAACCCTAAAATCACTCATCACACTCATCAAACAATCAGCCCTCGTCAAGCATTTCCATCCAAATAAACCACCCTCACTTCAACCACAGCATGAGTCTCGTTATTTAATAGCCACACTTCGTATCTCATCAAATGGGGTAGCACGAACCCTAAAATCATTCATAAAATATTCACTCATTACATTCATCAAATATTCACTCATTACATTCATCAAATAATCAGTCCTCGTCAAACATTCTCATCCAAACAAACCACTCTCACTTCAACCTCATTCATTGATCACTCCATATAAACTCATTCACTTATTACACTCGAAATCATTATCACACAACAAACCTTCAATCACATCATTCCTATTCACTTATCATTCATTTTCTTTCTTCAACGTACATAACATATGCATAAAACATCTCAAATTACTCACGTTTACTCCTAACAACGAATCTCATAACGAAACTAACAACGAATCTACAAGATTAGAAAAGATGAAAGCGATAGCCTGCACTTGTATATGAAAGAAAAGTCCACACAATGCAGTAACTGAAAATGAAACAAAAAGATAAGAAAGGGAGGGAGCGTCGCCCTGCGCTTGTTTTTGAAAGTATTTTCACCAATTTAAAAATTACCCCTGCGGCTTCTCCACCTCTAACATCTTTGGGAGCCGTGATTTGACGGCTGGTAGCCGCACTTCTCGCGCATAAATATATCATTTACCGAGATTTGCTACGGCAGAGTGCCACACCCAGTCATGGGTAAAAGACGTGCAACAAATGGTATTACAATAGTTTATAGTGAAATCCAAACCACTCAGACATCGTATTTTTTGGATATAAGTTAGTCAGTGAGATATAAACGCGCTTATAATTTATTTTTATAGTAATAAATTTGACATAAGGTGAAGTAAATTCCATAATAATTAACTCATTTTGATTTCTGTAAACAAATGAATCAGACAATTACAAAATCACAAAACTGATTCATTTCTAACAAAAAACAACTGGTACAACTAGCTAATTTTCAGTGTTAATAAAAAAATTAGCAGGAATATAATTTTGCAAATTAAATGTCAGTTCTTCTTGGAAAATCTGTGACGTCACTCTCGAAAACAAATGACAGGATGATTACACAGGTGGCGTGATATTAACAAGGGTAATTTAATCAAGAGAAAGCTTCGTTTACAAAACTAAACATTATATCATCTTGTAATCGCGTGTCATTTATTTTTCTGCGCGCTAAATTTTGTAATTTGAAGTAAACGAACAACAAATGATCTACTCGTATGTTAGGATTACATCAGCTGGTTTATTTTGTTACTTATTTATAAATTAAGAAAATGAAAATATAATAGATTATTTTTTTTGTCTAATTTTTTATGTGTACTTGATGTGCCAAGATTTAAGTATAAGATGAGTTTTGTATTTGTTTATCTATTTAAAATTCTGGTTTATCAAGTGCTGATAACAGCCAAAAACCAGTTAGAAACTAAATTAAATAATTTGTTACTAATAAATTAATTATGACAAGTGTTTTTTCCGATTGTTTATTGTCATCATGACTTCAAAAAATTAACAATACATACATACATACATAGTGTCCCACAAAAACTGTATCGTAAGCGCATTATATGGAAAATAAGTTTTCGCGTCTCCGTTCGAAATTGACAGTTTTACAAATGGGGTAGGTGGCTCAGTGGTATTGAGTCGGCCTGTGGATCCTGAGAAACCTAGTTCGATCCCTGTAGCCGACAAACATTTTCATCAAATTAAGTTACCCCTTGTGGTTCCCCCACCACTAACCTCTTTGGGGGCCGTGATTTGACTGCTGGTAACCGCACTTCACGCACATAAATATATCACTTACCGAGTGCCACACCCAGTAATGGGTAAAAGGTATAATGATATATTTATTTATTTATTATCTTCATTTATTTTCACCATATTAAAATTACCCTTGTGGCTTCCCGACCACTAACAGCATTGGGGGCCACGATTTGACGGCTGGTAACCGCATTTCACGCGCATAAATATATTTCTTATCGAGATCTAATCAATTTATCATCACATCTTTAATGGTAATGGCTCAGTGGTATCCGAGTCAGCCTGTGGATCCTAAGAACCCTGGTTCGATTCCCACTGCCGACAAAATGTTTTCACCAATTTAAAATTACCCTGTGGCTCCTCCACCACTAACATCTTTGGAGGCCGTGATTTGACGGCTGGTAACCGCACTTCACGTGCATAAATATATCACTTACCGAGATCTGCTTCAGCAGAGTGCCACACCCAGTAATGGGTAAAAGGCATGATATATTTATATTTATTTTGTTTTATTAAGAGAGGAATTGGAATACCGCCGGGATTTGAACCTTGAAGTGATAAATTTATATGCTTGAAGTGTGGTTACCAGTCGTCAAATCACGGCTCCAAATATATCACTTACCGAGATCTGTTACGGCAGAATGCCACACCCAGTAATGGATAGAAGGCGTGATGATATATTTATATTTATTTTATTTTTATTTTAGCATTTGCTATCAGTTCAACTGTTGTTAAATAGAGTCCTTTATGATAAAATACGCACATTCTTGTAAATTACATAGAATCTGAAATACGCAGTTACATTTTTATAATTCATTTATTGATATTAAATTCAAAAGTCCCAGATTTCTTTAATATTTATCACTATCTCGCTTTTCGTCATATGATACTATGACGTGTCATGCATCAGCGTCTTGCTGATAAGAAAATAAGTGAAGTGTGAAGATAACCATAGCAACGCGTGGCCAAAGGACGTCTACATGATATCATTATCTCTCTCACACGTAGTCACTCTCTTGTAGTATCAAATAATGCAGATTTCTTGTTTATGAAAACTTATAAATTGATGAATTGTGTAGTTTTTGTGGGCTGTGGATCTTGGTTTCAAATAACAGTTTGTGGTTAGGTTTCACAGTGAAATTAGACACTATATACATCATTTTTACAGATGAAAGTAATGCTTTCTAATAAATATTGAATTTAATATTATGTATCGGAGAGCACAAGTTTGAATCCCACTCAAGCTAAAAATATATGAACTACTAGTACACAGCGATTCAGTGAGTGCGGCTCCTGTTCTGTAATAGACTATTCCACAAACAATTGATTATTTTATATGTTAATCTACGTTTAAAAATAATTTTTCCCTTTTTTTTAGCATTATTATAACACATTTACAACTAAAATTGTTATGCGTTAAATATTTGTTTAAACGCCGTACTGCTGGAATAGCCTATTGGAATTAAGTTAAGAGTAGAATAAATAAATCCCTATCGAAGTTGTTACAAAACAGCAAATCACATAATTGCAAACGTCAATTATTTCTAAGAACCAATACAATTAAAATTAACATTTACGATTAAAGTGCCATAAAAACTGCAGTTTCTTTTTTAAAAACCGCAGCAAACAATTGAATGAATAATTACATATTATATTCTGCATATGAGCGTGACAATTGAATTACGGATTAGTCACTCCGACACGAGATGTCACTTTCAATGGAAAATTACTCTTTAAAAAACTATGTAAACTGACTCACTTAGATTTGCTTAGCAACAATGTTTGGGACAATTAATTTATGAATAAAATAATGTCTACAATATTTATATCTACCATTGGCTAATAAATGACACTTATCGCATTCATTTTGAGTGAAATAAGTACTTTATTAACGAGTGCGATTTTAGAAATATTAACGTACTATACTCTGTTTTTTAACCAGGACGAGTAAATGCACTATAGAAAGTTACCAAAGAAAGTTACTAGATTTTTATTGGCACAAAATACAAAAATTTCTTACACATTGCACTGATTAGGTCTCGTGGAATTTATTTTAAAATATAAATGACATTATAAACTCTAATTTGTCACTCCGTATATTATTAGTTCTTAAAAGAACTGATTTATGTTAATGTCACAGAAATGCAAAAAACCAACACGAAAACAGATAACCTCAAAACTTATGACAGCTCTAATAAATCAAATGTAAAATCTATGTACAGTGTAAACTGGACGAAGCACTAGCCAATCAGAAGCGTCAGTTTTTGCGGTTAAAATTTAAATTACTCTTCCTGGTTAAAATACAGACTATAGTGCTTTAATAAACTACTTATCGATCACAAAATAATAGGTACCATGGTTTTACTTAAATTCATTATGCACAAAAACGCGGGCTTAAATATTTCTTTTTGGCCCTAGGACCCTATGGATACATGAATAAAATGACAATTTTTGTTTATTGTGAATACTTGATTCTGCAAAATGTCATTTTGACATATAACCTATGTACATATTTTAATCTTTTGAACATGTAATTAAATGTTATTTTGTTGTGCATATACCTGTACAGAGTGATCAAAAGGAATTGTTACAGTTGGCAATAAAAAAAAACCACTTGAAATTGGTAAGCCTGATACATACATTCATTTCCTGTTGTTAACAGTGACATTTAAATTTGAGTACATTTATTATTACATTTATTTCTAAAGTATTTCTATTACTTAAAAAGTCAAAATTCTATTAGCTGTCAGACTCCTGACATAACCTATTTGTATTTATTAGAAATGTCAAATAGCATTTCCGCCTTTATCTGACGTTGTGCCAACTGTGGAATAAAAAGATCTCTGGAATTGTATTGCCAACTATAACAATTTCTTTTGATCACCCTGCAATATTATATGTACCACGGGTGAAATTCGCGTTTTTGACTTTGAGCATATTATTAGTTCTCGGCGCTTTGCGCCTCGTGCTAATAATCATACCATGGGCCAGAAACGCCTGTTTTTACCCTTGGTACCTAAATAACTATTAAAGTAATGGGTGTTAAGTTTCTGTTGTACAGAGTAGTAAATAAATAAATAATGAAGAAACGTTCAAGATCTTCCTTACATATATAAATATAACAAGGAAAAGAAAATAAAATTTCTTCGTCAATGAAAGCAATAACATAAAGAAAAATACAATTTTATTAACCCATTGACCTTGTAACACATTTGCAAATATTTAAAATAACTGTAAATATACGTTTAAAATTTACTAAATTCCCACATGCGCGACAGTGACACGACAAAAACAAAAATGTGTTGCTATACACAACGGCTTTCATTTGTCGCATGGTTAACAGCTCGATCTGTGAATTAAGTAGAGAAAATTTGAATGAAATTCTACCTTCAGTAAAAAATTTGCTGCATTGCCAAAAAATGTGAGACTTGTCAGAGATATATGGGACGTATTTTCGAAAGGAAACTTTTGGTGTTTTTTATTTGGCTTGGTATTATTGGAATTAAAGGTTATGCTATAAAAATGTTATTGATAATATTGGTTTTGTTACTCAGCCAAGTATATTGTACAGTCATCTCATGTCTTTAGGTTTTGAAGGGTAATGAATGAGGAAGTCAGAAGGCTGGACGAAAATTGTACCCATATTCCTTGAAATATATTTAAAATAAACTAAAAATATATCATCACGCCTTCTACCCATTACTGGGAATGACACTCTGCCGTAGCAATAAGTGATGTATTTTGCGCAAGAAGTCGAATCACGGCCTCCGAAGATGTTAGTGGAGAGAGAGCCACAGGGGTAGTTTTAATCTGGTGGAAATTATTTGCTTGCTGTGGAAATCGAACCCGGGTTCTTAAATCTATAGACCAATTCGAGAGCACTGAACCACCTACCTCATTTTACTACTATTATTATTATTATTTTAGCTGCGTAGTAGTGCCAATCCTATAAAATAAAAAGTTACCAAAAACATTTTAACAATAATTTCCATTATTAAACTGTTTTCAATAATAATATAACAATAAATAATATAATGGGGTGGCTAGTTCAGTGGTATGAAGTCGGCCTATGGATCCTGAGAACCCTGGTTTGATTCCCACAAGCGATAAACAATTTTCATAATTTCAAAAGCTACCCCTGTGGCTCCTCCACCACTAACATCTTTGGAGGCCGTGATTTGACGACTGATAACCGCACTTCACGCGCAAAATATATCACTTACCGAGATCTGTTTCGACAGAATGCTAGTACCCAGTAATGGGTACTAGGCGTGATGATATATTTATTTTATTTTTTATGTAACAAGAGAGTGAGAATAAATTGAAAATAATTTGACAGATCTTTCTCAAACTTGTTGCCAGGCAATAGTCACGAAAGCCCGTAGCTTGAGTGGCTATTGCCAAAAGGCATCAAGTTTGAAAAAGATACTGGAGAATTATTTTCTAATTTATCCAACTCTCAAGTTATATTTATTTTATCGAGTCGGCCTGTGGATCCTGAGTACCCTGGTTCCGGTTCGATCTCCACAGCCGACAAACATTATCATCAAATTAAAATTACCCCTGTGGCTCCCCCACTACTATACTCTGTTTTTTAACCAGGAGGAGTAATTTAAATTTTAACCGCTAAAACTGACGCTTCTGATTGGTTAGTGCTTCGTCCAGTTTACACTGTACATAGATTTTACATTTGATTTATTAGAGCTGTCATATGTTTTGAGGTTATCTGTTTTCTTGATGGTTTTTTACATTTCTGTGACATTAACATAAATCAGTTCTTTTAAGAACTAATAATATACGGAGTGACAAATTAGAGTTTATAATGTCATTTGTATTTTAAAATAAATGCCATGAGATTTAATTAGTGCAGATGTGTAAGAAATTTTTGTATTTCGCGCCATCAAAAATCTAGTATCTTTCTTTGGTAACTTTCTATAGTGTAAATCTGACTTGTGCATTTACTCCTCCTGGTTAAAAAACAGACTATAACATCTTGGAGGGCCGTGATTTGACGACTGGTAACTGCACTTCATGCGCATAAATATATCACTTATCAAAATCTGCTTTGGCGGAATACCACACCTAGTAATGAGTAAAAGGCAAGATGATATATTTTTTCAATCTTATTTCTAAGTTATTGTGACAATTTTCTTTTTTTTAAATATATCAACCATGAATTGTCATAATCATTACCATTTTATTCACTTCCTTATGAGCATTACGACTTCCTTCACATTTACTAATCGTAAAAGTGAACCGTGAAAATAATCATAATTTTCTTGTGACATCCGTCAATTAAATAAACACATATATTTTCTTTAAAGTAGAAAAATGTGTGTAGTTTATTTTCTGCGTGTATAAAGTAGGTTAATAACGCAGTAAATATGAAGGTTTTCATACAAAACAAAGACTGACATTAATGTGGAAAAAATAGCAATGTAAGGACAAAACTTTATGGCGTACACCCGCTGTTATTTGTCAATAATAAACAATACAATACACAAAACAAACTCGTACAAGATAATAAAGTCGTACAGAACATTTATATGCGTTTTATATTAAATTAAATATAAATATATCATCACTCCTTTTACCCATTATTGGATATGGCACTCTGCCGTAACAGATCTCGGTAAGTGATATATTTATGTGCATGATGTACGATTACCAGCCGCCAAATCACGGCCCTCAAATATGTTAGTCGAGAAAAAGCCATAGGGGTAATTTTAATGTGGTGAAAATTGTTTGTCGGCTGTGGGAATCGAACCAAAGTTCTCAAATCCACAGGCTGATTTAATACCACTGAGCCACTTACCCCATAATTAATTTAATTTTTTATTATTATTTTTAGTTATATCTTTACACTTTTTTTTAAAATTATAAATATATATATTTATATATACAGGCTGGTCCATTTAAAGTGTTATCAGGAAATATCTCGGAAACTATAAATTTTACGCAAAAATGACCTAGACGAAAAACAATCGTACAAAAGGGGGCCATAATAACGAACTATTGGTTTTGTCCTAGATGGCGCTAGTGTCGCTAAATCATGGTCAACTCAATTTTTTTTAATGAAAACTTCTATTTTTTATTAAAGAATCAGATTCCTCGTTAAAAAAAGAAGAATTTATTTAGTTCACTTTTTCGTCAGCATGATAGATGACGCTGTAATCGCAAAAAATGATGTTGCTTTCGGACGTTCCTGTATTAGAGCTTATGCTTAATTTAATTAATATATATATATATATATATATATATATATATGAATATCTCATCACGCCTTTTACCCAATACTGGGTGCGACACTCTGCCGAAGCAGATCTCGATATGTATTTATGCGCGTGAAGTGCAGTTATCAGCTGTCAAATCACGGCCCCCAAATATGTTAGTGGTCGGGAAGCCACAGGGGTAATTTTAAATTGGTGAAAATGTTTTGTCGGCTGTGGGGATCGAACCAGGGTTCTTAGGATCCACAGGCCGACTCTGATACCACTGAGCCATTACCCCATAAATTAATAAGAAAAAATCTATTACACAATTGATCATTTTGCCACTGTATTCCCTATATTCTGAAATAAATTAGAAATTTAGATAGTATTAACTTTACTTTCTTCGCTAAAGATGAAAACTGTCATTTTCGTCTCTTAGTCGAGGGTAGAAAATTTTGTTTTTGACGGGTCGCGAAAAAAATATTCAATTTTTAAAAATTAGATAACTTTGTATATTACGTAAACAGGATCTTCTAATATAATAACTTCTAAAAATAACAATTTATTTTAATGTAAATATTTAGATTCTTTTATAACCTTGAGGAATAAAAATGTACACGTTATTTCGAAGATAAAACAATTTTTGTTAAAATAAGTAAATAAGTTAACATCAGAACTGCGTCGTTTTCTCAATTTTTCTTTAAAAATTAGTGCCTTAAAATATTTCTTCAGCTGGTCAATGTTTGAAACAAGTACATGTAAATAATAAATAAATATTTGAGTTCAAAAATAGAAACTTATAATTAATTTAAGATCATTTATGTACTTAGCATTTAGCTGTGAGTTAAATTTAGCAATACTAATAAGTATGATAGACTTTTACCTTATTATAATTATAGTTATTGAAAGTTTCCTGAAATCTGAAATAATATAGGGTTACTGAAAGCTAGCTGAAAAGATTAGTGTATATTAGTGAAACTAAAAATAGCAAATTGTGCTTATCTGCTGAAAGCAAATAAATCGATTGTTATAAAAATATAGACACGGGGTTCTTATAAAAACACGTTTATATATTCAAAGGTTTCAGGCTTTTCACACGACAGTCTTCTGTCACGCGACAAACTGTCAATTATCATAGACGTACAGAAACAAAAATTGTTTCATCTTTCATAGTTTTAAGTATTGTCTTCGGCAGTACGATGGTATGTGTAGCGTTACGACATTTGAACCCAGAGATCCTGAGTTCGAATCTTACTCACGTTACAAGTATATGAACTACCACACTGCGGCTCGGTGAGTTCGAACTCTGTACTGTAATTGCGATTATGTTCATGTTGCACAGAGTAGCATAAACTAAAATTTACTTCCCTCAATTGAAGGGTAATGGCTCAGTGGTATCAAGTCGGCCTACGGATCCTAAGAACCCTAGTTCGATCCCCACAGCCGACAAACATTTTTACCAATTTATAAATTACCCCTGTGGCTCCCCGACCACTGACATCTTTGGGGGCGATGATTTGACGGCTGGTAACCGCACTTCACGCGCATAAATATATCACTTACCGAGATCTGTTTCGGCAGAGTGCCACACTCAGTGAAGGATAAAAGCCGTGATGATTTATTTATTTATTTTCTAATTGGAAAAAGAAAGTGATACTTTTTATACCTAGGATACTAGTCGTCGAATTACGCACCCCCCATCCCCCCCCAAAAGATGTGTAGGAAAATCACCAGGAGTAATTTTAATTTAATTTAAAATAAATTAAATAAATAAATAGTTTTATTATCACGTCTTCTACCCATTAGTGGGTGTGGCATTCTCCCGTAACAGTGATATATATTTTGAGCGTTAAGTGTGGTTACCAGCCGTCAAATCACGGGCCTCAAAAATGTTAGGCGTAATGTTAATGTGGTTAAAATTGTCGACTGTGGGAACCTAACCTGCATATGAGGGAAGAAAAACTTAATTAGTGGTGAAAAAAGTGTCATTTTTACCCTCAGATAAAACAACACCTTCGGAAAGAAATATCTCACTTTCTTTCCTTGATATACAAATAGCAATTCATTAAAAAAATAATTTAAAATGATTATTTTCTAGCTAGCTCAGTGGTATGAAGTCGGCCTGTGGATCCTGAGAACCCTGGTTCGATTCCCACAGGCGAAACAATTTTCATAATTTCAACAGCTACCCCTGTGGCTCCTCCACCACTAACATCTTTGGGGGCCGTGATTTGACGCCTGGTAATCGCACTTCATGCGCAAAATATATCACTTACCGAGATCTGCCTCGGCAGAGTGCCACACCCAGTAATGAGTAGAAGGCGTGATGATATATTTATTTATTATTTATTTATTTTCTGAAGGATTTTTGTTCTAAAATATTGCAAAAAAATGTTGTTCTCCGCTCATGAACTACTTAGTATTATGAGTTTATCATGCAATCTTGCAATTTAAAAGCCTCTTAGGTATATCGTCAATATCAATATCCTTCTTTTTACATAAGACACATGACGTAAGAAACGAAAATAAACTATGAAATTTGCGAACAAGATAACGAGTATATTGTATTGATGACCTATCATGATTAGATTTATTATTTTTATTAATTCTGTCACGAAAATTAAAATATGAACGCACGAGGGTAATCTATATCTTACAAAAATTACAATCATTATTTTAAGTACGAAAAACAAATTTTCCAATATTGATAGTGTTATCTTTATTGCTTTGTGTACCTTTGCAAGAAAACAAATGTTACGTTATATTTATTTTTATAATCCTGAAAATAACACTTTTTTTTTTTAATAATACGTCACTTTTATTTGATACCAGTGAAAGGCCAGTTGAATGTCACCGGAAAACAATAAAAGAACTACTTGAAATATAAATTATCAATGATCTTTTCTGTAAGATATTTTTATAATTTTTCCTTGAATTTTGAGATTTTTTTTTTTTTTCTTAGACCTTCTGGCGGGTTTTCCAGACGTATCAAATGATGGTTACATCTGTAAATTCTTCAGACAAGATAAATATTAATTTTAATTAATTTTGTTATCTTTTCTTTGCCTTGGTACGAAGGTAAATTGTTGTTATATAATAGTAAGGAAGTAAGATACATTTATATGTTTTTTGACGACCCTGTCTGATAGTCAAATTTACTTCTCTCGACCGAGAGAAGAAAGTGATACTTTTCATTCCTACGGAAAAATTTAAAGCCATATTCAAGATAACTGGAATACAATGTTTTGACATTAGTGACATTCAAATGACCTCTATCATGAGAATAATAAATCTTGTTTAAATTTCTAACTTATTTCTGAAAATTTTATTGCCAAATAAATAAATATGTCATTACGCCTTTTATCCATTACTGGGTGTGGCAGTACGCCGAAGCAGATCTCGATAAGTGATATATTTTAGCATGTAAAATGCGGTTACCTGCCGTCAAATCACGGTCTCCAAAGATGTTAGTGGTGGAGAAGCCACAGGGGTAATTTTAAATTGGTGTAAATATTGTTCGGTTGTGGGGATCGAACCAAGGTTCTCAGGATCCAGGACTTGATACCACTGAGCCATCTATCCCATATTTATTATTATATTATATTTATTTATTTATTTAAAATAAATAAATATACCATCACGTTTTTTATCCATTACTGGATGTGGCACTCTACCCAAGCAGATCTCGGTAAGTGATATATTTATGCGCGTGAAGTGCGGTTACCAGCCGTCAAATCACGGCCCCCAAAGATGTTAGTGGTGGGGGAGCCACAGGGGTAATTTTAATGTGGTGAAAATTGTTTATCGCCTGTGGGAATCGAACCGAGGATTTCAGGATCCACAGGCCGATTTGATACCCCATTTTCCTGATAAATAAAAATAAATAAATATAACATCACGCCTTTTATCCATTATTGGGTATAGCACTCTGCCGAAGCAGATCTCTGTAAGTGATATATTTTTGCGTACAAAATGAGGTTACCAGCCGTTAAGTCATGGCCCTTAAAAATGTTAGTGGAGGGGGGAATTACAGAGATAATTCTCAAATTCACAATTCGACTCGGTATCACTAAATCATCGATCCATCCCATTAATTAATTAAAAAAATTCAATGTAGGTAACCAGGAAAACAATATAAACAAAATTGGTATGTAAAAATCTCTGTTATCGATAGCAACGTTCTGCAAAGAGCCTTGTCCTGCAATTGTTCACTTTCTGTTATCAAACGTGGTTCAAAAACTCAACTCTTTTACCTATCGTTGAAAAACTAATATGTATACCTCGAGAAGAAAGTTTAATGCTGTCTTCAGGCGCTTTATATCCCTTAGCTTCGGCTCAGGAAATGAAAGGACACCTTCGAGAAGAAACGTCTGCTTTTCTTTTCTTGATATGCAAATAACTAATATGTATTTTGAACTGAAGTTGTCTATGTTATATTTAACAAGCGGAATGCATTTTACGCATTATAAAATTAAATATAGCATCGTATCGTTCACAAATTTTGCACATGGTCTGAACCTAATAATAAATCAATTTATTTCCAACTTGGCACAAATATTGATCCCGGTCCTGTCAAAAATATTATTCAACGCAAAATCAATCTTTAACACTTGTAAATACGAGCCTTAATTAATTTACCGCTAAAATTTAATTAATCATTTTGGCTAAGCTGAAACTCAAATTTCTTATTCATACGTTGCAAACATTTGAATGCGCGCCAAACAATTGATTGACGCCATGTTTGACGTAGGATGACGTCATAGACACGCCTATTTTTTAAAGATATCACCAGCAAAACAAAAACATGTTATTATATTTTTATTTCTTAGTGCTAATACAATTTTTGTTTGTCAGTCAACATAGTTCGTTTTGCACAATCCAAAAAAATATATATTTTCAGAAGACTATGTTTTCAAATAAATATATTTGCCAAAGAAAAGTTTACAGGTTGACAACTTGTTACTTAGTAACCACTTCATGATCTACCGTATTTTGAGGAACTATATATAACTGAATCAACGTTAAACGTTACGACCAATCTTCTTCGATACCTATAATTATGAATTGTGGATAAAATTTTGTATTACACTTGTGTTTTATTGGTATATAAAACACTTACGAAAAATTAAACACTCAACCTTCGGTCTCGTGTTTAAACTTTTCTTGTGTGTTTTATATACCTAATAAAACACTTGTATAATAACTAAACTATTTCCTGTTTTTTTTTTTTAATTTATTTTTAATTTTGTATAAATAAAAAATTAATAAATTTATCAGTCAAGACGACCCCAAAGATGTTAGTGGCGGAGGAGCCACAGGGGTAGTTTTAATGCGGTGAAAATTGTTTGTTGTCTGTGGGAATAGAACCAGGGTTCGCAGGATCCACAGTCCGACTTCATACTACTGAGATAGCCACCCCATTGTAAATAAATATGTAAAATTAAATATCTATATTTAGGATTTATTTCCTTACAATTTTTATTCAAAAAATTTTCCTGGAAATAATCAGGGAAGCAATAGTAGTGGAAAACGTATTTTCCATATTATTCGCTTATTACGCAGTTTCCGTGGGATAGTGTATATGCCCGTAACAAATGAAAATAAGTGTTGATAATGACGTCAAACCACGCCTACTTTTCGTTGCGACCTATAAAATATTTGAGGTATTTTTTTCATTAATACGGCGACAAATATTTGTCGAATATATAATTATATTTCTGTAAGTATATTTATATTTTTAGACACACATTAATGAATAACAACTTGTTATTTTTACCTTTGGTTTACTATTATTAAACTGTTATTTTATTTTGAAGCACGTGGAAATGTATATGAATGACATATATGAATAACATAACGAAAAAAGACGCGTTTACACTAGAAAAATACTTCATACCATATTTAGATATGATTACAGAAACGGCTGATTTTAATTAGAAAAAAATGTGTTAATTTTAATTAATTTGCATAACATTGTTAAGAAATATATTATGTATGTGTTTACCAATTATGAATGGCAACGTAACATGATACTAATTACCATTTATAAAAGGTGAAAAACAAATTTATACGATTTTGAATACAAAATATACAAAAGTTAGTCTATCTTTATTCTTATACAAATTTTGAGATTGTCAATACATTCGTTGAACCTTCCTCTTTTCAGCGATGTATAATTCGTTTGTTTTAATTTATTTATAATTTTCTAAGTAAATACTTAGCAATAGGCTCCTGTATCATAATCGCAATGAAGAGAAATAATGACAAAAACATAAATAAAATAAATATAAATATATCATCACGCCTTCTACCAATTACTGGATGTGGCACTCTGCCCAAGCAGATCTCGGTAAGTGATATATTTATACGCATGAAATACGGTTAACATCCGTCAAATCACGCCCTCCCCCCCCAAAGATGTTACTGGTGACGGAGCCACAGGGGTTATTTTAAATTGGTGAAAATGTTTGTCGAACTAGGGTTCTTAGGATCCACAGGCCGACTCGATACCACTGAACCATTTACCCCATATGTAAAAACATAATATATATATATTATGTTTTTACATATGGGGTAAATGGTTCAGTGGTATATATATATATATATATATATATATATATATATATATATATATATATATATATATATATATATATATATATAGTTTTATAAAGTTTTATCGGTTCATTAGCAACTATCGGTTCTTTAAGTTTTAGAAAATCGCCATTGATACTGTTGCCAAATAAACTATTCTTTAACAAAAGAGCTCTTTATTTTTTTTCTTGCAACCCAACAATAGCCTCAGGAAATACAAGATCTAAAAAATAAAATAAGTAAATATATCATCACGCCTTTTACCCATTACTGGATGTGTATATATATATATATATATATATATATATATATATATATATATATATATATATATATATATATATATATATATATATATATATATATATAATGTATATGTATATATACCGGGTGATGTT
Organism: Pterostichus madidus; assembly: GCA_911728475.2. Lineage (NCBI taxonomy): Eukaryota > Metazoa > Arthropoda > Insecta > Coleoptera > Carabidae > Pterostichus > Pterostichus madidus. The sequence goes on along the minus strand of OU452307.1, from coordinate 39,648,897 downwards.
TGTTAAGTGTGAATTTCCTGCTTCCCTAATTATTTTAAGTAAAAAGCTTCAAATCAAAGTTTTAGACCATACAATTCTGTAGCTAATTCAATAAACACCGTTATTTTTGCATGCTTTGTAACGGTTCAAATTAGATCTGAAAATGACTAAAATTATCTTAAATCTAGCGATAGCCATGGTATTTAAACAAAATTAAACAATTGTTTGACGTTTTATCTGTCAAAACTGTTAAAATAAATGAAGATGATAATATAAAGAAATTATAGGTGGGTTTATTTTAATTTTTGTTATTTTTCTTTTGTTTTAGTTTCATCACAGTCAAGTTAGCATTGATAAAATTGAAAATATATTTTGTGGAGTGATTATTAGCTAATTCTGACCTCTGTACGCTACAGCCATTGCTTTACGCACTCGCCTACATCTCAAGAACATAAAATATATAATATTTGTTCTCATTATTTGTTTTTCGCATGCTCTATTTCTTAGTTTTGTGCATTTTTTTCTAAATATATCGCCACGTGTCCCAGTGCGTATATTGTGCTGTCTCTGTCGTTTCAAGGTCACCACAGCCTACCACGATGCAGATAACATAACTTTAAGCACCACCACATACAACACTTCAAGTTGTTCGATGTTATTAAAAAGCAGAAAGCAAATATTTAGAACGCCACGTATATCAAATTCGTATTTGAATATTGATAAATAATGTTTACCGTCTACACCCTGTTAGGCGTTTCTAAATTATTTTAGAGGAAAATGTTTTAAATAAAATTTGTAGAAAACTAAATTATCTAACTTTTTTATTTGAAACATTTTTTTCTACAACCATTCAGAAACGGTTGACAGTCAAATTTATAAATGTCAGTTATGTAATAGGATCAAATAAAAACATTTGCCTTGCAAAAACAAATGAATAAATTGATCTCACTGAAATTCAAATTATGTTCTTTATCATTCGTCTAGTGTCTAGTTTTTAGTGTATACTGGCCTTCACTTATAGCAGTGGACTTCAAACTTTTCAGAGCCATGACTACGTTGGAGTTAAAAATCACAAATAAATTATTTCAGGCCCCCCTTATTTTTTATATGATCAAAATTGTAATTTATAAAAGGCTGATTTAATAATGTACATTATAAACATACAACCACGATTTCAGAAATTAGTAAACAATTTTCATAATTTAAAAAGCTATCCCTGTGGCTCCTCCACCAGTAACATGTTTGGGCGCCGTGATTTAACGACTGGTAACCGCACTTCACGCGCATAAATATATCACTTACCGAGATCTGCTTCGGCAGAGTGCCACACCCAGTAATGGGTAGAAGGCGTGATGATATATTTATTTATTTTATTTATTTATTTATTTATTTCATATTTTTTATTTAAATAATCCCTAAAATTTAAGTGAAGCCGTAAAATGGGACAGATCTTTGGAAACATGTTTTTGAAATTTGTAAATAGCATCCGACGACCCCTCCACTAATGTGATCGCGATCTACAGTTTGAAAACCACTGACTTACAGAATGTAAACGCACTTTAAAACACACTTTAAAATTTATATTCTGTCGGCATTTCATTGTGAATATGCATGTATGTATGTATGTATATTAGTGAGGACATATTTGATATATGCAAATACATACGTATATACACACGTGATAAATGCATGGAAATATGTATAACAGGAAGTTTGTATCAGGATATGAGCTGTTGTGATAGGATAATAAATCGCTTCGTTAATGTTTCTGATACGCAGTTTTTTCTGCGAAAATGATAATTTTATTTTCAGCTTTAACTTTTGTTCCCATTACATAAATAAATAGTTAGTAAATAAATATAATATCCTGTATTTTATCCGTTAGATTTTTTTTTTGTGGCTTCTTTGGCGGACCTTCTACTCAGGTCATATACCGTCATTACGCCCTGATCTAGGTGTTATTGGTCAACAGCAACGTTTGATTTATTGTTATAGCTGTGGTAAAAGTTCTGCAATTGCAGATCATACTCTCTGACTTTAACCTCAAATATGATGAGGTAAAATTTAACTTTTTCGTAGGATATATCTTCAAAAAATCGTTGAAAAATTGTTCAAAAATCAATTGAAGCACGAGAAATTCAGTGCCACTGAGCGCATCTTCATATCTCGTTTAGTTTGTGAGATATGTTCTGGGTTGCATGAAAGTTTTATCGGTTTATTAGCAACTATCGGTTCTTTAAGTTTTAGAAAATCGCCATTGATACTGTTGCCAAATAAACAATTCTTTAACTAAAGACCTCTTTATTTTTTCTTGCAACCCAGCAGTAGTCTCAGGAAATACAAAATCTAAAAAATAAAATAAGTAACTATATCATTACGCCTTTTACCAATTACTGGACATGGTACTCTGCCGAAGCAGATCTTGTTAAGTGATATATTTATGCGCGTGAAGTACGATTATCAGTCGTCAAATTACTGCCCTCAAAGATGTTAGGAGAGGGAGAACCATAAGGGTAATTTTAATGTGGTGAAAATGGTTTGTCGACTTTGGAATAGAACCGAGGTTCTCAAATTCACAGGCCGACTCAATACTACTGAGCTACCTATCTCATACAAAAATAAAATAATTAATAATAAATACAAAATTTGATGACGTAAAATTGAATTTTTTCTAAATAAATATATCATCACGCCTTCTACCGATTACTGGGTGTGGCACTCTGCCGAAGCAGTGATATATTTTGCGCGTGAAGTGCGGTTACCAGCCATCAAATCACGCCCCCCAAAGATGTTAGTAGAGGGAGAGCCATAGGGGTATTTTTAATGTAGTGAAAATTGTTTGTCGACTACAACCGAGGTTCTCAAATTCACAGGCCGACTCGAATACCACTGACCTACCCACCTCATACAAAAATTAAATAAATAATAATAAATACAAAATTTTATGATGTAAAGTTCAACTTTTTCTGTGTTTAAAATATATAAAAAAAGCTAATTAAGTATAATATCAGTATTTCTTACTAAAAGGTTTTTGTAGATAGATCTGTTTAAAGTCAAAATATGTAAATAAATTTATAAAGTGTTTATAGTTTATATAAAACACTTATCTTAGTGGCTTAGGAAACAGTTGCCGATAGATTTATACATTTCTTGGAAACAGTTGAATAAATATGGCCGAGCCATCGAAGTAACAGTTAGGTATTCGATGTGCCAATGTACTTTTGCAATATGTGAGGCAGATTTTCATCTGTTTCAATACGAAGCAAAGCTGACCTGATTCACATTTAGCTCAACGATGTTCAAATGTTTCTAGTTCGAGTTAAAATTGTCTCGGACAAAATAATATCGTTGTTTTATTTATTTTATTTATGGTACTCTGTACAACAGGAATTGAAGCTCACCGAGCCGCAGTGTGGTTTAGCTTAAGTGGGATTCAAACTCGGGATCTAAAATAAATATATCATCACGCCTTCTACCCATTAGTGGGTGCGGCACTCTGCCGAAGCAGATCTTGGTAAGTGATATATTTTGCGTGTGAAGTGCGGTTACCAGTCGTCAAATCACGGCCCTCAAAGATGTTAGTGGTGGAGGAGCCACAGGGGTAGCTTTTTGAAATTATGAAAATTGTTTGTCGCCTGTGGGAATCGAAGCAGGGTTCTCAGGATTCACAGGCCGACTTCATACCACTGAGCTAGCCACCCCATAAAAAAAATAAACTCGGGATCTCCTGTTGTGTTTTCTCCACTATCTTTCTCATACTTGTTGCAATTTGGCAATAGCCACTCAAGCCCTACGGGCTTTCGTGATTATTGCCTGGCAACAAGTTTTCGATACATCTGTCAAATTATTTCCAATTTATTCTCACTCTCTTGTTATATTATTACTGACAATTTTAAATAAGAATGCGATCACAGTGGCGAAAATTGGTACTACGGTAAATAAATATATCATCAGGCCTTCTACCCATTACTGGATGTGGAACTCTGCCGAAGCAGATCTCGGTAAGTGATATATTTATACGCGGTTACCAGCCGTAAAATCATGGCCCCCAAAGATGTTAGCGGAAGGGAAGCCACAGAAGTAGTATTAATGTGGTCAAAATGTTTGTCGCCAGTGCATGTTCAAATATCGCTGATTTCAACTTATATAAAAAAAAATATGATTAAGTTCCTGTTGTGCAGACTAACATATAAATAAATAATTTAAAATTAATAAAATAATGAATCCAATGATTCACACACAAAACAATTATCAAGAGAAAAAAAGAAAATTCCTTTTAATGACAATTATACACACAAATGTTATTATTAGTAAACACTAATAACAATAATAATATATGACATTTACTATATAATAGTAATCATAGTGATTTCCCATGAAACATAAAGGTCGGTTCACGAAGAAAGAGAAATTTTCCATGACTAGTTATGGTTACATCCGGCTAGTGCTAGTAGTTCGCTAGTAGAACGCTTGTTGGTATTCACAGACGGTCACTAAAATAGCCCTGCACTAAACTTATAGCTCAGATACTTATGATTCATTATATTTTATACTGCGATACACAAAAACTATTTTTTTGAGAAATATCTTAAATTTAGGTTGTGTAGAACTTAATAATTTTAGGAATTATTAAAATAATTTTCGAGGTAAGTTATAATTTATTATGACAAATTTTAGTGAAGGAAACATTATAATAGCGTTCTTGAAATAATAAATATTTAGATTTTTAATAGAAAATATTTAGTTTATCAGCAGCAAAATAATTAAAATTAGCTTAATATTAATTTTTTTTGTATATTTTCAAATCTTCTTAAACCTGCTTATATAAGCGAGATACGATTTTTTCACACAAATATAAAATAAATATATCATCACGCCTTCTACCCATTACTGGGTGTGGCACTCTGCCGAAGCAGATCTTGGTAAGTGATATATATTGCGCGTGAAGTGCGGTTAACAGTCGTTAAATCACGGCCCCCAAAGATGTTAGTTGTGGAGGAGCTACAGGGATAGTTTTTGAAATTATGAAAATTGTTTGTCGTCTGTGGGAATCGAACAAGGGTTCTCAGGATCCACAGGCCGACTTCATACCACTGAGCTATCTACCCTATTATCACACCTTTTACCCATTACTGAATGTGGCACTCTGCTGACACAGATCTTGGTAAGTGGTATATTTATGCGCGTGAAGTGCGGTTACCAGCTTACAAATCACGGCCCCCAAAGATGTTAGTTGTGGGGGAGCCACAGGGGTAATTTTATATTGGTGAAAATGTTTTGTCGGCTGTGGGGATCGAACCATAGTTCATAGGATCCACAGACCGACTTGATACCACTGAGTCATTTATTATCTTTAAGTGGCACCATAGGCCAAAAAAGAAATAATTCGTATGGGTACATAAATAAAATTACAATTTTTGTTCATTGTGAATACTTGATTTTCCAAAATGTCATTTTGACATATAACCTATGTACATATTTTAGTCTTTTGAACATAAGCATGTTACTAGCTCTCGGCGCTTTGCGCCTCGTGCTAATAATCATGCGACGGGCCAGAAACGCCCGTTTTTACCCTTGATACATAAATAAGTATTATGTTTTTTATCATTATCGTAAATGGATAGTTTAGAATGTAGTTTTAGTCATACCCGTAAGTGCGATTTTATTTTGTAAGTAAAACAAAAGATTTCTTAATAGAATGTACCGAAAACAACCTTTAGAAACAACAGAAGATCAACTGTAAATCAACAAAACAATAAATAAAATAGGCCAATTAAAGCTATAAAAAATATTACTATAACAAATACCATAGTAGCAAAAAATTGCTAAAATTCGTGCCAAATATTTTTCATTGAGCATTGTGTGTTGTAAACCGAGCTTTATCTTATCGCTACGTCATACATGACGCCATATTGTTCTCGATGACGATTGGCTACGCCGCTGCAATGAATAACACGAGAGAACGGTTCCCTAGCTATTCAGTGTTCCACGAGGCACCATGTTTAACGCAACAGAATTTAAAAATATTATTTTTGAGGTGTTTTAAGGACAAATACAATGAATTTTTAAAGAAACTTGATCGTAGTTAACTGTGTATGATTGTTTTTTTTTTAGTTCAATTGTTTTAACTGTTTTTGTTTGTGCAAAGTGAACTAGATTACGAAATTGTGTGAATCGTGTTATGTTAATACTCGACGGTGATTTAATTTATTAATAGTGTTTAAACAATATTTTAATATAATATAATTAGTGAATTATACAATCAACTGGATAATTATATTAATTATTCTACTTATTTCTTGATCAAGTAAGTTAAAAATTAGTATATATGTTTTTTTTACGTTGGGGATCGTGTATTTTAGACTGTCAAATGTTTCTGGAAGTTTTTAGAACAAAATGTTTCAAATAAAAGGTACGCAGAATAAAATTACCTACCAGTTTTGTTTAAAGTATTTTTTTCTAAATTTATTTTGTAAATTAAATTTCCAATAATTATTGTAACTAATTAATACTTTTTATTTGCCCGGCAGTACGGTGGGGTGGGTAGCGGAATTCGAATCCGGAGATCCCGAGTTCGATTCCCACTCAAGCTAGAAATTTTTAATTACAACCACTCTGCGGCTCGGTGAGTTCGGACCCTGTACTGTAATTGGGATTCAATTCCTGTTGTACAGAGTAACATAAATAAATAAATAATACTGAAAGTAGAGTCAATCAAATGTCAATACTTTTTGATAAATGTATGTGAATAGAATTTTCTAGAAGTACAATTGCTTAAACAAATAAAAAAATCTTGATAAATTTTATCATTAACAATGAAATTAAAATATTCCAAAAATGTAAACTTGAATTAATTTCATTGTTTTAAAATATTTCATTATCTGACGAATGGCGAAATTAGTAAAAAATCTGTTGTTTCAAGTATATATTCAGAAAGATTTTTGCTAATGAGTGTATTATGTAATGATGACTAATGCGAGCATCAGCTGTTTCGAATTGACTGTGGTTCTCAAACGGTGGGGACCACTGGTGTACCCAGAATTTCTTTGAGTAGTTTTTGCAACACGATAAGGATTAAAAATATCTGGGTTGGTTCAGAAAGTTCTATAATATATTAATAGAAATCTAAAACATATTGAAATTCAGTTTCACAATTATTATATTAATAAATATTGCAATTTGATACTGTGTGAGATTAAAATATATTTATATGAAATTGTTTTTTAATTAATTATACGTTCAGCTCTAATTGTGGCATGTTTCTGCAATTGCAGATCTTGGTAGATAATATATTTACAAAATTACAGTTTAATACCTAGTGTTAAAACAAAAAAACAAATGCGCGATTTAATTCTATCAAATATTTTGACACATTTTACTTTGTTTAAAAGTAAGTTTTTGTTTTGTCTATAAATTTTACATTATTTTACAAATAAAAAAAAATAAATATATCATCACGCCTTCTACTCATTGCTGGGTGTGGCACTCTGCCGAAGCAGATATCGGTAAGTGATATATTTTGCGCGTGAAGTGCAGTTATCAGTCAAGACGACCCCCAAAGATGTTAGTGGCGGAGGAGCCACAGGGGTAGTTTTAATGTGGTGAAAATTGTTTGTCGGCTGTGGGAATTGAACCTGGGTTCTCAGGATCCACAGGCCGACTTCATACCACTGAGCTAGCTACTCTATTATTTTACAAATGAATTAAAATGGAAATTTATTCATATTATTACTAATGGTAATGGCTCTGTGGTATCGAGTCGACCTGTGGATCCTGAGAACCCTGGTTCGATCCCCACAGCCGACAAACATTTACATTTATTCGAACATTAAATGTACATATCCTTCGATATTTATTTAACCACGTGTTTAGCAGTGTGCTAGTTAAATCATGGTACAGTTAATCGCATTACTAGCGTTAGTAAACTACTAATTTACGCACGTGAATCTAACTAAGCTATTTTCATCGTAGTTTAACCTTTTCGAATACAGAGTACTTATCTTGCTCTACTCCGCGTAAACTATTTCATATAAATATCTTTTTGAATTCCGCGTATTTTCATTGTACGTTTCAGAGTTGTGGAAAAGGTCAGGGTGATATTACATAGTTAGATAAATAAATAGCGCTTAAAGCGATGGACTGGTATGCGAGGAATCCAGGATTTAATGAAAAGTCAAGTTATCAAGGGTGACTTAAAATTCTTTTGAGAATTAGGGCCAGTTTTTCAAACACTGATTAATGTTAATCATGATTAAATAATAATGGTAACCATAGTTTCCATGGGGTAGCTAGCTCAGTGGTATGAAGTCGGCCTGTGGATCCTGAGAACCCTGGTTCGATTCCTACAGGCGACAAACAATTTTCATAATTTCAAAAACTACCCCTGTGGCTTCTTCCACCACTAACATCTTTGGGGGCCGTGATTTGACGACTGGTAACCGCACTTCACGCGCAAAATATATCACTGAGATCTGCCACACCCAGTAATGGGTAGAAGACGTGATGATATATTTATTTTTATAGTTTCCATTATTATTTAATTATGATTAACGTTAATCGAGAGTAAACCGGAGATTGAAAAACTGGCCCTTAGTGTATAAATGTTTTGGTACCGCTTGATAATTTAATAAAAAATGAACTTTTAACAACTTTTAATTTACCTACTAATAGTAATTTTTAAATAAGTATATCATTTTTTATATTAATGGTTGATGGTTGAGCCTATTGGGATTAAGTTCCTGTTATACAATCCTGTTGTGCAAAAACGCAAATAAATATTGAAAAGTAAAAGAAGAATTGTTTTTTTAACGATGACAAAAAGCTCATATTTCTTCATACGATTTTGGGATTGTTTCCGTTTAAATTTTTTATTACCTTTTTTTTTTGTTTAATGACGTCATCACCAGATGTGATTTATTAACGGCGTTAAAATATTTTGAAATTGAAAACATTTGAATGCTTGGCCAAACACTAAATCGTAGCATGAAATAAAATTTATTATTTGTTTGTGAAAATTTAAGTAATTTTCGTGAAAAGTTTGCAAATCAATAAGAAATTTCAAAGTACAGTTTCAGAAAAAGAAACAAACAAATAATTATAATACAACGACCTTGAATGGCGTGCTCTGATTGGTTAGAATGTAAACTGTTTGCCTACTTGATGACAAACATATTTCTTGCATGTCACAAAAACAAAATACTGTCATATGCCATAGGGCAACATCTGTTACTAAAAAACAAATGAATTAGATATTCAATTATTTGTAGTCAAGTCAGCAACACCTGATGATGTTTATTTTGTTTAACAATTGCGAATCGGTTTGTAAATATCACCTTTAGAATTACGTTACTTTGTTATTTATTTATTTTATCTTTTAAGACTAAATTAGTAAATATATATCGCATGAACTATTTATTTTTAAGGTTTAAATGTTTATTGTGTAATAAAATAATCAAATACACATGATAATTATGTAAATTATGATTGAAAACTATTATTAGTTATATCAACATTTTCCTGGAATTGAGGATATTTTTATTTATGGGGTAGGTGGCTCAGTGATATTCAGTCGACCTGCGGATCCTGAGAACCCTGGTTCGATTCCTACAATAGACAAACATTTTCACCACATTAAAATTACCCCTGTGGCTCCTCCACTACTAACTTCTTTGGTGGGCGTGATTTGACTGCTGGTAACCACACTTCACGCGCATAAATATATTACTTACCGCGATCTGCTACGGCAGAGTACCACACCCAGTAATGGGTAAAAGGCATGGTGATATATTTACTAATTTATTTTGAAATTACCTATATAGCTCCTCCACCACTAAAATCTTTGGGGCTGTGATTTGACAGCTGGTATTCGCACTTCACGCGCATAAATATATCACTTACCGCGATCTGCTACGGCAGAGTCCCACATCCAGTAATGGGTAAAAGGCATGGTGATATATTTACCAATTATTTTAAAATTACTTCTGTGGCTCCTCCACCACTAAAATCTTTGAGGCTGTGATTTGACAGCTGGTATCCGCACTTCACAGGCATAAATATATCACTTATCGATATCTGCTACGGTGGAGTGCCACATCCAGTAATGGGTAAAAGGCGTGAAGATATATTTATTTATTTTAAAATTAGCCCTGTGACTTCTCCACCATTAAATCTTTGGGGGGACGGGATTTGCCGGCTGGCAACCGCACTTTACGCTCATAAATATATTACTTACTAAGATCTGCTACGGTAGAGTGCCACACCAGTAATAGGTAAAGGGCGTGATGATATATTTATTTATTTTGTTGTTTTCAAAGTTGCCTAGGTTACTGATTATCATCATTACCACAAATGGATAAAAAGTCGTAACGAAATACTTATTTTTCATATTATCCTTGAAAGACCGGCATTATTGCGAACTTTCCCATGAAAATAGTTTAAAAAATGTGCAAATATCTTTGAAACCTTCTCTCATATTGCATCATCTTTATTACAATCATAGTCATGGTGTCTACAGCTAAACCTCTCGCATTAGCAAAAAGCATAAAGGTCACAAATGATCTGACATCCTTTTCTCTCTGTTGATGACGTCACATCACGAGGTTTTTAAAGAGAAAGGACACTACAAGTACTTGTTAACAACTATCAGCTGGTTACTTGATGTTCGTTTGTTCATTTTATTTATTATTGTAGTCGCGTTTTGTTTTAACTTGCAGTTTCCGTTGTTTTGTTTTGTTTCTGAATGAGTCCTGTAAAACAAGTCAATTATCTAAATAATATTAAACAATTAATAAAATTACAAGTATAAAATTTTCGATTATGTTTTATGTTTCTCGATTAATTAATAATTGATTGCTACCGTTTTTTGTTTTTATGATGCGGTCATTTTAATTTTTAATGTTGTTTTCTTCATGTAACAATGGTACTTAATTGGATTTTTAATTTTAATGGCACTAGTTAAAATTTTATTTGCTCAGTTGATAATTCGTAAAACAAATCAACTATTTTATTGCCCTTTTGTTTTTAATGCGACTTGACCTTTAATTAAATTTTATTTAGATTAACAGATCGAATTTGTGCATGTTGATCATGAAAAATCGTTTAGAAAGTGACTCATTTTTCAACTATTTGAAAAATAAAAAAATCTGATTTTATAAACCACAATTTAATTTACCTCCGAAGTAAATAAAATTTGTTTGTTCAAGTGCCAGACGATCTTTTGTCAGTAATTTCATAAAATACATAAAATTGATTCTAATTTGTTAATTTAAACACAAATAATGATAAACGAAAAAAAAAACTACATTTTCATTGGTGTGATTTTACTTTTTTCACTATTTTTATTTATTTATCTCTTTGGAGATCATTAAAAATTTAGTTTCATACTATCAAAATTTTTACATCTGTCAAAATAATTGAAATATGCAAAAATATACGTGTATAACATATAATTTAAGCATCTTTTTTTCACTCTTTTCATTCGCGTCGTGCATCAAACTTCAAATTCGTGAAAAGAAAAAGTAATGCTTTCACTCGTAATAAAAAATAATTATTTTTGTTCGTAATTGAAAAGACAGTTAATAAAAAACATATTTTTTTATTTAAATATGTAAAAAATAAATATATATCGTCACACCTTTACCCATTACTGGGTGTGGCATTCTGCTGAAGCAGATCTTGGTAAGTGATATATTTATGCGCGTGAATTGCGCTTACCAGCCATAAAATCACAGCCCTCAAAGATGTTAGTGGTGGGAGAGCCACAGGGGTAATTTTAATGTGGTGAAAATGTTTGTCGACTGTAAGAATCGAACCAGGATGCTCAGGATTCACAGGCCGACTCGATACCACAGAGCCACTTACCGCTTATATTTATTTATATATATATATATATATATATATGGGATAGCTAGCTCAGTGGTATAAAGTCGGCCTGTGGATCCTGAGGTCCCTGGTTCGATTCCCACAGGCGACAAATTTTCATAATTTGAAAAAGCTATCCCTGTGGCTCCTCCACCACTAACATGTTTGGGGGCCGTGATTTGACGACTGGTAACCGCACTTCACGCGCAAAATATATCACTTACCGAGATCCGCTTCAGCAGAGTGCCACACCCAGTAATGGGTAGAAGGCGTGATGATATATATATATATATATATATATATTTAGCTCAGTGGTATGAAGTCGGCCTGTGGATCCTGAGAACCCTGGTTCGATTCCCACAGGCGACAAACAATTTCCATAATTTCAAAAGCTACCCCTGTGGCTCCTCCACCACTAACATCTTTGGGAGCCGTGATTTGACGACTGGTAACCGCACTCCACGCGCAAAATATATCACTTACCGAGATCTGCTTCGGTAGAGTGCCACACCCAGTAATGGGTGGAAGGAGTGATGATATATTTATTTATTTATTTTATATATTTCATGATTCGTTCGCAAAATGGACTACACGTATAAAATTGTTTAATATAGAGTTCACTTGTTTCTGCCCAATTGGTTTTTATTTTAATGACCCTTGTGACGTCATTAGAATATGTCGCAGATGAAATACATAAATCAGTTTGTCAACACCCGAATTCAACAAACTATAAATGGTTTCTGATTGGATATCTTCCAACAGCCTCCCAATTAGTCCATTATTCCTATAATGAATTTTTAAAATGTTCACACCTGAATTGCCAACTTATGAATGGGAATGTGACGACATAAAAAGACAAAAATAAGTGTAGAAACAAAAACCAATCTTTATTTTTAAGGTACATATTAGAGCACACTTCACTTTTTGTAATTTTCAAGTCTCTAAATCCGGCTTCATTTTCAGCAATGTGTGTAGTGATCCGTTGGAATACATATTTTGAAAGTCCGTGGCCCCGCCCAAACACTTTCCTTCAACAAAAATCCTCGGTACAGTCCTGGCGCCGGTTATCGTCCCTAAAACATTTTGAATATCTTCGCCATCTCTCCTTTTATCCAATTCGTAGCATGTGTAAGATTCGTTCAATTTATAAAACAGTTTTTTAACCAGGCGACAGTGTGGACAATATGATTTTGAAAATATGACAACGAAATCACTTCTGATCATTTTTTTAACTAATTGTAGTTTTTGTTTGGCCATTTTACACTGGAATTTTGAATTTTGGGACAAAATTGACAGGTGATGTTGTTATTATGAATTTGGTGAAAGGAATGACATTTTTATTGTTTTTCCATGATTACTTTGATTACTTTTTAGCTTTACTGGTTGATGGAGTTTGGGCGCCATCTCTAAAAATATTTAGGTACTATTATTATTGAGTTACTTGGTTATATGTTTATTTTATTTATTACTGTAAAACTACTTTTTGCCGTTTTTTCTTAAAAGTTTTTCCAGTTTTCCGTCCTGATCTAATTCATCGATTTCTTTGGCGCCTCCAACAAATTTTCCATTGATAAATACTCGGGGTACTGTTTTCCCACCTGTCATTTTCTCAAGCACTTCTTGAATCGATTTTCCGTCTTTTCTTAGGTCTAATTCGATTGCTGTATAACTGTTTTTCAAATAAGTACACACCACATTAAAATTACTCCCTTTGGGCATGATGATATATTTATTTATTTATTTTTAATAATAAAGATTGTTGTTTATAACGAATTGACGCAACCCATGTCACTTTACACTTCAACAACTAAAGATGGGCTCCTGTACCATTTTTTTAATTTATTATTATTATTTATGAAACTACATGATAAACTACAGAGTGATCAAAAGGAATTGTTACAGTTGGCAATACAATGCCAGGTAATGGCGAAAATGCTATTTGACATTTATAATAAATACAAATAGGTTATGTCAGGAGTCTGACAGCTAATAGAATTTTGACTTTTTAAGTAATAGAAATACTTTAGAAATAAATGTAATAATAAATGTACTCAAATTTAAATTTTCAAATGTCGCTGTCAACAACAGAAAATGAATTTATGTATCAGGCTTACCAATTTCAAGTATTTTTCTTTATTGCCAACTGTAACAATTCCTTTTGATCAGTCTGTAGTTGGATCAGTGAAAACGCGGGTTGAAAATTCTTTGTATTACAAGAGATATGATTTTATGGGTTGGCTAGCTCAGTGGTATGAAGTCGGCCTGTGGATCCTGAGGTCCCTGGTTCGATTCCCACAGGCGACAAATTTTCATAATTTGAAAAAGTTATCTCTGTGGCTCCTCCACCACTAACATCTTTGGGGGCCGTGATTTGACGACTGGTAACCGCACTTCACGCTCAAAATATATCCCTTACCGAGATCTACTTCAGCAGAGTGCCACACCCAGTAATGGGTAGAAGACGTGATGATATATTTATTTTATTTATTTTAGATATGATTTTTTAAAGTTTTGTGTTGGAGTTGTGACATCCCAAGTTCGGTTCAGTGGTACTTAACTTGTTTCGTTCAAAGAGTGCAAATAATATACGATTGAATTCTTGAAAAATAATCTTACTATGTTTTGAAATCATATTTTATAGAAGTTACAAGTCCAGGAACATGAAATTAAATTATAATAATAAATATACATGTTGAACAATACATACCAGCAAACGACGAACAGTTTGAAAAACCAATGCTGAGATGTCATATTTAGTTACGTTCTACTCCACATATGTCTCTATCGCGAGAAAATACTTGTGGTCAATGAGAACCTTCGGACGTGTAATGTCACTATATTTATAATCGCTTATATCTCTAATGTTAAACATTATTTTTAACAAATTTTTTCACTAATAGGTATTATTCAATACATATTTTATGTTATAACCTTTATTCTTGTTATTTCGATTATGGTATAGGAGCCCATTGTACGAAAAAGGATGAGTATTCGCCGAGAGTTTGTAGCTCAATTGGTTAGGGTAGTCACCCTGGGAGTGAAAGGTTTTGGGTTCAAATCTCGGCGAACGCTCATAGCTTTTCCACAAATGATTCAATAATGAATGAGAATTACCTTGCGTGTAATAAATCAAACGCTTCTTTGACGTATTTACAATAAGGACAATAGCTTTTAGAAAATATTGCAATGAAATTAGTGGTAATAATTTCTTGGACTAGTTTATAAATTTCTTTGCTCATAACTTTAGCATATTTTTAAATTGACGTAAAATTTTGACAGTTTGACAGTTGCTATGATAAATTCTAGTGTCACTTTTCATATTATACAATCCGTCTTTCCTTTATAAATATATTTATAACCAAATTTTTGACTTTGCGATTCAATATTCAGGTATTTCCTTAATTTTATCTGTACAACAAACTATTTATTTTCATATTAATTTGTCTAGTTTTGTTATTCATAATTATTATTACATTAATTTGGAAATAAATTGTTGCACTTGACAGCCACACATCAGTTTTCTTCCAGAGCTTACTACATTAGCTGTACGCAGCAGTATTCCATTTGCCACTTGGTTCACTTAAATCAGTTCAGATAAATTAGACAATATGACTAAATGAACTGAACTAAGCAAACTGATGCACTTATTGGAGTCGATTACTTCAAAGTAAAGTAGAATCAGTAATTCTAGTACTAGAAATAAAGTCAGCGAAGTAATCCAGCGAAAGTGAATTGGCTCAGTAAATATAAGTTAGATCTGATCCAAATGGCAAATGGAATACGCCTATTATAGGGTAGGTGGCTCAGTGGTATCGAGTCGTTGTGTGGGTCCTGAAAACTCTGGTTCAATTTCCACAGCCGACAAACATTTTCACCATATTAAAATTAAACATGTGGCTCCCCTACTATTAACATCTTTGGGGGCAGGTAACCGCATTTCACGCGCATAAATATATCACTTACCAAGATCTGCTTCGGTAGAGTGCCACACTCAGTAATGGGTAAAAGGCGTGATGATGTATATTTTTTTTTATTTACAAATATTTAGTTTTATAGCTGTCAAACATTTAAATAAATAAATAAATATATCATCACGCCTTCTACCCATTATTGGCAATCTCTCGTGGCGATATTGGTAAGTGTTTTTTTTTGTTTTTCGTGAAGTGCGGTTACTAGCTGTCAAATCATAGCCCCCCAAAGATATTAGTTGGGGAAGCCACAGGGGTAATTTAAAAGTGAGGTAAATGTTTGTCGGCTATGGGGATTGAACCAGGGTTCTTAGGATCCATAGGCCACTGAGCCATTACACCATCATTCTGATTATTATTGACATAATTTGTATTTTTCTAATTTTAATATGTATGGGGTAGGTGACTTGTGTATCGAGTCTGTGGATCCTAAGAACCCTAGTTCGATTCCCAAAACCGACAAACATTTTCATCACATTATTATCCCTGTGGCTCTCTCAACAGTAACATCCTTGGAGGCCCTGATCTGACGGCTGGTAACCGTACTACACGCGCAGAAATATATCATCGAGGTCTGTTTCGCAGAGTGCCACACCCAGTAATGGGTAAAAGGCATGATGATATATTTATTTTATCAACAAATATTGAAGTGATTTTCTTCATTATTTACAGATTTACGAATCTGTATTTTTCAGGGGTAATTTTAATATGGTGAAAATAGTTTGTCGACTATGAGAATCGAACCGAGATTCTTAAATCCACATTAACTGGCAAACATTTATAAATTACAGAAAAATGCTTCAAATAAAAAATGTAGAGGACTAAATTCTCTACAAGTTTTATTCGAAACATTTTTCTTTAAAATAATTTATATTCGTACGGCAGTGAAAAGTATATAAGTGCACGAGGTCTGTTCTGGATTTTATATCTAGTTTTTCTTGTTGTTGCAGTCAAACCTTGAAGAACTTTCCACAGTGACAGTGGCGAAGTTGATCATAGAAGGTGTTGTCGGGCAGGTGGGTAAGTTCCGTACACGTGCTCTCAGTACGACGTCCAAAGCGAGGGATGGTTTACCTGCTCGCCGACTGGGGCATGGGCGATACAGATTCGTTGGCGCAGCGTCACCACTATGCGGACCAGCCTCGGGACCTCTTACATCATCTTCAAGACCCGAAGGTTGATGATGATGAAGTACAATTGCATCCCCTTAATAATCAGGTTAGTAAGAGGGTAGTTCCTCCACAGGAAAGTGGTTGAATTAGGTATAAGGGTTAGAAGTGAACATTGCAATGAGATCTCTCTTTTACTTTTTAAGTTATAATTGTTTAAAATTGATGCACTAAAAGTATTCATTAGTGATGCCGTCGAGACGAGATTTTTTTCTCGATCTCGTCTCATCGCGAGTCATTATTCGGGATCGAAAGTGTGGTATATAGAAGAAAGAATGAAATAGAGCTATTCCAGACTGACAATTTTTAAAAAATATTAGCTTTATTTACTAATTAAGATGTGCTGAATTCAATGGTGACGTTAGAAAATTAATAACATTTCTAAGTTTTCTGTTAAAGTGTTATAAATGTGATGCAAACTGAAATTTTCACTATTTTTGCATCTTTGTAGTTATAAAACTCTGGAGCTTTTATTTTTTGGGTTGTGATAATGAAATTATGCATATTTATTAACTAAACTTCGCTGAATTCAGTGGTGTAAACAGATTTTAATTATCTCTTATAGTTTTAGAGTTATGTTGTTCTAAAAATAACAAATTTTCGAGGTTTAGATTATTTTGGCAAATCAGTAACCATTTTTTTGTTCTGCCACCAAAGTTAGTGAAAATTAGCATATATACCAAGTAAACGGCGACAAATTCAGTGGTGAAATCAGATTTGTAATATCTCTAATAGTTTTGAAGTTATAGCGGCAAGTATGTTGGACGCCTCAAAAGCTGATATTTTAAATCTTCGATATTTCAGAAACTAAGCTTCGGACGCCACTTTACATAATTTTTACGTAATCTACGGGTCCGAATTAGGGGGGGTAAAAAGAAAAAAGTACTATATTTCACATTTATTTTCTTCAAATTTTTTTAAGGGGTACCCCTTGGTATTTTTTCAATTTTAGGCTAATTTCAGTTTTTTTGTTCTAAAACTTGTATCCGTAGAGGAAAAATTCTGAAAATTTGCATACTTATGTAACTTTTTACGTAGAATCGAATGGTGTAGTCGTAAATTCCATAACTTGTATATTTTTGAAGTTGTTGGACAAAATAGACCATTTTTTGACCTACTTTTAAATCGCTATATCTCGAAAACGAAAAGAGCTATCGACATGCGGTTTGAAAATTTGGAATCCTCGGGTCGAGAAGATACTATATCCATATTATCTGACATTTTGAAGAAAAAAATATTTTTCCTTTAAAATTTCTGTCCTGTTTTTAGACAACCATTCCTCAAATATATATGACTAATTTAAAATAGCTACAAATTTTGCTATTTATCAAAAAAAAAGTATGAGGAATTCAAATTTTCAAACAGAATTTAATTATCTGTCTTAGATTTGAAGTTATAATTAGTTTAAACTAGTTATATATGAATTTTATCCATTTTTGCCGCTCTTCAGAAATTACTCGCTAGAAAATTTAATAATTCACTTAAATTTATAAAAATTACATATTATATACAAAAAAGTATGACGAATCGAATGGTATAAACCCCGAATTAATATCTCGTTTAGTTTTTTAGTAATAATAGTTTTTTTGGGGCTTTATTTGCCATGTTTCAAACATCAATGCCTATTGCAAACTCTCGCTTATGGAGCGACTGCGCTACTATAATGCTACAACATACAAATATAAAGAAGGCTATAGTAGCCCAGTGCATAAAACATATCTCGTTTAGTTTTGTTAGTAATAATTCTTTTTGTCGGGCTATATTTGCCATTGCAAACATCAATACTTATTGCGAACAAACAATTCTCAAATAAATATGCCTAATTTAAAATAGCTAAAATATTGGTTATATATAAAAAAAAAGTATGAGGAATTCAAATTTTAAACAAATAAGTAATTTAATTTAGATTTAGTATGTTTAAAAAAATTGTTTCTCTATTCGTAAACAGACATGTTTACATTAATATAACAAAAAGAAATTGAATTTCTATTTATAACAAAACATACAAATACTTATGTGTGCAATGCGTATAAATAAAATATGATAATAAATACATTGTTTAAATCAAGCTTCTTACTCGTATTAAATTTTATGAAAAGGTCTTTTAGAAATAATGAACTAATAATGTTCCTGGTAATCTCTCAACCTTCAGAAATCTATCTTTTTGTATCTGTATTTATCAACTATAGTATATGGAGTGCAATGATGAAGAATTCAATAAAAAATCTTGTTTAGTTTTAAAGTTAGCGCGACTTAAAGACGATAGTAGAAAATTGATGATCATCGATCACGGAAAGTTTTAGTTAGCGATGGCATTATAACATATTTAAGTTATTATTAAGAGCGCGTGCATTTTTGGCAGAGCTTTAGAATATAATTAAAGTTGACGAAGCATGGTTCTCGTGAAGTACTAAGTATTTAAGTATGTATTAGTTACTTGGCTTTTTACTTTTTAATGAGATTAAGCGCATGTCGCATGTCTTTCGGAGCATCTCGCCAAAAATGGTTATGATGAATTAGTCTACATTGATACGGATCATTAGATAATTTCTAGATATTTGAACATGAAGAAAAACGTTTCAGAATTTATAAAATTAAATAGTAAGGGCGTTAGGTAGATATAGTGACGTTATATCATTTATTTTCCAATAAATAGCCAATAATAAATAAATATATCATCACGCCTTTTACCCATTACTAGGTGTGGCATTCTGCCGAAGCAGATCTCGGTAAGTGATATATTTATACGCGTGAAGTGCGGTTACCAGCCATCAAATCACGGTCCCTAAAGATGTTAGTAGTGCGGAAGCCACAGGGGTAATTTTAAATTTCTGAAAATGTTTGTCGGCTATTGGGATTGAACCAGGGTTCTTAAGATCCACAGGCCGACTTGATACCACTGAGCCATTACCCCATGTAATAATAAATAATCTGTTAAAAATGTACTTTTTTACAATACCTGTACTGTAAGTTACCTATTATTACCTGTATTACATTTTCCACTTGGTTCATTTAAATCAGTTCAGATAAATTAGACAACATGACTAAATGAACTGAATTAAGCAAACTGATGCACTTAATAGGGTGAATTACTTCAAAGTAAATTAGAATCAGTAATTCTAGTACTGGAATTAAAGTCAGCGATGTAATCCAGCGAAACAATTAAGTGATCTGGTTCAGTAAATGTAAGTTAGATCTGATACAAATGGCAAATGGTATACGCCAAATGACAAATTTTAAACACAGTAAGTGGAACTTTTATTACACAGTTGGTTTCCATGTTTACATCAGGATTATAATATTTACTTTCCATCCACCGTAGACAGTAAGTAAATATTATAGATCAAAGTCCTGTTTATTTGACAGCTGTTAAGTTTAAAACCTATTTTTCTTTTCCTTCTATTTGTGCAAGTATTGTAAAAAATAGCTTACTAACCTCGAACTATAACTGATTTTTTAGGTCGCTAAAAACTATCACTTACAGTTCATGGTACGTAATATACTATTTTACAATACCTGTATTGTAAGTTATCCATTAACGACAAAATTAAAAAAAGTAAATGGAACTTTTATAGCACAGTTGGTTACCATGATTCCATCAAGACTATAATATTTACTTACCATCCACCGTGAACAGTAAATAAATATTATAGATCAAAGTCCTCTTCATTTTGACAACAATTTGACGGTTGTTAAGTTTAAAATCTATTTTTCTTTTCCTTCTATTTATGCAGGTATTGTAAAAAATAGTACACTAACCTCGAACTGTAAGTGATTTTTTAAGGTCGCGAATGTTTAGGAAATCTCGACCCTACGGCCCTCGATTTCACAAACTACATTCTTGACTATTTAAATACAACTAAGCCAAATGTATGTTTTAATTTTACTAGGTATTTTGTTAGCACAAAAATATATCAATTATCGAGATATCTTCACGAGGAAAGTAACATATTGAGATATTGATAAAATGGCTTGATGAAATATTTTTTTTTATTGATATATAAATTAATATGTTATGTATATTTTGTGGTTGAAATTTACGCTTGTAATGGTATTTTAGTGGTTTTCCTTTGTGTATCATTTTCTTCTTTTTTCATTATTTAATACTTCCTTTTCCTGTCATCGGTTTATTATCTACGGAAATTTAAATTAAACTATTTTATTTACTTTAGAGTTTGTTAAATTAAAACGATAATTTTAGTAAACGATAAATCGCGAAATGAATGTTCTCGCAGATCTCAGCTTTTAACAAAAAATATAATTGTGTCTCAGTGGTTCTGATTCCACTATAAGCTAACTGAAATTGGGATTAAGTTCCTGTTGTAAAAAATAAATAAATTCATT
The DNA here is from genome assembly GCA_911728475.2 of Pterostichus madidus. Lineage (NCBI taxonomy): Eukaryota > Metazoa > Arthropoda > Insecta > Coleoptera > Carabidae > Pterostichus > Pterostichus madidus. The sequence continues at coordinate 39,627,578 of OU452307.1, read as the reverse complement.
AACAGTAGAATAGCGAAGTCTTTTAACTTAATAATCAAAATTACAAGTGATTCGGATTCTATTATAAACTACTGTAAAAGGAATTAGCAAGCAATAATAATAAAAAACAATGTACTTATAAAAAAAAAAGAAATATAGAGTACGTCTATTTAAAATGGTTACCATTTCATGGTCGCGATGGTGACAATTAACCAAAAAGCACGATGAATCATTTATTACTTTACCTATTTCACTCCGTAATAATACGGTTCTGGGTCACTACTACTGTCTCACTCCATTCGTCTATAACTATGTCACACGTTCATCTGCATACGTCACAAAACTATTTCATTATTTATTTCTTATCTCTCTTACTTGGGTTCAAGCAAAACAAAAATAAATGCGATTCTTATATTTTATATATATTAAAATGTTAAAAAAAATTAAATCGTTGTTATAGGGTAGGTGGCTCAGTGATATCAAGTCGGATTGTTGATTTGAGAACCCGGGTTCGATTCCGCATCCGATAGTTATATGTTTAATTAATTAAAGGACAGTTCTCTGACGTTAGCGATTTATTGACTAGCGACTCCCGTGGTCTATAAACAAATAATGAAATAGAGCTATTCTAGACTATCAATTTTCAACAAATATTAGTCGTATTTACTAATTAAGATGTGCTGAATTCAATAGTGACGTTAGAAAATTAATAACATGTGTAAGTTTTCTGTTAAAGTGATGTAAATGTGATGCAAACTGAAATTTTCACTATTTTTGCGTCTTTTTAGGTATGAGACCCTGGAACTTTTATTTTTTGGGTTGTGAAAATGAAACTGTGCATATTTACTAATTAAACTACGCTGAATTCAGTAGTGTAAACAGATCTTAATTATCTCTTTTAGTTTTAGAGTTACGGGCTTCTAAAAATAACCAATTTTCGAGGTTTAGATTATTTTAGCAAATCTGTAACCATTTTTTTATTCTGCAAGCAAAGTTATTGAAAATTAGCATATATACCAAGTAAAGGGCGACAAATTCAGTGGTGAAATCAGATTTGTAATATCTCTAATAGTTTTGAAGTTATAGCGGCAAGTATGTTGGACGGCACAAAAGCTGATATTTTAAATCTTCGATATTTCAAAAACTAAGCCTCGGACGCCACTTTACATAATTTTCTCGTAATCTACGGGTCCGAAATAGGGGGGATAAAAAGAAAAAAGTACTATATTTCACATTTATTTTCATGAAATTTTTTTAAGGGGTACCCCTTGGTGTTTTTTCAATTTTCGGCCATTTTCAGTTTTTTTGTTCTAAAACTTGTATCCGTAGAGGAAAAATTATGAAAATTTGCATACTTATGTAACTTTTTACGTAGAATCGAATGGAGTAGTCGTAAATTGCATAAACTTTATAGTTTTGAAGTTGTTGTGCAAAATAGACCATTTTTTGGCCTACTTTTAAAACGCCATATCTCGAGAATGAAAAGAGCTATCGAAATGCGGTTTGAAAATTTGGAATCCTCACATTGAGAAGATACTATATGCATATTATTAGAAATTTTTAAGAAAATAAATAATTTTCTCCATTACTCCTGTCCAGTTTTTAGACAAACATTTCTTAAATAAATATACTTCATTTAAAATAGTTACAATTTTGCTTATATATTCAAAAAAGTGTGAGGAATTCAAATTTTCAAACAGAATTTAATTATCTAGCTTAGATTTGAAGTTATAATTAGTTAAAACTAGTTAAATATATATTTTATCCAATGTTGTCGCTCTGCAGAAATTACTCGCTAAAAAATTTAATAATTCACTTACATCTATAAAAATTACATATTATATACAAAAATGTATGACGAATCGAATGATATAAACCCCGAATTAATATCTCGTTTAGATTTTTAGTTTTTCTGGGGCTATATTTGCCATGTTTCAAACATCAATGCCTATTGCGAACTCTCGCTTATGGAGCGACTGCGCTACTATGGTGCTACAACATACATATATAAGGAAGGCTATAGTAGGCCAGTAGATAAAACCGAGATAAAACTTCCATCTCAAGCATAAGAGACTTCAACTTATATCAACAAAATATGAATGTATCTTAGTGGTCGGGATTCCACTTAAAATAGTTTATAAATTATTCTTTTTCTATCTCTATCTCTTCGCTAATCTTCTGGGGGTTGTTGTGTTGTTTCTGAAGGTCGGAGGTCACACCCGTTTACTCCTGTTGAACCAGTCCACGATCTGCAAGCCCCTCAACTACAAGGAACTGGATTTCTATCAAAACTTGCCAAGAGAGATACAAATGTTTGTACCCAAATATAAAGGTAAGATCCACTCATTCATGTTATTACATTCTTTACATTCACCTTAAAGTGAACAAGTTCTCATTTCATCGGTGATTTAATTAGTGATGATACTTTATTTTGTTCAAACTACAATCATCTTATTCGTTCTGTAAAGCTGACTTCGGACGAGAGACTAATTTTCAAATTTTTTATTTGTTCTAGAATATATCACAAATTGGTGACAAAATATTTTAAGTTTTTTTTATTAACCAGGGGTGGTACATTTTGACCAGACTGGTTTTAACCACTAGTTAAAAGCAGGTTAAAACCGCCCTAGTCAAAATCTATATTGTACATTGGTTTATTATATCATATTTATTATAAACTTTCTTTAGTAAATTACAAAAATATGTAACAATTTATAAATAACTACGAATATTTTAAATATAAAAGGTATTATTTCGATTTTCAATCATAATAAAATGAATAAATATATATTCAAATAAAATTAAAAGTATTAAATTCTACCTAGCTCAGTGGTATGACGTCGGCCTGTGGATCCTGAGAACCTTGGTTCAATTCCCACAGACGACAAACAATTTTCATAATTTCAAAAACTACCTCTGTGGTTCCTCCACCACTTACATCTTTGGGGGCCGTGATTTGACGACTGGTAACCGCACTTCACGCGCAAAAATATATCACTTACCGAGATCTGCTTCGGTAGAGTGCCACACCCAGTAATGGGTAGAAGGCGTGATGATATATTTATTTATTTTAAATTCTTTATGTCTTCCTAGATCATTATTTTTTATTAATGCTATGGGTACAAGGTACATTATTATGAGCGAGTTACGAACATGTGGAAAAGTTACTTTTTACCTCTTGAGAAGTTCTCAAATGAAATTTTTTTAACGCTCAATTGTTATAAAATGTAATAATTTTTTATATATATTTACTTTTGCTTGATAATGGCAATAATTGTTGGCCGAAACGTTGCATTTCAATAATCTTGTAATAGCTATTTACATAACAAGTGCGCAAATACATACTTTTCACATGAGCACAATTTTAAAGCACATATAAATTTAATTTAATTTAATGGGATGGCTAGCTCAGTGGTATGAAGTCGGCCTGTGGATCCTGAGGTCCCTGGTTCGATTCCCACAGGCGACAAATTTTCATAATTTGAAAAAGCTATCCCTGTGGCACCTCCACCACTTTGGGGGCCGTGATTTGACGACTGGTAACCGCACTTCACGCGCAAAATATATCACTTACCGAGATCTGCTTCAGCAGAGTGCCACACCCAGTAATGGGTAGAAGGCGTGATGATATATTTATTTTATTTTATATAAATTTTCATTTAGATATAAATAAAAAAGTTGACACAGGTGTCCCGATTTCTGTGGACACCTGGTATACCTTTATATATTTTTATTGGAATAAATATCTTTTAAAATAGTAATACATATTTTTAATGTCGTCATTGTCAAATACTTGTATAAATTCTATATGTATCTATTTGAATATAAATACAAACAATTTCGGAGTGATATACACAAAAATAATTCGTTTTCAGTTGGTCTTACTATATTTTAAGCTGAATTTCAAATATATAGATATTTGTAGTTTGAACCAGATAATTATTATAATCTAGATTTGTTTTATCTACATCTGCTAGTTGCATAAATAAACTAATTAATCAATTTTGAATTATGCGATATTGATAATTTGTTTATAAATTCAATATACTTTTTGTACATAAAAAACTGCACAAAAATTACGTAACATAATTAATTAATTAATTATTTCTAACCAGTTCATTAATTATAAATTAATTAGTTTCAACAAATTTGACAAAACATTCGCAACGCTGAAAATGTTCTACAATCATGGTCAGTAAATACCGGGCGCAAATTTTAGTAACAGGTGCGAAAATTTGGCAACCTTGCTTGAAAATACTGGCACAAAACACTTGAATCCTTATATTACAGATGTCAATTTTTATTTTGAATGGTTGTTTCAAAAATAAACACGAGCATTAGCTATTTTCAGTGTCAGAGGTTCATTTTTTGAACTTGATTCATTCTTATCTAGAAATATATTTAGATAAAGGATTCGGTTGATTAATTTTAATGGTCTACGGGTTTTTTAGCTCGTTTGGATTAACGTAAGTGCGATTTTATATTTTATATTTGACAGTTTTGGCACAGGATTTACTGTAAACTTGTTTTCAGTTTAATTATTTTAAGAGTTATAGTACAAAGTATATTTTAACATTAACTTGAACTAATATATGGTTTTAAAAATAATTTCTAAATTATTTTGGAGAAAAATGCTTCCTCTGATTATTTTACAGGAAAATGTTTCAAATAGAAGTTTTAGAGAATTCAATTCTACTTCTAAAACGAATGTCAAAACAGTGAAAATATATTATTTTTTGTAAGATCTTACTGTAATATTAATGTTATAGTAAGCAAGGTAACAACAGGAAATAAGCTTCTTTCTGAAACCGGCAAGTGCCTACTTTCCTGACCAATTTTAGTATGGAAAGTATATTTTTATCAAAACAGTCAAGTAAAGATTACAACAAAAATAACAGTCTGATAAAGTACAAAAATAGTCTGGTAAAGATTTTACCTGATTGTTTTGTATTTTACCTGATTATTTTGTTGTTGTAACCGTGGATATGTAGTCTGCTGTCAATATAATTCACGTCGAAAAATTTAAACATTTTGAATTATTTATTGACTAAATTAAACGATTTCATAAAAAATAGTATACATAATACGTCAGGGGAAAGTGTTTTTACTTAACTCAGCGGATTAAATTACTCGGTCTGCGGCCTTGTATTTTAAACAACCGCTTCGTCAAGTAAAATATCACTTTCCTGACTTATTATGTAATATACTATGATTGTACTATCATCATAAAGAGTTATTTTACGGTACTAATGCTATAAAAATAATATAGTATGATTTAACAAAAAATAGTACTATAATATAATGTTACAGTAAGATTTAACAAAAGATTAGTACTATGAAAAAGGTATGATTTTACAAAAAATACTCGTACTGAAAGTGTCTTTATTGGACTTGAAGGCTTTCAGGAGTCGACTACAGCTCGCCCTGAAAATTGCGTACTCTCCTATAAAGATTAACTTTCAGTACTTGTAACGTTAATAACTATTTTCACAGTTTTCGTGTGACATGGAGCTATCCCAAAAATCACGAAAGAGGCTATAACATTTGAATGTCATTAATATTTATAAATGAATTCTAGGAAAAACTGTTCAAACGCTAATGCAAACGATTGTGTAACGTTTACAGTCAAAAACATGCTTTTCACAGTTTTCATATGTCTCTTTTATTCCTCCTACAACATTTTGGATTGTAGCCATTTGGCAACATCGCAATGAATGAATTGTCTAACTGTCTGAAGCTAGGTGTGAGTTAAATTACCAGACCAATCTGACGCTCGTGGGAATACAAACTTTTTTCAAGTGCAAGTGATGAGTCATTTCTAAATAAATTTATTTTCATGTTAAACGATTGACAATTGTTCACGCGTTTTTATGTGTCATAAAAAGTGAAAATGTTCTCCTTGAAATGTCATTTCCGGTTTTAAAATTTGTTATTATGAGGGAAAATAAACTAAAAAATTTTTACTTGACGTACAAGGTTAGAAGTAAATTTATTTTATTGCTAAAATGCAAATATGCTATTTGCGCAATGCATAATGTTAATCAATAAATTAATAGAAGAATAAAGATATATTCATTATAAAATAATTGAGAGGATGCCAATTGGCCATGCATGATTATTTACATTATTTCGTAACAATGTATTGTCAAATGTTTGAATTAAATGCTATCTAAAATTTATTGGCTTGTCAGTAAGAATACAAAAGGTATGTTGAAATAATATTGTAAGTATAATGGCACAAAGTACTAATATTGCATTTTAAATCATTGAGATCAACCTAACCTTACTTTTGACTCCAACTTCAGGTTGATTTCCAATGTTACCAACTAGCAGATGTTGAATAACTAGTTTAAGTTTTAGAAATAAGTTTGTTGAATTTTATATGTTATGTATCTTGAAAAGTGCAATAAATAATTAATGATACTTCTTGATAATAATTATATTATGACAATGGCTGTACTTAGACGATGTTTTACGGATTTACCTGAGTTTATAAGCGCGGGAAATTTAAATATCATGCTGTCCAAATCATGAAATGTAGATATATATTTTTTTGTTTTTCTTTATCATAGCTACCTTGTTTTTTATTGCTTCCTTCATGACATATCTTTCATTTGTTTTGCATTTGCTTTGTGGAATATTATTTTGTGAAGAATTTATGACAAGTGAAAGTTGAATATATGTATTTCCACTTGCGTAATATTTGCAGTATAAATTGTTTTGCTAATATTGGAATATAAATAGCAAGTTTCTGCATTTAATTTTATAATTTTGCGTTTGTTATCAGTAAAATATATTTTCTATTGCTTGAAATTATTTTATATCTTAATGTTTTGTATCTTAATATTAGTGTGCTCGTTTTCACGTACAACACTGGTAAGAATTGAACAATAAGGCCTGTATGTAGGTCATTTAAATCAAAGAGAAAGTATCGAGTCGTTCTAGAAATTTCGCTAGAATTTTGCAAACTAATCGAAACATAAATCTGTCTATAATACTGTATTTATAATCTTTCAATGTTAGTTTTTTTTTTTTTGAATATATCTAAATGTCAGTTAGATTTACTTTCTCTTGTTCTTTGTTTAGATGTAAATTCTTTTGTTTTAAATACAAAATATTATTCTCACTCCCTTTAATAACAGTAAAACATAAACTAACATTATAGAAAAATTGAAATGATTAAAATGTAATTAGTAATGTTAATTAATAGTGTTTGAAGGTAAGTATGACATTTTTATTTTGTCGAAGTCCTGTCCATTTTCATAAATTAAATATGTCTTTTTTAATTAATTTTAATATTCATTAATATTTCAAATGATAATAATATTAAATGACATATTTAATTTCTGGAAATAAACCTGTAGATTTTCATAAATTTTTGTCTTTTCATATTTCAGTTTTAATGTGAAATTCAGTAATTTATTAATAATATAATTTTTCGTTCAATATGTGTAAATAAATTTTTAAAATGTCACATTGAAACTAAAATATTTGTCCACCAAATCGTACGAAATAATATCGTTAAAGAATTTTTTAAATCTATTGGAAACTCGTACCAACTTAAGTACCCTGTTAAATCCCGGATGCTTTGAATTGCGTCCACTAGATGGCACAAAAATCTCGTTTCCTTGTTGTATCAAGGATCACGCCGCTCGGCGGGAGTGGGATGACGAAACTCCACCCCTAAACGCTGCCAATTGGCTGAGAAAGAAAGAAAGAGTGGGGGAAACGGCGGTCGCCAGCCAATCGGGTACAAGCACGTGGGTTTGTATGGCTCAACTACTTCTGTCCTACTTCTATACACACTACACTCAATATTTTGTCTCTTTCGGTGACAACAATCGGATCACTTTTTTTAATTATTTTTTTGTTTTATTTATATATTTTTTATTCAAATAATTGATGGCATCACAAGCCATCAAAGATTTTTACAGTTTTGCAAAGCAATTATGTATTATTGTGTTAACTAATAAAAATAATGAATAATACATAGTTGCTTACAATATTTTGATTCCAATTTTGGCAAGCAAGAATGATCTAACCTCATTTGTGTTTAATTATCAATATTATCACAGAATTAATTAGATTAATGCTTAACCATCGCTTGCTTGTGATGTTGTCATATAAATTGTGTGAATAACCAAACATAATTTAATTTTTAAAATCGTATTATTATTTTTACATCATCATAACCTCAAACCATCTCCCAGTTCATCAGTCTGTTGTTATTATTGCTAGATTCACACCAGACAATCTTTAGAATTTTACATTTTACTAAAGAATTACTTATTATAAACAAATCGTTAAAATTTGATTGAAAAATACAGTCGAATTGCCGTGTGATTGCATTTGTCTAGGTTAAAACAAATTCCAAGATGGCGGACAGTGAACAGCTGATTCTAACCTCAACGGTAATTGTTTCAGGAGTTATGCAGGCCACACATACCAGTGGTACCAAGTGGGAAAAACGATACAGCCCTAGTTTCCGGGACGAGAACGCGAGATCTAAAGTCAATGGATCTAAACGCAAACGAGACGACGTTCTAAAGTAATACGACGCCATTTTACCTTTTTTCACAACAAATCTAACATAAAAAACTTGTTTAGAATGAAGATTCATAGAAACGGCAACCCAGCTGAAGTTTTAAAGTCGATCTCACAAGCAGACAATACAAATAAACAATACTTTTTAATGTTAGAGAATATAACCTCACATTATAGTAATCCATGTATCTTAGACCTCAAAATGGGTACAAGACAACATGGTGACGACGCATCTGCAGAAAAGAAGAGCAAACAAATCGCCAAGTGTGCTGCGAGTACCTCAGCAAGTCTAGGTGTTCGACTATGTGGCATGCAGGTAAGAAATTACTACCATAACCTCAAAAAAGTTACACAGAAATTAACTGTACAATTCTATAGGTGTACCAAGCAAAATACGACCACTACATGAAGAGAGACAAGTATTGGGGCAGAGAATTAAATGAAGAAAGTTTCAAAGATGCCCTACATCAGTTCTTCCATAATGGTTACGTCCTTAGGAAATCCGTCATTCATAAAGTTATTGCAAAATTAGAACAATTAAGAAGAGTCATCGAGAAACAGAGCAGCTATCGGTTCTACTCGTGGTAAGTCATTTCACATAAATAAAAAAATAAAAAACAATTAAAACAGGAACTGTACTTTAGTAATGAGCTATTCCATAACAAATGAATTAAGCAGGGGGTAGCTGTCAAAATAATATTTTGTATCTTTATAATTCAATAGTGATTCCATCCAATTTTAGATTTTTCATCGCAATAATAACAGTCTACCTGTCAACTGTCTGACTAGGACTACCCACTGTTTTAGAACCATTGAAATCATTTTAAATTTCTAATCTAGCGCATGCGTCAAACAATCGTCAGTCTACAAGAACGTATATTGGAGTTTAGACAATTAATATTTTAATAGGATGCGGGCACTCACGTGATTCTGTGACGTAAGAATAGCTGTTTCGGGAAAGATCACTGCGCCACCTACAAAATGAACTATTTTGTAGGTGGCGCAGTGATCTTTCCCGGAACAGCTGTTCTTACGTCACAAAAACGTCATAGTGTCACGTGAGTGCTCGCATCCTATTATATTTTATTGATATGTACTTTCAGCAGTGAAAGTTTTATGTATGAATACTTGGGACTATTAAAAAATATATATATGAAAAATACTTAAAATGAGGTTAGAAACACAAACTGTCAACATTTTACTATGTTACTTTTTGTAATTAGTCAAGAGTTTTAAACGAAACAATACTGTGTATTCGTTCAGAGTAGCGTAAATAAATAAATAAATAAATATTTTCCATTGTTCGCGCAGTACTGTACCAATTTTTGAAACTAACCTCACTTTCTTCTTTCCAGTTCACTGCTGGTGGTGTACGAGGGAGCCAGCACCTCCCCGACAGATACCTGTTACCCTCCCCCTCTCAGCACCGCGTACTGCGACACTGAAGACATCCCTCCCGCGTCCGAGCCTTGTTGCTACGACGCCGACATAAGCAACTCATCCATAGAGTTCCTCACACACGAAGAAGTATCCCGTGACTCACACCATCGTGGCTTCGGCGAAGCAGCAGCCCGAGGTGCCAAAAACAACTTCTTCCCTATTAATGAGGAAACCGTCTTCTTAGACTCGTCCCCTACCATTCCCACGATCACCAGGTCTAGCCCTGTGGACTGGATGCTTTATAGCAACTCCAGTAGTGACGAATGTTCTTGTATGTCTTCGACAAGGTTTACAGAGAATAGTTCTGCGTCAGCAGATGATACTTCAGATTTTGAACCTTGTAGTCCGGTTAACGGAGCTGCAACTGGTAAAAGAAATCGGCAACAGTTGCAGTTTTCCCCACCGGAAGAAGATTATGATGAAGATGAGTTGTCGTCGACGGTGTCACATATGAGTGTCAGTAAAAGACTTAAAGTTAAAGTGAAAGATTCCAGACTTTTAACGATCCCCGGCCAGGCGAGCACCAGTCGAAGGCTTGCGCTAACTTCGCTCCCGCAAGTTGATGTTCGGATGATTGATTTCGCGCATACGTCATTCGCGAAAAAGACTTCTAGCTCGTCGAACGCCACGGTGCACCATGGACCGGACTGTGGCTTCCTCACAGGGCTGGACAGTTTGAAAAGGTTGCTGCTTGAAATTGTAGAGGAGACCAAGTGATTTATGTGATGATAGAATCAAATATTTTTGTTGGTTTAACAATTGACAACATCTGTACATTACAGGTGTGTTTTATTTTTTTACTAATTGATTGTTATTTCATTAAATATGGACGGTGCAAAAGAATAATTAAAGTTCAAATTTGAAGAAATAACGACCATGATTTCAATATTTTTTTCATTGTTTATGCGATCAATTGATTTGATTGTGTAGACAATTTTACCGCTCGTACGAAATATATCATGAAAATAAATAAAATTAAATGCATTTATGTAACAAAAAAAAGTAAAACGAAAATCGTTTGCAAATTAGTATAATCGTAATATATTTCGTATCGAAAATTTGTGTCATTTTTGACACGTTCCATAATTAACTGTGGTAAAACGGCATTTTCTCTGTATTTAATTGTTCATTTAATCAAAATGATTAATTTTCTATGGTATCAAATACCGAAACAGTCACAAGTCTATCGGTCGAAATAATCAAAAAACTTTTGACTATTTGTGATTGATCAGAAGTACGTTTGTGTTTCTGATGTAAAAAGCAATTTATGAAATAAACAGCCTTACATGAAATGAGTTTTTAATTAATATTGGCTTAAATTAATTTGTATTTTTATAGGTTATTTTGTTGTTGTTAAAAACTCATTTTTTTCTGCTAACCAATAAGCGCAGAAGGCTTTCATTATGATGAGTTTGGTCCATTTATACCAAACAGGGTCGTTATTAAAATCATACTTGCTTTAAATTTCAGTATTAATAGCAGAAGCCCCATAAATATTTAATTCTTTCATTTAGTATATCATGAATTTAGATGCATTGCATTGCACATCATAACCTAGTGAAGTGACGGCTAATACCTGAAATTTAAATCAAATATTTATATTCAAAGTAACTTGACAGTATTCGTGTACAAATATAATTATTATTATTACTATTAAGATATTTTTATTAAGTTTATTCTGTAGAAAATGTGAAATTATTTAAAAAATAGTTCATTTTTATGACTGACAATATTTTTGGGAATGTCTATGTGTACTTGTTTAGTCGCGTTTTTTCGTAACGGTGTGGTTTATGTTGAGAATTTTCATCGAGAAAAGAGGAAAATTTTATTAAAAATGTAAGTGTTTCGTTTATTTTGATTAATTAAGGCGACTAAATTTATGAAATCTGACATAACCTAAATTAATAATTGCCATAATCATACTTAAAACTGAACAAAATATTTAAGTGTTTATTAGCAAATATATTAACCTTACTTTGATCTCTACAAAAAATATAATAACCACAAAGAATAATATAATCACTTGTATAAATGTTTAAAATTTATTTGTTGTACAAAATTTTCCTCTTTAGTAACTTTTTCATTGTGAATATAAATTATTTTCTCCATGTAGATTGGTGACATTGTATGAATGTATGTGCGAATGCATTTTTGCGTAAAAGTGTATTTCAATAAGATTTGTATCTCGCAAAAAATTAAATTGTTGACGTGTATTTATATCGAGTAGTGCTTATAGTATTTTTCACTGCAAATACGAATAACTTAGGCTAGATAGAGAGACGCATATTTTTATGTAGAGGTCCAGTAATTAATTAGTTTGCAGTGAAAACTACAGTTAGTACTAGTATTTGTAATATTTTTTATTCCCAAATTTTGTGGGACCATAAATTTCCTTTTTACATAGATTTGTTGTAGCAATGTTTTTCGAACTGAAAGTTTTTCCTCAAAAATTATAATCGGTGACAAAGGAATGTGCTTTTCCGCGGAAAATGGTCTTTTGATGAGTGGAATGAGAATAGTATATGTTTAAAATGTAAAATTGTTATTTATGAATAAACATTAAAATTAAAAATAAACACAATTTTACACTTCCTTACCCATAAATTTTTTTAATAGTAAAAATATTTATTACTGTATTTAAACATAAAATAATAACACTTTAATTCATATATCAAGTTTTATTAACCAAAATAAAAGTTCACATTCTTTAAACATTGTATATCATCATACCCAACTTCCACATAATATTCAAATATTTATTGTAATATTTTCTCCTAATACCAATAAATGTCATTTTATCAATTTTAATATCTACTTTAAAAAATTACAATTAATATTTGAATTTAGTATACAACAAATCACAAAACGAGTATTGTTTCAAAATTATCTAAATTTAATAACAAAGTAGAGCACAAAAAACACAAATAGAGAAAACAAAAATAAGTAAATAATATAATAATTATGCGAGCCCTTGGATAATCTTAAAACTCTGTTCATAGTATTGCCCAAAAATCCTCCAGTTCTTTCCATATCGTCATCAACATCACGCAACATTTTATCTTGATATTTGACTTCATTTCCAATGTCTATTGATAATGATTTGAGTGCATGAATTTTGTCTTTTAACTGTTCTTGCATTGCCTCATTTTCTTCTTCTATTTCGGTGCTCTGTTGAGGCAACGGCTGATAATAATTTCCGGAGTGAGCCCTTCTCATTTTGGAGCGATCCAGCTTGTATAAATGATTTAAAACAGTAGTTCTAGAGGAAAAAAACAATGTTAAATGATGTAATATTTGAGGTTATAGCAGATAATAATTATAAAAATGCGTGCATTTTACGTGAAATTTATTTTATAATGTTAAATTAGTTCTAACTTACCTATTTTTATTAATTTAACTATTTAATTTCTTCCAAAAAAGGAACTGTCATTTAATATGACGTTGACGTGTATTTGAACAGCTGACGTATATAATTCTGGTGTTGCCAATAGTAGTTACTGCAACAATAACCATATTATTTTTTAACAGTGACGTAACAATAACGTATAATAAATAGATGTATTTCAGTTTAATTTATTAATTAGTAATATATTTAAAATTTGGTTGTGCAATATCTGTTATAAATCAAATTTAAAAATGATTATTAATTTTTACTACAGTTGGCTGTATTGAACGCAGTAATCATGTTACCCAACTTAGAAATAAATTAACCAGCCATTTATCGGTCATTTGCCTCAACAGCCGTAAGGTGCATGTTGTTGTTTAAGTTGGTATGTACTTTATGGTTATAAATCGTGTTTTTTTGATAGTTTGTACATGTGTGGTGTTTATATTTTGCTTTTAAGACATAAAAGTTTATTTATATAAAAACTAGCTCAGTTTTTTAATGGTCCTTGGTTTATTTGCGTGGTTAGAACTGTGATTTTCATTAGTAGTGTTGTGTAGTGCGTGAAATGTCATGAAATATACTGTTTTGGTTCTGGATGACAGGTCGATGACCGAAATTTGGACAGAAAGAAAATATTTTGGATAAAGGTTAGTGGTATTTTAAAATTAAATTCGCAATTGTACCAAAATATTTACATTTCAAATTTGAGTAAAAGTGAAAAATAACTTTGTTTACACTTCAATATTTGGTACAAGGTGCAAATTGTTTTTCTTGTTTATGCAAATATTTGTTGCCGATTACCCATAGTAAACATGAGTACGCTAGTGTGAAAGTTTACAATTGCACACGCATTTTAATATTGTTAAGTATTATGTCATTAATTTACATATTTTACGCTCAATAAAATAATGTATAATATATTATTTTAATTTCACAATAAATTAATCATTTGTTTTATTATAAACTCTATTATAAACAATAATTTTATTAAAATATTTCTTTGTTTCACTGCTGTCTTAGCTACTTTATCTTAGATAAAACTCGTCTAGATTTTTTTGCAGCAATTTAAAAAGCCATTAGATACTTTGTAATTAGGTAAATGACTTCAAAATAGAAATGAGTCATTTAACGTAATCAAGCAGTTGTTTGTAATTATACGTAATATTAATTTAATTTTTCTTTCACGGAATATGAATAAGTAATCTAATTTGCGGTTGTCTTTTGTCACGCTTTAGTAAAAGCAATTAAATGTTGATGTTAACTACTTCATTACAAAAAAAAGCCTTATTTGGTACTATGGGAAACGAGTTATAAGACATTGAGATAAAGATTAACCTTGCCAATATTTGTAAATATTTGCTGCAATTGTTTAAAATGACGTCTTTGAATTTAACCAATCGCGAAACAAATGCAATGACATGATGAGTATAAAGATCATTTTGAATACCGCCTTTTTAGGATAAAATTAAATTATTCATGATTGTGAAATTAGTTACAGAACTTTGTTGTCTATATTCATTTGTTTATGGTAAATAATTCATTTATTCACTTGATCTTCTTTTGTTTAAACAAGCGTAGGTTGAAGTCAAAGCTAACTAGAGAATAAAATACAAGTACACTTTCTTTTCATAATCAATATTTATGTCCTAAATTTAAATGTTAGTAAAATACAATGCTGTTATATTTAGTCCAAGAGAATGTAATGATTATGAGATCAAAATGAAACAATAGATGAAAGTAGTATTTAGCATCTAATTTAGTATTGTTTAAACAACTTTAAAATGCGAGATGTAAATCAGTAGTATAAAAACTGTTCTCGTAAACTTGACCTTGCTGAATGTACAAAACAATTGAACCAACACTTCCGGTTAAAGAAATTCGTTAGCTCTCGTAATGAAAAACTGATGCTCATTTATTTGTGAGGTCAGATGTTTCTGTCCGTTGAAGGTAGTTCGGTTAAAATAACGGTAATATTTACTTATGCGGTTAGGACCGATTGGTTTTTAATAATTATACTGTTCATTAAAACTGTTTTAAGAGCGATTACAAAATTGCTAAGAAATTCAGAGATACAGAAATATTTATTTGATGTACATAGTCGAATGAAAAATTTGTGGAACAGGTATATGTTGGTGAAATTGAGGGTGAGAGATTTTCGCGCGTGAAATGCGGTTACCAGCTGTCAAATTACGGCTCTCAAAGATGTTAGATGTGAGGGAACTACAGAGGTAGTTTTAATGTGGTGAAAATTGTTTGTCGGCTTTGGGAATCGAAGCCGGGTTCTCAAATCCACAAGCCGACTTGATACCATTAAACCACCTACTCCAGAATTAAAATATTCTCAGTAATAATATAACAAGAGAGTGAGAATAAATTTGACAGATCTTTGGAAAACTTGTTGCTAGGCAATAGTCACGAAAGCCCGTAGGGCTTGAGTGGCTATTGCCAAATGGCAACAAGTTTGAGAAAGATACTGGAGAATTATTTTCTAATTTATCCAACTCTCGAGTTATATTTAATTGGATTATTTTTTAACTGAGCTGTTGAGGTCGATTCATCAAACTTAAAAGATTTTGAACTGGGTTCATATCGATTGATTACTTATTATTGTATTCTTGGAAGTTGTTTCCAAAATTTGTTGGTGTATTTCTGTATCTAAAATACAACTAAATCGATTTTTTTCACACATTTTACTTGACGCGTTGACAGTTTTAAATAATTATTTGACAACTACCTATCATTCGTCACAAACAAAAGCACCTACAGAGATTATTCCCGGGAATAATTACAAGAGCTTTATTCTCAGTATAATAATGACAGCATTGGTTAAAACGCAGATACGTGACATACAATGTAGCATTTCATTGGTTTTGAGAAACATCAAAAAATAATCGAAGAAATTCTTCTGAAATGTTGCAATTTAAGATCTTTGAAAGATTTATAAACAATCTGAAGTTAGCAACAGATCTGACCTCGACTAGTGCATTTCCGTATAGAAATTTAAATATAGCCAGTGTCTATTTCTCTTTCTATGCTATCCATAGGCGTCCGTCGCGCTATATATACAGGGGGCTTCGCTATTCACGACAGAAAAAACTCGATCTTCAAATAGATTTGTGATCGTTTTGTGCGCGATAACTATGTGCTATGGTGCTCTGAATAGAAATGCGTTGATCTTGTACAGGGATGGAATCAGGGAAAATGTTTGCGAGGACCGACATTCATTCGAAATTTTAATAACTATTATAAATAAAATAAATAAATATATCCTCACGCCTTTTACCCATTACTGGATGTGGTACTCTGCCGAAGCAGATCTCGGTAAGTGATATATTTATGCGCGTAAAGTGCAGTTACCAGCCGTCAAAAATGTCTTTTCAATGTATGAAACAAGTTTATTTTAACTTGAGTTAAAAAGAAAGTTAATTAGCATCAAATTTAGTTTATTTCTTTAATCTTTTTTAATTTGAAACAGAGTTATAGATAATATTAAAAACGATGTTAGCGCTAATCCGTTTTGAGCCTGAGAGTGTACTAGGTTTGTTGTGTGATAAATGATTTCGAGTGTAATAATTGAATGAGTTTATATGGAGTGATCTATGAATGTGGTTAAAGTGAGGGTGGTGTGTTTGGATGATAATGTTTGACGAGGGCTGCTTATTTGATGAATGTAATGAGTGAATATTTTATGAGTGAGTTTAGGGTTCGTGCTACCCCATTTATTGGGATATATCGTGAAGATATGTATGTATGTATGTATGTGTACTATTTTTTTTATGGTATTACTAAAATTTATTCATAATTTAATTCCTTAAATATTTCTACTATACCAATATTTCTTTCCGTTAAAAGTCAATACTTCTTTCCAAAGTTCTTCCTAGTGAAGTCAAATATATATTTGTTCCGGAAGCGAAAGAATATTTTGGAATACTTTTTCGATTTTTGTGACAACGTGTTAGACGTAATGTCGTTTGAATAAAAGTTATTTTAAACACGAACCGTTGAAATGTTCCTTAACTTTTCAAAAAGACGACTTAAAAATAGTCACGTCGCAGTTTTGTTTCTTGTATTCTAAAAGAAATAGAAGAGACGCAATAGGCTATTCCAAAAGTACAACGTTTAAACAAATATTTAACAAACATACATTACTTTTGATATTTTAAAAATATTATTCATCACCTCATTTACAACTAAAATTGTTATGCGTTTAATATTTCTTTAAACTTCGTATTTTTGGAATAGCCTATTGAGATTAAATTTCTGTGCAGAGTAACAAATAAATAAATAAATAAAAATGGATCGCAACGAAGTCTGCTTAACAGACCATAACGACTTCATCTTCATATCTCTTTCACACGATAGCAATTCTAGATTCTAGATCTAGATTTCAAGAGTAGGATAGATATCAAATTGCTTGCGTTGTGTTTTGTTTATCCACAGCACACTAACTCTCGTCTTGAGCATGTAAAGCGGTAAAATGGTTCGTTCGTTTGTTTCCTGTTCAGCCTGTTTCGCACTATTGTTATTGTGAGTTGCGATGCTTCGTTGTTTCGCTTCTTTCAGTCCTATGCTCTTTTGTTACTGAAGGTTATGAGATGAGATGAAGATAAGAATTATATGAGTGAGAATTTTGTACTGTACTGAGAGATTAACGGTTTTAAAAATATAATACTTTGGGAAATGATATGTTGTATAAATTAACACGGTTTTGTAGTTACTGTTACATAGGAAATACAATGGTCGGATTTTCATCACATAAGTGATTGATCTTTATCTGACGTACCCACAATTTTATCAGATGTTACTATTGGTAACGTCCGTTAAAACTGCTGAAATGCCAAATATTTGTGAAGTAAATATCAAATAAGATTCTTGTTTCCTTGGTTACAGAATGGGCTATTTCGGCAGTACAATGTTTAAAGAAATATTTAACACATATCAATTTTAGTTGTAAATGTGTTATAATAATGCTGAAAAGGAAGAAAATAATATATTATATATTAAGGGAGAAACATTCATGTATTTGTCACATTTATGTATTTTTCCCGGGGAGTCAATTTGCAGCACGAGCCGTAGGCGAGGGCTACAATACGACGCGGGAAAAAATACACTTTTCTCACGCAATGTATAAACTATATTTTCCACAATCCCAAGATATAAAGTGATTATTCTTCTACCCATTACTGGGTGTGGCATTCTGCCGAAGCAGATCTCGGTAAGTGATATATTTATGCGCGTGAAGTGCGGTTACCAGTCGTCAAATCACGGCCCCCAAAGATGTTAGAGGAGGGAGAGCCACAGGAGTAGTATTAATGTGGTGAAAATGTTTTGTCGGTAGTGGGAATCGAACCAGGGTACTCAGGATCCACAAGCCGACACGATACCACTGTGCTATCTACTCCAAAAATTAATATGCGTTAAATATTTCTTTAAACGCCGTATTGTTGAAATAGCCAATTGAGGGAAGAAAATTCTACTTTCTAGCAAGATCCTGAAAAATTAAATTGAGTATAAATCGTTTATGATATGTGTAGTCAGAATATCATCTGCATTGTTGCAAAGTTTATGTTTCGATATGCTAGACAGTAATTTGTTTCACTTCTTTAGGTGTACAAATAACTATGATTGAATTTGCTTTCGAAATACCTAGTCATTTGCCATTTAATTCATATTTGTCATGCTTAAAATGACTTTAAAACGCATTACTTAATGACATTGACATTTATTTTTAATGACTTTCCCATATATCACTTGCGATACTTGTAAAAACAAAATTACAAAAATCACTGTCATACCATAAAAACTTATTAACACTATTTTTACCATCATACATTATACAAAAAAGTACACAATTATATTATATTGTATAGAAAATTAAATTTAGCAATTATCTTTTTATATAGTTTTTAATAAGCTATTCCACAAAAATTTAATTATTTTATATGTTAATTTACGTACAAAAATAATTTTATCTGTTTTTTATTTTATTGTAAAGTTTCTACTAAGGGAGAAAAAAGATTTATTAATTAATCGTGACGAAGCTAACTCTTGGTGACAAAGATAGCATTAATATTAAGAGAGAATGCATAACATGTATGTACATTTTGTAGGTTAAATTAAAATGGAAGAATTTGTTGTACTTGGTTACTCTGCTATACTAACATTTGTTTTAATTATTGTTGAAATTAAATATTGTTTTGTTTCAAATTGCCATCTCGGTGCACATGCGCAGTGCCTCTCAATGTGAAGTTGCAGTTTAATTGTGCCACCTACGTCACAAGAACATCAATAGCGATCGTTTTAAATAATTTACTATTTTATTAAATATTTTAGATATTAATACGTCACTTTTGATATGGGGTAGGTGGCTCAGTGGTATCTAGTCGGCCTGTGGATCCTAAAAACCCTGATTTGATTCTCACAGCAGATAAACATTATCACCAAATTAAAATTACCCCTGTGACTCCTCCACCACTAACATCTTTGGAGGCCGTAATTTGACGATTGGTAACCGCACTTCACGCGCATAAATATATCACTTACCGAGATCAGAGTGCCACACCCAGTAAAGGGGAAAAGGTGTGATAAATAAATATAAATAAATATATCATCACGCCTTTTACTCATTACTGGGTGTGGCATTCTGCCAAAGCAGATCTCGGTAAGTGATATATTTATGCGCGTGAAGTGCGGTTACCAGTTGTCAAATCACGGCCCCCACAGATGTTAGTGGTGGAGGAGCCACAGGTGTAATTTTAAATTGGTGAAAATGTTTTGTCGGCTTTGGGAATCGAACTAGGGTTCTTAGGATCCACAGGCCGACCCGGATATCACTCAGCCATTACCATGATGATATATTTAAATTTATTTTTCAGCATTATTGTAAGACATTTACAACTAAAATTGATATGCGTTAAATATTTCTTCAAACGCCGTACTCTTGGAATAGCGTATTAATTGACTATTAAATATATAATTTAAAAAAATGTTTCTGTTTTCTGCCTCCGCCACTGGTGCTCCAGCGCTGCTATATTAAACTTTAAAAGCTTAGAAATGTTTTGACTGACTTAAGTCGGTAAGTCAGTCTTTGAATTACCGGCAAAGCGAACAGTACCTACAATATTACCTATTCGCTATTTCGCCGCTGATCTGAACTTTACTTTCTACCTTTGTAATATGTGAAATATTCAAATTTATTTCGTGTCGTTTTGTTGTTGTTTCCGACGTTCGTGTTTTGTTTAATTGAAGTTATCGATTGTATTTTGTTTCGTGAATGGGATACAATGGATTTAGAATTGTTTGAACAATTGAAAAGACAGTATTTGGCAGAGATTTTTCAAAGGTTTGTGCATTTTCTTATTACCTAGTAAATTAATTTTAATATTTTAATTTGGTGATAGAATTATATTAAAATGTTTGAAATAAACTGATAGAAAATTAAGTTTTTCATTAGAAGCTATTTTCTCTAAAATAATTTATAAACTGTGGACAGCAAGATCTTTTGAAGATACCTTAGATGAGTTTCTATTTTGCGCATATATTGAACGTTTATTTTTCTGAGATATAACTGCTACAAATATTATGAATAGGCTAAAAATATGTTTATTAGGAAATTTATTTAGTTAAAAATAGATTTTTATAACTCAAATTTACTGTTCGTTTTCGACCCATTTTATTTCTTATTTCAAAAATACTTAAACAATTTATTTTTTTTTCGAATAAAATATTACATTATATACCAAGGGATTAAATGCAGTCCACACTATTTCTCTTCCAGCCATATATTTTTAATTAATTTTAATTCTGACTTGACATATAATTGACAATGATAGCATTATACAAATTTTTAAGTAACTAAGGCAACAAAGTGAAATATTTGGAGATTTATAATATACTTGTTGCTACCACTAACATCTTTGGGGGCCGTGATTTGACGACTGGTAACCGCACTTCACGCGCAAAATATATCACTTACCGAGATCTGCTTCGGCAGAGTACCACACCCAGTAATGAGTAGAAAATGTGATGATATATTTATTTATTTTATTTGTTGCTACCGTAATGCTTGTTTACCTGCTAATTTAATCCCAGTGAGATTAAATTTGAAATTTAATTCCTTCAGGATTAAAAGTGACACTTAAGTCCTTGAAAAGCAAGAATAAAGTAGATCGTTTACCCCCGGAAGTGCAAAAAAAATATTTCTTCTTCAAACGTCGATAAAAAATACATTTCAAAATTTTAAATAAATAAATAATAAATATTTTATCACGCCTTTTACCCATTACTGGGTGTGGCACTCTGCCGAAGCAGATCTCGGTAAGTCACAGTCCCCAAAGATGTTAGTAGTAGGAGAGCCACAGGGGTAATTTTAAATTGGTGAAAATGTTTGTCAAAATTTTAAGATATTCAATAATTGTATATATTATATAAATGGTAGATGGCTCAATGATATCGAATCGGTCTGTGAATTTGATTTATTTCATTTCAATTTAATTATATCCGTGAAATTTTCTAAATATGGAGTAGGTGGTTCAGTGGTATCGTGTCGGCTTGTTGATTCTGAGAACCCTAGTTCGATTCTTACAGCCGACCAACAATTTTCATTACATTAAGCATTATCCATATGGTTCCCTTTTCATTCATATTTTTGGGCCCCGTGATTTGACAGCAGGTAACCGCATTTCACGTTCATAAGTATACTGAGATCTGCTTCGACGAAGTGCCACACCATGGAATGGGTAAAGTCGTGATGATATATTCATTTATTTTAAAATTTGAAGTAATTTTATGCATGAACAGTACAAAAACTTCTAATAAGCAATCAGTACAAATTAAAATATTGTAATTAAGTTGTGTATTAAATATAATATACAATGTTCATTACAATCTAATTAATTAACTTCTATCAATCAATTAAGATGTTATAATCTGTTACATGTTACTGCAGGTCTGTACTACGATGATTATGGAAATATCAAATTTATTATTGTGAAGCAAGTAGTATTTTCTTAACAATACAGTCGACAGAGATTATTTACTAAACGAATGTTCAACTGTTATGTAACAACAATTAATAGTACTAGAAAGTTAAACCGGAAACAAGTCTTCTGCGCTCACGTGTCACGTGATAACTGTCACTTATATATCTCGAGGTATATCCAATCTAGTCAGTTGATAGACAGTCAATTATTTACTAATACTGTAATTGGGATTAAGTCCCTGTTCTGCAGAGTATCAAATAAATAAATATGGGATATCTTATTATAACAGATGGCACTGTAATCCGTATATCAAAAGTTGAATAAAGAAGCATTTTTCTTAGTCTGTAACAGGCAGATTCACAAAGCAGATTAGCGCTAACACCATTTTTTTTTTCGTTTTTAACTCTCTTTTCAATGTACGAAACAAGTTTATTTTAAGTTGAGTTAAAAAGAGACTTAATAAGAATTAAATTTAGTTCATTTCTTTAATCTGTTTTAATCTGAAACAAAGTTATAGATAATATTAAAAACGGTGTTGGCGCTAATCTGTTTTGTGAATCTGCCTGTTAGTGTAACATTGCAGGCTTTGTTTTATTCTCATGTTTTCAGTATTTTCTAACAGGCAGATTCACAAAACGGATTAGCGCTAACATCGATTTTAAAATTATCTATAACTCTGTTTCAAATTAAAACAGATTAAAGAAATAAACTAAATTTGATGTTAATTAACTCTCTTTTTAAATCAAGTTAAAATAAACTTGTTTCGTACATTGAAAAGAGAGTTAAAAACGAAATAAAAAATGGTATTAGCGCTAATCCGCTTTATGAATCTGCCTGTAAGTTTTGTTAATAAAAAATAAAAAAATATATCACCACGCCTTCTACCCATTACTGGGTGTGGCTACTCTGCCGAAGCAGATCTCGGTAAGTGTTATATTTTGCGCGTGAAATGCGGTTACCAGTCGTCAAATACCGGCCCCCAAAGATGTTAGTGATGGAGGAGCCACAGGGGTATTTTTTTGAAATTATGAAAATTGTTTGTCGTCTGTGGGAATCGAATCAGGGTTCTCAGGATCCACAGGCCGACTTTATACCACTGAGCTAGCCATCCCATATTTTTTGTT
This sequence comes from Pterostichus madidus, assembly GCA_911728475.2. Lineage (NCBI taxonomy): Eukaryota > Metazoa > Arthropoda > Insecta > Coleoptera > Carabidae > Pterostichus > Pterostichus madidus. The sequence continues at coordinate 39,604,122 of OU452307.1, read as the reverse complement.
AATAATTTACGTAATTTAGGGATAATGTTTCTTGTTGTATTAATTTTAGTAGTACATTAATTTTAATTTTGCAGTTTAGTTACGTAATTTAGTAACTAATTAGGTTTATATATTTATGCTACTATGCACAGCAGGAACTTAATTGAAACTTTTTTTTTAATTATTTAAATTAAATTATTATTTCGGGAGATAATATCAATATTCCTTATTTTATACGCTGTATAAATAAATAAAATAAATATATTATCACGTTTTCTATCCATTACTGGATGTGTCACTCTGCCGAAGCAGATCTCGGTAAGTGATATATTTATGCGCGTGAAATGCGGTTACCAGCCGTTTAATCACGACCACCAAAGATATTAGTGGAGGGGGAGTCACAAGGGTAGATTTATTAATATGATGAAAATTGTTTGTCAGCTATGGGAATCAACCCCGAGTTCTCAAATCCACAAGACGATTCAACACCACTTAATCACCTATCTCGTATAATACCCCCAATTACTTATCATATTCAACAGGTACCCTAATTATCCCATTCCCCCTCTTCCTGTTCCTTTTCCTGGATCTTCCTCTGACTACCCGTAACAATCATAATACAAACATCATCATCCCCTCCGTCGAGTGACGTAACCTTCGCTGACAAAGAAGTGGCGTCAGTCTTCTGCCTATCTGTGTGTGTGTGAGTGTGTTTGTACAAGGGTGGAAGATGCAGTTTAGATAAGGGTGAAAGAAGTAAGGGGTGGAGAATTGCCACTGACGCCACCGAGGTCGTTGAATATAGATTCGACGCGCTTGGTGGTGCAATGCGCAGGTACGCGCACAGTGCATATCAAAATGATTGCAAAGTTTAAATTGTTAAAAAATTATTTAAATTAATATATCATCACGCCTTTTATTCATTACTGGGTGTGGCACTCTACCGTAGTAGATCTCGGTAAATGATATATTTTTCGCGTGAAGTGCGGTTACCAGTCGTCAAATCACGGCTCCCAAATATGTTAGTGGTGGAGGAGCCACAAGGGTAGTTTTTTTTTTGAAATTAAGAAAGTTATTTGTCGCCTGTGGGAATCGAACCAGGGTTCTCAGGATCCACAGGCCGACTTCAAACCACTGAGCTACCCAATGATTTAAATAAATATATCATCACGCCTTTTATTCATTACTGGGTGTGGCACTCTGCCGAAGCAGATCTCGGTAAGTGATATATTTATGCGCTTGAAGTGCGGTTACCAGCCGTCTAATAACGACCCCCAAAGATAGTGGAGAGAATGCTACAAGGGTATTTAATATATCATCACGTCTTTTCTCATTACTGGAGGTGGCACTATAAATAATCTCTGTAAATAATATATTTTGTACGCGATGTACATTTACCAGCTGTCAAATCAGGGCCTCTAAAGATGTTAGTGGAAGTGGAGCTACAAGAATATTTAATATATCATCATGTCTTTTTCCCATTATAGGGTATGGTACTATACCGCCACAAATCTCGATAAATAATATATTTTGCGCGCGAAGTACGATTATCAGCTGTCAAATCACGGCCCTCAAAGATGTTAGTGGAATATAAGTCACAATAGTATTTATTGTATTATGTGTGGCACTTTGCCAAAGCAGATCTCGATAAGTGATATATTTATGCGCTTGAAGTGCGGGTAACAGCCGTCAAATCATGATCCCCAAAAATGTTAGTGGAGAGTATTTAATTTATCATCACGTCTTTTTCCCATTACTGGGTGTGGCACTATACCGTTGTAAATCTCTGTAAATGATATATTTTGCGCGAGAAGTGTGGTTACCAGCCGTCAAATCATGGCCCTCAAAGATGATAGTGAGTTAATATGGTGAAAATGCCGACTTAATATCACTGAGTTTGAATGAAAGGAATTATGAATGTGTATGATGTATCAAGTGAATGTTCCAAGAGTTCATGCTATCCTATTTACTGGGACATACCGTAATGTTGTTCAATTAGAATTTATAAAATAGTCGCTTTGTTGCTATTGTAACATTTTGCATGCCACTGCATCAACAGCTGGTCGCCAAAACAAAACAAAGTAACCCGCACACCCCTCACCCAGTTCCTGTGGGCTCGTCCACTTCAGCTGTTCTGTCGCGTTGCGCTAACCACTTCACATTTACTTGCAAATCTGTCTTCAACACACCATCAACCTTTCTCTGTTCTCTCTATAACTTTTCATTCTTGTATCAATCATTAACTCTGTCAATAATCAATCAATTATTAACTCATACGCGAGCGTGTGTCGTTGTTGACGTTCCTTTGTTTCGACGACGTGTGCTGAACAGTTGACTGTCGCGGGTGTATGCTTTGTGACGAAATGTGCTTAATTATCGTGTTTTGGTGTTAATTTTTTATCGGAGGTTGATGACTGATGATTATTTTGTGTATTGATTGTGGGTAAATGTTGAAAAGAACTATTTTTGTGATTGGAAGAAAGTTTCCATGTATTGCTGCTCTTTTTTGTAAGTAACTAACTTTTTTTTTCATTTTCATCTGCTGTCTTGTTAATGTTAGAATTTTAAAATAAAATAACACTTAATGCTAAATGCTTATTATAGTGTGCCAGCATTTTTAAATACTAATTTATATTCAGAAATAAATCTCGAAATATGAATATTATTTTAATTGTATTGTTATTAATGTAACTTCATTCTGATTGTAAAAAAATAAATATATCATCACGCCTTTCACCCATTACTGGGTGTGACACAGCCGACAAACATTTTCACCACATTAAAATTACCCCTGTGGCTCTCTCACCACTAACAACTTTGGGAGCCGTGATTTGACGACTGGTAACCGCACTTCACGCGCATAAATATATCGATTACCGATCTGCTTCGGCAGAGTGCCACACCCAGTAATGGGTAAAAGGCGTGATGATATATTTATATTTATTTTATTTAATACATAGTTTTCCTGTAATATATTAGTTTGTTGACATGATTGAAATTTCTTGAACCTAAATAAATATTATTATTCTTAAATAATATATTACGTATCATGAACTGTAAGTGATAGTTTTTTGGTCAAGAATGTAGTGTGGGAAATCGAGGCTCGAAGGATCGAGATTTCCTAAACATTCGCGTCCTAAAAAATCCCTTACAGTTCAAGGTTAGTAAGTTATTTTTTATAATAACTGCACAAATAGAAGGAAAAGAAAAATAGGTTTCAAAATTGACAGCTGTCAAATTGTTGTCAAAATAAAAAGGACCTTGATATGTAATATTTACTTACTGTTCACGGTGGAGAGTAAGTAAATATTAAAGTCCTGATGTAACCATAGAAACCACTGTGCAATAAAAGTTGCACTTACTGTGTTTAAATTTTGTCATTAATAGGTAACTTACAATACAAGTATTGTAAAAAAAATAATTAAATTTAAAAACTGCATGAAATGAATATAAAATGATTGATTAAATAAGTGTCTTTTATGATAGACGCAAAATTGACGCTTTTAAGGTATTTACTAAGAATGCCTTGAAAAATAAATCAAATATTTTGACAGATGTGTCAAGACAAAATATAAGAATAAATTTGATGGTTTTTGGGCTGTTTCGGCCCTGCGTTCTTCAGTTATTTTCCTATGGGAATGTGTTGTTTTTCGGATTGTTACAAAATTGTTATTCCAGACGTGGTTGAGTGGTTAATACAATTGTATATTCTTACGATTGATCGGTTATAATCTTGTCACGTATATTTTCAACAGAATTTGAAGACGGACGTGACTCATATTGCTTCGTTTTTATACTCTTAAACTGCGTTCACAACTTAGTACTTACAATTATCAATTAGTGAAAGTGTCTAAAAATTTGCAATTCAAATTATAATTAATGGCACCATAGGTGACATTTGTAGAGACCTTTGAAATAGGTACATTAGTGAAAAAGTAATCTAAAAATAGTGTAATGCCGCCTTAGGTCTTTTTCTTTTTAAATTGTTTTAATTATTATCATATTTTTTAAATACTGTAGTTTTATAAAATGCTAATAGACTTTTAAATTGTTAAAATCCGAAAATTATAGATAACAATAGAAGATAACAAAATAATAAATCTATTGCAAAGTGCCACACCCACAACCGACAAACAATTTTCACCTCTTTGAAATTATTGCGATGGATAATCCCTGTTTTTCCCTCCACTAACGTCTTTGAGGGCTGTGATTTGACAGTTCACGCGCATAAATTATATCACCGAGATTTGCTACGGTAGAGTACTACATCCAGTAATGGGTAAAAGGCGTGATGATATATTTATTTATTTTTGTTATTTTCTAAATCATATGACTGGTTCTATAAATATTTTGTAAAACGCTTAATTACTAAATTCAGCTTTTTCGCAGAAATAGTAATGAATTGTATGAGCACATGGTTACCTCTGGTAAGTTCGGAGACCAGTTGACCAGCGCTTACCGTGTGTTAGTGTCAATAAACTGTCCATGTGGCTACAGAAACCACTGACAAAAACCACCAGGTCTGCTTATGGTTCTTTAATGTGCCTTTGTCAACTTACTGTATAAGAGTGCTTTGCTCTTATGTGTCTGCAGACGTACACAGTTTCAATCTCTTCAGCGACTGACTAAGTGTGGGAACATTTATAAAAGGGAAACTTCGATGCGATGCGAAGTTCGTGCTTTACTAATTAGATATTAGTGTGGAGAAATGTTATATGATGACGGAGGACATTATCTAAATAACTAAAATGTTATGTCGAAACTGATATTTGAACTTATTCTATAACAAAAATTGCGATGTAACCATTATTGTTTGGGATCTTAGCAATTACTGCTGGGTTGCGAGCAAAAATAAAGAGCTTTTTTGTTAAAGAATTGTTTATATAGCAACAGTATCAATAGCGATTTTCTGAAATTTATTGAACCGTTAGTTGTTTGTTAATGGATCGATAAAACTTTCTTTCAAACCAGCATTAGTAATTTTTGTACATTTTGATATTCATTTGTTCCAATCATAGTAGCACGCTGATGCGATTTGAATTAAACCAAAGTCAATTTAATATAAATTTTATCAATAATTTTGTAATGCGTCGATACTGAACTTTTTATTAATTGAATTCAGAAAAAATACTGAATGAAATAAACAAATAAAAAATAGATTCCCTTTTAAAATAAGAAAGTTGCATCCCGTATTTTGAGAACCACTGGTACAATTATTTTTTTGTTTCGCTCATTAAAGTAGTCCTATAAAATAGAAATTGTTTGCTAATTTAACCGACTTCGTAGCTCCTATACATCTCGATATGTCAAAGGTGCGCCACTTAAGGTAGTACTAGTGTGACGGTGGCGCTATCGATTGTCGAGTAGCGAAACTGAGGCTCAAAAAAATATAAAAATTGAATAAAATAAGTGTTTTATACCTATTATGATTTGAATATCATGAATTGTTAACAGGTTGTTGGTCTAGTGAATTTTCAAATACCATACCACCGTGTGGTGTTGCCATTATAAATTGGGATTCTGCATTTTTCGTTAAAAACAAGGCTTTGCATGGCTATATATCCATTACTAAACGATAAAAAACTTTCTCCTTCTGATACAATATACATGGATAGTTCTAGAACATCATACTAGTTTTTCAAATGAAACTGTAAAATTTTAGAGGTACACAAACCAAATATGTGCCATTCTGAGTGATGATCGCCATAAGCCCCGTGTATAAGAACTCAACTTTACAAGCGAATATATTTGTTCACAGACGATGAATGTGTTTCATATTTTAACAGAATGCGTATGACTATCCAATGTTTACGTGCGCCAAATTTCATTCAGATCTGCAAAAAATTTTTTCACGCTAGTACTACCTTCAAGTGAACAGCCTGTATAGTGAAATTTCAACCACTCAACCATAATCATATTATCCGGATATAAGTTCAAGTCAGCGAGAAATAACCTCACGAACTTTAGAATATTTCCAGTCGAACTAATTTAATAAATGTCACTCCCACGATTCCATTCTTTCACCACACCTTTCACCGACTTTCCCACCGTTCCACCGTTTAGGTACCTCTGCTCAAAGTTCCTGACCCCGGTACTTTCAAACCCTGGACAAAACATCCACGAATCAAATACACAATATCGCATCGGCTAATCACTATGCAATTCGATCTGTTGTTGAACAACATACGCCCAGCCCAAGCGCGATTGGTCATTGTTGCTATATGAAATAAGTCGAGAGAATTGTTATGGTTTGAAGCACGTAATGAACTAGGTATGTTTAGAAGTATAAAAGAGTTTGATTGTAGGTATACCTCATAAATTAATCTTAATTGCAATAAATTGAAATGAGTCTATAGTCTAAGTCAATATTTAGTGTTTGTGGGTAGCGGATTTATATCAATAAATTTTATCTTATCGCTGTGTTGTGTGAAACAACTTATTTTATACAAACAAATTCCTGTGTTAATATTTGTTTGTGGAGTGCAGAGCAAGAGTAATGCCCCCTTAATTGCCCGATATGTACGCTTATGGATTGGGTTCAGATTTTATGTACCAGGTGTTTTACGAAAACTGTGATATAGTATATTACATAATAAGTCAGGAAAGTAAATAAAAAAATAAATATTTCATCACGCCTTGTACCCATTACTGGGTGTGGCACTCTACCGAAGCAGATCACGATAAGTGATATATTTTGCGCGTGAAGTACGGTTACCAGTCGTCAGGAAAGTGATGTTTTAATACGCTGAGTCAAGTAAAAACACGTTCCTGACGTATTATGTATACTATTTTTTTCTGAAACTGTTTAATGTAATCAATAATTAAACATAAATAATTCAAAAGGTTTAATTTTTTTAATATGAATTGTATCGACAGTAGTATCCAAGGTTACAACAATAAAACAGACAAGTAATATACAAAACAGTCAGGTAAAATCTTTACCAGATAATTTTGTACTTTACAAGACTGTTATTTTTGTTGTAGTCTTGGATATGTACTTTACTTGACTGTTTTATAAAAACCTACTTTCTATGCTAAAATTGATCAGGAAAGTAGGCACTTTCTTGCTGGTTTTAGGGAATACTATATTACATAATAAGTCCGAAAAGTAAAAACACTTTCCTGACGTATTATGTATAGGTATTGTTTTTTTCTGAAACCGTTTAATTTAATCAATAATTAAGCATAAATAATTCAAAAGGTTTATTTTTTTTAATATGAATTGTATTGACAGTAGTTACATATCCAAGGTTACAACAACAAAAAAAACAGGCAAGTAAAATACAAAACAGTCAGGTAAAATCTTTACCAGATAATTTTGTACTTTACTAGACTGTTATTTTTGTTGTAGCCTTGGATATGTACTTTACTTGACTATTTTAGTAAAAACCTTCCTTTTATACTAAAATTGGTCAGGAAAGTAGGCACTTTCTTGCCGGTTTCAGAAAAACAAGTTTACAGGAGAAATACTCCCTATTTAGTAACTGAATCATTATTTTGATTTAGTAATGAAACTGCCATTCTAAAAAATAACATTTTTTTAACCACACTTTTTACGAAACTGTCATTGAGCTGTCATTATATTAATTCTGATATCGTCACTGTTAAATTCGTGTCAATATAAAGAACCAAATCTGCATATATTAAAATGGAAAATAGCAGTAGTATAAAATAAATAATAAAATTCAGATATAACATGCAAGTCGAACAATAAATTTTATATTCCGCGTCGTCGTGGAAGGCCATGAAATGCACGCAGCTCGCTGCATTCTTCTGTTTTATGTCTAACACGACTGCAGCCCTGACAACAGGTCAAACCAATTATCTTTGGCGATTCTTCTTTGTTTTTTTTTTGCGTCATTTATTTTTTTGTGACTCTTCATTGTTTCGCTGTGGTTTGCGCCTGCAGCCTGCATTTAAATTGTTTTATTTTGGCGGGTAAATTAAAGGCTGCGTTTATAGGTTATGAAGAAAGGTTTCATTTGTTTTTATGGTTATGGTGCGTGTCTGCCTACTTGATTTATTATTACAGTACTTCTTTTTTAACTTACGTGCACGCGTTAATAAAAATATAATTAACACTTTTTGAATTATTCTTAAATTATTCTAAAACATGCAATTCAGAATATAACTATAAATGTTTAATTATGGTTTTAGGAATTTCGTCACCGGCAGCATACAGGCTGTAATATAACTAACAAATATTGATATTATCTCTTGAAATAATCATTTAATCTTAATAATTATAAAACGATGGGATAATGGCTCAGTGGTATCGAGTCGGCCTGTGGATCTTGAGAACCTCGATTCGATTCCTACAGTCGATAAACAATTTTCATCATATTAAAATTACCTCTGTGGTTCCCCTTCCACTAATATCTTTGGGGGCCGTGATTTAACGGCTGGTAACTGTATTTCACGCGCATAAATAAATCACTTACCGATATCTGCTTCGGCAGAGTGCTACACCCAGTAATGGATAAAAGGCGTGATGATATAATTATTTATTTATTTTAAATAATCTTAATAATTATAAAACGTTTGGAAGGTTTATGATTGCAGATAATTTGATAAAATCAGATATTTTTTTATCGATAGTCATTTTTTTAGAGTGCAGGGGACGTTATTCTATAATTTTTTTCATCCCATTTCAAAGAGTATTTTTTCTTTATACAAACATATCAAAATAGTTATTTATGTACTAAGGGTGAAAACAGGCATTTTTGGCCCGTGGCATGATTATTAGCACGAGGCGCAAAGCGCCGAGGGTTAATAACATGCTCAGAGTCAGAAATGCTAATTTCACCCGTGGTACATTCAATATTTTATGCACAACAAAATAACATTTAATTATATGTTCAAAAGATTAAAATATATACATAGGTTATATGTCAAAATAACATTTTGCAGAATCAAGTACTCACAATAAACAAAAATTGTTATTTTATTTATGTATCCATAGGAATTATTTTTTATGGCCCTAGGGCCAAAAAGAAATGTTTAAGTCCGCTTTTTAGGGCTAAAACACATGAATTTCGGCCCGGTTGTGCATAAAATAATAAAATTTAGAAAAATCGTGTTGAATAAATGCAATTTTACTGATTTTTACCGGAAGTGGATTTTAGTTGCCATAGAAGACATGGATGTCTGCCGTCTCTATGGTTTTCTGCCCAGAAATGGGTATAAGTGTATTCCGTGACCAAATACGTTTCAATTGTTGGTTAATTCAAGTCTGTAATTTCACACAGAACGTGCTTTCTGAAGAGCTATTGTTCTTATCATCCATAAAAGCCCAGTTTCATTCTCTTGCGTTCCCATGCAGTGCAGGGTGAGCGATCCACACACTGATGTCAATGATCTGCACTAGAAGACGTTGCTATCGATACCGTACTTCTTGGTTGACCTGTACTTGCTAAAGTTTATATTTTACTTTCTATAAAGGTTTAATAACAGACTGTTGTCTTAAGATATTAGTTCATATGCTAACAAATTTCTCTTTTACTAGCAAATTACCAAATAGGCTTAAACACTTCTTTTTGACCGTAGGGCCATAAAAAAATAATTCCTATGGATACATAAATAACTATTCTGGCCCCTTAATTTCACCCGAGGTACATACATTTTACGCACAACAAAAGAATATTTAATTTTAAATTGAAAAGAATAAAACAGTTATTACTTTCTTATACACAGTATAAGGAAGTATTGGAATCGTGAAAAAAATTTGTTGACGAGATTTTCGCGGAAATACGTGTTTTGAGGTTCACTGAATCCGTTTTTATCATTTTCTCAATGATGTCTGCGTGTGTGTGTGTGGATGGATGGATGGATAGATGTGTGTCCAAGTGTGCAATATCTCATGAACGAGATAAGATTTGTTAACGAAACTTGTTAACTATAAGTTTCATGAAAATACGAAAAGCTGAGTTGATTTTGAATGAAATTGAAAAATCGGAAGAGGAAGTTTACTGAACACACAAAACAATAAATTCCATTTATTTCAAAAATGGAATCAGTTACGAAAAAAAGTTTCAAATAAATGATGTTGGCAAAAATATTTAGAACATAAAATGTAATTTGCAATTTTCCTGTATATGCGTTTAATTTTGAGAAAAATTAATTTTTATATTTAATAATATATTTCAATAATTATAGTAGCAATAGAAACAATAAACATACATTTTAATTTTCGCTTTATCTAGTTATCTATGTCTTTTTTCGGAAAAACAAATACATCATTAAAATGGTCATCTAATTTGGCAACTTTGCCTCAATTTATTCGACTTCGTATCACACGGTTATTGAGATACCAATAGTTAGGCTCGAAAAACGGACATTATGTATATGCCTCATCAGTAAAGTTAGACATAAAGTAGTCAACATTACTAAAAAATTATTTGAAGTAGAAAATTTAGTTTTAAAAATTCTATTAATTATGATTAAAGTTTTTTCGTTCGCAAAAACTCGTGTTAGTAAACAATGTATCTGGTAAAGTAAGGAAAATTGAGGTCGCTGTTTAAATTAGCAGTTTCCGCTAAAACATGAATCATGTTTGGTGGTGGCTCTTTGACGAAAATCTAAAACCAGGAGGCAAATAAATAAACACGCACTGGTTCGTAGGAGTCCACCGCGTTTCTTTGTACCTACTTTTTAACCTCTACACCGTAAACACGCAAACAATTTCTCAGAATTCTTATAATTATTTGGCAACTCAACAATATAATTAAGTAAATTTGTTGTTTCTCAAAATTATGATGACAAATTTGTTTATTTAGTAAAGGGGTAGAAGGTTCAGTGGTAACGAGTCGACCTGTGGATTTGAGAACCTGGGTTCGATTCCCACAGTTGAAAAACAATTGTCACCACTATAAAACTACCCTTGTGGCTCCCCCTCCACAAGCATCTTCGGGGGCCGTGATTTGACGGCTGGTAACCGCAATTCACGCGAAAAATATAAGACTTATCAAGATCTGCTACGGCAGAATGCCATACCCAGTAATGGGCAGAAGGCTTGATAATATATTTATTTTTAATTTTTAATACTATTCCTGTGGCTTCCCCTCTACTAACATCTTCGGGTGCCGAGATTTGACGGCTGGTAACCACACTTCACGCGAAAAATATATGACTTATCAAGATCTGCTACGGCAGAATGCCATACCCAGTAATGGGCAGAAGGCTTGATAATATATTTATTTTTTTATTTTTAATACTACCCCTGTGGCTTCTCTTCTACTAACATCTTTGGGGGCCGTGATTTGACGGCTGGTAACCACACTTCATGCTAAAAATATATGATTTATCAAGATCTGCTACGGCAGAATGCCATACCCAGTAATGGGTAGAGGGCGTGATAATATATTTATTTTTTTATTTTTAATACTACCCCTGGGGCTTCCCCTTTGCTAACATCTTTGGGGGCTGTGATTTGACGGCTGGTAACCGCACTTCAGGCGCAAAATATATCACTTACCGAGATCTGCTACGACAGAGTGTCACACCCAGTAATAGGTAGAAGGCGTGATGGTATATTTATTTATTTATAAAGAAAATAAAAGTTTACATTTTCTTTTATTATGAAAAATATAGTATCGAGCTATGTCCCATTAAATGAGGTAGCATGAACACTTCAAACATTAACATATGACAAATCTGGCTTTATTCATATTCATAATCCGAAGATCTCAAGTTCGAATCTCACTTAAGTAAAAAGAAAAAAAATGAACTACCATATTATGGCCTGATCCTGTACTGTAACTGGGATTAAGTTCCTGTTGTACAGGGGTACAGGGTAGCATAAATAAAAATAAAATAATCAGAGCATTCTGCATGTATACAACAAGTTAATAACAAAGTTTATCTTCATGATACATGATTTTAAAATAAATATTCTGTCCCCGGGGTAAAATTGTCATCGTCCGCCACTGGTTGTGTATCAGCTGTGCTAGCTTCATCTGCGCATGCTCTAGAAAAACCTTGCACCGCGATCTCACAGTACACACTGTCCATCGTTCGGCGGCCGATCAAGCTTAACATTCATCGCATGTCTTCAGCAAGTCTTCATCTCGTTGTGCATCATCCCGTTCATCAAATCTCCAAAAACCGCATCAAAAACTACAGCAACACGCTCGCAAAACGAAGAAAACAACAATCGCCATTCAGTTGTTTCACCAACAAGCTGCAGTGACAGTGTTTTTGTTTCGCCGATGTGCAACTGCGACTGTGCGTTGTTTCGCTTTTGTTTTGTTTGAGTTGCGCTATGGAAGCATTGCGTCTTGCTATACAGTAAGTTCTGATTCTTGATTGTTTATCGTGTGTTGTTTGTTTGTTTTTGAATGAGCTGAGCTAGACTTTTGAACTCTGGGTCAAACAGATTTTTTCGGAATACGAATGTTGTGTGTATTTTTAGCTGAAAGGCGAGCATGGGTGATTGAGCTTTGGCCTTTTGTACTACATAGAAGGTACCTCAATAGCTAAATCGTGGGCACTCGTATTTTATTTTATTAACATTATTAATTTAATTCATACAATCAATTAATTTTATCTTTGTTTAACAGTATAATTAACACAATTTTTCGTTATCAAATGTTTTAAAATTATATTATTTTCTCTGTATTTGAATCAAAATATAGCAAAATCAACCAAATCAAACTTTATAACCTTCCTAGAAAATATGTAAAGCTGTTCACTCGATTGATTAGTAACCTAAGCAACATTAAAATATTTACTGATTTGTTTGAATTACTATATAGTGTCATCAAATCAAACAATTGATATAAATACAATGACGTCATATGTTAATAAGTTTACATGGGAGTTTGCAACACGCTGTAAAAATAGGTTAGAATTATTTTTCAAACCATAATATATCATCACGCCTTTTACCCATTACTGGGTGTGGCACTTTGCCGAAGCAGATCTCGGTAAGTGATATATTTATGCGCGTGAAGTGCGGTTACCAGCCGACATATCACGGCCCCCAAAGATGTTAGTGGTGGGGGAGCCACAAGGGTAATTTTAAATTGGTGAAAATGTTTTATCTGTAAATTAATTTGTTTAAATAACTTTTACAAAATTTCTGAAAATAAAGTAGCAAGTATTCTCTCCGCCTGCGTGGAAATAAATATTGTTTCGATAACAAATTGTGATTCATTAAAAACAAATAATACTAAAATTATCAACATATTTCACAGCCTAAATAATATTCAATATCAGTCGAATACTAAATAAAATTACAAATAAAAATAAATGTTGTAGTCACGAAAGTTAGTAGCTATACTGCATTTATTTGAAATTATATTGTCATTAATGCATAGTTCAAGGTTTCATCAATATTCATTATACGTTGTCAAATCAATTATTCATTACTTATTTATCGATTCTTTGAAATGAGCATGAAAATGTTATGAACTATTTTCACCATAAGCTTCTTGCATGAGTATGTTACGCCACTGTAAGGTTAGATTAGCATAATTTTTCAAAATTTTCTTACTCTGTTTTCTTCTTGGTTAGTTCCACCTTTTCGGGAAAACTCGGCACACGCTCGGGCAGGATCGCACACTTCCGGAACCTTTTGGGAATCTGCTTTATTATTTTTTCTTTTATTCACCCAATATTTTGCTCACAATATCAATATAAACTTAATCATTGTCGAACTAGAAATGATAGACAAATTTGTGAAAATACAACTGGTTTTCCAACAAACACGAAACCTAAATTCGAATGTAATTTTTGTCCAATTACAACTTTAAAAAAATGTCATGTAGATGGTTTTGGGAAAATACATTTTTTACTATTTACAAATAGTAATTTGAGCAAAATTGAAAATGATGCTTTTGATAATTCAATAGATTTAATTAATTTACATTTAAATAATAATAAATTAAATGAATTAGATGTTAATTTATTTAACAAATTAACTAATTTAGTTAGCCTGAATTTATCGTCAAATAATATTAATTATTTACAAAAAGGTATCTTTAAAAATTTAAACAAATTAGAAGAATTAAATGTTGAATATAATAATTTATCTGTTTTAGAAAATCATAATTTTAATCATATGGAAAATTTAAAAATTTTAAATATAAGTTACAATAATTTGAGTACATTAGGACCTAAATGTTTTATATCATTGGTACTTTTACAAAAATTAGATTTATGTAAAAATAATTTAGTTGATTTGCCCCCACACATTTTTGACCCTTTAAATAGATTAATAAAATTAAATTTATCTTACAATAAATTAAAACATGTAAAAATGAATTTATTTTCTGGATTGAATAATTTAGCAATATTAAATTTACAAAATAATTTGATTAATTCTATAGAAGATCAATCATTTATTGGTTTAATAAATTGTAAAACAATATTTTTAGAAAATAACAATTTATTACAACTAAATCAAAATACTTTTAAAGGTTTAACAAATTTACAAAAATTGTACCTTCAAAATAATCAGATATTTGAAATTAATATAACAGCCTTTCAAAGTGTTGCCAATATAGAAGAACTAAATATATCTAACAACAACATTTCAGAATTTGCAATCGGTACATTTTCATGTCTTTCAAAATTAAAATCCCTAGATATATCCAAATTAAATTTAAATACGTTATCTGAAAATTTAATATTTTCTTTACAAAATATAGAAACGTTAACTATCAATACAAATTACTTAACGTTTGATTATGAAATTTTAATTAAAGAATTGAATAGTTTACAAAATTTAATATTGTTTAACAAAAATTGGACGTGTGAAAAACTTATGAAACTTTATAAAAAATTTAGTCGGTATAATATTAAAATTTCAAGTTTAAATAAAATAATTGATTCTGAAAATATTCATGGCATACCTTGTAAAACAATAGAAAAGGTGACTGAAAATAAACAAATTGAAGAAACATCTGAAAAACAAGATTGTCAAAAAACTGTAAATGAAAAAAGTTGTCTTACGGATGAAATTCTTCAGGAATTAACTGAAATACAAAGTTTTAATAGAAAACATTTACTAGTACAAGTTTTAGTTTTAATTATTATATTAATTATTTTGTTAATTATTCTTCGTTTTTTGGTTAAAAAACAAAATAATATTAAAAGGAATGTACCTACTTCCGGAGATTATTTTAAAATTGATTAAGGTTGCTATTTTGTTATATTTTTGTTGTTAAGTTTTGACTTTGTTTTATATTTTTGTATTCTAGTTATGAAATACATTTTTATCAAGAATTATTAATAATTATTTCATTTACTGCCACATGTATTTAATAGAGTACATCTGTCTAATGTTAATGTTGATAACCAGTGGCGTAGCAAGAGAAAAATTCTAACCAAATTGCATGATTTTAAATGTATAGTCAAATTTTTGTACTAATTTATTGAGCGTTGCCTAGGTTATTGATGTATTACGAAAATTTGGCTATAGTTTATTCAATTTCTATTTCTTTCTAACGCACATTTTTACCTGTTTTTTATTTCTTCACTTTTTTCGTAGCACCAGTCATTCGGAATTCAGAAAACTTCACTCGGCTATCTTCGACATGAGAACGTCAATGTTCGGATTTCGATTCGTCCTTTTTATTTTTTTAATTCAATCTACAGTAGGCGAAGAACGGTATCAAATTCATAATGAATGTTATACAAATAAAAATAATGACAAAATTTGTGACAATGCTACTATGGACTCTATCCCTAGCTCTCTAGATCATAATTATATTAATTTATTTTGTAGAAATTGTAGAATTTCTGTGATAGCAAAGAATGATTTTATTAAGTTTTCTAATTTAAAAGAATTAACTATTGAAAATTCAGGCTTGGATAATATAGAAATAAATAGTTTAGATAGTTTAATGCATTTGACTCGCTTAGATTTAAATACTAATAATTTACATGAATTAATTTCCAATATTTTTGACAAATTAGTAGATTTACAATATTTAAATTTATCTACTAACGGAATAAATAATCTGGAAAAAGGTATATTTAAGAATTTAACCAGTTTACAAGAATTAGATTTGAAAAATAATTTAATCCCAAAATTAAATAATAGTATATTTAAAGGAATGTCAAATTTAATTGTTTTAAAGTTGGACCGAAATCAAATAACAGAAATTGACAACAATGCTTTTGACGGGTTAACCAATTTGGAGAAACTAAATATTTCTTATAATAACTTAGCAGAGTTACCGGTTAAAGTATTTAATTCAATTCCAAATTTAATGGAATTAGATTTATCGAACAATATTTTAAACTCAATAAAAATAGATCAAGTTTCTTCGTTGCACAATCTTTTATTTCTATATTTACAAAATAATAAAATAACAAATATTGATTCAAATTCTTTCAAATATTTACCAAAATGTACTCACTTATTTTTACAGTCAAACAATTTGGTTAATATAGAAAATTCTACATTTACCGGGCTACCAAATTTGAGAAATTTAAAACTAGAAAACAACCAAATTATTGACATACACGTTAATTCATTTGCAAGTAATACCAACTTGGAGGAACTAAATATTTCTGGTAACAATATTTCTGAACTACCTAGTGAGGTTTTCTGCCAACTGAATAATTTAAAATCACTAGATTTATCAAACTTAAAGTTAAATGTTTTTTCAAGATCTTTATTTTTTAATTTAAGAAATATTGAAACTTTAATTATCGATACCAATTATTTAAATACGCTAGATTTTCAAGTATTACTTACTGATTTAAATCTACAAAATTTAGTACTAAATACTAATTATATTGCTTGCGATTTTTTAAAAAGTATTTTAGAGATGGCCAACAGAAAACATACAAACGTTACTAGTACAGACAAAAGTATTAGTACCAACAATATGAACGGAATTCCTTGTCAGTATGTTAATAAAGATAGTAGTACTACTAGTAGTACTACCAATTTTATTTATCCTACAACTGCAACAGAGCTAAGTATGAGTACTGAAAATGATATAGACAAAATTTTAAAAGAGTTGACAGAAATAAGAGATTTTAATAAAGGTAATTTAATTCTTCAGGTTATAATTTTAGTAGTTGTACTAATTATTTTAATATCAATAATTTATCTTTTATTCTTAAAAACTAAAAGTATGACGAGTCCATATCGGGACGGAATTCAAAATGATTCTGACGTCATAGACGACGGCAACATCGAACTAATAATGACGTAAATACAATCATTATATTTTGTATTCAGTTATATGCCAAATTGTTATTTTATAAATAATTTTATTATAAGTGCCATAAATGTAATATTTTTGTATCCATTGTAACTTTATTAATGTAAAATATATTTGTTGAAAATTATTTTTTGTTGTTATTCATTTAAAAGGCCGAAAAATTATTTGTATGTATGAATGTTTAATAGAAAAAATAATTATTTAATTCATTATCTTTGACAAGGTTAAGAGTTATCACAGATAATCGAATTTGGATCAATTAATAACTGGTAATTTGAAAGATATTCAGTTTTCATCAAAATATTGTTGCGATATGTGTGTCCTTCAATATACTGATAATAAATGACAGTAATCTACAGAATTCTAGGAAAAAAATATAATATATCAACACGCCTTTTTATCCTTTCCAACTAGCTAATCTGCATTCGAAGATCTGTCAGAAGCTAGACTATCCCATATTTCATGTCAATGGGGTAGGTGGCGTAGTGGTATTGAGTTGGACTGTGGATTTAAGAACCTGTGTTCGATTCCCACAGCCGACAAACAATTTTCAATACATTAAAACTACCTCTGTGGCTTCCCCTCCACTAACATCTTCGGGGGACGTGATTTAACGGCTGGTAACCGCACTATAAGTGCATTAATATTATATCACTTATCGATATCTGCTTCGGCAGAATGCCACATCTAGTAATGGGTAAAAAGAGTGATAATATAGATATTTATATCATCTTTGGAGGTCGTGATTTGACGGCTGGTAATCGCACTTCACGAGCATGAATATATCACTTACCGAGATCTGCTTCGGCAGAGTGCTACACATCCAGTAATGGGTAAAAGGTGGGGTGGTAGCGTTACGGAATTCAAATCCGGAGATCCCGAGTTCGATTCCCACTCAAGCTAGAGATTATAAGAACAACCACTCTGCGGCTCGGTGAGTTCGGAGCCTGTACTGTAATTGGGATTCAATTCCTGTTGTACAGAGTAACATAAATAAAGAAATTGATAAACAGTTATATGGGGTGGCTAGCTCAGTGGTATGAAGTCGGCCTGTGGATCCTGAGAACCCTGGTTCGATTCCCACACTCGACAAACACTTTTCATAATTTCAAAAGCTACCCCTGTGGCTCCTCCACCACTAACATCTTTGGGGGACCGTGATTTGACGACTGGTAACCGCACTTCACGCGCAAAATATATCACTTACCGAGATCTGCTTTGGCAGAGTGCCACACCCAGTAATGGGTAGAAGGCGTGATGATATATTTATTTTATTTTTAATAAATATTAAGTTGACAAATGTGCCATTTTTGTTGAATTATCTTTATTTGATATATATAATTTTTTATTACCAAGTTATGTAACATATTTATGAAAATGTGTGAAATATAAAAAAAATATTTTATGTCCATTGCAAAACATTTATCTATGATGACAATTTAATTAATTGCTATTATTTACAGTTCACTAAATATTAAAAAATAATCTAATCATATAATTTTATGTCTTTTTCATTGCCGCTTATTATAGCATTTAAAAAATTATATGTAAATAAAATACCAATTAAAGCAAAAATGTGCTTCGCATACAAATATTTTGTTTCGTTTATTTGCCCTTAAAAACGGGCGTAATGTGGCTACTATAACCCAAGGGCATATAAAGTTGCCAAGAAAAACAGCTATTCAAACAAATCAATAAAACAAATAAAATAAAAGATCTAACCGGTCACAATAAATCACCCAACATCACTTCAAAAAATAATTGTAAATTAAAATGTGTCAGTAGTAGTTTAGCAACCATCATAACAGGAATGCATTGCAAGTAACAGCAATTCTTCAACACTCTTAACATTTTTTTTTCTTGCAGAACTCGTCTGGGTGAAAGGATGCCCAGCATGAGTTCCACGCTCGTGGAGACGGTCTCCATCAACTATGAGGACTTCAATGAGAGCTTCCTCACCTGCGGGACATGTCTCTGTAAGTACCCAACATCCGGATCACATCTTCATAGCTTAACAGCAAACAGTGCTGTAGCTGACATCAGCTGTCATCCAGCACTTCTAGTTACGAGGCAGCACTACAGATAACCCGATCGAAAATTACTTCATTTTCGTTTGTACATTCAGTGCGACATTAAATGTAAAGTAATACAGTGTGATGATAAGTAAGTTTCAGTTGGTAATACAATTCTGGGGATCTTTTTATTCCACAGTTGATACAACGCCAGGTAAAGGCGGAAATACTATATGACAGGTCATTTTTATAATAAATACAAATAGGTTGAGTGATAGAAATACTTTAGATTATTGCTCTGTGAGTAATGTTACGAAATAAAAGGATGTGGGTAAGGGAAACAACGATTTTTATTAATTTAAATTTTCAAATGTTACTGTCAACAACAGAAAATAAATTTATGTATCAGTCTTACCAATTTCAAGTAGTTTTTTTATTGCCAACTGAAACACTTATTTTTGATCACTCTATATTCATGAAAGATATTTTCTTTGCTGTGTCTATAATCCATTCTTAACTGGAGTAGAGTATAGTGTGAAATTTGCGATTGGTTTATCTGTATTTGTATATAATTATTTAGCTTTATTAATTCATTATTTAGTCTTAATTAGTTCTTGTTGTATTTACTTGATTTAAAAAATATGTTGAGTCCATTACTTCGGCATCCAGTGATCCTGGGTTCGAAATTATATAATAAAAAATAGAAAGTGAAATGCAACAAAGGCTAACGACATTTTCATTGTTGCAGACAACATGTGGATGGGTAAAAAAACATATTTCATTGTTTGTTGTTATTTAGAAGAAATTTGCATGCTTTTTTAGTACTGTGTGACCAGAAGTATATGTTTCAGTTAGCAATAATAAAAAAAAACTACTTGAAATTGGTAAGACTGATGCATAAATTTATATCCTGTTGTTGACAGTGACATTTAAAAATTTTAATCAATAAAATCGTTGTTTTCCTTAGCTACATCCTTTTATTTCGTAAAATTTCTCACAGAGCGTATTTGTATTACTTAAACTATTTGTATTTATTATAAAAATGACATATCAAATAGTATTTCTATCTTTATTCGACGCTATACCAACTGTGGAATAAAAAGTTCCCCAGAATTGTATTGCTAACTGAAACACTTCCTTCTGATCACTCTGTACTTCATTTGAATTTAATTTTGAACACCTGTTGCTATCTTCACGTTCTCTTATTCTTCTTGTCTTGTTTATAACTTCACAACTTTGCAGGTATGTACGATGGCGGCGAACACACACCAAAACTACTGCAGTGTTCGCATACAGTGTGTCTACATTGTCTAACACGTATCGCAGCGTCACAAACTCGAGACACCGGTACATTTCGTTGTCCAATCTGTCGAGAACTAATCAACATCCCTCGGGGAGGAGTAGCAGCATTACCACCATCGTTCTTAGTCAATCAACTTCTTGATTTAATGTCACGTCAACGTCGAGAAGTCATCCCAAAATGTTCTGTTCACATTAATCAAGAACTCCTTTTCTGTGAAACTTGTGATACTGTCTTCTGTACGCTTTGTACGGGGGGTTCACATAGCACTGACAATACAACAAGCGGCTGTGAACATACCATTATTCCATTCTCCATTGCTATTAAACGTATGTCGGAGATACTATTGTACAAAGCCAATGAATGCTTGGCGAAGTTATCGCAAGCACAGGATGGAGTTGCAAGGGAATTGCAGAGGCTCGATGCGGCAAAAGAAAGATGTTTAGAGCAAGTAAATGCTACTTTTCAACAAGTAGAGGCGATGGTTGAACAGAGGAAACAGGAAATGATTCATTCGGTTATTTCTGCCTGTCAGGAGAAGAGGAAAGTGCTGGAGGAACAGCATGGACTTATTGAAACCGAGAAAAATAAGGTTAGAATTAATTTTATTTTTTTATAAGTTTTCAAATTTTACATATGGGGTAATGGCTCAGTGGTATCGAGTCGGCCTGTGAATCGACAAACATTTTCACCAAAATTAAAATTACCCCAGTGATTTCCCCACCACTAAAATCTTTGGGGGCCGTGATTTGATGACTGGTAACCGCACTTCACGCGCATAAATATATCACTTACTGAGATCTGCTTTGGCAGAGTGCCACACTCAGTAATGGGTAAAAGGATTGATATATTTATTTATTTACAATGGGGTGGCTAGCTCAGTGGTATGAAGTCGGCCTGTAGATCCTGAGAACCCTGGTTCGGTTCCCACAGGCAACAAACAATTTTCATAATTTCAAAAACTACCCCTGTGGCTTCTCCACCACTAACGTTTTTGGGGGCCGTGATTTGACGGCTAATAACCGCACTTCACGTGCATAAATATATCACTTACTGAGATCTGCTTCGGCAGAGTGCCACACCTAGTAATGGGTAAAAGGCTAGATGATATATTTATTTATTTATGTCTTCTGCAGGTTCAGCAAGAATGCGAGGGCCTCCAATACCAAGTCGAAGTCCGCAACATCACCCAACGAATCGGCAGCCTCTCTGAGAAACTGGACGCCGCGTCTACCCTCGGCGAGCCTCGCGAGAACGCTTTCCTCACCTGCGACTTCACCCACAACGACAGCATCGGCATCATCAGCGATTCTCTGTCCCGTCTGGGGAAGGTTCGCACCAGCACCACGTTTCCAAGTCTTTGCACAGCGTATATCACGGAGACACCGGCCATCGCTGGCCTCGAGGCCACCGTGATGCTGAAGACGGTGGACTATCACGGGGAGATGAGGACTTCTGGGGGAGATCCCGTCACGGCGGAGGTGTACTCGGAGACGGGGAGTGGAATTCTTCAGACCAGGATTGTTGATTTGGAGGATGGAACGTATGACATTCATTTTAGGTAAGTTGGATATTACTTTTTTTGTTCCTACATTCAGAGCAACATAAATAAATAATTTGCAAATTAATATTTTTGGAAGGTAATACATATAACATAATCAGAGTGATCAGAAGTAAATGTTTCAGTTGGCAATATAATTCTGGAGAACTTTTTATTCTACAGTTGGCACAACGCCAGGTAAAGACGGAAATACTATTTGACATGTAATTTTTATATAAAATAAATAAATAAATATATCATCACGCCTTCTACCCATTACTGGGTGTGGCACTCTGCCGAAGCAGATCTCGGTAAGTGATATATTTTGCACGTGAAGTGCGATTACCAGTCGTCAAATCACAGCTCCCAAAGATGTTAGTGGTGGAGAAGCCACAGGGGTAGCTTTTGAAATTATGAAAATTGTTTGTCGCCTGTGGGAATCGAACCAGGGTTCTCTGGATCCACAAGCCGACTTCATACCACTGAGCTAGCCACTCCATTTTTATAATACATGCAAATAGG
Source organism: Pterostichus madidus (assembly GCA_911728475.2). NCBI lineage: Eukaryota > Metazoa > Arthropoda > Insecta > Coleoptera > Carabidae > Pterostichus > Pterostichus madidus. Next base: position 39,581,589 of record OU452307.1, on the reverse strand, counting down.
CTGAGTGATATAAATATTTCAGATTGTTGTTTGGTGACTAATGTTAAGAAATAAAAGCATGTAAGTAAGTCACTGTCAACTACAGGAAATAAATTTATGTATCAGTCTTACCAATTTCATTTTTTTTTATTGCCAACTGAAACACTTACTTCTGATCACTCTGTAGTGTATTATTCTACGAGTGTGTTATCATAGCAATTATTGAATAATTAGTAATTGCCATAACATATGAGTTGACTACTACACTTGTTCCACGACCATTCAACAGAAACTTTCATTTTAAAGTCGTAGTTTCAGATAAATAGTAAGTTTTCTGGGATATCCTGTATAATTTCTAGTTTTTGTTTGTGCGCGGTTTATTTGTATGTATTTCTTATTGTGTTGTTTATTTTTAGGCCTCCGAACAGTGGCCGTTACGTAGTAAAACTGTCAGTATTCGAGCGCCCGATCAAAGATTGTCCAATATTCTTCGACGTAACAGAACATAACAATCCACTCCGAGTGTACGGTTCTCGAGGATCTGGCAAAGACGAATTCTTACAGCCCGTTGCTATTGCTATCGATGATCTTGAACAAACTGTTTATATTGTTGACACCGGCAACTCTCGCATCAAGGTAAGCGCAAACGTAAACATCACACTAATTTTTATAAAATTCAAACAATAATTGTAAAAATTACCATTTATAATTGTATCAATGCATGCTACAAGCAGTGTTTTAATATAAAATCCTTGATTTTAACTAACTCTTATGTATTTAACAAAATTTATTCTGTTTAGGTTCTCGACACAGATCTGAATTTTAAGAAACACATCACCAATGAGGGACTATTAGGCAGAAGTTGCACCGGCATCGCTATTTCCATCAACGGTTTAGTTATTATTAATTGGCGAACGAAAAAAGTTGTCGAAATGACGACAGACGGTGACACACTCAAGAGTTTTACGTATAACGCCTTTCAAGAACCTATTGATGTGGCTGTGGATAAAAACTACGGTCACATTCTTGTTGCTGATAATGGACTTAGTTGCATTTGCGTCTTCGACTCGGAAGGGAAGATTTTATTCCAAGTAAGTCTACTGCGCAAAATCAAACTTTATATCAGTCCCCAGGGTAACGAAAGAGTATATTACGTACCATGAACTGTTAGTGACAGTTTTTAGGTCAAGAATGTAGTTTGGGAAATCGAGGCTCGTAAGGTCGAGATTTCTTAAACATTCGCGACCTAAAAAGTCACTTACAGTTCGGGGTTAGTGTGCTATTTTTTACAATACCTGCACAAATAGAAGAAAAAGAAAAATAGGTTTCAAAATGAACAGCTGTCAAATTGTTGTCAAAATGAGCAGGATCTTGATCTATAATATTTACTTACTGTCCATGGTGGATGATAAGTAAATATTATAGTCCTGATATAACCATGAAAACCAACTGTGTTTAAATTTTGTTATTAATGGATAACTTACAGTACAGGTTTTGTAAAAATATCATTTAGCACTTATGGTGCTATTAATTGTAATTTGAATCGGAAGTGTTAAGATGCTTCCACTAATTTACTTTTTTAATTTCTTATTATAGTTACTAGCTGTACAGAGTAGAAGAAAAATATTAATAAATTTGATTGTTTTTCTGAATGTAGGTTGGCAAGAAAAATACCTTTAATCTCATTTCATCGGTAACAGTTGGGCCATTAGGAGAAATAGTGGTCGCAGATTCAAGAATACAAGTATTTTCCGGGAAAGGTGACTTCACGCAAGAATTATTCTCTATCGGACGAGGTACTTGAATATTATTTACTTAACATAATTCTTTATACTAATGATTTTCTTTTTATTTTGCAGGTAAAGGTAGGTACGGTGGCATAATCATGGATTCGGATGGTAAAGTGTTAGTTAGTAGATCAGAGAAAGGCCGCAACTTCTTACAGGTCTTAAATTTAAAAGAAGGAGTGATTGCTACAAATATAGATTCAAATGAATCAAAACTAAAGCGGCCGAGTGGAATTGCAGTCACGAAAGACTTTCACGTTATAGTGGTAGATCTTGGTAACGACTGCGTTAAAAAATATCGATACTGGTAAACATGTTCTCCCTATAACTCGATTATTATTAGTTTCTGATCGATAAATTAATAACAAATTCTATTTTTCATGATTACAACATATAGATATTCTGTAGCTAATAGTATATTACATAATATGTCAGGAAGGTAAAAACACTTTCCTGACGTATTATGTAATATCTGAAATCGTATGATTTCATCACTAATTATCATCATAAATAATTCAAAATGTTAAATTTTTTGATAAGAATCTTATTGAAAGCAGGTTACGTATCTAGGAGTTACACAAGTTAAAAAAATAGTCAAGTAAAGTCTTTACAGATTGTTTTTGTACTTTACCTGATTGGTTGTTTTTTTTTTTAAACTGGATATGTACTTTACCTGAATGTTTTGGTAAAAATCTAATTTCCATATTAAAATTGGTTAGGAAAGTCTACACTTTTTTGCTGGTTTCAGAAAAAAATCATGTATTCTGTTAGTTCTATTTTACTTTTATGCATTTTGCTCTTGTATTACTTTTTAACGATTCTTTTTACGAAACTATCATATTATTTTGTTATAATAACAGCTACGTCAATAAAAATAAGGAAAATGCATGAAAGTAACATAAAAATGTCAGGAAATATTGAAAAAAGATCAATTGGAAATAGTGATCGAGTTCAGGATGAGTGAGTGCATTTTGAGTAGCCATATTTTTTAATCTAATCTACATGATTATATTATAAAAATTAGTTTAAGGTTAAATATTTTGATATCGCCATTTTTATCGAATGAAAAATAGTCTTATATCAAAATATTCATAACAAGTGTGATTTTTTTATACTTATTTTTGGTTAGAGTACTTTTTTGATAAAATTATGTACTTTAATTATTTTTTTTTTACTGAAATCTGACGTAGATCTCTCGTTTTTTTTTCTGTGATTGTTTCAGTTCCAAACGTAACAAACAAAACTGTTCAAATATCTTTTTTACCTATTTTTCTATAGATACAAGATGCAAATAGGAAAGATGTTGATATTAGGTGTAGTTTTTAGTTTTAAATATCGCGAATTTTATTCTTTGTTCATTTATTCACTTGGAATATCAAAATTTACTGCCATTCACAATAACGTTTACAAAAACACATTCAAGTTTACGTATTGATAGCAGCTGAACACAATTTTACTTAAATTCGCGATCAATCTTTCAGTATTCATTCAATTTGAAGCTCTCAAATATTTATTAATGCTTACATCACAAAATAAAATTAAAATATCTAAATGTTTCATAATGAAATATTTATCAGTACTTAAAATTTTAAATAAATCACTGTACATTATTGACGTTATTAGAGCCATATCATTTATGTTTTTTCTTTTTTTGGCTCTAAAATTGGTTAATTTTTATTATTTTTTGATATAAATATCCATGTGATAACCGTATGTATTTGTAAATAATTGTGGCTTTTTGTATTTTTTGTTTACATAACTTATATTTATAAGAGAACATGTATGTCTGTACATGAAACGAAGTTTATGTTTGTATAAATATATCTCTTAAATATTTCAATATTCAACGTAATTTCAAAATATTCACATGGATTTTGGATACAACAAACCATCTGTGTATAAAATAATTATTTTTGTGAAATAATAATTATAATGTGTTACTTCATTTTTATCTAGTCAATATGTTTTTCTTTTTTAATATGAATTATTGTGTATATACTGTTCTTTATCTTTTAAATCACATATAAATAGTGATACTAAATAATAATAATATAAATATTTATTTTCCTTCTCCCTCTCCCCCGGATTTAAGAAATATTTGGAAAGTTCATAATTTAACGTAAATGCACAGATAAATATGAAATTTATGTGATTTTTTTGATTTGGTTTTAATTTTAATTATTAAATTACTTGGAAAACATATTTATTTCATTCATATAATTTGACGGTAGAACAGGGATAGTAAAATTGTGTCCATGACTGTACTGTAAATAAAAAATGTGATTTAAAATCAAACCATATTAATTTTGATAGTTTTTTAACAGAGGTAATTGAAGTGAAATATCGTGATTTAAATATTTCCAGCAAAAAATTGTTGACGTTTACTATTTTCGCTAACGTAGTAAAATTCTCCTACAGACTATACAAAATACTCGTGACGTTAAAAACCGACCAATGAACGCACAAATCAGCAAAATTGTCCTGCGCATTTGATGAACTTGTACTCGGTGACAAGTAGAAGAAGAGAAGTGTCAAATGACACTTAACAATGAGAATTTTCTCTTAAAATTCCATTCTTTTACCCAAAATTTCGTGATCTTTGTTTAAAAACCAACCCATCTGTGATGTCAATATCGATTTGTTTTACATTTGAATCAATAAAATCGCGATTTGCGAGCGAAGCAAAATGTCTACGGCGTCCAGAGTTAGAAAATCATCTCCGGTAAAACAAGGCCCGATGAGGGCTACCATCCCGATGGCTTCGTTGCTCAGGCATTCCGGTGGCCTTCGGAAGAGTCCTACGCTGTCACCGACCTCTACCTGGAGGACCCGCACGTCCCCTGACAGCTCGCCCTCTGGCCAGAGAAGCCCCGGCTCTGTCACTTACAAAGGTACCTTTCACTACAAATACGTACAATATTTACATTCATTACTTATTTTTACAATAAATACATCTTGTTCATATTTCTGGGATTCAAAAATTCTGTAAGGATTTTTGTCTCACCTATCTTTTCTTTGTGTAATAATTATAGCTGTAAAATTGATCCAGTATTTGTTAAACTATTTTATATAACCTACTTGAAATTCTTTAATTAAACTATTGGATAATTTTCTGTTATAAAAAACTGCATTAAAAATAAAAGGTCATTGTAGATAAAATGATAATACTTAATAAGAAATTTTTATTATATTTACAACAATGAAATTATAACGATTATTTTAAAATAACTATTCGTTGTATTATCAAAGTATTAAATATTTGTTGTTTATAGTATTTATCAATTTTCTAACATGAATTAAAAATACTTTTACTACTTGGTAAATATTAAGCTTTTGTCCATTATTTTTATCAAAAACAATGGTGTGATATTATGTACATTATGATATTAGTATCAAAAATAAAATATACTATCACTGATAAATATTTATATTACGTGTAGAATAAATAAAAATTAGTATATTAAATATAGAATGAAGAAAAGATGCATTTGTAAAAATATATTATTTTCTTATCATAGAAAAATTGTAAAGTACGATGTTCATTAGTTAATTTATTTTCAAATTTTATACGAACAAATTTGAACCTGTTCGTAGAACAAATTAAATGTTTAAAAATTTTAACGATTTATATTTTAAAATGTATCATTCTGATATTTGTATTTTAGTTGGTAAGTATTTTAATATTTATTAAATGTTATTGTTGTATAAGTGCATATTAAATTTATTTTTATCTTAGTGTAAGCGGTAAATTTATGTTTTTATTTTATTTCTTTTGTAATGTATCAACAACATAATAACCAGTAATGGAATGTGTAAGATTTTCCATACAGTTTAAGCATGGTTTTTTTCTTGTGTGCAGCCAAATCGAAAACGCTTAGCGGATCTGCCAGCGAGGGTGGAGCCCTAGGAGGCCCTGGGAGTGCCATCCGCCGCACTGCATCTCTGGATACCATCTACCTAAAGGGACAGTGGCCCCGAGATAGCTTTTATCTGCATAGTGGCTTGTTACAGGTTTGTAATGAACTTGATTTCAATCATGAATAAATTTAGAGTAAAAATGCTATCTCTTGTAGGTGGACAAAGCCACGCAGACCGAAGATCCAGCCAGTACTCTGCTCCGAACACGTCTAGCCACGGACCCCAGCTTAACTTCGGCGTCACTACCAGACGACAAACTAGAGAAACTGTTCCGGCAGCGGTTACAGCGGCGTCAGGCGTCAGCCGAGTGCAGTTCGCAGACAGCACCTGTCAACATCCCTGTGAAACCGCTGCCCAAGCCGCCCATGCGTAGCTCCATCGAGGGCTTAAACCAGGAGATCGAACGCTTGGTGCTCAAACCGCCGTGTTGCAACTCCGTGGAAGTAACTCCGGAGGGCCATCGTGCACCACTGGCGGACTTGCTGAGATCGACAAGATCGGTGAACACACAAACACCGGCGGAAGCTTCGGATGTGACGTCGAGTCCACCGAGCTGTGATTCGACGTCACCGCTGATTCCAGGCGCGCTGGACGCCAGCGAGCCAGGCAGTGCGGGCTCGTCACCAGACGATACAGAGTGCGGTGGTGGAGGCGCGAGGCTCGGAACGTCGCCACACATCAACCGTTTTTTGGCGCGTGAGCCGCCTGATGGTTGTGAACGTGTGTCGCTGCGCTCCGCACCCGGGCGGGACGCGGGGCCCGCGCTCAAACCGTCGCACACGTTTCAGCTGCGGCCCAGTCTCGGCAGCGCCTTCCAGCCCATCCAGCAACCACATGCGCCGCCCCCAGCCATGCCGATAGTGCCCAAACAGGATATCATGTAGGTACGTACAACTATATCACACTCTTATCATCCATCGTCATCAGTGTTCTCATTCTTTTTATTCTAGATAATCGGTCTGTACAAGAAACAAGCCAATTATTTAGCATTTCAAATTTCAAGGCGACCCAACATGCCAGCCCTTGTGCTCCGTTCAACAAAACAAACTCATCATGCGGGTAACAAAAATGACCAAATGTCAATTTCATTTCAGTTCTTATCAAAATTTACGTTTCGGAATTCTTCGAGTACGGTCCATGGGGCTGACAAGGGGGCCGTCGTTAGGATTAGATAGGACGCAGTACCAGGTTCGTTTATAAGTAAGTAAAAAAAAATGGACTGATTTTTAATATGAGCCTGTAGTATTGCCATATTTAAGAGGGGAGATAAAGAATTTTTTTTATAAATATTATAGATTTTTATCCAATTAATATTATTTTTTCATTCTAACTGTTCTATATTTTACTTTTAATAATGATCATACTTTTATTATGAATTAGATATATCAATACATTAATGAAAATACCTTTATTATTGTATAAATAAAAAATTATTAGGTTATTGTATTACATGTACTGTATATGTGAAAACATATCTATTAAATGGACTGATTATGAATTTAAACATATTTATATTTTAAATCCTAATTAACAAAAATATCCTTTTGTCTTTTTTTTAAATAAATATCAACTACAAATCTAAAAAAGCTATTAATATATTTGTTAAAATAGCCTTAAAGTCCATTTAAAAATACATGTAATAAAAATTACTAGATTCAAATTTTCCGCCACAGCAAATGTCAAACTTTTGAACTACTCGAATTATTTGCTGTCACACGCAGCAACTTCAAGTCCTTTCAGACCGACGATAAACACCGTGAGTATTTATTGAAAATGTGAGATAAATAAATCTTAAATCATCAATCATCCTATCCTAAATTTCGCTAAAAACTTATTATTGTGATATTATTTGTACGTGTAGTGATTAATTTAAGGGAATATTTGTGTATTTTTGTAAGTAATTTTGATAAAAAAGTGATGTTAGTTTCATGCGATTTTTGAGGTTCTGTTCACATGGAGTTGAAATTTACAAGAATATTTTAGTTTTTATCATACATATAATTCCATATTTAATCGCTACATTTTGCTTGCAGATATTCAAGTACAACTTTATTCATTATTTTCAACAATTCATTATTCTACGTGCTAGAACTACAACTTGTCTAATTTGAATTGTGTATTTGTTTTGTAGCGTCAAGATGGGTAAGATTATGAAATCTGGCAAAGTGGTGCTGGTCCTCAGCGGCCGATATGCTGGGAGAAAAGCCATCATCATGAAGAATTTCGATGATGGTACCTCCGACAAACAGTATGGTCATGCCATGGTTGCAGGCATCGATAGATATCCGAGAAAAGTTCATAAGCGTATGGGAAAAACCAAAATCCACAAGAGATCTAAGATCAAGCCCTTCATCAAAGTGAGTTATATATATTTTTAGTAGAATTCAATCAAATCAGTAAACACATTGTATATAATCTATAGCAATTAATTTTCTTTAATATTACGCACTTATTGTTTGTGTTTTAATTTTTTATTTCACTGAAAACATTCAAAAGCACCCTTATGAAGTTATTACTGAATTTGGGAGTATTTTATCCCGGATTTAAAGTTATTTGTATTAGAGATACAACACAGATGAAGCTGTTTATAAATTTAGTGCTTCAAAAATGTTGTATTTTTTGCTTCCATATTATTTTGTGCCATAATTCTAAATTATTTTTGTGATTTAGAAATGCAATTAAAATTGGAACTAAAAATTTTGTAACGGCTAAACTATTTTATGAATGTCATATCAATGGAGTTGTTTATTTATCAGTTTAATTTTCTAGTTACTAATGTCAACTTTAAGTTTTCTCAAAATTAACAGCCCAATCTCAATAGAGTTTTAGCTAATCCTGAATTTTTACTAGACAAATTAAGGTAAACCATATTCTCAAAAGAGTTTAAATAAATTCTAATATAATCTTGTAACCATTTGGTTTTCGGAAAGTGATTAAGATTAATTTTTAAAAATCGGACAAGAAGATTAACTAATCCAAAATTCAGGATTAACTAAAACTTTTGAGAATCGGAACTGTTACAGGTCAATTAAAAAAAAATAACAATAAAAACCAATCCTGAAACTTGGATTAATCAAATTCAGCTAAACCATATTTTCAAAAAAGTTTAATTACTAATATAATCTTATTACTATTTGGTTTTCGGAAGATGATTTGGATTAACTTTAAAATCAGTCTAGAATAAAATTTGCTAATAGAAACTTCAGGATTAGCTTAAACTTTGTTAAGAATTCGTTGATAGTTTTTTGAAAGTGATTCGGAGTAACTTTTTAAAATCGGACTAGAATATGATTAGCTAATCCAAAATTCAGGATTAGCTAAAACTTTTTTGAGAATGGGGCTGTAATTGATTTGACAACAATATTAATAATTCATGCAAATTGAAATGTCTCTATTTAAAGTTATGTTTTTTTGACAGATCATGAACTACAACCACTTGATGCCGACACGTTACAGCGTAGACTTGGCCCTGGACCAGAAATACAGTGCTAAGGACATGAAGGACCCAATGAAGAGGAAGAAGGCCAAGTTCCAGACTCGCGTCAAATTTGAAGAGAGATATAAATCTGGCAAGAACAAGTGGTTCTTCCAGAAACTGCGGTTCTAAACACATTCTCTTCATGTACATCTTTATAAATAAGTTATAATAAAAACGGTTCAATAAAAGTGTTTGGACTGAATATTAGTTTATGCTTTAACTGAGAAAGTTAGAACCCATATTAAACTGTAAGAAGTACACCAAGATGCCAACGGTAAAGAGGTTTGTAATTACCATAAATAAATATTTGATATTTAAGTTTACATTTATAAATTTATTTTATTTTGGCATCATAAATTTGTTTATTGGCCCTAATAAGTCACCGTAATTTGGCTATTATCGTTTGAAAGCGTATAAAGTTGGCAAACAAATTAAAATCGTGATTTATGGATAAAACAATATATTCGTATTGTTGTTAGCAAAGCTCTTTTATCTTCTGTAGTACTAATTTTCTCTGTGCAGGCTCAAATTAATTCAATATTTGTTTGTAATAGTTATTGATATCTTCCATTTTTATTTGGCAATAAATAAATTAAACAATGTAGCAACACCAACAATCTACGTGCATGCACAGAAACCACAGCATACCTAATTGATAAAGAATTCCTACTGACTAAATCCTTTAATTTCGAGAACCAAAATAAAATGTATGTACCACGATTATAGCACTCGAGAAATTTAAACATCACCTCAGTGCTATATTCTTTTGATTATGCCCTTAATGCATAAATAACTATTTCGGATAATATGTATCATCTTTAAATTTATACCGAACTTCGACCATACAAAATAAACAAACCATAGGGGCATTAGTGCAATGTTGAAAACTAGTAATTATATTATGTCATAACACAACTGTTTGAAAAATATAGCTATATGGGCCAATCATCTTATCCCACTATTTTAAGTGCGATATCGCGACATGTGTAGGCGAGCGTAGGGAATTACTAGCGTATTTAAATGTTGGAAGATTTCTTGCGCAGGGCGTAGTAATGGAAGTCTAAGCTCTTGATATTTGATTATGTGATAAAAAAAGAACCTGTTGAGGGTGTCGTCCAAGTTTTTTATGCATGTTATTAATACTCTATGTGTAAAGATTTTAATTTTAAAAGAAATTTGTTAAATAGAAGTATTGCATTTACCTTATGTCGTACGTACGAGTATATAAAAACGAAAAAAAGAAAATATAAATAAAGCTGATTAATGAATTTTAAGAAAATTATTAGTGATATTTTCAGTTAGTTTAAATACACATACACTTTTATTTTAATCATACACGGCCAAGGCATATCTCTTCCAGGTTTTTTGTAAAAGTATTTAATTTAATTATCTATGATTAGCCTCATTAATTCTATTGAACGATGAAATATTATTTTATGTTGTATATTTTTGTGTTAAATATTTATTTAACATTTTAAAAGTGAATGCTAATTATAGACACGTAATAATTTAAACATTTTATCAGGAATTTTTGTTCAAAAACAAATAATACATATATTACATTTTTTTTTACATATGTTAATAACAAACGATAGCAATAATAAAATTATTATTTATAGTAATATCAAAAGTAAAATGATAAATATTGTATTTGCAGTGTATATTTTTATTCTTGTATCGTTCAAGGTAACATTTATAAACTTTAGTTAGAACTTGTTTCACAGTTAGTGAGTAATTGTTCGGTCGAAACCTGCAAACTCGTAACATCGCTCGGGCTAGCATTGTCTATCTCTCTCTAGCACATTGTAAGCATTGGAATGATTGCGCAAGACTCGTTCACTTGTCTAGAATACGTTGTTGTGTACAGACGTAGATATCGCGCTCCGTACATTTTCTGCCTTTTAAAAGGCCATCATACCAAACAATTGTCCTCCAACAACGCTAGTGCCTTCACGTGTAGGCCCAACATATTTTCTACATAATTTCTACATACATTTGGCAAGCTTTGTAAGCATATCGCGAACCGGGTGGGGCGAGTCCCTCGAGACCAAGGTCGTAGTTTGGTGTGTAGGCGGGTCGCCCAGCTAGAGAGTACTCTGCCGATGACTGCGTGGTCGGGGTCGCCAAATCCCCTCGTTAGAGGTGGCCTTTGGATTTCCGGGCAAGTACATAGAGGCTTCTCTTCCCACGAGCACTGTGGAGTACTCTCCCTACGACTCGGGTAGGTTCAGTAGGCGTAAACCGAGAGGTCGGGGCTACGGAATATAGTCCACGTCTTTGCATTAAGTACAAGCACACTTCCGGCTGCTTGTCGTAGATTCATTGCGCCACTTGACACTTCAAAAGTTAAAACATAAACAGCTCAATTCTCTAAAGAATCTTAACTAGAATCTAGTTAATCCGAAATTATGGGTTTGTCAAAATAAGCTAAACCATATTCCCATAAAAGTTTAAGGGCCAGCTTTTCAATCATCGATTAATGTTAATCATGATTAATTAATAATAAGTGGTGGCTAGCTCAGTGGTATGAAGTCGGCCTGTGGATCCTGAGAACCCTGGTTCGATTCCCACAGGCGACAAACAATTTTCATAATTTCAAAAGCTACCCCTGTGACTCCTCCACCACTAACATCTTTGGGGGCCGTGATTTGACGACTGGTAACCGCACTTCACGCGCAAAATATATCACTTACCGATATCTGATCCGGCAGAGTGCCACACCTAGTAATGGGTAGAAGGCGTGATGATATATTTATTTTATTTATATGATTAAATAACAATAGAAACCATAGTTTCCATTATTATTTGATGATTAGCATTAACCAAGAGTAAACCGGTAATTGAAAAACTGTCCCTAAATAAATTTTAACATAATCATCTTACCAATTAGTTTTCTGAAAAGTGAATTCATTTAACTTTTTAAATTATATTAGCATAGGATTAGCTAATCCAAAATTCAGGATTAGCTAATACTTTTTTGAGAATCTGGCTGTTTTCAAGTTTTCTAAGCCCGTTTTACATTCAGCAACATTTACAGCAACATGTTACGCAACACGAGTTGCCAAATGTAAAACTGAAGTTGCGTGCAACATTTGTTCCTGAACTAGTTGCGCAACTTGTTGCAGAAATTAGAACATGTTCTATTTTTGTTGCGGGCAACTCGCAACTATCCCCCAGATTTAGTATTTTTTTGGTTACTTTTTGTTTTGCCAATGTAAATCTTGTAAGTTGGTTAACCTAGTTTTACATGTGTCAAAATAGCGTTTTGTTTTCTTTGTTTTTTGCAATCCATTCTTGTTCTCAAAATCAAACGATGGACATATGATTATAAAAATTTGAGGTTACAAAGCAACATGAACATATCTAATAACTGTCAACTGTCACGGACTACCAACTCTCCTGAGATTTATGTTGGTATAATACTTAAAAGAACTAGTAAAGTTGCGGAAATATGTTGCTAAATGTAATACAAGAAAACTGAACACCAGCAACATGTTGCGCAACTTCAAGTTGCTGAACTAGTTGCGCAACATGTTGCTGTAAATGTTGCTGAATGTAAAACGGGCTTACATGCTGAGTAACAGAATTCCACGTATTTCTTCAATCTCGCTGAAATTATGCATTAAATATCACATAGATTCATTTATTCATTCCAGATCTTTTTACATAATCATTTATTTATTGATGAATCACATTTTTCGCTCCATGTAGTTGAGGCTTTGGTCCTTTCTGTATATTTACAACCACAGAAATACAATTGGGCCATTTCAAAAAGTCTGTATGATTTAATTCTAACATCCAATCGTGCATTTCATTGTACAAAGTGTTTAAAACAAACATTTTAGTTCTCTCGTTCTCCCCAGGTATAGAGAGCGTTAAAATACAATGATATTCGTATAAATGCTGAGATGCAACCTCCGTTCTGATCTGAATCATGAAAAGTGAATCGCTAAATCGATATTTAACGATTGCGTTGCCAGTTTTCGATAACAGAAGAAACATTTTGTCGTAAATTCCAGTTCGATTTGCTTCCCAAGTAGATCCATCCTTATAAGAGTTTTCAGAATGTTTGAAAGCGTAGTGATTTGAAAATTCTCCATGTTTAAGTTCTTTTCTGCACAACCAACACCAAGTACTACGTGGACAGAAAAATATTTCATGTTTTTGACACTTTTTTTCCACGTCTGCATGTGTACAATCCTTGTTTTTACATGTTGTTATCTTTTCTGGAATACATTTTTTACACAACCAATTTCCATTTTCTCTATACAAAAATTCTTCAATGTTCTCATCACATTTTATGCATTTATCGCTACAAATAGATAATTTGTTCACTGTGATGGTAAAAACACAATTGTCAAGTCCTGCAAGAGCTTTTTCCAAATTTTTTATATTTGTAGTTAAACATGTGCTTGAATTATAATCAAAAATAGTCGCAGGTGTAATTTGACCAGATCTTCTAACCATTTTATTATTTCTTAAAATGGAGACGGTAAAATCAAACTTATTCGAAATATATTTGTCTGGTTGTCCTATGTGCTGAACTGCATGATAGATATTTTGTGCTTTTACACAAATTTTAGTGTGGAAAACAAACAAATTATCAAAAGTGATGACTAAAAAAGTGCAAACACTGTCTACGGCGACATTATACGCCAAATTACAAGGATTTTCTACTACTAGATCTGGATGATCTTTACGACAATGTACCACAATTTCTTTTCGTGATCCTATCCACTGACATAGTGGAGCCATTACAGGACAATATTCTTTTCGGAAACCGCAAATCTTTTCGTGACATGATTCTTGATTGTCGTCGGAAAATGGAATAGATTCTGCGCATCCAAATTTTTTAAACCTACATATATAATTATGTGAAATTGGCAAATACAGATAAAATAATATTCTTACTTGCAAGGGAATAGCATCAACTTAGCTAAAGTTTCATACTGTGTATTTCTCGTACATGAATTATCAATAGGAATACATCGACCACAAATTGCAGAACCACTTCTGTTCAAATGTACTGGACCGCAGCTAAGATATTCTGAGCACTGTATACATCTTAGTTTGTCTAAAACTATATCCGAAATAATTGTAGATGTAGATGCTGAAGTTTTATCTGTATTTAAGTTAGCAAGGAAAGGAGTAGCACACTTTTCACAAACCATCTGCCCATTTTGGGTTAGGTACGCTGCGTTATAAGATAAATTACGGTTACAGTCACTACATTTAAAGTCGTCTTCCATTATTAATGCTTTGCAAACTTTATCTTTTGATGAATTCTTCTATTTGCGGCAAATTTCAAGTACTAGTTGTCAAAGTTTCGTCGAACTAGTTACTTTTCATTTTTCAGTGACATGAGCGAACTTCGTTCAAAAGAAATGTCAAGAATGAGCTGTCATTTCTTATTTCCTAATTATTAATTTGTATTTACTTAAGAAGAAAATTAAGTATTTTAATATATGCTAAAATTTATACACGTGTGTTGCATGAATGTATTGGTAATACATACCTAAAAATATAGTTTATAGGTTATAAACGTAAACATTTTAAAATGGGTACGCCTTTAAAAGATGTAAAATTAAAGGAAGATCGGCCAAAAGAATTAATATTAGACAAGCATGCAGATTTTATAGCAAATTATGGCACAAAAGATGATAGTTACTTGTATGGTAAGTTCCAGTGACTTCTTTTGGTTCCTGTAACTAAATCAATTATTTCCAGGAATGACTGATTATTTACGAGTGTCAGGCATATATTGGAGTCTTACCGCTTTAGATTTAATGAGCCAAAGCTATAGACTAAATAAAACAGACATTGTTGACTTTATTAAAGAATGTCAAGATCCAGAAAGTGGAGGTATTAGTGCTAGTGTCAAACATGATCCTCATATTTTATATACCTTAAGTGCTGTGCAGATTTTATGCATTTATGACGAAATCAAATCAATTGATATTGAAGGCGTAGTTAAATACGTTTCATCACTGCAACAAGAGGATGGCAGCTTCACAGGTTCGTTTCATTTTAAAATACAAATACTTAATTAATTTAAGAAAATCAAACACTTGGTTTATCCACTAAAATATTTATTTAAAACTTGTTCCGTACGTTTCGTCCTTTCGGACATCATCAGACACTTAAAATTAAATTACAAACATGGTCCTTATATAACTTTGAAATTCTGCATATAGCCGAAAAGGGATTACGAATGAACTGTTTAGAAAATTTAGAAATTAGGAAAGCAGTCAATTCTGGAAAATGCATCGTTAACGAACAGGTAATGTATCTAACTCTCCCCTCTTAAATTTGTGTACTATATAAGGACCAAATTTGTAATTTAATTTTAAGTGTGATGATGTCCGAAAGGACGAAACGTACGTAACAAGTTTTAAATAAATATTTTAGTGGACAAACCAAGTGTGTTTGATTTTCTTATATTCATTATGTTCCACCAAGTATCGACTACAAATTCTCTTTTAATACTTAATTAATTCTAACTTTAATTATTTCATAGGTGACAAATGGGGCGAAGTGGACACACGATTCTCATTTTGTGCAGTGGCGTGCCTTTCCTTGTTAAACAGAATGGATGCGATTAATGTGAACAAAGCAGTAGCGTTCGTACAATCTTGTATGAATTTCGATGGAGGATTTGGCTCACGGCCATTATCCGAAAGCCACGCTGGTTTGGTGTATTGCTGTGTAGGATTTTTATCGGTTGTTGGACGACTAGATGTTGTTGATGGAGATAAACTTGGATGGTGGCTGTGTGAACGACAGCTCCCATCGGGCGGATTAAATGGTTAGCATAAAATTTCTACAACTGCTCAAATTTAAATGTTTTTCTTGTGCTCCAGGTCGTCCAGAGAAGCTCCCCGACGTGTGCTACAGTTGGTGGGTGCTCTCTTCCCTGGCGATCCTCGGTAGATTGCATTGGATCAGCGCAGGGGCCCTGGAGCGTTTCATTCTGGCGTGTCAAGACGCTGAGAGCGGTGGTTTCGCTGATCGACCTGGTGACATGCCTGATCCCTATCACACACTGTTCGGGCTCGCAGCGCTGTCTTTGTTGGGCCACCAGGCTACTCGCCCCGTCAACCCCACGTTCTGTATGCCGCAGCATGTGCTTGACCGCCTCAATATCGCACCGCAGCAGTTGACACAATTGTAGAGAACCGACATTCCTAATTATTACTAATAAAGCTTTTCACCTCACAAAGATATTGTTTCTATTATTTTATCTTGCTTTCCATATTTATTTTATAAATGAAAATAAAACTATTGTGCTCTTTCCACTTCTCCTATTTTTATTTCTTTGATTCTATTTCCAAATTTGTATCAACTATTAAAATTATTTAAATATAGACGTTCTAATACATAATAAATATGTCACGAGTTTTCATCAATTGGTAAATATTTGCTGAAGTTGTCTTACTTTACTTGTGTAAGTTGTTAGACATAAAAATCTTTATTTTTAACATAAAAAAATAATAATTAATGAGGCCTACCTTAAATTACTAATTACTACTCTTCACGCTTGATATAATTATTACAACGAATTGCACAACAAATATTTTATTTAACGTCTTGCTTTCGAAATTGTTGTTCTGCAACAAAAATAAGTTTATTAAAAATATATATATATATCATCACGCCTTCTACCCATTACTGGGTGTGGCACTCTGCCGAAGCAGATCTCGGTAAGTGATATATTTTGCGCGTGAAGTGCGGTTACCACTCACGGCCCCCAAAGATGTTAGTGGTGGAGGAGCCACAGGGGTAACTTTTGAAATTATGAAAATTGTTTGTCGCCTGCGGGAATCGAACCAGGGTTCTTTGGATCCACAGGCCAACTTCATATTAAGTTTAAGTTTATTCATTTTTTGCAATACAAATCGAGGGTTAGCTGAATTGATATTGAATAAAAGATTGGAATAAAACAAGCTTGTATAAAAGGAATTATGAATGTGGATGGTGTACCAGAATGTTAAAAATATGATACTTACGAATGAGTGTGTTTGCTGCCAGATAGAACAATATACGGTGACTGCATTTCTTTTTGTTTATGTTGAAGCATATTTAAAGTTCCTAATGGCGTATCAGTGGAACTCATTTTCTTCATCAACTATAATTATGTTTTAATTAATATCACATGATAAACAAAATTTAATTAGGATTATTACCCCTTCTTGTTCAGTTTTCTTGATGCGTTTTTCAATTTTGTTCTTTCCTGGTCCTTTTCCATGAAACTTGTGTGATAAATATCGAAAAGCCTCTTTCGGGTTCAAAACTCGACCTTCATCATCGATATACTCCAATTTGACATTAGGACGAAAAGTTTCCTTTTCTTTGAAGTCCATTGTTGGACCAGAATATCGTTCACGACGTCCTCCAAACTTATCGTCATCTCTACAACAAAAATATTTTTATACAGTTATGTCCTATCAAATAGAGTAGTACGAACCCCTTGACATATCACTAAACATTTAGATTCATTCTGTAATTAATCTTCCTCAAACGTTCAACCACCTAGCTTCAGCCACATTCATAATTTCTTTCATACACGCTCGTTACATCTTTCGTTTACAGAATAAACTTTTAATCATATCCACCCATTTATTCCTAGATCGTACAAGAAATCGTTCACGCTCAATCATTTTTAAATAGTATCCAACAACATTTTGAAGGCAATCATCTTTCCAGAAAATCTTTCAAAAGAATTTTCAAGACAGATATTTTGTCAAAAAGCTCTTAAAAACATTTGTAAAATATTCCCAAAAAGTCTCCCAAATTATTTAGAAGACAAATCTTACCAAAAAGTCTTTCAAAATAAATTTTTAAGACAGTTACCTTTCCAAAAAAAATCTTAAATCATTTAGAAGGCAAATAAAATCTTTCAAAAACATTTTCAAGAGAGATATTTTTTCAAAAATCTCTTAAAAACATTTGTAAAATATTCCCAAAAAGTCTCCCAAATTATTTAGAAGACATTCATCTTACCAAAAAGTCTTTCAAAATTTTTTTTAAGACAGTAACCTTCCCACAATAATCCCAAATCATTTAGAAGGCAATCATCTTCCCAAAAAAAAATTCTAATTCATTTATACGACATACAGCTTCTCAAAAACATTCCCAAATTAAAATTTAATAGTGTATTACGTAATTTGAATGTTGTGTTTGCAGATCCGAAATTATGTAATAATGTGGAAGAAGGTAGGCAATCTGAATCAGGTTAAAATGAAAAAAATAAATATTTTTCACATTTTTAATGGATATAGTTAATTATAAACACTTGTATGTATCTTGTTATAAATTAATAATTTTATACTATACTATGATTCTTGAGTTGTAATAACATGTAACGTTACATAATGTGGGAGAAGGCCAGCAATCTGGATCAGGTTAAAATGAAAAGATAAATATTTTTCACATTTTTAATGGAATGTTTCAACCAACAATAACTGTCTTCAGTCTTAAACTTATCTTAATGTAATAAACATTAGTCAATTAATTTATAAAGTTAACAGTATACATTTCTATTTTTTAGATTTTGGAATGTGAACTTCCGTGGTGTGAATAACATCTATTCCAAAATGTAGAAAATATAAACGTATAATGTTAACTTTTATAAATTCATTAACTAATGTTTATTACATTAAAATAAGTTTAAGGCTGAAGATGATCATGTTATTGTTGATTGAAACATTCCGTTAAAAATGTGAAAAATATTTATCTTTTCATTTTAACCTGATCCAGATTGCTTGCCTTCTCCCACATTATGTAACGCTACATGTTATTACAACTCAAGAATCATAGTCTAGTATAAAATTATGAATTTATAACAAGATACATACAAGTGTTTCATAATTAACTATATTTCTTTTATTGCAAACGACATTTTTTGGTTTTGTTTACCTTTGTCATCACAGAGACGCTCGCTCTGAATAGTTTCACGATTAACATTAAACTCATACCAACCTAATGAAACATAAATTCTCTATTCCGCTGTTATTAAAAATAAAATTAAAAGAAAAATAAAAGTAAATATAATAATAAATTAACTATTTTGAAGCAATCTGGCAAATACAGAATAAAAATAATTATATTAAACATAATCATTGAAAAAGTAAAATAAAATATAAATATATCATCGCGCATTTTACCCATTATTGGGTGTGGCACTCTGCAGTAGCAGATCTCGGTAAGTGATGTATTGATCCGCGTGAAATGCAGTTACCAGCCATCAAATCGCAACCCCCAATGATGTTATTGGAGGAGCCACAGGGGTAATTTTAATGTGGTGAAAATGGTTTATCAGCTGTGGGAATCGAACCAAGGTTTTCAAATCCACTGAACCACCTACCCCATAAAAAATAATAATAATAATAGTGATATTTAATATTTCCGAAAAGCGAACATGTGCGTTATGATGGACATAATGTGGTAGTAGACTGGCCGGAAAACTTATTTACTGGTGGTTGTAGAAAAACAGTATTTTAAGTAAATACTAACAATTGATGAAATAAAATTGAATTATAAATAAATACATAAAATAAATATATCATCACGCCTTCTACCCATTACTGGGTGTGGCACTCTGCTAAAGCAGATCTCGGTAAGTGATATATTTTGCGCATGAAGTGCCGTCAAAACACGGCCCCCAAAGATGTTAGTGGAGGGGGAGCCACAGGGGTAGTTTTAAAATTGTGAAAATTGTTTGTCACCTGTGGGAATCGAACCAGGGTTCTCAGGATTCACAGGCCGACTTGATACCACTGTGCTAACCACCCCATTAATTGAATTATAAAGAGAATAAATGAGATACCACTAGGATTTGAACCTGGGACTTATGAACTTCGGTCATATATTTTAAACCAACCTTTCTACAGTTGCCATATAATTCAAATATGATTTTAATCTAATGTTTCTCTCTATTTTGATATGTATCATAGGCAGCCTCGATCCCAGGATCAAATCCTGGCAGTATTCCAAATTTTCTTTTTAATTCAATTTGATTCCCAATCAGTTTGAAGACAATTATCTTCCCAAAAAGTTCTTCCTAATTATTTAGAAGGCAATCATTTTCCCAAAAAGTATTTGTTAGAAAAAACTTTTGTCTCTTGTTATTCACATATGGCATAGTTTCCGTGACACATCCTGTTAAGTCTTTCACCAAATCCCTCACTCTCAATTTCACCAATCTTTCATTCAACATACATTCCACATTCTAAAACCTTTCTTTTCTTTGTGTACATACCCATAAGTTTTATCTTCAATGCTGTAATGTCTGGCTTGAAGATGGGCAAATTTACTGCTTGATGGGCGATTGTTTTCCTCTTTATCGAGGTAACCTTTGCTCATGGCTAGTTTAAGAGCGGCTCCAACACCGCTACCGACATCAGGTTCTTCGTCTAAGATTGGGGCGTCTACCCCTGTAGGGTCCACGACAGCATCAGTTGCTGATGCAGTGGATTCGACAGGATTCCAACTTGATGTTGGTTCGGATGATGATGGTAAGTTTTCTCGTTCGAAATCCTACCAGAATCATCCAACTTTTTAAAAATTTATAGATAACATACAAAGAAATTCAAATTATGGCGTATTCTATAAATCGCGTAATAGTATATTACATAATAAGTCAGAAAAGTGATGTAATTAATTAAAATACGAGGCTGCAGGCCCAGTGGAACAAACAGCCACTTCGTCTGGCCTATTACTCGTATGTACACTATTTTTTCTGAAAATGTTTATTTTTTTTTTATATGAATTGTATTGACAGCAGAATACATGTCCAAGGTTACAACAAAAAAACAAAGGTTTAATCTTTACCAGGCTGTTATATTTGTTGTAACCTTGGGTACATATTTTACTAGACTGTTTTGGTAAAAATCTACTTTCCATACTAAAATTGGTTAAAAAAGTCGGCACTTTCTTGTCGATTTCAGAAAAAAAATAATATAACCCTATCTGTCAGAAATAGATCTGCTTGCGGAACAAGATCAATTATTAATAATTGTAATCGTACATATGAGGAAACTTTTCAATATGCGAAATAATTTGATATCACAGAATCACTCATTTTATAACGAAAACAAAAACTTACAAAGAGGTCGAAGTGTCACATGTCAATTCAAGACAAGCTATAAACAAAAGCTTATATCACGTGATAAAATACAGGCTTCCTATTGGTTGAGAATAGGTTGTATGGTGCTGAACTTAAAAGTTAGTGAAATTAATGGAATCATCTTTATGAAAGCAACAAAAAAAATGCTGCTAATTTCACCCGTGGTACATACAAATATTTTATGCACAACAAAATAACATTTATGGGATGGCTAGCACAGTGGTATGAAGTCGGCCTGTGGATCCTGAGATCCCTGATTCGATTCCCACAGGCGACAAATTTTCATAATTTGAAAAAGCTATCCCTGTGGCTCCTCCACCACTAACATGTTTGGGGGCCGTGATTTGACGACTGGTAACCGCACTTCACGCGCAAAAATATATCACTTACCGAGATCTGCTTTAGCAGAGTGCCACACCCAGCAATGGGTAGAAGGCGTGATAATATTTATTTTATATTTTTAAAATAACATTTAATTACGAGTATATATTCAAAAGATTAAAATATGTAAATATGAAAATATGTTAAATCAAAATGACATTTTGCAGAATCAAGTATTCACAATAAGCAAAAATTGTCATTTTATTTATGTATCCATAAGAATTATTTCTTTTTAGTCCATGGGCTAAAAAGAAGTGTTTAAGCTCGCTTTTTAGGGCTAAGACACATGCTTTTCGGCCCGGTTGTGAATAAATTACTATTATGAAACGTCAAAGTACATATTTATTTTTATTATATTTTTGAATAAAATTCACGATAGTAGATAAAACGTACGATATTCGTATCGTAAATAACGATTCTAATATCTAATTTTGACATATATTAAGATAAATGAATTTTTTAAATTTAATTATCGACAATTTTCATTTAAAGTTTTCTTTTCTAAAATTATTAGCGAAATAAAGTTAACAGTTTATATTATATTGTAATTGAAACCTAATTGTGTTTAATAATAAGTTTAAATTAAATCAACAAATAAATGGATGAATATGATTACAGATTTGATGCATAAATAAAGGAGCTTGTATGAAAGGATTTATAAATGTAGATGGTATGTTAGGCTAGGAATGTTTAGCGGATATTAATTGTAAGAAGAATCTATTAAATAAATGTTCTACTCAATTTGATGTAAAATATAGCATTTATTCTCACCATCAAGTCCTCGTCCTCATCGCGATTTCCAGCCTTTCCATAAGTAGGAATATCTCCCAAACTTCTACAAAATTCTGCAGTAGAATTCAAAATAATCGATCCAGGATCAAGAGCTGATAACTCTTCAGCAGGTTCCGCTTTTATCAATGATTCCACAGCTGGCAAAGTAGTAATCGCTTCTTTCTGTTTAAGTCTTCGTGCTTTGTGCAAAGCTCGTTCTAAGTTTATGTCATCTGTCTCCAGTTTGGTCATTCCCTCCATAATTGGCTTGACTTCAGGTAGATCATCAATGTGCATCCATTCGGTGAATTCACCTTTCGATGTGGAGTCGTCACTGTTTTCGGGTTTCAGATCGGTTTTCCTCTTTCGAGATCCGTGGTCGTTCTTGCTTTCGGTTTCGGCTATAGCAGCGAGCTCTGATGCTGTTAATATTGTTTTTGATCGAAGTTTTTTAACTCTTTTTTTTGGTTTTTTAAACTTTGTCATTTCTTCTTCTGTAAAATATTCTGAGGCGAGGTTAAGCTCAGGAAGAATTAATGATTCTAATCGTTTGTTGGAGAGTTTTTCTTTTACTGTTAGGGCTAATGATTTTCTTGGCTCTAATGATTCGCCGATTATGAATGCTGATTTTTTAACACCGTCGATTTCTTCGTCGTATTTTGATAAAAGCGTTTTTTCTCTTGGATTGCCATCTTCATCGAACTCGTCGTCTTGGTAGGGTTGGTATACAGGCTTTTTCTTTTTGTCTTCGTTACTCTGCATAACAACAAAATATTTTATTAAATCAAAATAAATAAATATATCATCACGCCTTCTACCCATTACTAGGTGTGGCACTCTGCCGAAGCAGATCTCGGTAAGTGATATATTTTGCGCGTGAAATGCGGTTACCAGTCGTCAAATCACGGCCCCCAAAGTTGTTAGTGGTGGAGGAGCCACAGGGGTAGTTTTTTTTTTAATTATGAAAATTATTTGTCGTCTGTGGGAATCGAACAAGGGATTTCAGGATCCACAGGCCGACTGAGCTAGCCACCCCACATTTTAATATCAGTTATAATTTTAGAGAAATATAAATTACCTTTTCATATCTTTCATCATCGATCATATTCACATTCACCAAGACATCGCTATCTTCTCCTAGAACTTCTGCATCTTTTAATGTAAGAATAACACTTTTTCCTTCTGCAAAATGTTTCACATCATGTTCTACTTTGAGTCCTCTCAAATGTTTGTCAGAATAAACCTTTGCTTTCTTTAATTTAGTTTCGGATTCCACGATATCTCCAATACCGAATTCTGCATCCAATTCTTCCAACATTTTAGCCTTTACCAAAAACAAATTAATATCAATTTGGGGTAAACATTAAAAAAAAAAGAACTTACCCTCTTTGCTGCTTGAGCTCTTTCAAATTGTATTTTTCGATTTTTTTCAACCCAATTCGCAGCATCTTCCTCACTGTCAGATTCGCCCAATGTTTTTACCTTTGATAATTTACTCTCAATTAATCTTTTTTCTTTCTTTTCACTTAATCTACTTCGAAGCTTTTCTTGTTTAGTTTTCTCGGCAAGATTACCTGCTGGTTTATGATAAAATTCTCCTAAATCGTCCTTAATTTTGTCATCTTTATTTCTGGAATCTGAAGGGTCTCTAGAGCTCGAAGAATTGACTTCAAGAGGCTTCAAACCCAACTTTGCACGAAGTTTGTTCGTGTCGTCAATAGAAAGACTATCAACTGCTTGATTGTTGGTTGGAGACTCGCTCCGATTTGGTTGCGGAGGAGTCTCATCTCTTTCTCTAGTTTGTTGAGGAGATGGTGGATAGTTATCTGAACCTGGTGATAATAATTATTATGTTCTTTCGCGTCTACTACTGGCGTTTCAATACATAAACACACTACAAACTATTGATAAAAGATAAAACATAATTTCACAACATATTTTTTTACGTACCTTCGCTGTCATAATCTCTTGGCTTCGTGGGCTTGTCATGTCTTCTATCTTTGTGATGCCGTCTATGACGATGTCTTTCCTTGTCTTTTTCTCGCGAGGAATCATCTGAATTGGACCTACTACGGTGACGCCGTTTCCTACTACCTTCTTTGCTGCTTTTAGTTTTCTTACTACTGGAACCCATAACTCTTATTTAGTTTCAAGATGGTTCAATAATCAGGTTGAGAAATTAACCAACCACGGCTAAACAGACCAATGATGGAAAAACTGACGAAATAAAAACGTTTTGCACAAACGATTGAAAACGATTCACGACTTTTTGACAGCACAAACCAATAGTGTATTCCGAAAATGAACCGGTTAGTTTTTTCAGTAACCGGTTTCATTACGGAACACGGTTTTTTTAAATTGTGGTTAGTTTTTAATAACCAAACTAACCGTGCTCGAGCGGCGGTTAGTTTGGTTACTTCACAGCTGTTGTTGACAAGTTTGAAATGTGTTTGGCGGCTTTTGCAGTGTTTGTGGATTTTTGTCTTATAAAACTATATTTTTATGATGACTGATAAATAAACAAGTGATACAAAATGTATTTTTATTATTTAACAGTATATATTCATATTAGATGAATTTATTACTTGTTCTGAAGCTCATATTTACTTTTTTCTTTGTGTTATTTTTATATCCCTATATTTAAGTTAAAGCAGGTGTGATGTAGAATACAATATTTTTATATTATAAACATTTTTCCATATTAAATAAATTTCACATTTCGAAACTCATCTGTCAAGTAACAACTGTCATCGTGAAAGTGTTCCGTTATGACGTCATTCTAACCGTAACCGTGGTAAAGTTGAACCGCATTGTGGTTCATTTTCGGAATATACTACAAGTTGAAGTACAAACCAAAATAGAGCTCGACAAACGAATGTAAAACTTTGAGAGGAATGTCTTTGGAGGTCGCCACTGTCGTCGGTACATTCAATGTCAAAATTTGATTTAAAATTTGTGAAATAAAACGGCGTTTATTTCTTTCCATTTATAAAAATAATGTGTGAAAAGAATAAAAATTTTGATAGATTAATAATAAATAAATATATCATTAATAAATTTGCATAAATACTCATATAGTACATGATGCCGCGACCAAGTGTTTTCACTTCTGAGCCAAAGTAAAGCTACGCTATTCGTTATATACCTGAATGGGTGAAGTTAAAGCGCATTCCAGTCACAGTTTTACTTTGCGTAGTCGAGACTTATCTATAGACTTGAAGTTCGATTTTGGACACGTTTACACCTAGATTATTTTAGATCTAAATTTTATTTTTTATAAAGCGCTGTTTATACTGCATTACATATCGAAAGGCATTATGGGTGCTGCGTATTTTTTGCCAGTTTGAAAAATGTAGTACTTATTTTCAAAAAAAGGAGATAGGTGGAAAACATTGATAATTAGCAATATTTTATAAAATTGGCAAATATGTAATTTAATCTTAAATGACAGTTCAGTCCATATACATAAAATAAATAATAACATTAAAATGACGCGTGTTGTAATTCAAGGTGTGGCCAAGGTTCACTATCACTTTCAGCGTCTGGTTCATGATCTGATAAGGGGGCAGATGGGCCCCCATCTCCTGTACCTTGTGACGAATTTCCAGTTCCCATATAATAATTATTGTCTATTTTACTGTTTCCGTTTCCTCTGCCTAACGAATGAAGACCTTCAACAGCTCGTCTATTCTTTGGATCTAAACTAAAATAAAATAATCCATAAAAGCTATTAAAGACTAGTTTGAGTATTTTTATTTACTTTAACGCAATATTATAATGTTCAAAAGCTTTTTCGTCGTTCGAAAGTTTAGAATAAACATCTCCTAATATTTGATGCAATTTAGAAGTTGGTTTTAATTCTGCATGTTTGTTTAACAGCGCTGCTGCTGATTCGAACGCCATTTCTTGTTCATAACAATCAACTAATAAATATACCGCAGGAATAAAAGCTCCAGAGCTGTCCTGGTCCATTCTAACAGCTCGCTCAAGCAATGATTTGCCTTTTGGAACTGTTATTGGATCCCTCAGCAGAACTGACGCGTATAACTATTTAAAAACATTGTTAATATTGAACAGCAAACATTAGAAAATTTTAACAATACCGTTAATGCTCTTGGTGATTGTCCTAATTGTTTACAAGCGTTACTTGCAACAGTTAGGGCTTCCCTAATACGATTCATATTTACATAACATAAGACCAGATATTCATGAGCTTCATATCTATAATTTGTTTAAATTTAATTCAAATTAATTAGACGAATACAATTAGTTTACCTGTAAGGAGAAATTTGCATAGCCTCTCTCAAATGTACAGCAGCGTCCTGAAACTTTTTTAGATCAAGTAAAATACTACCTTTCAAAATTAGAGCTTCAACATTTCTAGGAGCCATAACGCAAGCTTTTTGTGCGAAATAAGCTGCTTTCGCGAATTTTTTAGTTGAGTACATGTAATATGCCATTGCCACCCAATGTTCAGGGCTGTAATGACCTAAATCTAAATCAGCAGGAATTAGTCTTTCTAAATCTTCATCTTTATCTTCTTTAAACAAAAGAGCTGCTAAAATATCCAGTCCCGATTGGGTGTTTGGGTCCAAACTTATCGCCTTTAAAGAAATAATTGATTTATTTTTGTTCGAGGAATTGTTTGGTGGTGTCTTACTCTTTGAAGCGTGTTTATTGCTTTTTGACGTTCACCGTAATAGTGATAACACTGGCCTAACATAACAAGTAAAGTAACGTTGTCTTTAAGTAATCCAGGGCTATCCATTGCCTGAAAAGTAGTGATTGCGGTTCTATAGTCTCTGGCTTGCATTTCTGCCTGTCCACGCAGCCATTGGTTGATCCATGCAGTTGTTATGACGTCCGATGTACCTAAATTTGATACATACAAATAAACCAACCGCAATGATCCCTGTCCAAAAAGTGTACTAATTTCAAACTTCATTATTTCTCTATCAAATATGTAATATTAATCACGTAATTAAGTAAACAATAAAATGATAATAAATTTTACTTCTTATTCTGTAATTCTATAAATAAAATAAATATATCATCACGCCTTTTACCCATTGCTGGGTGGGGTACTCTGCCGTAGCAGATCTCGGTAATATATTTATGCACATGAAGTGCGGTTATCAGCCGTCAAATCACGACCACCAAAGATTTTAGTGGAGGGGAAGCCACAGAGGTAATTTTTAATGTAGTGAAAATTGTTTGTCGGCTGTGGGAATCGAATCGAAGTTCTCAAATCCACAGACCGACTCGATGACACTGCTGTAATTCGATCTTATATAAAATATGTAAGTAAATCGATTATTAGGCTTAAATTGTTAATTTTTAGACGTGTATACTTCTAAAGTAATTGATTAATATGTAAATATTTCGACCAATTCACATCCTTCCATCTTGATGTGAAACTTCATTAATTATAGAATTACAAAAAGAATGGGGTGGCTAGCTCAGTGGTATGAAGTCGGTCTGTGGATCCTGAGAACCCTGGTTCGATTCCCACAGGCGACAAACACTTTTCATAATTTCAAAAGCTACCCCTGTGGCTCCTCCACCACTAACATCTTTGGGGGCCGTGATTTGACGACTGGTAACCGCGCAAAATATATCACTTACCGAGATCTGCTGCAGCAGAGTGACACACCCAGTAATGGGTAGAAGGCGTGATGATATATTTACTTATTTTTATTTTTTAAAAAATACTAGCTTAGTCCATTTACTTACAAATTATTTATATATTTCGCCTTATAAAGCCTATTTATGTTGAAGTAGTTAAAAAATATTTTTGGCAACTTCATACGAAAGTAAAATGCATAAAAGTAAAAAAGAAATAAAACAATCTAGAAAAATCTACAGTGAGAGTACAAAAATGAAAAACAAACTTATATATACCTTCCAACATTAGAGAGTTAACTTCAATTCCTTTAACGCCTAAAGACAACAAAGATTCGGCAGCTTCAAGAGCAAGAGGAGATTCCTACAAACATTTAAAATTATTTTCATAAAAAGTATAAATTAAGATCACACAATTTCTCACTCTTAAAACTTCTTTATAGCATGCTATAGCTGATCTCTCCATGCCTGAATCTTTGTAGAGATTACCCAAAGCCATATTAATTTTTGGTGTACGAGTTCTGGCTGGCACTGATTGCAAAACATTGATGGCTTTTTGAAATTGTTTCAATTTCATATAGCACAAATGAATTTTGTACTTAATTTCGATGTCTGAAGCTAGATCTTTTACACATTCGTTTAGTTTTGTAGTACTTTTGTTTTTAATCAAATTCTTTCTTTGCTGTAATGCCTGAATGTAAATATTTTCGGCTTTGCAATATTGATCCTGTTGGTATAAAGAATCTGCGTAATACACATACATTTGACATTTTGTGTGCAAGGTGATTATTTCTGGTTTTTGATCACATATTGAAATAGCAAGAGAACACTAAAATAAATACATTTGTTTAGAATTTTGATGTTTATCATGTAAAGAAGGACATACCAGTCTAACCACATTTGAATATAACTCTTGTTCGTATAATACTTTTATTTGCTCAAAGAGATTTTTCATACTGATTACTTAATAATAATTTGTTGTACTTGAACACAATTATTATTAAAACTTCGTAAATTATCTACTCAAACAAATACTTCTAAATACTCAAACAATCTGAAATTAGTATCGGTTAGAATTTTGACATTTGTGTCGTTTTGTAGCACACTTCACATTTGTAATTGCACGAACGAAATCTCAAAATATTCGCAATATCTCATCCTATTTAAATTGGAAAAATAAAAAGTTAAACCAACAAAATGGCACTTGTAATGCAACGTAAAACCAATGTAAGTATTTTAAAATATTCAATATGAACCTATTTTAAAAGTAAACGTTGTTTTAACCTACAAATGCGTATTTTTTAACAGGTCCGACTTCCACCAGAAGTTAATAGAATACTATATGTTCGTAATTTACCGTACAAAATAACAGCAGAAGAAATGTATGACATTTTTGGCAAATATGGAGCGATCAGACAGATACGAGTTGGAAACACACCGGATACTAGAGGCACAGCTTTCGTTGTATACGAAGATATTTTTGATGCAAAAAATGCTTGCGATCATTTATCTGGTTTTAACGTTTGCAACAGGTATTTAGTAGTGCTATACTATCAATCTAGTAAAGCTTTCAAGAAGACAGACTTGGAAAAGAAACAGGAAGAAATCGATAAAATGAAATCTAAATATGGAATTTCTACAGATGAAATTAAAAGAAAATAATTAATATTTAGGAATAAGTTTTATATATTGTAAGGTTATTTTATAATTAAATAAGTAAAATTATATGATTGATTTTATTTTTACGATAAACTTATTAAATACACTGAAATATTTTAATAATAAAAAAAAATGCCAAAATCAAATTTCTTGAGTTGTAAAAACTAAACGATTTTTCTGTAATTTAACCAAACTTTCATCAATCACATCCCATTCTTAAATTTCTAATCAGTTCCATATTTAAAAACTTGAAAACTATAGTATAAGGTCCTAATACAACTTCCCCACAAACTCAAACCGTTATACTCAATTTTAAGGAGCAAAATTCATAGTCGTGACTCACTTAAAGTCGAAGTAACTAAGGTAACTAACTCATCGTACAAATTCTTGAGATAGTTGCCTTAGTTACTACAACTTTGAGTGTGAGGTGAATGTCACGACTCTGAATTTGACCCTAAGGGTCAAATTCATAGTCGTGACCTCACCTCACACTTAAAATCGAAGTAACTACGGCAACTACCTCAAATTGTGCGAATTTTTTAATTAATTACTTCGATTTTGAGTGTGCGGTGATGTAACGACTCTTAAATTGACCCTAAGGATCAAATTCAGTCGTGACTCATCTTCATCTCACACTCAAAGGCGAAGTAACTTGGGCTACTAGCTCAAATTACTTTAGTTGCCTTAGTTTTTTCGAGATGAGGGTGAGTTCCGACTATGAATTTGGCCGTAAGTGAATGTCGATTGTAGTGACCTCATATTATAATTTAAGTCTTCTCTCAATTAGTTTAGCAATAGTGAAAAGAAATCATAGAAAAGCAACAGTGAGAAAAAAAAGACCCCAAATGAATTATATGAGAAAAATGGCCGAATTTTAAGTGCACTTGGCATTACCCAAAATATCTACTACATATTAGTGTGATTTAGCATAAAATACAATTATTCACAATCAATTAAACACAAAAACGTGTAAATATGTCCCGATTCTATAACACAATATTCTAAAAGTAAAATATTTTGTTATATAAATGGAAGAATTCCTAATATATAATATAAAATATAATACAAAAAATTAAATAAATCTCTTACATTATATACATTTTGTTCATTTAATCACAAATAAATTTAAAACTTGTGAATGACATTATTGGAGCAACTTATGTACAAAAATTTGTCGTTTATTCTAACCTTTGAATGTAATTTCTCGGTAAGCCTAAATTAATCAGCTTCTCCCGTGGCGCGTTGATAATATCTGGGTTGTAGTGCAGAAGTGCCTCCCAACACATTTCTGACAGTTTTGGAATGCAAACCCAAACAGAATGAATATCATTGCTTCGTTCGATTTCATCTGTTGCGTAGATTCCTCCAAATATGTACATTTTACCTAAGCAAACACGTTATTTATTTATTTATTTATTTATAGAAATAAGAGAACCAACAGTATAAATACCAATAATAGGTTCTCACGGTTATCACAACAATTCTTTCAATTTCCACACATAACATAAATTTAGTTATTAAGGAAAACAAATAAATATACCATCACGCCTTCTACCTATTACTGGGTATGGCACTTTGCCGTAACAGATATCGGTAAGTGATATATTTATGAAAGGGCTACCCGCCGTCAAATCACGGCCCCTAAGAATGTTAGTATAGGGGGAGCCACAAGGGTAGTTTTAATGTTTTTAGTAACAGAAAACTTCGTCCATTTTTGTGTTTTACAACCGTATCAAATATTAAATAATAGTTTTTAAAGTTTGTAAAAATTAAAAATAAATGAGAACAAAACCAAAAGTAAATCAATATTAAATTATTTTGCAAACTTATAATAAATTTAAATTTGTGATTCAATATTCAAATAGTATATTTTATCATAAAATAAGAATATCAAATAAAAGAATAGGAATATAATAAATCGGTCATTGTTCCTGACTGCTTGTTTATGAGCATGAATTATGCTATATTTTGCATTGATAAATACATATTGTATTAAAAAATAGAACTTACCATCCGGTGTAACGGCCGAAGAATGGAAATATGACGGCATAGACAAAGTACAAGTCTTGATTAAAGTCCATCGAAGACACGATAATTCCAATTTCCAAATATCTTCAAAAACTGTTAAACCATCGTAACCCCCCGAAATAAATACATGAATATCGTCCTCCGTTAATATCTGAACAGCGCCGTGGCATCTCCTGGGCAACGGCACTCCGTGTCTTGGATCCCGAACAGTTTTTAATTTTCGCCACTCTTTTGTTTCTATGTTAAAAACAGGAATTTTTGAAAATGCGTACGCTTCCTCTGCAGTTCCTCCCCCAAGAATGTAGATATTTGTTCCATCAAATGCGACTTCGTGACGGTAGCGACCTGGCGGTTCATAATCACCGTTACCTTGACAGATGTAGACATCTTCCCAAATTCCTGTTTTTAAATCTAATCTATGAATATCACAAGTATACGCGAATCCTGTTGTGCCACCTATTGTGTATAAATAACCGTGATGATACACTAAAGCTTGACCATACTGTGGTAAAGGTTCTTGCCCGTCAGTTTTAACCTCAAACATGTCACCTGTGAGAATAAAACTGTGAAAAACTAATATTAATAAAACGATATTGAAACAAACCTGCATCATCATTTAACCTGCTAATAAATAGCTTATTACTACATCGGTAACCAAAGGGTGATCCAGTACCACCATACACCTGTAATCAAAAATAAACAAACGATTATTGTTTGATTGTTAAAATAAAAGTGTTTGACATCTACTGCTAAGCTATCCTAACCTTCGGAAAAAAAGCAAATTAGCTTATTTTACTTCAACTAGCTTACACAAAGATATACCATAAGAGTGTTTCCTTTTCGAAGGACTGCATTTGACGCAAGTTCTCTCGGAAGGGATCTCCTGCTTGAATATCGAATCCATTTTCGTGATGCAAAGTTGTACCGCCATAATTCTTGAAATAATGGGTATGATTCTACCCAAATTTGGTCGTCTGAACCTTCATCGTTTTGAATATGAGGATTGTAACCTCCGAATGAATACAGATTTTTTGAGTCACATACTATTCGATGACCACTTCTTGGTTGAGGCAATGGAGAACAAACATTTGGATGCACTTTTTCTATTACAAATGGTTTAAAACTATATATTTCAATTGGTCCTTTTTCTAATTCATTCCCCATGGTTAAAATACGCCGTAAAACTGACAGTATTAACCCAAAAATACTTTGATTTGTGTTCATATAGAATCGGCTAAACTACACATGAATGTTGAAAGCAAGGCCACTGATTTTGAAATAAACATCTTCAAGTATTTCATTTAGATTTCACAATTCGCAAAGAGTCAAAAGTTGTCAAACACGAAAAATTTAATTTACTATTGGTTATTGGCGAAATTGCGTAATTTTATTGCAATTAATTTTATCTCTGTCAAAATACGTGCAACAAACAAGGACGACATTATATTAGTTATGTTGGCAACAAATAGCAGCAAAATTAAGTCACTAGCATACCAGTGGCGTACGGCAAGTTTTCAAAACGAAATACTAAAATAATTATTTAATAAATAAATCTAATTTTTGTTGTATGGCTTAAGATATACCAAAAGGTTTTACCGTACTTCGATATTAAATTACGAAGAATCAGCAAACCTTTTGAAAAATCAAAAACTCTTTCTCCTGATCATTATTATACGATAAATTGTTATTAAATATCTCTTGTTGTTGTACTGAAGATCTAATGAAGAGTTCCACTTCTTGTAGAGTAAATGTTGCTCATATATTTTCCGCTGATATATTTGATGTTTGTAGTCAAATTTAAGGTGATATCACCCCGTACTATTAATTAAATTTAAATAGAAACGAAATAATATCTACCAGAAATTTAAACTTATTTTTTATCCTTAGACGTTCTTCTACGTTGATTATTGTGAAAATCTCTGATGACATGTCTTCCGTACTATTTACAAATACAAATAGGAACGGAAGAATGCACCAAAAACTTTAACAATTAATTTTTCCTTCTTGTTCATAGAAGAATTATTTTGCCAAATATAAGGATTACTGCCGTACTACTTTTACAAATGCATGTAGAACGCCAAATAATCGCTTCACTTTTGACAAAATTCATTTTTACCACAAAAAAGCTAGAAACGAAATAATACGCTTTGGTTTATCCTCGTTCTTCACCATTGCTATATTGTCAAAATATCTAACGACATGTCTTTCGTACTATCTATAACTACAAATAGAAACGAAAGAATTCGCCAAAAATTTTAACAATTTATTATCGATTTTTAATCTACATTTCAAAATATTTGTTTGTCATTGTCGCGTTTTGAAAAAAAAATCGGGTGACAACTTTCATTCGTACTTTTTTAAAATAGAAATAGGAACGAAAGAATGCACCGAAAATTTTCTCATTTTATTGTCGTTGTTGATGTTGCTTTTTGTGAAAATGTCCGATGACATGTCTTCCGTACTATTTTCAAATTCAAATAGAAACGACAGAATGCACCGAAAATTTTAACAATTCATTTTCATATTAAAAATTTTATTCATCTGTTTATCCTGCTTTTTGTGAAAAAATTCGAGTGACATTTCATTCGTACTATTTTAAAATAGAAATAGAAACGAAATAATGCACCGGAACTTTTCTCAATTTATTGTCGAATTTTAATTAGCAATTATTTTTTTTACTCTCGTACGTTGTTCAATGTTGCTTTTTGTGAAAATTTCCGATGACATGTCTTCCGTACTATTTAAAAATACAAATAGAAACGAAAGAATGCACCGAAAATTTCAACAATTCATTGCCATATTTAACGATTTTCACTGCTGTTCTTTTTTTTGAAAAAATCCGAGTGTCGTCTCTTGCTCTATTTTAAAATAGAAATAGAAACGAAAGAATACACCGAAACTTTTCTCAATTTGTTGCCAAATTTTAATTAGTAACTTTAAATTATTTTTTTATTATTGAACGTTGTTCATTGTTGCTTTGTGTGAAAATTTCCGATGACATGTCTTCCGT
Source organism: Pterostichus madidus (assembly GCA_911728475.2). NCBI lineage: Eukaryota > Metazoa > Arthropoda > Insecta > Coleoptera > Carabidae > Pterostichus > Pterostichus madidus. The sequence continues at coordinate 39,546,832 of OU452307.1, read as the reverse complement.
ACTATCTACAAATACAAATAGAAACGAAAGAATGCACCGAAAATTTTAACAATTCATTCCCATGTATAAAATTTAAACTTATTAGTTTATCTTCAGGAAGTTGTCAATTGTTATCTCCAAACGTTCTTTACTGTTGATTTTTGTGAAAATATTCGAGTCACATATCATCCGTACTATTTAAAAATACAAATAGGAACGAAAGTATGCACCGAAAATTTTCACAATTTATGTCCAGATTTAAAACCTTCAAAGTGTTGTCACTGATCATCCTCAAACTGTCTTCACAGTTGCTTATTGTAAAAAAATTCGGATGACATCTCATTCGTACTATTTTAAAATACAAATAGGAACGAAAGGATGCACCGAAAATGTTCACAATTCATTTCCTCACTTATTGGCTTATCCTGAAAAAATGTTACTGACGCCCTTCACTGATGATTTTAGTGAAAAAATTCGGGTGACATTTCATCCGTACTATTTATAAATACAAATTGAACGAATGAATGCACCGAATATTTTGACAATTAATTTTTTTCTTCTTCGTTGTCCACATAACAATTACCTTTTGTCGAGAGTAAGAAGTACTAGTTGAACTACATCTTACAAATTAATGTAGTACTATAAGTAATCGCTACCGCTGACAAAATTGACAATGATTTTAAAAACACTTGCATATGAAGACTTTTATCGGTAAAAGTAGCAAAACCATCCTTACTGCAGCGTCAAATTACCTGTAATAAGGTAGTTCTCGCTACTTTTACTAATACTACAACATCTGGGGTTAAATATTTGTAGTCTACCACCTTGCAGTAATAAACGAGTGATAGCTTTGTTGCTCTAACTATCGCAACAGAAACATTCACTGGTTTATACTAAAAAAGTGCATGGATTCGAAAAATATGGTGACAGTCACTGTCAAAAATAACAAGTTCAGGCCGTAATACAATTCAAGAAAATGTATATTGTCACCTGCACCTATTATTCCTAACAATTTATTGGATATCTTACTGGTGATGACAATTTCTTGAATAAATAACAAGTCCGATCCGTACTACAATTTTAAATTCATGCAGTATCGATAATACTTGTTATCTATAATAAGAAATTACAATTAAGTTAAGTTTGTGAGGTAGTATTTGTCCTGTAAAAATATCAAGGACTTACAGAACCGCATTTCTAACATAATGCAATACTATCAGTACCTGTCATTTTCATCAAGAAACGTTCCAAAATTCTGAAGACTTACTTACATACTAGCTGATACTATCTGGTACTACACTTACTACACAATATAGTACTGATAGTACAAGCTAATGTGCAGGTAATTTCATCTGGAATGGTGCGACATCAAGAACCAGCAGTATTGCAGTCTTGCAATCCAAACAAGTAACTATTGGAAAAAAAATACAACTCAGTTGAAATAAACTACAAATATGTCAAGCGTTTTATAGAGCAGGAATAAGAGAAATCGTAGCTACTATAATTCGCCTAATACATTCCTAAATTAAAATATGCCTTGCATTTGTTAGTTCTTTATATGTGTATAAGTGTAAGAAATAAATACTTCTAATTTTGAAAATAATTTCAGAAATCGACAGCCATTATTCCGTACTACAAGAAATGTTAACTGAAGTACAAGAAAATGCCTAGCAACATCTGAAACAACCAGGTAATATTTATAATGATGAATTTATTTCAAAAATTGTCGAGCATTGCCCCGTACTACAAGTTGATACACTGCAGCACGAGAAAATGCCCTCAATTTTCGAATTAGTTTTCGTCGGCACACAAGAAGAAATATTTTTAAAGACAGAGTATATTTTTCCGTACTTCAAGTTGTCATAATGAAGTACAGAAGAAAAAATACCCTCTATCTTCAAAAACAATTGTACGCGTAAACAAATATAATCCAATTCCGATATAAAATAACAGATTAATAGCTCCCAATTATTGATGAAATATTTTCAAAAACTGCGAGTATCCATCCGTACTACAATTCTTAAAATGTAGCACAAGAAAAATCCCCACAGACTTCAAAATATTGTCGAATTACTATAAAAAAATTGTGCACTTTTACCGGTAGATTGTTTTCAAAGTCTGCGGGTATTGCTCCGTACTACAAGTAAATAAATGTAGCACAAGAAAATACCCACAGACTTCCAAAATTATACTACTACATACTTCCAAAAACAAATGTTATATTGGCGTAACACATATAAAATCGATTAACATCTCCTGTCTTACAACTAAACAAATGTAATACAGGACAACGTGCACCGACTTTAAATTGTTCTCGGTTCCTCCCATAAAAAGAAACAATTGTGCCAGTGGATCATTTTCAAAGACTGTGAGAAATCCCCCGTACTACAAATAAATAACTGTAGCACAAAAAATTACACACAGCCTTCAAAAATTGCAGAAATTTTCTTCCAAAACTGATGGTACACCCTCGAAGACGGTTAGCATTAGTCAATATTACAAATTAATACAAATGTAGTACAAGATAATGCGATAAGCCGAAATAGTTGCAGATTCTTCAAAAAAGTTACGTTTACACTAGTTGATATTTTCAAAAACAGCGAGAATTGCTCCGTACTACAAAACAAATAAATGTAGTACAAGAAAATACTCACAGACTTCAAAAATTATACTAGACTTCTAACAATTGTCTTGTGCAACACATTCAGAACCGGTCGGCATTCCCTGCCTTACAACTAAACAAATGCAATACAGGATAAAGTGTACAGACTTTAAATTGCTCTTGGTTCATCCCATAAAAAGAAACAATTGTGCCAGTGGATCACTTCCAAAGACTGTGGGAAATCCCCCGTACTACAAGTAAACAACTGTAGCACAAGAAAGTTACCCACAGACTTCAAAAATTGTACTGGATTTCCTCCAAAAACAAATATCATGGTGATCGCTTTCAAAAGCGGCAAACATTCTTCCGTACTACAAAATAAATAAATGTAGCACAAGATAATGCGTACCGACCTCAAAAATCTAAATAGTTCTCGTTGCTTTTATCTTGTCATTAGTTACAATTGTACTAGGTTATCATATTCAAAAACAGCGGGAATTACTCCGTACTACAAACAAATAAATGTAGCACAAGAAAATTCCCACGGATTTCGAAAATTACAACAGTTTTCGTCCATAAACACTAGTGCAACACTCAAAAACGGTAAGTATCCTTCCGTATTACAAGTAAATAAATGTAGTACAAAATAATGCGTACCGACTTCAAAGTTTAAGCTCATCCTTAAAACCTGTCACAACTGTAGCCGTAGATCATTTTTAAAGGCTGTGAGCATTATTCCGTACTACAAATAAAGAAATGTAGCACAAGAAAATACCCACAGACTTTCAAAAAAAATTCGGACGACATTCAAAAACAAACTCTAAAACTTCACTGGTCATCTTCAAAGACTATGGGAATAACTCTGTACTACAAGCAAAGAAATGTAGCACAAGAAAATTCCACAGCCTCCAAAAACAAAAGCCATACTGCTGGAACGTTTTAAAAAACTATCAACATTACACCGTACTACAAGCAAACGGATGTAGTACAAGAAAATGCTAACAGACTTAAAAAATTATGACAACAGCTCTCGGTGAATCTACTGATGGATCTTCTTCGAAGACTGCGGAAATTATTCCGTACTACAAATAAATATATGTAGCACAAGAAAATATCCTCAGACTTCAAAAGCTCGGTTTCACCCAAATACGAACATCATAACTTACTGGCGAAACATTTTCAAAAACGGTGAATATTGTTCCGTACTACAAGTAAATTAATGTAACACAAGAAAATATTCACAGACTTTAAAAATTACGGCTTATCATAGTGATATTGCAGATAATTTTCAAAGATATGGTGGTATTATTCCGTACTACAAAACATAGTTAATGCAGAACAAGAAAATGCCAGCTATTTTCGAAAATTTTACCGATGCGATACTGATGCAATATTTTCAGATACGACCGAGCACTAAATCAGTACAACCAAATTTAATTAAGGTAGCACCAAAAAGTACCAGTCGAATACAAAAACAATGTTTATACAAAATTAATGATGGAGGAATTTTTAAAAACACTGAGTCGGTTCAGTACAACAAATTTATAAGTAGTTTGACTAAAATTCTTTCGGCACTTTTAAAAATATATTTATTTGTACTACAAAATGCTGCCGAAAACTGAGAGAATCATAATATAGCAAACAAATCCTATTTGTAAGATATAAAAACAGTTGCAGTAATTTAGAAAAATGCCTGAGTAGATTCCGTACGACATATTATTAAAATGTTGTACAAAAATATAACCAGCATTTTAAAAAATGTAACATCATTAGAAAACGTTGCAAGGATCTTTTTCAAAGGCACCCAGCTATTTTTCGTCCTACAATCATTAAAATGTAGAATAGAAAAACATCTTGGAACCTTCAAAAATATTGACCCGCTGAGCATTCTTTCGTTCTTCCAAAAAGTATCTGTACATAGTAATTTTAGATGCGTGTTGTTTGGAAAACGTCGAGTATTACACCGTACTACAAATAAAAGAAATGCAATACAAGCAAATACTCAGAGTCTTCCAAAGATCTGCAACTTCCTTCCCTTGTTTTACTGGTGTGTTGATGTTTTCAAAGACACCGAGTATTAATCCGTACTACAATTAATAAAATGTTGCACTAAAAAATACTCTGCTTCTTCAAAACCCATTTCTCGATTTACTACAAATCATTGTGGAATTCTATTCGAAAATTGCCAACATAATTCCGTACTACAATTTGATACATGTAGAACTTGAAAATGCTAGCGATCTTCGAATAAATATTTAATCAACAATATTAGGTAATACTGTAACACAAAAACGTAGTCGTAGTTGTAAAAAAATATTAATGCCAAAAGTCAAAAATTTTACCGAAAATACTTTCAATTACGGCAACAACAAACCGTACTACAATTATGTTACATGTAGAACAAGATGTTATCACCATATCGAAAAGTAATTATGTAATAAATTAAAATTTTAATTAGTTATGATGACATGTCTTTAAAAATTTGTGAGTATATTCCGTACTACAATTTGATTTTAAATGCAGTCCGCAAAAATACCCACAAACTTCAAAAGATTATAACAAAATCAAAAGTATTTTACCAATCACCACAATAATGTTTTTCACTACTTTATAAATCTTATGATGTTACTCCTACTAGTCGATGGCTGATGGATGCAAGTGAACTGATTTAACAAGAGCCATCGATGCCCTTATATACCTGGGGCGCTACCCCTTCTTACCGGGGTTGCAAAAATTCCCAGTATTCGCCCACCACTATACAACCATTGGAAGGAATGTATTTGTTATTTTGCAGATATTTAGAAACATTTATAAGTAAAATAAAATGTTTAAATGAATCTGTATTAAAATGAAAACACTTTAATTTGCTTAAAAAGATGCATTGATGTTAAAAATATTTAATCATATTTGAAGCATAAAATGAGCATTATTTCTTACCGTAGACTCTGTATCTTCAATTTTCAATGTAGTTTGCAAATAATTATTCAATAAACAATTTAGAATCAATTTTATATCGAAGAACAATACGGAGAAGTTAAAAGATTGAATGTTAAACGAATACTGGTACACAAAATTCAATTTACAAAGGTAATTAAATTATTTTGTTGTTGAATAATATAATTTTATCTATTACGATACTGTATTGTTTAATTACTAATTATTTTTTTATTGCGTAACATCGTTTTATATCTACGCCTATGGTTGAATTTGTATAGTTACTTTTTCAATGCTGCGGATGACCGCGAAATAAAATAGTCTCAAATTTGATAGTACAAGAAAACATGTTTATTAAAAATAAAATTAATGAAATACATTTAAAAATTATCAAATATCTATTTTTATCTCATTTTTGATAACTGCATTTTTAAATCACATTTTTGCAGAACTTTCTTAAAATTTATATTTAATTATAATATTAGCTTTTTATGATTAAAAGTGTATTAAATTGTAATTCTTTCTAATTTATATATAGTTTTAATATAATAATACTGCTTATATGAGCAATAATTCAATATGTCAAAATACGAAGAAAAGGAATCAACAAAACTTGAAAATTATAAAAGATACATTGGTTGAATTATTTATTTTATTCAGATATAATATACAAAACATATTTTAACATAGTTTACAAATAAATAAACATAACGTATAGATTTATAAGTACAAATAATTATTTTATATTGTTGCTAACAATGGTATAGGTCTGTTATTTGTAGCATTTAAATGATCAATTTTATTTATACAGAATGTGGAACATGAGTTTAACACAAGATTTTAAAAATGTTTGGAAATTGACTCTCTTGTACATTGTATGAAAAATTTGGCATTTTCATTAAAAACCAACCATGAAAATTTTTTTAAAAATCTCATTTTAACAGCTGTCAAGTATTTCTTATTTTAATTGTTGAGCTGAACTATTAGAATGTATACTGTATACAAATTTATTACTTTTCTGTAATTAACTGCAATTTAATTATTTTAAAAAGGATGGATTACTTGTATCAAATAATGATTTCAGTCAATAAGAAATAAAACAAAGACAAATACTTGTAATATATTTATTAAATACACTCTTATAAACAATGAAAAAATGACAATATTAACATACTCATACTTACAATGAAAGGGTGTTACAAAACATAATCTTCTTCGAAATAACTGCAATACAAAATAAACTGTACCAATAATTAAACGTAAATTAATCTGTTTGAACTTATGTGACATCACTGACTTAACTCTAAATATTGATATAACGCTATATAACACATTTAGATTGTTTAAATTGTACATATAATGGTATATTTTTTTGTTTCTTAGAATATTTGACACCGATACGATCAATTTAGGGTCATTGGGGGAGGTTTTGACATTTTTGACACATGGATAGAAGAGTTTTTGACTAAAACACCCTGACATTGACAACCACTGGATTAACAACGAACGGGGAAGTTCAGATGCGAGTTTCGGAGGTTGGATAGATCAAGTTATTAATGTGTCATCTAGATCTTCTTCTTTGCCTTCTGGTTGCGACATTACTTTTCTTAAGACTTTGCTAACCACATCAGAAAGACTTTCTCGGGCCCCTACATCCAGAAGATTTAAACATTTCTGGAAAAACACAAAAACAAATCAATTATAAATATGATACATCTTTCAACAAAAATCTTTTAAATTTACTTTTTACAATTCCTTTTTAAGTTAAGAATGTTTTATAATTTTGTTTACCTGTTGTGTATCGTCGCCTTCTCGCAATCTCAGAACCGTAATAAGCGCAATTTCTGAGTTAGCTTTCACATAACTATTCTTTTCTTTAGTTCCATTGACGAGTGTAGGCAGCACCATTTTAAGAAGTTCCGGTGCCATTTTATCTTGCGGAACAGTCTTTGCTAAATGTGTACAAACTCTTGCTAATAATTGTTTTACTTCATTGCTGCTGTGGTTCATTGTCTGTAAAAAAATATAAATTATTGTTGCAACAAATTACTGAAAGTTTGTAAGTTTTTGGAGAAAGCAAAAGTTGGAATTGACAAGTGTTAATCCTCTTGGAAAGTAACTGTACAGTTATTGCTGTACCTGGCTAATGACATTGTCATCCAATTCGAAAATCCTTTATACTTTAAACAATTAGTTCTTCAGAACTATCTATTGCAGTTATAATCTGCTTATCTGTTATTAAAATGGAAATAGTTCATATTTGTATGAAGTGGCAAATATTTCACATTTTAAGTTATTTTTGATTAGTAAATTTATTTTTCTTTTATAATATTTGAATTACAAATTAAAACCAACATATTTGGGGCAGTAATTTAAATGGTCAAAAGATCCAACGAGATCTGCAACAGTAGAACTGCTGTTAAGTTACTTTTGATTAATAAATGAACTTTATTTTTTTTAATATTTGAATTACAAATTAAGAACATAATTTTTTACATTCAGAATTTGGAAAAACATTTTCAGGTACTATTGTAAATTATTTTTGGGAGATCGTGATTTGATTGATAAAAAATAGACAATCCAACGAGATCTGCAACAGCAGAACTACAGAACTAATTTATTTATTAGATTTTTGTATAATTGTCATAATATTTCTAATTTTAATAAAAAATATGTATGTTTCTTACCCTCACGAAGGGAACAAGCAACTGCTGCGGAAGTGGCAGCGGTTCCGGTTGCGTCATGGCATGCTGAATCAAATATCCTGCAGCTCTCACAGCGTTCATGGCGACGGGGACGCGATCAGCTTGCAACCAGGTCAAAAGCACTTTTATCAGCCTGGTGCGTCGTTGTTCCAAAGCCCCGGCGTCCAGCGAGCCGTCGATACATACACCACCCCACACTGCGGTGGGAGATTCCTTCAAGGAGACAAATACGGCGGCGCTGCGACCGTGGCGTACCACCCAGTCGCTGTTAACGTCATCATCTACACACAGAAAATAATTATGTGTAAAAATATATCTACGTCCAGATCCAAATGGCTTGAAGTCAACTATTATGTACTTACTTAGTAGATAGTCATTTAAGGTAACCTCCAGCTGGTCGCTATTCAACCACCTGCACATCGCACCAAGACACCCAGCCACAGCACTCCTCGTAGCATCTTCTGAGTGGGACAACATCCCCAGCAAGGTCTGGTGGATCTGTTTCTTAAGAGGCTCGCTCATTTTATCTCCTGCAGGTGCCACGACGCCACGTAAGGCTTGTAGAGCGGTTTCACGAACAGCAGCGTCGTCGGCAGCTTTGACGCCGCTGTGCAGCTCGGCGAAGAGGGGATCGGCGCGGACGTGGATCACGATGAGGTGGCTGAGAGCGGTGGCGGCTTTGAGACGCACGGTGCGGTTGGAGTCGTTGAGAGCTTTGAGGAAGGTGGTTTGCAGCTGCGGGAGGAACTGTTTTAGCATCACGCCGACCTGAAAGAAAATTTTAAGAGTTATGTTAAGTTGTAGAAATTATAAGCAATTGGAATCTAACAAATAAGAATTCTAATTAAATCTAACAAATATGATGTGTCTGAGTGGTTTGGATTGCACTATAAGTTACTGTAATTGTGATTGAGTTACTGTTGTGCAGAACAGCAAATACAAAATAAAGTACTTGCAAAATTTATTTTATAAATAATTTTAAAATATTTTATAACGAAAAATATACGATATTAAATGTTGAAGAATACATGTATATAATTAAAAATTGATAATGCTTTGCCTAAATCAGTTCATATAATACCACGAAGCTAATTGAAATAAACAAATTAATATAAAGCTGCATTTGGATCAGTAAATCTAGTAGTAATAAGTGAACAAAGCAAAGTAAGCCAGTTAAATAGAATAACAGATCGTCTTAATAAGTTGATAAGTTAGATTTACGTTTAGCTAATTGAAATAAACAAATAGTTTGATCTGGGAAGATGGATTATTTGAAATTTAATATTAATTTGTAAATCTAGAATTAAAATAAATAAGCTAGCTAAATAGAATAACAGATCGTTTTAATAAGTGTTGTGATTGACTTTTGTAATAAATCTATAAGTTTATAGATCCATAAATCAGTAAATAGCAAACAAAATCAGTTCAATATTTGTTGATAAATATAAAATATTTCATAGTTATAAGTTTCGTTACGATTTTATTCATTATTTACAGATTTACGGATCTATAAAACTTATGAATTTACACTGAATTTTACCATAAGTTAGATTTCTATTAATTTAGCTATCCAATAAAGATTGGTTTTGTTTCTACTTCATCGTCACACTTGAAACAACAATAAAAAAAAATACTATTTAATATGTATCAAAACAAATAATATAAAATCTAAAATCGATTCTCAACAAAAAAAGTATGATTGTAAAATGAATAGATTTTTAATAATAGCAAAAGTGTTACTTGCACATAGAACTAAATTAAATTAATAAGTTTACTTTGATATATTGTTCAATCTTGTTTTAGAAGATACATTTCATGACACCGTTAGATAGAAATGGGAAAATTTCTTCTTAATTCATTTACAGAAACCCTGAAACCCTACTGTTAGGTAAATCCTCTTAAATTAGCATAACCAAATTGGTAGGTGCGTCTAACTGTTTTCACTGTTCTCAGAAAGTACATAAAACCAGTACGACCATCTTGCCTCAACAGTGCATTGTATTCTATTGTTTGCTCTTTTGTAGTTGATTTTATTATACCTACCTGACCCCTGCTGATTTATTTTAGCCAGAAAATTTATACTAATAAGAATTGTAGAATATCATTACTTCGCAAAGCTAAAGTTACAAACTATTTGTGTCTCTCATAATTATTTTATTGAAATTTAGTTAATTTAAGTTTTCGTTCGTATTAATTTAAATAAAAAATAAAATATGGAGTAAACAAAATGAGATGAGATTGAGAAGAACTGATTCCATTTTAGAAATAAATGGAATTTATTGTTTTGTGTGTCCAGTAAACTTCCTCTTCCGGTTTTTCAATTTCATTCAAAATCAACTCAGCTCTTCGTATTTTCATGAAACTTATAATTACCAAGTTTCGTTAACAAATCTTATCTCGTTCATGAGATATTGCACACTCGGACACACATCCATCCATCCACACACACACACACACACATCATTGAGAAAATGATCAAAACGGATTCAATGGTCCTCAAAACACGTATTTACGCGAAAATCTCGTCAACGATTTTTTTCACGATTCCAATACTTTCTTATACTGTGTATAAGAAAGTAAAAATGACGGTCCTCTTCACCATCTAAATAAAGCCATGCAAAATTTCTTACTTTAGCCAACAAGATCGCCAACGTCTCCAAAACAGCAGCTTTAACATTCCAGCTAAATCTGTCCCCAAGAATCCTAATCAGCGGCCCGGTGATTGCAACCACGGAAGGTTGCAGAGCCTGGGCACTGGTAACCTTGATGACTTCTCCAAGTCCTTGCGCTGCGGCTTCCTTCTCGTCACCGTCTCCGTTGAGGATGGCCTCTCTGAAAATTGGTAAGATCGGGGTGATACCTTTAGGCAGACAGAACCCAGGAAGAAGATCCGAAGTGCCTTTCATATCGCTCACGGCGTAGCGGACGCTCTGACGGACGTCGGCGACGTAGGTGGATTGTTGTTTGGGCTCCAGGGTGCGCGTCACGGCGTTCAGGGCTTCCCAGGACATGTAGAGGACATCCTAGAGAAACAAGACGAAGAATGACATAGAAATTGAATTAGTATTTTTTTCAAAATGAATTATAGAGAGAATAACTGAGATAAAGCCAGGATTTAAACCTGGGATCTATGAAGACAGGTCATATGATGTAAACCAAGTGAGCTATGAAGGTGTCATGGGATCGAGGCTGCATTTGACACATAAAAAATAGAAAATAATTCGAATATTAGATTTACCTTTAAACAATGCAAAAAAATTGGCAGAACTAGGTCGCGCATTTGTTTGTAATTTTGTTTTAACACTATTCAATTGTAATTTTTAAAATTTTTATTTTCAATTTCTGCTGTTATAAAACAGAAAATAAATGTAGTTTATAAATTTATATGTAGAATTTTAAGCTCTATAACTTTCATTTCAAACATTTTTGTCTATAATTTGAGAAGTAATGCGCACAAAAAAATCGCTTTTCATGATACACCCGGTAGAAACAAATCTCATTTTTACCTTGTCGCTGTCTGTGCAGAGATGAATTAACCCTCGCAGAAGCTGAGGAACATGGTTGCTGTAGTCCACTCTGGTGGTAGCGCAAAATGCGCACAAGAGCGTAGCTGCAGATCTTCTCTGTTCCACACTTTCCGACTTGGTGTACTCTAGAAGTTGATCCATGATAGTTCGCACGCCAACTTCATCAGACACTGACAGTACAACAGCTTGACAATATTCCAATTGCTGAAGAATAAAATAATTGTTAAATAATTAACATAATTTATTTTATTTATCAATCTTTTTACTTGTGTTTCATCAGGGGTGCCTTGAGCAGTAGACAACGCCTGCAGCAACGCCGGTAGAATTTTATGCAGGTATTTATTGAGAGCTTCACCAGCGACGGAAGCAAGGATTGACAATGCCTTGGTGTTGACAGGCGCCGCCGTGAGTTGCGGCACCAGATAGGGTAAAACAACGCGGGATTTGATGGCCATGACCTGGCGCAACCCATCCAGCGTACACTCGGCTACATGAGCATCGGCGTCGTTGAGCTGGTTCAACATGGCTGGAAGGATGTCGTCCAGAGCGCGTACACCCACCGTGGAGTGCAGGCTGTCGAAGGTCTTGGCGGCTGCTTGACGCACTTCTGGAAGAGGATCGCAGAGCGCTTTCCTGAACAGAAGAATGTTTCAAGGATATGGAAAAACAAAATTTGGAAGGAATATAATTCAATTTAATGACTGCAAAGCCTATATTAAATCTGAACATACCTGACAGTAGGAACGAGAGAATTAACAAAAGTAAGAACCATTTCTTTACTTGTTGAGGCCATAATCTCAGACAATCCAATACAGACTCCTTGTCTCTGATCGGGTTGATCCGACTGGAGCCCCCTTTCCAAAATCGGTATAATTTCCGGTAAAACTCTTTCCCCTAACTTCCGCACTAAATCCCCCAAAGTCCTTGCAGCAACTTGTCTCTTATCGTAACTTGTGCTCGCCAAACATCCCAGAAGCAATCCGAACAAAGTCGGAAGAATTTCTCGAAGAGTTCTCGGAGTGTTAGTGACAACAACTTTCCAGACATGGAGGGCGGCTTGACGGACCATTAAAGCGACGTCGCTGCGCCCCATATACAGGCCTGCCAATACTCGGTTTCGGCGCTCTGCCCCCAAGGCTTTGATGATAGCAGTGTGGGATTGCTCAGTACCGAAGTTGTCATCTTCTGAAGCTGTTTCGGTGGACATTTTACCGGTTACGCCGGAAATACGGTACAGCAAATCTCCAAGAAGCTGAACGGAACTGTATCTGTAAGAAAAATTTAAAATGTATCCTGTAATAGGCTATTCCACAAAAATTTTATTATTTTTTTTATGGGATAGGTGTCTCAGTGGCACCCTGATTCGATTCCCAAAACCGACAAACATTTTCATCACACTAAAATTACCCTTATGGCTTCCTCATCACTAACATCTTTAGGGGCCGCGATTTGACGGCTGGTAACCGCACTTTACGTGCATAAATATATCACTTACTGAGATCTGATTCGACAGAGTGCTACACCCAGTAATGGGTAAAAGGCGTGATGATATATTTATTTTTATTTATTTATTCTGCGTAGAAAAATATTTTTTCTGAATTTCACAACATATTTCTCAACCTAACAAATACTAGTCCTAAATATTGTGTCTTACCGAATTCTCCAGTTGTCGTCAAACAATCCTCTTTCCAGTTCTGGGAGCAGTAACATGATGGCAGAATCAGCATAGAGATTAACAATTCTTTGGCCAGCTTTTAAAGCTGTATCTCGGACGTACTCGTTTTCATCAGCAAGAGCTTTAAGGATTGGATTGATAATTTGACCGATGTAAGGTGTAAATTCGTCGGTAAATACAACAGGCATGTAAATAAACATCATAATGTAACCATCTTTTACATGAGGAGCGATGTCTGTTCGTTCTGCTGTTGCGATGATTTCTGGCATTAGTTTGTGCAGCTTTTCTTGTCCTAAACCGCCTACTACTTCGGAAAGACCCTATAAACATTACATTTAATGAAATTTCAATAATAAAATAATCTAAGATGAGTTGAAAAGAAGAATATTTGGTTCTATAATATCTATAACAGTTAATTAGAGCACGAGAAATACGCTCGTTCAAACCGCATTTCAATATCTTTTAGTTTTCGAGATATGAGCCTTCAAAGTTGAGATTTTAAAAAAGTTAAAAATCGCTGTAACTCGATAACTAAAAAAAGATATGAAGATGCGCTCAACGGCATTCGATTTCTCGTAGTCTGAATTATATAGAACTATATATTAAAATTTTTCAATTTTTAAACTGGTTCAACCAAAAAATTCGCATTTTCATTACACGTTGTATATTTATTACAATAAATTAATTTCGTTTTCTTAGACTTTCAATTACTATAAAATATGATTTTCAACATAGTAAGGTTATTTTCTAATAAATAATTCGTATATTATTTGCATTCATTGAATCAAACAAAGTTAATATCATATAAAGACATTGTAAGATACTTGTGACGTCACAAGCATCAATAGAACTTTAAAAATTCATATCTCAATTAATATAAGGAAGTTTAACACCGTGCTTTCACTGACTGTCAAAAAATTAAAAATAAATAGATATAGAAGCCCATTTTAGAACTTCCGAGAAGAAAATGCCTTTGACTTACCTGAGCTGCGCCACTTCTATCAACACTGCTGCTTTCGGATGTCAAAGTGTGCATCAACCAAGGTAATAAATCTTCAAAGCTGGCTTCACCCATTCCTCTAACCATCGCTCCAAGAGCTCTAGCACTCACACTTCTAACTTCCGGAACCGGATCTAACAAAGAACTCTTCAATCCAGGAATAATTGTCGGTAGATACGGTGTCAAATCTTTCTGATCAGTGAGCGAGTACATGTTTCCGATAATCTGCGCTGCCATTTTACGAGTTTCAGTTGAACGATCCATAAAAGCTCGTTGAACAACCGGCATGATCAAAGCCAAAGAAGGCGCATCGATAAAATGAACAAATTGTGTGTCGAGAAGAGTTTGAAGACAAACAGAAGTCTTGTGAGAAGGATCTTGTAAAGCTTGTAAAAGAACAGGAACAATTGCTTGGATTTCCGGGTTCCGGATGACGCTTCCGATGACTTTCAAAGCTTCTGCGCCAGCTTCTTGAACTTTCATGTGAGAATCGCTCAAAACTTCAATTAATTTTGGGACAATACTAGGTAGGCAACTACTTAGTTGTTTGGGGGCACAATATGCCATAGCTCCTAATAAATCAACTGATCCTGTTTTAGTTCGCCAGGAGTCTTCTTCCAGGGCGGCCAACAATGCCGGAAGGACTAATTTAACACCATGAGCGGATAGTTTGCTCATTACAATTCTAGCGGTGTCATCTGTTGCGGTTCGGACGTACTGACTCGAATCGCCGAAACATAATAACAAATGAGGTAGAACATGAACGATGTATGGTTCGAAAAGTCGACCTAACATTGAGCAAAGCATCTCAAAAGCGAATAACGCGCCTTCTCGATGTCTATAATTCTTTTTATCTTGTATTGCTTCTGTTAGTTTAGTCATAATATCAAGTTGTTTTAAAGCTAAAATGCCCATGCCTTTAACCAGACCCGCTAAACCATAAGCAGCGCCTTTTCGGTCACCATATTTTTCGCTTTTTAACAATTGATTCAATAATTTATTTACAAGGTTTGGTGCGTCTTCTTTGACTGAAGGAACTAAATGTGGAAGACAATTAGCTACAGCTTCTTGCACTTGCTGAGAAGGTGTCGATAAAGCTGAAATTAATCTCAAAACAATCGGTTTAATTCTTTGATCATCTTTCTCAAGATGTCTTGCTAAAGAGCCCATTAAAATAACAACTGCTTGTCTCACGGCATCAAAGTTGCCAGATTTGGGAGCTTTATCCATAAATTGCTCGAAAACTGGTAACAATGTACTGACAGTTTCTTTTCCATGTACATCAACAACTGCCAACGCTGCGCTCAACATTTCAGTTCGGACAGTTAGTTGACGATCGGCCAGGGAAGTTTTGACGAAGAAAGTAACTAGGGGCCCAACACCATCTGAACTTAACAGTGGTGCCAACTGCGTCAAAGCTAAAGCCACTCCCCTTCTCGGAGACCAAGTATCGACTGGCTGTTCAATCACGCGACCAAATTCATCTTGTTTCGAAGGAATCATCGTCAAGCGATTTTTATAAAGTTTTAAAAGTTTCTCAACCATTTCATCAACCATTTTAGGTTGGTTTTCCAACAATGCAGCTAATGCTTGAGCAGCTGATTGTTGAACACACTCTACAGGATGTTCCACGTCACTTAGAAGTTGGTCAGCATATTCTACCGGGAAGTTTAGTTTAGATAAACACCATAAATTGTTAGCCAAAGAACGATTTTCTTCATTGACGTCATATTTAGCAAGCCATACTCTTTTAGCAACCAAAAGAGCTAATTTTGGATCATCAGGCGGGTTGATACTATCTGCGCATGCTGTTAAAGCTCTCAATCCGGAATCACGGACCACTTCGCCTGGGCTTTGCAGGGCCCCCAAAAGTACAAACACTTCGGAATCGGACACACCGTTCGCGCAAGCTGTCGCTACATCGAGTAAAGTTGACACTGCTTGCGACTGGATTCTTCCACTGCTGTTATCTGCAAAAATAATAAAAATACAGGATATTCACTTTCGCTTCATCCACATTCTTAATTTCTTTCATACAAGCTCGTCACATCTTTTACCCTCAATTTCGCCAATCTTTCATTCCACATTTATGCTTGTTCATCAATATTCAGTAACAAAATTTCCAACTTACTTATCATGTCAACAAGAAGAGAAAACATTTCTTGTCGCGGCAAAAATTTGGGATTAAAAGAATTTTTCTCAGCAAACTCTGTCGGACTTCTAAGTTTAGCGTGGTCAGAAATAATCTGAAGTCCATCATGAACTAAAGTTTCATCAGCTTTAGCAATTTTAGAATTTAAAGTCAGTTTAATGAAAGGAAAACAGTAACAAAATGCCGGCGCTGAAAAATGTCCCTGAGGCAAATCACTCGGTAAATCCCTATCTTTACTTTGAACAGTTTGAAAATGAATCAAACTTATAATTCTTTTAACAGCTGATTCTAAAGCCTCGTCTTCCCAAGCTTGATCTAAATCACACTGAGGTTGGATTAATCTAAGAGTTACGTTTGCGATTAGTTTAGCTAGAGTGTCCTCAGATTTTTCAAAAACTGTTTCGCGTAGATCAATAAAAATTTTGGTGACATATGGGGCTGCTAAAGGTGATTGCATAGTTCTGAGTAGAGATGGAAGAAGGAAACGGAAATGTAAAGACAGTTCGAATGGGTTTCCTTTGGCTGCTGCTTCAATCATTGCTTCGCAAGTCAAGAGAGAGATGTTTAACTGAAAACAAATATAGTTTTATAAATAATAGCGATTATGAAGAATGTTACAACCTTTTTGAGTTTTGTACGAATGGCTTGCTCTTTATCTTTTTGTGCTTTCATGACTTCTAATTGTTTAGGAGTGTACTGTGGTTCTTTTATTTTTCCTTCTTTGCGTTTCTTTTCTTCTAATTCTCTTCGTAGTTGTTGTTCTTCTAATTGTTCTTTGTAGCTGTATGCCTTGCTTTCTCGTTTCATGTTCATTGCGTTTAATGTATTTTCATCAATTCTAAAATTAAAAGTTGAAATAAATTGTTTTATTTATAACAAAAATTAGAGAATGTACCCTGGAATAACACTTTTGTCGTAGAGTTCGCCTTCAGGAGTCAAATATATAAAATAATCATCTTTAGTCACTTTAATAATCGCATCTTGATTTAATTTCTTGTTGATGTTGTCAATAACATCCGGAAGAAGCACATCAGAGTTAATGCAGATTATTGTAGCCAACGCATTTTTATAACACTACAAAATAGATCATTTAATCAAAAAATACTATCTTAAATTGTTTTATTTACATACGGGATTAATTTTAAAGAATTCAATCAAATCCTTCTTAAACTTATTTGAATTTTGAGCTATAAAATCTTTTGGTTTAAGTTTCAAATGTTTGAGGAGTTTAACCCAAAGATCCGGATTAATTTCCAAAATGGCGGGGTGATGTGAAGGAATCAAAGCATCTAGAGCTAAAAGTTGAGCATCTTCCTGTAGCACATCCTTTGCAGAACAAAGTAGAGTAATACATTCAATCAAAGTGTGCGGAGATATTTCGTTGATTATTGTGTCGTTTGAGTCCTTCGCTTCACGATCAGAAAGAGACTAAAAAATACATGATTATATATTGATACATTGAATTATTTAGTGTAACATACTTGAATTTTAGCGGTATCCATATATTTAATAAGTTCTTTAAGCAGAGCTCGAGCGATGTTTGTGCCACCTAAACCAGAAATAACTTTTCGAACTAAACTAGCACATTTTCGTCTGGTGTCTGCACCAGGAGATGTCAAGCAATGTAGTACAGCTCGGTGGAGAGGTGTACATTTTCCATTTAATTTTTCTGCTGGAAGTTGCAACAACTCTGCGCACAACTGCATGATGTGATAAACCGCTAAAATGAAATAAAATCAATATAAAATATTATTAAAAAATTTCAAAGCGGTACCATTTTCACTGGCAACAGTTAAGAATTTTTCCCCAACGAAAACCTGCTTATCCATATCCAGAACCACATTCCAGAGGTTCTGGAACTGTGTATCTTTATCGCCGTGTGATGTGGCCAGTTTAAGGAGAAGGCACGCAGCGCAGAGCCCCTCGGTGACTGTGGGGCCCTGGGTTGGCTGAGCTGCTGCCTTTTCAACTGTTTTTAAAAGCAGTGGTACCACTTGTTTAGTTTGTTGTAAAGTGCTACCGCTGCCCAAGAAACATGTTGACATGCACTGGATGTATGTTGTGCGAACTAGAGATGTTGATGTTTTTAGACCCATTCCGTTCTAGAAGTTATAACAATTTTTATATCACATAAAACGAATTATTTTGGAGAGAAAAATACCTTTAAACCGTCAATAACTTTTTGCGGCACTTCATTGGTGAATTTTGCGCACCAAAGCGCCATCATATCCAATGTATGACACAAAGTTTTCTCATGAACTTCAACATTTAACACTTTGATAAAATGTTCAACAGCTGTAAGAGCCAATTTTTGAGAAGCACTGCCTGTTACAGCATTGCAACTAAGATTTCCCGCTCCTTGCAAAACACTAATTTTATGTTCAACGACTGTTATTTTACCATCACTACCGTTAAATACATCAAAAATCTGTTTTAATAACAGCTCTAATGCCGATGGATCACTACACTGTTGTGCTAATCGTTTACAGCCATCCGCAGATTCTTGGCGGGCTAGATCATCTTTGGAATGAAGATTTGCTAAATAAATAATCATGTTTTAGTAGGGTAAAACCTAATTAAGTTCCATTTCAGACTTACAAATTAAGCTCTTGCCCAGCTCGGCAGCATATCTACTCAAGTCTAAGCTCAGTCCGCTTATAACGAACCCCACACATTCAAGAATTACTTCTGGATTGCGAAGCATGGCTTTTTGAAGAGCCGGAAGAAGTGTAGATTTGAAATCATCATGTGTTAGAAGCCGCAAGAGGGGGTAACAAGCCTCAATGACAGCTGGTAATGGTTTTAATTTGGTACTGATCAGCGATTTGATAAATGTATCCAAAAGTGTTGTCTACATAATAAAAGAAATAAAACATTTTGAAATCATTCATAAAATTTTGACACCTTGACGTCATAAATGCTACTGTCATATTATGCTTCACTTCGTATTTTTAAATACATATTTCTTTATTTCTAGATAAGTTAGAAATAATTTAAACATTTATTTAAGCCTAGAAAAACTGAGCAAACATTCTTATTTGTAAATTTGTATTTCTATATTTATTTTTTTTTGACAGTTTGACCCGACTGAAGTTGCAGAGTTAACAGCATCACCGTGGTTTACAAGTATCAAATAAGTTTCTGATGTGTGACATACCTTATATTCATTGAATAAGTCTATTTTCTTAGTCTGTGTCAAGTACTTAGCTATAAACGCGCCCATTACAGCTACATAACTATTTTGTTCAGCTAATTTCAGTGCAGAAATGTATAGTTTATCAATTTCGGAAATAGATTTCCAACTATTGCTTAACTGTGAAAGAGGTATAAAAGTTAGATCAAATATTACTTGAATACTTTGTATATACTTACCATGTTATACGCTTTCTGATTAATTTTTTCGACGCCAGCTGCAATAACCGATGTTAATATAACTGCTTGTGCTTGTATTAGTTGCTCGATTTGCAGCTTAACTTCATCGTTATTTAATTTGACCCCGTGAACAAGAAGTAAGCAAGTCCAGTTTAAAGGAAATAAGGCATTTTGTGCCGTATTTCGACTGTAAAGAAACATTCTATTTTACAAATGCAATAAAACATTTCATGAAAATCCAATATAGGAGAATACATCTCATAAAAAACCAAATCAAGAGAATCATGATTAAAATTAAAAACAAATGAATTAAGAAATATTTTGTTTTACTTACGTAGACACTAGATTTTTTGTTTGATTGGAGATATCCAGTAAAATTCCGGACATATGCTTTAAAGTCCATATCGGGTGATGGCTTACTAACGATGCCAGAAGGTTCTTAATGTAATAATGTGAATCACTGTCTCTGTATCTGGGATGGATTAATTGAATAACTTTGCAAATCCCACTGATTATTTTATCATTTATTCCTAGAACAATCAGAACTCAAATTAACAATTCAAATGTAGATAAAATGGTATCACTACAAACGATGATTTTCAAGATCGTTTTCTATACCAAATATCATTAAAAATAAATCGTTAGTTTGTATATATGTAGGTATGATCAAAATAAGTGTGGAAAAGTAAATAAAATGATATTCTATAACTTATTTCACATAAAAATTATAGTTTTACCTGGATTTGACAACACCGATATTACATTTTCTATTATGTCTTTCCGTTCCTTTAAACTAGCGGTCTGGATTTTATTCGGTAGGTCTTTTAGGGCCTTAACTAGTTGCTAAAAATAAAGAAGGTTCGTTTTGTACTTAAACAGATATTATTAATTAAAAACTAAGTACACGTGACAATCCATACCTCGTTTTCTGCCATGATTGCCAGACTGACATGAAATCAGTTGCGCAATAATGTGAAATGTAAATTTAAGATTTCCAAAGCAAATTTGTGGAGATCTAAATTCATAAAACAAATTTTTCACTCCAGCAAAACATAACATGAGCTTCTTTCTGTAGTTATTAAACGAATTATATGGAAAAAATATACAGATCATTCGCTAAATATAAGAAACAATCAATTAGATCTTTAGAAATTAAGATTCAGTCACAGATCCACTGATCTGTCAAGGGTTGTAATGTTGAGAAAATTTATACAGTTGTATTTTAAAAAGAAAAAAGGACTTTATAAATTTAAAAACATTTAAATCTGCTATTTAAATTAGCTCTAACATTAATCAATAATCATGTGCAATAATTTTGCGTAGCAAAAATGTAATCAACAAGTTGTAGTTTTGGAATTTTAAAACCAAATTTTTTTAGAAATTAAATAAAATGTTTAATTATTATACTCTTACAAGTGTCGTGACTTTGGTAGCTACCGTTATTGGCGGAATTTATTTATTAAAACGGAATCCGAAAAAAGTAATACCAAAATCAGTAGAATACAAATGTATTTTCTTAACCGAAGAAGGTATAAGAGGTCAAGAAAATAACGACGAAATTTTATTAAATATGCTAACACCTGTATTAAAGTTCATTGATGAAAGTGAGCTAAGCCTAGACTTATGCTTTTATATTATATCACATATTACAATGGTCAATGCAATAATTAAAGCTAAAGCAAGAAATGTTAAAGTTAGAATTATAACCGATTATAATACCGGCATTGTACATAATAAATACACAAAATATTTGTACAGAGAAGGTAATAATTATCGGTACAAGTATCATGTGAACATAAGTATAACTTCAATTTCATTTTAGGTATTCCAATTTACGCAAAAAATGTAAATGCTTCGCAAACTATCATGCATAACAAATTCTTAATTAGAGATAAGAACACCGTTCTTCAAGCCAGCATGAATTTAACAAAAAATACTGCTAAAGGAAGCTATGATAATGTTTTGATTACAGATGATCCTTGTTTAGTTGAGGCTTTTAAGGAACATTTTGAAGAACTCGTTAAATTATTTGATGTTGATGATGACACATCAGAAAATTGATTCTATCTTTTGTATTTAATTGTAATACAATACTTATCAAGAATAAATATTATTTTTGTACATATCAGTAGGCTTTGTAATTTTGTGAATCCCCTAATTATTTCATATTAACTTAATACAAACGATTACAATTTTTTTTAACAATGAATATATTTAAAATATACAATTATCGAATATTTGCTCTGATTGCATCAGAAATAATCAAGGTTCAAAAGCGGTTTTGTCTACTTGCATGACGAAAGCCACATAAGTACCACATCATAAAATGAAAGTAGAGAGAAAAGTCATTGTATGTGATTGTAATTCACATATCCTGACATATTTTTATTTGTATCTATTCCTGATCTCATTTAGGGTTTTTAATATAGAGCCTGAAGGTCATTATGTTGATATATAAACTAGGGTGTCTGCTGCAACAGGCATCAGTTCTTTGCTTTGCAATCCACAGATAACAAATACACCACCATGAACCCCATGGTAAGTACAAGAATTAAAAAAATTATAATGGCCGATTTTAATTTCAAGTCATTCAAATGACAGTCGATCTTTCGACAGTAATGTACTTGTCATAAAATAAATGAAATTGATTCGAATTTGTTAAATTAAAATCATGAACTATGGAAATAAATTTATTCTGTCCTTTAGTGTTCTAATTCTGCAAATATTAATTTACAATTTTTTTCAGAACATTGCTGTTGTCTTAGTCGCCATGATCGTGGCCACCAACGCCAGCGGTCTCGGCCTCGGGCTTGGTCTGGGTTTGAACCCCGCTGCACACATCCCCTCTGGTAGCATCGGTGTCGGAGTCAACGGAGCCGTGATTGCCGGTCCTGCTGGTTCTGTCCGCACTGATAACGGTCTTGCTGGCCACGGTGCTGGAGCGCAGCTCAGCGGACCTGCTGGTGATGTCCGCACTCGTGGAGGTGCTGTCCAACTCGATGGCCCTGGCATCGGACACGGAGGCATTGGTCTTGGACTCGGTGGATTGGGACTTGGTGGTGGTATCATCGCTCCCGTTGGTCTTGGAGGTTTGGGACTTAATGGTGGTTTGGGTCTTAATGGTGGTTTGGGTCTTGGACTTCATGGACTTGGTGGTCTTGGAGGACTTGGACACTTGTAAATTATTGATGACCTGTCAACTCTTCAATGCATCCGAATACTCATTTTGACTGCCATGGTATGATTGTATTTCATTCATAAATGTATACGTATACAGATATGTAATTTTACTTATATTATTTTTGTAAATAAACTTTTTATAATAATTGTTGTATATTTAAATTTCCCGCTTTACAATATTGCGAACGCGAAAACTTGTTGAGTAGCGCTGGACTTAAAATGGAGTCGTAAGTGTTTAAAGGTTTTGGTTTGGTAATTTTTTTGATATTAATTTAAATAGTAATGAGAAATTCTGAATGGAGTGACAACAACGTGCTATGTTGTTGTGAATATTACAACAACGAGGAAGAGAGGAGTCATATTTTGGGATGTTGCTGTAATTGTCCAGATTTGGATGACAGCTTTGACAAGTAAGTTCTTAAGTAAGGTTAGATTTTGTTTTTTTAACAAATACCGGTATTTTGGATTTGTTTTGAATCTTATTGTTAATTGCAGAAATTATTACTTCTAATTAGTAAATTTTATTTGAAAAAATCTACGAGAATACTTATAATTTCAAATAGTATTGATTTTACATTTTTGTTTACTATAAATAATATGCTATTAATAAATGATTAAAAATAAACAGTTTTATACCTAAAATATTATACAAATCTTGTATGTTCATACATAAACATTTGTTAGAAATAAACAAATATTTATCTTTAAGTATCTTTCTTTTATCAGTATTACAATGATAAAAGTTACAGAAATATTCTAGTAATAATTTTCCTAAATAAAAATATATGTAATTTATATTAAATTGGTCATAAATGTGACCTATGATATTTGTTAATCTGGTTGTCATGACAACTTTGGACACACAACAAAATCGAGTGTCACAAACTGCGTGATTTTTGTGAAATTGACTAGTTTTTATGTAATTTATACATTTATTCTGATATAAATATTTACGCTTTTTATTGGTTTTTATAATAGGTAACATTTTCCACGAAATATGTTTAATTACTTACTAGATTAGATTGGCATAGAAGGAAATTAAGTCAATAAATTGTTGATAGGCATGTAATTTATGGTATCAGGTAAAATGCAATAATGAAAAGGTACTATTATTGCGATAGTTTTATAAATTAACTGACGAATTATTGACTATTACATTTCACTGAACTAAATAATTTTCATTTTGATTTTTTATTGCGTATACTGGTTTACTAGTTAAAGTTATAAAATCAGCTTTTTTATCATAATTGCAACACGTGTTTGTAAAATGTCTTTATGATAATACGTAATTAAATCTTTCTACTCGTTCCAAAAGAATCACACTTGTTACAGAATATGCTATCAAATTTAAAAAATAATAAAATAATGTTTTAATTATTTTTTGAATTACCTATAACGATATAATCGAATTTTTAGAATTTTAAATTATCGTTTCTTACACTTGATTCCTCCAATTCTCAACTGAATTTTAGTTAATCTTTTTTGTTCTAGTCAAATTAAGATGCAGTAAATTCTATTATAATTTTGTTTGGTTTTCGTGAAGTGATTTGGCTCGTGATTTGGTTTAACATTTAAAAATCGGACTAGAATAAGACTCTGTTTCTTGAGAACTAATAGAGATATTGAGACAAGATTTTCACCAATGAATTTGACGTGATTCAGTTGTGTTTGAACTAAAAAAAAATATATATATATATCATCATGCCTTCTACCCATTACTGGGTGTGGCTCTCTGCCAAAGCAGATCTCGGTAAGTGATATATTTTGCGCGTGAAGTGCGGTTACCAGTCGTCAAATCACGGCCCCCAAAGATGTTAGTGGTGGAGGAGCCACAAGGGTAGGTTTTGAAATTATGAAAATTGTTTGTCGCCTGTGGGAATCGAACCATTGTTCTCAGGACCCGCAGGCCGATTTCATACCACTGAGCTAGCCTCCTCTTAAAATATGTAAATAGGTTATATGTCAAAATGACATTTTGCAGAATCAAGTATTCAAAAGAAACAAAAATTGTCATTTTATTTATGTTTTCGTAGGATTTATTTCTTTTTTGGCCCAGGGGCCAAAAAGAAGTGTTTAAGCCCGCCTTTTAGGGCTAAAACACATGCTTTCTGGCCCAATTGTGCATAAATATTATTTTCATATATGAACGAAAATTTTATCGCACGTCGTGCTTAAAACACAATAGTGAAATATAAATTTAAATCTTTAAAAACATACATTATAATTTTTAAATATATATATTTATTTGACAAACAATTTCTTACATCTAATAGTTTAATATTAAGATAATATATTTTGAATACCATGAGCCAATTCATCTTTCGTGTTCGCTATTTTATCTCGAATTTCTTTGTGTTCTGAGTATCGGCTGGGTTGTTCTGGTTTGGGTATTGGCTGCCCTGGCGGGGGATGATACGCAACCCTTTTGTCTTCCAATTTGAACCAGTGATTTCTACGAGTATCTTTATATTCATTTAGATTTAATATATCGCGTAAAATTTCATCTTCGTCAGGAGCAGATTTTCTAAAGCTTGAACGAAGTAGATTTTTTATTTGTTCATTACGGAGGATTGTTTCTTTTTCTTCATAATAATTCGCATCTGTGAATTGAGCAAAAATTTGGCAGATTATTTCTTTGATAAATTTGTTTGATAATCTGCCTCGACAGAATGCCACACCCAGTAATGGGTAGAAAGCTTTATGATATATTACCTTTTTTGTACCTTATTTTTAACATCCTGTATATAGATATAAATAAAAAATAAATAAATATATCTTCACGTCTTTTACCAATTACTGGATGTGGCACTCTGCCGAAGCAGATCTTGGTAAGTGATATATTTATGCGCGTGAAGTGCGGTTACCAGTCATCAAATCACGGCCCCCAAAGATGTTAGTGGCGAAGGAGCCACAGGGGTAGTTTTTGAAATGAAAATTGTTTGTCGGCTGTGGGAATCGAACCACGGTTCTCAGGATCCACAGGCCGACTTCATACCACTGAGTTAGCCACTCCATAAACATTGTAAATAAATAAATAAATATATCATCAAGCCTATTATCCATTACTGGGTGCGGCACTCTGCCGAAGCAGATCTCAGTAAGTGATATATTTATACGCGTGAAGTGCGGTTACCAGTCGTCAAGTCGTCAAATCACTGCCATGTTAGTGAAAAGTGAGGCGCAGGGGTAATTTTAATGTGGTGAAAATGTTTGTCGGCTGTGGGAATCGAACAAGGGTTCTCAGGATTCACAGGCCGACTTGATACTACTGAGCCACCTAGCATAAAAAATCACGAGATATCTTTAATATGTACCTACTATCAAAATATGAATTATTATTTATAGGGTAGATGGCTCAATAGTAAATTTGAGAACATTTTTTCACCACATTAAACTTACCCTTGTGGCTCCGCCTCCACTGACATCTTTAGGACCTAAATATATCATTTACCGAGATCTGCTAAGGCAGAGTACTAGACCCAGTAAAGGGTAAAAGGCGTGATGATATATTTATTTATTTTTATTTAAAGAATAAAAGATACTTACGTGAAGAACAAAAACTGATTAACAATAAAAATAAAATGTACATTTTTGCAAAAATCGTGTTTAATTTGTGAAATGGGGAGATTTCATGCTTATGCACTCACTTTTATAAACGAAATTGGAAGTTTCTTGAAATAATTTTAATGTTTTTTTAATCAATTTATGTATTAAGAAACGATTAAGTTGATTTCAGTTTATCGCGTTTCGGTTATTATTAATTTTTCAATTTAACAAATTGGAAAATTTGTACAATTTAAATTATGTAGATTACAAATAAAATAGTTTGCAAAATGTCATGTAGTGTATGTCACAAATAAGTAAGAGATACATACGTTTAACAATAATAGCAGTACGGTGATGTGGATCGCGTTACTGCATTCGAATTCGATGATCCCGAGTTCGAATCTCACTCAGGCATAAATACACTGCGTTTCGGTGAGTCCGGAACCTGTACTGTAATAGGTGGACACCATGCAGTGGTATCGAGTCGGCCTGTGGTTTTGAGAACTCGGATTCGATTCCCACAGCCGACAAACAATTTTCATCACGTTAAAACTATCCCTGTGGCTTCCCCATCACTAACATCTTTGAAGGGGCATGATTTGACGGCTGATAACCGAACTTAACACGCAAAATATATCATTTACTGAGATCTGGTATAAATAAATAAATAAAAATAAATATATCATCGCACCGTCTAGCCATTACTGAGTGTGGCACTCTGCCGTAACAGATCGGGAAAAGTGATATATTTGTGTTACTAGCTGTCAAATCACAGCCTCTAAAGATGTTAGTTGTGGGGAAGCCAGCAAAAACATAAGGGTAGTTTTTTTTCTGGCTTTAATTAACTAACTTTAACTTAAAATGTAAGACAAATAATTAAAATATGTTTTTGGTATATGTAACTAAAGTTTTAATTATTTTAAGTGAAGTATATTTATTTCAAAATGTTTGTTTCAAATTTGGAGCATGTATTTTCATGGCAAAATTTTGTTTCGTCTGATTTTGCAACAAATTTCGATGTTTAAAATATGGTAAATATAGTTTGAGAAAAAGTATTATTACTAGAAAACTAAACGAGATATTAATTCGTAGTTTACTCCATTCGACTCACCGTACTTTTTTGTATATAATATATAATTTTTATAGTTTTAGGTGCATGAACAAATTTTTAAAGTAATATTTTCTGAAAGGAGGTAAAAATAGAAAATAGTTCATGTTTAAGTGGTTTTAACTAACTATAACTTAAAATCTGAGGCAGATAATTAAATTTTGTTTGAAAATTTGAATTCCTCACACTTTTTTCGATATATAACCATAATTTTAACTATTTTAAATGAAGCATATTTATTTAAGAAATGTTTGTTTAAAAACTAGACATGCGCTATTGGAAAAAAAATTATTTTTCTTAAAAATTTCTGATAATATGGATATAATATCTTCTCAACACGAGGATTCAAAAATTTGAAACCGCGCTTCGATATCTCTTTTCGTTCTCGAGATATAGCGCTTTAAAAGTAGGCCAAAAAATGATCTATTTTGCCCAAAAACTTCAAAAATAAAATAGTTATGAAAGTTACGACTACACTATTGGATTCTACGCAAAAAGTTACATAAGTATGCAAATTTTCATAATTTTTGTTCTACGGATATAAGTTTTAGAACTAAAAAACTGAAAATGGCCTAAAATTGAAAAAACACCAAGGGGTACCCCTTCAAAAAATTTCAAGAAAATAAATGTAAAATATTGTACTTTTTTCTTTTTAACCCCCCTATTTCGGACCCGTAGATTACGAGAAAATTATGTAAAGTGGCGTCCGAAGCTTAGTTTCTGAAATATCGAAGATTTTAAATATCAGCTTATGTGCCACCCTAACTATTTGCCACTGTAACATTAAAACTATGAGAGATATTACAAATCTGAGTTCACCACTGAATTTGTCGCCGTTTACTTGGTATATATGTTAATTTTTACTAATTTCGGTTGCAGAATAAAAAAAATGGTTACTGATTTGCCAAAATAATCTAAATCACGAAAATTTGTTATTTTTAGAAGCCCATAACTCTAAAACCAGAAGAGATAATTAAAATCTGTTTACACCACTGAATTCAGCATAGTTTAGTTAGTAAATATGCATGCTTTCATTATCACAACCCAAAAAAATAAAAGTTCCAGGGTCTCATAGCTACAAAGATGCAAAAATAGTGAAAAAATCTGTTTTCATCACATTTACACCACTGTAACTTGAAAACTATTAGATATACTACAATTCTGACTTCACCAGTGAATTTACCAGATTTTACTTGGTATATATGTATATTTTTATTAACTTTAATTGTAGTATAAAAAAATAGTTACATATTTTCCAAAATAATCTAAATCACGACAATTGGTTATTTTTAGAAGCCCATAACTCTAAAACTAAAAGAGATAAATAAGATCTGTTTACACCATTGAATTCAGCGTAGTTTATTTAGTATATATGCATAGTTTCATTATCATAACCTAAAAAATAAAAGTTCCAAAGTCTCATGTCTAAAAAGATGCAAAAATAGTGAAAATTTCAGTTTGCTTCACATTTACACCATTTATTTTTTTAATATCTCATTTATTTTATTAGTTAGCCCGTCTTTTAGTCAAGCTAAACTACTGAAATATAATTATCATATCCTAAGTTCTCATCAAAGTGACAAATATTTGAGTACTTTGCGTAAAATATTATTAATATCAGAATATGGCGATTGTTGGTGGCATGTGATTGTGAAACAAGCACATGACGGTCCTAAATACGATATACTTTGAACTGGTTCAATCCAAAATTCACTGCATATGTGTGAAAAACTGAAAACCTGTTTAAAATTGTAACGGACAGGAACATAATAGTTTATAAGTCTAATGTACAGTTTGCCATGTTTATTAAATATTATTACAATTAATTACATAACATATAATCATCATCGCCATTTTGAACTAAAACATATGTCCATTATTCTGAATAATATACGCGTACTTGTGACCCATCTTCCGCCATTTTAGTAGGATCTGCTTTAATTCTATCTACAAGTATACTTAAAATTTGTATTAAATAATTAAACATTGTTTCATTTTTAACATCAAATTTTCCTTCCAGAATTTCATATAACAATATTTTGTATCTTTTCAAAAGAACTGCTACGCTTTGCGTCGGATTGATAACTATTTCAGCAGGATTTGAACCTTGGCCTTGGTAGGGATTTGAACCAAAGATCCTTTGCTCACTTGCCAAATAATCCTTTGGTAGTATTTCTTCAGTTACTAGAGACAACGATTTTATAATTGGTTGTAGATCAAAGTCGTTGTTGTCTTTCAACTGTTTTAGTTTGTTTATTTCTGCAAGTATTCGATTCGTTATTGTTATTCTCTCCATAGGTGTTAAACTATATATTCCTGCATTATTTTCTATAACAGTAATAGATTCTCCTGTAATATTATGCTTTTCAGAATATTTATTTTTAAAGTCGTTAAACATTTTTCTCATGAGATCATTTGATTCCTTTTCTGATCCTTCTTTGACAGGAACTTTCATGATTGCAACAACTACTTTGTTTTCGTTATCGTCTTCTTTCTTCAAAGCTTCTTCAAAATGAGAATTTACCCTTTGATATTCATCAGCAAGGGATGATAAACTTGAGTGGAGTTCTAATTCTCGTTGTGCAAGTTCTCCCAATTTCTTTTTCAGTAATTTTTCCAATAGCTGTTTTCTGGTGTTGCCTTGATGGATTTTTAAAAACGCGATGGCGGTTTTGTATTTTTGTATATTGTCATCACCTGCATCTGTATGCAAAATGTTGTCGTATTCAGTATTCAAAAGATCTTTGTTTGTAGCAAAATTACGCAGTATTAGTAACAGTTTTAGTTCGTCGGAAGTTAAATTTCCCTGTTTTTTTTTAAAGATATCTATGAGCAAATCTTTTTCTGTAGCTTTGGGATTGAGTTTTAAATATATTATACCTGTTTTATATTGTTTATAAAAGTTTTGTAAATCAGGATTATTTGCTTCCTTGGAGATATTGTCGTAGTATGTTTCTATTGTTTTTTTGTCAAGCGCTGTTATTTGTTTCATTAATTCTGTTTCATCTGGAGTTAATTCATCTGGTGTTTTTTTAAATACTTGCATCATGAATTCTTCTGGCGTGGCATTTGGATGTTCTTGTAGGAATATTATTCCAGTTAAATATTTTGGATTTGCTTCAGGTTTGTCTGCTATGTTTTTCCTTTGAGGTTCAGGTATTGATGCTTCAGTAATTTCTTCAGGTGTAATAGTTGATACAACACTTTGTGTAGTATTGTTTGCAGTATTATAGTTTTCAATTGGATGTTCTAACTCATGGCTTTGTTCAGTTGATTCAGTACTACCAACTTTTATTATTAATACATCATGAGTTCTTCTTGATTTTTCTGTTATATATTTTCCATTTTCTCTAATAGGTGTCTCTGTAATGTCAATATCCTTCGTTCTTTTGATGTTTTCATCCATTGTTTCATTGTCTTTAATAGGAGGCTCTGTAATTTCAATGTCTTTTGTTCTTTTGATGTTTTCATCCATTGTTTCATTTTCATTTGCTGTTTTGTCTTCTTCATTTATGGGATTGTCGTTTGTTCCATTCTCCATGGTTACTTTTGTTATTTCTTCATCTGGTATTATGGTTGCAGGTAAAGAATCATTTGTTACTTCTGTGTCTGAGTTTGTTTGCATGTTTCTTCTGTTTTCATGAGGTCTTTTAGGCAAAAAATCATCTTTTGGTTGTTTTCTGTTTAGTTTATCATAAGGTAATGGTGGTAAATTATCAAAAAAGGAATTATTCCATTCTTCCTTATTATCATATGGATAAGAGTGAACGTTTTCGTAGGTGTTTTGTGTCACTTCAAATGGATTATCATAGGTGATATCATCTGTATCATCGAAATAGTTTTTGTCAATAATGTTGACATTGCTGCGTGAGTTATCATTACGAATAATTTCGTCATTAATAAATGATGGTGTTTCATCATTTCCCGAGAAATTATCAAATTGAATTTTAGGTTTTGGGGGTCTTCTCATGGGTGTTGGTCTTGGAAAAGGTACATTTGAATATGGGTTGTCATATAGTGGTTCATTGTCATCATTTTCAAGTAATTCATTTATGGGGTACTGTGGAGGTGATGGAAATACAGGTTCATGTAGAAATTGTTTTATTTGTTTTGGAAAATATTTGAATTTTTTCTTGGGGTCTGAAGGAATAGATGGATAAATAGAATGAAATTGTGAATATGTTGGAGGGGTTGGATATATTGTGTGAAATTGTGAAGATTTGTGTTTTTTTTTTGGTTTACCAAATTTGTTTATAAAATGTGTTGGAGGTGTTGGATATAGTGGATCAAATTTGAATGGTTTTTTAATGTTTCTTGGGAAACTTTTATATTCATTGATGTGTTTTAAAGAAGGTGCTCTCTTGTTGCTAATAAGTGGTGGTGCTGTAGAAGAAGGTTCAGTTTGTTGAGTTTTTGGAATATTTTCATTTGGTACAAATATGTAGGTTTCATCATCATTATCATAATCTTGCTTGTTGTCTTTAGGTTCTTTTTTTTCGATATCTTTTTCGACATTTTTTTCTACATTCTCTTCGACATCTTTTGGGACAACTTCTTTGAATTCTTTTTCGCCATCTCTTTTATAATTATTGTCAGTATCATAATACTCTATTTCATCGTCGTCATCTTCATAATACTCTTCATCATCACCATCGTCATTTTCATAATACTCTAGTTCTTCATCCACAATTTTCTTCCTCTTGATTAAGGAGCTATAATATGAAATATATATATATATATATATATATATATATATATATATATATATATATATATATATATATATATATATATATATACAGGGTGATCAAAAGGAATTGTTATAGTTGGCAATACAATTCCAGAGATCTTTTTATTCCACAGTTGGCACAACGTCAGATAAAGGCGGAAATGCTATTTGACATTTTTAATAAATACAAATAGGTTATGTCAGGAGTCTGACAGCTAATAGAATTTTGACTTTTTAAGTAATAGAAATACTTTAGAAATAAATGTAATAATAAATGTACTCAAATTTAAATGTCACTGTCAACAACAGGAAATGAATTTATGTATCAGGCTTACCAATTTCAAGTAGTTTTTTTATTGCCAACTATAACAATTCCTTTTGATCACTCTGTATAATTGGTAAAAGGCGTGGTGATATATTTATATTAATATATTGTACCAGTTTTGGAAAATAAATAAATATAAATATATCATCACGGCCTTTTACCTATTGTTGGATGTGGCACTCTGCCGTAGCAGACCCCAATTACAGTAGCTTATAGTGTAGTCCGAACCACTCTCAGATACAATTATATTTTTTGGATATAAGTTGAAATAATTGAGATTTGAACCAAGACCTTTTACTACAACTAAAATAAAAGATGGAAATTGGAAAACTTCTTATTGTAAATCATTTGGCAAGTTGCACCAACTTAAATTTTAATTGTATATTATACAAGCTGTTCAGTTTAAGTGTGCCACCATTGCTATCTCGAAAACTATAATAGTTACAAGGTTGGTTCAATTAACAAAGAAATACCATTTTGGAACTCTATTACAAAACTATTAACAAATAATTTTCTTGACCACTGATTCTCAAAACACGGGGTGCAACTTTCTTATTTTTAATGAGAACATATAATTTTTATTTTATTGTTTGGAAAGGAATTTTATTTTGAATTCAACGAATATAAAGTTCAGTACCCTCACATTACAAATTTTTTGAGAAAAATGCATATTAAATTAAGAAATAATAGTATATTAATAATAAGTCAGGAAAGTGATATTTTACTTGACGAACCGGTTGTTTGAAATACGAGGCTGCAGGCCGAGTATTTTAATCCGCTAAGGGCCAAATTCATAGTCGTGACTCACCCTCACTTCATTCTCACCTCACACTCAAATTGGGAGTAACTAAGACAACTAACTCAAAAATGTGTACAATTTGAGTTAGTTGCCTTAGTTGCTTCGACTTTGAGTGTAAGGTGAGAATGAGGTAAGGGTGAGTCATGACTATGAATTTGGCCCTAAGTCAAGTAAAAACACTTTCCTGACGTATTATGTATACAATTTTTTCTGAAACCGTTTAATTTAATCAATATTTAATCATAAATAATTCAAAATGATTAATTTTTTTTATATGAATTGTACTGACAGCGGACTACGTATCCAAGGTTACAACAAAAATAACAGTCATGTAAAATCTTTACCGGATTGTTTTGTACTTTACCAGACTGTTATTTTTGTTGTAGTCTTGGATACGTATTTTACTTGATAGTTTTTGTAAAAACCTACTTTCCATACTAAAATTGGTCAGGAAAGTAGGAACTTTCTTGCCGGTTTCAGAAAAATAAATATATCATCACGCGTTCTACCCATTACTGAGTGTGGCACTCTGCCGTAGCAGATCTAGATAAATGATATATTTATGTGCGTAAAGTTCAATTATCAGTCGCCAAATCATGCCCCCAAAGATGTTATAGTGGTGAAGGAGCTATACAGGGATAATTTTAATTTGTCAAAAATTGTTCGTCGGCTGTGGGAATCAAACCGAGGTTCTCAAATCCACAAACCGACTCGATACCACTGAACCACCTACCCCATAAAACAGTTAAACATAAAATAAATAAATAAATATATCATCACGCCTTCTACCCATTACTGGGTGTGGCACTCTACTAAAGCAGATCTCGGTAAGTGATATATTTTGCGCGTGAAGTGCGGTTACCAGTCGTCAAATCACGGCCCCCAAACATATTAGTGGTGGAGGAGCCACAGGGATAGCTTTTTCAAATTATGAAAATTTGTCGCCTGTGGGAATCGAACCAGGGACCTCAGGATCCACAGGCCGACTTCATACCACTGTGCTAGCCATCCCATAAAAAAACAGTTAAACAACATATTCATTTGATGTACTTGCCTTAAAATCAATTTATCACATATATGGTCCAACGGAATATTTTTTCTCTGCCCTTGCATTTCATATGGTTGAGCACTTCTTGGAAATTTATATTTAAAATCATATTCTGGAACACCCTTTTGCCAATGACCATGTCCTGGATAAAACGGATATTCTTTTTTCTTATCTCTTATTTTACGGATATGTCCTGAAGGATGTGTGAAAACCGGTTCATATATTTGATCTAAAGGAACATTTACTCGCTCTCCGTCCATTTCAAATGAATAATATGGAAGACCTTTCCTGGAAAATTTATATTGTATATCTTCAGGAATTTCTTTTTCCCAATGTTCATTTTCAGGATCAAACGGATGATATCTTTTTTTAATGTGGTTTGCTTTATAACCATGTCTTGAAGGATATTTTTTTATACCATATTTTGAATTATATGGTAAATCATTTATATCCTCATATCTGTGGAAATATTTATTTACTTTATTGTTATATCGTGGATAATATGAAAACTCTTTTTTTTTAATATAATTTTTTATTTTATCAATATATTTTTTGTAATATGGATTGCCTTGTTTATTATTACCAAGTCCTCCAGGATATGCAATATCATTTATGATCACTTGATTTCCTGAGAAAGATGGTGTATCTCTGTTACCATATCTTGAATAATATTGAAAATCGTTTTTCGAGGTGATGGGTACGCCATCTATTATCACACTATGTCTCAAGTTGGTTGGTTTTTGTGAGGTTAAAGGAATACCATTTTTGTTCATCGCATTTTTGGAGAGCATGTTTACGAAGGCTCCGGGACGCAATTCAAAATTCTTTTTGTTATCATCTCTTGGGTAATTTTTTCTCTTTGCAAGATAATTTGGGTCAAACGGAAAATGTCCATTTCCGTCACTTGTTTTTATATTTCTATTGTTTGAAGGATCAATAATTCCTTTTCTGTAAATTAAATACTTTTAAAATATTTTAGAGTTATATTAAAGATGAACCAGATTTTTTTCCGTAAATGTAGTGGAAATGAGACCGGGTCTCTGCCGGTTTTTATTTATTTATTTTGATTTATTCTACTTTGTACAACAGGAACTTAATCCCAATTATAGTACAGGGTCCGGACGCACTGAGCCGTAGGGTGGTAGTTTATATACAGTGTACAGAAATGTTGAATATAGGATTTTAAAATGTGTGGACATTTTAAAGCAGTGTTTTCAAAATGTGGATCGCAACCCTCTGGAGGGTCGATAAGATATTGGAAGGAGGATCGTCGGATGCTATTTAGAAATTTAAAAAAATATATATTTAAAGATTCATTCAGTTGAATCGCGTTCACTTAAATTTGAAGGATTTCTTACATAAAAAATAACGAATCAAATGTTTGATAGCAATGTTAAATTACTCATTTAACAGTTCAACTCGTTAAGATGTTGTTCAATTAAAGAAAACTTAAATTTAAGTGAAAGCGATACAACTATTAAAAAATGTATTCAAAGCTTTATACAGGGTGATCGAAAAGAATTATTACAGTTGGCAATACAATTCCAGAGATCTTTTTATTCCACAGTAGGCACAACGTCAGATAAAGGCGGAAATGCTATTTGACATTTCTAATAAATACAAATAGGTTATGTCAGCTAATAGAATTTTGACTTTTTAAGTAATAGAAATACTTTAGAAATAAATGTAATAATAAATGTACTCAAATTTAAATTTTAAATGTCACTGTCAACAACAGGAAATGAATTTATGTATCAGGCTTACCAATTTCAAGTAGTTTGTTTTTTGGCCAACTGTAACAATTCTATTAATTCTTTTCTTTAGAAACTATACTAGATAAAGTTATTAATGAGAAGGTTTTCCTTTACTAATTTCTAAAATCGTGGTTCTATTTTTGTATTGCACATTATTAAATCAGCCTTTTACAAACTGCAATTTTGATCACATAAAAAATAAGGGAGTCGCGCAAGAATTTATTTGTGAATTTTGCCTCCAAGGGGATCATACCTCCGAAAAGTTTGAAAACCACTGTTTTAGAGCAAAAGTACTAGAATAAAAAATTGATTAAAATTAAAATTTACGTTTAGAAAGTTTAAATTTGTTATACTATAGAGGATAGATAGGGTAAATCATTTTTATTATTTGATTGGTTGAAATCCAAAGGAAAAAAAAAATAGAGTAGTACAGATGTCTGACATTGCCGTCCAATTAATCAATTGTTGCAATTTATGTATAATTTCCAATTGATTAATATTATAATTTACGTTTAAAAAGTTTAAATTTGTTATACAATAGAGATAAATAGGGTAAATCATTTTTATTCTCTGATTGATCGAAATCCAAAGGAAAAAAAATAGAGTAGTACAGATATCTGACATTACCGTCCAATTAATCAAGTGTTGCAATTTAGGTATAATTTCCAATTTGTTAATTTGTGCTGTAAATTGATTGTTATACTTCATCGTGTAACAAATTATTTTTCCTACGACTACTATGAAATGTTCACATTCATGCTTTCAGTTGTCAACGAAAAGTTGTTAGTTACTAAGTAACAAGCAAATAAACATTTTACCGCGCGTTTTCCATGGCAACGCTCGTAATAGTTATTTGTTAAACTAGTCTATTACCGCTCGCACGTAGGGATTGTTGAACGATTAATTTTAAACAATTTTTAATTCTTGTACTTTTGCGCTAAAATGTACACAAGAGACAATTTATGCACATTTTAAAAGTCCTATTTTCCGCATTTTTATGAACAGCCCTGTATATATATAGTTTGAGTGGGATTCGAACCGGGAATCTCCGGATTCGAATGCCCTAATGCTACCACACCACCGTACTGCCGGATGTAAGTAAAATTTGTATAAAAATGATGATGATAACTCATATTTTATAATGTACACTCAGTAGAATTCTTACAGTATAAACATTTGTTCCAGTCTTGAGTTCGAACAATACTTCTTTACAAAATCTCTTATAATCACTGCAAATGAGCGACTTAATTCTTGAATTGCAGAATCTGTTAAAAGATAATGTTATATAAAACCGTTTGAGATCATATGAACCATCAATTTTGTAATTAAAACAATTTTTAGGTTAAGTTCTATAAATTTTATTTAAATTCAACTTTTCGGTACACTCAGCGTATACCTTTGTCAGAAAAATTAAAATAATAAACAAATTGTAACTATAAACAAGTAACTTAGTAACAAATAACAAGTAAATAAATAATTAAGTAACAAGTAACGAAGCAGAGAGTATAGCTACTCTGGAGTGGCGGTTAATGGAAGTTGCTGCGAAAAACTCATAGATGGCAGCATTTTAAATGCGTGTAATTTGAAAATAAGCACGACACAGAAACATAACCTCAATAATTGACAAAGATAAACTGGATTTCTCAAATATTTTAGCAGTTTGCAATAAGTATTTAAATTTTCTACGTTTTGCCAATATTATTTTTTCAAGTACTGCATTTTTCTCGAAAGGAAACTCTTGATGTATTTATATATTGAATGTACAGTCAGTACAAAAATATTTCTATCGTAACGGCATTTTTTTTTAACCAATACAATATTTGGTTTTGTATGGAATAATATTATATAACATACATTTTTACCGTGTGGAAAATACGAAATAATTGAATAGTTATTTACAATATAAGTGGCCAAGTAGTGTAATCACACAAGTATCGTAATGACGCATTATCACACGTATATTGTACATAATTTTATCTACGACCGCGAAATAAATTAAAATTCAAACAATAGTATATTACATAATAAGTCAGGAAAGTGATATTTTACTTGACGTATCGGTTGTTTGAAATACGAGACCGCAGGCCGAGTATTTTAATCCGCTGAATCATGGAAAAACACTTTCCTGATGTATTATGTATACTATTTTTTCTGAAACCGTTTAATTTAATCAATTATTAATCATAAATAATTCAAAATATTAAATTTTCTTGATATTGTATTCACAGCAGACTATATATCCAAGATTACAAAAAACAGTCAGGTAAAATACAAAACAGGTAAAATCTTTACTAGACTGTTTTGTACTTTACCTGACTTATTTTTGTTGTAGCCTTGGATACGTATTTTACGTGACTGTTTTGGTAACAATCTACTTTCCGTACTAATATTAGTCAAGAAAGTAGTCACTTTCTTGCCGGTTTCAGAAAAATTAATTTTCAGTTCTCATATTTATTTGACATTTAAAAAAATGTAATTGAAACCATGGTAACTTACATTTTAGGTACGATAAGTACTTTATTAAAGCACTAGTGCTGTAATATTTCCTAAAATGCAGTAGTGCGTTTATAAAGTACTTATCTCACTCAAAATGAATGCGAAAAGGGTCATTTATCGCACGGTCGTAGGTAAAAACAAATTATTCTTTTGTCAAATTGATATAAAAACAGAGCTCCACTAATAAGAGTGAGGTACAGTAGAAAAAATGACGTTTGATATTCGTTTTTTTAAACATATGGACAATAGCCACTCCAGTATATATCTTATATTAACTCACTGGTAAGAAATAACAAAGAAGACAGGCAATAATAATTTCTTGATAACCGTCGAAGCCAAGTCTGATTCTATTCTATAGTTTCTATTTTGATATTTCAGCAAGGCTGATTATATTTTACCTGGAATATTTGACAAAAGAGGCACGTGTTTCTCATGTAATTTTTCAGGTTTTAACCAATGAATATTTGTGTTTTGTGTAGGGTCTTCTTCTGGCCATGGGTATTCATCTAGATCCTTGGCCATGCTCTTTCTACGACCAAAAAATGGTATTTTAAAATTTAATTTCCACCAATTCACTTTTGGTAACATACGCTTCATTTTATCTTTAAATTTAATAAATTTGGGAAAATGGAAGAAAGATTTTATACTTTTTTTAGAAAAGTTGTCATACCGATTTTTCATGCCGTCTATTATACTCGAAAACTTATTCTTGAGCTTCTGCGCGTATTCTTTTATCGACTTTGAGTTTAGATCGAATTCTACCACTTTTTTGTTACTCATATTTTTATCATCATTATCATCAGGTTCAACGTCTTGATCTTCTGGTGTATCATCATCTGCTCGGCGAGATTTCCATGGGATTTTATAGTCAATGTCGTTTGATTTGTACCAGGCGTATTTTGGTGAATCTGGGTTTTCTCTTAATAAATATTCCATACTATTTTCATATTTATCAAGATAAGGATCCTTCTTTTGTTGGAGTTTATGATAATTTTTGTTTTTACCGTATCCAAATATTCCTTTTTCTTTTTTTTGAGCGTCATATTCTGGTATGATCCATTTTTTGAGCAGATTTTCGGAGTTGTGTTCAACTATTTCTTCAGGGACGTCAGTGTTATCTTCGTATAACCAGGAGCCGTCTGGAAATCTCATGAATTTTTTTTTAGGATTTGGAATTTCTTCCTTTTTATGGATATAAGGTCCATATACAGCAAAAAACATGTTTCTAAGTTTTTTATCTTTTAACATCTGAGTTATATCCATTTGGAATCTCCTAGTGTTACCAGGTGACTTGATATTAGGAAAAGGATTTAATGTTTTCACTGTTTTGTCATCTTCTTTGTTTTCTAGAAACTCGTGGGCGTCATCTTCTGATTGGAAATTTTTTAAAAAATCAGGTTGTTTCATTTTCTCTAACAGTTTTTCGTATTTGTAATCAATTATTTCTTCAGGGATGTCGCTGTTATCTTCGTACATCCAGGAGCCGTCTGGTAATATCACCTTTAATTTCTTTTTAGGATCTGGAATTTCTTCCTTTTTATGGATATAAGGTGCATTCATAGCAAGAAACAAGGTTATATATTTTTGAATATTGAAATTCCCTGGGAGCTGGAATCTCCTAGTGTTACCAGGTGACTTGATATTAGAATAAGGATAATTATTTAATGATTTCTCTTTTTTGTCATTTAATTTCACTAATTTTTTGACCAGTTTCTTGTAATTGTTTTTATCAGGTATCCTATTTTTATCAACATAAGGATCTTTCTTTTGTTTGAGTTTTAGATAATTTTTGTTTTTACCGTATCCGAATATGCCTTTTTCTTTTTTGGGAGCGTCATATTCTGGTATGTTCCATTTTTCGAACAGTTTTTCGGAGTTGTATTCCAGTATTTCTTCAGGGACATCACTGTTATCTTCATATAACCAGGAACCGTCTTGAAATATCATCATTATTTTCTTTTTAGGATTTGGAATTTCTTCCTTTTTATGGATATAAGGTCCGAATACATCAAAAAACATGTTTCTAAGTTTTTTATCTTTTAACATCTGAGTTACATCCATTTGGAATCTCCTAGTATTACCAGGTGACTTGATATTATAATAAGGATAATTATTTAATGATTTCCCATTTTTGTCATTTAATTTCCATGTATTTTCGAGCAGTTTTTTGTAGTTAAATTCAAATATATCTTGTGCAACGGCAGCATCATCTTCGTATAACCAAGAACCGTCTGATAATTCTATTATTTCCATATTAGGATCTGGATATTCTTCCTTTCTATGGATATAAGGTCTTATTATATCCGCAAACATCTGTTTAATTATTTTTTTATCATCGAAGCTTGACTCAGGTGACTTGATATTAGAATGAGGGAAAGTATTGAATGATTTCTCTTTTTTGTCATCTAATTTCAATGAATTTTTAAGCAGTTTCTTGTTGTATTCAAATGTATCTTGTGCAATTTTGGCATCATTTTCGTATATCCAAGAACCGTCTATTAATCTTATTATTTCCCTATTAGGATTTGGACGTTGTTCCTTTCTGTGGATATAAGGTCTTACTATATCCGAAAACATTTGTTTCATTAATTTTTTATCATCGAAGCTCTTAGTTCTATCAGGTGACTTGATATCAAAGTTAGGAATATGATTTAATGATTTCTTTTTTTTGTCATCTAATCTCGATGAATTGTCGAACAGTTTATCGTAATTGTCACCAAATATATCCATTGCGATATTGAAGTCATCTTCGTATAACCAATACCCGCCTGGTAATACCATTATTTTTATCTTAGGATCCGGTAGTTCTTCCTTTTTATGGATATAAGGTCTAAATGAATCAATAAACATTTTTTGAAGTTGTTCTTGAGGATTAAATCTTCTACCAGATAAGTTGCTACCAGGATGCGGATTGTTTTTTGTCCATCTTCTTTCAGGTTCTTTGAATTCGGTGTTCAACTGTTTCATGTATTGTTCAAATTCTTCTTGTGCTTTTTTGGCTTCATCTTCGTAAAGCCAAGATCCATCTGGTTGTTTTATTATTTCCTTTTTAGGATCTGGGGTATCGTCCTTTTTATGAATATAAGGTTGTATTATATCTGTAAACTTTTTTTTTATTTTTTTATTATCCTCATTTGATTTTCTAGTTGTATGTGGGAAAACTGAATTTTTATGTATATTTTTCCACTGGTCATGTCCTTCTTTTGTATTTTGAACCATATATACTTTACCCTTAAATTTGTCTAATCCTGATGGGCTCATA
The DNA here is from genome assembly GCA_911728475.2 of Pterostichus madidus. Lineage (NCBI taxonomy): Eukaryota > Metazoa > Arthropoda > Insecta > Coleoptera > Carabidae > Pterostichus > Pterostichus madidus. The sequence continues at coordinate 39,504,639 of OU452307.1, read as the reverse complement.
CCTCTTCTATATATTTTCTTGGCCCTGTTATTTGATTTTAGAGGTATACCTAATGCTTCTAGTTCATCTTCATCAAAGCTGTAAGGGTAGGATCTACTTGGCATGCCTCCATTTTGTTGTATAACGTTTTCGCGAAACTCTGCTAACGAATGTAGGAGTTTTGATGCAAGTGCGTCTTCAAATAATTTTTGTAACATGTCTGATTGGTGTTTTTTCCAAGATTCTTGTTGTAATCTTTCATCAAAGAAAGGAGGTGTTTGTTTATATTTATTTTGATTGTACATTCCATTTTCATTATAATAAGGGTAAGGTTTGGCTCCATTTTGTATTGTTGTTTGTGAATATAATAAATTTTTGTCTGGAAAATTATTTATATATTTGTTTAAATATTGACGGTCTGTTTTGCGTTTATCAAAGGCACTTGCATACCGGTGTTTATCGGGAGACAAAGAATGAGGGATTTGAAATTCATCCCCATCGATGTTTGTCTTGCGATATTTGTGTAACAACTTCATATCTATATCATTAGGACCCATTTCTTTGTCATTTTCATGATCACAGTTTGGAGGCGGAATAAATGATGCGATGATTATCTGAAATAAATAATAGTACATTATACAGGCTGTTCAAATTAAGTGTGCCACCATTGTTATCTCGAGAACTATACTCCATCCCTGTATGAAAACGATGACGTCATATGTGGACGATGTTATCATAGATACGATGAAATATAGCTATCTTTTTTTAATAATATCATTCGTACCTATGCGAATGACACAACGTATGTCTTAATAAGTTAAGACACACGTTTCATGTTTTTTCACGTTCTATCACATTTATTATTTTAATGAAAACGTATGACAGTTCTTACTAATACGAAAATTTACATTTACTTTGTTCACATTTGTTTATAAGATAAAAATAGAGACCTATGGTCAAGATTTTGTTATTTTCTCACCTGTCATTTCTAAGTTTGTGACATTTTTTATACATAAATACAGACTGAGAAATAAGAAATGGCTACAAAAATTTTGGGTAATCAAATGCAGAAATGCGTTTGTCATCTTCATGATTATTTTGCGCTGGAGTTAGAGAATCGAGGATCTTTAATTAATTTAACTGTAGTACAAGAGGTAATGTGCATTGTATTTTGTATTTTCAAATATTATTTATTTATATCTAATATTAATACATATAAAAATGTATATGCCTTTGAGTTTTATGTTACAAAATTACATATTATAATAAGGTAGTTAATATTTTTCGTGCGTTAAGATAAATTTATATTTGATTTTTATTTAATATATGCAGAATTTGGTTTCATTATAAACAAATTAAATTTTATAAAATAATAAATATTTTAATTTGACATTTAAATTTTAGGTTATGTTTTAAAAATGTCAATCCGATACCAATGTAAACGTTTTAAGTTCAAAATCTTGAATCACATGGATACCCAATGTGACGTAATCGTTTTCATACAGGGAATGGAGTATATAAGAGCTACAAGCTTGAGTAACTTTTACAAGTCTATTACAAAACTATTATAAAAAAAAAAACAGTGGTTCTCAGAATACGGGGTGCAACTTTCTTATAGAAACTCAGATAATCAGTCATCGTCAAACATTCTCATCCTAACATACTACCCTCGCTTAATATGCAATATATATAGTTGTGCCACCATTGCTATATGGGGTGGCTAGCTCAGTGGTATGAAGTCGGCCTGTGGATCCTGAGAACCCTCGTTCGATTCCCACAGGCGACAAACAATTTTCATAATTTCAAAAAGCTACCCCTGTGGCTCCTCCACCACTAACATCTTTGGGGGCCGTGATTTGACGACTGGTAACCGCACTTCACGCGAAAAATATATCACTTACCGAGATCTGCTTCAGCAGAGTGCCACACCCAGTAATGGGTAGAAGGCGTGATGATATATTTATATTTATTTATTTACCATTGCTATCTCGAGAACTATAAGACCTACAAGGTTGGCAAAGAAATACCATTTTCTAAATCTATTACAAAACTATTAACAAATTTATTTTTTTTTATCAGTTGTTCTCAAAATACTTGGTGCAACTTTCTTATTTTAAATAGAACTTTGCTTTTTACTTTCTTATACGTAGTATAAGGAAGTATTAGAATCGTGAAAAAAATCGTTGACGAGATTTTCGCGGAAATACATGTTTTGAGGTCCACTGAATCTGTTTTGATCATTTTCTCAATGATGTCTGTGTGTGTGTGTGGATGGATGGATGGATGGATGGATGGATGGATGGATGTGTGTCCGGTCGTGCAATATCTAATGAACGAGATAAGATTTGTTAACGAAACTTGGTAATTATAAGTTTTATGAAAATACGAAGAGCTGAGTTGATTTTGAATGAAATTGAAAAACCGGAAGAGGAAGTTTACTGGACACACAAAACAATAAATTCCATTTATTTCAAAAATGGAATCAGTTACGAAAAAAAGTTTCAAATAAAAGATGTTAGCAAAAATATTTGGAACATAAAATGTTATTTGCAATTTTCCTGTATATGCGTCTAATTTTGAGAAAACCTAATTTATATATTTAATAATATATTTCAATAATCATAGTAGCAATAGAAACAAAAAACAAAAACATGTTTAACATTTATATGTCAAATAATAATTGTCAAACGCAAGGAGCAAGTCATAAGTGTTCAATTCAGCGTTTTTAATATGAAATATGCTGTGTATAAGAAAGTCGTGTGGTGACCACACCAGATTTTTTTATTTACTTATTCGATTCAGTATTTTTTTCTGAATTCAACTACTATAAAGTTCAGTACCCGTTAAATTGACATTAATTTAATTAAAATCGTATGGGAATTAGCTTGCTATGAAAGAAACAAATGACTAATGAAATTTATTCATTTTTTCACAAAATAGTCATATGAACATTTAATAATTAATCAAATAAGCAAAAATACTATGTTTTGTTCATTTGTTTCTGTTATTATATATATATATATATATATATATATATATATATATATATATATATATATATATATATATATATATATATATATATATATATATATATATATATATATATATATATATATATATATATTTTATGGGGTGGCTAGCTCAGTGGTATGAAGTCGGCCTGTGGATCCTGAGAACCCTGCTTCGATTCCCACAGACGACAAACAATTTTCATAATTTCAAAAACTACCCCTGTGGCTCCTCCACCACTAACATCTTTGGAGGCCGTGATTTGACGACTGGTAACCGCACTTCACGAGCAAAATATATCACTTACCGATCTGCTTCGGCAGAGTGCCACACCCAGTAATGGGTAGATGGCTTGATGATATATTTATTTATTTATTTTAGAAGTTAAAAGAAATTTAAGTTATTTGTGTGATCTCAGTAAGTTCAGTGTGATTTCCAGCCGTCAATTCACGACCCCGAAAGATGTTAGTGGAGGGGGAGACACAGGGATAATTTAAAATAAATAAATATATCATCACGCTTTCTACCCATTACTGAGTGTAGTATGCTGTAACAGATATCGTTAAGTGATATATTTTGCGCATAAAGTACAGTTACCAGCCGTCAAATCACGACCCCATCGATAATTTTAATTTAGTGAAAATTGTTTGTCGGCTGAAAACTCGAACCCGGATTCTCAAATATGATATTTTTTCAAGTATGCGCTGTAGACACAACATTTTGGTTAATGAATAACTCTGGAATATTATCGGGAGAAAGCATGTAAAGAGAAATTATTTTTTTGTATTGAATGTACTATTCGTTACGTACTTTGATAGGTGAAGTTATTTTGTGCACATTAGTTAGTTCACTATTGACAATTTTTAACAGTTTCAAATTTCAAGAACCTTGTTTTGAAATTAAATAATAGGATTGTTCGTTCACCACTTGACACCCACGGGTGTTGTTTTCTCTTTCTAATGTAATTACTGTCAAACCCGCTCGAAGTGCAGCTGTTTAAATGTAAAGTAAGTAAATCAGTGCTTAAATTAGTAAATATTACTTTATTAATTGTTTGAAAATCGCCCAATATCATTCATGCAAATGGAACGAACGAAGGTATTGTTTTTTTATTTAATTGTTAGACAAATTGTTACTATTTATTGAATATTACTTTATTAATTCTTTAGAAATGGTCTAATAAAAATATTTTATTTTATTGGCCAACCTACAGTTGAATAACAATATAAATATTAGACCTAATCAACAAATTTTATTTATTATAAATTTTATCATATTAATGGGATAATGGTAGAACCCTGGTTCGATTCCCGCAGTCGATAAACAACTTTCACCAGATTAATACTACTCCTGTGACTCCTCCTCCACTAACATATTTGGGGACCGTGATTTGACGACTGGTAACCGCACTTCACGCGCAAAATATATCACTTACCGAGATCTGCTTCAGCAGAGTGCCACACCCAGTAATGGGTAGATGATATATTTATTTTTATTTATTTTTTTTAATTTTCTAAATAAGTAGGTAAAAAAAATATGTCTCAATCGGACTAAAAAAATAAGATTTTAAGTTGAGTAATAAAGTTTGCCGAACGACTTAAAATAGTATTTTTAGTTTAAGCCCAACCATTGCGCAATAATTTGAGACAACAATAAATTATGCTTTCATAATATTTCTGATAGGAACCTACTTATTTTTGAACCAAATTATAATTTTGTTTGTTTTTAATGCATTGAATTTATTATTATTAAATATGTGGTAAATGATAAACAATTATTACAAAAGACTGCGGTACAAAATATCACTTTACCTACACTTATTACGAAAAAAATATTAGGCATTGTCATGGAGAAAATATGGCAACACCGCACTCTTACTGACTCACCATCAAAATTTATTTAATAAAAATATTAATTATAATTATAAATGCTCTATTAGTAAAAAGAAATTTAATAAAGTAATATTAATGGCGAGGCGTTAAGTTTGAAATACGAGAAAAATTACTGGCTCAATAAAAACAAATTCTAAATCTTTGTAAAATAAATATAAATATATAATCACGCCTTTTATCCATTACTGTGTGGCATAGAGTCGTTGATTTCCACCGAAGTTCGAATTTCTGAATGTTCGAACATTCGAATGATTTGAACTTCGTCAGAAAAACTTCGAAGCTTCGAATTTTCAAATTTTTTGAAGCTTCGAATTTTCGAATTTTTTGAAGCTTTGAATTTACGAATTTTCGAATTTTTCAAACCTTCGAATTCTCGAATTTTTTGTCTCTGAATTAACGCCCTCTGTCATCTCCAAACATGCTCACGTATAATTCGCGAAAAGTCGATCACGACTTAAATAATAAACTCGGCGAAGTAGCCTGCAAAAACTCTGCAAGTTTATGCGTCTTAATTAAGACATCTATTCTCTTACCGTCCATCTAAATGCTACGGACTTTTAGTAAAACGTTTTAAAATGAGAATAAAAATGATACAAAAACGTCTTAATTAAAACGTTTTTGACAGTGTAGCGAAGTTTTAAGTCTAAATTGAATTAATTTGGTCAAATAAATATATCATCACGCCTTCTACCCATTACTGGGTGTGGCACTCTGCTGAAGCAGATCTCGGTAAGTGATATATTTTGCGCGTGAAGTGCGGTTACCAGTCGTCAAATCACGGCCCCCAAAGATGTTAGTGGTGGAGGAGCCACAGGGATAGCTTTTTCAAATTATGAAAATTTGTCGCCTGTGGGAATCGAACGAGGGTTCTCAGGATCCACAGGCCGACTTCATACCACTGAGCTAGCCATCCCATTTGGTAAATAATAATAATTACTTATGAATTAATACAAAACTCTGCAAATGAGTTTATTCTGAAAATTCATATCAACATGCCGTGTTCACGTTGGGATCCAGATTCACAATTCGAATAATTCGAAAATTCGGAACATTCAAAAATTCGAAAGTTCGAATCTAAATTCGAAGGTTCAATAAATCCGAACATTCGAAGTCTCGAATATTCGCAAAATCAATAACCCTAGTGTGTGGCACTCTGCCGAAGCAGATCTCGGCAAGTGATATATTTATGCGCGTGAAGTGCGGTTACTAGCCGTCAAAACACAGCCCCCAAAGATGTTAGTGATGGAAGAGCCACAGAGGTAATTTTTAAATTGGTGAAAATGTTTGTCGGCTGTGGGGATCGAACCAGGGTTCTTCTTAGGATCCACAGGCTTGACTTGACTTGATACCACTCAGACAAATAAATAAATTTAAAAAATACTAGATGAATATAGTAACAAACAGTCGTATGGAAGATTAAATTTGTAATTACTTGATTAACCCACTGTTTGCCTATATATTTTTTATGATGCCTGCATATAAATTGTTGTATTGTTTATTTTATTTTAATTTTTTTTCTCATTGTTTATATTTGTATAAACGGAATAATATATAATAAAAATCGTTGGTGGGTGTATACGCCTCGGTTCGTGATTGAATTTTTAAACTGTGCAATATTATTTTTTTGTTCAGGTGTTTAAGTTCCTTTCATTAAATAATAATGTAATATTATCTTTGTCATATCGGCGTGTTATCATGAGACCATAATATTCAAATGACAAATATAATTTCAAAACTATTACTTTTCTGACTTTGAAGTTTGCATTCTTTGTTCCTAGGACTCATATTTCATTTCCTCATTTTTTTTTTCATTATTGAACAAATTATTATTATTTTTTTTGTTTCTCTATATTTATTTTAAAACAAGTATGGGTCGACAGTTAAGTTGAATTGTACATTTAAGAATCCCACTGCCGATAAACTTATTTTTCCTTATTCGAATTACCCTCAATAGGGTAATTGGCTCAATGGTTGAACTGTGGATTTGAGAACTCAGGTTCGATTCCCACAGCCAATAAACAATTTTCACCACATTAAAAACTATCTCCGTGGCTTCCCCTGCACTAATATCTTTGGGGGCCGTGATTTGATGGTTGGTATATATAATTTACCGAGATCTGCTACGGCAGAGTGCCACATCTAGTAATGGATAGAAGGCGTGATGATATATTTATTTATAAAATTGTAATTTTTTCATTTTAAGATTAAGGCTTATAACTCACACAATAGGCTGTTCCACAAAAATTAGATTATTTATATATTTACGTAATGGCTCAGTGATATCAAGTCGGCCTGTGGATCCTAAGAACCCTGGTTTGATCCCCACAGCCGACAAAACATTTTCACAAATTTATTATTATGTGGCTCTCCCACCACTAAAATCTTTAGGGGCCGTGATTTGACGGCTGGTAACCGCACTTCACGCGCATAAATATATAGTAATAGGTAAAAGGCGTGATGATATATTTATATTTATTTATTTATTTATCTACGTACTAAAATAATTTTTCCCTGTTTTTTTTTTAATTTTGTTGTAAAATTTCTACTAAAGGAGAAAAAAATTATAAAGTTGTAATAATCAATCGTGACGTAGGTAGGTCTTGGTGACAAAGATAGCATTAATATTAAGAAATAAAGCATAATAATGAGAAAGAAGGCCTTCTTTCTTGAGAGAGATAGGTATACTTTGACAAGAGCACGAAACACTTGATTTTGCCAGTTTTTACTTATACGAAATTTTAGGAGAACTATATTATAATAATCACGTTCTAACTGTCCCTGGTTCGATTCCCACAGGCGACAAATTTTCATAATTTGAAAAAGCTATCCCTGTGTCTCCTCCACCACTTACATGTTTGGGGGCCGTGATTTGACGACTGGTAACCGCACGTCACGCGCAAAATATATCACTTACCGAGATCTGCTTCAGCAGAGTGCCACATCCAGTAATGGGTAGAAGGCGTGATGATATATTTATTTCTTTATTTTACGTTCTAACTGTTAATATTCAAGTAAAAATAAAAAATGTTATATAAGGCAAGGTTTTAAGTATTGGATAATATTTTAATTGTTTTTAAAATCTTAAGATTGTAGTGATTGCTTATGGAAAAACTAAACAGTGCTTTTCGCTATTTTACGATTATTAGTCGGCCGCCCTAACGCCTCCAATACTCGGTACCACGACTTGTCTTATTTATGTACAGTCTCAGCAAAAAATGTTTAGTAACATGTTCTCAGTTCTTAAGTATATACCGAAAGTTTTAAAACCTTGTTTGTGCGTAAAGTGCGGTTACCAGCCGTCAAATCACAACCCTCAAAGATGTTAATAGAGGACAAATCACAGGGCTTTTAATATACAGCGCAGAAAAGAACTGTTGCAAAATGAAAAAATATATATCATCGCGTCTTTTTACCAATTACTGAATGTGGCACTCTGCCGTAGCAAATCTCGCTAAGTGATATATTTTGCGCATGAAATGCTGTTACTAACCGTCAAATAAAGGCCCCCAAAGATATTAGTGGATGAGGAGTTACAGGGGTAGTTTTAGTGATTATAAATTGTTTGTCGGCTGTAGAAATCGAACCCAGTCCGACGCGATACTACTGAGCTATCTATCCAATGAAAAAAAAAATTATAAAATAAAATAAATATATCATCACGCCTTCTATCAAAATCTTTTTAAAATTCTACAAGACTATTATATATTGAACTAATTTTAATATACGAAATTTTATTTGTATTTTAATTTAAAAGATAATTCTCAAAAAAATATATATTATGAATTCTTCAAAGATACATTCAATGTTCTATTAAGTTTTATTTCAGGCTTTTAAAATAATATTAGGTATACAGGATGATCAAAAGGAATTGTTATAGTTGGCAATACAATTCCAGAGATCTTTTTATTCCACAGTTGGCACAACGTCAGATAAAGGCGGAAATGCTATTTGACATTTCTAATAAATACAAATAGGTTATGTCAGGAGTCTGACAGCTAATAGAATTTTGACTTTTTAAGTAATAGAAATACTTTAGAAATAAATGTAATAATAAATGTACTCAAATTTAAATTCTAAATGTCACTGTCAACAACAGGAAATGAATTTATGTATCAGGCTTAGCAATTTCAAATAGTTTTTTGTATTGCCAACTGTAACAATTCCTTTTGATCACCCTGTATTTGACAACGAAAAATATATGGTGCCCTGCGTCGCATCAGTACCCCGAATCTAACTTTTTCGTTTGATGTTTTATTTTACAGTTTTATTTCTCGTGTAGTATGCAAGATAATGAAATGAAATTTTAATGAGACATATAGCAGTATGTTATTTATACCCAAATAAAGTTTATCGATACATACTTTTGGAATTATAGTCATAAATATACATTTCTTTATTATCGAAAAATTATTCGTTGTATTAGAAAACAGTATAATAATAAAGTTTGTTTTAAATAATAATTAATTTTGATCCGTCAGACTGCCTACAAAATAATAATCTTGATAATTTACCACCTTTATGTGAGAACCAATAGAATCGCGAATTTGTTTGAAAATGAACCAATGAAATGAAAGCTATTTTGATAGTTTTCTACTAGTCAAATTAATAAATGAAAATTTTTCACTGTAATTAAGTCTTTTTGGATACCAATAAAATAAATACAATTTTCATAAATGTCAATAGAAAATAAATGCCAAATCTCGAGGGAAACTTCTTCTACAGAAGAAATTTTTATTAAAGTTGAAGGGAACGTTCCAAAAAATAAAATAAATAAATAAATATAAATATATAATCACGTCTTTTACCCATTACTGGGTGGGGGAACCTCAGGGGTAATTTAAAAAAAAAATAAAATAAATATATCATCACGCCTTCTACCCATTACTAGGTGTGGCACTCTGCCGAAGCAGATCTCGGTAAGTGATATATTTATGCGCGTGAAGTGCGATAAAATCACGGCCCCCAAAGATGGTAGTGGCGGGGGAGCCTCAGGAGTAATTTAAAAAAAAAATATATCATCACGCCTTTTACCCATTACTAGGTGTGGCACTCTGCCGAAGCATATCTCGGTAAGTGATATATTTTGCGCGTGAAGTGCGGTTACCAGTCGTCAAATCACGGCCTCCAAAGATGTGACCCCACAGGGGTAGTTTTTTTTGAAATGATGAAAATTTAATTTTATGGTAATTTTAAATTGGTGAAAATGTTTTGTCGGCTATGGGGATCGAACAATGGTTCTTAGGATCTACAGGCTGACTTGATACCACTGAGCCATTACCCCAAAAAACACCAAAGAAATTCAAAGATTATGCTTGTTTAATTCTCACGCAAAATATAATTCGTAATATGATAATTTATGGGATGGCTAGCTCAGTGGTATGAAGTCGACCTGTGGATCCTGAGGTCCCTGGTTTGAGTTCCACAGGCGACAAATTTTCATAATTTGAAAAAGCTATCCCTGTGGCTCCTCCACCACTAACATGTTTGGGGGCCGTGATTTGACGACTGGTAACCGCACGTCACGCGCAAAATATATCACTTACCGAGATCTGCTTCAGCAGAGTGCAAAACCCAGTAATGGGTAGAAGGCGTGATGATATATTTATTTATTTATTTTAATATGATAATTGTCAGATAATATTTTGTCATGAATTTATATTTATTGTTACAAAAATAAGAAATACAAGTTGATATATTTCCATAACAACTCATATTTCATGTCAAAATGCTATCGACAATTATCATATATAGCATTTGTTATATTACTCCATTGGTCCGTTGAATTAGTTGATTGTAGTAATAATAGTAATATTGTTTACGTAGTTTGTGTCTAAGGTATATTCAATGTTAAATGTAGTGAAAATGTTAAAAATTAATTGTTAAATTTAATATAAATATTAGATACCTGCGTTTATAGTACATATTAACAGTGTAATTCTCAAAAACGTTTTAGCTAATCCTGAATTTTGGATTATCTAATATTATAGTACAGGGATGGCGAACCTTTTTTGATGTCCGTGCCACAAAGTCATAAAAATTCTTTTTTAAGTAGGTAACGTGCCACAATAAAATTTCATTCGAAATGTTAGCGTGGTGAAACTATTCGTAAGTATAATTAAATAAACAAATAAAAGCAATTCTTCTTTAAACAATTTTTTATTAATCAATGTTTTACAAAAAGCAATATGCTAGAAACAAAATTCACGTTAAAAACAATTGTTTTTAATGTGATTTTTGTTGCTGTACATAAGATGATAATATCTGGTTCATATTTAGTTAATTTCAACAGTACGAATGCAGAGCTCGACTCATCCGTCATTCTATTCCTATATTTATTTTTTATAAAATTTAATTCTGAAAATAGAGATGTATAATTTGACGGTTCTAGTTAACATACTCATGCTCGGTTTCACCAACAAAAAATAAATTTTGATCGTTGTTTAAATAAATAAAAGTAAATCGAATATATAACAGCAATGTCAATTATTCCATTTGACATGTAATTTTGATTTGCTTTTATTTATTTAAACAATGATTAAAATTTAACTCTTGTTAGTGAAACCGGGCATCAGATAGTTATTCAGTACTACAAATTTATATCATAAATTATAAATTAAGTGTAGATTAATAATTTTTAATTCATTTCTATCAAAAAAAGATAACTTATAAAAAATAATAATTTGGTTTTTGTGCGTGCCATCAAAATTTTCAAACGTGCCACTTGTGGCACGCGTGCCATTGGTTCGCCATCCCTGTTATAGTAGACTGATTTAAGCAAGTCAATTTAATGCACTCCCCGAAAACGAAATGGTAAGAAGATTATATTAAAGTTTATTTCAACTTTGTTGGGAATATGGCGTAGCTTAATTTGACAAATTTAAAATTCAGGATTAGCTGGATTCTAGCTAAAACTCTTTTGAGTATTAGGCAGTAAAAAAAGAATTGTAGGCCAAATGATATGATTCTGGACTCGTATCAAAATCTTTTGAAAATCCTACACGACAATTATATATTGAACTAATATAATATTTTATTTGTATCTTTTGTTTGAAAGGTATAATAGTTATTTATGTACCAAGGGTGAAAACAAGCGTTTCTGGCGCGTGACATGATAATAATATGCTGAGGGTCAGAAACGCTAATTTCACCCGTGGTGCAGTGGTACATACAAAATTTTATGCACAACAAAATAACATTTAATTATATGTTCAAAAGATTACAATATGTCAAAATGACATTTTGCAGAATCAAGTATTCACAATAAACAAAAATTGTCATTTTATTTATGCATCCATTGAAATTATTTTTTTATGGCCCTAGGGCTAAAAGGCAGTGTTTAAGCCCGCTTTTTAGGGCTAAAACACATGTATTTCGGCCCGGTTGTGCATAAAATAATTTATAAATGTTTTATGGTACAAAAAAGTTACTCTAATTTAAATTTGTAGTAATATGAATGATCAGGAATGTAAAAAATAAAAAGATGTAAAAATGCAATGTGACTTACATTGAACAAAGTGAGTATAGTCAAATGTCGAATCATGTTCCATGTAGGTACTAGTTGTACTGTGCGTGATTTACAAAATCGGGCTTTTATACTTTTACACCAACTATTGAAAGTCAGTTGAGCAGTATACTCCGCGTTAAATTGCAAATAATACTTGTTAACAAAAGAAACGATAGCTTTCAGAATTGTTATTTCCAATCATTAGCATAAAATTAACACATCACCACATTTATGTCATTTTATTTATCAAATCCAGTTAGTTTTATTTATATTATTTTATGGACGTTCCAAGCTTTAATTAAGAAAGGAGTTCTGACATTGTTATTTTAAAATTTCCATACTTGATTTTTATTTAACTATGTTTAGAATTATTTATGGTGTGGTTAGCTCAGTGGTATGAAGTCGGCCTGTGGATCCTGAGAACCCTGGTTCGATTCCCACAGGCGACAAACAATTTTCATAATTTCAAAAGCTACCCCTGTGGCTCCTCCACCACTAACAACTTTGGTGGCCGTGATTCGACGACTGGTAATCGCGCAAAATATATCACTTACCGAGATCTCCTTCGGCAGAGTGCCACACCCAGTAATGAGTAGAAGGCGTGTTGATTTATTTTTTTATATTTATTTAGAATTTCTTGACTTGTTTCTACTTCTGTATTTATACTGATGAGCATCCAATGTTGGCAAGTTGTATCCGAGATTCATCTTATATACAGGGTGGGCTATTTAATTTGACTTGTTCAAATATCTTGCAAATTAAGCCCTTAACAACAAACTTTCATGAACAAAAGTTTAACCATTTTGAGTGGGCCATTCGATCTTGTTAACATTTTTCGCCCCCACCCCTCAGGGGGTCGGAGAGGGGGTAAACTAAGATATTTTAAATAGGAACCCTATTTTTTATTACAGATTCGGAATCTCCATAAAAAATATGAAGGTTTAATCTGAGAATTTTTTTCATATTCTTAATAGATGGCGCTGTAACCGGGTGATCCATTTAACTTGACTTGTTCAAATATCTTGCAAATTAAGCCCTTAACAACAAACTTTCATGAACAAAAGTTTAACCATTTTGAGGGGGCCATTCGATCTTGTTAACATTTTTACCCCTCCACCCCTCAGGGGGTCGGAGTGGGGGTAACCTTAGTAGTGGGTGACCGTCGAGAGAAACCCGTGTTTGCTGTTGACTATAAGACCTAAAATGCAGGATCAGGGCGTAATGGCGGCATATGACCATAGCAGTTGGTCCGCCAGGAAGCCACAAAAAAAAAATGTCGAAATAATGGTAAAAACTTGTTTTTACGAATACAGCGCCATCTATCAATAATATAAAAAATTCTCAGATTAAACCTTCATATTTTTTTATGGAGATTCCGAATCTGTAATAAAAAATTAGGTTCCTATTTAAGATATCTAAGGTTACTCCCTCTCCGACTCCCTGAGGGGTAGGGGGCGAAAAATGTTAACAAGATGGAATGGCCCCCTCAAAATGGTTAAACTTTTGTTCATGAAAGTTTGTTGTTAAGGGCTTAATTTGCAAGATATTTGAACAAGTCAAATTAAATAGCCCACTCTGTATGTGTAAACCAATTCTGGAAAAATTTTAACCAATCCTGAATTTTAAAATAAAAATAAATAAATATATCATCACGCCTTTTACCCATTACTGAGTGTGGCACTTTGCCGAAGCAGATCTCGGAAAGTGATATATTTATACCCGTGAAGTGCGGTTATCAGCCGTCAAATCACGGCCCTCAAAAAAGACATGAGCATGTTATTATCATGTCACGGGCCAGAAATGCCTGTTTTCACCCTTGGTACATAAATAACTAATTTATGTGTGCTTCGTCTATTGTTTTAGGCGCGCCAAATTCATTTCTTCGATACGCCAAATGATGATTTTATGATACAAATACGTACTAAATATAATTTTTCTACGTCTGTTAAATTTAAATCAGCTAGTTATTGATTTTTCTAAAACAATTAGTTTACGGAATTCTATATCTCAAGTAGTATTGTAGGTTTTCTGCGAAGGTTGTAAAACAAATTGAAAACATATTGAAGAAAGCATGCGTATCTATGTGTACAAATAATCTGCCCCCTTCCGAAGATTAGTTGAATTATGAAAATCAATAATGTTTTAGTTGCATATATGTAAATATAAATTAATTAAATAATAATAATAATATTAATAATAATAATACAAGTCAATTTGGGGCCTCCCAAAAGTTCTCCCATCCGAATAGTACATCGTATAACTTGATTAGAACAGGACTCTTGATCTGTCAAGGTTGATTAGTTCAGTATAATTTCAAAGCAAAAAGTTGACAGTCATTATTTTGTTTGTAGTTTTGCTAAATTCGCCATTTTGGAAGTTTGTAGGAAATTTGCATGAATGCAGAAAATGTGCATTTTTTGTTGAACTAGTTTAAATATTCAAAAATTTTAAATTACAATTCTATATTATTCAGAGGACGAGAAATCGCCGTTGAGCGCATCTTCATATCTCTTTTAGTTTTTGAGTTACAGTCATATTTGCCTTTTTTGAAATCTCAACTTTGAAGGTTCATATCCCGAAAACTAAAAGAGATATTGAAATGAGGTTTGAACCAGTGTATTTCTCATGCACCAATTAACCTATATATAAATTTTGAAAATTTTGAATATTTTTCAGTTTTATGAAATTTTCTTTTGTCATTAATTCAAAAAGTTGTAGAGATAATGAAAATCTGTGAACACCAGTGAATTCCTCGGGTAAAAATACATAGATATGTAAATTTTCAGAAAATTTGCTTCACGGATAAAATTTTTAGAGCAAAAAGTCTTAAAATGGCCGAAAACCATAAAAATCTTAAGGGGTACCCCTTCAAAAATTTTCGATTTTTAGCCGATTTTCGTTTTTCTGTAATAAAAACTTTATCTGTGCGATTTTTTGACTGAAAATTTGCATACCTATGTATTTTCACCCGAGGAATTCACTCGTGGTTACAGATTTTCATTATCTCTTAAACTTTTTTAAATAATGACAAAAGAAAATTTTGAAAAAAATTGAAAATTTTCCATTTTTTCAAAATTTACCTACAAGTTGACTGAAGCACGAGAAATACACTGGTTCAAATCGCATTTCAATATCTATTTTAGTTTTTGAGATATGAGCTCTCAAAGTTGAGATTTTTATAAAGTCTAAAATCGCTGTAACTCGAAAACTAAAAGAGATATGAAGATGCAGTCAACAGCATTCGATTTCTCGTGCGCTGAATGATGGAGAACCATATTCTAAAATTTTTCGACTTTTGAACTGGTTCAACCAAAAAATCAGAGCATGTTCATATATTTAGCAATCCCAAACTTGCAATTGTTTTCGCCTACATTAGATTTTAAATTATATAAAATAAACTTATTAATAAGGAAATATACTTATTTATTAAAAAAATATATTTTGAAAGTTGGTATGGGAGGTAAAATAAACAATATGTTACGCCATATTATATTTGTAATTTTATATGTAGAAACAAATCATTGTGACCAATTTGTTCTTGTTTTCACCTACTTGATACATATAACATAAGTTATGATTTATTTTATATGTTAATAATAATTTGTTTTTCTTTTACAGTTTTCTGACGGGACAACGTGTACCACAACATAGAAAAACAGCAGTAATGGCAACCTTACAAGATAGAATCCGAATTCCTTGGCGAGGTGGCGCGAAACAAATATCCCCAGATTCTCTAATCCCTGTTATATTGGTACCCCTAGCAATTTTAATATCTGCCTTTGATTTAATTTTAACTATAGTTATTTTACTCCTAATTCCTATCTTCCTAAATCACTCCGTTCTTTGGTTTCGTGTCAATCATCCAAAAACTAAATTTTTCGTCATCTGGGGGATTGTGTCGTTTGTAGTGGTAGCAGTGATATTTGAAGTTATAGTCATTGCATTACTGGAAATTTTACCTGAAGAAAATATTGCTCTCGGTATTTTGACAGCATTATTTGTATTTTGTGCATATCGAGTAAAGGTAACTGCTGGTAGATGGCAGCAGTTATCTTATACACAGGTTCCAGATGAGGAAAGCTGTCAAGAACAAAATGGCGAAGATTTTTGTACGATATGTAGAAAGAAAATTGGTGAGAGGATGTATCATTGCATGATATGTCAAACTTGTGTTCCAGAAAGAGATTTTCATTTTGTTTGGTAAGATATTTTGACATTTAAAATAAACAAATGAGTAATGCTTTGTTTTTGATAGGTTTGATTGTTGTGTTGGCAATACAAACAATGGAATGTTTCTTTTGTCACTTATTTTAGCGATAGCAGCATTGCTTTATAGTTCTAACTTAACGTTAACAACTATTTGTCATCCATTTACTGTCTTCGAAACTGTTATGCTGCCTGACGACTGCTCCGAAGTTTATATACAATATGAGTAAGTACTGTTTATCGAAATTGTCAGACAGATTCTTAAAAAAGTTTTAGCTAATCCTGAATTTTAGATTAGCTAATTTTATGCTAGTCCGCAGAGCTGGGCAAGCTACTTAAAAGAAGTAGCTAAGCTACAGCTACAGCTATTCTTTAAAAAAGTAGCTAAGCTATAGCTATAAGCTATATTTTTTTAAATATAGCTAAGCTTCAGCTAAAAGCTTTCGTTAAAGTAGCTGTTATATTTTAAAGCTACTTTTTTAAATTATTGTGAAATAATTAAATTTATCATTGTCATATGATCAGTCTTTTGTTATAATGACTGTTAATTTACTATTACGTACATAAATATCAAAAATAGCAAATACCATCTGGCACCTACTGTGTATTTTTGCGTATTAGAGCCAGTTACAACCGGCAACAAATAATTATTTTGTGTGGGTTTAGCTTGTACGAATGCGTACTTTGTTGACCTTCTGCTTAAAAAGTAGCTTTAAGCTACAAAAAGTAGCTTCAGTTGTTATTTTTAAGCTAATAGAAAAAAGTAGCTAGCTACAGCTATATTTTTTCAGTTAGCTAAGCTACAGCTACAGCTAAGGTAAATGTAGCTAAGCTACAGCTAAGGTAAATGTATCTAAGCTAGTAGCTAAGCTACAAAAGTAGCTAGCTACTGCCCAACTCTGCTAGTCCGATTTAAAAAAGTTAATTTAATTCACTTTTCGAAAACTAAATGGTAAGGAGATTATATTAAAGTTTGTTTAAACTTTTTTAGGAATATGATTTAGCCTAATTTGACAAATTCAGGATTAGCTACATTCTAGCTAAAACTCCTTTAAGAATTGGACTGTTGTGTCTTTCCATAATAAAAAAATTGTATTTCAGTATGGCGTTATGTTTTACTTCAGCTGTTTACAGTATTCTTATAGCAGTGTACTTATTGTGGGTATTATTACGACAAATAATAACGATATCACTAGGTTTAACAGGGCAAGAATGGCGTCAGTTATCGCTGTCAAATAGGTTATGTTGTGGATTGAAAACTACTCGCTTGTATAACCAAGGTTTTTTAAGGAACTGGTTAAGAATCTTTTGTATGAATGATAGAGTTAAAAGCTCGTATGTCGATACTTAATTTATTCTGCTAAATCAGATAATTTATTGATGTGAAAACATTTGTTTATGCTCCATTAAAATAATTGTATCATATTAATTTATTGCCTCTTTTTTGAGGTTATGAACACAGAATAATTGTTTGCATGTATATTTATTATAGTAATAATTCGGCACTGACACAGAAATATATAAAAATCAATATTTTTAAATGTTCTGGCTTATTTAAATATTGGCGGTGTACTTTTTACCAAATATTGTATGTATTTATTACACAGTATAAAGTAGTTAGATAGCATTTATAAACCTTTACTAACGAAATGAAATTATATTTAATACAAAAACCGTGATGTTGCTTTTGTAAAAGATATTGTAAATATAATATTTATGAAGTAAGAAATTAATACGTGTGATGGCAAATGAATATAAATTTTTATTTACACCCTCAAAAAAAATGTATGGGACACCTATGGCTAGTTCTCTTCTTTTTAGTTTATGTGACGTCATAACTTGTGATGGCGGGAAAGTGGCAGTGAGAAGTGAAGCATAATATTTCGTGAATTCTTATTTAACAACTTTCGATTATAGTAATTTTTCCTAAATAATAAAATCTCAATAGTTAATAAGTCGTAGTGATAGTTATTATTCGATTCTATGAGATATATATCACTTTCGAGAAAAGTATATTTTCTAACCTAAATATACAAGTAAACTATAAATTAACGTATTTTGAATCTAATACAAATGTCAGACGAAGATTCTATACAAGAAACCAAAGTTTTAAGACGTTTAACCATGAACACACGTCTTAGTGCTGCTAGGATTTTTGACGAGGTAAACAATTTAATATTTACAAGAAAATAATTATTTCAAATTTTCTGTCTTAGGAATCGAATGATTCAGTCAAATCGGCAGAAAATAGATCTATTGGAAAAATGAAATCTAGAAAGAAAGATATTAAATCGTCTCCATATAAAAAGTAACCATACTTGTAACTACTAATTTCATGAATATTAATTTATTGTTATTGTAGCGAGAAAGTTAGAAAAAGTAAAATAGAATATGAAAGAGATGAACAAGTTCTTGAAAGACGACAAAAACAAATTGATTATGGCAAGAACACTGCAGGTTATGACAACTATATTACCCTGGTTCCTAAGTAAGTAAATATTTGTTTTTAAGTTTTTCCAAAGATATTTAAATCATTGTTGATTATTTTTATAGAGATAAACGTACCAAAGATCACCCTACAACACCTTTGAAACATTTAAAATACAGCCGTCGAGGTTGGGACGGTTTAATAAAATCATGGAGACAAAAATTGCATGAATATGATCCAGATGAAACTGGAACAAAAGAAAGTGATAAAGATGAATGTATTGACGAGGATGAACGAATTAAAAATGAACTTGATGAGGACGAACGAATGAAAATAGAATTCGAGGAAAATGATAAAACTTTGATAGATTTTCTTTAGTTCTAAGGTATTTTATATATCTTTTATTACATTAGAATTATTTTAAGTTTTTGATACATTTCAAAAGAGTTTCCTATGACTATTTAATTACAATAAAAATAAATATTTACTTATTCAGCAAACAACATCTACCTATAAACCTGGTAATAAGCCTTTAGATAATAAGAAACTTTTAAAACAATAGATCATAAATCTTTTTTTTTAACTTATTGAAATCCGAGTAGGCCTGACGCAGTTATAACAAAAGAACACTGATTCGTGGGTGTTTCAGGCGAAAAAATAATTTTTAAATGTCTGCGTGGCAAAACTTGATTATTATATGAAATAAGAGTATTATTTCGTTGTAATAGAATTCTTTTCCTTATCATGTTGCTCCATGATAATCCTAAACACGGTTTTTCTCCCACTTTTGGCTCTGACGTTACCTGAAATTTGCAAGCAATAATTCTCAATACAGTTGACAAATTTTATTGGGCGTATTTTGTATCTAAACAACTGCTATTTTAATTTGTTATTAGTACCTGATTAATACAGACAACAGCCAAATTATAATACGTCGATAAACTCTTTAATTTATTTGCTAAAAGACGTAAATCCTCTGATCTGGCTATATAATCTGAAGTTTCGTTATCATATCGAAAAACAGCAGCTATGGAATCGATTATAATTAACTTTATTTTTGTTTTTGATAACAATACAGGAACTCTTATCGTAATAGAATATTTTAATTGTTCCTAAAAATAATTAAGAATAATTTATTGCAGTTTTAAAACAATTAAAAGTAGTACAATATCTTGAATATGTTCTATAAAAATTTCATCTGAAAAACTTTTTTCTTGATTTTCTTTCAAGGATTTTGGTAAAAATTCACTCATTTGCTGTAAGCGTTTAGAAGGAAAACTGTCTTCGGTACAAATATATATAGCTCCCGCATTTAATCCGCCAAATCTTTCCAGTTTTTGTGCTTGTATTGCTAGCTGAAGACCTAATTGTGTTTTTCCTGATCCACTTTCCCCATAAATTTCAGTTATTCCTCTGGTCGAGATTCCATTGATTGTTTTATCAATAATAGGACAGCCTGTATTTAATACTTTCCATAGTTCTTCTTGACTTTTTAGTTCATGAGCTATAATTATACGTTAATAATAAAAAGACAGGTAAAACAAGTTGAGTTTTTTACCTGTTGTAAAGTTATGATTTAAAATAACTTCGGCCACAATACTAATTAAACTTGTTACAACACGAGTAGATAATCTAGTTTTATCACAGATTTCTTGTTTGGATTTCAGTAAGAAATAATCAAGTGAGTATATTTCAGCTGTAAGTATTGCATTGTTAAAATATGATTGTTTTTAAACAAACTTGTTGAATCTTACCAGTTTCTAGACGTTGATAAATATGTGTAGGTATTTTATCTTTTAAAACTTCCATTATACATTTGTTCTTTACTTATTTTTTGGTAATATTTTATAGATTTACCTATTTTTAAGGTTATCTTTCATCGTAAATTATCATTTTTCATAAGCTTTTGACATTCGTAAACAATACAGTTACTCAATCGGTATTAATCTGTTTTTTTTTAAACAACCTAGTTGGTAAAACAGTTTTAAGATGAAATATATGCAATTTAAAACCATAAAAGAAAAAGTATTGCATACATATAAGGTACATTTTATATAATAATTCCACTGAATATATATATATATATATATATATATATATATATATATATATATATATTGTATTCAATATTAATTTTTTACGATTGTATTATATTTTTATACATGACTTATAAGTGCGGGTCGTACAGTTAACAAAGACAAATTTTGGTGATAATGAAAACAAAATGTCATTTAAAGCCGACATCATATTTATAAATAAGCATCTTTGTATAATACAGTCATCATTTTCAATCAAGCATTGTTGAAAATTTAAATCAAATGTACCCAGGATAAATATAATTTTAGATGTCGTTTATGTGGGTTCGTTTATCAAAATTAAATCATTCTCATATTGAATAACGTTCATTTATATTTATAAATCTTTCCGGAGTAGAATTTTAATCTTTTATTTATTATATGAAGACAGAAAACCGACATTCATCATGGAGCGAGATGGAGTTATGTTAATTGTAAGTGCGAGATAAAGATAATTTTATCCGGCGCCGAAAGACAGTTGCACTGTGGGTGCACCAGTTCAATAAAGTTGTGTCATTAATTTATTATCATTATCGAGAGTACAGATTAGATTTAACAATTTATTGAATAATTATCGTGAGAGTTGTATTATTATTATAATTAATTGAATTATGAATTGAATCGTTATCTAAAATTGTTATTGTACTATTTTATTTTTAAGAAAAACTAGTAATTGAGTAACGGTTTAAAAAATATGAATGACATTTTTTTGCATATTAAAAAAAACATTTTTTGTAAGTGGTGCGACTATATCAAGGTGCACGTCTAGTAAGAAATGGTAGGGATAGGAATGTCTTTTATACTAAGCGTAAGTTGGTCACTCAACAGTCGGTTTTGACCTTTCGTGATGGTGTGTAGTGCCAGACATGTTTTGACATTCGAATATTTCAAATTCCTGACAAAAACTGTCAGACAGAGCAAAACATAAACTTAAAACTAGTGTTATATGATTCAAAATTGTGTCCACAACATGAATAAAACTTTATTTTGTGTTATTAAACTTTTAAATTGATAATACAATCTTTAAAATTAAATAAACAAGTAATAATATGTGAACAGTGACATAACAATCAAAGATTTGATAACAACAATCAAAATGTTTCTTAAGTGGTTATTATTGTTTTTCATTATAATTATACAATCAGACTGTCAAAAATCAAACATAACAGTGTTAAAATGTTGTGGAAAGGGTGAAACATTAAATGTGACAGAAGAAAATGAATATTCTTGCATACCTGGACAAGACAAATTTCCAGCAACATATTCACCTTCTAAAGGAAACTTATTGGCACAGATGCCTGTTAATTGGATAGTTAAATCATCAACAATCCCTGATTGCGGCAACAACAGAATAGAGTTTTTCAAAAATGCAAAAGTATCTTACGGATTTTTCCTGATTGAAAACGGGGAATTAAATATTGTGGACACAAATCAATTTATTAAACCAGGAAAATATTGTTACACTTCTGATACTGTGATGTTCTGTACGAATAAACCGCCAATAATAAAAGTACGTAAATGTTGTGGACATGGTGCCGTGTTCAGTGAATTTAAAAATGTGTGTATTCCGATGAATGTGACAGACTATAAGATTGACATAGGGCCTAATAAGACGTTAGTAGAGGGCTACCCTCATTGTGATTCTGAATTAATAACTGTGGGGAAGCTTCATGAAGCAGAATTATTTTCAAATGGGAGTTTGAGGTTAAATGAAGTGAAAACTGTTTTGAAACAAGGCACATTTTGTTTGGAACATGTTCTGGAAAATGCAGGTTCGTTATTTTTGAAATTTATAGGTTATGTACTGTTAATAAAAATTTGTATTTATAACAATAATCGCGCATAATCGATTACCTATAAAAGTAATAATATTGTTATGACATTAACTAATAATTATCGGAAATAATTAATTTCGTGTTATTCTTTCATTGATAATTTTAATGTAAACTTGAAATTTGAATTAAAAGCTGTAGAGAATTACAACCAGATTCTCAAAAAAGTTTTAGCTAAACCTGAATTTTAGATTAACTAATCTTATGATTGTTTGATTAATTAATTCAATTCATTTTCCGAAAACTAAATGGTAAGAAGATTATATTGAAGTTTATTTAAACATTTTTGAGAATATGGTTTAGCTTCATTTGACAAATCCAAAATTCAGGATTAGCTAGATTCTACCTAAAACTTTTGAGAAATGGGCGATAAAATTCTGCATCTGAATAATTTAATACATTTTATTCAACTTGTTTCATTACTGATATAATTAATTTTAAAGTTATGGGGTGGCTAGCTCAGTGGTATGAAATCTGCCTGTGGATCCTGAGAATCCTGGTTCGATTTCCACAGGCGACAAACAATTTTCATAATTTCAAAAGCTACCCTTGTGGCTCCTCCACTACTAACATCTTTGGGGGCCGTGATTTGACGACTGGTAACCGCACTTCACGCGCAAAAATATATCACTTACCGAGATCTGCTTCGGCAGAGTGCCACACCCAGTAATGGGTAGAAGGCGTGATGATATATTTATTTTTATTTAAGTTATAAAAAAAAAATTATATTATTTATATAGTTGGTCATGAAACTGAAACAAATGTATAACGTTTAACTGTCATATATATATATATTAATCTTAATTTTAACAGTGAACAATAAGTAAAATAAAATAACTAGATTGATTTAGTTGCAAAATTTAATGCTCTTCAATTTTAATTCGAATCTTTTTTCCTAATAAAGTAATCTGGGAAACAATAGTAGCGAAAAACTTATTCGCTTATTGCGCAGTTTTTTGTAGGATCCTGTATATTTTCTCGTTAGTGTAAAATGTAATTAGTAATAATTAATTTGATTAATTATTGTGGTCCGATAAAATTGTGATTGTTATAAAAAATGACATTCAGTCTAAATTGTTTTGTTTTGACAAATGACAAGTGAATAAAAAACATGTAAGGTCATTTGTTTTCTCATAACAATTGTACCTACCCAGATTTTTTTAGTTTAACATTTTTTTGATTGTCATTTAAAAGTCGTGACTTAAATAAATTCGTAGCGATGAAAATTGTTTGTCATTTTCTTGGAAGTTGTTATTAAAATTACCGTTTTGTTAAATTTATCGTTGCGTAGGTAAATAAAAATAACGTTAGACAAACAAAAGGTAAGGTACATAATGAAATTTTTTGACAGAAATATTTTTTGCTAGAGCATTGTTCATAAGAATTATTCTTTCACATAGACGGAGGAAGATAATTTTTTTAGGAGTCAAAAAACTTTAAATTAAAAGTACATTAGAAATGACAACCGTAAATAAAATAATTATGTCATCCTTATATTTTACTCATTCTTCGGTTTAGTAGCTCTGCATCTGCAGATCTCTACGTCTAAATGAAGAAACCATTTATATTCCGTGTTTTATAATGGCAAGAATTAAATATGAAAATTTACAAAATTACAATTTAATTAGTGTTAACCACAGAATTATAACAAAATAACAAACAAATGCATTAAGGTTTTTTTTTTGTCAAACTCACCCCTGGATAATGCCATTTAATTATTTGTAATTTTTCTTCATGTAAAATAAAATAAATATATCATCACGCCTTTTACCCATTACTGGGTGTGGCACTCTGCCGAAATAAATCTCGATAAGTGATATATTTATGTGCGTGTAGTGCGGTTACCAGCCGTCAAATCACGGCCTCCCCCATTAGATATTAGTGAAGGGAGAGTCACAGGAGTAGTATTAATGTGGTGAAAAATTTTTTTCGGTAGTGGGAATCCAGAGTTCTCAAGATTAACAGGCTGACACGATACCACTACCTGCCTACTGCCTACTCACATTTTTCTTCATGTAAATAATTTTCTGCTTTTTATAAATTTATAGACTCGCCTTTAAACAATGTAAAATTTCAATGTGTCAAAATATTTGACAGAATTAAATCGCGCATTTGTTTATTTTGTTTTAATACTATTAAATTGTAATTTTTTATGGGGTAATGGCTCAGTGGTATCCGAGTCGGCCTGTGGATCCTAAGAACCCTGGTTCGATCCCTATAGCCGACAAAACATTTTCACCAATTTAAAATTACCCCTGTGGCTCCTCCACCACTAACATCTTTGGGGGCCGTGATTTGACGACTGGCAACCGCACTTCACGCGCATAAATATATCACTTACCGAGATCTGCTCTGGCAGAGTGCCACATCCAGTAATGGGTAAAAGGTGTGATAATATTTTTTTTATTAAATTGTAATTTTGTAAATTTTCACATTTAATTTCTACCGTTACAAAAAAACAGAAAATCAATTTATGTTATTAATTTAGATGTTGAATTTGAAGCTGTACAACTTTTATTTAACGCATTTTAGTGTAACATAATTTGGAAAGCGATGTGCACGGAAAAACTGTTTTCCCATGTTAAACGTCTATGGTCCGCTTTTCGTAAAACATCCAGTATATGTAGAAGACATGGTTTCACAATTAAAATTATAGTTTATTAACAAAACCTGTCAATTATTATTTTTTTGTTACTAACGTTGCTTAGGTTACTTACTCTCAATGGTCAAATTTAATATGTTTTATAGAAACAAACACAAAATTATAATTTAGTTCACATACTTTTCGTTGAAACATTTGAATGTGTACAACTCTGGTTACAATCCATCACGTAACGCGCTGAGCTATCAACCAAAAACTATTTTAAGTAAACATACACCCCAGTAATTTTAATTCTTCCAATGTATCCGTGTTGAAATATTGATGTTATACATAAACTAAAATTGCTTACAGTTATGTGGGGAATTTTCTAAATCCTTTTTACATTTCCTTGAGTACCGCTCACGCATTGAATGTAAATCAGGGTCATTTTCAATGCATAAGGTGGCCAGCCTGTTTAGTATTCATTGCGCAATGCTGCCAACAGTTATAATAGGAATCTTTCAACAAAATAGAATATTATTTAACATATAAAGAGCGGCTAATACTCTATATGGATGTCGGATTATTCAAATGAGACAGATAATAACCGACAATGACATTGTTAGTTTCTTTTCACCCTAACAGAGTGGCACTAACTCAGTGGTCTTCAAACTATGGGTTGCGACCCACCAGTGGGTCGCGAAACAATTTGTGTGAGATTTTTCAGACAACCACTTATGAAAGTAACCATAACAACCTCATAAATTACTGCGGAAAGTTAAACATTACGTTCACTGATATGTTACTACAGGGTGATCAAAAGGAATTGTTATAGTTGGCAATACAGTTCCAGAGATCTTTTTATTCCACAGTTGGCACAACGTCAGATAAAGGCGGAAATGCTATTTGACATTTCTAATAAATACAAATAGGTTATGTCAGGAGTCTGACAGCTAATAGTATTTTGACTTTTTAAGTAATAGAAATACTTTAGAAATAAATGTAATAATAAATGTACTCAAATTTAAATTTTAAATGTCACTGTCAACAAAAGGAAATGAATTTATGTAACAGGTTTATCAATTTCAAGTAGTTTTTTTTATTGCCAACTGTAAAAATTCCTTTTGATCACTCTGTATAACGCACACTTCTAACTTATCAGGTAAAGTTCCACTGATAGTCAACAGATGGCGTTACGATGAAAGAAAATAATAAAATTAATGAAAAGTATTTGTATTATTATTTTAAAACGAAGTTGTGGCAGATTTTTTAACACATTTGCACAAATAAATCTTATATTTAAAGATTAATAATTGCATATTATCTAATATTTTAGTATTATGTAATATTTTGACTTTACGGTTAGTACAGTTGGTATCACCACATCTAACCTCAACCGTCAGCGCTAACCTTCAAAAACGCATCAGCTGTCAAAGTATAACAACATTGCTCTTGTAAACTTTTTTTAGAAATATGTTGTGGCCATCTGAAAAATAGTGTACGTAACTCGCTCGAAACTGTGATAACTGTGCTCGTTTACGCGCCTCGTTTTTCAAGAGAAAATGCATGAAATAAAAATGTAGTGTAAGTAAAATTTCTTTGATGTTTGATGTGTCTATCCAGATCTTTTGAAAATACTTTATATACTTTACGAAATAGTAAATAATGAAGTAAATTACGAATTCATTATTTATATTAAATTATATTTAATTGCGGTTGCACGAACTTTGTTATTAATTAATTAGTGACTGCTTTCTATCTTATTAGTATAATTAAATAATTGAATTATATTGCAACATAATTATGATTTTATTCGTGTTTTATATCCAGTTATACCGCCAAAAATTGCATATTAACTTGGTTTAAACAAATAAAATAAAATCAAACAAAACTGATTTTTTATTCTAAAACAATACTTCTACATAAGTTATGTTTCGTTTAGAGCCAGTTTTTCAATCATCGATTAATGTTAATCATGATTAAATAATAATGGAAACTATGGCTACCATTATTAATTAACAATGATTAACATTAATCGAGAGTAAATCGGCCCTTAAAGTTATAAATTTAAAATTTTCAAACTTATTTCTGAAGTTGCGGATAAACAGATACATAATAAAAAAATCTGGTGTAGTCACCACACGACTTTTTTATATACAACATATTTAATATCAAAAACGCTGAATTGAACACTTATGACTTGCTCTTTGCGTTTGACAATTATTATTTGACATATTAATGTTAAACATGTTTATGTTTTTTTTTTGTTTCTATTGCTACTATGATTATTGGAATATATTATTAAATATAAAAATTAGTTTTTCTCAAAATTAGACGCATATACAAGAAAATTGCAAATAACATTTTATGTTCCAAATATTTTTGCCAACATCTTTTATTTGAAACTATTTTTCGTAACTAATTCCGTTCTTGCAATAAATGGAATTTATTGTTTTGTGTGTCGAGTAAACTTCCTCTTCCGGTTTTTCAATTTCATTTAAAATCAACTCAGCTCCTCGTATTTTCATGAAACTTATAATTACCAAGTTTCGTTAAGAAATCTTATCTCGTTCATGAGATATTGTACACTCGGACACACATCCATCCATCCACACATACACACAAACACACACACACACACACACACATATACACACACATATACACACAAACACACAGACATCATTGAAAAAAAAATGATCAAAACGGATTCACTGGACCTCAAAACACGTATTTTCGGGAAAATCTTGTCCACGACTTTTTTCACGATTACAATACTTTCTTAAACTGTGTATAAGAAAGTAAAAAATG
Organism: Pterostichus madidus; assembly: GCA_911728475.2. Taxonomy (NCBI): domain Eukaryota; kingdom Metazoa; phylum Arthropoda; class Insecta; order Coleoptera; family Carabidae; genus Pterostichus; species Pterostichus madidus. The sequence goes on along the minus strand of OU452307.1, from coordinate 39,476,319 downwards.
TAAAAACAGTCTCATAAGCATCTTTGCAAACTACAGTTTTCGTAAAATTAATAGAAAATCAGAAAATTGTATAAAATTAATATCCCATATTGAATCCCTATGTTCGCACGGTATAAAAAAATATTGTATATAAATGTGTGTAAAATGTCATTATTTTCCTCAAGGGATTACATCCCTCTGGCTACGCCCTCAGGATTCAATCTTCGCTCTCGACAAATAATGACGAACTTTACTCCCTTATTATATATAAACTACTATTTTCTATAATATGATTTTAAATCCGTGATAAAAATAATACATTTTGACCCACTTTTTTCTTCCGTTGCTAATATCAACATTTGCTCTAACACTTTATTTCTTTTCTTGTAGGGGGTTCCGCCAGCATCATCACCTGCAGCCAGCACATTCCCACTCCAGCGCCCACTTCGCCTGCACCAGGTGCTCCGCATCACATCACCCCCCAGGAAGATGATCTGCGGTTGCGGATATACCCCGTAGGGTTGTTATTATCCGCTGTGTTCCTAGCGGCTACACTAGCAGCGGGAGCAGCGTTACCCGCACCTCATCATCATGCGCTTCATTGGAGGTGTCAGACGCACCACGTCGCATGTCTTCTTGTTGGAGATGTGCTCTTGGCTACCACGCAGCTCGTGGGGAAGATGGGGCATGGGATATGTATCACGATGGGTAAGTGAAGAATGTTTATTTATTGGATAGTAAATTTTTGGGGTGTTAATCGAATGGAGATTGGGTCAAAATAAATATAAATATATCATCACGCCTTCTACCCATTACTGGGTGTGGCACTCTGCCGAAGCAGATCTCGGTAAGTGATATATTTTGCGCGTGAAACGTGGTTACCAGTAGTCAAATCACGGCCCCCAAAGATGTTTGTGGTGGAGGAGCCACAGGGGTAGTTTTTGAAATTATGAAAATTGTTTGTCGCCTGTGGGAATCGAACCAGGGTTCTCAGGATCCACAGGCCGACTTCATACCACTGAGCCAGCCACCCCAATAAATAAATAAATAAATAAATAATAAATTATTAGTTTCTACCATTTCTATTTAAAATTTCTTTTTTTTTTACTAAAAATTAATATGAAATTTGTATATTTTTGTCTGTCTTTTGTCTATAACAGTGGTCTTCAAACTTTAGAAATATACGACCCATATTTCAGAATAATATGTATTGCGACCCAATGAGTGGATTTTATAATAATTTTTATAATTATAATGCAAAAAAGATGCAGTAGATGGCTCAGTAGTATCAAGTCGACTTGTGGAATCTTAAAACCCACAGCCGACAAACATTTTCATAACTCAAAAACTATCCCTGTTATTATTATTAAAATTACCTCTGTGGCTCCTCCACCACTAACAACTTTTGGAGCCGTGTTTCGACGGCTGGTAACCACACTTCACGCGCATAAATATGTTAGTTACCGAGATCTACTTCGGCAGAGTGCCACACTCAGTAATGGAAATAAGACGTGATGATATATTTATTTATTTATTTATTTTATTATACTATTAGAAGAGAAAAGAATATAAATAAATGAATAAAAACTAAATGTTTTGTTTTAATCGAAAAGTTCAATTCAGTTCATCGCTACTAATAAATTATAAAACATAAAAATAAACGAATTAAAAATTTCGTAACACGCTTCCTTTAAAAAACAATTAACAACTACCTGAATCCATTACTTTAACTACAGGAAAGTAACACAATGTTAATAATAAAAAACCGACATAACAGTAATAATCTTGAATTTTACTTCTTACGGTAGTATGGTGAAAATAATAATTGCTTTTCAAATTAAGCGTTGTCCCATTTACCCACCGAATGCAAATGAAGAACGAACACTGCACGCAGGTAAAGTAGATTTCTCGGTCGATAAGTTCGTGACTCAATCGATAAGAACGGTAGTTAGGTGCCGGTAATCGGTAAGTTTCAAATCTTGTTATGCTCTAATTGTTTGTGGCAAAATTGCAAATTTGTGAAACGATTTCACTTAATTATACGATACCGAAGAGCCTATTTATTATTCAAAGAGTTGATAAACAAAATTATATACAAGGTATCTCCCAAATTATTGTAGAGTTCAAATTTTTTGTATGTCTCTGCCAGAAATTATTTTCCCTCATTTGAAGGTTTCGAGTCGGCCTGTAAATTCTGAGTTCGATTCTCTCAGCCGATAAACATTTTCACCACATTAAAATTACCCCTGTGGCTCCCCTGCCACTAACATCTTTGGAGGCCGTGATTTGACAGCTGGTAACTGCACTTCACGCGCATAAATATAACACCTATCAAGTTCTGCTACGGCAGAGTGCCACTCCCAGTAATAGGCAAAAGGCGCGATAATATTTTTTATTTATATTTATTTAATTTACATTAAACCTACCCCTGTGGTTCTCCCTCTACTAACATCTTTGAGGGCCGTGATTTGACGGCTGGTAACTGCACTTCACGCACATAATATATCACTGAAGTGCGGTTACCAGCCGGTAAATCACGTTCCCCAAAGATATTAGTGGCGAGGGAGGCATAGGGGTAGTTTTAATGTGGTGTAAATTGTTTTTCGGCTGTGGGAATCGAACCTGGGTTCTCAAATCCACAGGCCGACTAGATACTACTGAACCACCTACTGCATAAAATAATAAATAAAATAAATAAATATATTATCACGCCTTCTACCCATTACTGGGTGTGGCACTCTGCCGAAGCAGATCTCGGTAAGTGATATATTTTGCGCGTAAAGTGCGGTTACCAGTCGTCAAATCATGGCCCACAAACATGTTAGTGGTGGAGGAGCCACAGAGGTAGTTTTTGAAATTATGAAAATTGTTTGTCGCCTGTGGGAATCGAACCAGGGTTTTCAGGATCCACAGGACGACTTCATACCACTGAGCCCGCCACCCTATTTACTATTATATCCACAATCTAATTAACTTAAAAAGTGTTGAATAATAGTTCATTATTCTACACTTTTGAATATGAACTATTTAAGCTTATTAGAAACGTACATATTAATAAATGTATTATTTAATGGTTGTGAAGAAAGTAAATTTTTCTTTCCTAGAACAGGATATCCATGGCAACTGAAAATTAATAGTATGATTTGTTAATAGTAACATTCAAGTGACATCTGTTAAGAGAATAATAAATCTAGATTTCTAAGAAATCTCCCGCTTTCTTCTCTTGTCAAACAAATAACTATTGTATTTACAGTTAGTTCTCGAACACCCGGTATTTAATAAAACAACTGTATTATAATTTATAAAACGATAATTGTGTTTATATTGTGCTGATCATTGTATGAACGAAAGCATGAAATATTTATATGTGTAGAGGCATTGTTATTGTTCTTGCTTAAAAACTGTAAAAGCGATTGTATTAAGCAGTTAACCAACCCCGAGTCTCGATTGTATTGTGTAGGACACTATGACGTCACTTCCTATACAACAGGTCAAACTGCGATTCACCCTTTGAACTCTGCCTGACATTAAATCATTCCCAATTGGGGTTAGGAATTCATTATAAAACTTTTAAAAGATCTTACACATTTGGCATCATATATTTTCAAGTAAAAAATATTTCCAAATTATTTTTTTTACAATACTTGTTCCGTAAATTACCTATTAATGGCAACATATAAACAGTAACAGGCAGATTCACAAAACGGGTTAACGCTAACACCGTTTTTAATTATAGATAACTCTGTTTCAAATTAAAACAGATTAAAGAAATAAACTAAATTTGATGCTAATTAACTCCCCTTTTAACTCAAGTTAAAGTAAACTTGTTTCATACGTTGAAAACTAAATAAAAAATGGTGTTAGCGCTAACCCGCTTTATGAATCTGCCTGAGTAAGTGGAACTTTTATTGCACAGTGGTTTCCATGGTTACATCAGGATATTCCATTTGCCATTTGTATTAGATCTAACTTACATTTACTGTACCAGATCACTTATTTATTTCGCTGGATTACTTCCCTGACTTTATTTCTAGTACTAGAATTATAGATTTTAATTTACTTTGAAATAATTCACCCCAATAAACGCATCAGTTTGCTTAATTTAGTTCCTTTAGTCATGTGTCGAATTTATCTGAACTGATTTAAGTGAACCAAGTGTCAAATGGAATACAGCTAATGTTTACTTACTATCCACCGAGGACAGTAATTAAATATTACATATTAAGGTCCTGTTTATTTTGACAACAATTTGACAGCTGTCAATTTTGAAACCTATTTTACTTTTCCTTCTATTTGTACAAGTATTGTAAAAAATAGCTTACTAACCTCGAACTGTAAGTGATTTTATTAGTTCACGAATGTTTAGAAAATCTCGACCCTTCGGACCTCGATTTCTCAAACTACATTCTTAACCTAAAAATTGTCACATACAGTTCATACGTATATATATAATCTCGCTATAATATCTGATGGAACGGATTATAGAGTTTAGGAACTGAATCTTGTGGTGTAAATTATGGCGATGTATTTTTATTGTGTGCAATTAAAATAAATTTGATTTCGACCCTGAAATGCAAGATGCAAGTAGTAAATAACAATTACAAATACTATTTATACTTATTAGTCTGACGTTTATGTATTATCATGTAATTGTTGGATACATTTCAAGGTTGAAAAAATTCTCTTTTATTGTTTTTCGTTTCCGCCTCATAAGAAGTCCAAGAAATAAATAAATTACACAGATTGAAGGATTCATTTCAGAAACAGAAAGAATAAAAATACTTTTCGTAGAATATAATTTATAGTTACAATGTTTTACCAGAATACAAACAAGTAAAAATTTGATATTTACCATTAAGAGTGCCACACCCAGTAATGGGTAGAAGGCGTGATGATATATTTATATTTAAGAGATAATATACAGAGTAATGCCGCCGTGATGAGATTTTTTCCCATCTGGTTTCCAATCGTTCGAAATCGAGATTAAGATAAAATCTCGAAGTCAAATTCTAGTTCAAGACGAGATTATGGTCTCAAATTCGAGACGAGATAGACGAAATCTCGATTTTTTTAACGCCTTTTACCCGTTACTGGATGTGGCATTCTGCCGAAGCAGATCTCGGTAAGTGATATATTTATGCAGTTATCAGCTGTCAAATCACAGCCTCCAAAGATGTTAGTGGTGGAGGAGCCTCTTGATACACCACCCTGTAAATAAGTTTATATGTTATTGTTTGTTTTTTATCTTGTGCCCCAAGTAAAATTGCACTGCAAGCCACTGATTGCCGGCGGCAAGTACCGTTACCGAGTCGTTACGTTGACTCATAGCCAAGTTGATTTACTCAGAAATTAAATCTTTTACAAGCTGACTACCATTCACTCATTTTATCTTTATAATTGTGTATTTATTTACAAATTACTTCTATAATAAATAACTTTTGGTTACTGATTATTTACTGTCCAGTAAGAGTAATAGTAAACAATTTATTTTTCTTCAATGTTTGTTGTTTACCAAAATTTTACTAATTATTATTCGGCTATGCTAACAAATAAAAACCCTATTTATATATTTATTTTATTTATGGGGTAAGCAGTGCAATGGTATCGAGTCGGACTGTGGATCCTGAGAACCCTGGTTCGATTCCTACAACCAACAAACATTTTGACCACATTAAAATTACCGCTGTGGCTCCCCCAACACTAATATCTTTAGGGGCCGTGATTTGATGTCTGGTAACCGCACTTCACGCGCATAAATATATTACCGAGATCTGTTTCGGCAAAGTACCACACCCAGTAATAGGTAAAAGGCGTAATGATATATTTTTTATATATACGGGGTAGGTGGCTCCGTGGTGTGGAATCGGACTGTGGATTTGAGAACCCGGGTTCGATTCCCACAACCGATCAATAATTAAAATTATTCCTGTGGCTCTCTATCCACTAATCACTTTGGGGGGCTGTGGTTTGTCGACTGGCATCCGCACTTCACTTAATATATGTACATAGGATATATATCAAAATGATATTTTGTAAAATCAAATATTCACAATAAACAAAAATAGTCATTTTATTTATGTATCCATAGGAATAATTTTTTTATTGCCCTAGGGCGGCCCGCTTTTTAGGGCTGAAACACATGAATTTCGGGCCGGTTGTGCATAAAGAATGTTTTGACCTTTTTTTTTGGAAATGGTAAAATTATTTTTCACTGTTTGTATATATTTTTTGTTTCTTTTGCTTACTTAGAACGTTGAATAGACATGTGGTGAGTCACTATAAAATGGAGGATTTTTAAAGAGTCACAATTTAAGACTGCATTCCTTTTGTAAGTTTTCTTGAAGGCGTTCCAGAAAATAATAATGGACGTTATCTCCTACGCTACATTTATCTTATTTAGTTGATTAATTTAATTTAACTTAATTATCATATTTTATTAAAACAATTTAGAATCTTTATGAGCGAATATTAAGTAGGCTGCGTTTGCCGTTCTTTTGTTTTATTACTATAGTTCAGTTGTTTTCAAAGTGTGGGTCGCGACCCCTAGACATTGGAGGGGGGTCGTCGAATGCGATTTACAAATTACATGTTTTCAAAGATTCATCTCGTTGCAAGCTTTTATTTAAATTTTAAGGATGAATGAAATTAAAAATATAATATATACTTTTTATTTAGATGCTTATGTTTATATTCACGTTTGTTTCTCTTTACGGTTAATTTAATATAATATGAAACTAGACATGAAATTGGGGATTACACCATTTAATTCCACATATATTTCTATATAATTATGCATATTTTCATCCTCAATATATATATATATATATATATATATATATATATATATATTTTAATCGCCAGAGTCGTTATCGCAAAAATTTCTGTTAAAAAATATGCAAATATTTTTTTTGTTGAACCAGTTTAAAAATCTATAAATTTTATAATACGGTTCTATATAAATCAGACTATGAGAAATCGAATGCCATTGAGCGCATCATCGTATCTTTTTTAGTTCTGGAGATTTAGCGATTTTTGACTTTTTAAAAATCTCAACTTTGAAGGCCCATATCTCGAAAACTAAAAGAGATATTGAAATGCGGTTTGAACGAGTGAATTTCTCGTGGTCCAATTAACTTGTACTGAAATTTTGAAAATTTTGAAAATTTTAATTTTTTTTTTCAAATTTTTCTGTACCCATATTTAAAAAACTTGAAAAGATAATAAATATCTGTGAACACCAGTGAATTCCTCTCGTAAAAGTACATAGGTATGAAAATTTTCAGCCAAAAATTCGGATAAATTAAGTTTTTATTACAAAAAAACGAAAAATCACTGTTTTTTTAATTATTTCTTAAGGGGTACCCCTTAAGAATTTTACGAATATTGGCCATTTTTTGTTTTTTTGCTCTAAAAATTTTATCCGTAGAGAAAAAATTCTGAAATTTTACATACATACGTATTTTTATGCGAGGAATTCACTGGTTTTTACAGATTTTTATTATCTCGTCAAGTTTTTGAAATAAGGGTAAAAGAAAATTTAGAAAAAAATATGAAAATTTTCAAAATTTTCAAAATGTCAGTATAAGTTAACTAGAGCACGAGAAATACACTCGTTCAAACCGCATTTCAATATCTCTTTTAGTTTTTGAGATATGAGCTTTCAAAGTTGAAATTTAAAAAAATCTAAAATCGCTGTAACTCAAAAACTAAAAAAGATAGGAAGATGCGCTCTACGGCATTCGATTTCTCATAATCTAAATTATATAGAAATATATTCAAAAAATTTTGATTTTTATACTGGTTCAACCAGAAAATTCGCAATTTTTGCGATCATGATTCCGGCGATTAAAAAAAATATTTTGAGCATCAAAATATGCATATCTACGCATAAATATATGTGGAATCGAATGATGAAATCATCAATTTCATATCTACTGTCATATTGTTTTAAATTAATCCTTAAGGTGGTACTATCTTTACGACAGATTTAAATGAAATTTTTTTACGACCATTTAGTAATATATTTATTATTTGTGTGATCCTTAATAGATAATACGGATCATTACTCACGATTTTGAAATAAATACTAATATTTTTCAGTAAATACACGGTTTTAAGATATTTAAAACTGTTACGGAATAATTTGTTTGACATCATTGCTTTCTTGATATAAAAATACGTCCTCGTATAATAAATATATCATCACGCCTTCTACCCATTACTGGGTGTGGCATTCTGTCGAAAGAGATCTCAGTATATTTATGTGCATGAAGTGCGGTTGCCACCCGTCAAATCACAGCCCCCAAAGATATTAGTGACAGAGGAGCCATAGGGATAATTTTAACTGTGATAAAAATGTTTGTCAGCATTGAGAATCGAACCAGGGTTCTCAGGATCCACAGGCCGACACGACACCACTGTGCCATCTACTTATAATATTGTATAAATCCGTTGTCGGCTATGGGAATCGAACCCGGCTTCTTAATTCCACAGCCTGTTACAGTTCCACAAATCTATTTACCTTCCAAATTCCTATTTTACTATTAAAGCAATCAACATCATATTATCGAAGAAATATGTAAATATTTGTGTGTTTGAGATCATAGTAAGCTATATGCATTCCATGGAAAAACAACAAACAGTCATCCACAGCCTGCTTGGACCCATATCAATAACAAAATGTTATCACTATGTACCAAACAGAAAATAGATGATTGAGAAATCAGGAGGCCTTTGTAACATTTGTGTCTGACTTGTTGATTACCGGCGGGTTAGAAGGAAACATCTGCCTGCGACTGTCGCGACCTTGACGCGATAGAAAGATCAAAGTTACCGTTGTGACCTCTTTTAGACAACACAAAACATAGAAACACGTAACTGGGAACTATGCAACAAGTATTTACACGCATGCTAACGGAAACAAAAATGTAGATGATGTGTGAAATTTGTACTGCAGGCACAAATTACTCTTTTGTTTTTCACCTACTTGAATATGACACTAATATTTAAAGTTTTTCAATATTAACAAATGCTATTTTAAGATTGTTTACGTTACCATGGATATGTCATCGTTTTTTAGTCTTAAGACCAAAAATAGTATTTTTATTACAGTTGTCATGATAATAGTTGTTTCATAAACAAATATAAATATATCATCACGCCTTTTACCCATTACTGGATGTGGCACTCTGCCGAAGCAGATCTCGGTAAGTGATATATTTATGCGCGTGAAGTGCGGTTACAGCCGTCAGATCACGGCCCCCAAAGACGTTAGTGGTAGGGGAGCCACAGGGGTAATTTTAAATTGGTGAAAATGTTCGGCTGTGGGGATCGAACCAAGATTCTTAGGATCCATATGCCGACTTGATACCACTGAGCCACTACCCCATTAGGATTAAAAATACAAGTTTTCGGGTCGAATAATAAAAGTTGCCGGATGATGCGTAGAGTCTGTCAACGTTACGAGACTCGAAATAGTATTTTGGGTCCGTTTTTTTATCCGATTATTTAGAAAATTTCGCAGATTTATTTAAATTCAAAAGAATCAAATTAACAAAATTATTTTTATCACAATGACAACTGTATGAAAAATGCTATTTTTTGTTCTAGGACCAAAAAATAGTCATGTATTCATGATGACGTAAACATTCTTGAAATAGCGTTTTTTTACTATAGAAAAAGTTGAAATATTTGTGTCATTTTCTAGTGGGTAAAAATATAATAATTTTGTCAATTTTTTCATTTTATTTTGAATAAACCTGCGAAATTTTCTAAATAAGTGAATAAAAAATATATGTTTCAATTCAATTAAAATACTTATTTACGTAGGCTATAGGCGAGTCCTCCAATAAAAACACTTTCAGTACGTGCAGCGTACAATATTTTTTATTAAATCGTACTATATATATATATATGGGGTGGCTAGCTCAGTGGTATGTAGTCGGTCTGTGGATCCTGAGAACCCTGGTTGTATTCCCACAGGCGACAAACAATTTTCATAATTTCAAAAAAACTACCCCTGTGGCTTCTCCACCACTAACATCTTTGGGGGCCGTAATTTGACGACTGGTAATCGCATTTCACGCGCAAAATATATCACTTACCGAGATCTGCTACGGCAGAGTGCCACACCCAGTAATGGGTAGAAGGCGTGATGATATATTTATTTATATAAATTAATTTTGTCTAAAACTGTTTAAACACGCCATTTTTTACATCGCTATGGATACGTGATTTTTTTTTTATTGATAATTTAAAATTTAAATTCGTTGACACCAGTTTTATTTATTTATTAAACATTTTCATATCCCCTTGGTTTCAATACATCAATAGTACCAAATTTATATTATTTTTTATTTGTTTCTTTCAATTTACTTAAATAGATCAATAATTATTGTATACTATACTTTTCTAAATATATATTCGAACAAAAAGCAATCTCTATTCGACCAAGCGCCTGAGTATTTACTTTTATGCCCGGGGACATTTGTCATTTCAAACTAAAAACAATTGATCCCTTCTGTTCATCTGTATATTTATTTGTTACAATATAAAAATATTATTTTAATCTGACAATTTCCTCCATATTGGAGCGCCCTGTATATTAAACAAATTTTACAATCTATAAATAATAGCATGCTTCTGTTCACGATACACTAGCACCCTATAATAGAGCAAAAGCCTTGTCAATAATTTATTTACTCTAATAACGTCTGTGCCAACCGAAAGCTACGCTACATTTTCAAAAAGAAATTCTAAACTAATATAAACAGGATTTTGTACTCGTATTATCCGGTAGGTAGTGAGTTGTAAACTGGCCTTTATTTATTTTCACTATACACAAACAGTTTCCTACATTATCTACCTTTATTTATTAGTTTACCTTCCTGGAATATCTAACATCAAAATTGTTTAAAATAGATAATTTATAATTTAAATAAAAGAACTTCTAACAACGCCATTAAACGTTTCTTATTAACTTGAAATTAATTAAGTGGTAGTTGAAAGATTTTCAACAGAATGAGGTTAAAGTTCTTCTTGTCGTCAGCTGTCATTTGTCATTTCAAACTAAAACAATTGATGAAAATTTCGTGACTATCATGACGAATATTTTTACGTGCTACTTTTGAAACAAAACAATGATGTTACTTAGAATTTTGACAGATAAAAAACAAAAACTTTTTACGCATATCATCACAGAAAGTCAGATAAACAAAAGAATGAGACATTACAGATTGTTTTTTGTTTCTAAATATGGAAATGAAATAAAAATAGGTAACTACTCATTTATTATTATTACTATTTTTATTTTAAATTTAAACAGATGTTTTTGTAAATTTAATGACAGTTCTTAGAAAGAAAATCAGTAAACATTTTGATGTTTTTAATGCTAATCATTGGTCATAACAGACATTGTGCGCTAGTAAGATAGTGTGGATAGCGTTACAGCATTTGAATCCGTAGATCCCGAATTTGAATCTCATTGTATTGTAATAGGAATTATATATTAATCTACGCAAATATTTTTATGTACAACCGGGCCGAAATTAATGTGTTTTAGCCTTAAAAAGCGGGCGTAAACACTTATTTTTGGCCCTAGGGCCATAACTAACTCAAGAATTTGCACAATTTGAGTTAGTTGCCTTAGTTACTTCGATTTTAAGTGTGAGATGAGGATGAGGTGAGGGTGAGTCACGACTATGAATTTGACCCATAACCCTAAAAAGCGGGTTTAAACACTTCTCTTTGACCCGCGGGCCAAAAGGAAATCATTCTTATGGATACATAAATAAAATGGCAATTTTAGTTTATTGTGAATACATGATTCTGCAAAATGTCATTTTAACATATAACCTATGTACATATTTTAATTTTTTGAACATATAATTAAATGTTATTTTGTTGTGCATAAAATATTGTATGTACCAAGGGTGAAATTAGCCTTTTTGATCCTGACCTTTGCGCCTCGTGCTAATAATCAGGCCACGGACCAGGCACGCCTGTTTTCACCCTTGATACATAAATAACTATTTCCCTTTTTTTATTTTGTTTGATTATTCATAACAACGAATTGTTTATTTTGTTTCGTGTGGTTGCGCCCCTCGCCTACGTCTCGTGTTGCAAACTCCATACTCATGTAAAAAAGACAACTTCACTTATTTGTTACACATTCTCGAAATTCAGGAGAAATTATACTTTCCGGGCTTTACGACGTATTTGATTTGCCAATCAACTATTTGTTTACTATTTGTAGTAATTTGTTTGTTTCAGCGATCGTCATGCATTTTTCGTTCCTTGCTGCATTTTTCTGGCTCAACACAATGTGTTTCAACATTTGGTGGACGTTTAGGTAAGTTTATTTCATTTTTCTTATTGTCGGAAACGTCATTTTAACATTTTATGTTTTTCAGGAAATACATATAAATGTCATTTAACAATATAAAATGTAATTTAAAGTATAATAGATCTAGTTTTTATAACACGAATGAAACAAGAATTATAAATAGTTCCATATTATTTTCTTTTAACTATTTAGGAAAAAACAAACTTTATTATTATCTGAAGATAGTGAGAACTTAATTAATTGATATTTATTCCTTTGGATGTAATTTAGTGGACATGATATGTACTTCCTACATTTTTGAAGCTCTCATGTTTGAAAATTTATAGGTATTTGTATGTTTACATTGATATTTTTATACCAGTTTAAAATAGATCTACGTACATTAATTATCCGGTTTGAAACTTGTCATGCAAACTAAAACCAACTAAAAAAAAAACTCAAAAGAAAAATAACAAACACCGTGTTTTGAAAATAAAACGTCAAGTTATAAATGTTTGCTATACATTTTGATTGCTTCATAGACAACGTAACTTATACTAATGCGTTGAGAAACTATAGTGTGTCCCGAAAATCTCTCATCAGTAAAACTAAAATTTACACAGAATAATAGCTATTTACATAGCAAGTGCGCGAATAGTGCAAATGACGTCTTCGTGCACGAGTTTTGTACAATGTTTTTTGTAACGAGCAAAAATTATATAATCGACAATGAGGAAATTTATTAAATTTGAAGCATGAATATATATTGACAGTTAGTATGCTATGAATCAGAGCTGGGCAGTAGCTAGCTACTTTTGTAGCTTAGCTACTAGTTTAGCTATATTTACCTTAGCTGTAGCTTAGCTAACTGTGAAAAAATATAGCTGTAGCTTGTAGCTAGCTACTTATTTTTCTATTAGCTTAAAAATAACAACTGAAGCTACTTTTAAAGCTACTTTTTGTAGCTTAAAGCTACTTTTTAAGCAGAAGGTCAACAAAGTACGCATGCGTTCAAGCTAAACCCACACAAAATAATTATTTCTTGCCAGTTCTAACTGGCTCTAATAAGCAAAAATACACAGTAGGTGCCAGATGGTATTTGCTATTTTTGATATTTATGTACATAATAGTAAATTAACAGTCATTATAACAAAAGACTGATCATATGACAATGGCAAATTTAATTATTTCACAATAATTTAAAAAAGTAGCTTTAAAATTTAATAGCTACTTTAACGAAAGCTTTTAGCTGTAGCTTAGCTATATTTTACAATATATAGCTTATAACTGTAGCTTAGCTACTTTTTTAAAGAATAGCTGTAGCTGTAGCTTTGGTACTTTTTTTAAGTAGCTTGCCCAGCTCTGCCATGAATTGACATTTGTTATTTGAAAACTAATTGTTTCATTTATCTGGTAAAGTTTGTTAAAATATGTCTGTTTAATGGCGTTATAAGCTAATGTCTCTATTTCTTTATAAATTCCGTAAAATGTGTGTATATTAGCGTTTTGATAGTCAAAATTTAGAATAATAAAAAATGAGTGATTTTTAAATTACTTTGCGCACTAGTGCGCAAAATCAAACTTTCTATTGGTATCCAAGGTAATGTAAACCTTATTTTGAAAGACGCGAGTACCGCTGAGTCAAGTAAAAACACTTTCCTGACGTATTATGCATACAATTTTGTTTGAAACCTTTTAATTTAATCAATATTTAATCATAAATAATTTAAAATGTTCAGATTTTTTTATATGAATTATACTGACAGCAGACTACGTATCCAAGGCTACAATAAAAAAAACAGTCAGGTAAAATCTTTACCAGACTGTTTTGTACTTTACCCGACTGTTATTTTTGTTGTAGCCTTGAATTCGTACTTTACTTGACTGTTTTTGTAAAAACCTACTTTCCGTATTAAAATTAGTCAGGGAAGTAAGGACTTTCTTGCCGGTTTCAGAAAAAATAAATTAGAAACAAATATGCAATATTTTTAATTCTGTATAATAGTAAATAATACGATGATGATCTGTTAACATAGTTGCGAAGTTAGTATCTGAGACTGTACTCGCACTTCTCAGACGCCTCTTGTTAATTTTAATCGTGCAATTAGCGTGCCACTAGCAACTAATTAGCCAATTTACTCTGGCATTTCTGTGAATTCGAGAGCGAACGAAGATGACGCCATTTTGAATCTGTTTTGAAATGAATTGATAAAATCTGGAGTGCGCGCGGCCACTTGACTTTTTATTCGCATTCATTTATTTTTTATGCTGTTAATTGAAGGCTATTATCAAACATGCATTAAATCGGAATATTAAAAAGTTGAGTTTAATAGTTTTTTAGACAATATCAGCAGTAACAAAACTATTCATATACGAATAAAACAAGCTCATATTCATTTGTTTTCTCAAAGCAACATTAATATTTAAATATTAATTATTTATTATTTGTTATTTTGTTTTAACACTTTCAAATTGTAATTATGTAAATTTTAATATTGAATTTTTGCCGTTACACAAACACAGAAAACAGCATTTACATAACAAGTGCGCGAAGACATACTTTGCACATAAGCGCAATATAAAGCACGAACGAAGCCAGTGCTTAAATTTGCGCGAATGGTGCAAATGACGTCTTCGTGCACGAGTTTTGTATAATGCTTTTTGTAACCAGTAAAAATTATATAACCGACAATGAGAAAATTTATTAAATTTGAAGCGTGAATTTATATTGACAGTTTGTTTTCAAATGCCATGAATTGACATTTGTTATTTGAAAACAAATTATTTATTTTTACTCGTAAAGTTTGTTAAAATATGTCAGATTGATGGCGTTATAAGCTAATATCTCTATTTCTTTAAAAATTCCTTAAAATGTATGTATATAAGTACAATTAGCGTTTTAATAGTCAAAATTTAGAATCATAAAAATGGGTGTTTTGTACTTTCCATCAGTGTCCTAGGTAATGTAAATCTTATTTTGAATGATGTGAGTACAAAAAATAATTTAGGAAGCAATGCGCACGGAAACACTGTTTCCCCATGTTAAACGCCTGTGGCACGTTTTTTATGATACACCCGGTATATGTTTTAAATCATTATTTTATGTGGTAAACATGTTTAGGATTTCTGGTTTACGTGTAGACAGTTTAATCTTTATATAAACTTGACAATGGCTATGTAAACTTTACTTTAGCTACCCCTAGAGATATAAATCAAGCTGCGTGGGTAAGGGTTGTACAAAACATCTCCATATATTTTTTACAGTTTGACAAACCCAAGTACAATTAGCTAATTCAAAATCCGGCAGTACGGTGGTATGGATAGCGTTACGACATTTGAATCCGGAGATCTCGAGTTCGAATCCCATTCAAGCTAAATATATATGAACTGTCACACTACAGTTCGGTTAGTCCGGACCCTGTTCTGTAATTGGGATTAAATTTCTGTTGTGCAGAGTAGCATAAATAAAAAATAATAAATAAAATAAATATATCATCACGCCTTCTACCCATTACTGGGTGTAGCACTCTGCCGAAGCAGATCTCGGTAAGTTATATATATTGCGCGTGAAGTGCGATTACCAGCCGTCAAATCGCGGCCTCCATGATGTTAGTGCTGAGGGAGCCACAGGGATAGTTTTTTTTTTAAATGGTGAAAATTGTTTGTCGCCTGTGGGAATCGAACCAGAGTTTTCAGGATCCATAGGCCGATTGAGCTAGCTACCCCTATAAATAAATAATAATAAATAAATAAATTTCGAGAATTTGGCTGTTTATATTTCAAGGGTTGATGCTATCTTATTTAATGGGACAGCGTGACGTAATGTTTGTTTACTTTAGATTAATTTGAACATTTAAGTTTTCCTGCTTTCCTCAATAAAATATGTTCTTGGATGACAACATTATTATGATATGATGAAAAACAGAGAAAATTTATTTCCCCGAGTTATTTTAGCCCATCATTAAATCAGAACGATTCTAAATTTGTTTTACAATTTTCAATAGATTAAATAAATATAAAAACATATATGACGCATGTAAATTCTACTTATATCCCGAGAGAAATTATAAAATTGATTCTAAAAATAATAATTTAAATTTTAAATATTTGTGTTTCACACATGATTTTGGACACCCTTGACGCAATGTTTGACCGTGAATGTTGGTAAGTTGGTAACTTGACACCCTGTATCAGTGCTGACAACGTAATAATATTTATCTTGTTTTCAACAACCCTGCTTTTAGTTTCGTACAAACGCAGATAAAAGTTTTACACGGTGACATTTTTAAATTGTCTTCTTACATGATTAAATATTTTAGATTTCGGGTCAATACTTTTTTATTTATTTATTTGTTAGTCTGCACAACAGTAACTTATCCCAGTTACAGTAGCTTATAGTGAAATTCAAACCACTCAAAAACAATTGCATTTTTTTTTATATATATATATATATATATATAATTTGAAGTCAGCGAGATTTGAGCCCGTAAACTCTTGCTTACTAGACGCGAGGGTAACCACTACCCTTTTATTGGAAGTTTGATATTGTAATGTATTCTTCTAGGGGGTGAATCATGAGATATCAATTTCCAGTAGATAAACTTTGTAGAAAACATATTACTTCCCCTAAGAAATAAACTTTATTGATTTATGTAAACTAAGTATAAATTATATGGTATCGTACCTTTTCCGCTGGTAGTTGTTTTTAAGGTAGTACTAGCGTGAAAAAAAGGTTTTGCAGATCTGAATGAAATTTGGCGCACGTAAACATTGGATAGTCATACGCATCCTGTTAAAATAGGAAACACATTCATCGTCTGTGAACAAATATATTCGCTTGTAAAGTGTTTTAACCTATTATGATTTGATTATCATTCAGGTTGTTGGTCTAGTGAATTTTCAAATACTCTACCACCGTGTGGTGTTTCCATTCTAAATTGAGATTCTTAATTTTTCGTTAAAAACAAGGCTTTGCATGGCTATATATCCATTATTAAACGATAAAAAACTTTCTCCTTTTGATACAATATACATGGATAGTTCTAGAACATCATACTAGTTTTTCAAATGAAACTGCAAAATTTTAGACGTACACAAACCAAATTTGTGCGATTCTGAGTGATGATCGCCATAAGCCCCGTGTATAAGAACTCAACTTTACAAGCGAATATATTTGTTCACAGACGATGAATGTGTTTCATATTTTAACAGGATGCGTGTGACTATCCAATGTTTACGAGCGCCAAATTTCATTCGGATATGCAAAAAAAATTTTCACGCTAGTACTACCTTAAGGTAACTAGTTAACGCACGAATCCAAATTTGGATGTTGTCATACTTTGAAAATATTTGAAATATTTTTGTGTTTATGGTAAAACATGTTTTGCATTTATTAAAAATTGCTGCACGCCCCCATTTTTAACAAATGGAGAGGTTATTAAACAGAAACAATTGAATCTCGAAATGGTAGTAGAAGGTGAATCGCATATGTAAATTCAACTGTTTACAATGCCAAACGATATTTGCATAAACAATTACGATGTGTCAAAAAACACCCGTCGAAATTTAACAAATAAAACATGAAATTAAAAATGGAAATGTTATTAATTATTTAGACTTGCCAAACAGCCATTTCCTATTTTAAAAGTTGGCTAATAAATAATTAATATCCAATGATGAATTTTAGCAGGCAAATTTTATTACGAAATTATTACAAAATAAATAATATTAGCATATGCAATATGGATCCTATTCCTGTAGTTAAAACAAACACAACAAATGCCGATCGAGTATGATTCACACCGATTCGCATTTGTTTATACATAAACTGGGCCATGCAGCAAGTGACCCCAATTTCAAAATTTTCGCAACGTAAATTTAAAAAAATAAATTTCTTTTTCATTTCTTTTAACATGAAGATACATTATTTATTTTTATAACCATCGGTTATTACTTTTTTTCGATGTCATGTCTAAAATTAATTGTATATAGGCGTCTAAAAAAATGTTATAAATACAGCGCTTGAATGGGAATCTCGGAAAATATATGAACTAAAATGTAATTGAATCTGAAATTAAACTAAAATATGTCAAATTTGGCCCATGAATATGTGTAACCTAGGTAACAAGTAACAAGCGAGAACTTAGTTTCATGAGATGTTTTGCTCTCTTGTCAAAGTATACCCATCTCTCTCAAAAAAGAAAGCCTTCTTTCTCATTATTATTTATTTATTTATTTTGTTACTCTGCACAACAGGAAGTAAATCCCAATTACAGTACAGGGGACCTACAGCTTATAGTGGAATCCGAACCACTCAGACACAATCGTATTTTTGGATATAAGTAGAAGTCAGTGAGATTTGAACGCACGACCTCTTGCTTGCTAATTAAGAAACGCAAGTTTTACCTCGCTTTTATCCACTGAGCTACGATTGCCTGTAAATTTGCTTTCTCTTTTAATATTAATGCTGTTTCTCGCTAAGAGCTTACGTCACGATTAATTAATAATTGTTTTCTCCCTTAGTAGAAACTTGACAACCAAATAAAAATAAAAAATAAATAAATAAATATATCATCACGCCTTTTACTCATTACTGGGTGTGGCACTCTGCCGAAGCAGATCTCGGTAAGTGATATATCTATACGCGTGAAGTGCGGTTACCAGCCGTCAAATCACGGCCCCCAAAGACGTTAGTGGTGGGGGAGCCACAGGAGTAATTTTAAATTGGTGAAAATGTTTTGTCGGCTGTGGGGATTGAACCAGGGTTCTTTGGATCCACAGGCCGACTTGCTACCACTGTGCCATACCCCATTAAAAAAATAAAAAATAGGAGAAAATATATATAAAAGTTTTGGAAGCACTGTTTCTCGTGTTAGAGTCATAAATATGAAGTGCAGAGTGTTAGAATACAATATTTTATCGTGTATGGAGCTTTATTATCAAAGTGTGCTATGAGCGGCGTTAGTGGCGACATAACGGCGGGTTGGGGAACTAATCTGGCATTCTGGCGCCGTCAACTGTTCTCACATGTGCAAGAGAGGCCCTGATAAGAATAATGCGTCTATCCATACATCATTTTTCATCCATTTCATTTTTATTGTGTAATAATATACGAATATATCCATGTTTTTTTATTGTATGTTGTATAGTTTTTATAAATTATAATAGTCCTGAAAACGAATACGCAGAAACAAAATCAAATTTGGATTATTTTTTAAGCTGACACACTGGGATTTAATAGTTAAGGGGTAAGGCCACTCTAGAATTTTTAAAAAATTCTTTTTTTTTTTTTGCTTAAATTATAGTTTAAACCCTTAGGAATAAGGGACAATTAATTTAAATGCCGCGCGGAAGTATTTCAGAGGGGAAAAAGGCCGCGCGCTAAGCGACAATTTTATGGCACAGGCATTGCAGATTAGAGGTAAATACAATATTTCTATGATAAATATATATATATTTTTTTTAATTTGATTTTGATATTTACGATCTGTTAACATTAAACAATAAGTAAATTTTTTGACGGTTTAAGAGGCGGGGGGGGGGAATTATTGCCCAGTGGCAATATCCCCATGAAAAATATGACTCGAAACTTTAAACGCGTTTTTTTCGAAATCATATTTTCAAAATCGTGCGAAAAGAAACCTGAAATACTAATTGATGGATCGTGCTGAATCTTTTTATTTCTTATTCTAGATATAAAATACTCAAAAACTACGGGTTTTTTTTTTAAAGTGCTTCATTCGTTTTTTATGGTCGTTTTTATACAGAAATTTAGTCCCGAATAATGAACTTTTTTTTCAAACGTACGCCATTTTGTTAAAAATCAAAATTTTCTAAATCCAGCCCGTAGTTTTTTAGAGTGTACATCAGAGATTAAGAAAACATATCCCTTTTTGTTCCATGTCCATTGCTGTTCCCGGAATGTTTTCGCCCGATTTGCCCTACGCGTCGAGAGGAGTCGCCATTTTTTTTAATTTCTGACGACAATTTTGAAAATTTTCTATAAAAAAAATTTGTAAATAAAGTTTAAAGAGCACTAAATACAGATCCAAAAACAGTTCTTAAGCAGCACGTTTAGATTTCGTTAAAAAAAATCTAGAAAATGACCCTTTTTTTCCTTGCCTAGAGTGGCCTTACCTCTTAAACAGTTTGATCATAGAATAAATATTATATAGAAGTGACACTCTTGTTACTATAATCGAAAAGAAGCAAATGTGATTTGACTAAAAATTATTATTATTATAACCCTTTGTTGAGGCGAAGTTCAACAAAGATGTTTTTCATCCATTTAACCTCGGGAAATAATACATAAATTTAACAATATTATAAATTAACTATAAACAATAAATAAGAAATAAAAATAAAGTGTGTCATCTGATTTGTATAGTATTTAGTCCATGGTTATATTTTACAAGTCTTAAAAATGATTAAAGCAAACAAAAGAAATCTTCATCAATTCTTATTTTTTGTATGTACAGAAGTTGTGATTTAACAAAAGACTAAAAAGGATTTGTAAATATTTCAATTAACCCTGCATTTATATTGCTGTTTAGTCTACATTTAAACGTGAAAATATAAACACATTACAGTTTTTTTTAACATTTTTTAGTTCCACGTAAAAATGGGTTGTTTAAAATATCATTTGTCTTCATTTTATATAAACAGAAGTTTCCAAATTACTCTAAAATGACTATTCTTCAGTTTACTGACATTGATTCAAATTTTATCAAGAAACTTTAATTTCAAAATTTTAGAAATTATAATAATAGATTTCCATGATTCTGTTTATACGATAGTATGATATCTACAGAAAAGTTTGATAAAAGTTTAATAAATGTGTGGTGAAATAAACTAGCACTAAGTGTTGAATAATATTTTTTTAATAGTGCAAAATTCTCATTATTTTCTTATTGAATTGTTGGTGTTCTCGTTCCCCATATCGAATTCTAAAATTAACCTTTTCAAAGAATCGATATTTATAGATTTTCATACATTTCATTTCCTACGCAATTAAAATTTCCAATTATTGTTCTATAACGGAACTAACCGAACAAAAACTATTATTTTCTGCTATTATTACTTCCTCCACATACACAAGAAATACGACCAACTAAAATTATAAAAGAGTTTTAAAAATATTCTTGCTTATTGGTTTCCATGGTTATATCAGGACTTTAATATTTACTTACTGTCCACCGTGAACAGTAAGCAAATATTACATATCAAGGCCCTGTTTATTTTGACAACAATTTGACACCTGTCAATTTTGAAACCTATTTTTCTTTTCCTTCTATAAGTATTGTAAAAAATAGTTTACTGACCTCGAACTGTAAGTGATTTTTAGGTCGCGAATGTTTAGGAAACCTCGACTCTACGGGCATCGATTTTCCAAACCACATTCTTAATCTAAAAACTGTCATTTACAGTTCATGGTACGTAATATACTATTAGATATTATTACGTTACATTTGATCATTTTTTTAAGCATTATTGTACCACATTTTCAACTAAAATTGATATATATTAAATATTTCTTTAAACGCCGTACTGTAAGGATAACCAATTTGAAGATATAAGGCCACCAAAAATATGCTAAATTCTGTGCAAATATTAAAAATTTCACAATCTTGCATCTGTCATGAAACGTTTAAATACTCTTGCAATGTCTGCGTGACCCACGATGTGAGTTGACCACCTGTCTGGGTCACCGCGACCCACATTCGGGTCACTCCGTCTTCTAGTGCTGTCTTTCTCCCACCTACGGTAACTAGATCCTGCTTCGTTATAATTCTTTACATATGAAGATGGTTCGCGAGTAACACTAATCATTTGAAGGCACTTTCACCAGTCTTGTAGATTTCTGGTTGGTTCAGTGCGCTGAAACCGGATATCGTGTTTCGAGTTTCTGTTCGAGAAGTTTTTGATGGTAATTAAATTAGGTAGAATACTGCTGAATATATACAGGGAGTTCCGAAATGAGTCATAACTTTCTGTTTTGTTGCGTGGGTTTTAATTTGAATATTTTGGATTCTTTTGAATCTAATTTTTGCAGTTATTAAATATGATTCATATGCAGAATTTACTTCTGTATAATCTTTATTTGAAGTAATTTTGTCTAAAATAATTAATAAATATATCATCACGCTTTCTACTCATTACTGGATGTGGCACTCTGCCGTAGCAGATCTCGATAAGTGATAGACTTTGCGTGTGAAATGTGGTTACCAGCCGTCCAATCACGTCCCTCAAGGATGTTAGTGATGAGGGAGCCACAGGGGTAGTTTTTAATGTGGTGAAAATTTTCGGCTGTGGGAATCGAACTCGGTTTCTCAAATTCACAGGCCGACTCGATACCATGGAGCCACCTACCTCATGGGGTCGTATGTATATAAATAAATATATCATCACGCCTTCTATCCATTACTGGGTGTGGCACTCTGCCGAAGTATATCCCGGTAAATGATATATTTTGCGCGTGAAGTGCGGTTACCAGTCGTCAAATCACGGCCACTAAAGATGTTAGTGATGGAGGAGCCACAGAGGTAGCTTTTGAAATTATGAAAATTGTTTGTCGACTGTGGGAATCGAACCAAGGTTCTCAGGATCCACAGGCCGACTTCATACTACTTAGCTAGCCACCCCATGTATATGTTGTATATTAATTAAAATAATTTGTGCACGGGGTATAAAACTTAAAATATATGTCACGAAAAAAAATATTTCAATCATTTATAGACATCCAGTATAAATAAATAAAAATTAGCCCAGGGGCTACCCCTCCACTTAACGCCCAAAATATAACACCTACCAAGATCTGCTACGACAAAGTGCCACCCCCAGTAATAGGTAACAGGCATAATAACATATTTATTTAATTTTCACTACCTTAAAACTACCCCTGTGGCTACCCCTCCACTAACATCTTTGAGGGCCGTGATTTAACGTCTGGTAATCGCACATCACGCGTATAAATATATCACTTACCGAGATCTGCTACGGCAGAGTGCTACATAGTAATGGATAGAAGGCGTGATGATATATTTATTTAATTTTCTCCACATTAAAACTATCCCTGTGGCTCCCTCTCCACTAACATCTTTGAGGGCCGTGATTTGACATCTGGTAATGCACCCTCACGCGCAAAATATATCACTTATTGAGATCTGCTACGGCAGAGTGCCACTCCAAGTTATGGGTAAAAGGCGCAATAATATATTTATTTAATTTTCACCACATTAAAACTATCCCTGTGGCTCCGTCTCCACTAACATCTATGGGGGCTGTGATTTAACGGCTGGTAACCACACATCACGCGTATAAATATATCACTTACCGAGATCTGCTATGGCAGAGTGCCACACACAGTAATGGGTAGAAGGCGTGATGATATATTTATTTAGTTTGTTAATTCGCCTCGTCTTGATGTATGTATGAATGATTATTGTTTCATTGATTCGTCGGCTTCCTTACATTAATTAGTTAGTAATTTGATCTTCGTCAACATGAATTAAAATATTTTTTTTTTAACTTAACATTATCCAGTTTCATTATTGGTCTTTCAGTTCATTGTAAATGTAACGCCAATAAACATAAGTGAAATTCTGTTGAATTTGCAACTCACAGAATTCAGTGATACGATATTTATTTATACAAACATTTTTCATCGACACGTTCAATAAAAACAATTTATTATATCCTGCTTATTAGAAATACTCGTATACTTGAGATATCTAATATTAGTTAGTGTCTGGCCTTGCGATTGCGAATTTCGCTCGTACTTTGAATTACCAATTCGACTTGGGTCCATTCTCTGTTCGGTTCGGTTATAAATACACCGATATCCGACACCGAGACACTACCCGACTATTCGCTATCGAGATCGGGATATTTATACCACCCCACATCTGCTGTCGCGGAGTTTTTTGCAAATTAATTGTTTGTGTGCAAACTTTGATTTATGGCCAGCAATTCTTTTAATTTTATTTTAAATTTGGAATGGTTTTTTAAATGAATCTTTAGATAGACGCCGTGTTAATGGCAATATTGGGATACACGTGAGACTAAAACAAAATTATATTTTATATTTTTGCCCAGAACAAAATATACTATATTACAAAGTGACAGTTTTTAGGTTAAGAATGTAGTTTGAGAAATCGAGGCCCGTAGGGTCGCGATTTCCTAAACATTCGCGATCTAAATAATCACTTACAGTTCGAGGCTAGTAAGTAATTTTTTTACAGTACTTGTACAAATAGAAGGAAACAAAATTGGTTTCAAAATTAACAGCCGTCGAATTGTTGTCAAAATAAACAGGACCTTGATCTATATTATTTGCTGTCTACGGTAAATAAATATTATAGTCCTGATGTAACC
Source organism: Pterostichus madidus (assembly GCA_911728475.2). Taxonomy (NCBI): domain Eukaryota; kingdom Metazoa; phylum Arthropoda; class Insecta; order Coleoptera; family Carabidae; genus Pterostichus; species Pterostichus madidus. The sequence continues at coordinate 39,451,646 of OU452307.1, read as the reverse complement.
ATGAAAAACCAACTGTGCAAGAAAGCTTCCACTTACTGTCTTTAAATTTTGACTTTAATAGGTAACTTACAGTAAAAGTATTGTAAAAAAAATATTTCTATAGTAAATTCGATTCAATATTATTTATTTTATTTACTATCACTTCATAATAATACAAAAATTATTTTAAGTATGTATATATATAATATCATCACGCCTTTTACCCATTACTGGGTGTGGTATTCTGCTGAAGCAGATCTCGGTAAGTGATATACCAGTCGTCAAATCACGGCCCCCAAAGATGTTAGTGGAGGAGGTTAGTGGGGTAGCTTTTGAAATTGTGAAAATTGTTTGTCGCCTGTGGGAATCGAACCAGGGCTCTCAGGATCCACAGGCCGACTTCATATCACTGAGCTAGCCATCCCATATTTAAGTGTACATATTAAATAGATAAAACATTGTACAATATTCGTATCGAAAATAACTATTGTGAAAATTTACAATAACGGAATTGAATTATTTAATATAATTTATATAATACTAATAATCTTATTCATTCATTAGAGGAAGAATTAATCAATTTTTAAATAATAAAACTAAGAAATTAATGATATCATTATTTTCTAATAAATTAATGAATTGTGAATTTATGACTAACAACATCCATTTCAAATATTTTGATTGTACATAACAATTTTTCAAATACTTTGCTTATAAATAGGTACTATAAAATACATCAAATTACATCACAATATAGTTATTTGTTTAACAAGGACAAATAATGCAAGATTTTGGGACGTGTAATAACGATATAAAACGTCATTTTTTGGTATGAATTGAACATTTTAGTATTTTTGTACCACGGATAAGTCATTTATTTTTTTTCGACGTGGATTTTTTTCATATATTTCCGTACATAACAATTCCAAAATTGTGTACTTTTTAAACAGAAAATAATGAAATAATACTGCCATATTCAAGTGAGTGAAAATTAAAAAAAAATCAGGTTATTAACTGATTATGCATAAAATAGTATACACACCTCGCCGCATCTTCATAGAGCATTTTCCGGCTCGGTACAGGGTGATCAAAAGGAATTGTTATAGTTGACAATACAATTCCAGAGATATTTTTATTCCACAGTTGGCACAACGCCAGATAAAGGCGGAAATGCTATTTGACATTTCTAATAAATACAAATAGGTTTAGTCAGGAGTCTGACAGCTAATAGAATTTTGACTTTTTAGTAATAGAAATACTTTAGAAATAAATATAATAAATGTACTCAAATTTAAATTTTAAATGTCACCGTGAACAACAGGAAATGAATTTATGTATCAGGCTTACCAATTTCAAGTAATTTTTTTTATTGCCAACTGTAATGCCTGTTTTACACTGAGCAAGCGCAACCTGCAATTGCAACTTGCAAGATTTACGTTCAACTAGTTGCACCAAAATGTTGCAGAGTTATTTTTTTCACTTTACATTGAGCAACTTGCAACTGCAATATAATATTAATTTGTTTACAAATTTTTGTCGTTACTAACTTCATATTATATCAGCTTAACCTCTTATATCACTTGTATTATTAACATTTGTTTCATATGTTATATTGCATTGATATAAAAATTTATTCTTATAAGTATTTGCACAATTATTTGCAATGCAGTAAATAATTTTAATATCCTTAACCCAACTTTATCGTTTTTGACATTTATAATAAGTTGGTAGCATTCTAACAAACTTAAAATTACTAGAAATAACTAACAGTGGCCTTGCAAGTCTTGCAAAAATTAGAACATGTTCTAATTCGTGCAAGAGGTTGATGCAAGATTGCTTCTTGCACTTGCACTTGCAATTTCTGTATTACACTCGTTCAAGATTGCTTCAACTAGTTGAAAGTTGCAGTTGCACTTGCAATATTGCTCAGTGTAAAACAGGCATAACAATTCCTTTTGATCACCCTGCATATTCGTATCCATTTTCATTTTTGACAACGCAGGAAAAATAGACAGAAACAATTGAAATTTTGCTCCAAATTCAGTGTATAACTGTCAAGCCATTTGTCATGTCTTCTATCTGCTTATTTGTTTAAATTATAACAGAATTTAAACTGCGTCTTTCTAACGAAAGCATAAGTCAAAAAAATGTAAATTAGTGTGAGATTGAGAGCGTGAAATTGCAGGCCAGACATCTTGTAATTTTGTTGAGTTCATATGAGGTCAAAAACTATATTTTCGTTAGAATCACACTTCCTTGTTGTTCAAAACAACGTATCACCATCAAACTCTCGAACACAATAATAAAATCTGGTATACTTTCCTTTTGAAAACTCAAGGACCGCCATAAAAACCAAAGTATCGGACTTTTCACAACAATAAGCAAACTGTTAAAAGTATTTATAACATCACTAAAATTCGTCCGTTAAAAGAAATTCACGGAAATTTTTTGGGTTGTTGCCAAAATCATTCAACCGAAGAAAACTGGCTTCGCTGTTGACAATAACAGATTTTTTTTTCTTCTCTGGGTCGATGGGTGTGAAACTACAAATCAGGTACAGATGTTAAAAATGGTTCTGGTTGTAAAGACTCAACAGTGGTTCCCAATAAGTTCTTCCTTAGAAGATCTAAAATGGGCTATCCTAACAGTACGGTGTTTAAAGAAATAAACGCATGTCAATTTTAGTTATAAATAAAATAAATATATCATCACGCCTTCTACTCATTACTGGGTGTGGCACTCTGCCGAAGCAGATCTTGGTAAGTGATATATTTTGCGCGTGAAGTGCGGTTTCCAGTCGTCGGCCTCGCATGAATTTCGGCCCAGTTGTGCTTCAAATATTTAATTCCAAATTATTGAATATGATAGTTTTGCAGCTATAGATCTCGCATACTTCATGCTCGACTAAACAAGCTCTCGAGGTCTGCAGTTGCAGAAATACTACCCTTGTCAAACTTATATAAATTATTTCAGAGCAAAATGTTTAAAATAAAAATGGAAAAATTTGTTCATAGTAATTGTTGCCAGATTATCAACATATTTTTCTATAATTACATAATCTTTGGGGGCCGTGATTTGACGACTGGTAACCACACTGCACGCGCAAAATATATCACTTACCGAGATCTGCTTCGGCAGAGTGCCACACCCAGTAATGGGTAGACGGCGTTTATTTATAAATTTATTTTCATATTTTCCTACAATTACTTAAATTTATTTTATTAAGTAAAACTTAGTTTTATTATGCAGTAAACTTGAGTTTTGAGAGCAAAATGAACACCGGAAATTATGGAGTACTTTTAAGTTTAAGAGTGCATCCTCATAAAATAATATTCGCGACAAAAGTGAGGCCAATAAATGACAAGTACCTACATCTTGCGGTGTGAATTATAATGTGCTGAAGTGCGGCACGTTTTCAAAAAGCGGCGTATTTTATTAGACCCACCGTGTCTCTGTACACAGAAATGGACTGGCCCAAGTAACATAGCAAGCTATATAGCATATTCCAAAATTTTATTGATTTTTTGCGACTTTTTTGTACACTCTTAACGTTGTCCTAATTACATAAAATTAAATAAAAATAAATAAATATGAATAATAATACTTTTAATTATATTTGACACGTATATACTTTTCCTGTAATTTAATTAATTATTTATAATATGTGATTGTGATTTAATGAATTTGTTTTTGTTGTTGTAGAGATTTGCGACCAGGTTCTATGGAAAAACGTGCAGAACGCTGTCGTCTTCGTGTGTACGGAATTTATGCCTGGGGTGTTCCTCTGTTAATCGCAGGGGTGGCTTTAGCCCTTGACTCTGTCCCGGACAGTCCGGACCTGCATTTCCTTCGACCCAGGTTCGGCAAGAAATCCTGCTGGTTTCCAGGTTAGTACTAATAACATTTCAAGAGAACATTTATTTATGGGGTGGCTAGCTCAGTGGTATGAAGTCGGCCTGCGGATCCTGAGAACCCTGGTTCTATTCCCACAGGCGACATCAATTTTCATAATTTCAAAAGCTACCCCTGTGGCTCCTCCACCACTAACATCTTTGCGGGCCGTGATTTGACGACTGGTAACCGCACTTCACGCGCAAAATATATCACTTACCACGATCTGCTTCGGCAGAGTGCCACACCCAGTAATGGGTAAAAGGCGTGATGATATACGATAATGTCCCTTTTCGAATGATTCCTCTACGGCTATGTACGGCGAGCGACATTCAAATTCAATAACTCAACTTGAAGTTGCATTCGTGTATTGTGCTTGTCGGATTATAGTTCATTCACTACCAGTGGTAAATGTCTGTTGCTCTTAAAGAAAGGACAAAGAGCTGCTTGCAACTTGAGGCATTAGCTCAGTTCCTGTCTTTTATCACTGTTAAGTCGTCTTTAGTTTGCTGCAATCCGACCTTAAAGCTCAGGAGGCTTTGTAAAAGTGTGCGTGATGAAATACTCTGAATTAGGTTTATACAAATGAGACGCTATTATTTTCAATAAGAAAAATGGTATTAAAATGTTTGCTGACTTGTAATATTTGGAAATAAAATCTGACAGTCACAGTGGCATTTATGGGTTTTATGACATAATAGGTTATTCCAACAGTACGGTATTTAAAGAAATATTTAACGTACATCAATTTTGGTTGGAAATTTGTTACAATAAAGTTAAAAAATATACCAGAAGTAACTTATTAATAACAGTCCAATTGTCAAAAGATTTTGGATTTGTCAGATTAATGCTGGATTGCAAGAAAAAAATAAAGGACTCTTTCGTTAAAGAATTGTTTATCTAGCAACAGTATCAATAGAGATATTCTGAAATTTATTGAACCGTTAGTTGCTAATGAACCGATAAAACTTTCATGCAACCCAGCATAAATTAAACAATATTCCCAAAAAAGTTTAAATAAACTCTTATGTACAACCGGGCCGAAAAGCATGTGTTTTAGCCCTAAAAAGCGAGCTTGAACAGAAAAAATTCCTATGGATATGTAAATAAAATGATAATTTTAGTTTATTGTGAATACTTGATTTTGCAAAATGTCTTTTTGACATATAACCTATGTACATATTTTAATCTTTTGAACATATAATTAAATATTATTTTGTTGTGCATAAAATATTGTATGTACCACGGGTGAAATTAGCATTTCTGACCCTGAGCATTTTAATAAGCACTGGGCGCTATTCCACGGGTCAGAAACGCCTGTTTTCACCCTTGGTACATAAATAACTATTATATAATCTTCTTACTATATAGTTTTCGGAAAGTGAGTCGAATTAACTTTATTAAACTGGACTAATATAACATTAGCTAAACCAAAATTCAAGATTAGCTAAAACTTTTTTGAGGATCTGGCTGTAAAATATTGAATTAAAAATTGAATTATTCAAAACTTCACATTATGAGGCAATGCGCATGTGCACCGAGAACAAAACAATATTTAATTACAACAATAATTAAAATATGAGGTAATGGCACGTGGTATCGTGTCGGACTGTGAATCCTGAGAACCCTGGTTCGATCCCCACAGCCGACAAACATTTTCACCAAATTAAAAAATTACCCCTAAGATTCCCCCACCACCAACATCTTTGGGGCCGTAATTTGATGACTGGTAACCGCAATTCACGCGCATAAATATATCACTTACCGAGATTTGCTTCGGCAGAGTGCCACACTCAGCAATAGGTAAAAGGCGTAATGATATATTTTATATTTATTTTATAAATTCTGTAAAATAGTAAATAATAAGATGATGATGTGTTTCACCAAATTAAAAAATTACCCCTAAGGCTCCCCCACCACTGACATCTTTGGAGCCGTGATTTGACGACTAGTAACCGCACTTCACACGCATAAATATATCACTTACCGAGATCTGCTTTGGCAGAGTGCCACACCCAGTAATGGTTAAAAGGCGTGATGATATATTCATTAAGGGAAGAAATTTTTACTTTGCAACAAGATCGTGAAAAATGATTATTTATATTGCAAACTGCTTATCGCTTATATATTTTTATTATGTTTACAGGAGACATGGAAATCTTGACGTACTTTTTCGGACCTATCGGCATTCTTTTGTTTATTAACTTGCTGTTATTTGCTGCAACTGCCAGAGAACTTACCTGCGGTCTTTGGAAAAGAGAATTAGTTAAATCCACCACAGAAAGGTAAGAAACACTTTTAAAATTCCTTCAGTAATATCCAGATGTAGCCAAAAGTTCCTAAATTATTTTGAAAAAAAAAATACTTCAAATAAAATTTATAAAGAATAAATTTTCCACCATTTTACTTGATGTAATTCGGTCTCAAATAATTTAGAAACAATTGACAGTGGGAGAGAGACGCGAACTTTTATAATACAACAATCAAGTTCTTGTGAAAGTTGTATAAGTATATCTACTCATATAATGAGTGTAATTATAAAATATGAATTGGTAGAGAATGAAAGTGCATCTTTAATAAGATATGTTATCGGTCTGATACGACATATAATTGTGTCATCTGTCTTTAACGGTAGTTTTATTGAAGAATAAGATTTTTCATTCTAGTATTTTGAATGCATATCGGTCATTAGGTTATCAAGGTTTCTAGTAAATAAACTGTATATTTTCCGACAAGTAATTAAAAATAGTAGACCTCACAGAGAAGTCTTGAAAACCAAAATTATGTTTACAAACATCAGTCATCAAATGACACCACTTGAACTTTTTATTTCTTTCGGAAACCGGCAGTCAATTTCAAAAGACAGATTGTTTTAATTTTTGTGTAGTAAAATAATTACTACATACTGAATTACTAGCTATTAAATTTGAAAGTAATGGTTGTTTTTATAAATAAAAGTTGCGATTAAAAGTTTGTTTACATATTTATTATTTTACAACCTTTATTTGTTTTAAATGCAAAATCTGTTTTACTTTTAATTGCATAGTAATTATGTAGTGTACTTTGATTACTGGTAAACAAAAGTATTAATTGCAAAAAGACACTTGTGGTTTCCATGACTACGTCTAACAACATCTATCTACAAACAACGTCAGGCATATACGAGGTCAGCAAAAATTAAAGAAAATTATTCTGCAAACTAAACCACAAAACAAGTTAATTATAAAGAAAAAACGACATTTGTAGACAATTTTTGATGTAGCAAATTACCACTAGTGCCATCTGTTTATGTCTAAATGAACTAAATGCTCAAAATTATGAGAACTATATTTTAATATATTTAATTAAGTAATACCAGTTAAATTGCCTTATTTCCATAATATATTAAAAGAAATTATTTAAAAAATACAAAATTTAAGGTCAGTTGCACCAGTAAAATTAAAATTTTAAACTCGGTTTAAATTAATAAAAGAAAATCAAAGTTACATGTACATACATACATAACGTATGTTTTGTACGTTGAAGAAAGAAAATGAATGATAAGTGAATAGGAATGATCTGATTGAAGGTTTGTTGTGTGATAATGATATCGAGTGTAATAAATTAATGAGTTTATATGTGGTTGAAGTGAGGGTGCTTTGTGTGGATGGAAATGTTTGACGAGGGCTGGTTGTTTGATGAGTGTGATGAGTGAATGTTTTATGAGTGATTTTAGGGTTCGTGCTACCCCATTTGTTGGGATATAGCGTGAAGATATGTATGTAAGTATTTACATACATAACATCACACTGTATCCCATCAAATGGGGTAGCATGAACCCTAGAATAAATAAAATATTCACTTATCAGATTAATAAAATAATCAGTCCTCGTCAAACATTCTCATCCTAAGACACCACCCTCACTTCAACCACATTTATCCCTGTTGCTCCCCCTCCACTAATATTATAAGGGCCTTGATTTGACGCCTGTTAATTGCATTAATATATTACTTACCGAGATCTGCTACGGCAGAGTAATGGGTAAAAAGCATAATGATTTATTTATAGAACATACCTTCTTGAAGAAATATCTGTCAGAATTATATCATTACAAAAAGCAAAGCTATCGTAATTATCCACAAAAAAAGAAAACTATTTCAGACGGCTTGTATTTATATTTATTTTTGCAAAAGTAACAATTTTTCATAATCGGAGAGTACTCGTAAATTTTGATTTTAATTTGCCATTGTTACTTTGTTGATATATCTATTTTCATGACACAGAATTTGTCGTAAAATATATATTAACGATCAATAATAAAATTAAAATTCCTTTAAAATCCTTGAAGGATAAAAAATGAAATAGCAGAAAAAAACAAGGTCGTTTGATCAACCACAGAAAGAATGCAATATTGTTACGCCCAGAGGCGTACTGAAGGTATTTGGATCAAATAGAAGTTTCAAAATATGGTAGTGAGCTAGTGTTGTTCGTTGCTAACTCTATCTATGGTAGAAATGTGTTCTTACTTCATTTGTTTTCAAGATAAAAATGTAAAACCGGTTTACAACTTTTTTCCCGCGTTCTAGTGTTGCTGGATATTAACGACCACAGTCCAGTGGCGTACAAAAACTAATTTTGTAAGAATTTCTAAAATTTAGTTTTAACGTATCTATGGGGTAGTGGCTCAGTGATATCGACTCGGCTTGTTTGTTTGAGAACCCAAGTTCGATTGCCGGAGCCGACAAACAATTTTCACCACATTAAAATTATCCCCTGTGGCTCCTCTTCCAGTAACATTTTTGGGGGCTGTGAGTTGACGCGCAAAATATATCACCTACCGAGATCTGCTTCGGCAGATAGCCACATCCAGTAATGGATAAAAGGCGTAATGATATATTTATTTTATTTTACCGTAATCTAAATTCGATTACTTTTTTAATTTAAATTTTAAAAATAATTTCTTATAAGTAACGTTTAAAATTTATTCAGAAATATTTGACAGTAAAAGAAAATAAAAATATATCATCACGCCTTCTACCCATTACTGGGTGTGGCACTCTGCCGAAGCAGATCTCGGTAAGTGATATATTTTGCGCGTGAAGTGCGGTTACCAGTCGTCTAATCACGGCCCCCAAAGATGTTAGTGGTGGAGGAGCCACAGAGGTAGCTTTTGAAATTAAGAAAATTGTTTGCCGCCTGGGTAATTTTAATGTGGTGAAAATTGTTTATCGGCTGCGGGAATCAAACAGAAGTTATCAAATCCACAGGCCGATTCCATAGCATTGAGCTACTTATCCCATAATAAAATATATAAATAAATAAATATATCATCAAGCCTTTTACCCATTAATGGGTCTGGCATCCTGCTTTAGTAGATCTACGTAAGTGATATATTTATGCGCGTGAATTACGATTACCAGCCGTCAATTAATGTTGTAAATAATCTGTAAAATTTAATGTGTAAATTAGACATTTCTCAAGTTTATGTAATTTATTAATTCCCAATCAACAATTATTCACAAAATAATTACGCATGAATTATTGATAATTTAATGCATTTAAAATTGTATCAAAGATACCGCATGCAGTGAATGTATACATAATTACACATAAAATTGATAAATTCTTCATAAAAATTTATTATCAAATCAACCTTTAACTTGGTTGAGCAGATGTTCGGTCAACGCATATTTTTATTAATTCGGAATGTAAAATATCTCTTTTAAATTACCGCAAAAATAAATAACATTTCACAAATAAATAGTTATATTTACAAATACTTTCAGTTTTTATATTGTTAAAAATTTGAATTTGCGTAATTTTAGAATTTATTTCTTGTTATTGTTGCAACTGTTAAAACAGTTGACGGCTGCATTACACCATAATTAATTAATGAAAATAATTAAAAGATATCTGCCGACAAAATGCACATCTGGATAAATACGTAAACATTATTTTAAAATCAAAAGATAATAATTTTGAAATTTCTAATGCGTAAAAACTATCATACGTATATTTTATTCATCGTAACGTTTGAATTAATTATTCGATTGGATTATAAACAGGTTTATAAATGCGATTTAGGTGAAAGAAATATGCCAGATTTATTTATATTATCGTCTTTCATTTTGCCCAATGTTTTACATGGGTTAAAATACATCAAGTGTATGTTTACAATTGAAAGTAACCTATAATGATAATTTATACACATTATCGATTGATTTGATGCCAAATTTTACTTTGATCTTTTTTTGTTCACTATTTATAAGTTCATGTATGTGTGGTTGTACTATATGTGTGTTTTTGTACGCAGGGCCGCATTAGGGAGAGTTTGTATGAAGTTGGTTGTCGTGATGGGCGTCACGTGGATCGCTGATGTTTTGTCATGGGCTATTGGAGGTCCTCTGGCAGTCTGGTACATTACGGATCTGATAAATGCTCTACAGGGTGTCTTTATATTCATTGTTGTTGCTTGCCAGCCACAGGTAAGGAAATAATTCATAAATAAGTTTTAAAAATATATTTTTTTTCTTCATCCATTTCAATATGACACTTTTATTTCAACTTTTTCATTAGTAAAAGAACGCTGATTCAAAAATGTTTACATTACCATGGATACATCTTCGTTTACAGTTGTTATGGTGATAAAAATAATTTTGTCAATTTGTTTCATTTTAATTTGAATAAGGACCAAATTCATAATCCTGACTCACCCTCACTTCATTCTCATCTCACACTCAAAGTCGAAGTAACTGAGGCAACTAACTCAAAAATGTGTACAATTTGAGTTGCCTTAGTTACTTCAACTTTGAGTGTGAGGTGAGAATGAGGTAAGGGTGAGTCATGACTATGAATTTGGCCCTAAGTTTCTTTTACTTTGAGTCTGAGGTGAGAATTAGGTGAGCCAAATTCATAGTCGTGACTCACCCTCACCTCATTCTCAACTCACAATTAAATCGAAGTAACTAAGGCAACTAACTCAAATTGTGCAAATTTTTTAGTTAATTGCCTTAGTTACTTCGACTTTAAGAGTGAGGTGAGGATGAGATGAGAGTGACTGACGACTGTGAATTTGGCCCTTAATCTGCGATATTTTCTAAATAAGTGGGTAAAAAAAAATGTTTCAAAACTAGTATTTTTTGTCCTAATGAAACAAATAACTATTAGGTGGCAGATACATAAATAATTGGTATCCTTTCGCAACATAAAGTTTTTTTTTTTTTGACATGTGTAAAAGACTCACTTTTCGGCCGCAATAGCTATTCGTTTGTTTAAACATAAAATTTATTATTTCTTGTTCGGGAATGTTGTCCAACTCTTTGTGTTAGCCGCCTAAAAAGTATTGTGTACACCTCGGTTGAAAAGTTATTTTTTTTAACTTCAGATTCGGCCAAAAAAGAACACTTTTACAACCTTAATACACAAGTATTTTTGATTGTTTTGTTTATGTTAAACAGGTCTGGACAGCAATAAAACGTCTATGGTGTAGACGACAAAGTTTGGCAGCTGATATTACTGGAAATGGTAACCACCATTCATCAAGTTCACATGGTTTACCATCATATGGTGAATCAGTAACAAACCATAGCGTTAGTAACACAACCCGATCAGTACCTATTGAAACCAGTTGCTGAAATTTAAAATAAGTCGAAAAATCTGTCAAATGCGAATCTGTAACCATATTCGTATTATTACCAGTTTGCGAACAAAAAGTCCCTAGAAATAATGACAATAATTTATTAGAGTAGCTATCAAATGACACGTGGACAATATCAAAAAGGTATGTTTCCATTTTTTATTTTTTTGTGACAATTTTCGGAGAAAAATATTTATTATCTTTAAAATATACGTACGTATGTAGCTTGTTGTTTATGTCTAAGAAATATTTTAAGTTTATTTATTGTTAAAATAAGATATTTCCTATGGTTGATATACGTAAATAATGAATAGTTTTATCAGAAAATTATTTTTTTATATCTGACAATTGGTGTTTTAATCATTTTATTGAAAAACTCAGTTTCATCAATTTGGGAAACCAAATTTCATGAAACATCTTTCAAAACAAATGAGAAATTATTAAAACGCCAACTTTTTCAACAGTAAACAACGAAATATTTTTGAATAATTGTATTTTTGTACTCAGCTATAGAATTTTTACAAATCCTCTCGTACAAAGTATGCAGTTTGTTATTAGCGTAATTAACAATACTTTATTATTTATTTGCTAGTCAATATTATCACTTTGGTGTAATAATAAATCTTTTTAGATCTTAAATACCTGTTTAGCTTGCCAGTCATCGTAATGATTACTTTAATTTATACATTTATTTAAATTTATTACGTAAATCATCGATAAGTTTGACAACATTGTTTGATAAAAACCCCTCAAACGATACATGTTCTTTGCATTTTTTTAAACAAATGTTGACCAAAAGAAGTTTTATGACTTTTTAATGTCGCACGCATAGTACTTTATAACTTTTCTTACTGACTGATACATAAATCTCTTTAAATGCCTTATCTTTAAAACAATAGAATATTTTAGACTGATTTATAAATATTTTGTTACCAAATATTATCAATCAAAACGACGTAGTTAATAAATTTTGATCGAAACTTTAAATGTGAACGTATGATTTAAGTTAGCTTTAAGAATTTAAGCTTTTCTTAATGGTATCTGTTGTCTGTGCTAATTTTGCAATAAGGAGTGTCTGTATACAATTTGGCAGTTCTTGCAAATATATGTGCCAAATTTTCATCTTTTTGACGATTTATTAAAGCCAAATTTAGCTATTTTCAGTATTAATCTGTTTAGCTTTTATTACAATTTATTATTACTTGTAATTTGTTGTACTGTAAACAGTATTTTGTAAAAAATATGTTTGAAACAATTTAAATTTATATTTGTCCTTTCTTTTTTTTTCAGAATAAAATAAGAGATAAGAAAACAAGTAAGTATTTATTATAATATCTACAACAATTAATTCGTAACAAATTTTAAAGGTATATTTAGATTTTTAACAAATCTCAATAATCGAAAAATTGACGCCGGTGTCACTCCAGGTATTCTACTTGCAGCAGCAATCTGTAACATAATTTTTAAATTATAAATAAATAAATATATCATCACGTCTTGTACCCATTACTGGGTGTGGCACTCTACCGTAGCAAATCTCGGTAAGTGATATATTTTTGCGCGTAAAGTGCGGTTATCAGCCGTCAAATTACGGACACCAAAAATGTTAGAGAAGGGAGAAACCATAGAGGTAATTTTATTGTGAAAATTGTCTGCTGTGAGAATCAAACCCGGGCTCTCAATTCCACAAGCCTATTCGATACCATTGTGCCATCTACTTTATAATTATTAAATTCAGTAATTAAATTAAAAATCTTACTGTTTGTGGTTGGACGGTAATAAGTTTCTCTCGTTCTTCAAAAGACAAATTAAGGCTATTGTCATTATAGTTCATATTTTTTGGAATGATTAATTTTTCGTCCCGTCGTACTTCTTCAACTTCCAAAGCTTGATCAGCTGCTACAGCTTCATAAAGAGCTTCGATTTTTAGTCTTTGACAGATAGAAATATCATTTACAAATGGTTTCAATTCTGGAATGATTTCGGACAGAATTTTGATTGATACTGAATCTGTTGACACTGACAACATATCAAATGCCCTAAAAAATACCTATATAATAATAATTTTTTTGTATTGATTTTATTACGTTTTAGTTCCAGGATTTTTTGAAGCAGGTAATTTCAGTAATTCTCTCCAAGTTTGAGTATTTTTACTAACACTTTTCAAAATATCAATTCCTTCTATAATTTTTTCTTCGCTTCGCTTCGTTTTTTCAAATCTTTCTTGAGACACTGCACCTACTTCATATCCTAAACAAGAATTACTTAATTTATTTTCGAAGTAAATAACATATTTATTACCTTTATATGTTAGTCTTCGATCTGCATTATCAGGCCTTAAGGTCAATCTAAATTCAGCTCGACTTGTAAACATTCTGTAAGGTTCGGTTGTACCACAAGTTGTTAAATCATCTATGAGAACACCGATATATCCCTCCGTGCGAGAAATTATTAAAGGCGGTTTCAATTGCGCCTAAAGCAAAATATAAAAAGATATACGTTGGTGGTATGATTGAGAAAAATGTTTAATGAGTATTTTAAGTAAATACTTTTAACAATTGATAAAATCAAAATGAATTATTACACATTAGGGTTCGTGCTACCCCATTTGTTGGAATATAGCGTGAAGATATGTATGTATGTATGAATTATTACAAAGGTACAAAATCAGATTTGAATCTAGCTTACTTGGTTTAAGGAATATGACCGAAGTATTCAAATTGTTCTCTTTATAATTTAATTTGAGAAGAATTTTATTAAAAGAATTGAAGTGTGTGAATGGACTGGTTCAGATATATCGATAGGATTGAAGATTTATTGCGTGAAAGATGAAACTAGTTTGTTTGAAAGGAATTATGCATGTGGATGGTGTGCCAATATAGAAATGTTTGTCGAAGATTAATTGCGAGACGAATGTTAAGAATAAATGTGCAATGAATATTTGGGACAAGTACGTAAACAGGATGTATAAAATAAAATCTACCTTAGCAGCAGCATTGATTCCGGCAACAACTCCTTGAGCAGCAGCTTCTTCATATCCTGTTGTCCCATTAATTTGTCCAGCCAAAAATAATCCCGAGACTCGATTTAACTCAAAACTTGTATTTAATTCTCTGGGATCTACATATTCATATTCTACACCATACCCTGTAAAAAAAAATATGAAGACAGATATTCCAAGTAAATTGTAAAATGATTGTAACCTGGTCTCACGAGTTCAGCATTTTCCAAACCGGGTATCTGCCTAACCAGTTCAAGTTGTAATTCTTCTGGTAACGTACAAGATAAACCATTCGGGTAAACTACATCACTGTCCAAACCTTCTGGTTCTAACCAGACCTGATGTTGTCTACCACCAAATCTTAGAATTTTAGACTCAATACTTGGACAATATCTTGGCCCAGTTACTTCTTCAGAAACGTGTCGGTTTAAATGTAAATTATTTTTGATTGTGTGTTCGATTGAAAGAGGTGTGAGTGTTAAATGGCAAGGAAGTTGATCTTCTGGCTACAGAAAAGTAATTTTTAAATTTGTATCATTTCGAATTAAATAAGTAATAGTGAATGTGGATGGTGTGAGAGGAAAGGAATATTTGCAGAAGATTAATTGCATATTATATTGATGTATGTATTTTTTTTTTTACCTTTATCCAAACAGAATCATTTAAAAAAGAAAACGGAATTGGTGGTATGTCCGCGTAGTGAGTTTCGCAAACAGAGTAATCTATTGTGTCTCCTTTTAATCTTGGTGGTGTCCCTACACAATTATTATTTTACATTTTAAAATATATTTATTTTATTAGTATTTTACCAGTTTTAAGTCGTCCCATTCTAAGTCCTAAACTTTCTAAAGTATTAGCTAAACCTATTGCAGGCGCATCTCCTATTCGTCCTGCAGGTCTAACTTCTAGTCCAATATTTATTTGTCCTTTTAGAAATGTTCCTGTAGTTATGACAACTGATTTACAAGTAATTTTTGACCCGTCATCTACAATATAAACTTTTTATTGTTGTCTACATATTCAGATAAACCGACAGGAAGAAAACTAGGATGCTTTGATCGGACTGAATTTGTTTGTACATATTTAACAAATATAACAAACTTCAAAGATATCTCATATTAAAAAACAGTATATACTTAGTTTTTCTGTTTTATATTTTGTAGATTCAAAGGTATGAAGTCGGCCTGTGGATCCTGAGAACCCTTGTTCGATTCCTACAGGCGACAAACAATTTTCATAATTTCAAAAGCTACCCCTGTGGCTCCTCCACCACTAACATCTTTGGGGGCCGTGATTTGACGACTAGTAACCGCATTTCACGCGTAAAATATATCACTTACCGAGATCTGCTTCGGCAGAGTGCCACACCCAGTAATGGGTAGAAGGCGTGATATATTTATTTTATATTTAAATTTATAATTTAATTAAAATATCGTCCGTAGTTCCCTTCCCGTTTATGGTGCTGTAATTAAAAATGTATCTCACTTAAAACAATTCCCAAACATTCAACAGGATTTTTTATATCGTCTTTAGATTTAGAAATAATTAAGTCTTCAACTGCTGAAACTAAAATATCGAGATTTGGTGTGTTATAAAATAATTCTTCTTGTAAGTGTTTTTTATACAGTGAGCGATCTATTTGTGCTCTTAGTCCCCAAACAGCTGGCCCCTTTCTCTTATTCAAAACTTTATAGTGGATTCCAGACTTGTCACAAATTCTGCCGCATATTCCATCTAAGGCATCCACTTCTCGCATTAAATGACCTTTTCCTATGCCTCCAAAAGATGGATTACATGACATTTCTCCTGGAATTTGTTGTAATTTAAATGGAACTCTTGTTGGAGTATAGGAATCTTTTACCTACTGTTTCTTTTTTATGGGTGACAAGAAGAGTTCTTGCACCCATTCTAGCTGCAGCAGCACATGCTTCGGAGCCTGCATGACCGCCCCCAACAACAATTACATCGTATTGAGGTGATAAATTTGAAAATGGTTGAAAACTGAAAATCGTTGAACTACGATAAAATCGTGTATGGTATCGTAACATGTTGCTTTATCATATGTAAGTTGTCAATCATATACATACATAACCTTAATTGTAAATGACAATTTGACGTTTGTTGGCAGCATTGGAAACTAGGGATTTCATTACTGTATTTGTCTTTTTTGACGTGCAATATCTCTTCTGTCAAATCAAAAGTTTGTGCTGCGGCAGTTACATTTTACATAATTATTGTAATATAATTTGTAAAAATAAGTCACTATGGCTGATCCTAAATATGCCAATTTACCTGGAATCGTACGTAAAAAACTAACGACACACCTAACATGAATCATCCGTCAACTTTCACCTTTTAGGCTTACGATCAACCAGACGTTTACGAAACAACTGATTTACCAGAAGCTGATCAAAAATCCGATTTCTTCGAAGATGAGAAGGACCCAGTGGAACGTCTGCATGTTTCTGCTACCGAGGCGTTCAACAAATTCAAAGACAAATCTTTGGAAGGTAAATTAGTTGATTTCTCAGATCGTATTACTAAACGTTCTCGCACTGGATACGATGCACGTACTGGAGACTGGGAACTTGTGGCCGAAGGCGAGACAGAAACTCCTCTGCAGAAATATCAGCGTTTACAATGTGAGATGAAGGAACTTTTAGAAGAAGTTTCTGAATTGAAAGAGGGAGATCAAAGTGAGGAACAGCAATCTTGTCTTGTCACCAGTAGTCAAGTTGACAAAGCGTTGAAACAATTATATGATTTGAAATTGGAAGACATTCTTGGAAGTGAAATTGTTGGGAACTTAATTGATCCTCAGGGAAACCAAATCAAGTAAGATTTATTGTATTAATTTAACGTATAGTAAATGCCGTAATTTAATAAGCGATAATTAGAAAAATTAACTCGTTAAGTCAGAAATGAATTTTAAAATAAAAGTTTGTTTTAACTATTTCTTTGTTTAGTGAAATATGGTTGACTAATTAAAATGTAGTTTACCCTGCGTAATAATAACAATTGTTTTGTGTTTTTAGTAAACTACTCGCCCAATTAGAACAATTCAAGCAATCTTCCAAACCAACTTCTCCAACTTCTAAGGACGTTCCCGAAGATAGCATCATCTACCAGCTCCGATACCGGCCTGAGCAGACGCGCTTGGCGCAAAGCACGCGTCTGAGTGAACTAGAGCACCGTCTGCACCGTCTAGAGAGCGTGCTGGGAGCAACAAGCGACAAGCTGGCACGCCTAGCCACAGCCACGCAGCAGGAGACGTTGTTTGATGCAGCGCAGTCGCTGAGTGCTAAGGCAGCGCTGTTGGACTCGGCACAGCTAGACCACGTGGAGGGGCGCCTCACTGCCCTGCAGCAAAAGATGAATTCCATTGCCGAGAAGAAGGCGGCCAGTCCCGAGGACGCCGAGAAGGATCAGATGGTAAGGAGAGAACGATTTAAATGACAATGATAACAGTTTTTTTTTTCAGATTATCGAATTATATGATATTGTGAAGAAGAGCGAAAACATTTCTCAAATTTTACCAGCAACAATAGAACGTTTAGTAGCGTTAGAAGGTCTTCATAATAAAGGTATATGGGTAGTTATGTCTGAATCAGTAAATCTAACAAATAAAAAGTTAAATGACTGTTAAGTTAGATCTGATCCAGTGGGAAACACACCTATGGTGTCTATTTAAATAAATTTTACTGTACACAGTATTTCAACTTGTTTTTTTTTTCAGCGAGTGATTTCAGTAAATCACTAGTGCAATTAGAAGCTTTGCAATCTCAGATAACAGCGGGGCTGCAAAATAATAAGACGTTACTCCAAGGCGTCCAGGAATCGTTCGCGATTAACTTAGATAACATTAACAAGAGTGTTGTTAGTTTAGATTCGAGAATAAAGGGCCTAAAGAAGTGAATACTATCATAGAATATTGATGTATCAAGATAAACAGAAGAAATTCATCAATTACTATTTATATTTTGTCAAATAGCACAGCTTTATCAAATATATTTAAAATTTGTTTATCCAATATAATTTATTCGTACTATATTAAATATATTTAAATGTAAACCTATTTCATGTTTTTATGTATGTGTGAGGGTTTATAAATGTATTGGTGCGTAATATACCAACGAGCACACAATGTTAGTAAATTAATTTTAAATCATTTATAATTTTATTTTGTTTGTAGATATTATAAATTTGATCTCTGTAGTCAATATCTCCAACAGCATCGCTGGAGTTGTCGTCATCTACAGAATCTCCAGGTGCAGTATCAGCTTGGAGGATTCCAGCAGAATCTCTGGTGCCCCAAATTCATGTTCAAACCATCAACCAAGTCTCCAACATCACCGAAGTCCTGCTCAACTTCAACATAGTTCCAGAAATCGATTCCAGCTGTAAAAGTTCACTCCTGGCAATAAAAATGTGAGTAAATCCTTTATTATTCTATTTTGTTCATAATTATTGTAAATTTTGATCTAATACTTTCTCTTTTTGTTTATAAAGCTTCCACGGACATGGAATCGTTTCTGCAGATAACCCGGTGAATGGAACACGTCTTAGAGCCGCTGATGTCAACAACAGCGTCACTGGAGTCGTCGCCACCTTCTACAGAATCTCCAGAGTCCGTATCATCTGCGAGAGTTCGAGAAGACTCCCTGAAGTCGATGCAGCCCATTCAATCAATCAGAAGACCCCCAAAATAAAATAACTACCCCAGCTCATGCTCATTTATTGTATTAACTTGTATTTATAAAATAAATATTATCAATCATTTTATATTGTAATATAAATTTCAGTGTCTCTTGTATATAGTTTTAAAATGCTAATAAATGAATGTAAAAATAATTTGCATTCTTATATTTATTACCATCAACCCACAACACATGAAGTGCGTCTAATTGATTGTCTATTTATTGGTAAGTCTAATTGATTGTCTATGTATTGGTGTATCTGCATCCGCCACTGTCACGCCGCCGCCACCGCCACGATCTTGAATTTTACACACACACTAATCCATTGACAAATTCACACAGACACCAACCCATTGACATTTAAACAGCCTCACTAATACATTGACAAATTCACACAGACAGGGACTATTTGTTTGAATGTATTAGTGCGCGATCTACCATTGCTCACATACACACACATCCCTTCGCATCCGCCGCCGCCACCACTATCCTCCGCCACAACGCCGCCGCCGCCATCTTGGATTTTACACACACACATAGAGAGAGAAATCGCACAATAGTAGTTTCAGTGGCGCCACCTTTACTGACGGAGTTGGAACGGCTAAAAAGTGAACTAAAATTTGAATTGGTAAGCTAATTAATCATAATATTTTAATTAGCGATTTCCGCGGAAACTAGACGTTATTTGGAGAAATATTTCAAATAAAAGTAGTTTATTTTATTATTCTCTTTAACCTTTGGTTGAAACTTTTTCCTCTACAACCCTTAACTTCGGAGATACAAAAACCCACCCTTAAAGTGAAATATCTACCCTACTAATGCAAATTTGGGGGTCGTCAGAGAATACCGCATCGAATATGAGGTTCTTAATGGTGCATGCAAAATTTCAGCGACATTGAATATATCGTTATTTATTAAGCTTTTCAAAACGAAAGGTTAACCCCTTAGCGTTTCATTTCCTTGATTATTAAACCTTTTCCGATCTCACTGAAATTTTGCATGCACGTTCTAGAGCCTCATATTCGATGCGGTATTCTCGGACGACCCCCAAATTTGCATTAGTAGGGTAGATATTTCACTTTAAGGGTGACTTTTTGTATCTCCGAAGTTAAGGGTTATAGAGGAAAAAGTTTCAACCAAATCTTATAGAGAATAAAAAAAGAAACTACTTTTATTTGAAATATTTCTCCAAATAACATCTAGTTTCCGCGGAAATCGCTAATTAAAATATCATGATTAATTAGCCTACCAATTAAAATTTTAGTTCAATTTTTAGCCGTTTCAACTCCGTAGGAAAAGATGGCGCCACTGAAATTACTATTGTGTGATTTCTTGCTTTATGAGTGTATGTGTGTAAAATTCAAAATCGTGGCGGTGGCGTGACGGTGGCGGGTGCTGAGTATGTGTGAATTTGTCAATGGATTGGTGAGTCTAATTGATTGTCTATGTATTGGTGTATCTGTGTGAATTTGTCAATGCGTTGATGCATCTAATTGATTGTCTATGTATTGGTGTATCTGTGTGAATTTATCAATGTATTGGTGCGTCTAATTGATTGTCTTTGTATTGGTGAGTCTGTCTGAATTTGTCAATGTGAATAAATATTATAAATAAAAGCATATAGGTTATTTTAAATTCATTTATTGTCATTTTGAAATTGTATACAGTAACATTTATATTATAATTTTTATTACAATATGATTGAAGTAATTCCTTATGGAACCTAACCACAAACCACTCCTAGCAATATTATCATAAAAGCAGACTAAACAAATAATAAATCTGTCAGAAATAAGTGTTAACAATATTTTAAAATTTGCATTTGTTTTTCACAGAAATGTTTTTCCAAAGACGAGAAATCAGTTTTCAAATAATAGTGAAGTTCTTACACACCCAAAAATATATTATTTGGAATTATGCTCATTTCACACTGTTCATATAACCAAATATTCAAGATGGCAGGTGTATTTCGACTTTATAATAATTTGATAATTAAACGATTTTTGCAGCCGTCTGTCATTAATGTACGAGCTATTTCCACGTCGAAAAAGAATAGAGATACCGCTGCTCCAACTTTACCTGAACCGACGGGATGTGAAACCAAATCAACAAAAACCATCGAAAAAAATTGGGTTAGTTTTGGTTTCGATTTCAAAGATCATGCCGCGGATAAAAGAGCTACACATTCTATATTTTTTTTCACAATTACAATGTGTATAATCATTGGAGGTTTTATGTGGACATATATACCTGATTATCAACTAAGAGATTGGGCGCAAAGAGAAGCTTTCCTTGAACTTAGAAGACGAGAAAAAGCAGGTTTACCTTTAGTGGATTCGAATTTAGTCGATCCTGCTAGTGTACCGCTGCCAGATGATGAAGAACTAGGCGATACAGAAATTATAATCTAGGTTTGTTAGCTTTGTAATAATATTGCATTAATTATAACCAATATTATTGTTTTAGGTACTGTAAACGTCAAAGTAATAAAAAAAAAACATCAATGTAGCTAAATAGTTATTGCTACAATGTAATAAATTATTTGACTTGTAAATATTAATAATTAATAAAACAGTGATTTTACTATTTATATGTTTCTGTCTTACCTCTTGTGTTATATCTTCATCTATTTTGTTAAAATTCACTTTGAGATTTATTAGTTAGGAATTGGATGGGTGTCGATTTTCTGCAAAAGAAAAACACGATAATTAATTTATAGTTTTATTAGTTAACACAAAATTACTTTGGCAAATACGATATCTGTCCTAAGAACATTTGCCAAGCTATCAAAAAACGTGCACTCTTTTCGTTATATAAAAAATCACATGCTGTTGTTCTTAGGTTTTCCAGATTTCGCTTTAAAAATATACAAAATACCAGTTAAAAGTCGAATAAACGAAACTGATTACGAATAAGACAAAAGTTTTGTTCATAATATTTACAAGTGTGCAAGTATTAATACGGTTCGTTGTCACTTGCTAATATTATAAACAAAATTCGTTACAAGAAAAATTATTGATCTAAACGTGAATGAAAAAAGGTAACTTATTCTGTACTGTCGATGGACAATATAGTCTTATATCTAATTAGTCTACGTCTAGTTTTTGAATTATACACATTGTTGAATATGTATTTATAGCACACCTGATACAGAATTAGTATAGTTTGATTGAAAAACACTGCAGTAAACTAGCACACTGTCAAAAATGAGCGAATTTAGAGCTAATACTGTCAGCAATTGGTCCAAAGTTGATGTGTAAAAAGTTAAGAAAAAAACTTAATTTCGATTCTTTGATAGTTTTACAGCAGTGTTTCATATTGCTAAACATCTATCGAGGATAAAATACAGTTGAAAAAGTTTTAAATTTGAAACCTATAAACTACGGTTTCTTTTATTACAAGCAGTGAATATTTTCGTAATATTTCAGGATTAAATCATGTTACTATTAATGAAAGCACCTATATGAATATTTCTTTTTAAATTATGCTTTGAAAATTCTTCACACCAACTTTCTTTTATTCTTAAAATGAAATTCTACTGCTATGATTTCCAGTCATGGAATAAAAATATTATTTAACGTTACAGGAATTACAAATATTATAATTTAATTCTGGGAAAAATTGAATGCGTATATACAGAAAAATATGCTGTAAGTATAAAAAATATTTGAGTTTCTGTGAAAAATTTTCAAACCACTTCGTTTTAAACGAAATCAAAATTGTAATTATATTAATTTACAAAATTACACTACATATACCACACATTAATATTTACGAGTATATATTTACGTAGAAGCCTGTTGAAATATACGAGGCTTATATCTAGTAGTAATATTCTTAAAATTACGTCCATTTCACTAAATATAAATACATGACTACATATATTAAGAGATATATATATATTATATATAATTTAATTACATCGAACTTTATGATGTAGTTACATTTTCAAAAGCGTAAATTTTCGCAAACTACACATACCGGACAGAATTTTGAGCTGCTTTTTAAATAAAAAAGTTGCCACAAAATGTAATACTTTGAAAACGTACTACATGATTTGTTCGACACATTCAGAAGACGAAAATCGACATTTAGTTTTTGTATACGTCAATGAAACAATTTTTGTAATACATCAATGTCCATACAACAGCAAAATATCGTATTTAATCGTATGTTAGTTAGTAGCTGTTTAAAATGGCACAACCTTTTATGTAAAGCTGAAGTTGCATTATTATGGGATTCAGAAAAAAATATTTCCTTTGGTATGGACAAAGTGAATAAATATTCGTAGCTACGTCATGCAAAAGCAATAAAATAACTGTATGTTAAAATAGAACTATACAAACTACAGTTACTGTTTATACAAAAAAAATATTAAAAATCGAAGTTTGTCATGTTGGCAAAACGACTTGTATTATTACGTCATCAATTTCTATTTGTGTAAACTTTGGCACGTCGACAAAACCAATTTTTATTCAACTATAATCAATCTCATTACATTATTCTCAATGTCAGATATGAATTACTAGCTATCAGGGCATGTAATGTCATTGGTTACAGCCAAAATATTAAAAATTCATCTACAAGTCTTGTCCGAAATTAGCTACAATTACTAGCTATGAGCTACCAACATGACTATGCAACAAAGAAAAATAACTAAAACGTGATTATTAATATACAAGTAAAATATTCCGATTTACCAATTATACTCACAAACCGCAAAAATATCACATGACTTTTGAGCCTCTCAATGTATATTCTTCAAAAAATTATACGACTTATAGACGGACAAAAATTTCAATTTGGAGGACACAATAAGTCAGGTTTTAATCTCAAACGTCAAAAAATAAAACTAGCATAAAATGACAAGAATAATTACACAATAAAAAATTAGTCAACGATAATTTAACAATCACCACGAATTGCTAGTCGGAAATCTAACCTAAAAAACTGCGACTTTATCACCACGAACAAAAGCTGCTTGTAAGAAAACAAAACAACACTAGCAAAACACCGAGAAGCAATTCGCGATGGCGTTGGTAAGTAAAAATACCTCAACACGGATCATGGGATAGAAATAATAAATCAAACTGAGATTATTACGTATGTGGTTGAGGTTAGGTTGTGCGCGTGGGCGTGGCTCCGATGCAAAGGAGATGCCGGAGAGTCACAAAGCGGGCTGCTTACAGATTACACTGCCACAGTATCGTAGGCTGTGAGTTGTCCGTTTTGGTTGTACTGGGAGGCTTCGTTTCTATACGAACACAATTCAAACAAATGTTATAATTATTGTTGACGACATTTTATCAATATTAACTCCTTGTTGTGAATGGCTGGCGAATGATACAAATAAATGAGTTGCGAAATTGTGTATATGATACACAAAATTAATGCAGAACACAAGAAAATTGTTCATATGTTTGTGCAACAAAGCTTGAAAGCTGTGTCACTTATAAATATGATTACAATTATTTTGATCATTGTGTACAATTAACGAATTAACTTCAATATATCTGCAAAGAAAAGTTAATACAATACTAAAAAAAGTTTATTTTGCAATAAAAATAAATAACAGTGTGCTTTACTTCCACAAGCCAATTAGAATTCACAAAATATGAAGATACTTTCTTAAAACTAAAAAAAATAAAAAATAATAATAATAACAAGAAGCAATTCTACACATGCACTACCCACAGTCACAACACTTACGGCTTCCTGTTTGAGAGGCACGTTCATGAAACCAACACAAGGAAAATTAATTCCCTAAATTCACAGTCCACAACCAGAAATACCACCATAGTACTATAGTACCTATGATCTTCCAAAAACGAAGTGTTTTTGAAGAATCAGAAATGATAGTATGAGATGAAAGTTTCAAATTGTAAAATTAGTCTTGGCCAGCAAATAGAAAACAGATTATATTTTTGGAATAATATAATCTGTGTAGTTAAATAAGTTAACTTACAAGTTTAAGTTAGGTTATGTTGTCAATTTTGAGGTTATGATGAAAAATGTAATTTATGCGATTGTTCTTTGTTTACACTGACCTCTCAATCAGTTTGCGCATTTCTTCAGTGTTTTTGCCATCCTTGCTGTTACCTCTTTTATTTACTGAAAAATAAACAAATACAAAATAACCTATACGAACACGAGACAACATTGACAGTGCACTAAAAATATTTGCAAAAATAAATTCAGATGAATCTGAATTTTCTGACATGTTTTTAAAACACGAAGAATAAATATCGGAAATAAAATTATAAATTCGTGCACAAAAATGTAAAAATATATATATATGGTGCAAAAATCAATCACAATGCACAGTTAATCAGTGCTCTAGTAACTTTTTAAATTAACAACATTATTTTAGAATCGATATTAATTTCAAAATCTAATAAATTATCGCAAAATTAGTCACAACGAATCATGCACTTAAAATTAACACAAATAAATAATTATATTTCTCTTGCACTTGGTCAATTAGAAGAGAAAACTTTTAATAAAAAGAATATGTACAACAAGCGTCTGTTAATAAAAGAATAAAATGTATTTGACATTTTTGTTAGTAAAACTTAAAAATGAATAAAAATGACTCACTGACTGATGAACGATTCTTGTCTAAATAATTAGCGAAAAAAATTGTGACGAACTGAAAGAAACAAAACAAAATTGAAGCGACATAAATAATTTGTATAATTTTATAGAATTGTGCAAAAGAAATATAAATATAGTAATATTAATCACAATTTGAAAATGCAGTATGAAAACTATAACATGCTGAACATATTATATAAAAATAAAATCTATTAACAATAAACAATATTTTATTTGTAAAAAGAGTGTAAAAATTTGTTAATAGATTTGTGAAAACATTTATGAAAAACATGGTTTTCATAGAATCTGAACTAGAACATTCTATTCTAGATTCGACACCTTTAATTGCTCTAAAACTTACCAGATTCATTATCTGCAATTCAGATAAATACAAAATCGTTTTAATAACTTTGATTTCATCAATTTACTTACACCATTAAAAAAATTAACTATTTAAAATAATTTTTGTTGCCTTGAACAAAGAGGAATGATAATTTATGTTACTGACCTCCATAATTGCGGTTGATCATCTGATCACGATCGCACTCAGCCTCAGAAATCTCGTTGCTGTCCTTGGAATCGTTGAAGGAGGAATTGTTAGGGTCGTGGTTGCGGGGTGGTGGTGGTGGGGGTTCCGGAGAACCATTCATTGGCAAATTACGAGCGGAGCCAACTGAACGACGGCCTGATTAATAATAAGAATTAGATATTTACAGAGTTACTGCTAGTGCAGGTCTTACCGATTGATCCACGGCTGCTGTAGTGGTCATAAGGTGCGCCATATCCTCCATATTGAGAGCCATATTGATCATCTTCAGGAGCACAGTTAGCAGGATCGTCGTATTCGGGTCCAGCACTGAAGATGGATCCGTTTCCTTGGCTAGGCATGCGGCCGTAGCGTCCATTTTGACGTGGCTATCAAATACAAACATAACTTGTAACGATACACATCTAGCCACAATAGTCTCATAATATAATATTCTCCATAAATTTCTTTTGTACAGGGTATTTTCTTTATTAATGGGAATTGGGATAAGTACTAAGAGATGGTGCTGATCACAATATGTGAAACTTGGGACATTTTCAGTTGGTCTTCATAAACTTACCATTGTTTTTTAATTTACAATAGCTACTTCAATTTATTGCTGCTATTAATTGGAAGTTGTAGTTGTTCGTCAAATTGTTGCTTAATATCAAAAAGATTTAACGGCACACAATTTGTTGTAACGCACTTACCATCGACTGAGAGCCAGATCGAGAGTGGATTTGGTGTCCGGGAGTAGGTCCCATGCCGCTAGGACCCATGGTACCGCTGTGCGCTGGATGAGGGAACGTCTGGAATTGCATGGCTTTGTTGGGATCCATTTCTTCGCGGAATCCAAGAAGGTGGAAAGTAGCGTACGGGCAGATTTCATCTTCCATACCTAGTTTTTACATTTACAAACACAAACACGATGTACCATACAATCAAACTAATCAAATATTCCGGTATGGCAGGATCAAATACACAAGAATATTATTTGTTGTTTATGAAATGAAATGTATCAAATGTTCTTCTGTATTGATTCCTACTATACATACATAGAAGAGAAAATTTGTATAATACGTTGAACATCTAGAATAAGAAAATATCTATAGTTGCCAATTAGAAAATGTATTATCTTGTATTTATTTTATTACTATACATGCAGAATGTAAGATGAAAGGCATTGCAGAACATGTTAGTAAACTACATAAAAAACGTTCCGACAATAGAAGATGATTACTTACATCACAGAGCTCACATGAATCAGAGTCCTACACTTTTATGTTTATTTTGTTGTGTTCATGCGTTTAAAAAACATTTTAACAAGAAATATAGATCGGCAAAGAGATTTAAAACTTTAAAAGGAAAGTGAAATCCACAGGATTAAATTTTTCAAACGAAATATATAAGTTTTTGATACCACAGAATAAATAATTCTTCTTATTCTACAACTAGATCATTATCTGTTATCGATTGATATGTTAATCACTCTTACCAAATTCCACCCGGTATATATATAAACAAAATGCATGAAAATAATATAAAAATGCCAGGATAAATTATCCTGATTACAGAATTTAGAAATGGTCACAATTTTGAAAGTCATTAACATATCGATCAATTTCAAATTAATGATCGAATTACAGAATAGGAACTGCACAGAAGCGACACTCGATGAAATTGCCTTAGGCAATTTTTACGTTTTAGCTATTAAATAGCTGTTGCTGCTGCTGTATTACAATTTATAAGAAGCGCTGATGTTAAACTTCATTAATAACAAGTGTTAAAGGGCAACCGATATGTGTCGCTTCTGTACAGTATTTATTCTGTGGTAATGCCTCTTCAAACCTCTTTGCCTTTTAAATAAAGATGTTGTTAGTTTAACAAAAACAAAAAGAAGTGATTAAAGTAATAAAACGTGGTTATTTTGTAAAGTGAAACAAAGCACAAACACAATGAAAGATGAAGTGTGTGAATGAGGTGGTGTGTGGTTGAATACCTCGATGGGTGTGCATGGTTTCGTTAGATCCCATGCGACGGCCGCCATTCAGTTCTTCGTAGAGGTGTCTTCGTGGATCCCAAGTCGCGTGCGTACGGTAGGACTGACCTGACATTGCCGTAACGGGAAACGTAACATAAACAAACACAAACAAACGTGAACTTAAACGACAGGCGACTGGGTGCTGCACTGGTCTCGCACTGATCATGTAGCGAAGAAGATTGGCTGCTAGCTATGCTAACTGGTGTGCAAGAACTGTAAGAGCTGCTGTTGATGAGTCGTGGATCAGGTTAACAGCGGGGGATCGTTCTTCGAACTGCATGAATGCTTGTGTATGATTTTTATGAGTGATTTCATCAAAATAATTTGGTAATGAATGAAAAATTAAAATGAAAGCTATTACTTACCAGTAATAAATGTACTATCTACTTTAATATTAATTAATCATTAGTATTTATTTGAATAGAGCTGGATTCAAACTGTTCATCTGTAATTTTAAATCCAGTTAGATAGGTAGAGAGAAATGTTTGAAAACAGCTTCGAAGTGTTAAAAGTTTGGTCAGCATTCAACAGATCAACGGAGCGACGGGCGACACAACGAGCAGAACGATAACGATAACAAAATAACGATAAGAGCAGCAGCACAATGATATGATCAGTGTGTGTAACCTTACTTATTGCTGTACCTCGCTTGATGCGATCGCATGTGTTGTAGTTGGATCCTGGTACCGGCGGCAGCTTCCTGTTGGGTGGGGCGATGTACCCAAGTTCATCTCGTAAGTCTGGTCGGCGTTTGTCCAACGTTGACGCGGCATTCACTGATTGATTGTAGACTACGTCATCTGCAACACCAAGTTGATTGATTATACAATTGTTATTTGTGTGTCATAGGTTGAAAGTAGCTGTTTGCAAAGATACTTTAAACCAGAGGTTTACACAAAATTAATTAAATTAATATTGAATTTTAATTAATAAATTTTTTGAATGTAGGTAGCAGAAAATAATACAAACACAAACAAAATAGTTATTTGTTTCAAAGGACTCAAAATATTAGTTTTCGGGTCGAATAATAAAGTTGCCGGACGACGCGTAGAGGAACTGTCCATTATTTCGAATACAATTTTAAGAAAAACAATTTCCCGAATGACAATTTTAGAGAAAGAAAACTTTCGGAAAAAAATCCGGGACGGGATCTAAATCTACATACAGTCGCTCCTGAGTCTAGTCTGTTCAGGTCCTCGATTTCTTCTCGAAACAGCCACACAGATGACGAGAATACCAACGAAAATAACGATGACAGTAGCACCAATGGGAACAGCAACGTTGAGATCAACCCAATCTGGGATCCATGGGAAGAACTGGTTGATGTTAGGTATATCCTGAGTCTTGGGAGGTGGCGCCATTGTTCCTGTATTGATAAACAACTAAACTATAATCTAATGCTAACCTTTATGATGTGGTGATTTTCCTCGAAGCACGCAGATCACAACAATTGCGATAATAATGACAAGCCCGGCTGCCACAACAGGGACCACGAGATTTAAATTCGAGAGTAAAATTTTGATTATATCTTCGTTAGACGGGTCTGGAATTGGGCGGGGTGGTGGAGCAATAGTACCTGAAACATTTCACAAATTTAGTTTTTTGATTTTACTTCAACACAAAATGAAACTGTAATGAATATGATTTCAGGTACTACTTCGTCCAGAAAATATGCTGAAAATGATGTAGCGCATGATAGTAGTCCTATAATTGCTATTTATGTGACAAGTACATAATGTAGGACTTTATTGGATGAGTCGAGCAAGCTTAATAAACAAAGTTAATTTATAAAGTCCGATTATATACGAGTTACATACAAAACTTTATGTTCGACTGCATAGAATTCCTATTTATCTCCTTAAAATATGTTAATGTGAAAACTTAATTGTACCTTAATTATCAAACTGTTAAATTTATCAAAATAAAGATGAAAAAGTATTCATAATGTCTTAAGATTTAGAAGTAAAAGAAATTTCTTTAAATGCAAAAGTATAATATTTATTCTGACATTGGTAGGAGGAGGCCGAATTTGTTATTTTATTGTACAATACCTTGTCCCAGTTAAGAATGCAGTAGATGCACTGTGATCGAAATCCTTATTAATAATTAATAAATAAATTGTGTTGACAATTACAAATGGCAACATCTTATTATATGCCAAAATATTTATGTCATATATCAAACAGGAACACTTCCACATACATGTATAATTCATTTTGAAATAGATGTCTTTCATTATAAGTAGAATAAAATTTACTTAAATACCAAAAATAAAATCTGTCAAATTTAACATTAAATTGATGCAGCAGTATCAATCTCTTATCATGTCAAGTTGTCCTCGTTTTTGTTAGCCAATCACAATTAAGGTCAAATATGTCTTATCTAGCGATAGCGAACCCTCGACCTGTGGGTCAGAGTGTGACCCGCGAGACAATAGCAAATTGTAATCAAATTTAAATATAATTATACTAATTATTGTATTTTTTTTTGTTAATATAGATATATAAATATAGAGTTTAATAGACAAATAGTTTTGTTTTTGAAATTATTCTGTTAAAATATTTAACCTACGACTTGTAACTACAAAAATTTGTACTTATACCTTGCAATACTGCGTTCTTAAGATGGGGCAGAATATAGTCCAATAAAGTGTCATTTATGGACACTAAACCGTGTCTTGGTGGTGTAGTCGAACATAAATATAAATTTATTATTTTTTACCTAGGGTTTCCATAATATCTCTTTAAAAGAGAACATGGAAATTATTATCTTTCGTATTAGTTCTTAAATTTAAATTTATTTAGTACTACTATTAACAGACTGCGTGAATGAATGAATTGACTGAAGATTGTAAACGAAAGATTTTAAGTGTGATTAAATGCGCTTGTATGAAAAGGAATAATGAATGTGAGTGAAGTAAAAGTGGTGCGTTAGGATAGGAATGTCTGGTGAAGAATAATTGCGTGAAAAATCTGATGAATAAATGTTCAGTGAGTGTTTAAGGGTTACTGCTACTCCATTTCTTAGGATATAGCGTAATGGTATGTATATATTTATTATGAAAAAATAATATTTGGTAATGATTAAATAAATTCAGACTAGCTTATTAGTCTCCTCGTTCATCCAATATTTTTTTTTTGTACTATTTCTGAAATTTTATTTTACAATACATAAAAAAACAATATATTTTTGAACATATAACTATGTTTTATAAATAATTATCTTTTTTGTATCAAAGCAAATTTTATTTATTTATTAATAAAATATAATTTCGATAGGCTTCATTTAAGTGGTGAATACCTTTTCGAAAACCGTTATAAGAAATAATGTAAAAGAATTAATTATAAATATTTATAAAAAAATCTTTCAAATTTGGTAGTTTATTTTTGTGTGTATGTATGTGGATTTGGTATTAATATTGGTATATTATAATTGGATTTTGATAACCATATAATTTACCTCCTGTGATAGTAAGAGTAGCAAATTCATATTCAGCAACGGAGAATCCAGCGTTATTGTGAGCGGTAACTCTCAAGTGGTACCAGGTTCCTGGGTCCAAATCCAACACTACGAAGTTTCCACCTGGTTTGACATTGTTCGAAACCTGATTCCATTCAACTTGGGTCCTAAACAGAAGTTAGAATAAAAACATAATCCATATCAGTCTGTAACTTGATCATTATTTGTCACTAATCAATAAGTTAATGACAAACTTTATTTTTAATTATTATTCTATAGATTACCATCATTTCGGCATTCTGGGAAAAAAAAAATTCTTTTATTTCTATTTTACTCTTGTAAAAAGCTGCCAATATAAATATATTACTTTTCAATTATTCTGTTCACAATTACGTAAATTTTAATAATCTGCAAAGTAACTACTTCCTTTTATTACTAAACATATCAATATTCTAAAGTATTTCTATTACTCAAAAAGTTAAAATCATATTAGTTGTCAGATTCCTGGGATAACCTATTTGTCTTTAATAAACATGTCAAATAGTATTTCCGTCTTTATTTGGCGTTGTGCCAACTGTGGAATAAAAAATCCCCAGAATTTTATTGCCAATTGTAATAATTCCTTTTGATCACTGTATGAAAAATAAAGTTGTCATAAACAGATAACTCAGTAATACGGTGGCGTATATAGCGTTATGGTATTCAAATAAAGAGATCCAGAGTTCGAATTCTACTCAAACTAAATATATATGAACAACCACGGCTCGGTGAGTTCGGACCCTGTACTGTAATTGGGATAAGTTTCTGTTATACAGAATATAGTTATTTGTGTAACTAGAGCAGAAAGTAGTCTATTGCCGGTCGCGTATGGTAACTGTTGAGGCACAACCAAGAGTAACAACTATGCAAAAGAGGCAAGAATACTTTCTGCTCGAGGTGCACACAATATTTTTTTTATGACCATTTAGAAATACTTGGAAAATAATTTAAAATAATTTTTGACAGTTTTTCTGTTTTGAAATTCACTTAAAAAAGTTAACGATGATACACTCATATTTTATACGGCAAACGTCAATTTACTGTTTTCAATTGACAGTTGGGAATGTATATTTTCTGCTCGGTCATAGAAAAAAATAAATAATGATAGTTACAGAATATACATGATTTTCAACTTTAAATAATTTATCTTACTTCTTCTTGTGTTCAACAACAAAGTACAACATCGGACATCCGCCATCATTCCAAGCGCTCAAATGCAGACTGATAGAATTAGAGGTAGCTTCGATGAATCTAGTCGCTTCTGGAATCAAAGGTTTGGATCCTTTCGTACGGATGTTCAAGTTGTCAGATTTCTCTCCAGTTCCAATAGAGTTGAAAGCGGTGACGTAGACTTGGTACCGAGAGCCGCACCATAAATTATCCAGAGTGTACTTTTGTACGGGACTTTCCAGAACGATTTTCTCAAACTCTCCGAACTCGGGTTTGTAGTTGATGTTGTAACCGTGGGGTGGAGCAGTGTCGCTGGAGTCTGGCCGAATTTTCAAGGTGATTGAGTTGATTGTTGTTGCGGTGACGTTCACTTGAGGCGCCCGAGGAGGAGCTACGAAAGAAAAAAGGCTCATTCCCCATAAATAGATGTGATTTTTTTTATTGTATCATTAATGATTCCCTTATTTCAAACTTAACGCTTTGCCACTGGATTGAAGGTTTGTTGCGTGAATAAAAGATTAAACGAGCTTGCATGATTTTTTTTTATGATTCGTTATATTTATGATAAGTATAGACTCACCATGGATGATAAGATGATGTGTGACGCTGTCCTGTCCAAACTGATTTTCAACATGGCAGCTGTATTCTCCAGCATCGCTCTTGGTAACTTCGGTGATGAGTAAAGATCCTTCTGGGAGTTGTCGCATACGATCGCTGTGCTGGAATACATTTCCTTTGATTTTCCAGATGATTTCCGGTTGTGGAACACCGACTGTCAAACATGGCAGCTTCACATCTTCCTTGTACATGGCGCTGAATGTATCGTCGAAGGAAGCAATCTTGGCAGGAACTAAAACAATGAAAAATTAGTAAAAAATATTTTTAAAGTTGGGAAATGTTATACCTCGGTTGACAGGAGAAAGAATGACGGTCTTTGACGGCTGGCCTTCACCAATGGTGGTGCTAGCAGTCACCCAGAACTCGTAGTGCTTGTTCTTGTCCAATTTAGCGGCTTCATAGTTCATTTGAATTGGTGAAACTTTCTGGCTTCTTGGGGTTGTTTCGGATCCTTGTTCACGTACGTAGACAGTGTATTGTTCAACAAGTCCGTTGGGTTGAGTTGGCGGCTTCCAGCTGATCAGAATTGAGTCGGCAGACATCACCAGGGCTTTCACGTTGGATGGTGGCTCGGGAACTACACAAAGAATAAGTTATGAAGAAAATGTCATAATTAAAGCATCATTCACAAAGACAAAATTTGTTTATTAACTTTTATGTTTGTTTAATCAGTACTTTTTTTAACAATTGATGAAAAATCAGAATAAAATCAGATTTGAATTCGTTGGTTTAAAACATGACCGGAGTTAAATCTTGGTGATATCCTAATTTTTCTCATTTTAATTCAGTTTAATTTTATGTTTGTTTATATTTTTAAGAAGCTAAATCATA
This sequence comes from Pterostichus madidus, assembly GCA_911728475.2. Classification (NCBI taxonomy): domain Eukaryota; kingdom Metazoa; phylum Arthropoda; class Insecta; order Coleoptera; family Carabidae; genus Pterostichus; species Pterostichus madidus. The sequence continues at coordinate 39,417,184 of OU452307.1, read as the reverse complement.
TCCTCAAAAATGTTTAAATAAACTCTAACATACGCTTTTTATCATTTGGTTTTGGAAGTGATTTGGAATTTGAATTAACTTTTTAAAATCGAACTAGAGTCAGATTAACTAATACTAAATTCAGGATCAGCTAAAACTTTTTGTAAAATCGGGCTACCCAAAATGATGACAAACGAAAAAAAAAACATGGTTATGTTAAAATCTGTAAATGAGAGAAAATGATTATAATTTTTAGGTAAAGCCAAAGTTTTGACTTACCATCTTGTTCGGTCTGGCAATGAATGGGAGGACTGCGAACGCCATCTCCACCGGAAGTGTAAGCAAGAACCTGCATGCTGTAGTTGGTGTACTTATGAAGTCCATGAAGAATAGTTTCACTCGATGCGGTAATCTTCGTTGTCTTGTTGACCTCGTTATGCCACGCGTCACTTGGCCCGTAAATGACCTTGTAACCCTTGATGACGCCGTTAGCAGAATTTAGAGGCGGGCTCACCCAGCTTACGCGGATGGTTTGTGATGTCAGAGTTGTGCATGTTGTATCCTGGGGTGGTTGTTCGGGGGTTCCTTCAGCGGTGTAAGCGCGTAGGGCTTCGCTCATGGGGCCTGGGCCGACCTTGTTGAATGCTTGGACCACGACGGAATATTGGTTGTATGTTCTGAAAGCAAATTCATTAGATTCATATAGGTCCATTTATTCCTTCTAGGCCATCCACGCAATCCCTTCACAATGGGGTCGTTCACAAAAAAAGTTCATAATTTAATCAAAACAATTCGCAGTATTTACGTTATAAATGCAAAAATTTGTATAGTTCCAAATAAACGAATATGAAGATATTTTGTTTTATGTTTATATTTAATTTAAGATACGAAACATCTCACAACATGTGACATTTTTACTTTGCAAGGAGAGTATGCTTTGAGAGAACTGCTAAAAATAACCTAAATGCATGTTTTGTTGTTATTGTATAAATATGTTATTTCAAAAACGGAAATACACTTATAATAGCTTATGCTTACCATGGGCTGCTAACAAGCGTCAAATTGACAACTACATAGTGCGCATTTTACTCACTACAGTTGGCAACAATTGAATCTACAGTTGTGACGTCACACGTAAATTTGAAATCGGAAGAAAATTTAAAAAATTCATAATTAAAAAACTATGTCGTTTTACAAAGTTTAATAGACTTTAGAACTACTACCTTAATTCAATCTTCCAAGAAAAAAATAAATACTTTATTTCACCTGTTTTAGAAATTTGCTAACTTACTTGAGCTCGGTGATAATTAGATGATGTTCCTTGCCTTCTTCGCGACTAAATTCAACAGTTTCAAAGAAGTACGGATTGTCAGTAGACGCAAGTTTGTGACCAACGTAGTAACCAAGAATTTCTCCGTTCCAGTCAGCTTTTACAGGTGGTTTCCACCAGACATTCAGAGTATGTTGATCTGCAGGTTCAACACGGATGCCAGTTGGGGGACCAGATGGAGCTACAAGCAAACAAATCACATTTAATATCACAAATTTTCTTTTAATTATGAAATATTTTTTTACCTTCTTCGGCAGTGATGATGGTAACAGTTTCACTAGGATCAGAAATACCAATTTCATTTTCAGCAACAATACGAAGATGATATGTAGTTGCAGGTCTTAAAGTGAAGACACTAGCTTCAGTTTGTTGTCCAGGAACTAAAACTCGATCCATTTCTTTCTCCCATGATTCCTTGCTCGGTTTGTATTCGATTTGATATTGTTTAATAGGAGAATTGCCGTCGTACGGAGCTGCCCAGGACAGTTGAACAGATCTTCCAGATTTGTCAAGAACTTTCAACGCGTAGGGAACTTCCGGAACCTCTGCAAGAAATAAAACAACAATGAAAACAAAATAATTGTTTATAAGAATGATTTCTCACCTTGTACAATCATATTAATGCTTGTATCGTCACTTCCAAAGGCGTTAGTTGCGACGCAAGTAAACAAAGCGGAGTCAGATCTTTCGGTACGTTTGATGCTGAGGTCAGAGAGGACGCCATTGGGGAGGATTTCTTCACGAATGGTGTATCGGTTATCGGCAGATTTGGGTTCGAGACGTTTGTTGTTGATGTTCCACAAAATGCCGATTGGTTTCTCGCCTTTGGCTTCGCACTGAAGGACAGCTGGATCGCCTCGTCGGGAAGTTTGGTTGCGAAGTTTGATTTCGAATTGAGGAGGAGCTAAATAATGACGGAAAAATTAGTGTAATATTATTTTTAATGTTGTATGTCGAATCAAAAATTGATGAAATTAAAGGTAAGGATTCAAACCGAAAACAGCAGCGATGTTTACTTTTTCATGAAACCGAAATCAATGTCTTGTAATATAAAAATAAAAAATAAATATATCATCACGCTTTTTACCCATTACTGGGTGTGATACTCTGCCGTAGCAGATCTCGGTAAGTGATATATTTATGGATGTGTAATGCGGTTACCAGCCATCAAATCACGGCCCCCAAAGATGTTAGTGGAGGGAGAGCCACAGGGGTAATTTTAATGTGGTAAAAATTGTTTGTCGGCTGTGGGAATCGAACCAGGGTTCTCAAATCAACAGGGTCTTGAAATATGAAAATTGAAAACCGATAAAAAAAATTAAATTGATTCTATAACCAAAAACATAACTTAACCGGTATATTTCTGTTCTAAAACCGTATAAATAATATATTGAACCGAAAATAGAAAGAGACGAAGAGGAATATAGAAGGTTTGTTGCGTGAACGAAATATGCAATTTTTGTCAAAGGAATTGAAGATATGAATCTAATTAATAATGTTGCTACCGCATTTTAAGGAACATAGCGTGATGTATGTAACTTACCCTGAACACTAATAAGAATAACAGCAGACAATCCAGACCCAATTCCATTAACAGCTTCACACAAATAATATCCTTCATTTGTCTTTTGAATATTGTTGATAACCAAAGTTCCATCTTCAACTTTAATGTCAGGATTATTTGGTTTAAAATCTTTGTATTCTCCAGGGGTTTCACCTACAAATTACCGATAAAATTAATTACTGAATTCTTCTAAGAAAGATTGAATTTCTCACCAGTAGCTTTCTTCCATGTAACAGAAGGTTTGGGGAACCCGTCAGCTTTGCATTCAACTTTAGCATCAGATCCTTGAGCAAAAGCTTTATCAGTGGGTTCCAAAATCCACCTTGGAGGTACTAAAAAAGATTTGAACACAGGTATTAGTGAAAGAGATCGCTGGACCTGAGGTGAAACATTGAGCATGCGTTTAACTTGTAAAAGAAAATTAAATACTTTTTTTTTTTTTTGAGTAAAGATAGTTTGAAAGTTGTAATTTTGTACATTGTGGATATTTGTTGTTAAGTATTCAATTTTCTTGCATGCATTGTCTACAAATTCTGAGACGAAATTGTTTTAAGTAATTTAATTATTCAGAATTTGTGGATTATTTAATATTCATTAAATTTATAATCATAATTATTTAATTGATTTCGTAACACAACTGTTAATTTAAATGAAATTTAATGAATATTTATAATAATAAAATCAGTCTTTAAAAATGATTAATTTTATAAAAACAATAAACTAATTTTATTATTATTTATTATACAGAGTGATCAAAAGGAATTGTTACAGTTGGTAATTAAAAAAACTACTTGAAATTGGTAAGCCTGATACATAAATTCATTTCCTGTTGTTGACAGTGACATTTAAAATTTAAATTTGAGTACATTTATTATTACATTTATTTCTAAAGTATTTCTGTTATTCAAAAAGTCAAAATTCTATTAGCTGTCAGACGCCTGACATAACCTGTTTGTATTTATTAGAAATGTCAAATAGTATTTCCGCCTTTATCTGACGTTGTGCCAACTGTGGAATAAAAAGATCTCTGGAATTGTATTGCCAACTATAACAATTCCTTTTGATCACCCTGTAGTATATAAAATATATGTAGAACATTGTGATAAGCAAAATTAATTAGTTATAATAATAAATGGATTACAGAAAAATGTTATACATATATTTAAGAAGTGTAATTAATATTTCAGTAAATAAAATGTATACAATTAATATCAAATATAATTATAGTTTCCCTCTTTACCAAAATATAAATTTCACTTGATGTTATTGTCACAAATAACAAAAATAAAATAATGTAGTTTACATTTCCACTTAATTATGTATTTAAAACATAAATGAAAGAAAATAATCATTTAAGAAAAAAAGTAAAAACAACTACATTATTTTATTTTAAAAGCATGCAACATCTAGCAACAAAAGAGAAAAGAAAGAAAAGTTAAAAGAGTTGTTAAATCATTAATAAGGAAACATAATATTATAAACATCATGCACAAAAAGAATCAAACTAACAGAATATAAAGATTGGATGGGAAAGGCTTGGCGGGTATTTTTAAAACCAGTCGACACTCCTCGGGAATATTCGGGACGAGGACGAGACGGAAATCGTGTCGACGAACGCATCCGAAGTTCAGTAGATTCGTACGTCATAGCTTACAGTAAATGGCGCCTTTTTCAAAATCCATCTTTTTTTATAATTATATTTATCGTTGTTTTCAATAGACAATATATTTCCTAAGCAAAAATATTGTAAAATCGTTGTCCAAACATGTCAGAAATCACTGAAGAATAGTTGCCAGAAGAACAGCAGTTGTCAACAAGTTGTTATCCATCTTCAATACAAGTTCAACAACGACAACAACAATACACAACAAAAATAATAATTAAAAATACAAAAGTTTGTTTAAAACAAAATAAAGATAGGGAAATATACATTCATGGTACTTCCTACTTAATCACTAAGAAGCGTCCTTAAAACTACAACATATCCTACCTACTTAAAATTATATTTTCATCAGTTTAAAAATATTTATTTTCAAAAGTGCAATAATAAATATAGAGGGTTAGGATCAGAGAGGGTTGTGCAAATTGAGAGAGGTCCACAAAAATAAATCTGAACTCAAAACACCTATCCTCAGTCCAGAACCATTGCCAACATAAACAACAACAAAAAAAATAATGTTGTGCATTATACAGAAATAAACAAAAACCAACAGAAAACATCGACGTTCACTTCACGAAGTCACCACTAGCAACACAATCGCTTTTCAGATTTGTTAGTATCACTATGGTAACTACAACCACTTTGCGCACCCTTGACAACCAATCTGGCTTTATAGTAGGCGGTGCCAACAGAATTCTCGCCCTTGCAAACATAATCGCCAGCGTTGAAGGCAGAGACACTTTCTATCGTGAGAAGGCTTGATCGTTTGCTGGGTTTAATGATGGACACGCCCATTGCCACGCTCACATCGCCTTTCAGGGGTTTGTTGTTGAACAACCACGTGATTTCTAGGGGATGATCGCCTTCTGGGATCGTGCATTGAATGGTTGCGTATTGGCTCGGATAGAATGATTCACTTTCGAACGAGAATGGTGAGATCCTGGGAAGGACTTTCAGAAATATTTCGTCAGATTGTTTTAGTATTTTTTTATCTTCCTATTCTCTAACTCAATCACTATCTACTACCGATCGATAAATTAATGACTACTCCATATATTCCAGTCTTTTCGACTTTCTATGACCAATAGTTATTTGTAGACCAAGGGTTGAAAGTACCTGTTTGCGGATCGAGGCTAAAGATTGCAATTAGTCGAGGTCTGCAAAGATACTTTCAAACAGAGGTGTTCACGTTTTTTCTACGATTGGTAATTAAAATTAATCGATTTTGCTAATGGTAACGGTCTACAATAGTTATTTGTATACCAAGGGATACAAGTAACTGTTGGTGGCCGGAGACTACAGAAAGTAATAACTAGGACTACAAATATATTTTCCACTAAAGGTGTACATAATATTGTTTTTCTACTATTGGAAAATTAAGATTAAGCGACTTTTAATTGCAATTAATCATAATTTTGATGTAAGTAACTAGGAAAACAAAAATATTGACGAATTTTTACATCTGTGGTTTGCAATGAATCCCATTACCAATAGAAAAGGTTTGCAAAGAGCCATCTTTTGCAATTATTCACTTTGTCACCAAATGACGTTAGAAAAGCCTACTTTATAATTGACCGTAGAAAAAATACTTTGTCTATGATCGTGCAGTAAGTAGACATTTACAATTATTAGTTAAGTGCAAAAAGTTGACGTTTGCCGCCCGCAAAGCGATAAAATAAGAGTGTATCATACCATCGATAGATACATAAAAACTGTCAAAATTTTCAAGCGAATTTCAAAACAAAAAACTGTCAAAAATAATTTTAAATGGTCGAACAGAAAATATTATTTGCACCATGAGTAGAAAGTGACTTTGCCGCTCTTGTATGGTTGATGTCTCATACGCAAGCGGTAATAGACTACTTTCTGCTCTAGATATACACTTAACTATTACAAACCGTTAGAAACGATCTACAAAGAGCCTTGTCTGCAATTGTTTATTTTCTGTCGCCAAATTACGTTCGAGAAGCCTTTCTTTGTACTGATCGTAGAAAAAAGTCATTTATTCTGTTATTACTATTTCACTTTTATGCTGTCAGTAAGCTGTTATTAAATAATTGTTTTAAATAACAGCTCCATAAACAAATAAGCAAAATACATGATAATAACATAAAAATATTAGGGTAAATTATCCTGGTCACAAAATAGCAAAACTATTATAATCTATAAAGTAAAAAGTTGTCATTAATTATATCGATGGAGTACAGATAAAGGTCCAGTTATATAATAGGAAGAATAATGTAAAAATGAATGATTGTTGAAGAGGAGGGTATAAAACAAAATGAATCAATCAAAAACAAAACAATAACCCTACCGCTGACAATTAGTTTGGCCTTATAGTAAGCACTGCCAACATCATTTTCCGCTTTGCAAATATAATCCCCTGCATTATAAACAGCTACACTATCAATAGTTAATAGACTGTTTCTTTTGCCAACGTTGGCAATCATGATTCCCATAGCGAGGGCAGCACTGTCCGTTAGGGGTTGGTTGTTGAATATCCAAGTGATAAACAAAGGAATATCACCTACGGGAACCGTGCACTGAGTGGTAGCGTATTGTCCGGGTAGGTACGACCCTTCCTCGAACTCGTATGGGAGAATGCGAGGCAAAACTAGGAAAACGAAATCATGAAAGTAAAGGAAACGAAATTAGAAACAAAGCTTATGATTAGGGCTGTCAATGGATTTCGTGTATCCGGATTTTAAATTATCCGGTATTCGGATATCCGTTTTATCCGGTATTCGGTTGAATCCGGAATCCGACTGAAACCTGTATTCGATTGACAACAAAAGCTGGCTGAAACCAGTACCCGACTCGTTTAGTTAGATTTGATACTCCTGACAGGAGTAATTTTATAAATAAATAAATATAAATATATCATCACGTCTTCTACCCATTACTGAGTGTGACATTCTGCCGGAGCAGATCTCGGTGATATATTTATGGCGTCAAATCACGGCCCATAAAGATGTTAGTGGAAGGGAAGTCAAAGGGATAATTTTAATGTGGATAAAATTGTTGAACCACTGAGCCACATACCCCATTAACTCATTTCATAATTGTTGATTAATAAAATGAGAATTTATTATGAAACTTGTTCTTTAATATTCTATTGTTTACTAACTATGACCACCGATTTTTTTAAATATCGTAATTTTTAAAAGTCGGTTTCTACAAATGCTGGATTATCTGGAAACCTGTTTCTTTCAGATACAGGTCAAGATGTAATAGGATTCTGATTTCCAGATTACTGTTTTCGGATTCCGGATTTCCCGGCTACCGGTTTAATATCTAAATGACGGATAAATATAAATCCGGATTGAAAAATTTCTAATATTGACAGCCCTAGTAATGATTTTCAGAGTCTGACGAACCGTTTACAACTAGTCTAGCTTTATAGTAAGCAGTCCCAACTATATTTTCGCCTTTACAAATATAGTCTCCACCATTGTACGGTGATATACTATCAATAGATAGTAGACTACTTCTTTTTCCTTTCATTATAGTAACTCCCATTGCTAGTGCAGCACTATCAGTTAATGGAGTACTATTAAACATCCAAGTTATATCTAAAGGCATGTCACCAACTGAAACTGTACATTGGACAGTTGCATATTGGCTCGGAAGATAAGGTCCTTCTTCAAAATCGAATGGCAGGATTCTAGGCAAAACTAGGATAATGAAATGAGTAAATAAAAGGAAACGAATATAAAAAAAGCATATCTTTTCGCGCCTCCGTCCGAAATTGACAGTTTTACATATCTCTAAATCGTTCAGAAACCATCTGTTTACCGAACGCCGTGAAGTAAAAACTAGGGACTTTTGTAATGCTAGCATTGGCATCACTGACTGGCAGTGTCACTGAGTATTTGGAGGTTAGAAATTTTTACAAATTTTACAGTATATTTCTGCATTGTAAACTCAAATGTACATAATTAATATTCAATTTGCAATTGCAAATATGTATACAGATAATTGAACTATCTTTAATAAATAATATTTATAGTGGAATAATCCGTAGAGAAAATTCAGCTGGGCGAGTCCAAAATGCGAAAGTAGGGATGTTACGAGACTGTCAATTTCGTGCTTGGAGGTTACAGATTTTTACCAATTATAAATGAAGAATTTCATTTAAATCGGTGCGAAAAATCTTGTGTATCACACAGCCAGAAACTATTTTACGAGTACTCGTAATTTGAAAGCCTTGGCCTGTCAAAACATGCTCGCACTCGCAAAACTCCAGTTTCCTTCCTAGTGATACAAATAACAATTGACGATTCACGAACCGTTTACAACAAGTCTAGCTTTGTAGAAGGCTACGCCAACTGTATTTTCCCCTTTACAGATATAATCTCCGGCATTGTAAGCGGAAACGTTGTCAATCGAGAGATAGCTACTTCTTTTCCCTTTTAATATTGTAATGCCCATTGCTTGCGTAGCGCTGTCAGTTAGGGGGAGGTTGTTGAACATCCACGTTATTTCTAAAGGCATGTCACCAACGGAGACTGTACATTGGGTGGTGGCGTATTGGCCTGGTAGGTACGAGCCTTCTTCGAATTCGAATGGGAGGATACGAGGCAAAACTAGGAAAATAAATGGAGTGAAATTGAAATAATAAGTATAACAAAGCGTCAAAAAGTAGTTCTAATAGTCGAAACTAGTACCTTGTTTATAGTACAAAAGTTATATTTTACAGCATAACATATTAGATAAACAGTCAGTCTAATATAGGATCAAAATATTTTTTTTTACGATCCTGAGAGAAGAAAGAATTAATTGCTAGAGTATAATAATGGTTATCTAAAGTTCTAATTTATTTGTGAAAATTTTCTTTCTGATAACAGTATTAAAAAACCATCTTGCTCTCTATACAATTCATATCAAAAAGTTTAAACATTTTGAATCATTTATGATTAATTATGGATTAAATTAAATGGTTTCAGAAAAAATAGTATACATAATACGTCAGGAAAGCATTTTTATTTTCCTGATTTATTATATAATATACTAATATTATGTAAAATGTGATATGGCGTAAAATTTGGAAAATCTACTCTTCCAGAGGTCATATCTCAAAGACTAAGCGAGATATGAAGATGCGCTCAACGGCATTGGATTCCTCGTGTCCAAATTGACTTATACACCTATTTTCAGTTATTTTTTTATTTTTTATATTTTGACCAAAATTTTCGATTTACACAAATTTCTAAGGCCAATATCTTCAAAACTAAAAGAGATACTAACTCAGGAATTTCACCACTGGATTCTACGCATCGAAGTACGTATGTATGTAAATTTTTAGTAAAATATTCGGATGAGGAAGATTTTTAGAGCAATAAGTCTGAAAATGGCCTAAAATCGATAAAATCAAAATCGCTGAAAATATGTTTGTAAGTCAATTCAAACACGAGAAATTCAATGCCGTTAAGAGAAAATTCATATCTTGTTTAGTTTTTGAGATATAGCCTCCGGAAAAGTAAAATTTTGCATAAATTTCATCTCGTTTCGACCATTTTCCTCTAACTGCCCTATATGTCAGAAACTAGCCTACATACGGGGCTGAAAAATGCACCACTGTATTCCTCATAATTTTCTGCATAAATATGCATATTTTTATTGAGAGACACATTTTTATTACAATGTAAAACACGGTCAAATTTTCAAATTTATGATTTTTCAAATAACTGCATAAAATACACTAGGTGCGCTACTATTTTCAAATATTTATATAGTTTGACATCGTCAGACTTTTCCCCTGCTTTAAAATTTATTCCGGCTAAGTGGATATAAAACAACTATTTATGGACCTTTCCACGATAAAAATGGTTACAAATGTAGGGTAACAATTTTCACTCTTAATATTTTCTTTGCTATGCGATTAGACTGACTTAACTTTTTGTAATAATCATCTAATATGTAATCAAGTAAAACATATAACTTTTGTAATAAAAAAGGGGTAATAGTTTTAACGTGCACTCTCCGTTAATAAGGGACGAACCGTTTACAGCTAATTTGGCTTTATAATAAGCAGTTCCGACCATGTTTTGTCCTTTGCAAATATAATCTCCGCCATTATAAGGAGCTACTGAATCAATCGATAAAGTGCTGCTACGTCTTCCAGCTTTAAGAATTGTTATACCATGGGCTTGGGCCACACTGTCGGTGAGAGGAGTACTATTGAACATCCAAGTTATTTCTAAAGGCATGTCCCCAACCGAAACTGTACATTGGGCAGTTGCATACTGTCCTGGTAAGTAAGGACCTTCTTCAAATTCGAATGATAGGATTCGAGGCAAAACTAGGAAAACGAAATCATCAAAATAAATGATGGAAATGAACAAAACTAAACACAACTCTACTTTTCAATCTTTAAAGTCTAACCATTAATAATAAGTCTGGCTTTGTAGTACGCGGTACCAACAGTATTTTCCCCTTTGCATATATAGTCTCCCGCATTATAAGGAGCAATACTTTCAAGTGTGAGTAGGCTACTTCGTTTCCCGGCTTTCAAAACGGTTACCCCCATTGCTTGGGCGGTGCTATCAGTAAGGGGTGTGTTGTTGAACAACCACGTGATCTCAAGGGGCGTGTCTCCTACAGGGATTGTACATTGGGCCGTTGCGTATTGGTTGGGCAAATAGGAACCCTCTTCAAATTCAAAGGGAAGAATACGTGGCAAAACTAGGAATCAACAAAGGAAGACAAAAATAAAATAATGATGATGATCAATGATTTAAAACAAACCATTCACGATTAATCTGGCTTTGTAGTAAGCTGTTCCTACTGAATTTTCGGCTTTGCATATATAATCGCCACCGTTGTAAGAAGCTATACTATCAACACTTAATAAGCTGCTGCGTTTTCCTTTTAAAATAGTGACACCCATAGCAAGGGCTGCGCTGTCAGTTAGTGGTTGATTATTGAACATCCAAATGATGTCTAAAGGCATGTCCCCAACTGGAATTAAGCACTGGGCAGCAGCGTACTGTCCAGGCAGGTACGAACCTTCCTCAAAATCGAAGGGAAGGATTCGTGGCAAAACTGGGAACCAAAATCATTTGAAATAGGGACAAATATACACATGGAAATGTGCAAAAGTCTACATAGGGCAGAAAAATCCGCTCTTAACAATGACATTAATTTTGAAGAAACTAAAATTGCCGTCAGACCAAAATTTATGGATTGCAGACTAATTAGAAAAGTAAAAAACATCAAAATAGATAAATAAATAAATTCCAAAATTGTGATTAAAAAGCATGGCTGCTTTTAAAGAAAAAAATTATAAGGTAATCAGAAGTAACTGCTTTATTTAGCAATAAAAAAAGACTGACAAATATAATTCCCGTTGTTAAATAAACAAATAAATATATCATCACGCCTTTTACCTATTACTGAGTGTGATACTCTGTCGTAGCAGATCTCGGTAAGTGATATAATTATGCGCGTAAAGTGCTGTTATCAGCCGTCAAACTACGGCTTCCAAAGATGTTTAGTGAAGAAGGAGCCACATGGGTAATTATAATGTGGCGAAAATTGTTGGTCGGCTGTAGGAATCGAACCGTGGTTCTCAAGTCCACAGGCCGATTTGATATCACTGAGTCACCTACCCCATAATTCCTGTTGTTGGTAGTAACATTTACTATCTATAAATAAAAATCGTTATTTCCTATAGCCACATTTTTTATTTCTTAACATACAGTGCAATAATCTAAAGTAGTTGATGATTTTTTAATTTAGAAATCAATCTCTGATCATAAAATGGAATAAATTGCGAATTCTGGGGATCATTTTATTCCACAATTGGCACAATGTCAGGTAAAGGCGGAAATACTATTTGACATGTCATTTTTATAATAAATACAAATAGGCTGAGTGATAGAAATACTTTAGATTATTGTTCTGTGAGTAATGTTAAGAAGTGAAACGATTTTTATTTATTTAAATTATCAATTGTCACTGTCAATAACAGGAAATAAATTTATGTATCAGTCTTACCAATTTCAAGTATTTTTATTACCAACTGACACACTTACTTTTGATTACTCTGATTTTAATGTATCTAGTTACTTGTTTTAGTTACTTTTTTATTTAGGTTTGTAATCCTGATGAAGGTGTAGGTTGATTTAATTTCAAATAAAACAATACTTAAACCAAAAGAGTGTTTAATCAATATAACTTGGTTTGAAGTTTGTGGGAAGACAGGAACTAAAATAATGAAATATAACCAAAAGTATAAATTGATAAATGAAGTGCGGATGAATACGTGAAGCAGTGTGTCCACATTTAAAAAGCTAAAATACCAAAAAATACGCAACTACTTCACCGATTTGATTCTAAAACCCAACGAACCATTGACAACCAATCTCGCTTTATAAAACGAAGTTCCAACCATATTTTCTCCTTTACAAACATAGTCTCCTGCATTATAAGGAGCAATATTTTCAATTGTTAATATACTGTTTCTTTTTCCCACTTTCAGGATCACCACGCTCATGACTTGGGCGACGCTATCTGTCAAGGGTTGGTTGTTGAACAACCACGTGATCGTGATGGGCAAATCACCATCAGGGATGAGACACTGGGCGGCAGTGTATTGACCGGGTGAATAAGAACCCTCCTCGAAGGAGAACGGAAGGATTCTGGGCAGAACTAAATGGAATTGTGTTGAGGGTGACAATTTTGCGAAGGATTATAATAAGAATTTCCAGTTTGGTATTATGATAAGGTTCTGAGAAGGCTTCCCATCATTTGTAGAAGGAGCAAAGTTTCAAATTGTTTCCATTTATCACTTATCAGTTCAGATAAAAGTCTGTGACTAACTGACAAAAATTTAAATACTATGATATAGGAGACCTATACACAGCTTATGGATTTATCTTTATATCTAGTTTAATTTTTGAGATATAGTCTCGAAAAAGTACAAATCTTATAGCCCGTGCACGAAAAAATCAATGCCGTTGTGGGCATCTTCATATTTCGTTTAATTATTGAGACATATGCTGGGTTGCAAGAAAAAATAAAGAACTCTTTAGTTAAAGAATTGTTTATCTAGCAACAGTATCAATAGCGATTTTCTGAAATTTATTGAACCGTTAGTTGCTAATAAATCGATAAAACTTTCATGTAACCTAGCAATAGTCTCGCGAAATCAGAGCTGGAAAAATTTAACTTTTTCGGAGTTTATATTTTAAAAATTAAACAAGATATGAAGGTACACTCAATGGCATTGAATTTCTCGTGTCCGTATTGGTTTGTAAGCAAAATTTTAGCAATTTGTTTTTAAATTGATTTTCCATTTTAGAGCATTTTTAGATTGTTTGTTCTAAAAAAATTTCCACAAAAATATTGTAACAAAAATTTACATACATATGTATTTTGACACGCTAAATCCAATGGTCAAATCCTTAAGTGGATATGTCTTCTAGTTTTTGAGATATTTTTCAAAAATTGTTTTCTGAGAAAATTTTAGTAAAAATTTAAAACAATATAAAAATTGCTGGAAATTTGTTTATAACTTAATTGAAACATGAGAAATTCAATGCCGATGATCGTATTTTCATATCTTGTTAAGTTTTTGAGATATAGCCTCGGGAAAGTATAAATTAATATTTTTTTCGATGACATAATAAAGCAATTTGCAAAAATGGGAAACCGTTACCATACATTGACATTATCCAAACCCGGAAGTCACATTATAACAATAATCAACTTAAGACTATAGAAGTCTACATTACCGACTTTTTACAACGTTAATTTGCTCCTGAACAAAAACATTATTTATGGTGTGTTAGTACAACCACTTCAAGAACTAAAACATAATAAACAATCTCTTCTTCGTGCTGTTAGCATCCCTACCCTAACAATCCCTTAGTGTAGAAGGTGTAAACTGTACAAACAAAACTATAACCAGGGTTAAACACAAAAGAAACCAAGAAGAAAAGAACACAGAATCAAAACATCAACAACCGTTGACTTGGAGTACAGCAGTATGTTGGCTAACACCAGCTCGGTTCGTAGCAACGCAGGTGAAGTTTCCAGCGAGGCTGTACGTGATGGACTCGATGGTAAGAGCAGAACCTCTACGTCCTACTTTGGAGAGCGTGATCTCGGCGTAGTCACCCACTGGGTGACCGTTCACTAACCAGGAGATGCTGAGGGGAAGATCGCCGTTGGGGACGATGCATTGGATGGTCGCGTATTCTCCAGTGTTTATTGGACCGTCTTCGAACGTGAAAGGAGTTATCCGGGGAGGTACTATAGTTAGAAGAGGTCTTCAGTAATTTTTGGTAGGTTTAGTCTTTATTCTAAAGTACTAAATTGTTGGTATTTTACTTTTAGTGGAATATGAACCACTGTTGTACTTATATGAAAGTTGCTGATGACATTGTAGGTAATTTTTAGGAAATTTAAAATAAATTGATTGATTATGAAATCAATTATCAAAATTCGTGTCTATATCTACAACAGTTTTGTAAGATCTGCAAACATTTACACAAATAAACTCTATAAATATTATACCAAACGTTAATAAATATACAGGAAAATTGTCAACCTTATGATATTTCAGATTATACATAATTTTACCGTTATTTGTCTCTTAATATATTAATAAACGAAAACTTACAATAAAAGCTATACAGGATGTAAGATAAATAAGGAATAGTAATATTAGGTATCTCCTGAAATGTTCGTTTAATCTAAATTATTTAAAAAACGTTTCGAGAATTTGTGATTGTGGATATTTTAACAATATATTTATCGATAGTCATTTTCTCACAGTGAAGGGCACGGCAAATTTTAAAAAAAGGCATGGTATAATTTTTTTGATCCCAAGCGAAAGAGTAATATTTTCTCTTTACAAACATAACAACAACAAAATTATACTACTTTTGAGAAAAATTGAGCAAAATCGTGTTGAATAAATGCAATTTTACTGATTTTTATCAGAAATGGATTTTAGTTGACATAAGGCGCATTCCATTTGGATCAGATCTAACTTATATTTACCAGATCATTTATTTATTTCACTGGATTACTTCGCTGATTTTATGTTGAGTACTAGAATTACTGATTCAAATTTACTTTGAAGTAATTTACCCCAATAAGTGCATCAGTTTGTTTTATTCAGGTCATTTAGTTATGTTGTCTAATTTATCTGAACTGATTTAAGTGAACCAAGTGGCAAACTGACAACTATACTGTCCATAATTCAGGATTAGCTAAAATATTTTTATAACTCGGACCGATAAATTTTCTAATAACATTATATTTCTCTACTGGTGAATCATTTTACTTAGTGCTAAGGATGTCAATTTTCCAATATGATTATTAACGAATGATTAACTAAGAAGTTATCTAATGTCAACTACCAACTAAACAAATAAACATCAAGAATAAACAACTAGTTAACCATTAACAAACAATGTGGAAGTAAACTGGACTTCTCCAGCAAAATTCATCGCCAAACAAGTATAGTTCCCCGCAAGAGAATGTGTTACAGATTCGATAGTCAAAGTCGAGCCTCTTCTACCAGTTTTCGACACGTATATTTCTGGATAATTCTCAACGGAATGTGAATTAAACATCCAGGTTATATTAAGTGGAAAGTCCCCTTCTTGGACGATACATTGAACTGAAGCATATTGTCCAGAATGTAAAGGATCTTCTCCGAACGAAAAAGGAGCGATTTTTGGCGATACTACAAAAGTAGGAAGGACGCAAAGGATAAATAAACAAGAAAGCAACATTAACATCCGGTTCCAGCAGTTTTATTTTAATCAAAAACTTATGTAAGATTTGCTACGATTATATTTTTGCTAAGATGAAATTTATGTTCCACCAACCAGTTTTTGTTTCATCTTTATATCTAACCTAAACCTAACTTTGATTATTTTGTTCTGTTTTGGTTGATTCTATTTAATTTATAAAATAGATTGACGTTTATAACCTTCAAATATTGACGTTTAGAAATATACAATAAAAAACAAAATTCATGCTACAATTTAACAGAAATTTTGAAATTAATTTTTTTCTGAAAGCGGAATGAAAGTTTTGTTTTGTATGTATCTTTGCACTCTACATTTTTTTAATTTTAAATCCCTATGTTCGTTCTTACCAAGAACCACCCGGTATATCTGTCATATTTTGTCTCAAGTCAACAAAATCGACGACTTAAATTTGAAATTTTTGACAAAAATTTTGGTTGGTGAAACATATTTGGGTAAATCTTCAGCTTAAGTTCTATCTTAAACATAAGTTTTCACTTAAGTACGTTGGTGGAACCGAACGCACGAGACATCTATCGGAATCACCGTTAACTTGTAACTGTGCGGTATAGATAGAATACCCAGCAGAGTTTCTAGAATGACAACTATAGTTTCCTGCTAACGAATAAGTGATAGTTTCGATGGTTAATGTAGAACCTCTTCGTCCAGACTTTGATACAACTATTTCAGGATATTTTTCAATATTTTTTTCGTTGAATTCCCAAGTAATGTTTAATGGTAGGTCTCCTTCAGGAACCATACATTGGATGAAAGCGTATTGGCCAGAATGGAGGGGATTTTCTTCGAAAGCAAAAGGAGCGATTCTTGGAGCAACTGGGAATAGTAAGGAACGAAAGTAAGATAAGATAATGGTAAAGAAGTTTGCGAAATTAAAAAAGAATTTTAATTGGATTACAGCTTTAATATGACTAAAAATGCCACAGTTTTGGCCATTGTCAAACCCTCAAAAATGAATAGTAGTAATATACTATTTTCTTTTTACTTTGCGTGATTTATTTCATCTAAATTTGCAAATTATATTGCAAAAAAATCTCGTAATATATATTCTTTTTAGCCCAATCCCCAAAGGAGTTTTAGCTAAGTCAAATTTTAAAAAAGTTTAAACAAACTCTAATATACTCTGAATATCATTTCGTTTTCGGAGAGTAATTTGGATTAACTATATAAAATTAGACTAGAATAAGATTAGTTAATCCAAAATACACGATTAGCTAAAACTTTTTCAGTCCATTTTTCCAGAGAGTTTTATCTAAAATTTAGCTAAACTTAAATTTTGAAATTGTCAAATTAAGCTAAACTATATTCCCAAAAAAGTTTAAATAACCTTTAATATAATCTTGTTACCATTTAGTTTTCGGAAAGCGAATTGAATTAACATGTTTAAATCGGACTAGCATAAGATTAGCTAATCCAAAATGAAGGATTAGCTAAAACTTTATTGAGAATCTGGCTGTTTAAGATTAGAAATAAGCTATCACCATCGCTTAAACATTGCCATTTTAAGACATATTAAAACTGTAAACAGCTAAACTTAAATTGATTTTTTTATCCTTTAAAATGTTAAAAAAAACTTGGAATAATAAATGTATGAACCGTTAACTTGTAACGCAGCAGTATGCTCGAAGTCTCCAGCCTTATTTGACGCAGTACAAGTATAATTCCCAACCAGTGAATATGACACAGATTCTATCGTAAGAGTGGATCCACGCCGTCCAGATTTAGACAGAGTAATTTCTGGATAACCTTCTACATCTTTTCCATTAAACTTCCAAGATATATTCAATGGAAGATCTCCTTTAGGTACCGTACATTGTATGGAAGCATATTCTCCAGAATTTATAGGACCTTCTTCGAAAGCAAATGGCGCAATTCGTGGAGCAACTACATACAGTAACAAAAAACTATCAAAAACTACAAGTTCTAAAGGTAGTAGGTCAGGACAAACAAAATCAAATAAACAATAAACAAAACCACACAACAAATTTTGTTTTCACCATTGACAAGCAACAAGGCGGTGTAATCCGAGACCCCTGCTTGATTTCTAGCAGTGCAAGTAAAGTTCCCTGCTAACGAATCACTAACTGATTCTATAGTCAACGCAGAACCACGTCTTCCATTCCTGCTGATGGAAATTTCGTGATATTCCGTCACATTATGACCGTTTAAAAGCCAAGAGATGGTTAAGGGTAAGTCCCCTTTAGGGGCGGTGCATTGAACTGAAGCGTAGTCCCCTGCGTTAATAGGGCTGTCCTCGAATGCGAAGGGGGTAACTCGAGGAGGAACTTGAAAATGAGGGTAAAAAGTAATAGTTTTTGGATGCAACTAAAGAGATAACACTAAAAGTGATGTATTCTAGCACAAACCGTTGACTTTTAATTCAGCTGTTTGTAGTGTAAACCCGGCTTTATTTTCAGCTTTGCAGCTGTAGTTTCCGGCATGAGTATCGTCGATAGAATCTATAGTAAGTACTCCAATACGTTTTCCGATTGTTGAAAGTGTCAAGCTTGATGTTAAATGATCTGCTATTGGTTTAGTGTTGAAATACCAGTTGAATTTAATTGGCAAATCGCCTTTTGATATGACGCATTGTACTGTAGCAAAATCGCCAGGAGATGTGGGTTTATCACCGAAAGAGAAGGGAACTATTTCGGGGGTTACTGAAAAATTATAAGGAATGTTACTGACTTAATAATAAACTACAATGTTATGGGGTGGAACTAATTGAAAGAAAAATATAAATTATATTAAAAAAGCTGTCACAAGTTGATTGATAATTGTGTCTCCCTCTCATCCCTGTAACTAGCTCCTACATTCTGTAATTGTATCATTATCTGTTAATGATCGATAAGTTAATGATCATTTTTATTTTTCATTGTTATTTTACAAGTGATCACAATTTCGGTATTTTGAGATCAAAATAATTTACCGTAACATTTTATTTTATATTCATGCATTTTATTTACTAACATACGTAGCCGTTATTATAAATAATAATAATAATATAATGACAGCTAACTGACAGATGTGTAAAAAGTAAAATAAAAGTACAGAATAAATAATTTTGAGCACAGAATGCCGAAATGGTGGTAATCTGCAGATCATAAAAAATAAGGGTTGTCATTACCTTATCGATCATTAACAGATAATGATCGAGTTATAGAATATAGGGGAAAGTCTGTTGGATTCGTCGGTTTGGATGAATTTCGAGGGTAACTAAACTACAAGAACAAATTGAAGTGTTTTTACTTTGTTAGGAATTATCTACTAAATGAAAGCTGTCAAACTACTAAGTCTAACCGTTAACAATTAACTCTGCGGTGTGA
Source organism: Pterostichus madidus (assembly GCA_911728475.2). Taxonomy (NCBI): domain Eukaryota; kingdom Metazoa; phylum Arthropoda; class Insecta; order Coleoptera; family Carabidae; genus Pterostichus; species Pterostichus madidus. The sequence goes on along the minus strand of OU452307.1, from coordinate 39,397,539 downwards.
CTTGAAAGTCCAGCAATGTTTTCTGCTTGACAAGAATAGTTGCCTGCATGTTCTTCTAAGATTGGATCAATGGTAAGAACACTGACTTTCTTGCCAAATTGTGCGATATGTACGCTGTGCTCGCTTACTAAAGATTTTCCATTTAGTAGCCAATTAAGTTTAACAGGAAGATCACCAGACGCAACAGTACATTGCATTGTAACAGAATCTCCAACATTGGAAGGTTCATCCCCAAAAGTAAATGGTTGCAGTTTAGGTAAAACTAGAAGAGGCCAAAATGTAAATTAGGTAGAACAAAAAGAAATAATAATTGAAAATAAGCACTAGTAAATATTTGTAAATATTGCAGTCGAACCATTAACTATTAGCTCTGAAGTATGTGTGGCAAGGCCTGCTTTATTTTCAGCTTGGCAAGTATAATTTCCTGCATGTTCCTCCGATATGGGGTCAATAGTTAAAGCAATAACTTTTTTCCCTAATCGTGCCATAGTAACACTCTCATCCATAGTTAACGGTTTACTATTTAATGACCATGAAAGTGTAACTGGAAGATCGCCTAAAGTTATGGAGCACTGGACGATAATTGATTCACCGACGTTTGAAGGTTCTTCACCGAATGAAAACGGTTGAAGTTTAGGTAAAACTATAAAATTTCAAACTGCAGATAGAAGGGATAAGATAGAACAAAAAGTAAATAAAATATAAATGAATGTATCATCACGCCTTTTACTCATTGCTGGACGTGGGTGGCACTCTGCCGTCGCAGATCTCGGTAAGTGAAATGTTTTGCGCGTTACCAGCTGTTATATTATGGCCCCCAAAGATGTTGGTGGAGGAGGAACTAGAGCGGTAGTTTTAATGTGATGAAAATTATTTGTCGGCAGTAGGAATCGAATCCGGGTTCTCAAATCCACTAGCTGAGTCGATACCATTGAGTTAAGGTTTTTCACCGAATGAAAATAGTTGCAGTTTAGGTAAAACTAGAAGATTTCAAAATGCAGATAGAAAATTATATAAGGGCTGAGATAGAATAAAAAGTAAATAAATATATCACCACGCCTTTTATCCATTGCTGGGTGTGGCAGTCTGTCGTAACAGATCTCGGCAAATGATATTTTGTGCGTGAAGTACAGTTACCAGGCGTCAAATTACGACCACGAAAGATGTTAGTGGAGGGAAATCCACGCGGGTAGTTTTAATGTAGTGAAAATTGTTTGTCGGTTGTAGGAATAGAACTGGAAGATTTCAAAATACAGATAGAAAATTAGGTAAAGGTTGAGGCAGAACAAAAAATAATACTAAAAATAAGCGTACTTCTAAATCTAATTTGTAATCTAACCATTAACAATTAGTTCTGAGGTGTGGCTACTTAATCCAGCTTTGTTTTCAGCCTGACAAGTATAATTTCCTCGTTGGTCCTCCGAAATAGGATCAAGAGTCAAAACATTCACTTTTCGACTAAATTGAGCAGTACTAACACCGTTTCCATTGATTAAAGGTTTCCCATTTTGTAGCCAATTAAGTTTAACAGGTAAATCTCCTGTTATAATGGTGCATTGGACGGTTAAAGATTCGCCGACATTTAGTGGTTCGTCGCTGAATGAAAATGGTTGAAGTTTGGGTAAAACTGGAAGAAATTAAAACTACACTTCATTTCTTTTAAGAATTCTATGAACATATTTTACTTTGCTCTCTGATTGATTAGAATCGTGGAGAATTTTATCTAATCATTTCTCGCTTTTGACAGCTAGTTAGTTTTCTGTAACCATGAGTACATTATTACTTGCTACATTTTGTCATTTCCAAGCCCAATTCTTATAAAAGTTTTAGCTAACCCTGAATTTTGGTTTAGTCAAAATAAACTAAAATATATTCTGAAAATTGTTTAAATAAACTCTAATATAATCCTGCAACTATTTGGTTTACAGAATATGATTTGAATGAACTCTTACAGTCCGATTAAAAAGTTTTAGCTAATCCTGAATTTTGGATTAGCTAATCTTATGCTAGTCCAACTAAAAAAAAAAAGTGAATTCAATGTACTTCCCGAAAACAAAATGGTAAGAAGATTATATTAAAGTTTAGTTAAACTTTTTTGAAATAAAGTTCAGCTTAATTTAAGAAATTCAAAATTCAGGATTAGCTAGATTCTAGCTAAAAATCTGTTGAGGATTAGGCAAGAAATTGATTATATTACGATCTATTTAAACTTTTTTAACTAATCCAAAATTTAGGCTTAGCTAAAACTCTTTTGAGAATTTAGTTGCAAGTTTCGATAAAATTATGACAGTTGTCAAATTTGGTAACTAAATTGACAGTTCGACACTGTAAACCAGTCTTCTAGTTAAATAATTCTCTTAAAAAAAGAACTTTAGGTGATGGGTAAAGCTTGGTAAATGGTATGGAAAAATAGGACTAATATATCTACATAAAAAGCACTAAAAACAAAATTCTTTTCTTAAACTTCTAACCGTTAACAATAAATCCTTCAGAATGGCTAGTTACTCCAGCGATATTTTCAGCCTGACAAGTATAGTTCCCTGCATGTTCTTCCAAAATAGGATCAATAGTCAATACACTTAATTTCTTTCCTATTAAGGCAATATTAATAGAATTTTCACTAGTAAGAAGTCGTCCATTATGTACCCAACTAAGTTTGACAGGTAAGTCTCCTGATGTAATCATACACTGAACTGTTAAAGAATCGCCAACATTTGAAGGATCTTCTCCGAAAGTAAATGGTTGAAGTTTAGGTAAAACTAGAAGATTTCAAAATGGAACTATTAAATTAGGTAAGTAAGGAAAAAAAGAAGTAATAAACTAAATACTAAACGAAAACTAAGCGGTACTAAATAGCAGTCTAACCATTAACAATTAATTCGGAAGTATGACTAGTCAAGCCTGCTTGATTCTCAGCACGACATGTATAGTTTCCTGCATATTCTTCAGAGATAGGATCAATCGTCAAAGCAGTAACTTTTTTTCCTAACTGTGCCATACTGATACTATCATCCAGTCGTATTGGTTTGTTATTAAGTAACCAAGTAAATCTAACAGGAAGGTCTCCTAAACTGACGGAACATTGTACTATGACCGATTCACCCACGTTTGTTGGTTCTTCACCGAATGAAAATGGTTGCAGTTTTGGTAGAACTAAAATAATTTGAATACAATGGATAAGAAAGGAATCAGATTTAAAAAAACACAAATTAAGAAATACAACTACTGTGTCATTTAAAACCTAACCGTTGACAATTAATTCTGCTATATGATTGGAATAAAAAATAAAAATATACCATCACGCCTTATACTCATTACTGGATGTGGCACTCTGACAAAGCAGATCTCGGTATGTGATATATTTATGCACGTGCGTGAAGTGCGGTTACCAGCCATCAAATCACGCCATCCCAAAGATGTTAGTGGTGGGCGAGCTACGGGGGTAATTTTAATGCGGTGAAAATGTTTGATGGCAGTGGGAATCGAACCAGGGTTCTCAGGATCCACAGGCCGATTCGATACCACTGAGAAACCTACCCATCTATATGATTGGAAGGTACGATAAATTGGAAAGTACGAATTTTTGCCCAAGCAAATTAAATTCATTGCACTACGACGTTCTTATTTGAAGAGACGTCCTCAAAAGTAAAAGGTTATAGTTTAGGATGGACTACAAAGAATAAAAACTAAAAAAAAATATATCAAGAAGAAAATATAACAAGCACTTACTAAAAAAATCTAACCATTCACAATTAACTCTGTCGTATGACTAGTCGATCCAGCTAAATTATCAGCTTGACAAGTATAGTTCCCCGCATGTTCTTCCAAAATAGGGTCTATAGAAAGTACGTGAATCTTTCGACTAAACTGTCCCATATTAACACCATTCTCTGATGTAAGTGGTTTTCCATTCAAGAACCAACTAATTTTAACCGGCAGATCACCCGCTGTTATCGCGCACTGAACTGTCGTCGAATCACCAACATTGGAGGGTTCTTCTCCAAATGCAAAAGGAAGCAGTTTGGGAAGTACTGGAATAATATTGAAAAGGGTATGAAAAGAAATGAATTAAAAATAAAAGAAAGCAATTTATACAAAGTCTAACCATCCAAAGTTTAACTTGGCACTTTTATTTGTTGGGACATCACCAAAAGTGAAGGTTTTCTGTTTAGGATGGGTCATAAAGAATAAGAAACTTAACGGTAAAAAGCGCAAAATAAAAGAAGCAACTTATAATAAGTACCTATTAAAAATCTAACCGTTCACAATTAATTCTGCAAGATGGTTGGTCACCCCTGCAGAATTTTCTGCTTGACAAGTATAGTTTCCTGAATGTTCTTCAGATATGGGGTCTATAGAAAGTACGGATATTTTTTTTCCGAATTGCGCCATATTAAGACCGTTTTCAGAGCGGAGTGGTTTTCCATTTAGTAACCAACTTAGTTTAACTGGTAAATCGCCTAAAGCTATTGTACATTGTACGGTGATTGATTCTCCTACATTTGTAGGGACATCTCCAAAAGAAAAGGGTTGTAGTTTAGGAAGAACTGTAATTAGTAAATGTCAGAAATTAAATTAAATAATTAGTTTCCTATTATCTTGGTTTGCTAAATTTAACAGGAAAGTCTCCTAAACTGATGGGACATTGTACTATGACCGATTCACCGTTTGAAGATTCTTCGCTGAATAAAAATGGTTCAAGTTTTGGTAGAACTAAAATCATTTCAATATAAGGGATTAGAAAGGAATCAGAAGATGAAAAAAAAGCACAAATTAAAAAATACAACTACTGTGTGATTTAAAACCTAACCATTCACAATTAATTCTGCTATATGATTAGTCAACCCTGCAGAATTTTCTGCTTGACAAGTATAGTTTCCGGCATGTTCTTCAGATATAGGATCAATGGAAAGGACGTTTATTTTCTTGCCTACTTGAGAAATAGTTACACTTTCGTCTGATTGAAGTGGCTTTCCGTTTAGTATCCAACTAAGTCGCACTGGTAAATCGCCTAATGTAATTGTACATTGTACTGTAACTGACTCGCCCACATTTGAAGGGACATCTCCAAAGGAGAATGGTTGAAGTTTAGGAAGAACTGTAAATAAGTATGAAGAAGATGAAAAGAGGAATGGAGGAAGATAAAACTAAAATTAGAAATAAACTTTAAGGTTATGTACACATCTAACCATTCACAATTAATTCTGCAAGATGGTTGGTCACTCCTGCAGAATTTTCTGCTTGACATGTATAATTTCCGGCATGTTCTTCAAAAATAGGATCAATAGAAAGTACGTTGATTTTTTTCCCTACTTGAGAGATAGTTATACTTTCGTCTGATTGAAGTGATTTTCCGTTTAGTAACCAACTAAGTTTAACAGGTAGATCGCCGGATGTTATTGTACATTGTACAGTAACTGAATCGCCTACATTCGACGGAACATCTCCAAAAGTAAAGGGTTGCAGTTTAGGAAGGACTGTAATAAGAGTAAGAAATTCAAATGTGATTTCCATTTAGTAGCAACTAACTTTGTTTGTTTGTTTGTTTGTTAATCTGTACAACAGCAACTAATCCCAATTACAGTGTAATCTGAACTATTTGGTAAGTCATATTTTGATACGGGAAAAATGTAAATGTATATAGGATGGTCAGTTTATTGTAGTGTACCACCATTGTTTAAATAAACTTGGCACTTTTATTTTAAGGGATATCTCCGAAAGTGAAGATTTTCTGTTTAGGATGGGTTATAAACAATAAGAAACTGAAAGGTAACAAGCGCAAAATAAAAGAAGCAACTCATAATAAGCACCTATTACAAAATCTAACCATTCACAATTAATTCTGCAAGATGACTGGTCACCCCTGCAAGATTTTCAGCTTGACACGTATAATTTCCTGAGTGTTCTTCAGATATAGGATCTATTGATAATACAATAATTTTCTTTCCGAATTGCGCCGTGCTTACACCATGTTCTGTTTTTAAAGGCTGTCCATTTAACAGCCAACTAAATTTAACTGGTAAATCACCCGCTGTTATAGCGCATTGAACTGTGGTTGAATCACCAACATTCGAGGGTTCATCTCCGAATGCAAAGGGTAGCAATTTGGGTAGAACTGGAATGTATTGAAAATAAATTGGATAAACAAATTAGAAATGACAGAGGCAGTAAACTAAATAAAAGAAAACACTTTCTAATAAGTCGAACCATTAACAATCAACTGTGCAATAAGACACGTCACTTCTGCATAATTTTTTCATCCCTAAAAACAAAAGGTAGCAATTTGGGTAGAACTGGAATGGTAATGAAAAGAAATTGGGTAAACCAATTAGAAATAAAAGAGATAATAAATTAAATAATAGCACATTAAAAAAACGAGTTCTATAAGACGTATATTTTATTTTTTCGTACGCGTCCTAGTTTAGAGAACGAGCCACAGGGAGTTTTCTAAACGACAAGTGCGATAAAAATCGTATAAAGTAGGTTATGGATACTATTTTTTGTTGTTTAAATTGCGTCTTTTATTAATTAAAAAAATATATTTTATCCGAATCTATTCAGAGAAACGTAAATGAAATGTTATGGTTGGTACCTAACTGTTTTTGATATTTATGCAATAGTTCAAAAGTTCGCGATCATTTTTCTGCTTAGGAAGGGTCATAAAGAATAAGAAATTTAAAGGTATCAAGAACAAAATAAAAGAAGCAACTATAATAAGCACCTATTAGAAAATCTAACCATTCACAATCAATTCTGCAAGATGACTGGTCACCCCTGCAGAATTTTCTGCTTGACAAGTATAGTTTCCAGAATGTTCTTCAGATATAGGGTCAATAGAAAGTACATTAATTTTCTTCCCTATCCGCGAGATGGCAACACTTTCATCTGACTGAAGAGGCTTCCCATTTAGTAGCCAACTAAATTTAACAGGAAGATCTCCTGCTGTTATAGCGCATTGAACTGTCGTTGAATCACCTACATTGGAGGGTTCGTCTCCGAATGCAAAGGGAAGCAATTTGGGGAGAACTGGAAGAGGTGAAAATAATTAGGAAATGATAAAACTAAAAAGCGAATAACTACCATAAACTAATTATTAAATCTAACCGTTGACTTTTAATTCAGCGGAGTGGCTAGAAATACCAGCTATATTTTCAGCTTGACAAGTGTAGTTTCCGCCATGTTCTTCTAAAATAGGATCTATGGAAAGTACGTTAATCTTTCTACTGAATTGCGCCATATTGACTCCGTTATCTGATTTAAGTGGTTTATTGTTTAAGAACCAACTAATTTTGACAGGTAGGTCACCGGCAGTGATAGCGCATTGAACAGTTATAGAATCACCAACATTTGATGGTTCTTCTTCGAATGTGAAAGATTGTAGTTTTGGTAGAACTGTCGGACCAAGAAAATACGAAAGGATTAGAAGGAAAATTTATTTATTAAAGTATATGAAGCCAATCTTTCGTTAATAGTGTATTAAATAATAAGTCAAGAAAGTAATGTTTCAGTTAACGAAGCGGTTGTTTGAAATACTCGGCCTGCGGCCTTGTACGTTAATCTGCTGAGTCAAATAAAAACACTTTCCTGACGTATTATGCATATTATTTTTCCTGAAACCGTTTAATTTAATCAATAATTAAACTTAAATAATTCAAAATGTTTAAATTGATTGATATGAATTGTATTAACAGCAGACAGTAGTTGTAGCTAAGTTTGTTATAAAAGCAATGACAAATGTATCGCTCAATTTATATCAATAAAAATATGTATATTTATGCAGAAAATTATGAGGAATACAATGGTGTATTTTTCAGGCCCGTATCTAGGCTAGTTTTTGGCATATAGGGCAGTTAGCGGAAAATGATCAAAAAGAGATGATATTTATGCAAAATTTTACTTTTTCGAATACTATATCTCAAAAACTAAACAAGATAAGAATTTTCTATCAACGGCATTGAATTTCTCGTGTTCGAATTGACTTATAAACAAATTTTCAGCGATATTGATTTTTTGAAAATTTCTTAAGGGGTACCCCTTCAGATTTTATCGATTTTAAGCCATTTTCAGACTTATTGCTCTAAAAATCTTCCTCGTTAGAATATTTTACTAAAAATTTATATACATACGTATTTCGACACGCTGAATTCAGTAATGAAATCCCTGAGTTCGTATCTCTATTAGTTTTGAAGATATTGGCGTTAGAAATTTTTGTATATCGAAAATTTTGCTCAAAATTACAAAAATAAAAAAATTGCAAAAAATATGTGTATAAGTCAATTCGGACCCGAGGAATCCAATTCCGTTAAGCGAATCTTCATATCTTGCTTAATTTTTGAGTTATAATCTCTGGAAGAGTAGTTTTTTTCCCAATTTTACGCCTATTCACATTTTACACAATATTAATATATTTTTAGTAGACCCTTTATTGCAGGTTTCAGGAAAAATTTATTTCAAATTGTTGACAATTAATATCGCGGAATGATTAGTCCGATCGAAAAGAGATTACATTGTAGTTGCATAGAACGTATTTTATTTTGATTCCGATTGGTCATTTGATTTCAACAGTTTTCCTAATAGTAGCCAAGTAATAGGTAAATCTCTTTATGTTCTTGTACATTCGAGAGTTATTAAATCACCAATACTCGTTTCTTGGTCATCGAAAGAGAACGACTGCGGTTTAGGAAGGACTAGAAAGTTACAGGGACAGTAAGAACAAAACTATTTAAAAAGCACCCAAAATAAATCCTAAATTATAACTATCTAACCGTTGACAATTAACTCGGCAGTATGACTTGTCAAACCAGCTGAATTCTGAGCTTGACAAGTATAGTTTCCTGCATGATCTTCTAATATAGGATCAATCGACAACACATTAATTTTCTTTCCAATCTGAGAGATGATGATACTCGCTCCAGTTTGTAATGTTTTCCCATTTAACAACCAATTTAATTTGACAGGTAAATCTCCTGTTATAATCGTACACTGGACAGTAATGGAGTCGCCAACATTTAAAGCTTCTTCTTCGAAAGTAAACGACTGTAATTTTGGTAGAACTGCAAATAGGACAAAATAGGACTAACTAAGAAAGAAAAGATTTCAATAATTATCATCCAAATGAGAAGAAATGTTAAATAAAAGGTGAAAGAAAAATACTCATTGACGTCTATTTCACACTATTGGTCACTTAATGATCATCATTAGGTTACCAGTGGAGAAATTTTTAATAGCTATTTATGATACTAGTTAGTTTTTATTGAGCTAACCATGGCAACCATTGAAAACCGTACGTAATAGTAATTTATTGTACTAGTGTGGAATGTGATACATTAGTCATCGGGCACATGAACTCAAAACAACTCTGAAACCGTCTTAAATCGATTTTATATGTTCATTTATTATTTGTATGTGGTAATAGCTCAGTGGTATCGAGTCGGTCTGTGGATCCTAAGAACCCTGGTTCGATCCCTACTGCCGACAAACATTTTCACCAATTTAAAATTACCCCTGTGGCTCCCTCACCTCTAGCACTTTCGGGAGGCGTCATTTGACGGCTGGTAACCGCACTTAACGCGCATAAATATATCACTTACCGAGATCTGATATGGCAGAGTACCACATCCAGTAATGGGTAGAAGATGTGATGATATATTTATATTTTATGAACTGAAAATAGTCAACTAAAAGTAAATTTTTCACAATAAAGAACAATGTAAAAAATACGTCACGGAGTATTTTTCCTTCACCTTTTATTTAAAGACAGAAACAACTAAGAAGCTACAATCTGTGTGTTACACGATGAACTATCCCTAACCATTAACTATTAATTCAGCAGTATGACTAGTCACGCCCGCTATATTTTCAGCTTGACAAGTATAGTTTCCTGAATGTTCCTCCAAGATTGGATCAATGGTTAAAACATTGACTTTTCGACTAAATTGTCCAATATTGATACCGTTGTCCGCTCGGAGTGGTTTACCATTTAGAAACCAACTGATATTGATAGGAAGATCTCCTGATGTGATAGTACATTGTACTGTTACAGAATCTCCTACGTTTGACGGTTCTTCTTCAAAGGTAAAGGATTGAAGCCGTGGCAAAACTATAAATTAATAAGAAGCTAACATTTGCGGCTAATTGGTTTGAGTGATTCAGGTGGGTTTTTGGAAAAATTCTAACATCAAATTTAAGCTAACTAATGACGTATAATAACTCGGCTGTAAAACTATTTCATCCGGCAGTATCTTCTAGGAACCGAAAACCAAACCGAATCGAACGATAACAAAAAACCGCTTTGCGCTTCGTGCTATAATCATGACGCGGACCAGAAACACCTGTTTTCACCCTTAGTAGATAAATAACTATTGTTTCTAGTTATTGTTTTGTACTTTATATACTCGTAAATATTGTTTTTCCTGTTATTAAGCTTTCTGGTCAGTTAGATATTAAATAATAGCTATTTACATACCAAGTGCGCGAAAACATACTTTGCACATTAGCGCAATTTTAATTTGCGCGAATGATGCAAATAGCGTATTCGTGGACGAGTTTTGTACAATGCTTTTTGTAACGAGCAAAAATTATATAATGGACAATGAGGAAATTTATTAAATTTGAAGCGTGAATTTATGTTGACAGTTGGGAATGCCATGAATTGACATTTGTTATTTGAAAACAAATTGTTTATTTTTTCTCGTAAAGTTTGTTAAAATATGTCTGTTTGATGGCGTTATAAGCTAATGTCTCTACTTCTTTTATAAATTCCTTAAAATGTGTGTATATACCATAAGTACAATTAGCGTTTTAATAGTGAAAATTTAAAATAATAAAAAATGGGTGTTTTTTAATTACTTTGCGCACTAATGCGAAAAATCAAACTTTCCATCTGTTTCCAAGGTTATGTAAACCTTATTTTGAATGAAGCGAGAACAAAAATAAATTTATCTATACATCTATTACCGTTTAAAAATATTAATTGCTCTGAGTGTACAAACAAAAAAGAGGCACTTTAATAACGCATCTTTCTGGGATCATTTTCGATCAGTTTTACTTTTCTATAAGGATGGATGATGATTGAAAAGAAAGAGAATAAAATATAAAGAGGAAAATACACTACAACCTAATCTAAAACATTCTAGAACAAACCATTGACTATTAACTCCGTTTGATGGTCAACCCTGCCTGCAGAATTGTTAGCTAGACAAGAATAGTTTCCAGCAAGATGTTCATTTAGAGATTCAATTGTTAACGCAGACATTTTCTTTCCTAAAGCAACTGTATCAACGCCTGGATAATTTGAGACTGGATGTCCATTCAAAGTCCAAGTTATGGAAATTGGAAAGTCTCCTGTTGCTATTACACAGTTGACAGAAACAGAATCGCCCATATTGGAGGGGGTGTCACCGAATGAAAATGGATGAATTTTAGGAGGAACTAAAAGTCAGACAAAAGAAGGAAATGAAAATATAAAATAAATAAATAAATATATCATCACGTCTTTGACTAATTACTAGCTGTGGCACTTTGCCAAAGCAGATCTCGGTAAATGATATATTTATGCACTTGAAGAGCGGATACCAGCCATCAAATCACAGTCCCCAAAGATGTTAGTGGTGAGGAAGCCACAGGGATAATTTTGAATAAGGTGAAAAATGTTTGTCGGCTGTGGGAATCGGACCAGGTTTCTCAGGCTCCACAGGCCGACTAGACATCACTGAGCCACCTACCTCATAAAAATGAAAATATATCAGAAATTAGTGCGATTTAATAGTTTCCGGTAGGCGTGAACGGTTCTACAATCAAATGCTTTTAGATGTAATAAATTTACTTATTTATGCTACTCTGTAAAACAGGAACTTAATCCCAATTACAGGGTTCAAACTCACCGAGCCGTAATGTGGTAGTTCATTTAAGCTTCATTGAGATTTGAACCGAGAATCTTCGGATTCAGAAACCGTAACGTTTATTATATCACCGTATTGCCGGGACTAAAGAAATCATGAAATAGAAACAGATTCTTCAAACCTTCAAATTAGAGAATGTGTCTCCGAAAACGGGAGTACTTTGGGAGGTACTGTAAAGGGATGAAAAGAAAGAAAAACTAAATTCTACAAGATTTACTATTATTCTACAATCCAGATGGCTTTAACTATTTACCAGCAACATTTAATTCCGCAGAATGTTCAACTTTTCCTGCAGAATTTTCCACACGACAAGTATAATTCCCTGCGTGTTCTGGTCGTAAAGAAGGTATTACCAACAATGCTCCAGTATCCCCTAATGGTACAATGTTCACACTACCCGTTGTTGTCAAAAGAAAACCATTATGATACCATTTAGTGGTTAACGGTTTATCTCCAGCAATTACCGTACAGGTTAGAGTAGATGGTTCACCAGAATTCAAAAGTGTCGTACCAAATGTGAAGGGTAGTATTTTAGGAAGTGCTATAAGAAAGGATACGGAAACAGATAAGAAATAATAAACTTAACATACTAAAGAAACGCTAGTTGTTAAACTAACAAACCATTAACAAGTAATTCAGTTTGGTGACTAACAACCCCTGCAGAGTTTTTAGCTAGACAAGAATAGTTTCCAACTAGATGATCATTCACTGATTCTATGCTCAACGCAGACATTTTCTTCCCAAGCGCAAATGTATTAACTCCTGGATATGTTGACACTGGTTGTCCATTTAACGTCCAAGTAATAGTAATTGGAAAGTCTCCAGTAGCGATGACGCATTGGACGGACGCAGAATCGCCCAGGTTTGAAGGCGAATCGCCGAATGAAAATGGAAGGATTTTGGGGGGAACTATCAAGAATAAAATGTAAATAAAATAAATAAATATAAATATATCATCACGCTATTTACTCATTACTGGGTGTGGCACTCTACCGTAGCAGATCTAAGTGATATATTTATGCGCGTGAAGTGCGGTTACCAGCCATCAAATCACGGCCCCCAAAGATGTTAGTGGTAGGGGAGCCAGAAGGGTAATTTGTAAAGTAAAAGAAATAGCAAACTATGTATAAAATGTGTGTGGTTACCAGCGACATTCAGCTGGGAGGAATGTTCAACTTTCCCTGCTCTATTGCCAACTGTACAAGTGTAATTCCCTGCATGGTTAGGCTTAACTGATGTTATAATTAAAATAGATCCTGAATCTCCCAGTGGAACTATATTTAAGCGACTTGATGGTTCGAGGGCTAAACCATTATGGTACCATGTTGTGGTTAGTGGTTTATCACCGTCAACCACTGTACAAGTTACAGTGAATGGTTGACCGGAGTTTAAAGGGTCGTTGCCGAATGTAAACGGTAGAATTTTCGGAAGGGCTACAATAAATATATCTGTTTAGTATCGTCTATGATTACATGTCTACTACAATTGTAATTATTCTCCTTATATAAAAGTCGATTATTATTTGTTACCTATCGATAAATTATTGACAATCATTATTGTTCCAAATTACTTTATAAATTACTATCTTTTCGGAATTCTGTGAGAAGCTTGCAAGGCAACTATTTAAATATATTTTTTGCACGTAACCAACAGCAACGTGCCAAAAAATATATATTTTTGTACGGCGTGCATGAATAACGTCCTTTTAACACTAGGAAGTATTTAAAAATAACATGTTTTTGGCATTGGTAGTAGAAAAAAATATTTTGCTCTCAAAATAATTATGGTAGGTAATCTATAAAGTCTTTGACATATCGATAGATTACAGATAATGATCCAGCCTACGGATCGCACCATATAGAATTCTATTTGCGATCTTAGAATCGCTGTTATCTGTAAAAAAAATACTCTACCGTAGCAGACCTCGGTAAGTGATATTTATGCGTGTAAAGTGTCATAAAATCATGTATAAATGTGAAATGGCATAAAGTTTGGAAAAAATTACTCTTCTAGAGCTCATATCTCAAAAACTAAACAAGATATGAAGATGCGCTCAACGGCATTGATTTCCTCGTGCCCGAATTGACTTGTACACATATTTTCAGATTTTTTTTTATTTTTGATATTTTGGCCAAAATTTTCGATATACACAAATTTCTACGGCCAATATCTTCAAAACTAAAAGAGATACAAACTCGGGGATTTCACCGCTGGATCTAGCGCGTCGAAATACGTATGTATGTAAATTTTTAGTAAAATATTCTGACCAGAAAGATTTTTAAAGCAATAAGTCTGAAAATGGCCTAAAATCGATAAAATCTTAAGGGGTACCCCTTAAGAAATTTCCAAAAAATAAAAATCGCTGAAAATATGTTTATAAGTCAATTCAAACACGAGAAATTCAATGCCGTTGAGAGAAAATTCTTATCTTGTTTAGTTTTTAAGATAAAGCCTCCGGAAAAGTAAAATTTTGCATAAATTTCATCTCGTTTTGACCATTTTCCGCTAACTGCCCTATATGTCAAAAACTAGCGTAGATACGGGCCTGAAAAATACACCACTGTATTCCTCATAATTTTTTGCATAAATATACATGTTTGTACGAAAAAACATCACTTTCCTGACTTATTCACTAATCTATAATTTAGAATGGCGGTTTGAAAATTATCACCAGAATCCTATATAGCTCGATCCGGGTACTGTTCCTAATTAGGAAGGAATATTATCGAACTCCAATTGATACAAAACTCCTAAATACTTCGTTAGTAAATCAAGCATTATTAGTATCAGTTTAAAAGCACTAAAAACTACAAAATTCTACCATTGACTTGTACAACAGCAGTCAAACTTGTGACCCCCGCTCGATTTTGTGCTGTACAAGTATAGTTGCCACTATTGCTTCCAGTGACAGAGTTAATGGTCAACACACTGGATCTATCCCCTATTTTCATGGTTGTAATCCCATCGAAAGTGGATAATTCCGCTCCATGGTAGCTCCAGGAGATCTGGAGTGGCCTATCGCCTTTGGAAATGTGACAGTGCAATTGGACACTGTCTCCATTCATGATATCCTCTTCCGGTGAGAAAGGGGTTATGTGTGGTAAGACTGGTAGGGGGAAATAAAGTAAAATAATCGTGATGATTCATGATCGAAGCGGTGATGAAGTGAGAATGAAGTGAGATGTGCAGTGATTAAGTCGTCGACTTCATGATGAAGTTTTGTACACTTCATTGTTAGTTTCAATTCAAGCCGAAATTGATTGTCGCTAATAATGAATTATCAATAAATGTTTGACAAGCTGTTATTCTTTTCTTTGAGACAAAACAAAAGATACTACTTCTCGTTTGTTTCTTTGTCAATAATTATTTGTATTGTTGTGGTCAGAGAAAAATACAAGCAGTGCTACCGGTTTTTATTTAGAACTAGAACCGTAATCAAATATACTTGTTAACTTGACTGTACAAAACTGTCAACATAAAAATATATACTCCATTTGTAATTTGGCTTCCATGTCAGATCAGATAAGATCACAAAATGAAATAAACAAACTGAAAGTGACTTACGAAGACGGGTTACTCCAAGATTAATCAGGACTAGTATAACAGAGTGTTCCACGAGAAAAAACTGCCATTTTGGAAGATAATAATATACAGGGTGCTTCAAAATTATTACAACAAAATAAGGATATATATTATTTGATGTACTGATTAAAACGCAAATAGTATATGACGTACCACTAATTGTAAGTGACAGTTTTTAGGTCAATAATGTAGTTTGAGAAATGGAGGCCCCCGAAGGGTCGGGATTTCCTAAACTTTCGCAATCTAAAAAAATCACTTTGAGACCGAGGTCAGTAACCGGTTTTTTACAATACTTACAGAAGGAAAATAGGTTTAAAAATTAACAGCTGTCAAATTGTTGTCAAAATAAACAGGATCTTGATCTAATAATAGCTGTATTTTATTTGTCACTTGGTTCATTTAAATCAGTTCAGATAAATTCGATAAATGGCCAAATGTACTGAATTAAGCAAACTGATGCACTTATTGCGCTGAATTACTTTAAAGTAAATTAGAAACAGTAATTCTAGTACTGGAAATAAAGACTGCGAAGTAAACCAGCGAAATAATTAAATGATCTGTTACAGTAAATGTAAGTTAGATCTGATCCAAATGGCAAATGGAATACGCCTAATATTTACTTATTGTCCACGGTGGATGGTAAGTAAATAGTCCTAATGTAACCATGGAAACCAACTGCAATAAAAATTCCACTTACTACTTTTTGCTCTAGATACACACAATAACTATTGAAAATTTCGGAAAAATGCTTTTAGCGTTGTAATCAGTACTTTAAATAATACATATACACCCTTAAATTATTTTGTAATAATTTCGAACCACCTGTATAGTATGTTTAGGAAATGTAAGATCTGTCCAAATGGCAAATGGAATACGCCTACTAAATTAAACTCAATCCGAACTCTTATGAATGTTCACCATTAACAAACAACATGGTGGAATGCTCTGTAATCCCCGCATGATTTTCCGCTTTGCAGCTATATTCTCCTGCTAGTTCCGCTGTGACGTAACTAACAGTTAGAAGTGAAGTTCGTGAGCCAATCGGCAGCACGGATATTCCCACGTGGGAATGAATAGGGCGACCGTTCAGTGTCCACGTGACCTCCATAGGGGTATCACCTTTACCCACGTGACAATTCAATTGAATGTTGTCACCGGTGTTGGCTTCGTCATCGAAGGAAAATGGCGTTATGTAGGGGCGAACTAGAAATAGATGACAGTCACTCTAAGGGAGCCTACAGCTTCTCTAGAGAAACCAGAACCACTTGGAATATAGTTGTATTTTTGATTATAAGTTGATGTTTGTATTCGCAAAATCTAAATCAATCTAAGACTTTAGATATTTTAATAGGTCCAACTAAAGTTACCCATAATATTTGAGGTGTAACTGATCATTAAAATGGCAAACTTTAAGATAAGGACTGAGAGGAAACAGAAATAATATCAAACAAAATATAAATCGAAAGAAAATAAAAACAAAGCGTTATTTTGCCACAACTCTACAAACGAAAAATAAATAATCAATCAATTTCTACTAATAACATCCTCCACTACCATTGACTAACAACAGCGTGGAGTGGGTAGCTTCTCCAGCAAAGTTGTCCGCATGGCAAGTATAGTCCCCTGCGTGGTCCGCATTGACGTAATTGATAGTCAAAAGACTTGTTCGTGTACCAAATGGGACAATGGATACACCAATATGTGGAGTGATTCTACGACCGTTTAGAGACCAAGTAATGTTCATGGGTAAATCACCCTTCCCTACATGACAACTCAGTTGGATGTTGTCACCGGTGTTGGCTTCGTCGTCGAAGGAAAATGGGGTTATGTACGGGCGAACTACAAACAGATATTCATCAAGGGTTTTGACAGAAAATACTGGTAGTCACATGAAACTAATGTGTTTTTTTATTGCCCTTTTAGAAAGTACAATTTGTCTTTCCTAGGGAAGAAAAATAAAGCCATATCTATGGCAACTGAAAAACAATGGCTTGAATTGGCATTTGTAACATCCAGGTAACAACTGTCAAGAGAATAATAAATCTTATCTAATTTCCAATTTATTTCTGAAAATTTTACTTTCTGATAGGGTAGTGAAAAATGGCTAGTTGTATAACAAGGGTGGCGTTTAATCACACAAAAAAGCAAATGGAACTTTACTCCAGAAATATACATTTTTTCTACGATCGTTCTTTCAAGTAATTTAAATTTAAAAAATTAAATACTTACAATACATGAAGAAATAAATATCTATCTATCCCTAAATAAGGGATGAAAAAAGTAACTTTTCGCCCTAGCGAGGAAAATGAGATTTCCTCCTACTGGGAAACAATTGCATACTTTCAACCCGCATATGAGGGAAGAAAAGTCTACTTTCAGTTAAGCTCGTAGAAAAATTGTATGTATACCTCGAAAATAAAGTGTCATTCTTTAAATCATTCGCCCTTGAGTAGGAAAATGAAACCCTTGAGGAAGATATGCCTCACTTTCTTCCTCATTCCCTACTCAAAACAATAAATTGTGTACATTTTCTTGATAGCATAAAGCACCAATATTTAGTAGTGCTAAACAGCATCGAACGATAAATTCAACAATTTCTTTCCCATCTCTCCTAGCCTTTTTTTTTTGACTTTATAAACATTAAAATTCAAACAATATATTTACCAAGTCAAAATCCATAAATTAAATACCTAGTACCTAATTTTGTCATCAGATATCATAGTTATAGGAGGATTTGATGAGGACCAAATAAAAATAAACGAAACAAAAATAACAACACCACATTGTCAAACAATGATCTACCGTTGACGAAAAGTTCAGCTTCATGATAAACGCTGCCAGCTTTATTTTCAGCTGTACATTTATAAATTCCTGCGTGTTCAGCAGTGACAGCAGAAACAGTAAGTAGGCTAGTCCGAGAGCCAATAGGAACGATGCTCACACCACTGTGACCAGGGATTGGTTGTTCGTTTAACAACCAAGAAATTTGTAAAGGTGTGTCTCCACGACTAACGTAACAAGTTAGTTGAACGCTATCTCCAGTATTTGCTTCCCCATCGAACGTAAAGGGAGTCATGTATGGGGAAACTACACACAATAAATACAGCGTGTTTAGAAAATGGTTGACAAGCTTCTGGTTGAATGATACTTTGATTAATTCTGAACATTCTGTATATTAACACGCCTTTTACCCACCAGTGTGGCACCCTCTCATAACACATCACAGCCCTCAAAGAAGTCACAAGGGTAATTAATTATAAATAAGGTTGAACTCAGTTGGGAAGATTTAGGTTATAAGGTCAAACAAAATGCATAAAGAAAAAGCTTCTATCAAAGTTAAAAAGCAAAATTCCTAGAGGCTTCCAAACTACCCCTATACCATTAACCGCCAGGAGAGCAGTGTACTCAATAGTGCCTGCTTTGTTGGTAGCCCTGCAAGTGTAGTTTCCTGCATGATTATCAAGCACCGAGTCGATACTCAATACAACAAGACGTCTCGATAGTTGCACCACTGAAATACCGTGGTCGGGACCGACTTTGGTACCGTTGTGATACCACTGGATATCAATAGGAGAATCGCCTTTTGTGACGGTACATTGGGCGGAAGCTGCGTCACCGGCGTTCATCGCTTCCTCACCGAATGTGAAGGGGACGATTTGAGGAGGTGCTAACAAAATTGTCTTTCGTTAATTTTAGGCTTCTACGTAAATTATGGAGAGAGTCGTATATTTACGATCTGTTCATTTGTCGGTTGATTATTATTATCCATATTTTGCAACTAAATGATGGCCATAAAATGGTTGTCATTTAACAGTTTTTTGTTAAAGGGATCTGTCCGTTTGAGGTCTGCCATTTTGAAATTTAGTCTGCTGTCAATACAATTCATATAAAAAATGTGAACATTGTGAATTATTTGCGATTAATAATTTTTTTAATTAAACGGTTTCAGAAAAAAATGTATATATAATACGTCAGGAAAGTGTTTTTACTTCCCTGACTTATTATGTAATAATTTTTTTATTTTTGATATTTTGATCAAACTTTTCAATATACACAAATTTTTAAGGCCAATATCTTCAAAACTAAAGGAGATACGAACTCAGGGATTTCACCAGTGGATTCAGCGCGTCGAAATACGTATGTATGTAAATTTTTAGTAAAATATTCGGATGAGGAAGATTTTTAGAGCAATAAGTCTGAAAATGGCTTAAAATCGATAAAATCTTAAGGGGTACCCCTTAAGAAATTTTCAAAATATCAAAATCGCTGAAAATATGTTTATAAGTCAATTCGAACACGAGAAATTCAATGCCGTTGAGAGAAAATTCTTATCTTGTTTAGTTTTTGAGATATAGGCTTCGGAAAAGTAAAATTTTGCATAAATTTAATCTCGTTTTGACCATTTTTCGCTAACTGCCCTATATGTCAAAAACTAGCCTAAATACGGGGCTGAAAAGTGCACCACTGTATTCCTCATACATTGCTGCATAAAATATACATATTATTTTTTGACGAAAATTGATAGATAATTTTTTTATTACAATGTAAAACATGGCCAAATTTTCAAATTTATGATTTATCAAATAATTGCATAAAATACACTAGGTGCGCTACTGTATCATTACACCCTCTCAAAACACTCCATAGATTCAACAAACTTACAAAATTAAATATAAATGAATTACAGAAATGGTGGTAATTTATAAAGTAATAATGAAAAATAAGGGTTAACATTAATTTATCGAACAGTAATAGATAATAATCGAGTTACAGAATAGGGATAGACTATAAATATCGTTGATTAAAATAGCTGTCATTTGAATTAACTTAATTAGACGTCCGGATTTATATTTATTGTTTGTGACAAAAGTAACCAATGTTTTAAAAAAAATAAATTTTTATTTATTTTCAATTTTAGTTTTAATCCATAAGATACTGGTAATTTTAAGGAATACTGGTAATGGATAAAGTAATTAATAAGTAAATAAATTACTAAAACAATAGAGAACAATAAAGACTGCTAGAACACTACGCCAATTATAAAATACATCAATACCATTAACAGCTAAATGAGCCGTATGAATAACAGAGCCTGCCTTATTTGTAGCAACACAAGAATAGTTGCCAGCATGGTCATCTTGAACAGACTCAATACTCAAGGTTGACATTCGTCTATTCACTCGGACAACAGTGATTCCCGCTCCAGTTGGTATCGGTTTCTCATTTAGTAACCAAGTTATTTTAATTGGATAATCACCACGAGAAATAGAACACTGGGCATCAACTCCTTCGTCAGCATTCAAAGGTTCTTCACCAAACTCGAACGGGTTGAGTTGAGGAGGAACTAATAAGAATAGATTTCAACCAAAATATGTTTTCATTATTTGAATTATTTTTTACAATAGGCTATTCCATAAAAATTTCTTTATTTTATGTGTTAATATCTACGTACAAAAAATTTTATTTTGTAGTAAGGGAGAAAAAAAAAAGATTTATTAATAAATCGTGACGTACGTAGCTTTTGGTGACAAAGATAGCATTAATATTAAGAGAGAAAGGATAATAATGAGAAAGAAGGCTTTCTTTTTTGAGAGAGATGGGTATACCTTGACAAGAGCAAGATATGAAGATGCGTTCAACGGCATTGGATTTCTCGTGTCCGAATTGACTTGTACATATACGTATTTTCAGCAATTTTTTTATTCTTGATATTTTGACCAAAATTTTCAATATATACTAATTTTTAAGGCCAATATCTTCAAAACTAAAAGAGATACGAACTCGAGGATTTCACCATTGGAGAGAGAGAAAGCATAATAATGAGAAAGACTTTCTTTTTGCCTGAGATGGGTATACTTTGACAAGCATCTCACGGAATTGACTTCACTCTAGTTTCTGCCAATTTTTACTTATATTATACGAAATTTGTGAAGAACTATATTATTTTAATCATGTTCCAACTGTTAATAATATAAATAATTATTATTCTACAAATTTAATAATTACATTTTTATATTTTTTTTTTAGGTTAAATTAAAATGAAAGAATTTGATGTACTAGGTTACTGTGCTATTATAACATTTCAATCGTCGGTTTACTCCTGATTAATGTTAATCACGATTAAATAATAATGGTAACCATAGTTTCCATTATTAGTTAATCATGATTAACATTAATCGGTGATTGAAAAACTGGCCCTTATTATTTTAATTACATATTATTTTGTTCCGAATTGCCATTTCGGTGCACATGCGCATTGTCTGACAATGTGTAGCTGCAGTTTAATTGAGCCATCAATGTCACAAGGACATCAATGGAGATCGTTTTGAATAATTCACTTTTTAATTAAATATTTTAGATACTAATACGTTAGTTTTGATAATTCTTTTAGCATTATTGTAACACTTAAAATTGATATGCGTTAAATATTTCTTTAAACGTCGTACTGTTGGAATAGCCTATTGAGGGTAAAATTTGATCAAGGAAATTTGTTGGACAAAATGAAAACTAGAACATCTAAAGTCTAAACTAGTCTAAGAATCATCAAAGGTACCGTTGACAGCGAGGAAAGCTGTATGAGTGACAATTCCAGCACGATTTCTAGCGACGCAAGTATAGTTGCCACCATGTCGTGCAAGAACTGAATCTATACTCAAAGTGGATAATCTTCTTGTGAATCTGTTTACTTTGATTCCTTCCCCATTTTGAATTGGTTGTTCGTTGTGTAACCAAGATATTTTGATAGGATAATCTCCTCGAATTATTGAACATTGGGCGTCTATTCCTTCTCCGGCGTTAAAGGATTCTTCGCCGAATTCAAAAGGATTTATTTGAGGTGGAACTACAATATTTTGAAGAGATATGGACATTAGGATGTTTCAAATTGTTTTCTTCTTTTATATAACTTATGTCCCAAATAGAAACAAAAGCGTTTAACATAGAAATTAGATTTTTACAAATCAAGAACAAAAAACAATTATAGTAAGAAATTCTAGACCTAGTAAAACACTATTTTCTATAAATAAATAAATATATCACCACGCCTTTTACCCATTAGGTACTGTGTGTGGCACTCTGCCGAAGCAGATTTCGGTGAGTGATATATTTATGCGCGTTAAATGCGGTTACCAGCCATCAAATCACGACCCCCAAAGATATTAGTTGATGGAGAGCCACAGGAATAATTTTAATGTGGTGAAAATTATTTGACTGTGGGAATCGAACCCGGGTTCTCAAATCCACAAGTCGACTCGATACCACTGAGTCACCTACTAAAAAAGTGCAAACAAGTGCATTCGTTTATGATTTAGCAATTTATACTATTTTAAAATATTAAATTCAAAATATGAACTAATAAAATTGGTGGGTATAAAACGGACTGCGTCCGCAGGGCAATCTACTATTATCTAAGGTGAAATAATATGTAAAAAGAAAAATGTACTTTCTTTTTTAGGGATGAAAAGGATTAAGAACTTTCTACTTTCAAATGAGGGAAGAAAATTGTACTTTTTAACAGAGTCGTAAAAAAATTATAGTTATTTGTTTTTTAATTTATGAAAGTTGTAATTTATGTGGATAGGTCTAAAATTCCTGGTACCATAATTGTTTACTAGACATTTTTGTTATCTATCTATTTGAGATTAATTTGACAACTTTCATTAGAACGTCAAACTATTTAAAGAATGTTAAGGTTATGGATTAAAGAAAGGATAGTGAAGTAAAAACAAATAGAAGTAATACAATCTCACTACAAGTAACAATTATTACTGGGTAGTAACTACCATTGACGGCTAAAAGGGCCGTATGAGTAACAGTCCCTGCTTGATTTGTAGCGACACAAGTATAGTTCCCTGCATGATCGGCTAGTACTGAATCAACGCTAACAGTAGAAATTCTTTTCGTGAATCGGTTTACTTTGATACCATGTCCATCTGGTATTGGTTTGTCGTTTAATAACCACGTTATGTTAACAGGATAATCTCCTTTGGAAATAGAACATTGGGCATCTACGCTTTCACCAGCGTTATAAGGTTCTTCGCCAAATTCGAAAGGGTTTATTTGGGGAGGAACTACAGACAAAATAAAAAGCGTTTTGTTCTACAGTTAAAAGTGTGGTAAGGAATATAGAGGTGGAAAACTAAGAAGAACACTTATAGCCTGATTTTTCAAAAAAGTTATAGCTAATCCTGAATTTGGTACAAAAATTATAGTAGAATTTATAGAACTTTTTTGAGTATATGGTTTAAGCCTAATTTGAATAAGAAAAAATTTGGGATTAGATAAAACTCTTTTCAGAATTTGGCTCTAGGTTATTATGAAAGGTCTAGAATGTCACAACAGAAAACCAGAGGAACATCGAGTGATAAATTTGGTCGCCAGAGACACTTTTTCTGAAAATAATTAAAGTAACGAGTGTGGTACACTGCTGTAGCAGATCTCGGTAAGTGATTTATTATGCGCATAAAATGCGGTTACCAGCTGTCAAATCAGGGCCCTCAAAGATGCTAGTGGTGGGGAAGCCATAGGGGTAATTTCAATATGGTGAAAATGTTTGTCGGCTGTGGGAATCGAACCAAGGTTCTCAGGATCCACAGGCCGACTCGATATCACAGAGTTACCTATCCCATAAAAAATATTTGTTCCCCAATTTTACTTGAAAATGACACACCAGACCTTGTATATAACATAGATGACAGTAAAAGTAACATAATATCAGTAACTACCGTTAACTGCCAAAAAGGCAGTATGGACAACCCTTCCAGCTCGATTCGTCGCAACACAAGTAAAATTTCCAGAATGCTCCGCCATTACTGAATCTATACTAATAGTCGACATCCGTTTAGTAACTCGTATAATTTTAATTCCATCTCCTTCCGGTATCGGTTTATCATTTAGTAACCAAGTTATATTAACCGGGTAATCACCACGAGAAATAGAACATTGAACATCGACTCCTTCTCCAGCGTTGAAAGTCGAATCGCCAAATTCGAAAGGAGTGATTTGAGGAGGAACTAAATTAAGAAAATCATACTACACTACCAGAAGGTACTACTAAGATAATTTAGGGTAGGTACCATTAACAGCTAAAAGGGCGGTATGGGAAACTATTCCTGCTCGGTTTTTAGCTATACAACTATAGTTTCCGGCGTGGGTAGCTTGAACGGAGTCAACGCTAAGCATGGATACCCTTTTAGTGACTCGGTTAAATTTGATACCCAATCCAGCGGGTATTGGTTTATCGTTGAGTAACCAGGTTATATTGACAGGGTAGTCACCGCGGGAGATAGAACATTGGGCGTCTACCCCTTCACCAGCGTTGAAAGGTTCTTCACCGAATTCAAACGGGTTGATTTGGGGAGGAACTAAAAGTTATGAAATTATAGTGCAACCAACGGGAAGAGCTATAAGGAAAATATGTTAACTTTAAATTTAAATGATTCTCCAGGTAAATTTTAAACTGTATTATCCT
The DNA here is from genome assembly GCA_911728475.2 of Pterostichus madidus. Classification (NCBI taxonomy): domain Eukaryota; kingdom Metazoa; phylum Arthropoda; class Insecta; order Coleoptera; family Carabidae; genus Pterostichus; species Pterostichus madidus. The sequence goes on along the minus strand of OU452307.1, from coordinate 39,372,588 downwards.
TATAGAGATATATATATTTATCAACTGATTGTTAAATAATCTAATTAATGTCACAATACATTATTGATATATTTTATTTTTGTATGTTTTGTATTCCATTTTGTGATTTTGTTTAAAATATCTTTTGTTAAATGAGCGCAATCTTGAAGCACGAGTGAAACGAATGCTTTAATTTGCGCGAATGGTGCAAATGATGTCTTTGTGCACGAGTTTTGTACAATGCTTTTTGTAACGAGCAAAAATTATATAACCAACAATGAGAAAATTTATTAAATTTAAAGCGTGAATTATATTAATGACAGTTTAGTATGCTATTTATTGATATTTGTTACATGAAAACAAATTGTTTATTTTTTCTCGAAAATATGTCTGATTCTTGTTAATGTAATAAATAATTTTAGCATTTTAATAGTAAAATTTTAGAATAATAAAAACAGATGTTTTTTTCATTAACTTTGAAGCACTATGTACTTTGTATTAAATCGTACTATACAATTATTTTTATTGTACTAGTATCATAAAATAACACTTTATGGAACTAGTACCATAAAAGCTTATTTTCTGTTGTTACTTTAGTTTCTATAACATTAATATTATAGTACCTATAATTTTACAAAAAAAATAATTATGGGCCAAATATTGTAATTCTGGGCTCGTAAATACCACCTTAAGGTAGTACTAGTGTGACGGTGGCGCCATCGGTTGTCGAGTGGCGAAACTGACGCTCAAAAAAATATAAAAATTGAATAAAATAAGTGTTTTATACCTATTATGGTTTGAATATCATGAATTGTTAGTGAATTTTCAAATACCATACCACAGTGTGGTGCTGCCACTATAAATTGGAATTCTTAATTTTTCGTTAAAAACAAGGCTTTGCATGGCTATATATCCATTACTAATCGATAAAAAACTTTCTCCTTCTGATACAATATATTATAATTATTAATGTAATTTGTTAGTTTATGGCTTTGTTCTAGTAAGTAAATGAATTATGATCTGTAATTGGGTCCTTGGACCTGTTGATCTTTGTTAAATAAATAAATAAATAAATACATTTAATAAAGTGACAATTCATAATTCGACTACACTTCCCGTTGTTTACAACTTCCTACAGGATTGGAACAGGACAAAAAAACCTAAAAAGAATAGTTCTACCTCTGCTAAATCTAAACTAAGGTACTACTAGTCCACCAGTAGCTACCATTAACACTTAAAGTAGCAGTATGTCTAGTTCTTCCAGCTTTATTCCTAGCTTCACAACTATAATTGCCACTATGATGTTCTTGAACAGAATCCACGGAGAGGGCGCTAATACGCCTGGAATTCCTAGTGACGGTTATACCATCAGCAGGAGAAATAGGTCGGTTATTCAATAACCAGGTTACATTCAAGGGATAATCACCCTTCGACACTGTACACTGAACGGAAATCGTGTCACCGGAGTTTACCGGTTCGTCTCCGAAACCGAATGGGAAGATCAGCGGAGCGACTAAGATACAAGTGAAAGAGAAAAGAAAATGATGTGGAAATTATTGTAAAGATAACGTAAAGAAAATATGTGTGAATTGTGGCTGTCACCGTTAACATTGAGTACAGCAGTATGGTTGTATGTTCCCGCTAAGTTGGTAGCACCGCAAGTATACTGGCCACTGTGGGTGGCTTGCACCGACTCAATACTGAGTGTACTGATTCGTTTTGAAGTTTTGGAAATTATTATTCCGTCAATGGGAATAATTGGATGGGAATTATGTGTCCAGGTTATTTGTAGAGGTAAGTCGCCTTTAGATACGGTGCATTGTAATGACGTCATATCCTCTGCATTTATTGCTTCATCTCCGAAATCGAAGGGGATTATTAAGGGCGCAACTAAGTCAAAAAGAATTAGTTGAAACTAATTAATTATAGTATAATCGGAATACTAATAGAATAATTATTGAGTGCTGTATGGAGTTAAGTTGGTAATAGTTTATAGTGCCAACAATATAAAACTAAATTTAATAGTTTGAAATCTAGAAAAATTGTGGAATTGATCAATGAGAAGAAGATATCTTAGACAACGTAATCACAATCAAAATTTTGTCACTAATAAATAATAATAAAAATATTGTTCAGCTAAAGAAAGTTGTTATTTATTTATTTTTTTTTTGGTGACAGGAACGAGGCAGCCCCAGAATTTGTTACTAAATAAATTATTTATAAAGAAATATTATGAATCTACTCGATATATAAAGTTTTGCCTTTATAAATAAAATGTTACAACACATATCGGAATAAAATAGTTTTTAAGCACTAGGCCGAAATACATGTGTTTTAGCCCTAAAAAGCGGGCTTAAACACTTCTTTTTGGCCCTAAGGCCATAAAAAAATAATTCCTATGGATATATAAATAAAATGTAAATTTTTGTTTATTGTGAATACTTGATTTTACATAATGCAATTTTGACATATAACCTATGTACATATTTTAATCTTTTGATCATATAATTAAATGTTATTTTGTTGTGCATAAAATATTGTATGTATCACGGCTTTGCGCCTCGTGCTAATAATCTTGCTACGGGCCAGAAACACCTGTTTTTACCTTTAGTACATAAATAATTATTTTGAGCTACCTCCTTCTTGCATTATACTGATTTTTTTAAATTATTCTGCCGATAGTTACCAGGAACTTTATTCGGAGATGGGAAAATCGGCCTTAAAAGTGTGTTTGTAACAATTGCCGATCTAGCAAGATGGCGAACTCAACACAAAGCACCCAAGTTATAAAATATAACCATATGAAAACAGAATTCCCTACTTTTCGTTTAGTAATTATTGAAATCACTGACAAAAACGAATTAAATATTGTTCGTCAGTGTTTAAAATTTAGTAATTATTCTCGTATTTCGTTTGAAAGGAATTAGAAGCTGTAAAAATCACTCAAACCAAAATATAAAGCTGAACAACTGTCGAATATTGCCGCAAGCGCTTAACGTAAAACAAATAAACGTCCAGTGAATTTAAACATGATGCGCGCAGCTCTGACAGAACAGAGACTGCGGACGTTGACGCTAAAGGCCTAACAAACACCATCAACCAAGTTGAAAACATGAACAACACACAGAAAAGTTAGAAACTGGCTGAAAACATGAAAATAAACACAAGCTTACCTTCAGTTTATACGAGCTAAACACGCTGAAATAAATACACAATATAAATATGCTGCCAGTTGCTGATGATGAGACGCGGATCATCTGATGACGCTGAAATTATTTTACAATGGCTACAAAATTACCAGTAAAATTCTAAAATAGCTATATAGATGACAGGAATGTATGTGACGTCATTTAACATAACCTATTCTAACCTCGATTTCCATAACTAATTAACCAGAGGGCAGCTGTCAAAATCATATTTTTCAATTTTGTTATTCAATAATTAATAAGATGATAAATATTTTAATGGGCCATTTCACAAAAAAATTATAATCTACAAGCGTAGACCAACACTTCCTTTTTTTCTTATCTTTTAATTCGTTTTCAGTTCTTATGTAGAGTGTTTAACTGTAATTGTATGGAATTCACTTTCAAAAACAGGCGCAGAGTGACACTGCCCTTCTTCCTTATCTTTTTGTTTCATTTTCAGTTACTGCATTGTGTGAACTTTTCTTTCATATACAAGTGCAGGCTATCGCTTTTATCTTTTCTAATCTTTGTAGATTCGTTATTAGATTCGTAGGTAGGAGTAAGCGTGAGTAATTTGAGATGTTTTATGCATATGTTATGTATGTCGAAGAAAGAAGATGAATGATAAGTGAATAGGAGTGATTGGATAGATGTGATTGAAGGTTTGTTGTGTGATAAATGGTTTCGAGTGTAATAAATAAATGAGTTTATATGGAGTGATCTATGAATGTGGTTCAAGTGAGGGTGGTGTGTTTGGATGAGAATGTTTGACGAGGGCTGATTATTTGATGAATGTAATGAGTGAATATTTTATGAATGATTTTAGGGTTCGTGCTACCCCATTTGATGGGATATAGCGTGATGGTATGTATGTATGTATAATCTTCCTACAAACATAATTTTTCAGTTTGTTTTTTTATTATTTTGTTTTAAAGTTGAGTATTAAGTATGGAAAGTTGTACGTATTAAAATAAATTATTTAAAATGAGGTTAAAAAATAGCTGCCCTCTCGGTATGATGTCATCCTAATTTGGTTTATTCCTATATTTTATTTTACTGGTCATTTTAGAATACAGAAAAAAAAATGTCTCTTCTAATTCCTACGACACGATTTGAGATGACTATAATATTGCGTTAACTAAGTCAAAAAATATTTTCGTAATCATTTTGAAATTGTATATTTCGCGAAAATGTAATTTTCCGAATATCTAGCTATAATATTTCCATAATTTCATACCTAATAAGACATTTTTTCTTGATATCAACTATAATAAAACCTTTAAAGAGACTCACCCATGACTTGAACTTCAAGAGTCTGACGAGCGGTGTATCCTTGTGGATTTCGGGCGACGCAGGTGTATGTAGCCTGATCGGAGGAGCGTTCCACGTTCTCGATGATCAAAGTTCCGTTAGGGAAGACCTTCTGTTTTCGGTTGATTGGTAGAGCACGGCCCTCTGAAAGAAACAACCATATAAGTTATTGTATAATGTCGAAGAAAAAACAGTATACCTCGTGTACACGGAGAAAGTTTTCTGAGAAACTTTTCAGAAAGAAGTCAAGAAAGTAATAATTTATTTTCTTTATTTAAAAAAAAAATAAATATATCATCACGCCTTCTACCCATTACTGGGTGTGGTACTCTGTCGAAGCAAATCTCGGCAAGTGATATATTTTGCGCGTGAAGTGCGGTTACCAGTCGTCAAATCACGGCCTCCAAAGATGTTAGTGGTGGAGGAGCCACAGGGGTAGCTTTTATTTTATTAAATTATGAAAATTGTTTGTCGTCTGTGGGAATCGAACCAGGGTTCTCAGGATCCATAGGTCGACTTCATACCACTGAGCTAGCCACCCCATATTTTATTTTTTTCTTTATTTAGTTGACTACTTAAACCTACCATAAATTTAAGTTAGGTTCTGTTTTGTTTCTTTTAAGAACTACAATTAAATGAATTTGTTTCGGCTTTTTATATGTTATAGTTGGCATTACTTGATAAATATCTATGAGTTATTTTGTTTAATGTACTTCAAAAAAACGCCGATAAAAATACAAGTTAAAAATAGAAAGTGTGTGCAATTAATTTGTATATAATTCAGACTAAATAAAAATATTAACAATTTCCAAATAAATAAATTAGTGCAAACTAACCTCGTTCCCAGACGATGCTATCAATCGGATACCCAGCCACCGGACAAGTAACAACCAGCATCTCTCCAGCAACAATAGCTTGTTTATCCATCGCTCGAATAAAAGGTGGTCCATAAACATTAATCCTAGCAGCATGTTCAGCATTGCCAACCTTACTTCCAGCTACACATCTGTACAATCCACCATCATTCGTATGCACCGATGTAATATTCATATGTGATACAACATCTCCATTAACAGTAACATATTGTCCAACTTGCAGACGGTCAGAGTTCGTTAACTTCTTGCCATCGAGTTCCCAAATGATTTCAGGAGTTGGGTTTCCACTGGCGATACACTTCAGCATGATTCCAGGTCCAGGTTGTTTGGTTTCTTCGGGGAAGGCGTATTTGATTTGAGGAGGCTCGAATCGTCCTCCGAGACGGAGTTCGGCGGTTGCTTCAGCGGATTCTTGGTCGTTGCGGACGAAACATTGGTACATGCCTCGGTCTTCTTTCTTTACGCTTTCGATGCGGAGGATTCCGTCTTGGTGGTTGATCTTCTTGCCTGCAAGAAAGTATTTATCATTAATTTACAAAAATTCATAGAAGAGATTGGGAAACTCTCTCAGGCAGATTCATAAATCAGATTAGCGCTAGTTCATTTCTTTAATCTGTTTTAATTTGAAACAGAGATATAGATAATATTAAAAAAGGTGTTAGCGCTAATCTGTTCTATGAATCTGTCTGTTTGAGACTATACCCCTTACGCTGTAACTGGATCATTATCAGTAAACGATCACTTACAATTCGAGGTTAGTAGGCTATTTTTTACAATACTTACACAAAAGAAGGAAAAGAAAAATAGGTTTCAAAATTAACAGCTGTCAAATTATAGTCAAGATAAACAGGACCTTGATATGTAATATTTACTTACAGTTCACGGTGGACAGTAAGTAAATATTAAACTCCTGATATAACTATGGAACCCACTGTGCAATAAAAGTTGTACTTACTGTGTTTAAATTTTGTCATTAATAGGTAACTTACAGGACAAGTATTGTAAAAACAAAATTAAACATATGATTGACGTTTTATATGTTAAAATAAATGAAGATAATAATAAAAAGAAATTAATTTGACAGCTTTTGCCGCCGTTGCCTTCAAACAGTCTAGTCATAAGATTTTAGATTCTCCATTGCAATAACAACAATCTACCTGCCAATTGTCTGACTAGGACGACCCACTGTTTTAGAACCATTGCAATCATTTTAAATATCTAATTTAGCGCATGCGTCAAGCAACTGTCAGTCTACAAGAAGGTATATTGGAGTTTAACCAAAAGATTTATGGTGGAATTGTGTTTAAATCCATAAGTTTTGTTCATCCATAAATTTGCAAATAATGAACAAACAAAATCGCAACGAAACTTAAGACTATGAAATATTTTCTATTAACAAATATTGATATGATTTTGTTCATTATTTCTATCAACAGTGTGATTGGATTCTCTTACCGTCTTTGAGCCATGAGATAGCCTTGATGGGATTTCCTTCAAAGTTGCAGGTAAAGATAGCAGGTCTTCCAAAGTCAATAGTTTGTACTTCTGGTTCGATGGTGGCTTTCAATGGTGCGGTGACGGTTAGAACAGTTTCCACAGATTCTCCTCCAACAGAGTTGTTCACCACGCAGAGATATTTACCGCTGTCTTCAACACGAGCTTCCTTGATGATCAAAGTTCCAGATACTTGTTTCACGCGGTCGTTGAGGGTTACAGCTTGTTTGCGGGTAGTGCCATCGATAAACTTATACCATCTGGAAAAAACAAAAGATTAATATGGTGTCAGTTTATCTGGGGATGAGAAGAAATCAGAAAGATTTTGAATTATTATAAATTGGTTAATTTAATTTCTGATTTCTTTTCGAGGTTGTGTTTGGGATGATTGTGATCCTCAAAATAATAAATATTACAGTTTTAAAAAGAAAGAATTATTTTGAGAATCTAATCTTTATAAAAAGGGGTGTGAGATTTAGTGAAAAATAAATGGGTACCGGGTAAATAGTCTGTACATATTTTGTTTGAAATATTTAAATTATTTCTGAGCAGGGGATTAATTTTTGTCTTTACCTGACAAGTGGAACAGGGTAACCCTGAGCAGGACAAAATGCTACGACACTGAGTTTTGTACTGACTTCTCTTATATCAATTGTTTTACTTGTTACTTTCGGTCCAACTGATCCAGTGGGCTCTAAATTGAAATACGCTTATTTTATTTTACAATTTCACTATTAAAATTAACAAATTGATTTTAGAGTACCCCTGCATACTTATTTTAAGGAAATATAAAGAAAGATAGCTACAGAATATTATGACCAGTATTACCTTAGCGGTTGAAAAAAAAAACAATATTTTTTGCAGCATCTTTATATTTGTACTGAGAATGATTTTAAATATTAAATTTTAAGGATAATTGAAATGAAAAAATAAATTAAAATGAAATCGAATATTTGACAGCAATGTTAAGTTATTTATTTAACAGTTTATTTCGATACGATATTGTTTATTTAAGAAAGACTTAAAATTTAAGTAATAGCGATGCAACTGGCTATTAAAGTAATAATTTAGAATATCGTACAGAACTGCCATATTTATATATTTTTTATTTAAAAAGATATATGCCATCTCGGTTGCTCATTGTTGATGGTGTGACAACGACACACAGTATGATTTAATAAATCTGAATTTTCTTCTCCTTTCCTACCTCATCAGGGGAACAGGAAAAGCCTGAGCATCGCAAACCATAGCAATTTCCGCATCAAGTTTTCCAGACAATCTATTTAATCCATCCCCAGTAACTCTGGGTGCGATTCTGCCAGTTGGTTCTGTACAACATAATCAATGTTACCACCATGCTGACATAAAACGTACCTAAATATGGGGACAGGGTACCCTGTTACTTCACACACAATAACAGTTGAACGCGAGATAGGGACTTCCTGTATGATGCTGCCATCTATACGGCGACCGGATGAACGAGGGGCGATGTTGTTAGTTGGCTCTTTAAGAATTTTAAATTTTTCAATGATTTAATTTTGTGATAATGTACCCCAAATAGACTACAGAAATATAAGCTACTTTTTGTAAGGTGCAAATGAGGTAAAAGTGCGAAAAGGATAAAAAAGGGACTTACCGGAAAAGAGGAACAGGATATCCGGTGACTTGACAGGTTAGCCACGCGGTTCCGGTTTGGGGAATAGAAAGGACAATCCAACCTTGAATTTTTTCATTTTCTTTTTTCGGTGACACGTTATTAGTTGGTTCTGAAATACATCGAACCATTCAAAAATTATTTATAGTATTATTAATTGCAAAACGATAAAAATAATAATAATTTGATCTTATTCTTGTTCAAAGTAAATACATAAATAAGCTTAATTTTAAATATCTAACTAAGAGAAACCCGTTAATTTAACTTCCTAACTATAATAACTTCAAATTAACTTAGAATGTATATTTTTCGCTGTCAAACCGTTCTAAATTATTTTAAAGAAAAATAGTTCAAATAAAAGATGCAGAAAATCAAATGATCTACAAATTTTATTTCACATATTTTTCTCTAAAATAATTTAAAAAGAAATTACAGCGAAATATAAGATAAGCACTTTTTGGTGGAGGTGCCATATTTATTCAAACTTACTTAAAAATAGGAGCAGGATAACCAACAACATCACAAGTAATAAAAACTTGAGAATGAAGTGGAGTACGAACTATTCTGCCACCCGCATATTCTAGCCCCAGAGATTTGGGTGCTATATTATTTGTTGGCTCTAAAAATGATCATTTAATTTTACAATTTATTCTTGTAACTTTTTTCAGACTTTGCCTTTATTGTTGGAATAGATTGTATAGGGATATTTTGTAATAAAAAGAACTTACTTGTAGATGGGTACAGGGTAGCCAACTACATTACAAGTAATGACAGTTTGTGAACCGAGGGCAGTGCGGAACATTTTACCACCAGCATATTCTTCGCCAAGAGATTTTGGGGGAATGTTGCTAGTTGGTTCTAGATACAATTATTTATATAATTAATCATTATTTTTTAATAATTTTATCAGACTTTGCCTTCATTTTGAGATAGAGTAATTATAGATAAATAAATAAATATATCATTACGCATTTTAGACATTACTTGAACCTTATACAATTATTAATTGGCACTTATTACTACGAAAATTAATTTACTAATAAATTGTTTAGAATTTTATAATTTCCTTAAAAAACAGCCAGAATTGATGAATTAAATTTAATCGGTTGATAAATATAATGAATATAACTAATAAATAAGGAATTTTTATTTATTTTTATTTAATTTAAAATGCTATGTGTTTATGCCGTGTCTCATTCCACACGTATTATTGTATCTCATTTCATGTTAGCGTGGCTGTCATTTTGGTTTTGCTTTGTGCTAATCTTTCGTGTTTGTATTTTTATCAGTCAGGGTGCGTTCTGTTGTTTCATCGATGAGCTACTCGACGTTCATTGATGCTCCTCGACCAGTGTGCCATAGGCATTAGATTTTTTGTTAGAAATATTGTATTTATTTTTGAGTTCTGTAGAATATTAAATAAAAACATTTATGTCAAATAGCTTTATATTTAAGATTATATTCTTTGTCTTGACCCGTTTCGTGTAAAAACATATATGGCAACTAAATTGATTTATTTGTTTGTTAATTAATTTTAATTATAGTACAGAGGACCTACAGGTTATCAAAAAAATCCGAACCACTAGGATACACTTGTATTTTTTATTAAATTCAAGTCAGGGAGTTTTGAACTAGCTAACGCTTACTTGTAGAGCAAGAGTGTTTACCATAGAATCACAAGAAGTGTCCGTTAAAGAACAAATAAATTTTACACGACCACTTACTTAAAAAGAGGAGCCGGGTACCCAACAACATTACAAGTAATAACAACTTGCGAGTGTTTTGCAGAAAGAACTAATTTTCCTCCGACATATTTTTCTCCAATAGCTTTTGGAGCAAGATTATTTGTCGGTTCTAGAATAAAATTTTGTTACTACATTACTACAGTATTTATTATATTTTTGTCAGACTTCGCTTTCAGTTGGAATAAAGAATGAAGTTAACAAAATAAACAAATGTGAATTTAATAGTAATTTCTTACTTATAAACAGGAACCGGATATCCGACTACGTCACATGTTAGAAATATTTGAGACAGTTTTGGAGTAAGAATGATTTTTCCACCGTCATACTTTTGACCTGGTGATTTTGGTGGAATATTATTTGTTGGCTCTAAAAATTAATCACTACTGTTACTACAATTATGCTTTTATCAGACTTGGCCGAAATTGGGACAGAGTAAATAAATATAAATATATCATCACGCCTTCTACCCATTACTGCGTGTGGCACTTTGTCGTAACAAATCTCGGTAAGTGATATATTTTGCTGTCAAATCACAGCCCCCAAAGATGTTAGTGGAGGGGGAGCCACAGGGATAGTTTTAAAACATAAATAAATAAATATATCATCACGCATTATACCCATTACTCGATGCGGCACTCTGCCGAAGTAGATCTCGGTAAGTGATATATTTATGCACGTGAAGTGCGGTCACCAGCCCCCATAAATGTTAGTGGTGGGGGAGCCACAGGGGTAATTTTAATTTGGTGAAAATTGTTTGTCGGCTGTTGGAATCGAACCGGGGTTCTCAAATCCACAGGCCGACTCGATACCACTGAGTCACCTATTCCATGGAGTGGGACAGAGTAAATAAATATATCAATACGCCTTCTACCCATTACTGGGTGTGGCACTCTGCCGAAGCAGATCTCGGTAAGTGATATATTTTGTGCGTGAAGTGCGGTTACCAGTCGTCAAATCACGGCCTCCAAAGATGTTAGTGGTGGAGGAGCCACAGGAGTAGCTTTTTTTAGAAATTATGAAAATTGCTTGTCGCTTGTGGGAATCAAACCAGGGTTCTCAGGATCCACAGGCCGACTTCATACCACTGAGCTAGCCACCCCATGGGACAGAGTAATGGTCAAAAACATATTGGACCACTTACCGAAATAGCGGAACAGGATATCCGACAACAGGGCACAGCAAAAATACCGGTTCATTTAAATTTGTTAGTAAATTTGTAAATCCGATTTTTTTGTCCAAAGCTTTCGGCGCAATGTTACTTGTGGGTTCTATAAAGACAAAAAGAGATAGATATATGTTGTGTTGTACTCACTTGTACACAGGCACGGGGTACCCCACGACTTGGCACATCAAAAATATCGAATCTAATTGTTTTGTTGTCAAAATTGCGAAGCCGAATTTACTGTCCAATGATTTGGGTGGTATGTTATTAGTTGGCTCTGAAAATATGAAAATTCTTTTAGAATTTCTTACCAATTTAAAAATTATACAATAGAATTAAGAAATTAAAAAAAAGTTTTCATATTTTCAGAATGATTTTGATCTACAACCACTTCCTGGATAAATAAAAAGGAGGCAACAAATATGTATTAAGAGATTATTCTTTACCTAAAGAATTAAAAAATATTTCACTGTACTAATGGAATTATTTTATAATTTTTTATTTAAATGACTTGAAAGAATGGTCGTAAACAAAATCATATGTATATCTCTGTTATACAAATAGTTATTCCTTCAATTGTTCAGTACTTTTATAATATTTATTTATTTAATTCTCTGCACAACAGGAACTGTAATTCCAATGATAGTACAGAAAGGCCTACAACTTGTAGTCGAATAAAAACTACTAGGTCTCAGTCATATTTTTATGCAGGGCGTTCCCAAATTACACGGCAAAAATTAATATATAAATTTAAAAACTCAAAACACAATAAAAATCAATAGCGTTTTCCAAAATTGTGGATAACGGCCCTCTTGGAGACTATTAGTTTTATTGTTGGGGGTAAATTTAAAATGTTTTAAAAGCATTTATATCTATAAGATCTAGTTTCTTAAACTTACTTAAAGACAGGAATAGGATAGCCAGTGACCTCACACATAAGAAACACGATTTTTGTCTGACGAATCAGCAAAATCTCTCCGCCGTAAGACCGTTTTCCTGGAGCCCGTGGTGGTACGTTATTTGTTGGCTCTGCAACAACAGATCAGAGCCAACATTAGAAATATACTAACATTATTCACAATTTACTATTTCACGTTTTATTATCGATATAATAAAAAGTATGGCAAAGATTTGTAAGTCTTTTTAGCAGTAATAAAACTTACTTAAAAATGGGGACTGGATAGCCAGTTACTTCACACATTAGGAATACAGTTTCCGCTTGTTTTATTAGTTTAATTTCTCCGCCATCGTAACGTTTCCCTGGTGCTCGAGGTGGCACGTTACTCGTTGGCTCTGCAACAAAACAGAGCCAACTTTAATATAAGCAAAAGCAACATTCAAACAACTGTAGAATTTTCAAAGCAACTTGTATATTTTCCGCTTGTCAAATGTTTTTCAATTTTCTTGGTGTCTACCAGTTGCAAAATATGAAATTTAAAGGTATATATTAGAAAAAAATCCAGGCAATTTGATAGCAAAGCCGATCTTTGCATCTCTAATAGTATATTATGTACCATGAACTGTAAGTGACAGTTTTTAAGTCAAGAATGTAGTTTGGGAAATCGAGGCACAAAAAATCACTTAAGATCGAGGTTAGTAAGCTATTTTTTACAATATTTGCATAAATGAAAGGAAAAGAAAAATAAGTTTCAAAATTAACAACTGTCAAATTGTTGTCAAAATAAACAAGACCTTGATTATGTAATATTTACTTACTGTTAACGGTGGACAGTAAGTAAATATTAAAATCCTGTTGTAACCATGGAAACCACTGTGCAATAAAAGTTTACTGCAGGCAGCGGAAAGTTATATAGGTAACCATGGGACTGTGTTTATAGTTACGACTTCCACCTAAGGAATGGCGCTAATAGTCTTTATGTGAAAACATGCATTTTAGATAACTACAATATCGGCAATCATTGGTTACTAGATTGTTCCTGTAGTTGTCATTTGTAAATATTTCAAATTTTTTCATCTGTCAAATATCCAATTAATTTTTATTTGTGAATTAATTTCATATAAATAATGTTATCAACTAATATAAATTGTTGTGTAAAAAACTGCACTGCTACTGGTAATGAAGTGATCATATAATAAATAATATTTAGATGAGGAAGTCATAATATATTTTCAAGTTCACAAGAGTTGGATAAAACTGCGATTGAAACAGTTCAAATTATAAATAAATTGTATGCAGGAGAATATTTTAATAAATATTTATATTGTAATAATGAATTATTATTTTATGTAGTTTCAATAAATATAAAATAATAATAAAAATAAAAAGTTGCCTAAATATGCGTATCGGGTTGCCTATATACATGACTTTAGTTAGACTTCCACTACTCAGATGGCGCAAAATACAGTCCCAGTGCGTAACATGGCAGTTTCTTATCTATAGTAGTATATTATGATCTGTGGTTTACTGTGTTTAAATTTTATCATTAGTAACTTACAGTATTGTAAAAATGTTTGTTTAGCGATTGTTTACACTCAATAGCGTGTTAAAATACTTCATTGTTTATTTATTTATTTATTTACTACGCTGCGCAACAGAAAATTAATTCTAATTATAGTACAAGAGAACTACAGCTTATAGTGGAATCTGAATCACTCAGATACAGTTGTCTTTTTTTGTTATAAGTTGGAGTCAGCGAGAGAGGTGATATTTGATAGGTCACATACAATACGTATATATTTTTTGGCACTTAATATCAATTTACGAGTGAAATACGAACCTAAACAAAGGTGTTGGATATGCTTGCGCTTGACAAAGCAGACTCAACTCAGAGGACAATGCTACTTCCTTTTTTGGGTCTGGATTTGATATCCTAGGTTTAGTGCTACTTACTGGCTCTAAAATTGCAACCATTAACTTCTATATTTATTTGTTTACCAAGAGTTCAAAGTAGCAAAGATACTTCCAACATTTTTTCTACGATCAGAAATTTAGTTTAATATATTTTTTTTTAATGTAATTAATATTTTTTTTGAATATAAGTAACTAGGAAAACACTACAAACAAAATAAAAATGAAAAAAAAATATTATAATTTGCTATGAGCCTATTTTACTGATCGCAGAAAAATTGTTATTTGTTTCAATAGGACATATTTTTTTTAGCCACTGGACTATGACACTATTATTTAGATTTCTTCAGTAAAAAAATACCGTTATTTCAGGAATGTTTACATTACCATGGATACGGCCTCATTATTTAGTCCTAAGACAAAAACTAGCATTTTTACTACAATTCTCATGGTGGCAAAAATAATTTTGTTAATTTGTTTCATTTTAATTTGAATAAAAATGCGAAATTTTCTAAATAAGTGAATAAAAAATACTATTTCCAGTCTCGTAAGCCAGGCTCCGCTACGCGTCCTCCGACAACTGTAATAAAAATGCTATTTTTGGTCCTAAGACCAAAAACGATGACGTATCCATAGTAACGTAAACATTCCTGAAATAATGTAATTTTACTATTGAATAAGTTGAAATAATAGTATCATATACAAGTGGGTAAAAAAATAATTATTTTTTCTTGCGGTTACAAACTTGCCTGAATGACTGTATCTGAGTAGAGAAAGGAAATGAATTGATAAATTATTAATGTAAATTTGAGATGATTTGATTTTCGCAAAGCCGACTGAAATTGGAAATGAAATAATGATTACCTAAATAAGGGTACAGGGTAAGCCTGGGCATCACAGGGCAGTACTAAAGGCTTATTTAAGGCTCCGAGAGCTTCACCTCTTTTGTCTTTGGGCGGTAATCGTGGAGGAGTGCTACTAACGGGCTCTGAATACCAACATAAATTATTCACAATTTGTTACTGTTTTACGACATTTTAGTCAGACTTGCCAGAGCCGGATTCATGGTTTAAGGCGGGGTTATTATGTTTAGAATCACTACTTCTTGTCTGAACATTTTTGTTTATATTTCTGTTATTAAATAGTTGTTTTCCTGAAACCGGCAAGAAAGTGCTAACTTTCCTGACTAATTTTAGTATGGAAAGTAGATGTTTACCGTCAAGTAAAGTACGTATTCAAGGTTATAACAAAAATAACAGTCTGGTAAAGACTTTATCTGACTGTTTCTTTGTTGTAACCAAGGATACGTAGTCTGCAGTCAATACAATTCGTATTAAAAAATTGAAACATTTTGAATTATTTATGATTAATTATTGATTAAATTAAACGATTTCGGAAAATAAAGTATACATAATACATCAGGAAAGTGTTTTTACTTGACAACAGCTTCGTCAAGTAAAACATTACTTTCCTGATTTATTATATATTATACTATTAAAAAAAATTGTGACTGTTTTTCTATTTTGAAATTGACAGTATTTATGTATCCATGAATATGATGATCTTTACACGAATAGGCGGCAAATGTTTATTTTCTATAAAAATAAATATATGTGTTTCATAATATAAAATGATTAAAATTTGGTACTGACCTAAAACTAGGACTAGGATAAGCTTGAGCTTGACACAGAAGACTAATATGTGACTTAAAAGGTAGACTCAAAACAGAAAATTTAGCCGTGGGTGCAACTCTTGGAGAGGTGCTACTCACTGGTTCTATTATTTAAAAAATAAAAAATAATGTTATTACAAAACATATTTTATAAATCTAAATGCCAACCTGCCTGAATTTTAGAAAGACTTGTCAGGATAGTAGACATAAATCACCAAAAGTTATTATATGATATGATATTATATTATTAAGTATTATTTATCTTAGTATTTCGTTACCTAAATAAAGGTACAGGGTAGGCTTGCGCATCGCAGGGCAGTACTAAAGGCATATTCAAGTGGCCCAAAGCTGCGCCACGTGTATCTTTTGGTGGCAGTCGAGGTGGAGTACTACTCACGGGTTCTGTTTATCAAATTACATTTTAACAATATTTCTTACGGATCAGACTTGCTTCAAAATGAAGGTAACAGGGTACTAACCTAAAGCTAGGGCGAGGATACGCTTGTGCCTGACAAAGTAGACTAATAGGGTCCTTCAAAGGCTGACTTAGGACGATGAAAAAAATTGTACAATAGCTAAGCGTTCTTTTAATATATAAACCAAAAGATAGAAATTATTAATGACTCAATCAAGAACAATCAAGAACAATATATTTCAAATGAGTATAAATCATCACCAATTAATGAATGCTAAACCGAAATGCATAACACATGTCCTCAACCTAATTACGAATATTCAAAGATTCTTTAACAATTCAAGAAGCATTAGACTTGCATGTTAATCAATCGTTTAACACTTAGTATGGTACTTGTTGAATTATTTATGAGAGTACTGCAACATTGTGACGTGTGTGTATCACGTGACGTTTGAACGTTTACAGGAAACGGAAACTAACCTGAAGAGCGGAACAGGAAATGCTTGTGCTAGACAGAGTAGACTGAAACTTTGTCCGACGCCTCGTTTTAGAGACACGCTCGTCGCGTCGTTGGAAAAAGTCGGGGATTTTGACCCAACGGGCTCTTACATAGAAATAGAAAATAAATACGATGGCTGACAATGAAGTTTGAGAACTCATGCACTTTAAGGAGAATCGTGCTCTTAAGTCAGTCTGAAATCTTTTTCAAACTAGATATTGTTGTTAGTATAAATTAAATTTATGTATTGTACATATTTTTAAGATTAAAGGTTGAAAGTATTGTAATAAATTTAAAAACATTAAATTAATATACAAATAATAATGGAAAACTATTTCAAAACTTGTATTTTTTTATTTTTTTAAATAGTTGTCTTTGTCGAAAAGGCGGCGGTAAATATTTATATTCAGTTCAATACAAAATAAATAGAATTTGAAGTACATAATATTTTTAGCCATGAAAAGCGGGCATAAACAATTCTTTTTGGCCCTAGGGCCATTAAAAATACAGGGTGATCAAATGGAAATGTTATAGTTGGCAATACAATTCCAGAGATCTTTTTATGAATTTATGAATCAGGCTTACCAATTTCAAGTAGTTTTTTTTATTGCAAACTGTAACAATTCCTTTTGATCACTCTGTATTTTCTATGGATACATAAACAAAATGACAATTTTTGTTTATTGTGAATACTTGATTTTGCATGTCACTTTGAAATAAATGTAAATGTTTTAATCTTTTGAACAAAAAATTAAATGTTATTATGTTGTATTTATCATGGGTGAAATTAGCGTTTCTGACCCTGAGCATATTATTAGCCCTCAGCGCTTTACGCCCCGTGCTAATAATCATGCCACGGACCACAAACGCCTGTTTTCACCCTTGATACATAAATAACTATTAATCAAGGTTAATATTAATCGATGATTGAAAACCTGGCCTTTATTACAGTACTTTCAAACTTTATCTTGAAAAATAAGTAACATACAATACAGAATATATTTAATTTATAATAACTATAATATCTTGTACAACGAACCACGACAACAATAATAAACATGAGTTCTCAAACTGGCAATTCTCGATAAAAATGTCAAATTTACCTGAATGAAGGAACAGGTAGGGCTTGCGCAGGACAAAGAAGAGCAAATCCATGACCTTGATATCGTTCGTAAGTTATGCTTTTCGCGTCAGAAGAAAACGTAGGAGCTTTAGATCCAACTGGTTCTGAAGCCAAAACAATAGAGTGGAATTAGAAGAACAACTGACAAGTTACATCAATTTGTTTGAATTACAGGAGGAAGGAAGACGTCAATTTAATTGAACAGGAAGTCAGGCAGATATACGCCCACCAAAACTACACTGCGTTAGTTTAAAACTCTGGAATATACTTAAAGAAACCGTTAAGATATTATCATTCTCGCTGAGATAAAATATTTCATTTTGACGACCCTGTATCTCAAAAACTAGACTAGATATAAAGCTTTGAACGTCACTATTGCATTCCTCGTAGATTTTTGCATAAGTATGACTATTTTTATCGATTTGAATTAAGAAATAAATGTTGTTTCTGAAACCGGCAAGAAAGTTCCTACTTTCCGGATTAATGTTTTACATTGCAATAAAAAAATTGTCTCTCAATTTATATCAATAAAAATATGTATACTTAAGCAAAAAATTATGAGGAATACAATGAAGCATTCTCCAGACCCATATCTAGGCTAGTTTTTGACATATAGGGCAGTTACTGGAAAATAGTCAAAATGAGATGAAACTTATACAAAATTTTATTTTTGGCTATATCTCAAAAACTAAACAAGATATGAATATGCGCTCAACGGTGAATTGAATTTCTCGTGTTTGCATTGACTTATAAACATATTTTCAGCATTTTTTTATTTTTGATATTTTGACCAAAATTTTCGATATACCAAAATTTTCTAAGGCCAATAACTTCAAAACTAAAAGAAATACGAACTCAGGGATTTTACCACTGGATTCAGCGCATTGAAATACGTATGTATGTAAATTTTTAGTACAATATTCGGATGAGGAAGATTTTTAAAGCAAAAAGTCTGAAAATGGCTTAAAATCGATAAAATCTTAAGGGGTACCCCTTAAGAAATTTTCAAAAAATCAAATCCGCTCAAAATATGTTTATAAGTCAATTCAAACACGAGAAATTCAATGCCGTTGAGAGAAAATTCAAATCTTGTTTAGTTTTTGAGATATAGCCTCCGGAAAAGTAAAATTTTGTATAAATTTCGTTTCGTTTTGACTATTTTCCGCTAACTGCCCTATATGTCAAAAACTAGCCTAGATACGGGTCTGAAAAATGCACCACAGTATTCCTCAAAAATTTCTGCATCAATATACATATTTTTATTAATAAAAATTGAGAGATACATTTTTTATTACAATGTGAAACATGGTCAAATTTTCAAATTTATGATTTGTCAAATAATTGCATAAAAATACACTAGGTGCGCTACTGTATCATTCCACCCTCTCAAGATACACTATAGATTCAACATATTTACAAAATCGACATTCGAAATGTAAATGAAGAAGAACTACTAACGACTTTTATAGCTTAGTTACAACTACTATAGCTATAGCTATAGTTTCACTAAATGGGCTAGGTTACTCAGTGATATCCGAGTCGGTCTGTGAATTTAGACAACCCGGATTCAATTCCCCCTATGATTTCCCCTCTACTAACATCTTTGGGGGCCGTGATTTGACTTCACGCGCAAAATATTCCACTTACCGAGATCTGCTAGGGTAGAATGCTTCACCCAATAATGGGTAGAAGGCGTGATGATATATTTATTTATTTTATTTACTTCTCGTTATTCATGGCGTGGCTAGCTCAGTGGTATGAAGTCGGCCTGTGAATCCTGAGAACCCTGGTTCGATTCCCACAGGCGACAAACAATTTTCATAATTTCAAAAAGCTACCCCTGTGGCTCTTCCACCACTAACATCTTTGGGGGCCGTGATTTAACGACTGGTAATCGCACTTCACGCGCAAACTATATCACTTACCAAGATCTGCTTCGGCAGAGTGCCACACCCAGTAATGAGTAGAAGGCGTGATGATATATTTATCTATTTTATTCACTTCTCGTTATTCTAAATTAAACTATTTTTATTTCACTGACCTAAACGATGGTAGTTGCATAGCTTGGGCAGGACAAAGTAATGCGAACCCTTGTTTTAAGGGTCTTTCATACCCCATACTTTTCGCATCAGTGGCAAATGATGGTTTTCTTGTTCCCACTGGTTCTATAATTTATTTCACATCGTTATTTTAGTAATCAAATGGATTTTTTTTTGCCAGTGTTGGGATAGAGAACTTCTCTGATAGAGAACAGATGTTACTGCAGTTTTTTCAAACTTTCCAACGATGTAATTTGAGAAGATGTTTTGCTTAGAATACATTTACAAGACGCGAAGATGGTATAATGTAAACATTGTTTGATTCAACGACTTGGTTTTCAAGTTGTTAAAATAATATACATTAAATGTTAAATTTTTAATGGCGGATTTATCAAACGATTGTTGAGTTAATGTTAACTAACTAATTTGAGTAAATTATATGTATTCTACTATATTTAATAGACAGATAAATATATATTTCTCCGGCAGTACAATTCTGTGGATAACGTTATGCCATTTGAATCCGAAGATCCCGAGTTCAAATCCCATTCAAGCTAAATATATATATGAACTAGTACACTACGGCTCGGTGAGTTCGGATCCCGTACTGTAATTGGAATTAAGTCCCTGTTGTACAGAGTAGACTAAATAAATAAATAACAGAAACATAACAGTTGAATGAAAAACTTATTAATAGATAAAAATATTTTTATATTTAAAGTCTTCGTTAGGTTAAAAGTTAACATTTACGTACGCGAGTTATTTTTTTGGTACAATACCACTTTATTGTATGTTGCTATTAGCGATGGCTGTTAAAACGATTTTATTGGCCGCTGCTATTAGCAACATCAGCTAAAACTGATAAAATACTAAATATTTGTAATTTAAAATTAGCTAAAACTTTTTTTTGGGAATCAGGCTGTTAAAAAGATTAAAACCAGAAGAAATATCTGTTTATAGGAGGAATAAAAATATTGTTATCATCTACTCTAATATCATAAAAAAACATGATGGTTTTTTGATTAAAGAATTTTTTGCTACGAACCTATATGAAGGAATAGGCATAGCCTGGGCTGGACACAAGAGGGCAAAGTTTTGCCTTGAGTGTCTTTCATATCCCATACTTTTCAAATCCGTTGAAAAACTGGGTTTTTTTGTTCCAACGGGCTCTAAATTATATCCATAAATAATTGTCACATATTATCACAAAGAATATTTGTATATTTGCTAATATCAAACGTTTCTAATTTTTATTTTTAAAATGCTTCAAATTACGAAGAATTAATTGTTCTACCAGTTTAATTTGAAGCATTTTTCTATAAAACAGTTTAGAAATATTTGACAGCGAACTATTTACAAAAATAGTTTAGGCAGATTTTACCCGAATGTTAGGATATGCAATAAAAAAGGTATATACCTAAATGAAGGTATGGGAAGGGCTTGCGCTGGACATAACAGAGCAAAATTGTTTCCCATATTCATGGTATAGCTCATACTCGTTGCTTTACTAGAAAATGAGGGTGCTTTTGTCCCTACTGGCTCTGAAGAATAAAACAATTTACTGTTTTTTATTTTACGACTAGAATATTGTGATAAGGGAACCCTTCGGACTACAAAATTACAACATTTATTTGATAATTTGCACAACAGGAAACTAATCTCAATTACAGTACAGGGGATCTAAAATTTTAGTGTATCTAGAAACTTTCTGTTCGAGATGCAAACAAACAATATACAACCATTTAACAATCTTTTGAAAACTATTTTTTAAACAAACGGAACTTCCCTTTTGGAGACCAGCGGAAATATTAAAATAAGTAAAATAATGACAAATTAAGACAAGAAAAATCTACCTAAAACTTGGAACAGGAAGAGCCTGTGCTGGGCAAAGTAGCGCAAACCCACTCTTTTCTCTTGTTTGGTAACCGTGTATCGAAGACTTAGACGAGAAAGATGGCGCTTTACTTCCAATAGGTTCTACAAAACATTATTAATATTATTATTAACCCTCGGACGGTTTGCTGGGATATGACATACCCTGAGCTATGTAAATATACGAATTCTGTAATTATTAACATCTCTAATTGTCCATATATCTCAGTAGCTGTTTATTACTACTTATACTAAAAGAATGTAGTGCCAGTTTGACTGCTGTAGAAGCAGATGGCCTCAAAAACTTTTTGGGTATTAAATACCCAACCACACTTTTATTCAAACTTTATTTTTATACATATTTCTACAGAGTGATCAAAAGGAATTGTTACAGTTGGCAATAAAAAAAACTACTTGAAATTGGTAAGCCTGATACATAAATTCATTTCCTGTTGTTGACAGTGACATTTAAAATTTAAATTTGAGTACATTTATTATTACATTTAATTCTAAAGTATTTCTATTAATTAAAAAGTTAAAATTCTATTAGCTGTCAGACTCCTGACATAACCTATTTGTATTTATTAGAAATGCCAAATAGCATTTCCACCTTTATCTGACGTTGTGCCAACTGTGGAATAAAAAGATCTCTGGAATTGTATTGCTAACTATAACAATTCCTTTTGATCAGCCTGTAGTATATTTTTATGTACTTACTTTCTTATAGTTTCTAGAAGATTTTTACTTATTTTCTTTTTGTTACCGAATAATTATTTTATATTTTATGTGATAAAATGCAAGACTGTGTTTTTTAACTAATGCTTTTGTCATTCTTATTTTCCTTATAAATCTAATACAACAGCTTATAGAATTTGTTTTACTTCAGTTTATATACTAGTATAGGTAATAAAGTAATAAATTTGTTTGGTGCTTAGTAAGGGTGAACATAAGGATTTAACATATAAAATCATAGTGTTGAAATTTTTTGCTTCCATAATTATTTCAAGCAAAAAAAGCTTCAAACAAAACTTTTACGCCATAAAATTCAGCAGCTAAATCAATAAACAAAATTAGTTTTGCATCCTGTGTAACGGTCGAAAATTGCCTCAAAACTATCGATAGCCATGGAAAATAATTTCTTTAAATTATTACTTTCATTAGTATGTATTAGGGTTGTTGATTTCCACCGAATTTCCAATTTCTGAACATTCGAACATTCGAATTTTTTTAACTTCGTCAAAAAAACTTCGAATCTTCGAATTTTTGAATTTTTTTATTCAGACTATCATAGGATTAGCTAATCCAAAATTCGAGGTTAGCTAAAACATTTTTGAGAATCTGGCTGTAAAAGTTTTATTTAAAGTTTTTTTTTTTGCTTAAAATAATTAGGAAAGCAGGCAATTACAATATTAGTAGCGTTCGATTTGCAAACAATCTCACCTCAGTTCATTTCAACTGAGTTGAGATTCTCTGAAATGAGATGATATTTTTTCGATCACAAATCGAACGGGTTTTGACAGGTCCTGAACTGAGTCGGTTACGTGACGAATGTTGTAGTATCATTTCGCGGACAACACATGATTTGTTTGATGTTTTTGTTGGAAATGAGCTGTGAGACATGATTTATAATAACATATACAATTTTAAAAAATTATTAAATAATTTTCAAATATTCAAACTACAAACAAAACATAACGAATTCTACCTCTACTCTTAACTGAGTAAAAAATCTCAGTACGCACCAGTGAAATATGTAGTGCAGCATCGGCAAGGGGGGAGGTGAGTGTCTCACTTGATCTCAGTTATGTCAGTGTAAATAGAACAGCACAAAAAAACTGTCAAACTGAGGTGAGGTGAGATTAACTGAGATTTGGTGCAAATCGAACACTACTAATATGATTTTACATGTTAAATTCCTATGTTCACCCTTACCATCCGGTATATGAGAATTCTAGTCTGAATCATTAATAATATATACATATGTTCTGGGGTATGTTCACGTAACTATTTTCCAGCACACTGTCGAAGGGTTAACTCAGATGTAATTGGATGCGGTACCCCCACTTTTAATACTATTAAACTCTCGAGTATTCTTTATAATTTGCTTTATGAAAGTAAAGGAAGACGAATCGATATCTGAAGTAGAAGAAAATTGTCAATTACCTGAAAGAAGGAACAGGCATCGCCTGAGCGGGACAAAGAAGAGCAAAGCTAATTTTCTCTCTCATTTCGTAGCCCATTATCGTGGCTTTTGAGGAGAATGAGGGGGCTTTGCTACCTACAGGCTCTACAGAATAAAATGGCGAAATCAATTCGTGGATTTTTTTCTTTTTTTAATCTGCTTTATGTTGGGATAGATGTACTAACAATGTACAAATAATTTACCTGTTTAAAGATCTGTTCTGAATCGTACGTCTAATTGCGTAAAATTTGGAAAAAACTACTCTGTCAAAGGTCATGTCATTTTGAATTATTTATGATTAATTATTGATTAAATACAACGGTCTCAGAAAAAAATGTATACATAATACGTCAGGAAAGTGTTTTTACTTTCTTGACTTATTATTTAATATACTAATATTGGCAAAATGTGAAATTTGGGAAAAATCTACTCTTCCAGAGGTTATATCTCAAAAACTAAGCAAGATATAAAGATGCGCTGAACGGCATTGGATTCCTCGTGTCCGAATTGACTTGTACACATATTTTCAGCAATTTTTTTTATTTTTGATATTTTGGTCAAAATTTTCGATATACACAAATTTCTAAGGCCTATATCTTGAAAACTAAAAGAGATACGAACTCAGGAATTTCACTACTGGATTCAGCGCGTCGAAGTACATATGTATGTAATTTTTTAGTAAAATATTCGGATGAGGAAGATATCTAGAGCAATAAGTCTGAAAATGGCTTAAAATCGATAAAATCTTAAGGGATACCCCTTAAGAAATTTTCAAAAAATCAAAATCGCTGAAAATTTGTTTATAAGTCAATTCAAACACGAGAAATTCAATGCCGTTGAGAAAAAATTCTTATCTCGTTTAGTTTTTGAGATATAGCCTCCGAAAAAGTAAAATTTTGCATACATTTCATCTCGTTTTGATCATTTTCCGCTAACTGCCCTATATGTCAAAAATTAGCCTAGATACGGGCCTGGAAAATGCACTACTATATTCCTCATAAATTTCTGCATAAATATCCGTATTTTTATTGACAAAAATCGAGAGATATTTTTTTTATTACTATTCATTGCTTAAAATTAATCTCATTTTGACCATTTTCAGCTAACTGCCCTATATGTCAAAAACTAGCCTAGATACGGGGCTGAAAAATACATAATTGTATTCCTCATACATTTCTGCATAAATTTATATATTTTTATTGATATAAATTGAGAGATAAAAGTCTGGCAAATATACTATTGTAGTCCTCATAATTTTCTGCATAAATATTCAATCAAATAAGTTACGAAAGTGTTTTTACTTGATGAAGCGAGGCCGAGTATTCTAATCCGCTGAAATATACAATTGAGAGAAAGATAATAAAAAATCAGTATTTTACAAAATGGTCAAATGTGAAATTTACCTAAATAACGGTACAGGCATAGCTTGAGCCGGACACATTAAGGCATAACATTTTCCAGAAGAAATATCATATGTGACACTTCTTGCTTTGGTAGGAAAACTAGGTGCTTTTGTACCGACTGGTTCTATAAACAAATTTCAAGTTGTAGCTACTATTATTTCACGATTACTGCCTTCAATTTTGGGATAGGGACAAAATATAGTTCGTTTTTGGACTCTGGTGTTTGTCACTACTTGATTTTAACATTTATGCTACTCTGTACAACAGGAACTGAATTCCAATTACAGTACAAGATCGGGACTCGGTGTGGTAGTTCGTATACAGGCAGATTCATAAAACGGATTAGCGCTAACACCGGTTTTAATATTACCTGTAACTCTGTTTCAAATTAAGACAGATTCAAGAAGTTCATTAAATTTGATGCTAATTAACACTCTTTTTAACTCAAGTTAAAATAAACTTGTTTCATGCATTGAAAACGAAATAAAAATGGTGTTAGCGCTAACCCGTTTTATGTATCTGCCTAATAATTATTAGCTTCATTGGGATTAGAATTTGGGATCTTCGGAATCGAATTCCTTAACGGTATCCACACCACCATACTACCGTAATTTTGAACTGAAATTATTAATTTAAAAATATATCATATCATCATGTCTTCTACCCATTACTGGGTGTGACACTCTGCCTAGCGCAGATCTCGGTAAGTGATATATTTATGCGCGTGAAATGCGGTTACAAGCCGACAAATCACGGCCCCTAAAAATATTAGTGCCAGGGAGCCACAGAGGTAATTTTATTGTGGTGAAAATATTTGTCAGCTGTGGAAATCGAACCAGGGTTCTCAGGATCCACAAGCCGACTTGATACCACTAAGCCACTACTCCATGGTAACTGAAATTATTAATTTAAAAATTTATCATATCATCACGCCTCTTACCCATCATTGGGTGTGGCATTCTACCTAGAAGATCTCGGTAAGTGATATATTTATCTACATAAAGTGCGGTTAGCAGCCGTCAAATCACGGCCCTCAAATATGGTGGAGAAACTACAGGGGTAATTTTAATGTGGTGAAAATGTTTCGTCAGATCTGGGAATCAAACCACGGTTCTCAGGATCCACAGGCCGACTCGATACCACTGAGCCACTACCCCATTATTAATTATTAATTTAATAAATAATAAATGTACGAATAGTATAATTTCTAGCAGTATCATAAACATTCTTCATGTCTATGTGTTAATAGTATAATTACTATGATTCCAAGTTTTAATTGCAGCTATTCCTCTTTCGGCGAAGGCTACTAAAATTAAAAGTACAGACCACAAATGATTCACACACACATATTTGAGCAATTTAAGTTCATTGTCAGTTAACAGCATCCGAGATAACGAGAAAATAACCGTTAAAATGCTACTTTACTACCCACATCAGTAACATTTCGTTTAAACGAAACATATTAAAAATTAGTGAGGCATAAATTTACCTAAATGATGGTACGGGCATTGCTTGAGCCGGACAAAGCAAAGCGTAACTGCTATCAGATGAAAATTCGAAAGTTGAGCTTTTTGATTTTGATGAAAAGCTTGGGGCTTTCGTACCGACAGGCTCTATACAAAATAATTACTACTGTTAATACTACTAGTAGATTTTATTTCTTAGACAAACTCTGAATATTGGGATAATTTAAAATTGCATATACTGTCAAAGTTATACAACATGGCAAATAGGTTTTCCATTACTATTATTTTAGATTAATTAATTAAATTCTACGTCTACGTCTACGTTTCTGACCCTGAACATGTTATTAACCCTCGGCGCTTTACGCCTCATGCTAATAATCATGCCACGGGCCAGAAATGTCTGTTTTCACTCTTGATACATAAAAAATTATTTGTGTTTTTTTATCAATAAATATTTTTATATTCTATCCTTGACGTTTGTTTTATAATTAGATTAAAAATAAAAATAAATATACCACCATGCCTTGTACCCATTACAGTGACAGATCTCGGTAAGTAAGTTATAAATGATAAAGTAATAGTAACGAACAACTTATTTCTTGTGTTGTTCTGTATGTGTGCTGACTTTACTGATTTTCCATGACTATTATTTAAAAGACAGATTCTCTCTCGTGTTGTATTATTTCCTACTTAATCCTAACATAACCACACTCTTAGTGGTTTAAAATAAAATTAATAAGTTAAAATAAAATAATTTACCTATACGATGGAACGGGCATAGCTTGGGCAGGACACAGAAGAGCAAAGTTACTTCCCAAAGTAAAATCGAAGCTTGAAATCTTTGATTTAGATGAAAAACTTGGTGCTTTAGTGCCAACGGGTTCTATACAACACAAAATGTCACCTCACTAACGTTTACAAAACGTTTAGCAGTTCATTCCGAACATTGGGATAGGTTTTATATCTGCAGAAATTGGTTCACATTTGTTTGAGAAACAGATCTTTATATGTTTGCCGTTGCGATTTTATTAGATCGCTGTATAAGAAAGCGTTCGTATTAAGTTTGGTGTTACGTTGATTTATTTGTAATAAAATTAAATTTAATAATTTTGTTTGTTTATTACCGAAATTATGGGGAATCGGATTTTCCGATTTTAATTAAATTTACAGGGTAGCTCTATCTTTTATCCAACATAAAGTGCGGCTTATCAATCGACAACTCATGGCTCCTAAACATGTTAGTGGAGGGGGAACCACAGAGATAGGTGTAAATTTTAGCTGGACGCCATCTTGAAATAAAATGGTGGGAATTTAAGTCGGATTGACTGATATCAATAAAATTTCTGGGATAATTCTACATACATCCAACTTAAATTATAAACTATAAAATTTAGCTAGTCACCATCTTGAAATAAAATGGCGACGATCAAACTCTAAAACAGATTGATTGATTTCAATAAAATTTGCGGCATAATTCTATCTATATCCAACTTAAAATATATGCTAAAATATTTAGCTCAACGCCATCTTGAAATATCCAAAACGAAATAAAAGAAATTACATTAAAATGCAAAGAAATTAATTTATGATAATTATTAATATTATTATTATTATTTCTTGGGGTGGCTAGCTCAGTGGTATGAAGTCGGCCTGTGGATCCTGAAAACCCTGGTACCCTAGATTCGATTCCCACAGGCGACAAACAATTTTAATAATTTCAAAAGCTACCCCTGTGGCTCCTCCACCACTAACATCTTTGGGGGCCGTGATTTGACGACTGGTAACCGCACTTCACGCGTAAAATATATCACTTACCGAGATCTGCTACGGCAGAGTGCCACACCCAGTAATGGGTAGAAGGCGTGATGATATATTTATTTATTTTTTGACCTTGTTTTATAAACCAATAAAGTGCTATATTTTGGACACTAAATAGTGTCATAAATAAGTAGTTATGGTACAGTCGAATATAAAAAAAGTTTATTTTTTTGTGAAACTTACTTGAATAAGGGAACAGGGTACGCCTGTGCAGGGCAATGAAGGGCAAAATCTTGTCCTAAACCTCTTACAACAAAAATCATAGTTTTGTCTGTTGTAGAAAATTTCGGAGCTTTAACTCCCACTGGTTCTAAAGTACAAACAATACGCTGTTGAATAAAATACCAAAAAATGTGGGTACCTGAATACAGGGACTGGGCTACCCTGTGCTAAACAAAGCAAGGCAAAAGAATCTCCCTTTGGGCTGACAAAGTACACCACCGTTTTTTGGGATGTTTGAAATTTAGGTGGCCGTACACCTACTGGCTCTAAAGCATTTAGAAAAAAAGACGATTTAATTTTTAAGTAACTTCTCTGAATTTTGGAATAAGGTACTTGACACTGCTACATTATGGTACAGGACAAATAGTTCAATATAGGTTTACCAGTGTATATTTTCTATTATCAAATGTTACTAAATTATTAAAACATAAATAAATAAATAATAAATATATCATCACGCCTTCTACCCATTACTGGGTGTGGCACTCTGCTGAAGCAGATCTCGGTAAGTGATATATTTATGCGCGTGAAGTGCGGTTACCAGTCGTCAAATCACGGCAACTTAAAATAAATTTTAAGTTGATGGGGTACGTGATTCCGTGGCATCGAATTACCCCTGTGGCTCCCCCACCACTAACATCTTTGGGGGCAGTGATTTAACAACTAGTAACCGCATTTCACTCGCATAAATATATATATATATATATATATATATATATATATATATATATATATATATATATATATATATATATATATATATATATATATATATATGGGATGACTAGCACAGTGGTATGAAGTCGGCCTGTGGATCCTGAGATCCCTGGTTCGATTCCCACAGGCGACAAATTTTCATAATTTGAAAAAGCTATCCCTGTGGCTCCTCCACCACTAACATGTTTGGGGGCCGTGATTTGACGACTGGTAACCGCACTTCACGCGCAAAATATATCACTTACCGAGATCTGCTTTAGCAGAGTGCTACACCCAGTAAGGGGTAGAAGGCGTGATGATATATTTATTTATTTATTTTAAATATATCACTTATCGAGATCTGCTTCTGCAAATTGCCACACCTAGTAATGGGTAAAATACGTGATGATATATTTATCTTATTTTAAAATTACCTCCGTGGCTTCCCCTCCACTAACATCTTTTAGGGCCGTCATTTGACGGCTGGTAACGCGCATAAATATATAATTTACCGAGATCTACTACAGCAGAGTGTCACACTCAGTAATGAGTAAAAGGCGTGATGATATAAAAATATTTTTTAAAAGATCTTTGTTATTTAAACAAACATAAATGTTATATATTAAGGATAATGATGAAACAGTAAGGATTCGGTAGCTTAAAGATAAATCAGTTGGGTTTGGCGTTAACCGCACTGCTACTTTACCTGAACAAAGGTACAGGGAAGGCCTGTGCCGAACACTGTAGGGCGAAGCCGTGTCCTAAATCCCTTTGAAACGCGTTTATTAAATTATCCGTGGAGAATTTGGGGGCTCGTACTCCGACCGGCTCTAAAACCATTCAACGTCATTATCGCTAAACATTTCATTAGCTTCTTCAATTATCTCTGTTTGAAGATAAGGTATCCCTGAAGATTCGCACCAAATATTTCATCATCATTTTGGTTTCTTATTTAATTGGAAGAGAAGTCAAGTATTTCATTTGTTACTCATTTGTAAATGTTTATTCAAACTGTAACTGGTAACTACTCGTATGTAAATGAATCTTTACCGTTACTAACTTGTAATAGTATATTACATAATAAGTCAGGAAAGTGATGTTTTACTTGACGAAGCGGTTGTTTGAAATACAAGACCGCATATCGAGTATTTTAATCTACTGAGTCAAGTAAAAACACTTTCCTGACGTATTATGGATATTACTTTTTCTGAAACCGTTTAATTTAATCAATAATTAATTATAAATAATTCAAAATGTTTAATTTTTTATATGAATTGTATTGACAGCAAACTACATATTCAAGGTTACAACAAAAATAACAGTCAGGTAAAATATAGAACAGTCTTTACCAGACTGTTTTGTACTTTACCAGATTGTTATTTTTATTGTAACCTAGGATACGTACTTTACTTGACTGTTTTTGTAACAACTTAGTTTCCATACTAAAATTTGTTAGGAAAGTAGGCACTTTCTTTCCGGTTTCAGAAAAAATATATTATTTAGCTGAATTGAAAAAATAAGAACATAAGAACAAGGCTATTATTACCATCTTATTATACAGGCCGTCCTAAGTAATCATAAATTAAACATCTAAAAATGAGAGAAAAACTCCTATTGTGAAAATGCCGGTGAATGCTTTGTTTCTGTTCCAAAACAATACTTTACTTGACTGTTTTGGTAAAAATCTACTTTCCATACTAAAATTGGTCAAGGAAGAAGGCAGTTTCTTGCTGGTTACAGGATATAATTTTTTACTCGCGGTTACAAACTTAATTGTCTACGATATTATGAAATTAATTATAATTTTAAATTATTCCGTGAATGTGATGTAAATAATAATAAGTAATATAAAAATAAGAAATGAATATTGTAATATGAGTTTATTATTGTTGGAAATTTGAATCTTTTAGTAAATCATGAAAAATACAAAAAAAGAACATGAATTTTAATATGCGACCTTAAAAAAAATTTGATTTAAATCAGATTTTTACCATTAAATTTTTTTTATGTTCTTAGGTCATATGCCGCCATTACGCCCTGATCTGCGTTTTAGGTATTATGGCCAACAGCAACGCGGGTTTCTCTGGACGGTCACCCATCCAAATACTACCCGCGCGCAACGTTATTTAACTCGCGTTATCGCTTAGATCAGTTCCAACGAGTGTATTATGCATTTATTTATTTATTTGTTACTTTGCATAACAATACGTGAATCCCAGTTACAGTAGCTTATAGTGGCATTCAGACCACTCAGACATAATCGTACATTTTGAATATAAGTTGAAGTCAGTGAGATTTAAATTCGCAAACTCTCACTTGATAAACGAAAGCCGAATTAATTACGCTACGATTGCATCTATGAGTGTACTAAACTAATGCGTATAATGTGTAAAGCAGCACTAACCGGTAGTTAGGGACAGGGTAACCCTGGGCAGGACACATCAGAGCGATTTCCGTTTCCTGATTGTATTGAACTACATCGAATTTCGCCTTAGATGACACTTTAGGAGCCGCACTACTTACAGGCTCTAGATTTGTAACAATTCATTGTCTTTAGAGATAATGTAATATTGTGATTTACCTGTAAGAGGGTACAGGATACCCCTGGGCAGGACATACTAGCGTAACACTAACGTTTATTTTAGTAACTGAGTCGTATGTTCTGATAGAATTGCCTCCTGAGATTCTTGGCTTTGTACTAGATACGGGCTCTAAGATTATCAGAAATATTAATGTATTATTATTCAATTCAAGAATTTGTGAATGTAGATATAGGTACCCCTACAACAGGCGATAAATATAGCTGCTAATTTATTTATTTAAGGCTACTTTGTACAACAGAAATTTAATCCCAGTTACAGAACAAAGTCCGGACTCATCAGCTTTCTAAATTCGGTTACTTTAAATGGTTCAAATAAAGAATTGCAAAATGTTAATATGACTGACCTGTAAAAAGGAACAGGAAATCCTTGCGCAGGACATAAAAGTGTCACACTATTATGTACTATGGTTTTCGATTCAAATGAATGAATTGAATTTCCTCCCGTAATCCGTGGCATTGTACTTGAAACTGGTTCTATAGATTTCCACCAAATTAACCACCATTATTATTCATATTCAATAAAGGGATGGGTACCCCTACCTTCTAATATTCTACTATCAATAATTTGTTTCCGTTGAACGATCATTCATGGTTTTCATTATTGGTATACATAATCGTACATTAATAGCCCCTATTAATGCATGATTTTTTATTAATGATTTATTAACAATATAATATATATTATTATACACGGTGTTAAAAAAGTTACGGGACGGTGAAATATCTCGAGAAAAACACATCGAATCATGAAACCAAAAAAACACGTGTTTCATATTTTGCAAAAACCTATCTAAGCACACCAAACACAAACCCCAACCCCCACCCCCAGGGGGTGGGGCGGGAGGCAACGTTGAAACCTTAAATGGGAACCCACATTTTTTATTACAGATTCGTATTCTGCGAAAAAAAAATAAGTTAATTTTATCTGAAACTTTTTTTCCAATTCGGAATAGATATGGCGCTCTAAACGCAAAAATAAGTTTTGACATGATTCTGAAATAAAAGTAAAAAACGGTCTAATATCACAAGAAATAAACATTGAATCAAATAAAAAAATCAACATAATCACAAGTAGCCACAAGCCTTTTTTTTGCAAAATATGAAACACGTGTTTTTTTGGTTTTTTGATTCGATGTGTTTTTCTCGAGATATTTCACCGTCCCGGAACTTTTTTAACAGCCTGTATAATAATAATATATATATATATATATATATATATTATATATTATATTATTATATATTAGCATATGTTGAAAAATGTTGTATAGCTTAAAAAAAACTATTCCGGGGCTCTGCAATTTCACATCTTTTTAAATTTCTTTATGGGGTACGGTGTCTCAGTGGTATAATAATTTTTGCAAAATAAGGACATTTGTGTTCCACAAAAGTTTAGATTTCTTTTTTAAAGTATCATGCTGTTGTAAAGCATTTTATTTTGAGTATGACCTTCTGCAGTTGCAGATCTATTTGATTATGCTAAAAAAGGAAAGAAACATCTAACCTTTGAGAGGGTACGGGGTAACCTTGCGCAGGGCACATCATAGTGATACTCCTAGTCAGTAAGATTTGCGAGGTACGTATTTTATCACCACTCGTAAGTTTAGGGGGTGCGCTTGACACCGGCTCTAAAAGATATCAAATTTACGTTTGGTTAAATAATAAAACTAAGACTTTGTTAAGATAGTGTACCCCTAATGAGAATAAAATGTTACCTGATGATGGGGACAGGGTAGGCTTGGGCAGGACAGAGTAAAGTTAAGCTTTCATCTTTCCCTCCTTCAAAAGTTCGACTTTTGTCGCTGTTTGGAAATTTGGGCATCACACTACCCACTGGTTCTACATATTACAAAATACTCGTTTAATATGTATGCCTTGTATTATGCTGGGAAAGGTGCCCCTACTTTTCACTTTATTTGCTATTCGTAAAGGAGAGTTATACAATTGACGTCACGCTGGGGAAAGATGGAAGGCAACCAAAAGAAAGAGACATCTCGCACTAGTCAGAGAATTAGTTGACAGACCACGACTAACCAGAGCATACTTTTAACAAAGGATGCAGATTAAATGCCATGTTAAAAATATGCTCTAGTTGATTATGGTCCGTCAACCAGCTCTCTTACTAATATGAGATATCTCTTTTTCGTACCCATGTTTAAATGTATAACTCGCCATTTTAATCAGATTACAGAAGCTTATAGTGGAATCCGAACCACGCAGACACAATTGTATTTTATGGATATCAGTAGGGTTTAAAAGCGCGAAGTTTTATTATCTGACTAAGCTACTACTACCTGATAATAAAGTTTTAAAATTGAAATACCTGCAAAGAGGAACAGGGTATGCTTGTGCAGGGCATAGTAAAGTCAGACTGTTCCCGGCTGCAGCACTGAACCCCCGGGTGGTGTCGTCGTTAGGGAATTTTGGTTTTACACTTCCAACTGGTTCTATCAAAAATTATTTCAATAGGAATTAGTTCCCGAATTTAAATGTTTTGGATAGGGTACATCTGCTTTTTTAATATAGAATATAAATTAAATAAATAAATATATCATCAAGCCTTTTATCCATTACTGGGATGTGGCATTCTGCAGTAGCAGATCTCGGTAAGTGATATATTTATGCGCGTAAAGTGCGGTTACCATCCATCAAATCACGGCCCTCAAAGATGTTAGTGGTGGGGAAGCTACAAAGCTACAGAGGTAATTTTAAAGCACTTACCCCATAATATAATATGATAATTAATTGATTTATTATTTTAATTTAATTCTGATGATAAAAAAATCAGCAATTGCAAATCTTATTGACCATTCAATACAGGTAATAAATAATTAGTTAATTAGTAGAAAATAGAGGAGTTCACGCTACTTTAAATTTCAACTAATTACGATTTAACTAAAATTGAAACGTTAAATACCTGCAAAGGGGTACAGGATAAGCTTGAGCAGGACAAAGTAAAGTTAAACTATGTCCACTCTTAGCCCTGAACCCCCTAGTAATATCTTCATTAGGGAATTTTGGTTTTACACTTCCCACTGGTTCTATCAAAAATAATTTTACGATATTAGTTCCCCGTTTTAAAATGTTTTGGATAAGGTACGCCTGCTCTTTTAAAAATAAAATAATAAATAAATACACCAGCCTACTGTCGGACGAATGATATTTGTATCTGCTAATACTATTTGTTGACCTACCTATGAAGGGGTACGGGAAAGGCCTGTGCTGGACACAGCAAAGTTAAACTCATGCCCATTTTACCGGTAAACGATCTCCCGGTATCCATTGTCGGGAATTTCGGAATCGTGCTTGATACGGGTTCTACACAATTGGTAACTTAATAATAATGGGGGAAGTTTTAAGAAAGAAATAAAGTAGTACCTATAAGAAGGCACAGGGTACCCTTGAGCAGGACAGACTAGTGTAATACTGACTTCTTGTCTAGAAAGAACTGTTCTAGATGCATCGCCACTTGTTATTCTAGGTACAGTACTAGAAACGGGTTCTAGAAACCAAACAGAGGTTTTTTATTAAATTTATTACCATTTTTAAGTTAGTTAGAATAGAATACCCCTAACGGAAAAACAATTATAACTTCTAAAGTTAAGATATTTTCAAAATAATTTGTTTCTTTTTCACTGTCGACCGAGTTTAAATTATTTTAGAGAAAAATGCTTGAAATAAAATAGTAGATAAGTAATTTTCTGTATTTTTTTTTTATTTCAAGTATTTTTTTTTTAATAATTGAGGGATATATGACAACAGAAAATATACGATGCTCAAATAGTCCCCAAATTATATATGAGAAAATATCTTGAAATAAATGTGACAGAAAATTAAGTTCTTCGTTATGTAGACTTATTTTCTTTAATAGTTATTTGTATATTAAGGGAAGAAAGTGAAACCTTTTTTTCTAGAGGTGCCGTTTCATTTCCCTAACCGAAAGTGAGGGTTATAAAGAATTACATTTTCTTCACGAAGTATACGGACAATTTTTTTTCACTACTCCAACAAAATGAAAAATTTTCAGATATACTTTAAAAATTTAAATAATATTTATTATTCTCTTAACAGAGGTCACCTGGATGTCACGAATGTTGTACTAAAACTTTATTTGTTTAAACCGTTTAGTGAAATTATTAGCTAAGCTGGGCATTTTATTTTAAAGAATATTTCGGTGCGCGTAAATTGTTGCAATTACTAACTGAGTCAGTTAATTTATTGCGATTCTGCATTTATATAAGTCTAAATGTTTGTAGGTCGATACACCAAAGGACAGAGAATGTAAAAGTGACAGTTTGTTTTAGAAACGAAGGCAAAATGTACTCATCTTGCCTCTCATTATATTGTAAGTGCCAGTTTTTCAATCGCCGGTTTACTCTCGGTTAATGTTAATCATGATTAAAATTAATCAGTGATCGAAAAATTGGCCCTAAGTTTAATTCGTATATATTAGTTTTGTACTTTATCGAAATTTGAATATTTATTAATTATTCTAGATGTTTAATAAATTCAATTTGTTTATTTTCGAACTCTGGTAATATGCTTTAATACGAGTAGTATATTACGTACCATGAACTGTAAGTGACAATTTTTAGGTCAAGAATGTAGTTTGGGAAACCGAGGTCCGAAGGTTCGAGATTTTCTAAACATTCGCGACCTAAAAAAATCACTTACTGTTCGAGGTTAGTAAGCTATTTTTACAATACTTGCACAACTAGAAGGAAAAGAAAAATAAATAAATAAATAAAATAAATAAATATATCAACACGCCTTCTACCCATTACTGGGTGTGGCACTCTGCTGAAGCAGATCTCGGTAAGTGATCTATTTTGAGCGTGAAGTGCGGTTACCAGTCGTAAAATCACGGCCCCCAAACATGTTAGTGGTGGAGGAGCCACAGGGATAGCTTTTTCAAATTATGAAAATTTGTCGCCTGTGGGAATCGAACCAGGGACCTCAGGATCCACTGGCCGACTTCATACCACTGAGCTAGCCATCCCATAAAAAAAAAGAAAAAAAAATAGGTTTCAAAATTGACAGCTGTCAAATTATTGTCCAAATAGACAGGACCTTGATATGTAATATTTACTTACTATTCACGGTGGAGAGTAAGTAAATATTAAAGTCCTGACATAACCATGGAAACCACTGTGTAATAAAATTTGCACTTACTGTGTTTAAATTTTGTCAATAATAGGTAACTTACAGTACAAGTATTGTAAAAACCAAATAAGTTACGGTCGCCCTGGATTCAAATCTAATTGTATTCTAATTTTTCGTTCTATCTCTTTGTGTCAATTTGATTTCATCAACTATTAAGTATTTTCTTAAAGAATTTTACATTGCAACTAAATATATTGCTCCATTTTGTAAGGGCGCCACACTCTAGGAGTGGTCTTAAAAATGTTGCGATTACAAAACTAATCAACTCAAGAAACATTAGCTAAAAACCAGATCACAGTATTACTTCAAGGCCGCAGTCTCATTTATATTTTTCTAATTTCCTTAAAACCATTCGCGTGCCAGATACAATCAGCAGTTTTGAAAAAGTGAACGTAGTTCGCAGGTCAACGAACTCCACCTGTTGGGTACCACCTGTTGCTTGCGGCTCGAGTTGAGGGCCAATATCCGATGAACAAATCGAATTACTTACCCCGTAAATCAATAATACATCGTATGCATGGATACAAGACCCCGGGGTTGCGATTTTAACGTGATTATGTTCACTAAGAGATATTTATACGTACAAAGATGATATACTGGGACAAATGAACAGTATTCAATGGATTCGTTGCTTACGATGAAAATACAAGAAACATTTTAATTTAATATTGTCTCGATTCGGAAAATGCACAAGGTTCATGAAAACTGTACCATAGGCGATTAGCATGGGAAATGAGATTTCTACGTCCATTGCTTTCCTAATTCATTGTTAATTAATTTAGATTCAGGATTTAATTCCCAATAACTTTACTAGAAACATTTTTCTGTCATCAGGAAAGTTATGCCGGAAAACTCAACTGCATACGACAATATCAGAAAGTAGGTTTTGCTGCATATATTTTACGTATGGAAAGTAGACATTTGCAGCTTATTCTTGTAGAAAGAACTACTTTCGGCACACGTGCGGAAAGTAAGTTTTTCTAATATAGTAGATATACAAGGATACATGAAAACTGTTAACATTTTTAAACAAATTTCAGAACAGAAAAACTGTCAAAAATAATTTTATTAATTTTTTAAGAGTTTCTAAAGGACCGTACATAAAATATTGTGTGCACCTCGAGCAGAAAAAGTCCTTGTCGCTCTTGCATGGTTATTGCTCTCGGCTACACCTCAATCAAAAATCTCCATGAGTGAGCGAAAATAGACTACTTTCAGCTCTAGGTACAAAAATAACTATTTAGACATGAAAAGCAAGCTTAAAAACTTATTTGTCATTAAATAATTTCCTATAGATATATAAAACTGACAATTTTAGTTTATTTGAATAGGTACTTGATTTTGCAAAATATCATTTTGACATCAGTGTTTCTGTTTTAATCTTTTGATTATAAAATTAAATGTTCTTTTGTTGTGCATAAAATATTGTAAACTTATACTACCAGGGGTGAAATTAGCATTTCTGACCCTGAGCATGTTATTAGCCCTGGGCGTTTTGCGCCTTGTGCTAATAATCATGCCACGGGCCAGAAACGCCTGTTTTCACCCTTGATACATAAATAACTATTTCAAGTATGCAGAAAGTGTCTGTCGCTGTTGCATGGTTACTCCATACGCGAGCGAAATAGATTACTTTCTGATCTAGGTGCATAAATAGCTATCCCTATGTTAATCACCTATAGCACAGTTGTCATAGGACACCCTGTATATATTTTTAATTATTTGGAAAACCGAAATAAATACTAATTCACTTTTTAGGGGTACACTGTCATATGTAACATATAACAAATTCAATGTAAACTTTGAAAATGATGAAAAGCTAGTGAAAATATTCCAGTACGGACCTACACTAACATTGGGATGGGGTTATAAGGAAGGAAGTATTTTTAATTTACAAAAACTTAATATAATAACAAACTAAACGAAATTTTAATTTTACGACCGAACCAATGAGTAAAATTTTGAAAATTGTTAAATTTTGACAGTGCCCTATTAAGTAGTCCGCAGGGGTACCCTATCCCAACATTCAGGCAAGTCTGACATTTTTCAGGACCGTATTTAACTTATTCACTAATTTTAATAGCACAATCATTATTTTCACATTTATTACATTTATATTATTTTTTCATTTAATTGTAGTTACATAGTTAAATACGGTCCTGACACAGTGATATAAAAATGGTATCTGTTAAAAATATACTCATTACGCCTCTTTGCTCATTTTAACTGTTCTACATTTACAGATTTAAAAAACAATATTTTACCATAAACTATTTTTTATTTATCGTTTCATCCACAAATATTATTGGATGGTAAACCAAAGGGGGTGATAAATACATTTTTGACAGATAATATAAAATATAGAATCCTGTAGCTATCCATCTAAATATGCTCAAAATTTATTCACCAAATTAACGTAATTATTTTATGAATTTCCATAATGTCAATTTTCCAAAAATAGAATAATTTTATTACGGG
Source organism: Pterostichus madidus (assembly GCA_911728475.2). Classification (NCBI taxonomy): domain Eukaryota; kingdom Metazoa; phylum Arthropoda; class Insecta; order Coleoptera; family Carabidae; genus Pterostichus; species Pterostichus madidus. The sequence continues at coordinate 39,332,724 of OU452307.1, read as the reverse complement.
CCTGCGGCCAAAATGTGATTACTTCCACAGACGGAAGCACGACACAATATTTCCTGTTTGTGACAGAGAGAAATAGCCACATATTTAGATAGAAATAGCTACAGGAATACACGCAAAACACAGCATGCAATACTTCATTCATATATATGTGTTGTTTTCATGCAAATATGTATGTATGTATGTATGTGTGTGTGTTGGGCCCCCTAAAATGCCAAATGAGGGCGGGAACACTTCTCAAAGCCTCATCATGTATGCAAGAGCGAGATTACAGCGGTTCCAAAACAAAAAAAAACAAAACAAATATGAATCACTATTATTTATTTATTTATTTTACTTTGTATAAAAAGAACCTAATCTCACTGGGAGACAGTTAGCAGAAAATTGTCAAAACGAGATGAATTTTGAGCAAAATTTTACTTTGCGGAAGCTGTATCTCAACTCAAACTAAACAAGATATAAAAATGCCCTCAACGACATTGGATTTCTCGTGTTCGAATTTATCTTTCAATTTATATCAATAAAAATATGTATATTTATGCAGAAAATTATGCGGAATACAGTGGTGCATTTTGCAGACCCGTATTTAGGCTAGTTTTTGACATATAGAGCAGTTAGCGAAAAATAGTCAAAACGAGATGAAATTTATGCAAAATTTTACTTTTCCGAAGGCTATATCTCAAAAACTAAACAAGATATGAATTTTCTCTCAACGGCATTGAATTTCTCGTGTTCGAATTGACTTATAAACATATTTTCAGCGATTTTGATTTTTTGATAATTTCTTAAGGGGTACCCCTTAAGATTTATTCGATCTTACGCAATTTTCAGACTTATTGCTCTAAAAATCTTTCTCACCCGCATATTTTACTAAAAATTTACATACATACGTACTTCAACGCGCGGAATCCAGTGGTGAAATCCCTGAGTTCGTATCTCTAATAGGTTTGAAGATATTGGCCTTAGAAATTTGTGTATATCGAAAATTTTGGTCAAAATATCAAAAATAAAAAAATTGCTGAAAATATGTATACAAGTCAATTCGGACACGAGGAATCCAATGCCATTGAGCGCATCTTCATATCTTGTTTAGTTTTCGAAATATAACCTCTGACAGGCAGATTCATAAAGCGGATTAGTGCCAACACCATTTTTTATTTCGTTTTTAACTCTCTTTTCAATGCATGAAACAAGTTGATTTTAACTTGAGTTAAAAAGAGTGTTAATTAGCATCAAATTTAATTTATTTCTTGAATCTGTCGTAATTTGAAACAGTTATAGATAAATTAAAAACGGTGTTAGCGCTAATCCGCTTTATAAATCTGCCTGTTAAAGAATAGTTTTTTTCTAAATTTGACTGTTATTTTTGTTGTCACCTTGGATACGTACTTTACTTGACTGTTTTAGTAAAAATCTACTTTCTATACTAAAATTGACCAGGAAAGTAAGCTCTTCTTACCGGTTCCAACAGGTTTCAGGACCAGAAATTATAAATTTAGAAATAAAATAGTACATAAAAGTCTGTAGTTGTTAACCGCCTACGATTTGAAGCGCTGAGCTACATGAGCAGATGAAAGAGGGTTCTAATCTTGTAAGACATGTAGACGATGTCTTTAAGCCTCGTAAATCTTCCCCTAGATATAAAACGGGGTAATTGTCTTTATAGGCAATCTTGTAATAAAATATAAGTGGGTGTTATTCTTAAATTAATTTCATGACGAATTTAAGACACCCGGAGAACAGAGCCGTATCCAAAAAAATTATCTTAATAACAAATTATTCCATCATTAACTATTTTTAAAATAGAATGTTAATTTTTTTATTTTTAATATTATTATTTTATGGGGTATCAAGTCGGCCTGTGGGTCCTAAGAACCCTGGTTCGATTCCCATAGACGACAGACAATTTTCATCGTTTTAAAACTACCCCTGTGGCTCCCCCACCACTAACATATTTGGGGACCGTGATTTGACGACTGGTAACCGCACTTCACGCGCAATATATATCACTTACCGAGATCTGCTTCTGCAGAGTGCCACACCCAGTAATGGATAGAAGGCGTGATGATATATTTATTTATTTATCTACAACTAATGGATTATATGTATATTACATGTGTGGCTCTCCTTCCACTAACATCTTTGGAGGTTTTAACTTGACGGCTCGTAATCGCACTTCATGCACATAAATATATGTCTTACCAAGATCTGCTATCCAGTAATGGGTAAAAGGCGTGATGATATATTTATTTATTTTATATATTTATTTTACTACCCCTGTGGTTCCTCCACCACTAACATCTTTGGGGGCCGTGATTTGACGACTGGTAACCGCACTTCACGCGCAAAATATATCACTTACCGAGATCTGCTTCGGCAGAGTGCCACACTCAGTAATGGGTAGAAGGCGTGATATATTTTTTTTTTGTATATATTTGTTCATTTCCCGAGGTGAAGATAAAAATTTAATGTTTCCAAACTTATTATAATACTTTGAATCAATTTGAAAAATATGTACAATACATAAAAAATTTCGTTTTAATAACAATAATATCTTGTGTCAGAAACATCATTGTTCAATTGTCAACTTCCGCCACCTCGTTAGCCTTTAAGAAGAAAAAAATATATGTCTGTGTCTGAGTGGTTCGAATTCCATTATAAGCTGCTGTAACTCAAAGTAGCAAGTAATTCTATTCCGGACGAATTAGCAGAGTATGAAACAGCACTGCACTAATTATTGTCGGCATCACTTTGATGTGTAGGCGTTTTACAACGACACTATAATTGTGTTTACTTGTTACAAGTTAGCGTGTAGATTTAAATTCGTTTACGGTGTGGTGCAAGAGCTTGTTGCTACCGTGTTTGTGGTTAAATGGGGCGTTACTACCCTAGCAACTATTCCCCTATGACCTCTATATACTCCAGTGGGGTTCAAACAGTCACCCAGGTCAAAACTCTCGAAAATATAATGCGAGAATTTTTGAAAAATGATAAATTGTAGTTTTCTTACGCCCCTGTCAGAAAGTAATAGTTTCTTCCCTCAGTTAAGAAAAAAAAAGTGATAATTTTCATACCTAGAAAAGAAAGTAAATTTTTCGTCCCTACAGAAAGAAAGTTAAGCCATATTCATGGCAATTGACAAACAACCGAATGATTTGACGTTAATGATATCCAGATGATATCTGTCAAGAAAATAATTTATTCCAATAGGATGCGGGCACTCACGTGACATTGTGACGTAAAAACAACTGTTCGGGCAAAGATCACTGCGCCTTACAAATTGAACTATTTTTTTTTGGGACGAGATTTGAAAAGTACCGTTCTTTTCAAATCTCGCCACAAAAAAATAGTTCATTTTGTAAGTGGCGCAGTGATCGCAGCCCAACAAGATTTGAAATGAACCGTTCTTTTCAAGTCTCGTCCCCAAAAAAAAAGTTAATTCTGTAGGTGGCGCAGTGATCGCAGCCCAATAAGATTTGAAATGAACCGTTCTTTTCAAATCTCGTTCCAAAAAAATAGTTCATTTTGTAGGTGGCGCAGTGATCGCAGCCCAACAAGATTTGAAATGAACCGTTCTTTTCAAATCTCGTCCCAAAAAAATAGTTCATTTTGTAGGTGGTGCAGTGATATTTCCCGAACAGCTGTTTTTACGTCACAAAAGTCACAGTGTCACGTGAATGCCCTCATCCTATTTTTAATTGATTTTGACAGTTTTGCTGTCTAATAAGAGTGGGAAATAAATATTGTTTTAAAACCTCATGAAGAAAGTGTTATTCTTCTCTATCTGAATTTAACAATTCTTTCCTTTCTTATTTTTTTATTCCGTTTCTGCTCTCACAATAGTGTGTTTTACTGCAATTGTGTGGATTTTACTCTCAAAAACAAGCACATGTAGACATTCCCTTCCTTTCTTATATTTTTGATTTATTTTCCGTTCTTACTACAGAGTGCTTAACTGCAATAGACTTATTTAAAAACAAGCACAGATCAACTCTCGTTTCCTTTCTTATATTTTTGCGTTGTTTTTAGTTCTTACTACAGAATATCTGACTGCAATTGTGTGGAATTTATTTCAAAACAAACGCAGAAGGCACTCCCTTCCTTTCTTATCTTTTTAGATTCGTTGTTAAAGCGCTAGGCTGTAATGAAGCATTTTCTGGCTCGTTATATAATGTACTATTTTACCATGAGTGGAATTCGAACAACTTGCTATTTCTGACAAATTTTCTTAACTTATTAATTTGTTACTGTGTATAACAGGACGTTAACTCCTCTTCAGTAGCTTATAGTGGAATTCGAACAACTCAGACACAGCCTTTTTTTTTTAAGTTGAAGTTAGCAATGTTTGAACTCACGACCTTTCGTTTTACTGTACAAGTTAACTGGCAACAGTAGTAAAATTTCGTGTTTACTTTGATAACAGATCATGGAAACCTTTATTACATTTGTGCACGAATAGCTAATTAGATCAAGTTAATTAATTTGTAAAATGTTAGCGATAAAATGAGACTTTGAGAACGTACAATTTTGTATTTTATTTATAAAATGTATAATGTTTTTGAATGAAGTATTTTTACATGCAACATCAAATATTAACAATGCATTTTTACGGCGTTGAAATGAAAATGACATTTTTATTACCAAGAATTTATTACAGTACAATCTGATATAAATTTAATATTTCTCGCATTGTTAATACAAGGACAATTAAATATTTTATTCGAATAAAAATATTTAATTCTCCTTAATGGCTTCCAAGACAAAATATTCTCCATATTTTGTTTCCGAAGTCAACACAAAGAAAAATAATAAAATCTGTTGATGTTGTCACTTACCAGTAATGACGAGACGTCCTTTGGTAGCGCTCAGGCGAGTTTCTCCGGTTAAACGATGCTTAGTACGGCACTGGTAGGATTTGTAGCCATCTTCAGGGCCGACGTCACGAATGTGAAGTTCGCCAGAAGGAAGAACCAAATATTTGCTGTCTGTACGACGGGAAATACAAAGAAACGATTAGACTTAAGAAATTTGTACTAACTTAATAATTTTTTTTTAGTTTATTATTTTGAAACTAGCATGAATTTAATATTTTTCAAATTACTAGCGCTATTTTTATACCACTTACAGCCAGGTGCACCAACATAACTTAAATTTTATACTTAGTTTATAGTTAATATTAATTGTTTGAGTGGTTGGCACTTGGTGAAACATTATTAAAAAATATTTTAAATAAAAACCACTTGGTAATTTTCACAAAATTTGTTTATTTTATTTTACACTACGCGTTTCGACTCTTCAGTCATCTTCAGGTGTATTACTATGAAGTAATACGCCTGAAGATGATTGAAGAGTCGAAACGCGTAGTGTAAAATAAAATAAACAAATTTTGTGAAAATTACCAGGTGTTTTTTATTTAAAATATTTTTTAGTTTATAGGTATTTTGTACTAAGGGTGAAAACAGGTGTTTCTGGCCCGTAGCATGATTATTATCACAAGGCGCAAAGCTCCGAGGGTTAATAACATGCTCAGGGTCAGAAACACTAATTTCACCCGTGGTACATACAATATTTTATGCACAACAAAATAACATTTAATTATATGTTCAAAAGATTAAAATATGTATATAGGTTATATGTCAAAATGACATTTTGTAAAATCAAGTATTCACAATAAACAAAAATTGTCATTTTATTTATGTATCCATAGGAATTATTTCTTTTTGGCTCATGGGCCAAAAAGAAATGTTTGAGCCCGCTTTTTAGGGCTAAAACACGTGCTTTTCGGCCCGGTTGTGCATAAAATAAATAAAAGCATATCTAATGTTTGACTGCAATATCAATTATTCCATATGACATGGAACTTTGATTTGTTTTAACTAAAACAAAATTTAAAATTTAATTGTTGTTGATGCAACTGGTCATTAATGATTAATAATAAGTAATCTACATTTATTTATATACAGGGTGTAACATAAAGTACTTCAAATAAATTCTTCATCTGTTACATCACGTATGTTTTGCAAATAAGTTTCAAAATCATATACTATCTTTTAGTTAGTAGTAAAATAAACAATTTTCAAAAGAACTTGACATGTCATTCAAAATATGTGTATCTTTCTTGTCAAACATTCCTATTTATTTAGACTGGAATGTTCAAATAAAAACTTTTGTAATAATATATTGTAATATAAGTGTGGCAATGATCATTGCCATATGTATGTAATAACACACTATTTTTTTCTACGGTCGTAAATTTTTATTTCCTAAAATCTATATTTGTATTGATATTTAACAACTGTCATTCACTGTTACATTTTACAACATCATAAACGATTTCTTGTCATACAGAGTGTGGTAAGAAATCAAGCCACATTGATGATGGCTTGCATGAAAGTTTTATCGGTTCATTAGCAACTAACGGTTCAATAAGTTTGGCAAAATCGCTATTGTTACTGTTGCCAGATAAACAATTCTTTAATTAAAGAGTTCTTTATATTTTTCTTGCAACCCAGCATGTGTTGTAAAGAAATACTTTCAACACTCATTTTGAATGTTGATCTGTCAACACGACAGAAGAAAAAAATAGTTCAGTAATTGAGTGAAAGTTACGTGTATTTTGATGACATGTTAAGTTCATTTGAAAATCGTATATAATAAAATTGCAAGTTTAAGATTATAACAAAAAATATATATTAATAATAATAATACAATGAATTACAGAAGAAAATTATGAAAAACTTGCAAAATTATTTGCTTATATACACAACGAAAAACAGGAAATATTCTACAAACATATTTGCTACCCGAAACTCAAAAAAGTTTTAGCTAATCCTGAATTTTGGATTAACTAATCATATAGGATGCGGGCACTCACTCGACACTATGACGTTTTGTGACGTAAAACCAGCTGTTCGAGCAAAGATCACTGCGCCACCTACAAAATGAACTATTTTTTTGGGACTAGATTTGAAAAGAACGGTTCTTTTCAAATCTTGTTGGGCTGCGATCACTGCGCCAACTACAAAATGAACTATTTTTTTGGGACTAGATTTGAAAAGAACGGTTCTTTTCAAATCTTCTTGGGCTGCGATCACTGCGCCACCTACAAAATGAACTATTTTTTTGGGACTAGATTTGAAAAGAACGGTTCTTTTCAAATCTTGTTGGACTGCGATCACTACGCCACCTACCAAATGAACTATTTTTTTGTGGCGAGATTTGAAAAAACGGTTCTTTTCAAATCTCGTCCCAAAAAAATAGTTCATTTTGTAGGTGGCGCAGTGATCTTTGCTCGAACAGCTGGTTTTACGTCACAAAACGTCACAGTGTCACGTGAGTGCCCGCATCCCATTCTAATCTTATTTTAAAAAGTTAATTCAATTAACTTTTTTGAAAATAAGGTTTAGCTTAATTTGACTAATCCAAAATGAAGGATTACGTAAATTCTTTTACGAATTGAGCTGTTTGAAGTTTACGACACAAGAAAATTTATTAAATAACCATAGTTAATAATTTGATAATTGTAATTCATTTCCTGTGTTAGTTGTAGTATATGTTCTTATGCAAATTCACAAAAACAGGTTTCATTTAAATGACCATATTTACAACGATAAATTTTAAATGTCAATTACATAAAAATATACTTGAATCTTGAATACAAATTTAGAAACCTATTTCGCAAATTTAAATTATCTATCATGCAATGGTCGGGTTAAACAGGAAGGCAAAAAGGGAGAAGGCAAAGGGATGTGAAGGAATTTGCCAGTCCAAAATTGAAGATTTAATACCCAAAAATAAACAAGAAATATATAACAATCTCCTTCGAATAATACTGAAGAAATGCTTGAACATAAGTAAAATACAAGCAACTAGTGTTCAATTCAATATAATAACGAATTATTACAAAGTAAAAAGAATCAAAGAAGTATAAGTAAGAACACCTTAAAGAAAACTCTGAGAAATAATCAATAATCAATTAGTAAGAATCAATCAAGAAATGCACGACAATATAAAATAGGCATGAATGCAACGCTGACATCCAGGCCAGGACTGAGAGAAAATCAGCATTTCTACAATAATTTTGTCTATTTGCTACTCGGCACCTCAATTACAATAGCTTATAGTGGAATCCGAACCACTTAGATGCAACCATATTTTTTGGATATGTTACCGGCAGAGTATAAAATCCAGGCAATGTACAAAATTCCAAATGCAAAAAGTGTATAATTTACCAGTTCTGTGGTATATCTTTGCTAATTTAACCAACCTTGTAGCTCTTATAGTTCTCGAGATAGCAATGATGGCACAATTAAATTGAACACCCTGTATGCGTGTTTAAAACTACCATTATGACTCCCCCTCTAATAATATCTTTGGAGGCCGGGATTTGAAGGCTGGTAACCGCACTTCACGCACAAAATATGTCAGTTATCGAGATCTGCTACAGAATGCAACACCTAATAATAGGTAGATAGTACAGAGTGATCAAAAGGAATTGTTTAAGTTGGCAATAAAAGAATCTACTTGAAATTGGTAAACAAATAAAATAAATAAATAAATATATCATCACGCCGTCTACCCATTACTGGATGTGGCACTCTGCCGAAGCAGATCTCGGTAAGTAATATATTTTGCGCGAGAAGTGCGATTACCAGTCGTCAAATCACGGCCCCCAAAGATGTTAGTGGTGGAGGAGCCACAGGGGTAGTTTTTGAAATTATGAAAATTGTTTGTCGTCTGTGGGAATCGAAGCAGGGTTCTCAGGATCCACAAGCCGATTTCATACCACTGAGCTAGCTACCCAATTGGTAAACCTGATACAAAAATTCGTTTCCTGTTGTTGACAGTGACATTTGAAAATTTAAAATTAAATTTGACTACATTTAGTTCTTATTCATTTTTAGTTATATTTCTCTTAAATATCCATAAATAAAATTTATATATTTTCACATAACCTATTTGTATTTATAAGAAATGTCAAATAGTATTTCCGCCTTTACCTGGCGTTGTGCCAACTGTCGAATAAAAAAATCTCCGAAATTGTATTGCCAACTGTAACAATTCCTTTTGATCATTCTGTATATTTATTTTTATATTTAATAGTGCATTTAACACTTTGCCGGTAACAGATGCAAGTTGAAATCCACGAAATTTGAAGGCACGACTGCGACTTCTTGTAGAAGAACATTTAAAGCCATTAATAATCTATCTACAACAATACGAAAACAAGAACAGAAGATACCATAGCTGCCATGATCTTTCTGAGGATAGATTTCAGTATGATCGTCTTGAATCCAAGCAGCAACGAAGACGAAATCAGAAACGAAACTTGGAATGTGACATTTCATCAAAGCAGAGTTGCCACGGAGAACGTTTTCCTCCATCACGTTGATGGTGTAAGGCTGGCTCACAACTGCAACAAAAGTTGTGGTTGTGAACCAGGGAAAAACATCCGTACAAACGTTACAGAATATTACTTGTTTTTGTTTGTACTCACAATGTATGATTGGTTTTTCCGAAGAACTATAAATATGTAATAACAGAAACCACAGAAAACAGTAATAAATCTTGAAGAAAATTATGTTAAATATTACTCGATAACTGTTGGATAATATAAAGGACGATTTTGGTTCGCAATTTAAACAGGATTTTGATATTCGCCATATTAATATTGTTGATATATTTCTGCTGCGTTTTTAAATTATTTTATAGTAAAATGCTTCAAATAAAAGTTAAGGAAAGACCATAATTTTAAGAAGAAGTCAGGTTCATTTTAGTATTTGTTGTATTTATTACGTTAGCGATTTATTGACTAGCGACTCCCGTGGTCTATAGGACAAATAATGAAATAGAGCTATTCTAGACTGACAATTTTCAAAAAATATTAGTTGTATTTATTAATTAAGATGTGCTGAATTCAATGGTGACGTTACAAAATTAATAACATATCTAAGTGTTCTGTTAAAGTGATGTAAATGTGATGCAAACTGAAATTTTCACTATTTTTGCGTCTTTTTAGGTATGAGACCCTGGAACTTTTATTTTTTGGGTTGTGATAATGATATTATGCATATTTACTAACTAAACTACGCTGAATTCAGCGGTGTAAACAGATCTTACTTATCTCTTTTAATTCTAGAGTTATGGACTTCTAAAAATAAACAATTTTTGAGGTTTAGATTATTTTGGCAAATCAGTAACAATTTTTTTATTCTACAATCAAAGTTAGTGAAAATTAGCATATATACCAAGTAAAAGGCGACAAATTCAGTGGTGAAATCAGATTTGTAATATCTCTAATAGTTTTGAAGTTAAAGAGGCAAGTACGTTGGACGGCACAAAAGCTGATATTTTAAATCTTCGATATTTCAAAAACTATGCCTCGGACGTCACTTTACATAATTTTTACGTAATCTACGGGTCCGAAATAGGGGGGATATAAAGAAAAAAGTATTATATTTCACATTTTTTTTCTTGAAATTTTTTTAAGGGGTACCCCTTGGTGTTTTTTCAATTTTAGGCCATTTTCAGTTTTTTTGTTCTAAAACTTGTATCCGTAGAGGAAAAATTATGAAAATTTGCATACATATGTATCTTTTTGCCTAGAATCGAAAGGTGTAGTCATAAATTGCATAACTTTATTATTTTTGAAGTTGTTGGTCAAAATAGGCCATTTTTCGACCTACTTTTAAATCGCTATATCTCGAAAACGAAAAGAGCTATCGAAGTGCGGCTTGAAAATTTGGAATCCTCGCATCGAGGAGATACTATATCCATATTATCAAAAATTTTTAAGAAAAAAAAAATATTTTTTCAAATATGTTGGGCTGATATTTTAAATCTTCGATACTTCAGAAACTAAGCCTCGGACGCCACTTTACATAATTTTCCCGTAATCTACGGGTCCGAAATAAGGGGGATAAAAATAAAAAAGTACTATATTTCACATTTTTTTTCTTGAAATTTTTTTGAGGGGTACCCCTTGGTGTTTTTTCAATTTTAGGCCATTTTCAGTTATTTGGTTCTAAAACTTGTATCCGTAGAGGAAAGATAATGAAAATTTTCATACTTATGTAACTTTTTGCGTAGAATCGAATGGTGTAGTCGTAAATTGCATAACTTTTATATTTTTGAAGTTGTTGGGCAAAATATACCATTTTTTGGCCCACCTTTAAAGCGCCATATCTCGAGAACGAAAAGAGCTATCGAAATGCGGTTTGAAAATTTGGAATCCTCGCGTCGAGAAGATACTATATCCATATTATTAGAAATTTTTAAGAAAAAAAAATATATTTTTCCTTTAATATTTCTGTCCAGTTTTTAGACAACCATTTTGGACAATTTTCAAACCGCCATATCTCAAAAACGCGTAGAGGAATTCGTCGTGTTCAGAAGATGTGATATACACAATTTTACTCTAAATTTTACTCTAAAACCGATTATTAATTTTACTACCACTTCTATTTTTAGCATTTCCCTTTGAAACAAATGACAGCGAAAATATACGAACATATTTGATGATAAAAGTGGATTAAAAAGAGGATAAAAAAGGTACGTATGGCTATGAAAAGTATTCGAAAACTACCGTAATTATTTGGATCAGGATAAATTTCTTCTTTATCATCAAGTATCCAAGCCACAACGTTAACAAAATCAGTGACAAAACTCGGAATCTGACACTTCAAAATTGCGGTATTTCCTCTCAGCACGAACTCCTCGTGAAAGTTGGCAGAGTAGGCTTGTGCCACCACTATAATAAGGAGAAAACATCTTCAGATACTAACATTTTATTTGGAAAGTTAAGCCCAAGATGATTTAATTCATTTGAAGATCTCGTTGATTGAAAGAAACTCCTTGAAGACGAAATTGTTGAAGAAATATAAGAAGATAAGGGAAGGGTAAATAAATATCTGGAATTATTTTAGGAATAGCGAAAGAAGGAAAATTATATTTTATTATGGAAAACAATAATTCGTTTTTAATTGTTTTCTACAATAAAATAGACTATATAAGAGAAGTGTTCCATTTGCCATTTGGTTCACTTAAATCAGTTCAGATAAACTGATACACTTATTGAAGTAAACTACTTCAATCTGAATCCGAATCAGTAATTCTAGTACCACAAATAAAGCGAGCGAAGAAAACCAGTCACATAAATAAAGCTGGATTTATAATGAAAGTAACGCAAAAGATACCAGTAACGTAAAAAGTTAAGCATGTGCTAAAGCTAGTAATGATTTATATTAAAGTAAAACAAAAGATGCAAAGCAAGAGATAACCAACTTTATCGCACTTCCGGAAGTAAATGATCTACTTTATTCTTCCTTTTCGAGGACTGAAATGTCACTTATAATCCCGAAGGGATTAAATTTCAAATTTAATCTTCCGGGCATTACAAAACTGACAGGTAAACAAGCATTACCGTAACAACAAATATTTTATAACCCTCAAAATATTTCACTTTGTTTATTTATTTATTTGTTACTCTGCTCAACAGAAACTTAATCCCAATTACAGTACAGGGGACCTACAGCTTATAGTGGAATCCGAACCACTCAGACACAATCGTAGTTTTTTAATTTAAGTTAAAGTCAGTGAGATTTGAACGCACGACTCCTGTTTGTTAATTAAGAAACGGACGTTTTACCTCGCCTATATCCACTGAGCTACGATTGCCTTTATGCTGCCTAAGTTACTTTAAAATTTGTATAAATGTGTCATTGTGAATTATATGTCAAGTTAATATCAAAATTAATCATTTATTCAAAATGTAAGGCTGGAAATGCATGTATATACCACAGGACTAAAATGCATTTAATCCTGAGGGTAAAGTTTATTTAATGAGACGCTAGCTATCATATTTTCTAATTGGTTGAAGGTAATAACTTGTGCGTTTAGTATAAATCATCAAGTTCGTTTGCATTACCTCTTTCGTTACTTTATTATAAATCCAGATTAAGCGATCTAATTGAATAAGTTAACTTAGTTCTGAACCAAATGGTAAATTGGATGCGCCTAATGTTGGATATTTATCTATAATAAAATACCGTAGTTCTGATTATCATCAGCCGAAGTAATTTCATGATCATCATCGACAATCCAAGCAACAACGTCAACAAAATCAGCAACAAAACTTGGAATCACACATTTGAGTACCACTGCATTGCCACGCAATACGTATTCTTCATGTACGTTAACAGCATAGGCTTGTGTCACCACTGGAAAAAGGAAAAATATCTCTCAGACTTTCTCAGTTATATATCGAAATTTCCTTTCAAGATCTTGAGGAAGAAACAATCAAGAAAGAAGTAACTAAAATAATGGAATGGAGCATGTTTATCAACCAAACTTCTAGATGGCAGCAATGTTCTAGTGTCTCGTCCATCATATTTTGAAACTAAAAAGCTACACTATACACTGTTATAGAGATAATAGTTGTTTTTCATTGTTCGATGAAAGGCGTTTGCGTATTATGAGTGAAAAAAATATGGTGAGAGGAAATTTTGAGGGACAAAATCTTGCACAGAATGGAGTCAAGGATATGTTAGGGACAAAAGAAAAGGAATAGTAATAATTTTATACCGTAGTCAGTGGTAGAATGTACTTCATCTTTTTCGTCTAAAATCCAAGCTTCAACTGACACAAAATCAGAGACGAAACTGGGAATGTGGCATTTCACAATTGCCGCATTTCCTCGTAACACGTATTCTTCCATTACGTTTACAGCGTACGGCTGGCTCACAACTGAAACGCAATACCATCAGGTCCAATCAGAAATAATACCAACAATGAATAAAAAATTTGCAAGAAATTGTTTGGCCACCTACTAGAAAAATGTAAGGGACGAAAAAAGGAAATTGAATAAAAGGATTAATTCTCGTTTGCACCAACAAAACTGAAATAAAAGCAAATCGAAATATAATAGCATATGAAGACATTTATATTTAATGCAATATGTCAAATTTAAAATTTTAGTTTCGTTGGTATAAACGACCATGAGTAAGGTTATGATGAAACTGGTAATATTTTACCATAATCTTCATGAGGGTCATATTTTTTGCCCTCGGTATCTTGCCAAGATATAACATCGACATGATCAGAAACAAATGAAGGAATTTGACATTTAAAAACTGCTGCATTGCCTCTTATTACAAATACATCGTACACTTGAGCTTCGTAGTATTGGTTCACAACTGTAAAATAAAACAAAAAACCCTAAGTTGATACTATGTTCTCAGTTACTTCCTATTAGGCGAATCCAACGTTCTGATAGCAAAATCTAATCTAACCTAATTAATATTTTTAATACTTAAGACTTAACCTTTTCGCTGTTCTGGACGTATAAATACGTTTATCGTTTTCTAGCTCTGGACGTATATATATATATATATACGGAATACTGTACAAAATTGCGCAGCGATGGGCTGTATAAAGTTAATGCACAGTGAAAGGGTTAACGGTTAAATTCATAGTCGTGACTCAACTCTAACTCATTCTCACCTCACACTCAGGGTCAAATTCATAGTCGTGACTTACCCTTACCTAATTCTCGTCTCAAACTCAAAGTCGAAATAACCAAAGCAACTAACACAAATTGTGAAATTTCTTGAATTAGTTGCCTTAGTTACTTCGACTTTGAGTGTGAGATGAGGATGAGAGAAGGGTAAGTCATAATTATGAATTTGGCCCTTATTGTCGAAATAACTAAGGCCACTAACTCAAATTATGCAAATTCTTGAGTTAGTTGCCTAAGGGCCAAATTCACAATCGTCACTCACTCTCATCTCATCCTCACCCCACTTTCAAATTCGAAGTAACTAAGGCAAACTTACTCAAAAATTTGCACAATTTGAGTTAGTTGTCAGTTACTTCGATTTTAAGTGTGAGTTGAGAATGAGGTGAGGGTGATCCACGACTATGAATTTGACCCTAAGTCACTTTAAATTTGAATGTAAGGTGAGGATGATGCAAGGGTGAGTCACAACTATGAATTTGACCCTTAAAACTCAATAAATTGAGATACCAATATTAGGTATTAAATTTGCAAGATAAAAAATATGTATCATTACGTCTTTTTTCCATTACTGGGTGTGGCACTCTGCCGCAACAGATCTTGGTAAGTGATATATTTTACGCGTGAAGTAAACAAATTCCATAAAGATGTTAGTGGAGGGAGGACCACAGGAGTAATTTTAATATGATTTTTTTGTTTGTCAGCTGTGAGAATCAAACCAAAGTTCTCAATTCCACTTAGTCCAACATTGCCTAGCACCAAAACTTTGAAAAGGAATTCTCAATTGGATACCAAAAACTGAAGAAATCTTGGCAATATATATCAAAGAGCAGAAAGGATTTTGTAAAAAAGGAAGTTTAGGTAAAGGTTCAAAGATATCTTTAGATTGTACCATGATCAATATCAATATTAGGACTATACTGGTAAGTATGATCATCGTCTGTGGTCCATTCTTCAACTTGAACGAAATCAGCAACGAAACTCGGAATCAAACATTTCACAACAGCTGTGTTGCCCCGTAGAACAAATTCATCGATGACTCTTGTCTGATAAAACTGATGTACCACTAACAAGTAACAAAAAAAAATACTTATTACAAGTTGAACTATCCCAATTACCCAGGTAAGACAGTAGATAAGGTTGGTATCTCTGATGATGTAAACCTTTACAACTTATGTTAATAAAGCAATAACAAAAAAGATGGATAGTTGACTAATCCCAAAGAAAAAAGGAAAGTAGGGAATAGTGAAGGTGTAACGTTGGTATTCCTGCTGGTGATTACCGTGGTCCAGTCCAGGAAGAAAGGTGTTCCCTTGGGAATCATTCCAGCTTTCTACCACGACGAAGTCAGATACAAACGAAGGAATCTCGCATTTCATGACTGCAGAATTTCCTCGGATTACATATTCGTTGTCTGCTTCTACTTCGTATGATTGGGCCACCACTACAAGAAGTTTCAACAAGCAAATAACTAACTCCTTAATGGCAAGAACACAGCTAAATTTTAGTCGAAAGTTGACAAAGAAATTATTTCTGAAGATGGTAAAGAAGTTAGGAAAGATCGGGAGTAATTTGAGGAATAGTTTTGGTGAAATCTATATACAGAGTGATAAAAAGGAATTGTTACAGTTGGCAATAAAAAAACTACTTGAAATTGGTATGCCTGATACATAAATTCATTTCCTATTGTAGACAGTGACTTTTGAAAATTTAAATTTGAGTACATTTATTATTACATTTATTTCTGAAGTATTTCTATTACTTAAAAAGTCAAAATTCTATTAGCTGTCAGACTCCTGACATATTAGAAATGTCAAATAGCATTTCCGCCTTTATCTGACGTTGTGCCAACTGCGGAATAAAAAGATCTCTAGAATTGTATTGCCAACTACAACAACTCCTTTTGATCACCCTGTACTACATACCATTGATTAATGATATATCAGATTAAAATGAAGCGCGGGAAAGTTCAAATTTAAATTTTAAAAGATTGAGAGTTATTTACCCTCGGAAACATGGCTAGTATTATAGGTATAATTTTCTCCATCGTCAGAGATCCAAGTTTCGACCATCACGAAATCAGCAACAAAACTAGGGATTTTACATTTCATCACGGCAGCATTGCCACGAATCACATATTCGTTCTCTGCTTCCGTTACGTAGAACTGTGAGACAACTGTAGAAAACAAAATACCCTAAATGTACAAATTCCATTCTGCACTCATACATCTTATAGTCTTAACCTTTATGGGCAGTTTCATCCTAATAAAAAATGGATAGAATTAAGGTAAATAAAGGAAACAGAATGAGGAACAATTAAGGAACATCTAATATGGAAAAATTACCATAGTCATCGGTAATAGTCAATTCATTTTCTGAATCATCAATCCATGCTTCAACGTGGACAAAATCAGCAACAAATGAAGGAATGCTACATTTCAAGACTGCTGTGTTTCCTCGAATTACATATTCGGTCAGAATTTCCGCCTTGTAAAACTGGTTTACAACTGGAATCAACCAAATACACCAATCACATTTCCCGTAGAAATAAAAAAAAACAACTGCAAACCAACTTTATCTTGACTATAAATATAGAAGGTTGGAAATACAATAAGAAAACAGATACACCAATCAAATCTTCCGTAGAAAGAAATCATCTGAAAACCTACTTCTTTCTTACTGTCTAGAAAGTTTTGAAATTCGGATGGGATAAAGGGAAACAGAATGGTGGAAATTAGGGCTGTCTACAATCGAACATTTTTCAATCTAGTTTTACATTTAAACCGATACCCAGAGAATTCGAATCCACAAAATAAGAATCAGAAATCTTTAAACCGAAACTCTGAGAAATCTCTATCGGAATTCGGAAGAAACCATCTATCTGCAGATTCTAAAAAATCCAATATTTAGATAAACCGATTTCAGTCGGATTTGTATTTAATCGTATACAAATTTCAGTCACAGGTTTCAACCGGATTCCCGTTTCTAAACGAATAAGTATCAGACGAATATCCAAATTTTCATGACTGAGAAAATCCGAATACTAGATAGATTAACATTAGATCTTTCGGATATTAAAAATCCTTTGATAGTTCGATTTCAAATGGATTTCAGATTCAATCGAATTCCGAATACAACGGACATCCGGATTAAACGACTGAAAAATCTTAATACTGAATAGTTTAATATCCGAACATCCGTATATTCTAAATCCTTGGACAGTCCGGTTTCATCAGGATTCCGGTTTTTAAACTGATATCGAATGAAATGGACATCCGAATTTCCATGACAAAGAAAATCTGGATACTAGATAGTTTATAATCCTAACAGCCGGATATCCGAAATCCTTTGACAACCCTAGTAGAAAAATATAGTAGTAATTACCATAATCATTCGTATATTGATACTCGGTTGAATCACTTCCGACCCAAGCATCAACCCGAACAAAATCAGCTACGAACGAAGGAATATTACATTTCAGAACAGCTGTGTTGCCTCGAATTACGTATTCGGAAACCACTTCTGCTTCGTAGTATTGATGCACCACTAAGAAGGATCATATAATCAACCATTTATCCATTTTTCTATTTATGGGGTATGTTGCTCTGTGGTTCGATTCCCACAGCCGACAAATAATTTTCACCACAATAAAACTAACCCTGTAGCTCCCCCTCCTATACTAACATCATTGGGGGCTGAGTCTTTACGCGCAAAATATATCACTTACTGAGATCTGCTACGGCAGAGTACCACCACCCAGTAATGAGTAGAAGTCGTGATGATATATTTATATTTATCTAATAAACTCCTGAAATTGGACCTGACCAAAAACATTGAGAGAGAGTTTTGGAATAGAAAGGGATTTTTCTGGAACTGTTTTTCTTTTTTTTATTAATGGGAGTAACTATTTTACCCATAGAAGTATCAGTAATGTCATAAGTATTGCCATCACTGTCTAACCAAGTAACAACCGACACGAAATCAGCAACAAAGGAAGGAATACTGCATTTCAAAACTGCGGAGTTGCCACGTATTACGTATTCGTTGTTGACTTCACTCTGGTAGTATTGTTGCACCACTGGAATTATTACATTCAGAAATTTAATTGTAGATGGCATGTTAGTAAGATAAAAACAGAACGAAGACAAGACACCTTAAAAACAGACAATTTGCGCAAATTTGGCGAAGATAATAAGTCAGGTGGTTCTGGAAAAGAGGAAAACCAATATTGAAAAACTATGGAAGATGATAAGGATCAAGAAGATATATGGAACAAGTTTTGAAATTAGTATTTCACGTTCAAAAGTTAAATTATGTTGCAGACAAATACATCAAATATATGAAAGAAACAAATGAAAATAAAACAATTTTAAAGAACTGAACAGAGTTGATCAAAATTAATAAATAAAATTACTCAATGTTTTAGATTTGATAATCTTATATTTCAAAATTTAGGTTATAAAAATAATATATTAATTAAATAGAGGCCACATAAATTATTTTTAATATCTACTATCACTGAACCATATAAAACAACTTTAAAACAAAACAAAAACAAAAAAAACAATAAAATTATTTTTGTACGTAGATTAACATGTAAAATAAACACATTTTTGTGGAATTGAGAGAAGAAAATTTTACTTTCTAACAAGATCGTAAAAAAACAAATTTAATAACATTTGACAATTGAAAGTAAACTATAACTTTATAGATTTCAAAACCTATTCCATACTCAATAATCAAGGTAGCAAGGACATAAAGGACAAACTCCAAATACCCGTGGAATCAACGCCCGGATAAAACGTCTCTCCTTGATCGGTTTCCCAAATATCAACGGTAACAAAATCAGCAACAAATGATGGCACCTGACATTTGAATACCGCCGCATTGCCTCGAATCGCGTACTCCTTGTTCACATCGACATCGTAGTATTGTTGTACAACTACATGCAAAAACACACACACACACATCTGTACAACATGGGACAATATCTGATGAACAGATAAAGAACAAACACTTTCGACAAAAGTTGGAAATAATTTCTACGGTTGTAAAACGATGTCAAATATTTTGCTATACTGTAAAGAATAATAAAAACATACATATTTATGAAATATAATATTTTACGTACATAAATCATTTATGAATCATCCTGAAAAATAATATGATTAGGTATTTAGTGACTCACATTGCAAAAATGTCAAACTTTTAAATATTGATAGTATGTGTAGGAATTGAACCTACATCTATTTAAAAATGTACAAATTATGGACTGTTAATGATTTTAATAACTAACTATTATTTGCAATCTTTACAACTGTAATTAACATTTTCCTACAAGTTTTACGGAATTAATTATCTTGCAGTATAATTAATTAATGTTATGTAAAACGTGTAATTTTAATGAGCATAGTAATTTTATTTGTTTAAAGACCTCAAAACAATTAGTGTGAAGTGCAATTAATGTTTTTTACTAAGATCTGCAGTTGCAGAGCAGCATTACGTAAAAATATGTAAAAGGCATAACAATATATTTATTTTATTTTATAATAAAATATTGAAATAAACAAGTACAGTCAGATTCTCAAAAAAGTTTTAGCTGATCCTGATTTTTTTAGGTTAGCTAATTTTATGTTAGTTAGTTCTACTTTAAAAAATTAATTCAATTCATTTTTACAATACTTGTACTGTAAGTTACCTATTTATGACAAAATTTAAACACAGTGGAACTTTTATTATACAGTGGTTTCCATGGTTACATTAGGACTATAATAGTAGCGTTGGATTTGCAAACAATCTCACCTCAGTTCATTTCAACTGAGTTGAGATTGTCTGAAATGAGATGATATTTTTTCGATGACAAATCGAACGGGTTTTGACAGGTCTGAACTGAGTCGGTTACGTGACGAACGTTGTAGTATCATTTCGCGGACAACACATGATTTGCTTGATGTTTTTGTTGGCAGTTAGCTGTGACACATGATTTATAATAACATGTACAATTTAAAAAAAATATTAAATAACTTCCAAATATTCAAACTACAAACAAAACATAACGAATTCTACCCCCACTCTAACTGAGTAGAAAATCTCAGTACGCACCAGTGAAATAGGTAGTGCAGCATCGGCAAGGGGGGAGGTGAGTGTCTCACTTGATCTCAGTTATGTCAGTGCAAATAGAACAGCACAAAAAAACTGTCAAACTGAGGTGAGGTGAGATTAACTGAGATTTGGTGCAAATCGAACGCTACTAATATTTACTTACTATCAACCGTTGACAGTAAGTAAATATTACATATAAAGGTCCTGTTTATTTTGACAACAATTTGACAGCTGTTAATTTTTAAACCTATTTTTTCCTTCTATTTGTGCAAGTATGGCAAAAAATAGCTTACAAACCTCGAACTGTAAGTGGTTTTTTATAAAGTCGCGAATGTTTTCTGCTTGACATAAAACTGTCATTTATAGTTGGTACGTAATATACTATTTCCGGCAACTAAATAGAAAGAAGATTGTATTAAAGTGTATTTCAACTTTTTTGGGAATATAGTTTAGCTTAATTTGACAAATCAAAAAATTTAGGATTTCTTAGATTCTAGCTAAAACTCTTTTGGAAATTGTACTGTACATAATTATTTGAAATAACTTTCAATTACACAAAAAATTCTCTCATTTATTGAGATCTACAATTGCAGAACTTTATTTAATTGCGTAAAAGGCCTTTGACACATAAGTGAGTTCAATTTTTTTAATATATAAATCTTACACTATATAAAAATGGGTGTTGACAGTACCTGCTCGTACGTTGACATCCTTAGAAAGGATAGAGCCGACAGAGTTCCTTGCTAAGCAGACATAGACCTGGGCGTGAACGTCCTGGCGGTAGTCTTCAGCGCGGAACGGTGGGAACACCAGATTGCCGTTAGCCAGTACCTGCAGGACCCGACCATATGCAATGTTAGCAATCTACTTGTTTTTATTTATTTATTTATGATAATTTGTACATCAGGAATATAATCCCAATTACAGTACAGGGTTTGGACCGTAACGCTATCGACACCACCGTACTGTCGGACAGGGGACAGATATAAATAAATTCATTATTTTATTCACAATTATTCTTATTTAATTTGACTTTAAATCTTGAAATTATTTTACAATTTTGTTTCAAATAAATAACTTATTACCTTTATTGTACCCTCTAAAGTACCTGAATACACTAAGAGTACGGCTAAGGTACTGGTTAATTTCTATTGGTGGTCCAAAACACGTTTGAATATATTTTCAAAAATTGTAGAATAATTAAATATATTTAGTTCGTACTCTTATAATTTATTCAGTTACTTACTAATTTATCTTTTCCCCAACTGTATTTAAAGTTTGAATCAATCTTTTTTGAAGCATGTCGTAAAAATTGTGTCTAACACAAAAGGAAAGTACTTAAGGTAGTACTAGTGTGACGGTGGAGCCATCGGTTGTCGAGTGGCGTAACTGAGGCTCAAAAAAATTTAAAAATTGAATAAAATAAGTGTTTTATACCTATTATGATTTGAATATCATGAATTGTTAACAGGTTGTTGATCTAGTGAATTTTCAAATACCATACCACCGTGTGGTGTTGCCATTATAAATTGGGATTCTTAATTTTTCGTTAAAAACAAGGCTTTGCATGGCTATATATCCATTACTAAACGATAAAAAACTTTCTCCTTCTGATACAATATACATGGATAGTTCTAGAACATCATACTAGTTTTTCAAATGAAACTGCAAAATTTTAGAGGTACACAAATCAAATATGTGCGATTCTGAGTGATGATCGCCATAAGCCTCGTGTATAAGAACTCAACTTTACAAGCGAATATATTTGTTCACAGACGATGAATGTGTTTCATATTTGAACAGGATGCGTATGACTATCCAATGCTTATGTGCGCCAAATTTCATTCCGAACTGCAAAAAAATTTTTCACGCTTGTACTACCTTAAATCACTCTCGTTTCAATGTCATTCGCTAACATGAGTGGGAAAAATAATCGGTTTCTTCTCTATTTTAACAAATAACTATTTCATAATTTGAACTATGATTTCGATGCGATGTTTTATGTTTGTTTGATAAATAAATGTAGCATAAACATTTTTAACAACACTAAAACTTCTTGTAAATAATATAAATAATTTATTTTTAAAATCTCATCCCTTCAATAACTAAATTAGTTTTACTAATTATTATTAATGTGACGACATTACAATGAAAGTCGTTTGATTCTAAATAATGTGATGTTTTGAATGTTACCTGTCTGAGGCCGGGAACATCGCCGACAGCGGTGCCATCAGATCTCATCCAGATGATGTCGGGCTGGGGTTGAGCACGTGCTGCGCACTCAACCACGGCACCAGTGCTGTTACTGAAGTCCACGCGGTTGGGAGGTTCGCGTGTGAATACGGGGCCCTGAGTAGCTGCCCCCGGTTCACCCAACGCGTACGCCACTGCAATACAGAGGCGGAGAATAAAAATAGAGATTTTGGATGGAGCAGTTTGAAGAAGATTAAATTTAATAAAAGTTTAAACGTCACTAATAGCTGCATTGTTATTAAAAGTTACGTATCTAGCCCGTAAAATATATATTTTATGGACGACTACCTAATATTTTTATCTGTAATGTTTCAAGTACATTCTACAAAAAATTCTTTTCAAGCCTAAAAGCCAAAATTATTTTAGTAAAATACTGGATAAAAAATTGACAGAAATACCAATTATTTTTCTGGGGAATCGTGAAAAAATTAAGAAACTCTAAGGGTGACGTGTACCGAAAAAAATTGGAAACCACTGGCATAAACAAAACAAAAACCGTAACCAAAAATTAACATTTTAAAGTTAATTTTACGATAGAAAAATTCAGGAGACAAAAATTGAAATTCAAAAATTAACATCTTTGTGCGCAAAAAATATAAAGAGATCTTCAACTGCTCAGGAATGGTTAAAATGTCATGGTATTTAAAATCAATAATAATAAAATATAACTTACCAAAAAGGGCCAAAGAGGCTATTAAAGATGACCGAAACATCTTCATACTGTTGAAATTCGAAGCACAAATCACTGCACAAAACACTAGCACAAATCACACAACACAACACTTCACCGCACGGGCGACAGCGGCGCAAGAGCGCCCGGAAACGGGCTTCGAACTACGAACTCCGGGTGGAAGTCACTCGGAAACCTGCAACAACAACAAAACATTATCATTAATAATATTTCTTACAACACAAAAAACATATGTGTACTATCTGCAAATATACAGTGATCAAAAGTATGTGTTTCAGTTGGCAATACAATTCTGGGGATCTTTTTATTACACAGTTGACATAGCGCCAAATAAAGACAGAAATACTATTTGACATGTCATTTTTATAATACAGAGTGATCAAAAGGAATTGTTACAGTTGGCAATAAAAAAAAACTACTTGAAATTGGTAAGCCTGATACATAAATTCATTTCCTGTTGTTGACAGTGACATTTAAAATTTAAATTTGAGTACATTTATTATTATATTTATTTCTAAAGTATTTCTGTAACTTAAAAAGTCAAAATTCTATTAGCTGTCAGACTCCTGACATAACCAATTTGTATTTATTAGAAATGTCAAATAGCATTTCCGCCTTTATCTGACGTTGTGCCAACTGTGCAATAAAAAGATCTCTGGAATTGTATTGCCAACTATAACAATTCCTTTTGATCATCCTGTAAATACAAATAGGTTGAGTGATAGAAATTCTTTAGATTATTGCTCTGTGAGTAATGTTAAGAAATAAAAGGATGTGGGTAAAGAAAACAACGATTTTTATTAATTTAAATTTTCAAATGTCACTGACAACAACAGGAAATAAATTTATGTATCAGTCTTAGCAATTTCAAGTATATTTTTTATTGCCAACTAAAACTCTTATTTCTGATCACTCTGTATTAAATATTACGAAAAGCATACAAAAAACATTTAAAAAAATATATCTACCAAGATCTGCAACTTCAAATGACGATAATAGAACGGCAAATTAAGATTGCAATAATATTTTATTGTCTTGTATTTAGCACATATGCACAGTTAAATGCAAGGACTTTTGCTTCAGTTTTAAGAAATCTTAAATACGCAATGATCTATATATAACTATGAATATGCTATATAGTGAAACCAAAGCGTGATTAACACTAATGTCAATTAATATCAAATGAAAAATTTAGTACGCTTGTAAACAGATATAAAATATCATACTGATAACTTTACCACAAATGAAGCAATTTTTATTAGATAAAAAACATATTTTTATCAATTACATAAATAATAAAAGGAACAAAAAACTTATAATTTAAAAATAATAGTTATTTGTATGTATATCAAGGCCGCGAAATTTATCTTTAGCGCACCGAGGGAAAAAGTGTCGCCAAGACTAGATAATATCGAGGGCGCTAAAAATATATCGCGAAAAGGGATACACAAAAATTTTTGTGCAACCGTAAAAATATGTAATTACAATCTTATTGTTTATAAACAGTTTAATTCATTGTAAACAGAAATGTGGCCGTCATGTCATTTGATAAACTAATGGCTTTCAAACTGTGGGTCGCGACCCCTTTAGGGGTCGTGGAAACATTGATGAGGGGTCGTCGCATGTTATATAGAAATTTTAAAAAACATTTTCCCTAAGATCCAGTTGCATGCTTTCACTTGAATTTTAAAAATTACTTAAATGAAAAATATCGAATGGAATGTTTGACAGCAATGTTAAGGTAGTATTAGCGTGAAAAAAGTTTTGCAGATTTGAATGAAATTTGGCGCACGTAAACATTGGATAGTCATACGCATCCTGTTAAAATATGAAACACATTCATCGTCTGTGAACAAATATATTCGCTTGTAAAGTTGAGTTCTTATACACGGGGCTTATGGCGATCATCACTCAGAATCGCACATATTTGGTTTGTGTACCTCTAAAATTTTGCAGTTTCATTTGAAAAACTAGTATGATGTTCTAGAACTATCCATGTATATTGTATCAGAAGGAGAAAGATTTTTATCGTTTAGTAATGGATATATAGCCATGCAAAGCCTTGTTTTTAACGAAAAATTAAGAATCCCAATTTATAATGGCAACACCACACTGTGGTATGGTATTTGAAAATTCACTAGACCAACAACCTGTTAACAATTCATGATATTCAAATCATAATAGGTATAAAACACTTATTTTATTAAATTTTATATTTTTTTGAGCGTCAGTTTCACTACTCGACAACCTATGGCACCACCATCACACTAGTACTACCTTAAGGAGTCGTGAAGACATTGATGAGGGGTCGTCGCGTGTTATTTAGAAATTATAAAAAACATTTTTCCTAAGATCCATCCAGCTGCATGCTTTCACTTAAATTTTAAAAATTAATTAAATGAAAAATATCGAATGGAATGTTTGACAGCAATGTTAAATAATTCATTTGATAGTTCATCTCGACAAGATCTTGTTTATTTAATGAAAACTTATTATAAAAATTTAAGTAAAGGCGATGCAACTGGCCGCCATAGAATTTATTACAAGCTTGATACTGAAATACAATTAATTCTTTAAATTATAATACAAGCATATCACAGTACTAAGAAACAATACCACAGGTCTTAATGAAAAAAAAAATGTTTTCTTTACTTATTTCTGAAATCGTATTTCTATATTTGTAATATACATTATTAAATCATCCTTTTACAAACTACAATTTTGATCACATAAAAAGTACTCCTGTGGCTTCTCCACCAGTAACATCTTTGGGGGCCGTGATTTAACGACTGGTAACCGCACTTCATGCGCAAAATATATCACTTATCGAGATCTGCTTTGGCAGAGTGCCACACCCAGTAATAGGTAGAAGGCGTGATGATATATTTATTTTTGATTTATATCATTGAAATAAAAATCATGAAAAACTGTATTTTTTTTAATGGGGTAGGCGGCTCAGTGGTATCGAGTCGGCCTGTGGATCCTGAGAACTCTGGTTCGATCCTCTCAGCCGACAAACATTTTCACCAAATTGAAATTACCCTTGTGGCTCCTCCACCATTAACATCTTTAGGGGCCGTGATTTGACGGCTGGTATACTCAGTAATGGGTAAAAAGCGTGATGATATATTTATATTTTTTATTTATAAATAAAACAAATAAAAATAAATATAAATATATCATCACTCCTTCTACCCATTACTGGGTGTGGCACTCTGCCGAAGCAGATCTCGGTAAGTGATATATTTTGCGCGTGAAGTGCGGTTACCAGTCGTCAAATCACGGCCCCCAAAGATGTTAGTGATGGAGGAGCCACAGGAGTAGTTTTGAAATTATGAAAATTGTTTGTCGTCTGTGGGAATCGAACCAGAGTTCTCAGGATCCACATGCCAACTTTATACCACTGAGCTAGTCACCCCATATAAAAACAATAAAACAATTGGGTAAAAAATCGTAAAAACATCTGGCAGCACTGTCATTATCATATTATTAATTGCCATAGCAACTTTTAGTTTATCGACCGTTACTATAACAACATCCACACAATTGGATTTTGCAGTTTCTGTTGCTTCGCGTATAAGGGTTAAAATTAAAAAGTAGTTTCTTCAAATAATCGTTCCACAAATTTCGTTAACGGTCAGTTTAAACGTCAGTGAGGTGAACATCTGCTCTTCGAGCTAAGCAGGTTTGTCTCGGGATTTAAATCTTAACCTTATGGTACCGTGACATAAGACCCACATTTCAAGGTCTTTGAAACACCAGGTGCAGCCTCAAACACTGAGCAAGATTTTGAGATTTTCTTACAGAGATACACTCAAATATTATATTGAACCAGGGACGTCCTTAGGGGAAGGGGCACACAATTTTACTTGTAAATGTGTTACAATAATGATCAAAAGTAACGTGTACTATTGACGATGACTGCATGGCAGTCGAAATGTACATTTAATATAATAAAACTTCCCTTGTGAAGAAAATAATATTGTATTCTTTATAAACATTTATCGCCACACAGCTCTAAACTATATATTAATTAAAAGTAACGTATTAATATCTATAATATTTAATTAAAAAGTAAACTATTCAAAACGATCGACATTGATGTTCTTGTGACGTAGGTGGCTCAATTAAACTGCAACTTAACATTATGAAGCAATGCGCATGTGCACCGAAATTGCAATTCGGAACAAAACAATATTTAATTACAATAATAATTACACAGTAAATATTAGAATAGCACAGTAGATAGTTTAGTTAGTTTTGAAAGATACATTAATATGTCAAAGAGATCTTACAAAAGGTTATCAAAAACGCAAAAAAAACATTTTTATCTTATGGTCCAAAATCTCTACACTTAGAGCCAAATTCAGAGTCGTCACTCACACTCATCTCACTCTCAAATTCGAAGTAACTAAGACAACTAACACAAATTGTGCAAATTCTTGAGTTAGTTGCCTTAGTTACTTCAATTTTGAGAGTGCGGTTAGGATGAGATGAGTATGAGTGACGACTCTGAATTTGGCACTTAAGGTCAAATTCATAGTCGTGACTCACCCTCACCTCATTCTCATCTCACACTTAAAATTGAAGTAACTAAGGCAACTAATTCAAATTGTGCAAATTCTTGATATAGTGTGAGTGACGACTCTGAATTTGGCCCTTAGGGTCAAATTCATAATCGTGACTCACCCTCACCTCATTCTCATCTCACACTTAAAATTGAAGTAAGGATAAGATGAGTGTGTGACGACTGTGAATTTGGCCCTTATTCTCAACTAATTTATAACTTACATTATGTTATTAAATTTTTGTATACATATTTTTAAAATTTGTATTAGTATCTTACATGGAAAGTTCCTATCTTATTACTACAAAATGGTAGAGCCCTCCCCCCACCATATTTCTAGTGTGAAGGGCCACATAAATCTTTAAGACGGCTCTGCGTGAAATCAAATTAAATTAGAATTTTTGTATTACTATATTTTACTGACAGTTACACAAAGCACTTTTGTTTTTCAAACGAAAGTTTACTGGTCTAAATCCTGTACTGTAATTAACATTAAATTCTAATTTGTAAGCGTAGTAAATAAATTAAATAATAACGCCCACGCAAAATATCTGACAAATTTTATTAATGTATGTACATATTAGTCATCTGATTTGTAGTATTCTGAATTCATCTGAATCACTGTTATTTCGAAACAATAAGTAATTTAATTCCTAGAAATTCTTTCGCTAATAATTGGAAGAGCTGTACCTAATACTAAATATTATTATTTGTTATTATTATTATGACTTCTTTTAAGAGTATATTTGTAAAATTTGGAATGTGAAAAGTGTCTTGAAATGTTTGGAACCGAATGTAATGTCTTGGCTAGATCAATGGTATTTCGCAGACAGACTAAAAAGAAAAAAAGTCAGTCCGACCCTGCCCACGAAACACCATCTTGTAGGAAACGTAAACGTGCCCTTCCATAATAGTCATATGTTCAATAACCCCAAACATTTGAATTGCAAATCGAAAAATTATTAATTGCTAACACGATTTTATTTATTTCCAATAACATCAAGGATATCCTTCATGAAAAATAGCATTCGAAATGGACTTGTAACTATTGATAGTGCGATAATATTTTGTTTTGATTTTGACAGTTTCTTCTTATAAACAAATGAATTTGCAAACAAAGCAATTTGATTATTATTTTTTAGTACTATTCAGTTCAATTGCCTGCAATTTTTTATTGTTTTAAATTGAGCAAATTATTAATAAAACTCTAGTCATCAAATAATATAAAATTGATTGCTGTGACTAAGAAATTTAATACAATAAATCACTTTACAAAATTGCAAGCCATTTAACCTCTATTTTCTTTAATAAACGGGCAAAATTTACGTCCACAGGAAGCTCACACATTAACGACTATTTCCCAGTTCATAATTGTTCTAATTTATATGTTTCAATTAAAAATAATTTAAAAATACGGAAGAAATACGTTCCGTTGTTACCCGGCGTGGGAGTTCATTCATAAATTCGATTTCAAATTCTTATCAGATTGCAGTACTACCATTTAAATGACTCACCGGTATAGAAAACACTTTAGCGGATATCACAGAGGTGATAATTGTTCAACTAGATAACACTATTATTAGTAAAACCACGATTTATTCACTATCTGACACATGCACTCTCGAGAGCGAGATCTGACAACAACATACGCCTATGCCTCGGATGAAACTTCGGTTGCATTCGGTCGCTCCACAGTTGCAACCTGCTAACGCTGGAATACACTAAGTAACTAGCTTAGTCACAAATTTAAATCCCTAAATTCGCATTAATTTATTGCTATAAAATTACATAAACAAGTATGTAAAGAAAGTCAAGTATTTTATAAACTAATTTCATTTATTCTGTTTATAAATACAAAAATGTACAAAATAGTACAATAACGGTTTTCAGTATCAATGCTGCCACCTATCATCGAAGGAAAAAATTACATAAAATAACAATGAATCGCTGAACCTAATCTAATTTATACTTATTTAACGTTAACGTGTATTATAAACATTCTCAATTTGTTGCAAAAATGCACATAATTTATTATGTCCTTCTGCATCAAATCCTTGTGATTGTTGAGCTTCAAATTGAATATATTCATCTGCTATTACCGAATTTCTAGATTGACATGTTCCAAGAACCTAAAATTATACGTTACTATGAATTAGGGGCCCAAAAACTTGAAATTATACTAAATTTCTAACCTGAACATAGCCTTCTAGCATATCGTCTAAAGGCGACGATAAATTTACAGTTATTGTCATGTTATCGGTGGTTTTTAAATCAAATGACATTCCATTTGAATTTACATTTGTAACATTTCCAATTATGGTTATTTTTCTACCCTGTGTATGGGCTAGCAAACCACCGTTTACAATTTCTCGAATTTCACTCATGTTGTATTCTATAAATATAAAAACATATAAGAACCTACTATAAAGTATATTACAAACAATTAATACCTTTCTTGTAATTATATTGTATAATTTATTGATAAATTTTATTTCCTTTCTGGAAACAAATAACAGACTAATAACCGCCAAAACAAACTCATAACCTCACTTTTTCAACTTCAGTTCGAACTGTAATCTTTTCATAAATAATCAATAAATGTTATTTTAATTACAAAATATAGTACTTTTATTTATTGCGTATTCATATTAATATCTAGTAATGAATATAATGAAATAAAATAATAATCTAATTTAATTATATAGTCAGTGTTGCCAAATATAGCAATTAGCAATTATAGATACTTCCTGCATAACACAGAAGTAATGTGGGCAGTTGAAACATTCAACTTCAAATTGATTTCCTTGTATTGTATAAAAATAAAAATAATACGAAATTATTAGTTAGTATAGTATTTATTTTAGTGGTACAAGTTATGCCGTAATATATATTTAGTAGTGTAATAAATAAATCGAATGATTTTCAGCAGACAGCGCAAGTTTAGCAGTTTGTTGGTAACATTGAGGTTATAAAATCTTCTATCCCTCTCTAAAATAAAATGTGTTCGTCTTTGACGTCACGTAGACGTCCAAGGCGAAGTAGTTTATATCTAGGTTCGTGATACAATTATTCACATTCAAGTTAGCGTCCACCGACGCGCCTAGCGCGTTTAGCAGCTCACAGCTCCTGCTAAATTATTTTTTGCAAACATGGCTTCTATGTTAAGTATACCGTCACTTTGATCATGTGTTTTTAGTGCTCTTAAACAACAAATTGAATAACGTTGGGTTTAGTCTCTGATTTGTGTTGAACCTTTTCTGTCAACGATGGAAAACCCAGAGAAAAGGGTGTACAAATTAGTACTCACTGGAGGTAAGTCGCACTTAGATAAATTAGTGAGGTTATGTGAATAACCACGTTTTCATAACTTCCAATATTATTGCACATTTTAAATATTCTTTTGATTGCTTATGTTTATATTTGGGTTGTTACTATCAGTTCATTTATATATTACACAACTTCTTGTCAAATCAATTTTAAGTTACTAAATTCTAATAAATTAAGTTTTTATTATGACAATAACATTATTTTTTTTTATTAATCCTTGTTCTTTAACGGTTTTATTTTGGTTTTTTCTTGTGTCGTTTTTGCTTTATTTACATAATAACCAGTTGTCAGTTGCATACAGGTAGATGACCCATGGGTTTTTGTACCTGTTTGTATTGTCCTCATTTCCAAGGGTATCTAAACTTAAGGATCATTCCTTGAGGATATTTTTAGTTATATGGGTTAGACAAATTTCTTATCTTATCTGAGTTTTATTTTATGTTAACACGTGGAAAATTATAATTCAATTTGTATTCGTCACCCAAATTTACAACAGAAATTTCCATAATACTGAAATTGCGCAGTTTAATGTTATGAATAATATTTGTGCTACGTGATTTAGATATAATTTAATTTTAATTATTTATCGAAAGCTTTGTTTTGAAAGGTATTAAATAACTAAATAGTTTTGTAAATAGTATCTATCTAAATATTGCAGTATAATTTGATGACACATAAAAGAAATAGCAAAATATTTGTGTTTGATTAAACTGTAAATGAAAACAATAATTCTGTACTATTGTTTTGAAAAGATTGTTTATATATGTAACAAGTGTTCTATGAGCAAGTTAAACTGTAATAAATTACGTGTATTTGTAGTCAATGACAAATATTTTTGAATGCATATCTGACCTCCATTCGATTTATATTTATCTTCTCTTCAATTGTGGATTAGCAATTATATCCTGGTTCATATAAGAATCTAGTGTACTTATAAATAGTTATGAAGATGTTTTTTGGTAGTTACTATGGATCGTAATCCTTTTTAAATTTACAAAATAGTTTAATCAACTATTTGCTTCAGTTTAAAGTTTTGATAGTTAATTAATATATATATATATATACTAGATGATATTATCTAAATAGTTAGCAATTAAACTGGAACAAATGGAAACAAATCTATAACGTTTAATGTCATATACAAATTTTAAACTTGATTTTAACAGTAACTAAATAACTAAAATGAAACATCAAGACTAATTTAGAAGCAAAATTTAATACTTCACACGTTTTATATATTCCTGTAAAGTAATCAAAGAAAAAAATGATACCGGAAAACCTCATTTCCCTTCTTATCGTTTATGGTGCAGATTTCATGAGACATTCTGTATATACTATAATAAAAAATCTTATTGTTTAAATAAAAATAAATAAATATATCATCACGCCTTCTACCCATTACTGGGTGTGGCACTCTGCCGAAGCAGATCTCGGTAAGTGATATATTTTGAGCGCAAAGTGCGGTTACTAGCCATAAAATCGCGGCCCCCATAGCCAAGGGAGTAGTTTTTTTTAATGGTGAAAATTGTTTGTCGCCTGTGGGAATCGAACCAGGGTTCTCAGGATCAACAGGCCGACTTGATACCACTGAGCTAGCCACCCAATATTGTTTTACCCTGCAAATTAAACTATGCTATTATAGTTATTATTTTGTTGTAATGGCACAGTGGTAGCAAGTCGGCCTGTGGATGCAAAGAACCCTAGTTCGATCCCCACAGCCGACAAAACATTTTCACCAATTTAAAACTATCCCTGTGGCTCCTCCACCACTAACATCATTGAGGGTCGTGATTTGACGGCTGGTAATCGCATTTCTTGTGCATAAATATATCACTTACCGAGATCTGCTTCGGCAGAGTGCCACACCCAATAATGGGTAAAAGGCGTGATATATTTATTTATTTAAAAATAATTCTGAATATTAAAAGTTCTTGTTTGTGGATTTGAAACCTCGGGTTAGATTCGCACAGCCGACAAACATTTTTCACCACATTAAAATTATCTCTGTGGCTCCCCCTCCACTAACATCTTTAGGGGTGGTAATTTGACGACTTGTAACTGCACTTCGCGCGTAAAAACATATCACTTACTGAGATCTGCTACGGTAGAGTGCTACACCCAGTACTGGGTAGAAGGCGTGAAGATGTGTATTTAATTTTTAAAATTACCCTCTCCGTTATCTTTTTTGGGGGCCATATTTTGACGGACGGTAACCGTATTTCTTGTGCATAAATATATCACTTACCGAGATCTGCTACGATAGAGTGCCACATCCAGTAATGGGTAGAAGGCGAGAAGATGTGTATTTATTTAACTTTTAAAATTACCCTCTCCGTTATCATTTTTGGAGGCCATATTTTGACGGCTGGTAACCGCATATCTTGTGCATAAATATATCACTTACCGAGATCTTCTACAGTAGAGTGCCACACCCAATACTGGGTAGAAGGCGTGAAGATGTGTATTTAATTTTTAAAATTACCCTCTCCGTTATCTTTTTGGGGGCCATATTTTGACGGCTGGTAACCGCATTTCTTGTGCATAAATATATCGCTTACCGAAATCTGCTACAGCAGAGTGCCACACCCAGTAATGAGTAAAAGGCGTGATGATATATTTATTTGTTTATTTTTGCAGGTCCGTGCGGAGGAAAAACAACTGGTCAGGCCCGGCTTTGTACATTTTTCGAGAGTTTAGGATGGAAGGTAAGGTCTTTGCATTTCCATTGTTTCATACTTAAAATGTGGTAACATGGTAATATTTTTATGAATGTATGATGGGATATTTAAAATACCTGAAATTAATTATTTTTATTACTTTGTTTAAATAATATAGATTCGTAATTTCGTAGAAAATATATTTGTTTATAAACTCGACTTCCTTCTCACACTTCAAAATTATTGAAAAATGTCTTAATTTACAAGTTCAACTACCCTTAATGAAATAAAAAATAAATTAGAATCGGGACATTTTTGAGAAATAAATGAATGGAAAATAGAATGTTGTATCTACGATTTTGGACATGTTGGAACTTCCATCATTGTTTTCAGGTTTTCCGGGTACCAGAAACTGCCACAGTTCTACTCAGGTAGGAAATGCCTTTGCCCACACATCATGCGTAATGATTTTCATCTCGAGAACAAGCCAAATTTACACTAAATACAAATTTTTAAATATCTATTCATAAAACTATCATTTTGTATCGATTATGTTTAAAGCATTTTTTTTCTACATTTCTCAACTCACCCTAATCTATAAGTCGATCATTATCTGTGTACCGGGTGACTATAAATGATTGACATTGGGGATTAAATCTGAAAATTAATCCCTCTAAGATTAAAAATGACATTTTAATTCTCGAAATGGAAGAATAAAGTAGATCATTTTCTACCGGAAGTGTAATAGTATATTACGTACCATAAACTATAAGTGACAGTTTTTAGGTCAAGAATGTAGTTTGAGAAATCGAGACCCGAAGGGTTCAGATTTCCTAAACATTCGCGACCTAAAAAAATTCACTTACAGTTCCCGGCTAGTGAGCTATTTTGTACAATACTTGCACAAATAGAAGGAAAAAAAAATAGGTTTTAAAATTAACCCCTGTCAAATTGTAAATAAATTAAATAAATATATCATCACGCCTAGCTCAGTGGTATGAAGTCGGCCTGTGGATCCTGAGAACCCTGGTTCGATTCCCACAGGCGATAAACAATTTTCATTATTTCAAAAGCTACCCCTGTGGCTCCTCCACCACTAACATCTTTGGGAGTCGTGATTTGACGATTGGTAACCGCACTTCACGCGCAAAATATATCACTTACCGAGATCTACTTCGGCAGAGTGCCACACCCAGTAATGAGTAGAAGGCGTGATGATATATTTATTTATTTATATCACGCCTTCTACCCATTACTGGGTGTGGCACTCTGCCGAAGAAGATATCGGTAAGTGATATATTTTTCGCGAGAAATGCGGTTACCAGTTGTCAAACCACAGCCCCCAAAGATGTTAGTGGTGGAGGAACCACAAGAGTAGTTTTTAAAATGGTGAAAATTTTTTGTCATCTGTGGGAATCGAACGAATGTTCTCTGGATTGATCAAATTGTAGTCAAGATAAACAAGACCATGATATGTAATATTTACTTACTGTTCACGGTGGACCGTAAGTAAATATTAATCCTGATATAACCATGGAAACTACTATGCAATAAAAGTTTAACTTACTGTGTTTAAATTTTGTCATTAATTGGTAACAAGTATTGTAAAAAAATGATTGTAATCATAGTCCGCTGAAATGGATGTAATCTGTAGAGTAATAATGGAAAATAAGAGTTGCCATTAACTTATCGATCGGTAACAGATAATGATCGACTTACAGAAGAGAAGGAATAAAATATAAATGTTTAACAGTCCATCAAAATGCACAAATTCTTTTGAGGTCATAGTTAAATTAATCTGAAAATAGTATAAAGATCTAAAAAAAAAAAGTGTCATAATAAAATTAGTTCAATGTTTTGTCTACGTTTAATTTCAGATTATTTTTAGAATACAAAAATAAATGTGTTTTTAACATGATAAGTATTTTCGATACGATAATAAATGATAAAAATTATGTAAGCCAAAAAATTTGCAATTACATTCAATAATTATTCCGCGCAACTCAAATTTACGTTCTCGAGCTGAACTATACACAAATACAAATTTATACATTTTTTCCTTAAAAATACGGCGGAATAATGACGTCACAATTATTATTGAAAATTCCCATATTTAAATAAAAATAATGGTACAAAGAAAAACGGCTGATGAAATAATTTATAAAATTGCAATAAACTTTTACTTCAATTTGTGTCACGGACAAAAAAATATACAGTGATTGTTCTTTTAAAACAGTGGCACTTAAACTTTTTACCCATGAAATAAAAAAAAAACAAACTGAAACACTTGGAAAAACAAAGGTTTGAATATATTGTTTTACTCTTTTTCAGTGGTGGCATAAAATTTACGGACCTTAATGAAGAACAAGGTGAGTCATTTTAATCATTTATTTTGTGTAATAAAACTACTAATTTTAATTAGGTATTATCATAATACATACCTACATATTTGTCAATTAACGAACTAACTCATTTTGATAAAGCTAAGTAATTAATTAATTTTAATATTGGATTTATGCAGCAATTAATTACAAAATTAAATTAAACAGCTCAATCATAAAACTATATTTGTAATCTAATGTTATGGCTACCATCAAGCATACAAGTTTGACATACATATATACATACATACATACATAACATCACGCTATATCCTGTCAAATGGGGTAGCATGAACCCTAAAATCATTCATAAAAGATTTACTCATTATTAATTAAATTTGAAAAAATCAACTTGCCTCCGCCAGGATTTGAACCCAGACCTTCCACTAGGGCCGCGAACGTCCTAACCAATTAGACCACAGAGGTGTGTCTAATTGGTTAGGACGTTCGCGGCCCTAGTGGAAGGTCTGGGTTCAAATCCTGGCGGAGGCAAGTTGATTTTTTCAAATTTAATTAACATTCAACGCATTTGTTATTTACAATTACAATTAAACAATTTACTCATTATATTCATTAAAAAATCAGTCCTTGTCAAACATTCTCATTCTAACACACCACCCTCACTTCAACCACATTCACAGATCCTTCCATATAAACTCATATCCTCATCACACTCGAAATCATTCATCACACAACAAACCTTCAATCACATCCATCCAATCACTCCTATTCACTTTTCATTCATCTTTCTTCGACTTACATAACACATGCGCAAAACATTTCAAATTACTCACGCTTACTTCACTAACAACGAATCTAATAACGAATCTACAAAGATTAAAAAAGATGAAAGCGATAGCCTACGCATATATTTGAAAGAAAATTCCACACAATGCAGTAACTGCAAATAAAATAAAATGATAAGAAAGAAAGGGAGTGTCGCTCCTGTGCTTGTTTTTGAAAGTGAATTCCACACAATTGCAGTTAAGCACTCTATGTAAGAACTGATAACGAATTAAAAGATAAGAAAGGAAGGGAGTTGCGCCCTGCGCTTGTTTCTGAAAGAGAATTCCACACAATTGTAGTTAAACATTCTATATAAGAAATAAGAACTGAAAACGAATTAAAAGATAAGAAAGGAAGGGAGTTTCGACCTGCGCTTGTTTCTGATAGTAAATTCCACACTATTGTAGTTAAACACTCTATGTAAGAACTGAAAACGAATTAAAAGATAAGAAACGAAGAGAATGTCGCCCCTGCGCTTGTTTTTGGAAGTGAATTTCACACAATTGCAGGTAAACACTCTAATGAAATTACTAAACAACAAAACTAAAATCAAGAATTCTACACTTTTCTTAAATCATCAGATTCATCCCGCAATTAATCTTCGCCAAATTAAAAGAAAAAGTTGAAAATATTCAACGTCTTGCTTTAATTTTCTTGGTTTAACTAAATGCAATTATTTCTACATTTTTAATTTAGTTGACTGCATAAATCCAGCATAAATGTGGCTTTATTTTTTTATGTTTCATCATTTATTACAAAAATAGAAGTAAATTAAAAATAAATCCGATTTCGAAACGCTGTTTAAATCTGTTTCAAGAAAAATAAGAAAAAGAAAATAAACAAAATTGTATAAATATTTCTCTTACAAATGTCAAATGTAAATCTTTAAAAACAATTTCATATTCTACGTGACTTTGAAAGAAAAACAAGTCTTATGCCAAACGTATTCAATTTTTATTTTCGACAACTCGATGGCGCAATACGTACTTAGCTAAGGGCAATTTATATTTAATCAATGGATCAAAAATCAATCTCACGTGTTCATTTATACCATTATCTGATAGAATTAGTATGACATTTCAAATACGGATGCAATTTTAAACGGTTTAATTTCTACAACGTAGTATACTAATTGAATTACGTCTAATAATAGTGATAATTTATTTATTTACATGGAAAGATATAATTTTTCAAAAACTGGTTTTACTAATTAATACTATGTATTTAATATATTTTCATAATAAATACTTGATAGATAAATTAGTTTTTCGTTTGTTTTATTTGAAATATGTTTGTTTGGAATGTTTGACAGCAGAAAATATACGATTACTAGATTATTAAATTGTTTACAGTTAAGTAATGTGACGTCATCAATATACGTTATGTTCCATAACTGTCAATTTATTTGCAAAACAAAAATAAGTATGGCAAATATTATAAAAATGCGTGCTCACATCTCTTGTACATAAAAAAAATTTTAAATTATTTCTAAGTTGTCGAAGAGTGCAGAAAATTATATTTAAATTTACGAACTGTAATATTTGAGGTTAATTGCTAATATTGGTCTGTAGATTCAATTCCCACAACCGATAAATAATTTTCGCGACTTTAAAATTACCCCTGTGGCATTCTCTCCACCAATATCTTTGGGGGCCGTGATTTGACGGTTGGTAACCACACTTCACGCGTATAAATATGTGCTATGGCAGAGTGTCATACCCAGGGATGGGTAAAAGGCGTGATGATATATTTATTTATTTATCAGCAGTTACTTATTTTATCTGGTGCGTATTAGAAAAATAGTGCGCAATAAAATGTTATTGTACTAATACAACTATAAAAATCAATAACATTTGACTATAAGTCCCACTAATTAAGTTAAAACCTCGCACGAATGGCAAATTTTAAGTTGACAGCAGTCGCCCGGCTTCTCTAATCGTGTTACACTTCACATTGGTTCTAAAACAAGCATGAAATTCGATCGTCAGTGTCACCAACTGTTGAATACATGCAGTCCTGTCCAGCGTTGCTCTTTTGTCCTCGGTAGAGTTATATTGATCCCAGTGGCCTTGGTACTGGAAATGTATTTTCAATGGCAAAGTTGTTATTTTTTCATTTTTACCGTTGCACTTGCATTTATATTTGGAGCAATTGTTTTAAATTTAAAACACTTGAGCCCGGTTTTATAAACCACAAAATAAATTTACTTTCATTTAAATTTCAAAATTCGAACCAATTTTATTTATTTTATAGTGTATTAATTACTGTCAAAAGTTCGGCTTTCATTGAAATTAAATAAATATATCATCACACCTTCTACTCATTACTGGGTGTGGCACTAAGCCGTAAGTGATATATTTTGTGCGTGAAGCACGGTTACCAGCCGTCAAATCACGTCTCTCAAGCATGTTAGTGAAGGCAGAGCAACAGGGGTAATTTTAAAGTGGTGAAAATTGTTTGTCGGCTGCGGGAATCAAACCCGAGTACTCAAATCCACAGGCCGATTTGATACCACTAAGCCACCTACCCGATAAATGAATAAATTTTATTTATTTCGAAATTTTCTTCACATTAAAAAACTATCCCTGTGACTACCCCACCACTAACATCTGAAGACCGTGATTTGATGGCTGGTTACCACATTTCGCGCACAATATATATCACTACACTACGGCACAGTGCCACATACAATAATGGGTAAAAGGCGTGATGATATATATTTATTTTATTTATTTTATTTATTTTAATTAATTTTCCATTTACAAAACCGGCCATAATTAATATTAAAATGTATTTTTAGGCTGTTTTTGAAGTTTGTGCTGGCAGGAAAAATATTATTTTTGTTTAGTATTTTTTCATTTGTTTTTCATACGTCCTTGAACATATGTATGGAAATTTATTTGTTTTAAGTATAATGGTGTGACAACAGTTGTGCTTCTAAATCCGGAAAATGTGTAGAATTTGGCTTGCTGTCAAATGGAAACGCTCAGGATTCAAATAATTTTCCGTGGAATAAAACCAACATTTTTTACCACTTTGAAATTACCCGTGTAATTTTTCCTCCACTAACATCTTTGAGGGTCGTGATTTGACGGCTGATAACCGCACTTCACGCGCATAAATATATCACTTACCTAGATCTGCTAAAGCAAGGTGCCACACCCAGTAATGGGTAAAAGGCGTGATAATATATTTATGTACTTTAGAATATTATTATGGGGTAGTGGATTCAGTAGTATCGAGTTGGCCTGTGGATTTAAAAACCCGAGTTCGATTCCTACTGCCGACAAACAATTTTCTCCATATTAAAACTACCCCTGTAGTTTTTCCTCCACTAATATCTTTGGGGGTCGTGATTCGTGCGCATAAATATATCATTTATCAAGATCTGCTACGGCAGTGTGCCACACCCAGTAATAACTAAACAGCGTTATGATATATTTATTTCATCTGACGAAAACAACAAAGTATTTTTCATTGTTGATATTAAAAAT
The DNA here is from genome assembly GCA_911728475.2 of Pterostichus madidus. Classification (NCBI taxonomy): domain Eukaryota; kingdom Metazoa; phylum Arthropoda; class Insecta; order Coleoptera; family Carabidae; genus Pterostichus; species Pterostichus madidus. Next base: position 39,291,957 of record OU452307.1, on the reverse strand, counting down.
GACGTAATTGTCCCGCCCACTAAAACAATTTCTGTCGTTAAGATCAACAATTTCGAGTTTATTTGCCCCGGCTATTTAAAGTCCACATTCTGTGTTATTATACACAATCCCTCTGTCCGTGTGCCGTCCACGTCTCCTACATTGCCAGGCGAGGTGTCCTGGCGTGCCGGTCGTCGTGGACGGCACGACAGCACACACCCACCGAGATCTGAACTTTGTGCGTGACGTCAGGAGATCACGTGGCAACGCCCGCCGCCGCTCGCGCCGCCAAGAGTTATTTCCGGCAGAACCGCGTGTTCTCGGAGCAGTGGATGGCACACAAGTGGTAGAGGAAGATGTTACAATGGAAAGATTGTTTTTGGTAATTAGTGAAATGAGCGTAATGGTCGGTTTTAGAATGGACTCAATACGGAAATATGTAGATGAGTCATAAGGAAAACCAGAAATGGACATTTTTTCCTTGTAGATTGAAATTAGCTTGTACACGATTCTTAATGATTTTTTATGTTTAATATATTTAGAAACGGGCAGATTATTCAATAAAAATTTAAAAAAAGGTCACGAGTTCACATCTCGCTGACTTCAATTTAAATTTTTAATATTTTATATCAACAGCATAGTATAACACAAATGATTCAGTATTTCAACATACTTTTTGAACGGTTATCTTTATCAACATATAAAATAGACTCAAATAATTCAAATTGATTTAAATTTTACTATGTTACATTCAAGTCTTATGAAGAGATTTATTAATAATATTATACCGGGTGTAACTTTTTTATGGATCATAAGTGTAAAATTTTCATGTGGTGCTAATATCTGAGCAATTAAGGTAGTACTAGCGTGAAAAAAAAATTTGCAGATCTGAATGAAATTTGGCGCACGTAAACATTGGATAGTCATACGCATCCTGTTAAAATATGAAACACATTCATCGTCTGTGAACAAATATATTCGCTTGTAAAGTTGAGTTCTTATACACGGGACTTATGGCGATCATCACTCAGAATCGCACATATTTGGTTTGTGTACCTCTAAAATTTTGCAGTTTCATTTGAAAAACTAGTATGATGTTCTAGAACTATCCATGTATATTGTATCAGAAGGAGAAAGTTTTTTATCGTTTAGTAATGGATATATAGCCATGCAAAGCCTTGTTTTTAACGAAAAATTAAGAATCCCAATTTATAATGGCAACACCACATGATGGTATGGTATTTGAAAATTCACTAGACCAACAATCTGTTAACAATTCATGATATTCAAATCATAATAGGTATAAAATACTTATTTTATTCAATTTTTATATTTTTTTGAGCGTCAGTTTCGCCACTCGACAACCGATAGCGCCACCGTCACACTAGTACTACCTTAATTTTAAAACAAAAGTGTAAATACAAAAAATGTTCAGAATTAAAAACTGCATCCAAATTTATTAATATAGTACATTCCTGTCATGATATTGACGTAAATTAAAATTGCCATCTTTAAGCTATTTACAAAGTGCCTTGCAAAATAATAGTATATTACATACCGAGCCGGGAAATGCTCCATTACTACCGAGCGTGAGTTAACTATAACCGCGAGGCTGGTTAGTAAGATATTTTTTACAATATTTGCACAAATAGCAAAAATAGGTTTCAAAATTGACAGCTGTCAAATTCTAGTCCAGATATACAGGATCTAGATATGTAACATTTACTTACTGTTCACGGTGGACAGTAAGTAAATATTAAAGTCCTGATAGTCCGGCAATAAAAGTTACATTTACAGAGTTTAAATTTTGTCATCAATAGGTAACTTACAGTACAAGTATTATAAAAAAGAAATTATTTTACAGCCAAACTTTACGGATATAACATTGTTTTTAACTAAAAATATGCCAAAACAATTTTTGGCTCCCTAACGATTTGCGCTATGCATTTGCAGATCTACTACACATTTAAAGATATTTAAAAGATACATGAAAACAAATAATAATTATGAAAGTTTCTTTCTTGAAATTGGAAACAAGTATGTTTACTTGGACCACCTGTTCCGTGCACGTGCAATCGGTTGCACGTTTTATTTTAGTAATTATACCTCAACACTATACATACACACGTCACTCTAAACGCGCGATATGTTGTGTGGTACAGGACGCGCCAAACGTCAAATGTGCAATTGATGGCACGCAATAAAAATTGAGAAAGTGCTAAAGATACTTTTCCTGGCAATGTAATGTTCTTTATAAACACATAGTCACTTTTTTGTGCACTCTTTACTAATTTTAATGGGTGGCAAGTACCACCATATTACGCAATAAATTATTTCATTTATATAACAAATAAATATACATATCATCACGCCTTCTACACATTACTGAGTGTGGCACTCTGCCGAAGCAGATCTCGGTAAGTGATATATTATTACCAACCGTCAAACCATGATCCTCAAAGATGTTAGTGGAGGGAGAGCCACAGGGGTAATTTTAATGTGTTGAAAATGTTTGTCAGTTGTGGGAATCGAACCAGGGTTTTCAGTATTCACAGGTCGATTTGATACCACTAATGCTGGGTTGCATGAAAGTTTTATCGGTTCATTAGCAACTTACGGTTCAATAAATTTCAGAATATCGCTATTGATACTGTTGCTAGATAAACAATTCTTTAACTAAAGAGCTCTTTTTTTTTTCTTGCAACCCAGCATAAGCCATCTATGTACATCATTTATGTAATAGAGTTATGATATAGTACAGTCGCTGAAGTAGACGAGTTACGTCATCAAAAACAGTTGAAAAAGTAATTAAACCTATAACGTCATCTATGTATTATTTATTAATATCATATTAAAACAATATGGAGTAGGTGGCTCAGTGGTATGGAGTCGGTCTGTGGATGTGAGAACCTGGGTTCGATTCTCACAGCCGACAAACAATTTTCACCTCTTTAAAACTCCCCTGTGGCTCCCCAACACTAACATCTTTGGAGGCTGTGATTTGACGGCTGGTAATCGCACTTCACGCGTATAAATATATCACTTACCGAGATCTGCTACGGCAGAGTGCCGCACCCAGTAATGGGTAGAAGGCGTGATAATTTATTTATATTTATAAAATGTTCAAGAAAATAGGTAGACCATGAAATAATAAATGTTATTAGCTATTAAAAAGGATTCTTGGCACAACAAAATTGAAAATTTAAATATAGAGACAACAAGTCTACCAAATATAACTATTAAAATAGAGGTGAACCTTTCTGATTCATTTCATTTCTAACGTCAACGATTTGCCACATTTAACTTGTTCTTGCTTCCAAACTAAATATTTATTATTTTTACAGTTATACAACATATTTATAGCGTTGTAAACACTTCAAAGATCTTGACACAAACGTCATTAATATTTGCGTATTTTTGTTCAGACTTCGACATGCAGTTTCCGGCAAACTAGAATATTCTTATTTCTCAAACATTTGATTCAATATTTTTCATTTAAGGTAGTACTAGTGTGACGGTGGCGCCATCGGTTGTCGAGTGGCGAAACTGACGCTCAAAAAAATATAAAAATTCAATAAAATAAGTGTTTTATACCTATTATGATTTGAATATCATGAATTGTTAACAGGTTGTTGGTCTAGTGAATTTTCAAATACCATACCACCGTGTGGTGTTGCCATTATAAATTGGTATTCTTAATTTTTCGTTAAAAACAAGGCTTTGCATGGCTATATATCCATTACTAAACGATAAAAAACTTTCTCCTTCTGATACAATATACATAGATAGTTCTAGAACATCATACTAGTTTTTCAAATGAAACTGCAAAATTTTAGAGGTACACAAACCAAATATGTGCGATTCTGAGTGATGATCGCCATAAGCCCCGTGTATAAGAACTCAACTTTACAAGCAAATATATTTGTTCACAGACGATGAATGTGTTTCATATTTTAACAGGATGCATATGACTATCCAATGTTTACGTGCGCCAAATTTCATTCAGATCTGCAAAAAAAATTTTCACGCTAGTACTACCTTAAGTAAACCTTAAAATTAAGTGAACGCGGTGCAATTGGATGATTTTACAATTTCTAAATCGCATCTGGCGCCCCTTCCTCCAATGTCTTCGCAACAAACAGTTTGAAAACCACTGAGTAAATGATTAAACAGCACATTTTCAGAATACAAGAACAAAGATTTATGGGAACTATTAAATATTTACTACCAATATCTCTTTAATAACCCGCAAATAGGGACAGAGATAATAAATAATTTCCCCCTCAATTTATGTTTCATTTGTTACAAATTCTAACCTTTTAAGAATAATTCCATCTGTCACAAATTTTATGATGTTGTTCGTGCTTCGATTGTCTTTTCATAATTATCTTTGAAAATGATTCATGCGATCTAGTCACGCAAGGATGCATTCCATGCTGATTGTTTAATCAATAATTAATAACATTTGTTTTCGTATTTCCATGACAGTTTAGTCATTCTTCAACTATTTGTTTATGACTTAGTCATATGTTTCTTTTCCACTAATAACACTTTTGCAAAATGTTGAGCATGTGTCGTTATTTTGTTTATATTTATTCCTGGCGTTGTTTTATTTTATTGGTAATTTGTTTGCACGAAGTATGCACAGCCAAGCCCATAGGCGTTCGTCAATCAAGGTTGTACAAGCTGGGGCGTTGGGAAACAGTGGCGTGCCACGCGGGAACTGAGGGTGAGTCCTGCCCTGTCTCCTGGCACTAACACTTATTCCTGCCCAGTGTTTGGATTTTGAAGTTCCTTTGTTTTCAAATAATTTTGTTTTTGTCTATATGGATATTGTTTGTCTTTGGGTTCGGCTTGTTTAGATAATATTTTGCTTATTTTTTGTTTGTATATTTTATTAGTGTTGTTTGAAGTAGAATTAGATTAATTCAAGATTTTAGTGATCAGTTAGCATCATATATTTATGATGTCAAACATTTGTAATAGTTGCTTACGATATTAGTACGTAAAGCTTGTTTTAAGACTCGCGAGTGGCTAATAATATATTACATAATAAATTAGAAAAATAAAAACTATTTCCTGACGTATTAAATAAATAAAAATAAAATAAATATATAATCACGCCTTCTACCCATTACTGGGTGTGGCACTCTGCCGAAGCAGATCTCGGTAAGTGATATATTTTGCGCGTGAAGTGCGGTTACCAGTCGTCAAAACACGGCCCCCAAAGATGTTAGTGGTGGAGGAGCCACAGGGGTAGCTTTTGAAATTATGAAAATTGTTTGTCGTCTGTGGGAATCGAACCAGGGTTCTCAGGATCCACAGGCCGACTTCATACCACATATTATTATTTTTTTTTTTTGAAACCGTTTTATTTAATCTGTAATGATTTTGTAAATATGTTGAATCTACGGAGTGATTTGAGAAGGTGTAATGATTCAGTAGCGTACCTAGTGTACTTTTAAGAAATTATTTGACAAATCACATTCGAAAATTTGACCAAGTTTTACATTGCAATAAAAAATGTATCTCTCAATTTATATCAATAAAAATATGTATATTTATGCAGAAAATTATGAGGAATACAATGGTGTATTTTTTAGGCCCGTATCTAGGCTAGTTTTTGACATATAGGGCAGTTAGCGGAAAATGGTCAAGACGAAATAAAATTTATACAAAAATGTACTTTTTTAAAGGCTATATCTCAAAAACGAAACAAGATATGAATTTTCTCTCAACGACATTGAATTTCTCGTGTTTGAATTGACCTATAAACATATTTTCAGCGATTTTGATTTTTTGAAAATTTCTTAAGGTCGATTTTAAGCCATTTCAGACTTATTGCTCTAAAAATCTTCCTCGTCCGAATATTTTACTAAAAATTTACATACATATGTACTTCAACGTGCTGAATCCAATGGTGAAATCCCTGAGTTCGTATCTCTTTTAGTTTTGAAGATATTAGCCTTAGAAATTTGTGTATATCGAAACTTTTGGTCGAAATATCAAAAATAAAAAAATTGCTGAAAATATGTGTACAAGTCAATTCGAATACGAGGAATCTAATGCCGTTGAGCGCATCTTCATATCTTGCTTAGTTTTTGAGATATAACCTCTGGAAGAGTTGTTTTTTCCAAATTTTACGCCTTTTCATATTTTACACTATATTAGTATATTACTTAATAAATCAGAAAAGTAAAAACACTTTTCTGACGTATTATGTATACTATTTTTTCTAAAATCGTTTAATGCAATCAATAATTAATCGTAAATAATTCAAAATGTTAACTTTTTTTATTGAATCATATTCACAGCAGACTACGTATAAAATAGTCAGGTAAAGTCGTTTAACGAACTTAAACCAGCCAATTAAAAGTCCATTTTATCACGATAGTAGATATATATATATATATATATATATATATATATATATATATATATATATATATATATATATATATATATATATATATATATATATATATATATATATATATATATATATATATATATATATTAGAGAAAATACTTGAAATACAATACACTCTTATTTCAAGTATTTTTCTCTTAAAATAATTTAGCCCTGTTTTTGAGAACAGAAAAAATGCGATGCCAAACGATGAATCTTACCTATTTTTCCAATTATAAATAATTTATTTCATTCTACAAATTATACACAAATTAATTTTGAATAATAACTTGTTTAATTTACACTTAACATATTTCCTGCCTCACAAATAATATAATGATGAGGATATAAAAAATGTATAGACACACATGATCAGTATAAAAATCAAAAATTTTCCCGTTCATTAACCTTCGTGACGCAAATAACCACACTAAGCTGCTGGTTTTTGCAAGTTTGCTCATTTTATTCAACGTTGCGACGGAATGAATTCCTGTTATATTATCCTGACACTATTTTCACATATATAAATAAATATATCAACACACTTTTATTCATTACTGGGTGTGGCACTCTATCGAATCAGATTTCGGTAAGTGAAATATTTATGCGCGTGAAATGCGGTTACCAACCGTCATATCATGGCCCCCCAAGGATGTTAGTGGTGGGGGAGCCACAGGGATAATTTTAAATTGGTGAAAATGTTTTGTCGGTCGTGGGGACCAAACCAGGGTTCTTTGGATCCACAGTCCGACTTGATACCACTGAGCCATTACCTCCATTACCATGGTTTCACTTATTTTTATAAAGCGGATTAGCGCTAACACCATTTTTTATTTCGTTTTTAACTCTCTTTTCAATGCATGAAACAAGTTTATTTTAACTTGAGTTAAAAAGAGTGTTAATTAGCATCAAATTTAATTCATTTCTAGAATCTGTCTTAATTTGAAACAGAGTTATAGATAATATTAAAAACGGTGTTAGCGCTAAGCCCCAAACAGGCAGATTCACAAAACGGATTAGCGCTAACACCGTTTTTAATATTATCTATAACTCTGTTTCAAATTAAAACAGATTAAAGGAATGAACTAAATTTGATGCTAATTAACTCTCTATTTAACTCAAGTTAAAATAAACTTGTTTCGTACATTGAAAAAAGAGTTAAAAATTAAATAAAAAATGGTGTTAGCGCTAATCCGCTTTATGAATCTGCCTGAAAGATGTTAGTGGAAGGGGTGCCACAACGTCATATTATTATTTTTATTTAACAATTTTTATATGTGAGTCACCGTGATATTATTGCTAAATTAAGTAGTTTACTAACTTGATAATAAAAAAGCAAATAAAAAAATAATAATAATGAACATATAAATATTTCAAGGCTACACTTAATAATTACTTATTTCAGGTGATAATTCAACCTCGTGCACAAAAATTAAAACGTATAAAAACGAAATCACAAGCCCCAGTGTTCTGATTCTGGGAAACATAATAAATAATTAAAACATGGAAACATGGAATTTGTATAATGGAAATTTATATAAATTCATAATGATGTTTTCATGTACTAATTTCATATTTAATTATTTATGAGAGAATTAGATGTTATCTATGATTATTATTATTTTATTAATCAATGTCTCATATGGCTGTACCGACATAGTAAAATATTTATTTATTTACCAAGGGTGGAAACAGGCGTTTCTGGCCTGCGGCATAGTTATTAGCACAAGGCGCAAAGCATTGAGGGCTAATAACATGCTCAGGGTCAGAAACGCTAATTTCACCCGTGGTACATACAATATTTTAAGCACAACAACATTTAATTATATGTTCATAAGATTAAATATGTACATAGATTATATGTCAAAATGACATTTTGTAAAATCAAGTATTCAAATAAATAAATAAATATATCATCGCGCCTTCTACCCATTACTGGGTGTGACACTCTGCCGAAGCAGATCTCGGTAAGTGATATATCTCTGTCGAAGCAGATGCGCGTGATGTGCGGTTACCAGTCGTCAAATCACGGCCTCCAAAGATGTTAGTGGTGTAGGAGCCACAGGGGTAGTTTTTGAAATTATGAAAATTGTTTGTCGCTTGTGGGAATCGAATCACGGTTCTCAGGATCCACAGGCCGACTTCATATCACTGAGCTAGCCATCCCATATAATCAAGTATTCACAATGAACAAAAATTATCATTTTATTTAGTAATTATTTTTGTATGACTCTATGTCCAAAAAGAAGTGTTTAAGTCCGCTTTTTAGGGTTAAAACAAATGAATTTCGGCCCGGTTGTGCATAAAGTAAATTGTCTGCCAAATATATGAAGACATTATTCTAATTTAGTATCATTTCCATTTCGTGAGGAAATATTCAGAAATAGAGTAACGAAGCAATAAACTAAAACACGATCCATTAATTTTTCGTGTACAGAAACACAGACAATCAATTGTTATTGACTTGGCAATTCCGCGAGTAGTACTGATGTATATTTAATAATTTTATTAAAGACTAGAATACAAGGTCAAGGTTGCACGCCAATGTCTCTCATCACGACATTGAATTGTTTTTTGTCTTTAATTTCGTTTCAAACTATCAGATCGATCTGATATTCATATTATTTTGTTAAAATAATAACTTATTAATCTTAGTGCAGTGGTCTTCAAACATTTTAAATATACGGCCTATATTTCAGACCAAGTAGATTTTTTTTTGGAAAAAGTAATAATTTTCCTCATTCGCAGGCTCCAAAAGTTTCGTAGGCTCTTAGGCACTGTGCCTATGATGGTGGGTCGCAACCCATAGATGAAGACCACTGCTATTTGAGCCCATAATAGTAATTGATTTTGGCACCAAAAACTTGTTTATTGGCCCTCAAAATCAGGCGTAATTTGGCTATTATTGCCTTAAGGCGTATAAAGTTGCCAAGCAACAGCTATTCAAACAAATTAAATTCGTGATTTATGGATAAATGTCAGACAACACAATAAATTTTTATTGTATTTCGTAAAGCTCTTTTGACTTCTATGCTATACATGTGGCAAACGTCAACTGTACTGAACTGACAGTTATTGGAAAAGTACTTTCTGCCCGGTCGTAAAAAAAATATTTCATCGCTAAAACTCATTCGCTACTACAGAGTGATCAAAAGGAATTGTTACAGTTGGCAATAAAAAAAAACTACTTGAAATTGGTAAGCCTGATACATGAATTCATTTCCCCTTGTTGACAGTGACATTTTAAATTTGAGTACATTTATTATTACATTTATTTCTAAAGTATTTCTATTACTTAAAAAGTTAAAATTCTATTAGCTGTCAGACTCCTGACATAACCTATTTGTATTTATTAGAAATGTCAAATAGCATTTCCGCCTTTATCTGACGTTGTGCCAACTGTGGAATAAAAGGATCTCTGGAATTGTATTGCCAACTATAACTATTCCTTTTGATCACCCTGTAGCAATTGTAGTTTCCGATTTGTAACTCCACTTTTCAGTAAAAATATAGTATCGTCTATCGATAGATGCGTATAAACATTTGATTTAAAATTCAAATTAGAATTCCTAAATAAATTATTGTTTTTTTTTTATAGAAAAACAATAGCTGTGTGAGCTGTTTAAAATTCTTTGATGTAGAAATATGACTAATTTGAGTATTTTTCTGTTTGTTGTTTCAGCGATCAAATTTCAAGAAAACCTGCTACGTACGATGATACAAATTGAAAACACATTTTTTGAGTTAGGGGAATCGTGCTCTAGAAATTGTCTCATTATCTGTGATCGTGGTGCCATGGACGCGTCAGCTTGTAAGTTATCACAACATCACAGTATATCCCATTAAATGAGGTAGCACGAACCCTCGACACGAACCAAACATTCTTATACTAGGGGCGAGTTCTGTAATTCAGTTATATTTCATTTTGTAAATATGTTGAATCTATAGTGTCTTGAGAGGGTGTGATGATACAGTAGCGCATCTAGTGTATTTTTAAGTAATTATTTGACAAATCATAAATTTTAAAATTTGACCATGTTTTACATTGCAATAAAAAAATTATCTCTCAATTTGTATCAATAAAAATATGTATATTTATGCAAAAAATTATGAGGAAGACAGTAATGTATTTTCCAGGCCTGTATCTAGGCTAGTTGTTGACATATAGGGCAGTTAGCGGAAAATGGTCAAAACGAGATGAATTTTGAGCAAAATTTTACTGTTCCGGAGGCTATATCTCAAAAACTAAACAAGATATGAATTTTCTCTCAACGCCATTGAATTTCTCGTGTTTGAATTGACTTATAAACATAGTTTCAGCGATTTTGATTTTTTGAAAATTTTATCGATTTTAAGCCATTTTCAGACTTATTGCTCTAAAAATCGTCCTCATCCGAATATTTTACTAAAAATGTACATACATACGTATTTCGACGCACTGAATCCTGTGGTGAAATCCCTGAGTTCATATCTCTTTTAGTTTTGAAGATATTGGCCTTAGAAATTTGTGTATATCGAATTTTTTGGTCAAAATATCAAAAATTAAAATATTGCTGAAAGTATGTGTACAAGTCAATTCGGACACGAGGAATCCAATGCCGTTGAGCGCATCTTCATATCTTGCTTAGTTTTTGAGATATAACCTCTGGAAAAGTACATTTTTCTAAATTTTACGCTATTTCACATTTTACACTATATTATGTATACTATTTTTTCTGAAACCGTTTAATTTTAATCATTAATTAATCAAATAATTCAAAATGTTTAATTTGTTTGATATGAGGCGTATTCCATTTGCCATTTGGATCAGATCTAACTTACATTTACTGAACCAGATCATTTATTTATTTCGCTGGATCACTTCGCTGCCTTTATTTCCAGTACTAAAATTACTGATTCTAATTTATTTTAAAGTAATTCACTTCAATAAGTGTATTAGTTTGTTTAATTCAATTCATTTAGTCATGTTATCTAATTTATCTGAACTGATTTTAGTGAACCAAGTGGCAAATGGAATACAGCTATTGACAGCTCACTCGTATCCAAGGTTACAATAACAAAAAAGACTCAGGTAAAGTCTTCACCAAACTGTTTTGAACTTTACCAGACTGTTTTTTGTTGTAACGTTGAATACGTACTTCAGTTGATTGTTTTAGTAAATATTTTTGTATTTTATTTATGACTAATTCCTGTTTGTGTTCTATAGTTATTTCCAAGGAGAAGTGGGATAAAATGATGCGGAACAATGATTGGAACAATGTGGAATTAAGAGATAACCGTTACAACCAAATCATTCACATGGTTTCTGCTGCTAACGGTGCTGAAGATTTCTATTCTACGGAGGTAACCCATTTATTTTACATTATTTTATTTATTTTTGTTACCCCTTTTTTCCAATGTGGACTAATGTATTTTTTTTATTAGTTTACAATTTCACAGAAGGGAGATCATTTGATAAAATGATAACATATTTTGTTTACTAATATTTGATAAACACTATTAATTTTATCGGACAACATACCTTCGGATGCTGCTTATCTATTTATTATATAATTCGTTATAAATGTTTTTATTGATTACCGAAAATTATTACATTTCTGAGTAAATTTAATTTTTTTTTGGAGTTGTCAATAGGCTCTTAATACCGATTTAACTTTTTAATTTTTTTGTTAAATTAGATCAAAAACTATGATAATCAGTGAAAGCGCGGTGTTAAACTTTCTTATATTAAGTGAGATATTATTTTTTGAAGTTCTGTAGTTACTTGTGACGTCATAAGTATCTTAATGTCTTTAAGTGGTACCAATTAATCTTGTTTGATTCAATGAGTGCAAATAATTTACAAACTATTTATTTGAAAATAATCTTACTATGTTGAAAATCATATTTTATAGTAGTTGAAACTTCAAGAAAAAAAATGTACTTGTAATTAAAATGTACTTACGAACCACTTAGATGCGCTGAGGGGTTCAATTCATTGATGTAATCTCAAATTAAATATCTTAATTAGTTTTGTTAAAATTTATGAAGATAAGAACAAAAATTTCTTTGATAACATTTAGCAATTAATTAGGATTCGGTATTTTCTATTTAAGTAAATTTAAAATAATACGGAAAACAATTATTGTAGCTCTTGCTCAACTTAATAGTTATTTATTATACAAGTGTTTTATTAGGTATATAAAACACGCAAGAAAAGTTTAAACACGAGACCGAAGGTCGAGTGTTTTATATACCAATAAAACACAAGTGTAATACGAAATTTTATCCACAACTCATAATTATAGGTATCGAAGAAGATTGGTCGTAACATTTAACGTTGATTCAGTTATATATAAGCTGTATTCCATTTGCCACTTAGTTCACTTAATTCAGTTCAGATAAATTCGACAAATGAGTAAATGAACTGAATGAAGCAAATTGATGCACTAATTGGAGAGAATTACTTCAAAGTAAATTAGAATCAGTAATTTTAGTACTGGAAATAAAGTCAACGAAGTAATCCAGCGAAATAAATAAGTAATCTGGTTCGGTAAATGTAAGTTAGATCTGATCCAAATGGCAAATGGAATACGCCTATAGTTTCTCAAAATACGGTAGATCATGAAGTGGTTGCTAAGTAACAAGTTGTTTACAGTGTTTTAATGGAATACAAAACACTAGCCATATAATTCAACTGAAATCAGTGTAATAAAGTCTTTATTATATATGAGTTGTGGATCAAATATATATTTTTGTATGCACAACCGGGCCGAAATTAATATGTTCTAGCCATAAAAAGCGGGCTTAAACACTTGTTTTTGGCCCTAGGGTCATAATAAAATAATTTCCTATGGATACATAAACAAAATAACAATTTTTGTTTATTGTGAATACTTGGTTTTGCTAAATGTCATTTTGACATCTAAATGTATTTATATTAAACTTTAACTTAAATGTTCTTTAGTTGTGCATAAAATATTTATATCTACCACGGGTAAAATTAGCTTTAGCGCTGCTGCGCCTCGTGCTAATAATCATGCCTGTCTCTGAGTGGTTCAGATTGCATTGTAAGCTGTAGATCTTTTGTACTAAAAATAGAAGTGCATCCAAAAGTTCAAATTCTACTATAGTTGTTGTAGTTCTATTACACAATTTTAGGGATTAACTTTTTGTTCGGTAAATAAATTAAATTCTTGTAAAAAACTGAAAACTGTTCTGTAGGACCACGCGTGTCGAAGTGAAGGGGTCGAACTCGCTCGCGAGCTGGACTACAACGCCGCGGCGGCTTGGGTGGGTCACCCCTACTTCGACGTCATCGACAACAGCACAGAATTCGAAGACAAGATTCGGAGGATGATCGAATGCGTCTGTCAAAAGCTCTGCATCGACACCGGAGATCGCTTACTCAAGAGTTCGAGAAAACGCAAGTTCTTGGTGCGCGGTCCCATGGCTCGCGACCAGGAGTTCCCCACGTTCCAGGACTTCGATGTGGTGCATAACTACCTGCAGAGCAACTCGCCGAACCAAGTGCGGTTGAGGAAGAGAGGACAAAAAGGTAAGAGAGGAATATAAATCTAAATCAAAATAAATATATCATCACGCCTTCTATCCATTACTGGGTGTGGCACTTTGCCGTAGCAGATCTCGGTAAGTGATATATTTATGCGCGTGAAGTACAGTTATCAGCCGTCAAATCACAGCCCCCAAGAATGTTAGTGGTAGCCACAGGGGTAATTTTTTAAATCGGTGAAAATGTTTGTCGACTGTGGGCTCGAACCAGGGTTCTTAGAATCCGCAGGCCGACACGATACCACTGTGCCATAGGATGCGGGTACTCACGTGACACTGTGACGTAAAAACAGATGTTCTAGTAAAAGATCACTGCGCCACCTACAAAATGAACTATTTTTTGGGACGAGATTTGAAAATAACCGGTTCTTTTCAAATCTCATCCCAAAAAAATAGTTCACTTTGTAGGTGGCGCAGTGATCTTTACTGGAACAGCTGTTTTTACGTCACAGTGTCACGTGAGTGCCCGCATCCTATTACCTCATATATTATATTATATTTCATTTATAACATCAATAATATCTTGTTTTCTTGGCATTTCATCTTAAAGACATCAATATCGTCAAAATGCTTTCCTTTCATGATTTCAGTTCTTTTTTATCAAAGTTTTTCAAGTAATCGTTCCCGGATTCAAATAATAACAAAAAATAAATATATCTGCGTTGAAGTGGTTCAAATTCCACTATACGCTGTTCTAGATCATAGTTTATTTTGATCTTTGTGAAATGCGAAAATATTAGATAATAATTCGTTAAAATGATAGTTGCAAGTTATCAAATATGTTCAGCAAACTGCCGCGCCTAATATTACATTCTGCTGATGATACGAGCTTTTTGTTTGTGTTCTGTAAACATATCGCCTGTCCGGAAATAAAAATATACGTTGACAAACAACGCAAAACAAATTAATTCTTTTACAACCCAATTTTCAAAAGAGTTTTAACTAGAATCTAGCTATACCGAAAACGTTATAAAGATCGAGGTCATCCATCCGGATAAAACTTAATAAAATTATAAGAAACTGGTGCAATGACAATAAAAAAAAGACATTGAAACAGAAATATTATATAAGAATATTGAGTAATCTCTTTTAGTTTTATAGTTATGGGCTTCTAAAAATAACTAATTTTCGTGATTTAGATTATTTTGGCAAATTTGTAACAATTTTTTTATTCTACAACCAAAGTTAGTGAAAATTAGCATATATACCAAGTAAAGGGCGACAAATTCAGTGGTAAAATCAGATTTTTAATATCTCCAATAGTTTTGAAGTTATAGAGGCAAATATGTTGAGCGTATATTTTAAATCTTCGATATTTCAAAAACTAAGCCTCGGACGTCACTTTACATAATTTTTACGTAATCTACGGGTCCGAAATAGGGGGGATATCAAGAAAAAAGTACTATATTTCACATTTATTTTTCTTGAAATTTTTTAAGGGGTACCCCTTGGTGTTTTTTCAATTTTAGGCCATTTTCAGTTATTTTGTTCTAAAACTTGTATCCGTAGAGCAAAAATTATGAAAATTTGTACACTTATGTAACTTTTTGCGTAGAATCGAATGGTGTAGTCATAAATTGCATAACTTTTATATTTTTGAAGTTATTGGCCAAAATAGACCATTTTTCGACCTACTTTTAAATCGCCATATCTCGAAAACGAAAAGAGATATCGAAGTGCGGTTTGAAAATTTGGAATCCTTGCGTCGAGAAGATACTATATCCATATTATCTGAAATTTTTAAGAAAAAAATATTTCTTTTAAAATTTCTGTCCAGTTTTTAGACAACCATTTCTCAAATATGTATGACTAATTCAAAATAGCTAAAATTGTGGTTATACATCAAAAAAAGTATGAGGAATTCAAATTTTCAAACAGAATTTAATTTAAGTTATATTTTTTGATGACGTCAGTTGATCTTTATAACGTTTTCTGTATAATCTTTTCTAATTAAGCTAAACCATATTCCCAAAAAAGTTTAAATAAACTTTAATACAATCTTACCATTTAATTTTCGGAAATCGAATTGAATTAACTTTTTTAAGTCGAACTAGTATAAAATTAGTTAATCCAAAATTCAGGATTAACTAAAACTTTTTTGAGAATCTGGCTGTTACAGAATTGGGGAAATTTTATCATTATTCTGGAAATTATTATCAATATTACCTTGGGAAATAATAAAAAAACGAGAACCACTGTCCTCAAACAAGGTCACTGATAAACAAATACGATTTATTATACTATAGCATCATTAACTGAATCCTCAGACAAAACAAGATAACAAATTTATGTTTATAAATATTAACTAATCAGCAATAAATAAATAAAAAGTGCTAAATTAAATAAGTTTTATAACATTTTAAACATATTTCCTTGTTGTATTTACACTGTGATAATATTTATGCAATTCACGTTATAGACATGTGCAGGATGAATGTTTCTTTTCAAAAATTGTTTGTAAACAGTGTTGCCATCAATTGAAAAGGAAAAAAAAATAAATTAATCAGTTATCTTTATAACAAAATATTTTATTATTATTTTCTAAGTAAATACTTAGTAATTAATAAAATTAAATTATAAAGACAAAAATTGGGGTACTGCCAGAATTTGAACCCAGGACCTTATGAACTCCGGTCATAAGCTTTAACCAACTAAGCCGCGGTCGCTTTGGATTCAAATATGATTTTTTTTTAAGTAAATACTTAGTAATTCATTTATAAAATTGATTAAAACATATGACCGGAGTTTATAAGATCCCAGGTTCAAATCCTGGCTGTATATCAATTTTCTGTTTATAATTTAACAAATTGGGTAGATGTCTCAATGGTATCGAGTCGACCTGTGAATTTGAGAACCCGGATTCGATTCCCGCATTCAACAAACAATTTTCACCACAATAGGATGCGGGTACTCACGTGATACAGTGACGTTTTTGTGACGTAAAAACAGCTCTTCAGGCAAAGATCACTGCGCCACCTTCAATATGAACTATTTTTTGTGGCGAGATTTGAAAAGAACGGTTTTTTTCAAATCTCGTCCCAAAAAAAATAGTTCATTTTGTAGGTGGTGCAGTGATCTTTGCCCGAACAGCTGTTTTTACGTCACAAAAACGTCACTGTGTCACGTGAGTGCCCGCATCCTATACTCTCCTTGTGGCTCTCCCTCCACTAATATCTTTGAGAGCCGTGATTTGACGACTGATAACCGCACTTTACGCGCAAAAATGTATCACTTACCAACCAAAAATTTTCGCGTTTAATTTTGCCGACTTCAACTAATATAAAAAAAAATACAAATTGTATCTAAGTTGATTGAAGTCCACTCTAAAGCCCCTGGCACATATAGCGTCAAGACTCCGAGTCTGCTACAAACTGCTGAAAAACTGAGAGTCACGTCCAAAACGGGTGTCACATATAGAGTCGGTGTTTCTGACAGTCAGAAATAAATATTTGTTAATTTTAACGTGTTATTTGTTAATTTGTATTATTTAAAATATTTATCGACTATTAAGAAATATAAAAACTATAAACTACGAAATATAAAAGAAAAAAATTAAATTAAATAAAAATTACATGAACTATAAATGAAATATAAAAACTTAAATATATTATTTAAAATGTTTGTCGATTATTAAGAAATATAAAAACTATAAATTAGGATATATAAAACAAAAAAATAAATTTAAAAAAATGACTTGAATTATAAATGAAATATGAAAACTTAAAAGTTTCTAACTATGTATAAAGTAAATGAATTTAACTATAAAAATGTACAAAAATCAAACAAAAACATAAACAATAATAATTCATATGTCAAACAACAAAGGAAGATTTGGAAAAAACCAGCATCATAATGAAGTTGGTTTTCGGCAGTCGTGACTGCTGAAAATAGAGGCGTTTCTATTTTTGGCAGTCAAAACTCCGAGTCTGGTAGACTCGGAGTTTTGACGCTATATGTGCCAGGGGCTTAAGCTACTGTTGTTGGGATTAAGTTTCTGTTGTACAAAGTGGCAAATAAATAAATAAATAAATATATTTTTACTTTTAGGACACTTCAGCTATTGTCACACCATTCGACGACCCAAACAATTCGGTCAAGTTGTTGAAGTCAAAACTCAAATTACCCATCGCGACTATCTCAATTTGTTATCCCAACGAGATGATTCGCATTTTAACATCTACAAACAACGTCGTTGTTTCTTAATCAACAACCAGTATTTCCAACTGGACGTCTACAAGGAACCAGGACACCCCAGATGTCGAGGAATGATGTTGTTGGAAACGTATTCAGCGATGGATGACGAAAATCTATCAAAACGTTTACCGAAGTTCCTAAACATCGAGAAGGAAGTCACAGGAAATCCTGATTATTCGATGTTTAATCTTTCTTTAAGGGAGGATTGGAAAAACAGCAAGAAATTTTGCAATTCCTTTCAAGGTAGGAATTAATTATCCATTTATACATTTTACACAAAAATTTAAGTTATTACGAACCGTTTATGCACAATATTTATAAGTTGACATTTCATTTTTCGACTTTTATTTAAAAATGAATTTTTGTTATTATTATATGATAATAACTGTTTCATTCTATATTATTTGTAGAAAAATATAAGAAAAAAGTCTCAAATATGTTCTATGACATACAAATTAAAATAATAATAGCCGATTTCATCAACAAAAGTAATTTTTTAAACGTGGTTTAAATAAATAAAATCAAGTCAAAATTTTATGTCAAATGAAATAATTATCACTGCTGTCATACATTCGGTTTGCATTCATTTATTTAAACTAAGTTTAAAATTTAACTTTTGTTGGTGAAACCGGGCCTAATTGTGTATTGATATTTAATTTAATTTCATTTTGTTAAGTGTGAAAAATCAACATAACTATTGCTAATTTCAACATGGCTGTCATACACATGTAATTCTTTATGTGATATTAATTAATTATTTTATTATATACAGAGTGAAATTGCATATTAATGGTTAATTATATTAGTAGTACAAGTATATTAATATAAAATTTTTGATAGTTGAAAGCTTATGGTCAAAAAGTTTGGTTAGGTGTCGTGATGGTTTCCAAAATTAAAAGTATCAATTGTTATGGTTCCAGGTGCAGTAGTAAAGAACGAAGATGCAAAAACAAATGGCATTCATTTAAACATGAACGGTCACGATACATGCAAACCAAAAAGCAAGCATACAACAGAAAAAGAAGACATCATAAAACAAAATGGAATCCGGAGTAACGGCATTCAGCCGTATCAGAAAGTGCAGTAAGATACATAAACCAGTAACAGTACACTTTACTAGTAAAATATACAACTTACATATTTATATTTGTATTAATAGTTACTAGGATTCACACCATTTTGATTTGATTCATAATCTCAAAATTAATGTCAGACATATCTGTGAAGTAGGTTTTTAGTTTTCTTTGTGATTTTACTTTTCGGGTGTGAATTCATGCCATTGTACTTTTCGATGAAAACTATTTAATTTGTTCAGATCTGAATTAATTTTGGCGCTACTAAACAATTTGACAAATAAAATTGTATTTTTATATAAATTTATATGTATATTTTTATTGCTTGATTTACAAAAATTATTTGTAATAAAAAATATTTCGGATAAATTTGAGATTAAATTGTTACGCGGTGTCTATACTATTCTGGACATTTTAAATAAAAAAACTTAAGTTGTCGAAAAGTCTGTGGTTATACTTAAGTTTTTGTGATAGTATTTCCTTTATTTCTTGTTAGTGTATTGTAGGTAATTAAGAATTCAACCAAAAATCATTACACATTGTTGTTAAAATGTCGCAGACAGAGAGGTAATATTTTAATTCTTGTAATCAAGTAGATTATTGTGCTCGTGGCATATAACTTATATCGAGCTTGTCATCTTTCGTAGATTACTTGTCTTTACCTCAAATTCTTACAGAAAAAGACACATTTCTTCTACATTTTCATTTTGTGATTCATGTTACCATTTTTACTATTAAATAAGTGGGGTTAGAATATACGTACAGATGAAATATTTTTGATTTAAATCATGTTCTCATTCTTATTTATTTTAACATAAATGTATTTGTTGGCCAGTATTATGAAAACTGAAAATATTTAGAACAATTTGCGACATTTAAAGAATATTTTTGCAGTGCTGTACTTATTTAACATAAGCAATTTGTATGATAACCTTAACTAATAATTGAAAAATGATGAATAGTTAATTTTAATGAATACCCTGTTTTATTTCACATTTTAATAATCTGGACCAAAATATTATAAATATTTTCTATGAAACACCAAAATAAATATAGTCAGATTATTAAATGAAGAAAAACAGTTGAAATATATAAAAATTAAAATATATTGTACCTGTATGTTCTGCTTTTAATCTGTGCCTCATTATAAATCAAGTTAAAATTAATTTTTCACGCAATAAATATTAATATAAAGAGAATAAAGTTGTACTTATGAACTTATGTCACCAAAATTACTGTTTATTTCGTTAGTCATATGTTCTGTCTATTGTTTTATGTCACGCTACGGTTGTTCTGATTGGTTGATGAAAACTAGATAATTTTTATTAACCAATCAAAACAAACATTTGATTTGAATGGACTGAATTCACCTATTGTTTTATGATGTATGCAGTTTTCATTTGTCAGTAACATAATTTATCATATTATTATTTTTATGTTATTTAACTTATTTCTATTAGGTATTAAGTTGAAAATTGGTTGGGCATTCTGTAAAATGTCTTCTTGCAAATATAGCATCTTCTGTACTTGCAATATTATTGTACCTACTCAGTTTTTCTTGATATGAATAAAAGGATATTAAGTATAATCTAGTTTTTTAAATTATATTCTTTATTTTTCAATAAAGACAATGCAAATATAGAAACTTTTAGCAATTACAATTTAAGTAATCATATTAGTGAATATAATTAAATAGTTTTATTGTTTGAGCAAAGCAATGATTACATTTTATCAAAACTTATATAATTATAAAAAGTTGTTTGTACATTGTTCAAATACTTAATTACATAATTAAGCATAATTAAATTGCTATCGTATAATGAAAAATAGTATTCCATTTTAAAGTACTTTCGTATTTGTACAAATTTGTGACAAAGTTGTAAATGATTAAAATTATCTATGCGCCGACCAAGAAGCATTTTTTTCTTGTTTGTGGAACATCTTCATAACTTTTTTTCCAGGAACAAGTCCCTGAGATAGGCCGGGTCGTTTTTTCTTATTTTTAACAATATTATTTTGATTCGTAACAATATTACTAATTGGTTCTCGTTCTGTAGGAATACTATTTTGATTGTTTTGACATATTATAGTTGTTTGTATTTTATTTTCTTCATCCAATTCTTCAGGGGTTTTCTGCAAATCCGAATCATGAGCAAAGGCGCATTTGTGTCCAAATCGACATCGCCCTTTCCGATAATTCCAACAAATTTTCTTCCCGTTTATAACTTTGGTATCCTCTTTTGTTGGAACCATTTTGACATGTTTTTCCAAAATTGCTTTCTTGGCATTTTCAGCTTCGATGAATGGATTAGAAAATACTGATGTTGCTGAACTGCCGAAAGCTGGACCAGGTAATTTTTCTGATGATGTCTGCTTCTTTGGATCTTCTATTATACTGAAACAGTGACAGCTGACCGATTTCACGTAAAATACTGTGAGTAATGTAAGAAAGAATACAATGAAATAATAAAAAGAAAATAATGACATTTTTAGAGGTTAGGTATATTTATATCAGAATAAATGTATGAATTTGGGTTGGGATAGGGATAAGATTCATCTTACGTTTCTAAATTTTCTGAATCTGTATCAGAATCACTACTAGATTCAGAAGAAGTTCCATAATCAGCAACTAAAGACATTTTTGAATAGATATTCGATAGAGTTTGATACTTCATAAAAAAGGTTGCGTTCACACAACCTACGCATCCATTAGAGTGCATTTCTTGACTATTTACATAATTTTAAAATAAAGTATATTTACATTTTTCTATGTTATAAAAGATTAAATAAAAACACTGATAATATACAAAGATATAATTTATTTATTACAATATTTTTACACAATCCCAGCATCCGTGATGGTGACCTCACAATTTTTGGAACATTCAATAACTGAACTTTTTAGAATTGTCAGTTTAAAAATATTTTTGTCGGTGTTGGAAGTAAAAACTATCCTTGTATTCGGTACATTGTTCCAGTAAGTTCCTAAACCTGGCTTAATACAAGAATTTGAAGAATTATTGCTGTTTCCTGACATATCTTTAATCAAAATATTTGTCACAATAATTGCGGTGTGAAACTCAACAGCCAGGTATCTAATAGTGTTAACAAAATTATTAATAAGTGTTAATGTATTGTTATAGTCACCAATGTGGTAAAATACGGCAGGCAAAGAGTCGATTATTATTAATGGGCACTTAAAACCATTTTCATATTCCTTTTTTATATCAAATAAAGCATTTATTAATTCATATTGATCATTAATTTGTTTAATTTTAATTCGATTTAAAATGTGCCCGGAAACTTCCTAAAAACAAAAAAATTATTAAAATATTAGCTTAACTATTATTTTTAAGTTTATTTAATACCTCGTTAATCTTTTTTGCTTCTAAAATATTTTGTATTCTTTTTGTACTAAAATCTCGTTTGGTATCGAAAAAATAAACAGATTTTTGAAAATATTGAGAAATATTAGTTGCGATTGTTAAACAGAGTTGCGTCTTGCCTGTGGATGAAAAACCGCAAAATTCGT
Source organism: Pterostichus madidus (assembly GCA_911728475.2). Classification (NCBI taxonomy): domain Eukaryota; kingdom Metazoa; phylum Arthropoda; class Insecta; order Coleoptera; family Carabidae; genus Pterostichus; species Pterostichus madidus. The sequence goes on along the minus strand of OU452307.1, from coordinate 39,269,219 downwards.
AAATTGAACCACTTAGAAATCCACCATCTAATAATTTATCTAAACTGAAATTTAAAATTAGATAACTTAAAATATCTCTACTGTAAAATGTGTGCGTACTTTTCTATTTTACTTGGTGTTAAAATTGCTGTCTTCAATAAGTGATTATAATAATTCGCACCATTTTGAACTTTAGCCGAAAACTTTGTCAAAATTTGTTTGCGAATTTCTAAAACTTCCTAAAAATGTATGAATCATTATAAAGAATTCAAAATATTGTTAATTAACTTGCCTTATAAGTTAAACATGTAATTTTTGTTAGCATTTTTGCGTCGCTATCTAAATAGTCTGTTATTGTAAACACTTTTTTATTAAATAAAATATTTAGAATTTCCTGTGTTAAAGAACTGTGTAGAGATGTATTTAAACGCACCATTTTCCTGATTGCAATAATTTATTTTGATTAAAATTAAATATAAATTGTTGGAATTTTTGTTGTCCGGAATTTTTAATTGTTGAGCGCTTCGCATGCGCAATACTGTTAAATTTAATCGAATACGCATGAGCAGTAGAGCTGCTTGTCCAGGATAGGAATCCCAATTATCAATATCACCAACTGTATAACAAAAAAAAAATTCCTTGTGAAAAGTTATTTTTCAACATATAGATTTTTCATCATTTTTCCGTTATGCAAACGTTGTATTATTCAATAAATTTTATTTCCTATTATTTTAATTGGATCGGTATTAAATGCAATTAAATATAATTGAATTTACTGTAATTTAAAAGAAAATACGTAATATGTTGAGGTACAATAGAAAAACAGTATTATAAAATCTTGAACATGGTGTTTTTGTAGAGGTTATGAATTGATTTCGATTTTGTAATATTACTGTTGTTGGCAACACTGGTACGAACAAGTCCGCGAACGCGATCCCTATGCAATGATGGTCGCCATGTTTAGAGACAACGCGTTACGTCCTTGATGTGAGCATGGCAAGATGCCGTTGAAAATAATAGATATATTTAGTGAGTGGCACATAACGTGGGGTACCTAATTATTAATTGCACTTTGTTTTTAACGCTCGTGATATTTTTTTGAACCGATGACCAATTTTCACCGCAGAAATTTGTGATTACATGATGGTAAGTTGGACCAGCCCGTATCGTTGCACGAAGAATATGGCGTCCTCTTTGTTTGACTCTTCGTTAATAAAATAATTAATTTCTTCGATATACTGTGATGACGAACTGTACAGCAATTTTATTTTAATTATGTGTATTTTAAAACTTCGATTTAACTTCACTTGGACACTGTAATGTATATACTTTATTTAATATTTGAAGATGAATGCGGCAAATTATAACACTTTTGATTTTGTAATGGCAGCTTCCCCTGTACCCGCAGTGGTCAGTTGAAAATCCGTCCTTAGCAAAGTATTGATCTAAAAATATTTCGACATAAAAGTGTATTTAAATTTAAACAATATTTTATCTATAATTTGTAAAATTGAAATAATTTTGATTAATAAAGTTTTTGTAAATTATTATGTTTGTACTTTATTTTGGGCGGGATTTTTTGTTTTGGAAATATTTATGTATTGTTTTTTGTTTAAACATATTGCACATATTTCTTTATTACGCAGTGAAATTTAAAAGAATTTTCTTAATTTTTAATTATTTGCGTATGCAGACGGCGAAAATATTTTATGAAGTGAAAACTTAAAATAGTGATTTCAAATATTTAGTTAAAAATTGGGTAAAAAAAAGTTATAAATTATTCCAAATATTCATAAAATTAAAGCGTAACGTTTCCTTACAAAGTTTTAATTAATACTTTTTATGTAGCACTATTTCTTTGAAATTATTTAAATAATAGTTCTTTCAAAAACTTTTGTGAAAACTAAGATAAAAGTTGTTGATTTTTTCACAAAAAAATTATTTCACAAGCTATTTTTGATATTGCGTCAGTGTTATTCTATCTACTGATTTTAAATTTATTCCTTTGCGGAATATTCTGAATTTAAAATAAATTAGAACAGTCATGGATTTCAAGTTCAATATTTGTATTTTGTCATCATATTTTTATATTGCCTGAGAATTATTTTGTTATATACGATTTACTTTAATGAATTTATGTTGTTTATTTAGATGTCGTCACTGTTATTATGAAAATTTATTTTATTTTTATATATTAAAATATAAAGTTTTTATTAAAAAATACTCTTATTAAAGAATTTTTATTGTCGTTGTTGTTGTTTGCTATTTAATACTTATTTATTTTATTACAATTAATTTTAAATATTAATTGAGCGCGTGTTTGATTCTTTTTAGCATTTTTCTTTTCATTTACATATAATTTGTATGCGTCATTAATTTATTAAAGTATTTTTAAGTTGAATTAAGTTTGTTGATTTTTGTTTGTTGTTGTTTAGATTGTTTGACAATGAGTGACAACAGTTCGGGGGCAGAGCAGGGTGCGCTGCCCCCTGGCCGGGTTGCGGGGGCGGTGGTGGCGGCCGCGCCCCTTCAGCTGGCTCAGATCGTCGGCACCAATCAGTTCGTGTTAACCAGACCTGGGACCATTTCGCCCTCGCCTCAACAGCATCAAGGACCTGTGCCACCTCTCTCACAAGTAAACAAATTTTTATTATACTTTTTATCATCATTTACAAAAGCACTAACGATCAGTTAACAGTGATTTTTTATAACTGTTTACTTTTGCACATAGTGCTAGATGAAACTCGGCTTGGCCCAGCTTGCTTTCGACATTTCCGTCGTCAGCTTTCTAGATCCTTGCTACATTATCATTAATTTAAATGTTTTAATTATAACTCTTATCTTTACAAAAGCACTAACGATCAGTTAATAGTGATTTTATATAACTGTTAACTTTTGCACATAGTGCTAGATGAAATTCAGCTTGGCCCAGCTTGCTTTCGATATTTCCGTCGTTAGCTTTCTAGATCCTTGCTACATTATTATTAATTTAAATGTTTTAATTATACTTGTGATAATCATTTACAAAAGCACTAACGATCAGTTAACAGTGATTTTTTATATCTGTTAACTTTTGCACATAGTGCTAGATGAAATTCAGCTTGGCCCAGCTTGCTTTCGATATTTCCGTCGTTAGCTTTCTAGATCCTTGCTACATTATCATTAATTTAAATGTTTTAATTATAACTCTTATCTTTACAAAAGCACTAACGATCAGTTAATAGTGATTTTATATAACTGTTAACTTTTGCACATAGTGCTAGATGAAACTCGGCTTGGCCCAGCTTGCTTTCGATATTTCCGTCGTTAGCTTTCTAGATCCTTGCTACATTATCATTAATTTAAATGTTTTAATTATAATTCTTTTCTTTACAAAAGCACTAACGATCATTTAACAGTGATTTTTTATATCTGTTAACTTTTGCACATAGTGCTAGATGAAACTCGGCTTGGCCCAGCTTGCTTTCGACATTTCTGTCGTCAGCTTTCTAGATCCTTGCTACATTATCATTAATTTAAAAGTTTTATTTATAATTCTTATCATTACAAAAGCACGAACGATCAGTTAATATAGATTTTTTATATCTGTTAACTTTTGCACATAGTGCTAGATGAAAATCAGCTTGGCCCAGCATGCTTTCGATATTTGCGTCGTCAGCTATCTAGAACCTTGCTACATTATCAATAATTTAAATATTGTTTTAATTTTAAATGCCATTCATTTGTAACAGAATAATTTTTAACACGTAATGTTTTGCCTTGAATTATAATTTGTGCACCCATTCCTAAGTTTATAGCTAGCATTTGTAAATATCTGGATTGAAAATTAAGATTAGTATATTTAGTTTTTTATTGGATTTAATAAGTCAATTTGTATTAAATGTTTGATTATTTATGCTGGGTTTTATGAAAGTTTTATCGGTTCATTAACAACTAATGGTTCAATAAATTTCAGAAAATCTCTATTGATACTGTTGCTAGATAAACAATTCTTTAATTAAAGAGCTCTTTATTTTACCTTGTATTAAAGTTGTAATTCTTTGATTAAATATTATGATTTTCTTTCCAGTTGTCAACAAGCAGTTCTCCGAGCGGTGGCAACAACACAATCACCAGGATAATCAGTTTGTCGAATCTGCGCACGGCGACGAGTTCTTCAGCAACGCCAAGCATCGTATCCGCGCTGCGTTCGCCGCACGCACACAATGTTCGCACGCAGCTGTTCCCCCCGGGGGGTGGTATCACCAGCCCTGAGGTTACACCGCCGGCCACACCCATCAAACCTAGCCCTGTCTCTACACCTGTCCGGAAGCGAGCTCGACCGAGTGATCTTCCACCTGGGTGTGAGAATTTGTCCTTGTCCGCGCGAGAAGCACGGATTATGGAGCGCGCTTGGGCAAGGAGCAAATGTATCCATGAATCGTATGTTTTTTTTTATTTTTTAATATTTTTATGGCACTTACAATCAGTTTACAGCGATTTTTTATAGCTGCTAACTTTTGCACAAAGTGCTAGAATAAACTCAGCTTGGACCAGCATGCTTTCGATTATTCCGTCGTCAGCTATCTAGAACCATGCTACATCTTTATTTATTTGCTACTTGAAGTCAGCGAGATTTTAAAAGATATAAATATATCATCACGCCTTTTACCAATTACTAGGTGTGGCACTCTGCCGAAGCAGATCTCGGTAAGTGGTATATTTATGCGCATAAAGTACGGTTTCCAGGGGGAGCCACAGTGGTAATTTGAATGTGTTGAAAATGTTTGTCGGTTGTGGGAATCGAACCAGGGTTCTCAGGATCCACAGGCCGACTCGATACCACTGAGCGAGCTTTTAATGGGCGAAAATGCAAAAATGATAATTTATCTCTTCCAAGGTACAACGACAACTGCGTGGAGTATTACTTCCTGGATTCAGGGGGTAATATGCTGGACTACTTTATGTGGAGAAAGCGTGCTCGAACGGCGCACTTCGAAGCGTACCTCCGACAGCACCAGCTGGTGCAGCAGTCGAAGTCGACCTCTGTCGCTGTCTCCTCGGAGTCGACGGACACCACCGCTGTACCTACCATCGAACCTGCGACTTCCACGGCAAAGCAGGTGATGGTGACGACGCCGGTGGCCAAGGAGACGATCACCACTCTGCAGTCTGCTGCTGAGCGGCTCTCCCAAGCGGGTAAGAGGGAAGAATAATCTTACGTTGAATCTAGCAAATCTTTTGCTCGGTTCTGAAGGAGGGTTGGCAAAAAAAACACTTTTTTGCGTATATAAATCAGACTACTAGTTAAAATTTGTTTAAACTGTCCGAAACTGGTGTAAGCCATTTTATTTTTGTAGTTTTACTTTGTTAAAATATTTATATCTGTAGGTTCTTACTTATTGTAACTATAAATGCAATTTTACGTAACGTCAAAAATAGACAGATAAAAAAATTGTATTAATTATGTGTAAAGAGTTATAGTTATTTATGTGCCTAGAGCAGAAAGTAATCTATTGCAATCATGCAAGAGCAGCAAGGACACTTTTTGGTCGTGGTGCGTACAGTATTTTTTCTACGACCATTTAAAAACCCTTGATAAAAATTTTAAGATCATTTTGACATTTTTTATGTTTTGAAATTCATTTGAAAAAACAGTTTTCATCTATCTCGGCGAGCGACAAAATCTTATTGCCGCTCGGTGAAAATTCGTACATTTTTACTCATATTTAGTACCGTATGATTTTTTTAACAAACAAAAACATCGTTGAATTTTTCTGTGACAACTTTTGTTTAATTTAACTGAAGTCATAGCTCTTATAATTCTGGAGGTTTGGAACATTCTTTATAATAAGAAAAAAAAATATTTAAACCAGGACGGTTTGAACAAGTGGAAGAAGATTGCCAACCCTGTTTCTAAGTGAAATAATTGGGTGGTGGAGGGAATTGTAAATGTGATTTGACGGATGTAGGCTTGTCCGCGTACCTGGCATCCACCGTCAGACACCAACAGCAGCAAAGGGTGACATTGGCACCCCTGCGTCTAGCTGCGATTCCTGTTACCCCAACTCAAACATCGCACAGTGCACCGCCCGTGCTTTCTGCAGGTCCGACCCACTAATTGTTCGTTGTTATTGTTGTGTGCCGCCTGCTTTTTCTATTTTTATTTATTAATCGTTGTGTTCGTTTTTGTTCAATAAAAAATATTTTAATTATAATTTTTATCGTTTTTTGCTTTTGTAGGAACCAGTTAATCTTGTTTTATTCTTAACTTTTAAGTTGTCTACATATATATTTTGTATTATTTATTTTCGATGGTTTTAATGTTAGCATCATCAGCAGTTCAACCATCTACACCAGTACCTGAACCCGCCGTGTCGGTAGCGAAACCTGCGACGCCGGTAACAACAACGTCGGTGGTGGCGTCCACGAGCAGTGCTGCCACCATATCAAGTGTAGCCTTGGCGCCGCTGCGAACGACTACCAGTCCTAGTAGTGCGTCGCTTCTCACACCCGCCAACAAGACTAAGAGCATCATCGGCTCCGCACTCTCCAGCACCGGCAACCAGGAACAGATTGTCGAGAAGGCCAAACAGGTAGGATACATTTTCATTATATATTTATCATTTTTTTCCACAGGAAATCATGTCCAAGGTACTTTATTTATTTATTTACAGAAAAAAATTATATATGATTTAATTATTTGATGAAATCATTTATTTTCCAGTCAAATATCAAATAATAATAAATCGTATAAAAAAGTTAATTCAATTCACTTTCCGACAACTAAATAGTAAGAATGTTATATTAAAGCTTGTTTAAACTTTTTTGGGAATATAGTTTAACTTATTTTGACAAATCCAAAATTCAGGATTAGCTAGATTCTAGCTAAAACTCTTTTGAGAATTGGGCTATTTACATATATATATACAAAAAATTTAAGTATGCAGCAATAATAAAATAGTGTAGCAGCTGCATTAAAAAAATGTTTTTAATTTACCTTCATATATTTATTGTTTAAACTGAATCTTGATTGTCGAATTTCGATGAATTTAATATATACAGAAATGATAATTTTCTTGAAATTATTTATTAGGTAGTACGTTTACCAGTCGTCAAATAGCGTACCTCCAGTTGTTAGTGTGGAAATTGAACCTTGGCATTTGATTATTAATTAATATTATTTTGAAGACTGTACCTTATCGCCTTTCATTTTTTGTATTTATTTATATTATCTATAATTTCTCATGTCCGGTATGCGCTCTTGTTTAGAATTTTGCGATATTGTTTTGACTTGCTTATCATATCTAGAATAATTAAGATTCTAGTTACATAGAAGTATTACTATATTTCATTTGATATTAACTTCATTTGTACGTAGCTTCTCTTTGTGGAAAGTACAAAATGTCTCTTATAGAATTAAAATTTATTAATATTGATGTCCTTGTTGATTTTGATGAAGCAACAGATAAGAACAATGTTGTTATGTATCTACCATATTCTCTTGTCAGCAACGTAAGAAAAAAATGTCTATTTCTTTGAAATATTTTTAAAAAAAATTATTTTTTTTTATTTTTCTGTAGGAGGCGTATGTGATGCAGAGGGTAACCGAGCTCCAACGAGACGGCCTCTGGACTGAACGAAGACTTCCAAAAGTCCAAGAAACCCAGAGATGCAAGTCTCACTGGGATTACCTCCTCGAAGAAATGGTTTGGTTAGCGGCAGATTTCGCCCAGGAACGAAAATGGAAGAAAGCTGCTGCGAAAAAATGTGCAAGAATGGTTCAAAAATATTTCCAAGATAAGGCCCTAGCGGCTCAAAAAGCTGAGAAAGCTCAAGAGTTGCAGCTCAAAAGAATAGCTTCGTTCATCGCTAAAGAAATCAAGACTTTTTGGTCGAATGTAGAAAAGTTAGTAGAATTTAAACAAAAGACAAGATTGGAAGAAAAGAGGAAACAAGCTCTGGATCAACATTTGAGTTTTATTGTAGATCAAACTGAAAAGTATTCTCAACTTCTTGCTGAGGGCATGAATAAATCAGGTGAGAAATGATTTTGATATAAAACTAATAATTTACCTTTCTAGAGGAATGGAAAACGATTTTCTAATTTTCCATAGTGATTAGTAAGGAAAATAATTTAGGGCAGTTTACCAACCAAATTAATTTATTTAATAATTAATTTGGATGACTTGCTACTTACAATTTTAATAATTTAATAGTGCATAACTTCCGTAAATAATTAGAACAAGCACCTAGCATGTAGAAGGTTTTGGGTTCAAATCCCAGCGAATTATACATACATAACATTACGTTATATTCCATCAAATGGAGTAACACGGACCCCAGAATAATTCACTCATCAGATTAATCAAATAATTAGTTCTCATCAAATATTCTCACCCTAACACGCCACCCTCACTTCAACCACACTAATAGTTCCCACTATATAAGTTTATTTACTTATCACTGAATCATTCATCACACAATGAATCTTCAGTCATATCCATCCAATCATTCCTATACACTTTTAATTAATCTTGCTTCGACGTATGTTCCATATGCTGAAAACATCACAAATTATTCACGCTCACTTCTCTAACAATGAATTTACGAAGATTAGAAAAGAAGAGAGCGCCAGCATGCGCTTGTATTTGGAGGAAAATTTTACACAATTTTAGTCACTCTATTTAAATAATTGAAACTAAAACAAAAAAGTACGAAAGACGAATTGTTATTAATTAAGAAAAAAACCTATTTTGAGTAATAATTATGAGAACACCACGTGCCATTGTCACGCCATCGACAATGAGTAAATAAATAAAATATTTTTAATCCTAGGTGTGGGTCCCGGCGGCGATAGTGCAACCCCAACAGCGAACAGTTCCCGTCTACCTTCACCCCACCACTCGGACGTCGAATTCTGTCCGGATGAAAACCAATCTTCCTCCGACGATGAAGAAACCATCGCCCAGGCTGAAGCAGCCGACGAGTCCGACAAACAAACTGAAGAAATCGCAGCCTTGCAACGCGAATCTCAAATGGACCTGGAGGACTTCCTCAACGAACTTCCCAAGGACTACCTCGAGAACCGGGACAAAATCGTGTTAAGTGACGATAACAAAGATAGTGAAAGTGATAGTGTAAGTGAACAACAAGAAGGCGAAACCAGTAAAAAGAAAAAAGATGAAGACTTTAAAATCGAAGGCGAAGACAGCGAAGATGACGAAGACACAATCATGGAACAAGAAAAGGCTGAAGGTCCTGTTGATCACAAACAAGAAATTGATGATCTTCAAGCTGAGAACGAAATGAGTATCGAAGAATTAAAGAAGAAATACCTCAACATGCCTCCGGTTCAATCTCTAGACAGTGAAGATTCCAAACAATCTGCAGATGCCGAAGTGGAAGCAGATTCTGAAGCAGAATCTTCAGATGAAGACGACGAAGCAAGTGATGAAGAATCTAGTGAAGAGGAAAGTGAGGAAGATGTTAAGGAGGAAAGTGAAGATGAAGATAAACTTGGACTGAAGATGCTTGTTGAGGATGAGGCCGATAGCAATAGCAGCGAGAAAAAGGTAAGAAAAGAACCTCTCACTCGCTGGCGGAATAACCATTTCATACTTTGTCTTGTATTTCTCTCAGACTGAAGGAGACGATGACCAAATAATTAACGATGTAGCTGCATTGGCTGAAAGTATTCAACCGAAAGGAAACACTTTATCTAGTACATCTGTTGTGACACCTGTTCCGTTTTTGTTAAAACATCATTTGCGAGAATATCAACACATTGGGCTAGACTGGCTTGTAACAATGTACGAGCGAAAACTAAACGGAATTTTAGCTGATGAAATGGGCCTCGGAAAAACCATCCAAACCATCGCTTTACTTGCTCACCTTGCTTGCGAAAAAGGTAGAATTTCCCACAAAATATAATTCTTTCATTTTACTACAATTTATATTTTTTATGTGTCTAGGAGATTGGGGCCCTCATCTCATCATCGTTCCAACTTCAGTGATGCTGAACTGGGAGATGGAATGCAAGAAATGGTGTCCGGGTTTTAAAATTCTAACTTACTACGGAACGCAGAAAGAAAGGAAGTTGAAGAGAACCGGATGGACGAAACCAAACGCCTTCCATATTTGTATTACGTCATATAAACTTGTCATTCAGGATCATCAGAGCTTTCGTCGTAAAAAGTGGAAATATTTGATCCTAGATGAAGCTCAGAACATCAAGAATTTTAAGAGTCAAAGATGGCAGCTGCTGCTCAACTTCCAGACGCAACAGTGAGTTGAATTTGTTTCTTTTTAAAATATTTTTCTTCATGTCTTTCATCCAATTTTGGGTGTAATTATTTTGTAAATCACTCCTTAACAAATTCGCAGCACATATTTTCCACTGTTAAAAAAAGTTAAAGAACTTTTAGCTACATTTATAAATTGGTTACAAATATATATAGAAAACTAAATATCACTTTTATTTGAAGCATTTTGCTCTAAAATAATTTAGAGAAAATTGACAACAGAAAAAGATTTTTCGCTAGCAAACGTTTCTAAATTATTTTAAAAAAAGTAAAAAGGGCACGGAGAATTAAATTAATTACTAGGGTGGAATAAATTTACTTCCATAGTAAATATGTTTAAATTAACAAATTCTAATACATTTTATTTATTTTATGGCATAGATAACATTACTGTCAAAAGTTCGACTGTCATTTAAATGAATAAATTTTTTATACTTTGGAAGTAAATTAATTTATCGCTTATAAAGCTGGCCATTATTTGAATAAATTATTTCTGAAATTATTTAGAAACGATTGTAAAATAAATAAATAATTATATTATCACGCCTTTTACCCATTACTGAGCGTGGCACTCGACCGAAGCAGATCTCGGTAAGTGATATATTTATGCGCGTTAAGTGCAGTTACCAGCTGTCAAATCACGGCCTCCAAAGTTGTTTGTGGTGGAGGAGCCAGTGGTGAAAATCGAACAGAAATTCTGAAATCCACAGGCCGACTCGATATCACTGTCTTATAAAATAAATAATTAGAATGCAAATTTGGAAAACAATAATTTATTTATTTAGAAAGTTTAATAGTAAGACACACATCAAATTCACTGCACCACTTAACAAAATCCCTTCTTTTAACTTTAATATACCAATCACTCATAGCAGAATACTTAGTATCCAAATTATAAAACCTCGAATTCTTTCCATTTGTAAGTCTCAAATTCGCGCGATAATCAAACAACCACTTACTCATGACCGGAATAAAAATCACCAACTCAAAATCCAGCTCACTTAATCTATAAAAACAAACCACAGTTCCTGCTTCGGAGCTAACTAAACATTTCTGATACGTCCCTGTCTTTTTTGCGCGCCACGTGGACCCGGTACGATGGGTGATATCTCCGTGAGTGGAGTCGTAGTGCTGGGAGAGTAGTTGGCCAGAAAGACTTTTGTAGCACACTCTACAGTGGGTGGTGAATGGACAGTGGAACCATTCGTGTTTGGCACATTTGCTGGACATGTCTATGTAGCGGCAACCGAGCGAATGGTTCTCGCAAGCTCGGCGATTATGGAGACAGGATTGGAACACCTCCATTACTGTTTTGTTGTCCATTATTCTTCATTTCGAAATATGATTTAATATTGTTTAATCAAGATATTATTGAAGACACAGCCCGGAATTGAAAATCCTTGAATTTGTTTTAATACCTGGAAACAATATTAACAAACAAAAATAATTATTTAATTTAGTTATTTACTTACCAAAATTTAGATACATAATTTTATTCTTGCCAACATTTTTCACTGAAATCATTTTGGCGATTTTGGGATGAAAAGATCGAACATGCTATAAAATTGGCTGCATTTTTTTGTAATATATAATAAATATATCATCACACCTTTTACCCATTGCTGAGTGTGGCACTCTGCCGAAGCAGATCTCGATAAATGATATATTTATGCGTGAGAAGTGCGGTTACCAACCGTCAAATCACGGCCCTCAAGGATATTAGTGGAGAGGTAGCCACAAGGGTAATTTTAATGTGGTGAAAAATATACCTTGAAATTCTTAGATCTGTAGTTGAAGACTTTGAAATTGGTAGTTCAGTAATCTTTTTTTCTTTCTCTGCATAACTGTTGAAATTTATAATTTTGTTAGTTTTATTTCAAAGATAGTCATGCCACATTAATTTCATTGTTATTTTTTTCTAAATTTATACTACAATTTAATAGTCGTATATATTTATACTCGTGTACAGGATGCTTTAGAAACATACTTTTGTTTCACATTGTTTGTGATATTATAAAAAAACATTCTTTGGTATCTGCGTGGCTCGAATTAATCTGGCTTACTACTAATGTGGCACAATTAAAATACCGATAACATATTATCTGATACTATCGTTATCTGTTGTAGATAACAATAACAAATAAAGAAATAACATTTTTAAGTAAAGTATCACTTCTTGTACCTAATTCTGCAAAGAGTAGTAGATGATTTTTTTTAAGCGCAAAAATGATTATTTTATATCCCCGTGAAATAGATCTATAAATATTTTAATCCTTTTTTTCCAATGTGTACTGATGTATTTTTCAGTTCACAATTTCACGGAAGGAAGATCAAATATTATGATCAGTATTTTGTATTTATCATAAATTTGATAAATACTCATGATCGTACTATACAAATATTTTAATCCTTTTTTTCCAATGTGTACTGATGTATTTTTCAGTTCACAATTTCACGGAAGGAAGATCAAATACTATGATCAGTATTTTGTATTTATCATAAATTTGATAAGTACTCATGATCGTACTAAACAAATATTAATTAGTTGTAGAGCCCTTTCTAAATTAAATAAAAAACTATATTTTAGTTTTTTATCCAGTCGAGAAAGGGAGAAAAAATAGTAACATTTACCAACCGAATTAATTTCTTTCAATAATTAAATTCGGATGACTTGTTACTTACAAACAGAACTTAAAAATTATTATATTTTTTAAATCATATTATATAAAAACAAATAGTTTTATTACCTTTTTTTTACAAATGAGAAACGATTTTCTAGTTTTCCATTTAATGGGAAAAGGTAAAAGAACAACAGTAATTAAACCACCCAAATTAATGTTTCTGTCTTAATTAATTTGGACTATATATTACATACATCTACTTATAAATAAATAATTTCGAATTCATGATCTCAAAATTTGTTCTTTCCAGACGTTTACTGCTTACGGGTACACCTTTACAAAACAACTTGATGGAATTATGGTCGCTGATGCATTTTTTAATGCCGCATGTTTTTCAATCTCATCGCGAATTTAAAGAATGGTTCAGCAACCCAGTTACTGGAATGATCGAAGGGAATTCTGAATATAACGAGAGTATTATTAAAAGACTGCATAAGGTATAGATTATATTTCCATCCACAAGAATGTTTGTCTTATTTATTATTTTGATGTAGGTTCTACGTCCATTTTTACTGCGAAGGTTAAAATCTGAGGTTGAAAAACAAATGCCACAAAAATATGAACATATTATTATGTGCCGTTTGTCCAAAAGACAGAGGTTTCTTTACGATGACTACATGTCCAGGGCAAAGTAAGTTATTCATATTTTATTTTATGCATTGCCGATCAGTTAGCAGCGAAATAATTGGCTGTTGAACTTTTGCATTAATGCTAGAATAATTTTGCGTAGACCAGCATACGTACGATTATTTTAATCGTATGTTTCTAGAGCTTTGCGACATTTTAAATATTTACTAAATATTTTCAAAAAATATTTATATAAGATAAAAATTTTTATAGGACGAGGGAAACATTAGAAACAGGAAATTTGCTAAGCGTAATAAACGTTTTAATGCAACTCAGAAAAGTTTGTAACCATCCAAATTTGTTTGAAGTCAGACCAACAGTTTCTCCATTTCAATGTGAAGGTCTTCAATATCTCATTCCTTCTGTTGTTTATAATGCTTTGGAATATGATTTTTTTAAGGTAAGTTATTGGCAACTTCTTCATTTATTTGTCATTCACAAATCTTTTTCTTCTTAGCATGTAAATTTCGACACGTTATATCTTCGAATAATCAACATGGAATTCAATTTAAGCGCTTATGCCGCTTATCGGACTTGTAAATACCGTGCCCCAAAAAAACTCATCGAATTAATAGACGAAGCACCAGCGCTACCGCCCCCGTGCCCCAAAGGCCTCGTCCATATGCGTGTCAGACTCGGAGAACCTAAAACCGCGCTTCAACAATCACCACGTGCTGTTACCGCACCAATCAGAGCTGTGATGACGACGCCCACCAAAGTACCACAGGGTGTGAAGATTGCTACTTCGCCAGTGCAGCAAGGTAAGAACTATTTTTAATGACGCCTTTTACCCAAATCTGGGAGTGGCAGATGATAATGAAAATGGTTTTAAGGTGTGAAATTAAGGGTAGCAGGACCTGGTGGAACTCCCCTTCAAGGGTATTCTGTCCAGATTGTTTCACATCCTGGCGGAGTTAAAGGTAATTAATTCATTCATTTTTGTTGTGTTTATCCTTCTTTCCAATGTAGACTGATGTATTTTTATTAGTTTACAATTTCACGGAAGGTAAATCAAATAATATGATTTTTTATTATTTGTATTTATTTACAAAATTGATAAATACTTTTTAATCATTTTATACAACTAATTTATCTTTTGTTCATCGACTACACATTACTTTATTTATTATATTCATAAAATTTATTAATAGTTTTTAGTTATTGTATAAAACTGATAAGTTTATTAAAATTTATTTTATTTTATCCTTGGTCCATCTGCTACTTAAAGTATTTTATTTATAATTTTAAAATCATTTTCCGAAATATTAGTGAATGTAAAGACAACAATTTTCTTTTAAAATAAATTTTGAGTGTCATTTATGACAGTGTTAATTCATGGCGATTTCAGTGGCGGCATTATCAACAACGCAGTCTCCAAACACCTCAACTCTAAACATCGCAACTATGGGAGGCGCAGTCCTAAAAACAACAGGAAACCAACGAGTTTCAGGACCAACCGCCTTCGCGCAAATCGTCCAAACCCAAATAGGAAAACATATTTTGCTGACACAAAATGCCCATCTTCCACAAGCGTCTGTCAGCGGCACCACAACTGGGATGACGATTAGTGGAAAACACGTAACCGTTTTATCAAAACCGGTAACAGGAGTAACCGCTTCTATGACCAGTGCTGCCAATAAAACGGTCAACTCCACTACTACCATTAGTTCCTCTGGAAGTTTAGCCAGTAAACAAGTATGAGTTTTTATTAATTTTGTAACTTTTAGAATTTGAGGATTTATTTGTGTTTTCTAGGCGAATGTAGATTCACTTTTAGAGTCTTCCCAAGCTGCGAATGATGCGTTGGCTGCTGGGGTTTCACTCTCCCGTCCTTTGACTACTTCACTAGTCCAGCAGTTCCGAGCCAGCGGTGCCCAGTTGCATTCCAGTGGCTCTACAACGAATAGTAATCAACAGATTCAGTCTAGACATTCTACTTCCGAGCAGAAAGAGAAGATTAGCTTCGATGACACCTACAAGGTGAGTTATTTCAATATTTTCTTATTTAATTTTTATGTTTTATCCTTCTTTCCAATGTGAATTAATGTATTTTGATTAATTTACAATTTCACGGAAGGTATAATAAATTTATATAAATACCCTATTTTTCGTTAATGATTTTAATCATTAATAGAAATTACGGGTTTTATTACAGTTATGTATATATAAATATATCCTTACAGGCAGATTTATAACAAGTATTAAATATAAATATAAACACTTTTTCATGAAGGGGTCGTCGGATGCTATTTCCAAAGATTTTTCATTTACACGCTTTCACTCAAATTTTAACGATTACTTAAATAAAAAATGTCAAATCTTTTGATAATTTTTCTTTACTAATATATGAAATCGTGGTTATATATTTGTAATGTACATTATTAAATCAATCTTGTAGAAACTGCAATTTTGATCACATAAAAGTAAGGGAATCGCGAAAGAATTTATTTGTGATATTAGTCTCCAAGTTCCGAAAAGTTTGATTGTGGAGTTGTTTATCCTAAATAAATATTTGTTTCGCAGTTAACATTCAAGGATAAAAACACGTTCAACCGCCAATCAAAGCTCGCCATGCTGCACCGTCTAAACGAATGGCGTTGCCATGCGAGCCCTATGTACGGTTGTGATCTGCGCGAAACCGTCACCATGCGATCTCGTTCTTCTGTTTTTTCCGCAACGTGGACCGGTGCATATATCACCCTCAACGCCGCCTCTTCCGCTGACGTCTCCTCGTACACGCAATACCGCACCGCCCTCGAAGATATCGTCCACGGGGTGGAACGTCGCGTGGATCAACTCCACGATATGTGCTCCAGGTTCGTGTTCTGCGTGCCCGCTGTCTCCGCGAAGCCCCTGACGTACCGGGTGTTGAACCCCTCACAGAGCAAATACTGGGGAGAGAAGAGGGATGAATATCTGTTGATGAGAGAGATGAGTCCAAGAGCGGCAATATTGCATCCGATTGCCTCGGCGATGTGCACGCAGTTCCCGGATCCCAGGCTCATTCAGTACGATTGCGGTGAGTTTAAATTTTAAATAAATATAATTCATTTTTCAGTCATTACATCCAAAATCATTTTTTTTCCATTTTAATATGACACTATATTTCAACTTTTTTAGTAATAAAAGAACGTTATTTAATAAATTACGTCTTGATAAAATAAATAACTATTAAAAAAAATTTAAATAAAAGTTGTAGATAATTAATTTCTGTCTTTAAATCACTAAAAAAATTTGTAACAACTAGATTTTAAATTGTCTGAATTTCTTATTTTTGTAGTGAATCCTTTGTTCCAATGTGAACTGATGTACTTTTTAGTTCACAATTTCACCGAAGGAAGATCAAATACTATGATCATTTTTTTGTATTTATCATAAAATTGATAAATATTACATGGTCGTACTATACAAAAATTAATTAGTTGTAGAACCCTTTCTTAATTAAATTAAAAACTATTTTTATGGTTTTTTATGCAGTCGAGGAAGGGAGAAAAAATTAGTAACATGTTCATACCGAATTAATTTCTTTTAATAATTAAATTCGGATATTGTGTTACGTACAAACTTTTTTTAATATGAAATCATTAATTTAATATGTTGAACCCTTTTTTAATTATATAAAAAACTATGTTTTTAGTTTTCTATACAGTCGAAGAAGGGAGAATAAAATAGTAACATTTACCAACCGAATTAATTTGTTTTAATAATTAAATTCGGATGACTTGTTACGTACAAACATTTCAACATAGAATCATTAATTTAATATGTTCAACCCTTTTTTAATTAAATGGAAAACGATGTTTTTAGTTTTCTATCCAGTCGAAGAAGGGATAAAAAATAGTAACATTTACCAACCGAATTAATTTCTTTTAATAATTAGATTCGGATGACTTGTTACTTACAAACATATTTTAATATAAAGTCATTAATTTAAGATTTAGAACCCTTTCTTAATTAAATAAAAAACGGATGTTTTTAGTTTTTTATTCAGTCGAGGAAGGGAGAAAAAATTAGCAACATTTACCAACCGAATTAATTTCTTTTAATAATTAGATTCGGATGACTTGTTACTTACAAACTTACTTTAAAATGATAAAGTCATTAATTTAAATGTAAATATTAAGGAAAGCTTTTGAAGTATTATATTCTGTTTTCTAGGTAAACTACAAACACTAGACTTGCTGTTAAGAAGACTGAAAACCGGTGGACATAGAGTTTTAATTTTCACCCAAATGACTCGAATGTTAGATGTATTAGAAGCGTTCCTGAATTTTCATGGTCATATTTACCTGCGGTTAGATGGCACAACTAAAGTTGATCAGCGACAGGTACATTACAAAAACAAATATAAATATTAAATATTAATAAATATCATTATAGGTGTTGATGGAAAGATTCAACGGTAACACAAAAATATTCGCGTTTATCTTATCTACGCGATCTGGAGGTGTAGGCGTTAATCTGACTGGAGCTGATACTGTCATCTTCTATGACTCTGATTGGAATCCAACTATGGACGCCCAGGCTCAAGATCGATGCCACAGGATTGGCCAAACAAGAGATGTACATATTTACAGGTAAGCATAAAAATAAAAACAATAAATATATAAATTAATTACAAATTTATTAGGTTGGTAAGTGAAAAGACAATAGAAGAAAACATCTTGAAGAAAGCAAATCAGAAACGTATGTTGGGAGACTTGGCAATTGAAGGCGGCAACTTCACCACCGCCTACTTCAAGAGCGTAAGTTATAAACTTAACTCATTAACTTCATCATCTAACTAATTCTTGTTTGTAGTCAACAATCCAAGATCTCTTCAACGTGGATACCAACGAAGACGACGCCAACGCTCGTATGTCTGAAGTCCTGAACAGACCTCGTCCAGTTGCAATCAAGGATACACCATCATCTGAGCCATCGACACCTGCTCCAGGACCTGGCGGTGATGAAAGAGTTGCACAATCTGCTCTCGAGAACGCTCTAGCTGCTTGTGAAGACGACCAGGACGTCCAAGCAGCTAGGACCGCCAAGGCTGAAGCAGTTGCCGATCTGGCTGAGTTTGATGAGAATATTCCTTTGGAAGAAAACGACAAAGAGCAGGAGATGAGCAAAGCGGAGTTGGAACTGCAAAATCTCGTCAACCAGGTCGGTTTCATTTTCAATAAGAAATATGAAGAGTTTATTTTTTTTATTATCATGTGTCGGATTGATTTGTGTTATAGTTAACTCCCGTGGAGCGCTACGCCATGCGCTTCGTGGAGAACACCGAGGCCGCGTGGTCAGCAGAGCAGCTAGCAGCCGCCGAGCGCCAGATCGAGGAACAGAAGCGCGAGTGGGAAGAGAACCGTCTTGCAGCGCTGCGCCAAGAGGAGGAGCGTCGCGGACGCCAAGCTGACGAGGACAGCGAGATGCTGACGTTCTCACGGGACGACGCCACGAACCAGGTGCGATCTCGGCGCCGGGGTCGGCGTGGCCACTGTCGTCGCCCTTTCAACAAACGCGACAGCGTGAGAATTGCTCACGCACCCGGCACCACCACATCCGCGCGCGGTCGGGGCCGGGGACGCGCATTTACCCTCCGCTCTCGACAATCTGTCGAGGATACACTCGTGAAACATGACGATAAACCCCTTAAAAATAATAAAACCAGTGATACAGGTGATGAGGACGCAAAAAACGAATCCGATGAACATGAATCCTCTGAAGAGGTGGAGGAAGATGATGAACCATCTACTCCTGATAATAAACTCAATAAAACTAGCGAAAATCACGATTCTGATGAAGATGTGTCAAATTCCAAAACGGGTAGAAAAACTAAAAATAATTGTAATTATAAAATCAATAGTACACCTATTAAAAGTGCTACTGAGGAAAACAACGAGTCAAGTAGTGACGAAGAGCTTTCCCAAGCTTTATCAGAATCTCTAAACAACCACATAAATCATTCAGATAACGAAAATAGTGAATGTGATGATAGTTCCGATTTCGAATCAGACGCGAATTCCACTGATTCCGATTCCGCGGTCCCAAAATCCAAAATTGCTACTGCTAACAAATTAGATCATAATTCCCCTAGGACGCGTAGTCGTGGTACGGTCAAAATTAATTTATGGACTTTAGACGTTAGTCCAATTTTACCCGGTGTTAAACCTGTTAAACCTGTTCGAAGTGGAACTCCACTTCCAAAAGCAAAAAATAAAATTTTTAAAACTGATAACGGTAAATCTAAAATTCTAGATAAATGCAACAACAAAAAATCCGAAAAAGAAGATAAAAATTTAGAAACTGAATCAATAATTGAAGAGTGTATAACCACTAAAGTTTCAGTAGTTATGACTGATGTTTTAACCCAGGTTAATAGCTCAAACGTTGTTCAAAATAATTCAGTCAGTTCAACATCTGAATCATCAAATGACGGAAATAACTCCGATTCTCAAAAAACACCGCCTAATGTTGAGACTTTCAAAAAGCCAAAGGGTCCAATTAAAGGTCGTAATAGTAAAATCGCTGCGGATCAGAAATCTTTAGACGGGTGGTTAACAAAGTTACCAACTCCGAATGTAAAGAGACCGGCGACGCCTGTACCACTGGTGGTTCGAACTCGTAGATCGGTTAATAAGAACGACGATAGCGAACCGGTTAAAAAAATAATTAAACTCAAATCGGAAAACACGAACGGTCCCGTAACGTGATTTATTTCTTGAGTATAAATTCTGTGATTTTTCGAAATTCGTATTAAGTTTTAAATTTAGATAAAAACAAAGCAAATTTTATTTATTTATCATTCATGAAGTTTGACACTTTGACTGCCCGGATAAATTTGACCGAAACTCGCCCTAAAATGATTATAAATGCCTCATCCTAAAATGTGTGATTAAACAAATCGTAGTTTAAGAATTTGTAAATTTTCACAATTTGAGAACAGTTCATCAACTGCCAACTGTAAATAATAATGTAATAATTTCCTCGTATAGCATAACGATTATTTTTTTTACTCGACATTCGAAGTAAGAATATTTTTTTTAATTCTCGTGCGTGCAGCAGTGTATTTATATAATTTGATTGAATTTCGAGTGAATGCGGTTAGGAAATGATGAGCGATCTGTTTTGTAGATAATTTTCAACAGACAGTGATTTTCAAAATTTTAATTCAAAATTCTGTAGAAATATTTATTTTATGTTCTTTGTTCTTTATTATTTGGTAAATGCTATTAGATTGAATGTTTATTATTAAAAACAACAGAATTTTGAACAGACAAAAATTGAAAATCATTTATTATTTTTCATTAAATTCAAATACTTTTATGGATGTCTCGAAATACATTTCTAGATTTGTCATTTCAAAATTCTCTATTTTCTCATTTCTGTTCATCAGAATTTAGTTCCTAAAGCATTATGTTAACATAATGATTAAATTAATTGTAAGAAGAAAAACAACTAAAATATAAATTATTTATTTGCAACAAATACCAGTGGAATAAGTATTAATCTAGAAATATATTTGCAATAAACGTAGTTTGAAACTTAAATTCCTAAATTGACTATGAAAGTAATACGTTTTAGTATTATTAAATATTAAAAAAGTACATCAAACTATTATTGATTGCTAAAGACATCCGTTCAAATATTTCGTCTTAATTTCAATTGTACTATTTTACGACTATGTACAAAATAGTCTACTCAAATTTCGTTTGTGTATATATTCCTGAAAATTGAAAATAAAAAGTGAATAAAATGAGTATTCCCTTGCTAAATAATTTCGTGTTATTATTTAAAAGGGGCCGCAGCGTTGTACTAGAAATGTAAGTGTGTTGTATTTTTTTCAGTTTGTGGTAGAAAGTTGTCGGACTCAGTGAAAAGGGTTATTGTAAGGGGATACGGGTTTTGGTGCCGATGTATTATTATATTTTCCCTAAGATTTCGTTTTTTTATTATTATGACGGGGTACCAAAACACGAAGGCCCCCTACAAGCCCTGTGTGTTCGCTCTAAAGCAAGGGGGCCTCATTTTATTTACTTTTTGCGCACCAAAACCCTCCCGAATCGTAGACAATAACCCTTTTTACAATCTATTTTTTCCTTACCTCAATTTCCTCTCTTCTTTTTTTCAGCAACGACCAATTATTAAAAGTTATTGTACAGTAAATGCAATCATTCTTGCATTAAAATTCTTACCACAATTCAATTATGGAACAATAAGTAAAATAATTTAAATTACTAAGTATTAAGGGCTTGATTCTTTTATTCTATACAAATATTTAAATTAAAAATACTGATATATTAGTGTGTTTTAACGGCAATAAAACAATTCCTTTGATTCCTCAATCCGCAAGTTATTATCTACGATTCGAAACTAGAATCATCTTGTTATTTAAAATAATGCTTTACAGATCTGGCTCTCAGACAACACGAAGGAGCAAATGCCGGTAAGCTTTCCTTTATAATGTTCAAATCAGATATAAAACAAGTCATCGTGAACACTTAATAAAAATGCTAACTCGCTCCTAAAGATGTGGTGTCCACCGAGTCCACCAACCCAAGACACTGATGTATACATCGACTATTCCATGGGTTTCTTGTACGAAATGTCCGTGATGTCCGAAAGTCAACTTCCTCCAGTATACGTGCGAAAAGAACCGAAACGTTCTCGACACGACGCCGGTCTTACATCCGACAGCCGACGCGCCCTTAAGATCTCACGTAAAGAAGAAATCGTCTACGAACCGAGGTCACTCTTTGATAGACCTTCTCCAGAACTAGTAAAAATGAGGAGGGAAATCAAGCAGCAGAGGTACAGAGGTATCGTCAGACCTCAGCTTCCCAAGTTTTGCCTCAAGATGCCCCAGGTAAGAAGGAAATTGTCATAATCCCTTTCATACAAAATTATCAGCAATAAACCTTCGATCATATCCATCCATTTATTCCTAGATTGTCAACGCAGTCTCTTGTCATCTTTCACCAATATTTCATTCTTTTAAAATGTTTCAAGTGAAAATAATATTTGTTAGGTATCTAAGCCTCAGCCAGACCCGCCATGCTGGCACAGTTGGATGATCCACGAAGACATGGCTTTATTAAAAGTAATCAAGAACTTTCAAGGTCTTCATCTCAATCTAATGGTTCTGTACCCGGGTCATACTCCCAACTGGGACTTTGCTGCTGATTACGTCAACTCAACTAGTATAACATACCGTTCGCCAAAACAATGTCGCCATAGATATGAAACAGTTTTAATTTCCCGCGAAGAAGGAAAACTTATGCATGATACATCTTCTCGTAAAAAGAAAACAAAGAACATGTATAATAAACACCCTCAACAATTTAAATCTAATCGGCCAATGAGAACAGCCCAGCTGTACACTCAAGACAATAATAATTCTTTCTCGCAGCTTATGGTTCAACGGTACGTTGATACAAAATTAATTCTATGCGCCAGGCAATTATTTAGTTTGTTTATAGGTTCGATGCTCTAAAACAAATTAGCAGTAAGCGTCCCGTAACAACAAAAGCTACAACAAGTAGCGCTCATAAACAAAATTCAAAACACACCGCAGTTTTGAGTGAATACGGTATCGATTACGAACATCCCTTAACGCCAGTTGAAGTTGCTACACGAAGAGCAGAAAGAATCGCACGAGAAAAACAAAAATTAGGTTCCATGACAGCCGAGCAACAACAGCGACAAACATCCAAAACAGCTACACAATCAGCTGTCTCTCAACCAGCTTCCATCGTTCCTGCATCGCCCTCAACCTCACAGACACCTTCACCAGGTCCTAGTGCAACCACCACTCTCCCTATAACCGCCACCACTATTCAACAACAGCAGACACAACAAACATTGATAGTAACTTCCCAACAACAAGTGTCAGGAGCAACTGCTGCTGTTGTAACCGTCCAAACCGCGATCCAACCTAGTGGTACTGCGACTGTTGTACCTGGAACAACAACTTTGCGTACTCAGAGAATAGTGTCAAGTCCTCTTCAAGGAGGAACTGTTACAAGTGTGACTGGATTGACCCAGGCACACTTAGCGCAGAGGTTGATTGTGACTGGACAGCCGGTCACCTCGAAAACTTCAGGGGCTACGACAGGTGGAACGGTCACGGTGGCTACGTCGAAGGCTTACACACCAGCTCAGCTGAATTATTACAGACAACAGATGTTGAAACAACAACAACAGTTGAGGGTTCAAGGAGTTAAAAGTGTTGCTATTTCTGGACAGCCAACTACAGTGCAAGTCGCTGTTACTCAAGCCCAACAACGTGCTCAGGTAGGTTAATTAAATATTAATATTTTACACATTTTTCTTTGTTAACATTATTTATTTAAAAAACTACTTTCTTCTTTCTGTCTCTTCAAATATTAATCCGATTGAATATTATATTAATTAATTTTGCTTCTAACAGAAGTACTCTTTACAGTTTGTAAAACAGCAAGCAATAACCGTCGCCACAGCTGGCGGCCAAACCAAAGCAGGGATCGCTCGCCCGGTCTCCGAAACTGAAATGGCCGCCTTACTTAAACAACGTCAACATCAACTTCAACAACAGAAACTAGCTGTCGTCCAAGCTGCAGCTGGAAATGCTAGCGCTCAACAACTTGCCCAAGCTACAGGAAATGTACAAACTCTTACACAAGCTCATCTACTTGCCCAAGCTGGCATACAAGTCCAGCAAGCTGGTACATCCGGTACAACACAAGTTGCAACTTTAGTCAAAGCTGTATCTGCTTCACCAGGTGGTGGAACCTCCTCGGTGACGATCCCCGTGACTGGTGTCACTCTCGGCCCACAAGTAAAAGCTGCCATTGCAGCTGCAGCTCAGCAACAAGCTGGAAAGGCGACTGCAACTACTTCATTACAACCTGGACAAATTCGGCAGCTGCAGATTCACCAACACCTGCTAGCGCAGAAGAAGCTTGCTGGACAGAAGATAACACAACTAGCACAAGTTGCAGGCAAAGCTGGAGTGGCAACGCAGTTGATTGTCCAAGCTCCAAAGACTATTCCTGCGACGATGACGATGCAACAGCTGCAACAAGTGATGCGAGGACCGCAGCTAGCAGCTGCAGTTTCTCAAGGAGGACAAGTTGTGTTGACAGCTAAGTCAGCTGTGTCGGGAGCGGGCCAAGGCAATACAGGGACTACAACTACTCGGGTAATTCCAGTCAATGCGGCTGGACAACCGCAGCAACTCAAACAAACTATACAGGTAAATGTTTGACACCCACAAATTTTAATGGAGGGTGATGTTCAAGGGTGATATTTTGGTTTACTAGGTTGTGACAGCGACGTCAGCGGGACAATTAGTTCGACCTCAAGTTAGTGTTGCTAATACTTTGACGGGACTAGCGGGAACTATTAAAGTAGCTCCTTCTGGAAATACTACTACTGCGCAGCACCAGGCCATTTTGTCACAGGTCAGAATCATTTATTCAAATATACCGGGTGTATCGCGAAAAACGGGCCAAAGGCGTTTAATATGGGAAAACAGTTTTTCCAAATTATTTTAGAGAAATATGCTTCAAATAAAAGTTGTAGAGTTTAAAATTCTGCCCGCTTTTGTTGATACACGTGGTATGTACATAACATCATGCTGTTCATTCTGCATTTAATCACATTCTTGTCTGTAAAAGTTTCTGTTAAAATCTGTGTAGGTGTCTGCAGCACTGCAGGGGCAACCAGTGACGGTGCGTCAATCTGGGAGCCCTGTGCGCATTCAAACAGCGTCCGGTACGCCACTGGTCGCTGTAACAGTCCAACAATCAACCCAACAACAATCAACCAGCGGTAACGATCAGGTGGGTCACCCTAGAATCCAGAAGAAACAATGACAAAATTCTATCACTATCATGATTTTTATACAAAAGCATTTTTATTGTTTTGTGTTTTAAGACCTATCGCGTTTCAATATTTTTATAAGAGAATATTTTTATTTATATTTTTGAAAACGTGTAATTACATTTGTACGGAATTCTGTGTTTATCATTATCGAGGATTTTGGAGTTTTAGCAGTAAAGTATTTTTGGGTAAAATTGTCGTTTTCTCGCCTTTATTCGTCTTTTGCCTAATTATATAAAGTAAGAGTTGATAATAATTATTTATCATTACTCTAATTCTTCTTTATATTATTTTATTTTCTACATTTCATACCATCAGGATTTTGTTTAGAATGGATTAATCTGTGATAAAATAGATTACACAATTTACGAAAATAAGCTGAAAAGTATTTTTAAAATAATTATTTGTGTTTCATAGAATAAACATTATTTTTCTTGGTGTTTCTTATGATTTTAATTATCTAGTTTATGTTTAATCAACATATGTACGTACAAAAAATATTATAAAAAATATAAAGAATATGCTTAAAAATAAATAATTATAAGTATTTCTAGTACCTAATGTACATTAATTTAACTCATATTTATTTTGTAAATATCTGTAAAATACTATATCATATCGTAAATAAATTTTTTAATTTTCGTAAGTTTTTCTTTTTGGATTTTTGTGTAGCATTTAAGAATATTTAGAATTAATTAATAATCATATTTTCTTTTTTACAGATTAAACAATGAAGAAAAATGTAAATAAATATATATAAATAATAAATATCAGGCAACAATCATATAAATGTTGAATATTGAATATTATTTATTTTAGATCATTAGCAGGATGGTACAACTCATTTGACTTTTTTCAAGTTATGATATGTCATTTAAGCGTAGTCGTGAGAGTGAAAAAGTGGTGCGATTTAATTCGTTATTTTACTAAATTTAAATGAAAATAAAGCATTTTTATTAATTAAAAGCGTTATAAGTATATTATGTTTTCAATTTCGATATCTTTTTTTAGTTTAAACGTTTAAATATTTAAAAACATTTTCAAAATTATAACCTTATTTTGCTGTCACAAATTGTGTATGTAGGTACAGTTCGCGTAAGTATATCAACTATATTTTGTAATGGTAGTGTACAGTTATTAATTAATAATAGTAATTAATATTTTCGGTTAATAAAGTGTTTGTGAGTGACAGTGTATGTACAAAAACATTTCTGATGGCAGCAGAAGGTTCAAGAATTCTACAATTAATCAGCGGTAAGTGTTTTCATTCCTATTAATAATTACCAAATAAATCAGTTTCTATCTTTGGTAATATATCATATTCCACTGACATAAACTTATCGTCGAATTATATTAATTCAGGCTTGGATTCATCGTGCATAATATATCGTATTTTCCTTTCGGATAATATCTGAAATACACTGACAGTTGAATTATATTATACCTCAGGGTATACCAAAATTATATTCTCTGATAACGGGATGAAATAGCTTTACATTTTCGACGACAAAAAGTCGCTATTGTGTAGTTTTGTCTTCTGTGTTATCTGATTACATTTTCTGTTCCTTTTTCGGATTTAATTCGTTGTTTGTATATTACGCGAGGTTAAAAGTCCAAAATAAAATACAAATCTCGGAAAAAGAGTTGTATTTTGCATATTTTCTAGTTTGTTATTATTATTATCTTTGTTTTGTTCATTTTATTTACACGAAACATTATTTTGAACATTTCGTAATTTTCCGCTGTTTCTAAAATATTTATTTTATAATTAATTATTGTATTCTATGTATTATATTTCCATTTATCTAAATATATGTTATATTCAGTAATGGTTAAATAATTCTAGATATATTTAAACTCCAGTGAACATACTATTATAACATTATGACTGTATGTAATTATATTTTGGTAGCTATAGTAACGTGTGTAAAACAATAGCAATTTAACATGCATGCATTACACTGAAATGCATGAAATTCTAGAATATTGCAATATTATTCTATGTTGAATTTGTAACTTGGAACATTATTAATCGCACTAACAAATATTGCAAACAATATCTGTTCAAAATACTACATCACGTAAATAGGATTTTAATACTAACTTTCATGAAATACTTATGCACATTATTCTACATGAAATAAAATCCAATATTTTATAAATATATATTTTAATGGTTAAATGTTTTATAAATTAACTATTATACATAAAATAGTATTTAACAATTATTTAAATTAAATATTATAGGTAGATAATTTTAATAGGGGTGGCTAGCTCAATGGTATGAAGTCGGCCTGTGGATCCTGAGAACCCTGGTTCGATTCCCAGAGGCGATCCCATTAAAAAAAATCAGTTTTTCATGACTTTTATTTCAATGATATAAATAAAAAATAAATATATCATCACGCCTTCTACTCATTACTGGGTGTGGCACTCTGCCGAAGCAGATCTCGGTAAGTGATATATTTTGCGCGTGAAGTGCGGGTACCAGCAGTCAAATCACGGCCCCCAAAGATGTTAGTGGTGGAGGAGCCACAGGGGTAGCTTTTGTAAATAAATAAATATATCATCACGCCTTCTACCCATTACTGAGTGTGCCTCTCTGCCGAAGCAGATCTCGGCAAAGTGATATATTTTGCGCGTGAAGTGCGGTTACCAGTCGTCAAATCACGGCCCCCAAAGATATTAGTGGTGGGGGAGCCACAGGGGTAGCTTTTGAAATTATGACAATTGTTTGTCGCCCGTGGGAATCGAACCAGGGTTCTCAGGATCCTCAGACCGACTTCATACCACTGAGCTAGCCACCCCATTAATTATTTCAATGATTATTCTCTAAATTATTATTTTTTACTTCCTATTAATTAAATATCAATATTTTTTTGAAAGAGAAAAGTTCGGTTTATATAATTAATTAAAAAAATATATATATTACTTCCAATTAATTAAAAATCAATAATTTTTTTAAAGAGAAAAATTCATATGATTTATTCAGACGTAGATTAAATTTCACTCTTTAAAATAATAATTAATTATTATACATATTTTTAATCTGCTTCAGTTTCAATTTCATTAAAATCTAATTCAACAGTAACATAAAAACAATCATTATCCACAACATCCAGAAATTCCTGATCATTAATTTGAACTTTCCAATCAAAAATTTCATCCAGTTTTATTTCCATTTGTTTCGTTACACTGTAACCACTAACCGGATTAGTTAAAACCAACATACATCGGTAATCACTCAACTGATCACTGTTTAGAACCGAACAAATATAAAACTTAAAAGTGCTACCAAACGTGCGGTAAGCACAAACTAAAATCCCTACTAGACTTTTAATCACACACCATCGGAGGGCATTTTCCCTTTGGGCTTGCCAGACTGACCCGGTTTTATACACGACTGTCGCGTCTTCGTCTTGATAGTGGCTCTCGAGAGATACAACAATATCTGTTTTACAAATTAAACACCTTTTGGTAAATTTACAAAAGTATCTTTTATGTTTCTCTGTTTTCATACGTATATCTTTATGTGTACAGCCCAGGGTATAATTTTCGCAAGTTATTTCAGCATGAGTACAGTCAAAACAATAAACTATTTTGTTGTTGTTGTCAGCAGGAGTCTGTACAACATTTTTACAGTTGAAACATAAAGTACTAGCGGTTAATTTATTTAGTTTTATTTTAAAAATCGTTCCTTCGTATTGCCCTAAAAATTCTTGTAAACTGTTAAACCCTACGGCAGTGCAAAATTTTTCTTGTATTGCCATGCACCCTTGCTCTACGACAACCCCCTGTTTGTTCATCAAAACCCCTCTATTCTCAATATCCAAATTAAAATTAAACATTTTCGCTTTTTGCGGATCACCAATTAATCTAATACTATGATATATTTTCTTCGTTCTAACACAAACTTTTGTATGAATCAAAAACAGCATTTGAAATGCCAACATGAGGAAGTTTTTCTGGCTGTTGACGTTGATGGCGTGTTGTAGCACGCAGGGGTTCGTTAGGACCGTGTCCTCGTGTTCGGAGGTGCAGTGGTCTAGAAGTTTGAACTCGGGGCCGAGCCACTCGCAGGAGGAGGTTGAGATGAGTGGGCACATGTATTGACGGTATTCGCAAGCGGTTTCGTGGGTTCTGTCGGGGAAGGGGATCGTGGTGCGGCAGCCATGGCGTTGGTTTCCACAAGGGAATGATATCTGGGGAGAAATAAATTATTTATAACTAGAATTTAATACCAATTATAGTGTGAAGTTCAACCACTCTGACCTACTTGTATTTTTAGTTAGTTAAAGTTATTTTTAACTTTCGAACTGTTAATAAATAACTTAAGATCTTCTTATACGTTTTTATAATTTTAATATATCTATATTTTCAAGCGAGAAAATGAAAAATTAAATGTGTTAAGTGTTCGTTATTAAATAAAATCTGCAATTGCGAAGATCTGAAGTTGCAGAACTCTCGCGCCATTAAACGCGGTTATATTTTTGGTAATTAGTTGAATTTGCAAAGAAAACTATTTTTTCTTCGATTGTGTGAAAAAGTGAGGTTTGTTGTGATGTTTCCTGTAGATTCTAGGTTATTTTATTATCCATAAAATACTTTTTGTCCTAGGACGAAAAGTATTTTTCTATCACTAATAATTATTTGTACAACTAATATGAAAAACTATACTGCACGAATTTGAAGTTTGATTATCAGGCAAATGAATGCAAAAAGATGCTGCCATTATGTGTTGTTGAATGAAAAAAAAAATTAATTCAATAAAATTGTATTTATTTTTTCTACAACTGTCAAAAAACCATGACATTTTTATATCACTATGGATACGAAGTTTTTCATTAATAATTAAAATTCAATATACTTGTTTTCACATTTCCTTGATTACAACATATTAGTAGTACCAAATTCATATTTTCTATTTTTTTTTCTTTCAGCATATTTAAATAAATCAATAATTATTGTATTAATATTTTTTTGATAGTTATGGAAAAAATGTTTGTACATGAAGGGTAAAATTTTTATTTTTTGGCTCGTTCGGATAACTTAGCGGTCTCGACTAAAAATGACAACAAAACAACTTATTTAGCGCAATTAATACAAAAATAACTATTTCTCACTATTTTTACTTTTTAAACGATTTTTAAATAAGTTGAAAAATGTATCACTTTCTAAACGATTTTTCGTTAAAAAGAAATCAATTAAACAAAGCTTTTCGTCCTTGTGTCATAAATAACTATTATTCTTCATACTATTACAATAAATATTTTTGGTGCAATTGCAGATCTTGGTAGATGATATTTTACAGAGAAATTTGTGAATCTTTATTTACTAAAACAATCTATTAAGTAAATATTAACTAACAGCAACAGAAGAATTAATTATAATAGTTAAGTTAAAAATTTATAACCTAAAAATTAATATGAACAGTTTGTATTCGTACCATTTCTGCGAGGGCCTCGAAAGTAGTATTCCTGTAAGAATCTTCTGTTGGTCCACACGTCGCACACATCCCCTGACCATCTTTTGTTAAATAAATGGGTGCAGATGACAAATAATTATCACATTCCCTACATTTTAGCTTTGCTAAAATCTCTGGCCGCGGTTCTGTGAAAGTTTGTACACTGCGCTTTCGTCGTAATGATTCTGAAGTTTGCATCATGAAATATTTTGATTTGGTTTTAATTTCACCATTTGTGTTTGTTAAAATGTAAATTGAAATGTTGTGTGACGTTGGTTTGTACAATAGAAATGTTTTATATCTTATCAAATGAGATATAGTAGATAGATATATTTCTTAATCTTTGTCTTATCACTAAAACGTTTTAAATTTATAGGATAGAAACGTTTGGCGAAGATTAATTGCGGAATGAATCTGATGATTTCAGAAAAGCGCAGGATTTTAGATTTTAGTTTTGTTGTTTAGTAATTTCATTAGAGTGTTTACCTGCAGTTGTGTGAAATTCATTTTCAAAACAAGCGCAGGGACGACATTCCCTTCATTTCTTATATTTTTATTCGTTTTCTGATCTTACATTGAGTGTTTAACTGCAATTGTGTGGAATTCACTTTCAAAAACAAGCATAGAGCGACACTCCCTTTTTTATCTTTTAATTTGTTTTCAGTTCTTACATAAAGTGTTTAACTGCAATTGTGTGGCATTTACTTTAAAAAACAAGCACAGAGCTATATTCCCTTCCTTTCTTATCTTTTTGTTTCATTTTCAGTTACTGCATTGTGTGACTTTTCTTTCTTATACAAGTGCAGGCTATCGCTTTCATCTTTTCTAATCTTTGTAGATTCGTTGTTAGATTCGTTATTAGATTCGTTGTTAGGAGTAATCATGTGTAATTTGAGATGTTTTATGCATATGTTATGGAGTAATGGCACAGTAGTTACCGTGTCGGCCTGTGGATCCAAAGAACCCTGGTGCGATCCCCACAGCTGACAAAACATTTTCACCAATTTAAAAAATTACCCCTGTGGCTCCCCCACCACTAACATCTTTGGGGGCCGTGATTTGACGGCTGGTAACCGCACTTCACGCGCATAAATATATGACTCATCAAGATCTGCTTCGGCAGAGTGCCACACCCAGTAATGGGTAAAAGGCGTGATGATATATTTATTTATTTTATTTTATTTTTATATGTTATGTACGTCGAAGGAAGAAGATGAATGATAAGTGAATAGGAGTGATTGGATCGATGTAATAACAATTTCCTCGTGTCTGACCACGGATCGATGCCCAGCGATGTAAATAACCCTTGGTCCGGCCCTGTGCAGAATCGGCGTGTTGGACTGTATGTGGAATTATCAGATAACGTGCAGAATTACATTTAATCCGTTTCCTGAATACATAGCAGACTGCGTTACTCATTGCTTTTGAATTAGATTAAATGTACTGAAAACATATTGTGTTGCAATGCGATCCGATGAGTACACCACTGGAAATTAGATTGCGAACGCAATCTTATCCGATTCCAAATTGATCTTGAAATATGAGGAATTGAGAGAACTTTGTCTAAAAATAGTTCTTCAAGGAAATAAATAACTTGTATTTAGCTTGCTGTTTGCCGGCTGGTTACCGCACTTCACGCGTGGGCGAATATCAAATTACTCGAATTCAAATATTATTCAGATCTTGACTATTTCAATACTCCGAATAGTTATTTTTAAAAAAATAAAAAAAATAAAATTATAATAGGCTATTCTAAATGTAGGGCGTTTAAAGATCAATTTTAGTTTTAAATGTGTTACAATAAAGCTAAGAGAAAATATCAAAAGTAACGTATTAATATATAAAATATTTAATTAAAAAGTGAATAGGATGTGGGCACTCACGTGACACTGTGACGTTTTGTGACGTAAAAACAGCTGTTCGGGGAAAGATCATTGCGCCACCTACAAAATGAACAATTTTTTTGGGACGAGATTTGAAAAGAATGGTTCTTTTCAAATCTTGTCATTTTTCAGACCCGTATTTAGGCTAGTTTTTGACATATAGGGCAGTTAGCGGAAAATGGTCAAACGAGATGAAATTTATGCAAAATTTTACTTTTCCGGCGGCTATATCTCAAAAACTAAACAAGATATGAATTTTCTCTCAGCGGCATTGAATTTCTCGTGTTCGAATTGACTTATAAACATATTTTCAGCGATTTTGATTTTTTGAAAATTTCTTAAGGGGTACCCCTTAAGATTTTATCGATTTTAAGCCATTTTCAGACTTATTGCTCTAAAAATCTTCCTCGTCCAAATATTTTACTAAAAATTTACATACGTACGTATTTCGACGCGCTGAATCCAGTGATGAAATCCCTGAGTTCGTATCTCTTTTAGTTTTGACGATATTGCCCTTAGAAATTTGTGTACTCGAAAGTTTTGGTCAAAATCTCAAAAATAAAAAAAAATCCGAAAATATGTGTATAAGTCGATTCGGACACGAGGAATTCAATGCCGTTGAGTGCATCTTCATATCTTGCTTAGTTTTTGAGATATAACCTCTGGAAGAGTAGTTTTTCCCAAACTTTACGCCATTTCACATTCTATATAAGAAGCGGTTCTTTTCAAATTTCGTCCCAAAAAAATAGTTCATTTTGTAGGTGGCGCAGTGATCTTTGCCCGAACAGCTGTATTTACGTCACAAAATGTCACAGTGTCACGTGAGTGCCCGCATCCTATTATTCAAAACGACCGCCATTGATGTCCTTGTGACGTAGCTAACTCAATTAAACTGCAACTTGTGAGGCAATGCGCATGTACACCGAGATGGCAATTCGGAACAAAACAATATGGGGTAATGGCTCAGTGGTATTAAGTCGGTCTTTGGTTCCTAAGAACCTTGGTTTGATTCCCACGGCCGACAAACATTTTCTCCAATTTAAAATTATCCCTTTAGCTCTAGACCACTAACATCTTTGGGGGCCGTGACTCGACGGCTGGTAATCGCACTTCATGCGCATAAATATATCACTTATCGAGATCTGCAGAGTGCCACATCCAGTACAGGGGTAGCTTTCGAAATGATGAAAATTGTTTGTCGCCTGTGGGAATCGAATCTAGGGTACCAGGGTTCTCAGGATCCACAGGCCGACTTCATACCACTGAGCTAGCCATCCCATAATTAATGAAATAATTAGATGAAGTACATAAACACTGTAATAACATATTAATTTATATTAATTATACAATGATTAATTAAATTGATCATTGTTTGCAAATTCGGAAATCAAAATTTAAAATAACTAATTGCATTTACTGTGAGACAAAATGCAATTGTTTCAATTGTATCTCTATGCTATTCCTATTCGCTATTCCCTATTGCAAAATTGCAAAACATAAATACTAAACAAATCTATTTAATCCGTGTATTCAGATTCGATTGGCACAATTCGATTTGCAGCAACAGCACATTTCAGTATTTGCACAATTTGCCCAAAACAATGAACGAACAACGCCCAAACCAATATCGATAATTTTCCTAATCCACGTTAATAACTAAACTCACTGTATACAATCGCTTTGTTTCATCATAATACTCTATACAATTTACACAAAGCCGTTTATTTATTTATTGAAAAAGTTTCATTATTAAACTGAAGTTTGTTATTTGTACAGAGCGGTTTATTTTATGCCAAATTATTCAAATACTCGTAAATTTTGCTCTATAATATAAATATTTTAACCTGTCGACTAAAATAAATAAATTTGGTTATATTTTATTTTTTATAATATTTTATGAAGTTATAGAATGTAAAATCAATTACAAAATAAATAAAATTAAAATATGTACGAGGTTTGTTAAAAAAAAAGGTAAAAAAAATAAAAATATATCATCACGCCCTCTACCCATTACTGGGTGTGGCACTCTGCCGAAGCAGATCTCGGTAAGTGATATATTTTGCACGTGAAGTGCGATTACCAGTCGTCAAATCAAGGGCCCCAAACATGTTAGTGGTGGAGGAACGACAAGGGTAGTTCTTGAAATTATGAAAATTGTTTGTCGCCTGTGGGAATCCACAGGCCGACTTCATACCACTGACCTAGCCACCCCATAGTTTTTTCTAGTACTGGAAATAAAGTCAGCGAAATAATCCAGCGAAATAAGTAAGTGATCTGGTTCAGTAAATGTAAGTTAGATCTGATCCAAATGGCAAATGGAATACGCCTTTTATAAATTAAATAAAATAAAAAAAATATATTATTTTGGAAGAAAATGCATTAATTGAAAGGGTTTGTACACCTGTATGTGTTAGAAAAAGATGTTCGAGAGAGAACAGTGGCGTCCCAAGTGGGGAAATGTAACGCTTTGCCGAAGGGAATACATCACCTTTAGAGCGCGTTGCATGTTCAACTAACATTGCCGACCCGTTTAACCCGACCTAAAATAAGGGTTGTGCCTTGCAGGCCAGCAAGGGTTGTTATTAAACAGTGACCCTAAAACTGTTCACGAGTTTGCGCGTTCACCCAACAAGTTACAGCCCAGTTATTTAATAGGAACATTTCTTACAAATTCTGACAATTTGGAATTTGTTTCTCTGAACTTTTTTCGAAATATATACGTCTTGCTGCGTTTTCTTTAACAGTTCCATAAATCATAATTATTCCTCCTATTCCCTAACTCGATCATTATCTGTTACTGATCGATAACTTAATGACAACCATTATTTTTCATTATTTATGATTTATTATTAAACTGTTTTAGAAAAAATAGTATACATAATACGTCAGGAAAGTGTTTCTACTTTCTTGACTTATTATTTAATATACTAATATTGGCAAAATGTGAAATGGAGTAAAATTTGGGAAAAATCTACTCTTTCAGTGGTTATATCTCAAAAACTAAGCAAGATATGAAGATACGCTCAACGGCATTGGATTCCTCGTATTCGAATTGACTTATACACACATTTTCAGCAATTTTTTTATTTTTGATATTTTGACCAAAATTTGCGATATACACAAATTTCTAAGGCCGATATCTTCAAAACTAAAAGAGATACGAACTCAGGGATTTCACCACTGGATTCAGCGCGTCGAAATACATATGTATGTAAATTTTTAGTAAAATATTCGGATGAGGAAGATTTTTAGAGCAATAAGTCTAAAAATGGCTTAAAATCGATAAAATCTTAAGGGGTACCCCTTAAGAAATTATCAAAAAATAAAAATCGCTGAAAATTTGTTTATAAGTCAATTTAAACACGAGAAATTCAATGCCGCTGAGAGAAAATTCATATCTTGTTTAGATTTTGAGATATAGCCTTCGCAAAAGTAAAATTTTGCATAAATTTCATCCCGTTTTGGCCATTTTTCGCTACCTGCCCTATATGTCAAAAACTAGCATAGATACGGGCCTAAAAAATACACCACTGTATTCCTCATAATTTTCTGCATCAATATACTTATTTTTATTAATATAAATTGAAAGATACATTTTTTATTACAATGTAAAACATAGTCAAATTTTAAAATTTATGATTTGTCAAATAATTACATAAAAATACATTAGGTGCGCTACTGCACCATTACAGCCTGCTGCGTCGCATTTTAAACAACTGCTTCGTCAAGTAAAGCATTACTTTCCTGACTTATTACATAATATACTATTACGCGCGTTGCCGGGAGAGACGGGCGGCAAAATGTTTATTTGCTTGTTCCTTAGTAACCATCAACTTTACATTGACAACTGAAAGCATAAATGTGAACTTTTCGTAATAATTTCTTTGACTTCTCTTTATTCAAATGCAACAAAACGCATTACAAAATTATTTCCCCATTTTGAATAGGAGTATCGAGTGGTATCGTGTCGGCCTGTGGATCCCGAAAACCCTGGTTAGATTCCCACTATCAACAAACATTTTCACCACATTAATACTACTCCTGTGGCTCTCCCTCCACTAACATCTTTGGGGAGCTGTGATTTGACGGCTGGTAACCGCACTTCACGCGAAAAAATCTATCACTTACCGAGATCTGCTTCGGCAGAGTGCCACACGCAGCAATGGGTAGGAGGCATGATGATATAATGACAACTTTTATTTTACATGTTTACTGTATATAGTACTATAATTTTGACATTCTGTGATAAGAATCATTTTATTTATTATTAATTAATTATTAATTATTATTAAATACTAATTTTATGCTATTTTTATACATTTATCTTACTTGTATACAGAGTTGTTATTATTAAAATCAATTTAATGACTACTCAATGACATCTTTGTGGGCCGTGTTTTGACGGCTGGTAACCGCACTGCACGCGCAAAAATCTATCACTTACCGAGATCTGCTTCGACAGAGTTCCACACCAAGTAATGGGTAGAAGGCGTGATGATATATTTATTTATATTTCCTCATTTTGAATAAAATTGTAATAAATCATGTTCAATACAATTCTCTATCTCATACCTTGATTTCTCGGTCACCCTGTAACAGAGTTGTGATTTGTGGGCCAGGCACTTTGCATAGACATAAATTCCTGTAATCGTCTGGGCTCCAAAACGTTTTAGTCCATGTTAAAATTTAAACCAGTGAAAATGTATCTACATACATACGTACACCACCACGACCCGTTCCTTTGCACCCGAGTGCTTTATGTGAATATTTTGCCCCCTCTCTGCCACCTCCCTCGCCCCCCGGGGCTGTCGAATAGCGTCGTAAATTGTTTAAGGGTGCAAGAATAAGGGAGCGGAAATAGAAATGCGTTTATCAAATATGTAGGCAGTTATATATGCGTAGGAGAGAGATGAAATTCCGTATGTAATTAATTATTTTCCTTTTATTAGAAGGAATTATGTATGTGGTTAAAACAAAAGACGTGTGTTAGGCAGGGTGGGAATTAGGAGGGTTTTAATTGTATTCGGGGTTGACATTATGATTTATTATAAATAACAATTTGGCATGTGTTCCAGAAATTAATATTATACAGTCAACTAAATTAAGAAATTAAAATTTTAATTGGAATTTAAGAACATATTTAACAATTTGTGAAATTGGAATACTGCCAGGGATTTGAACCCGGGACCTTTAACTGGAGTTCGTAACTTAGCTACATAACCTAAATTAACGTTTTTGACGTTTGCCATTAGTAAAATTAGTATAATAGGATGCGGGCACTCACGTGTCAATGTGACGTTTTGTGACGTAAAAACAGCTGTTTGGGCTGCGATCCCTGCGCCATCTACAAAATGAACTATTTTTTTGGGACTAGATTTGAAACGAACGGTTCTTTCAAACCTTGTTGGGCTGCGATCACTGCGCCACCTACAAAATGAACTATTTTTTGGGACGAAATTTGAAAAGAACCGTTCTTTTCAAATCTCGTCCCAAAAAAAAAATAGTTAATTTTATAGGTGGCGCAGTGATCGCAGCCCAAACAGCTGTTTTTACGTCATAAAACGTCACATTGTCACGTGAGTGCCCGCACCCTATTAGAATTGTGTAGGGTCATCCTTCAAGCTTTCTATTCATGCAATAAAGTGACACTTTTAACACTAGTTGTATAATAGTTATTTATGTACCAAGGGTGACAACAGGCGTTTCTGGCCCGTAGTATGATTATTAGCAAGAGGCGCAAAGCGCCGAGGGCTAATAACATGCTCAGAGTCAGAAACGCTAATTTCACCCGTGGTACATACAATATTTTATGCACAACAAAATAACATTTAATTATATGTTCAAAAGATTAAAATATGTACATAGGTTATATGTCAAAATGACATTTTGTAAAATCAAGTATTCACAATAAACAAAATTGTCATTTTATTTATGTATGCACAGGAATGATTTCTTTTTGGCCCATGGGCCAAAAAGAAGTGTTTAAGCCCCATTTTTAGGGCTAAAACACATGCCCGGTTGTGCATAAAAGTTATTTATGATATGTGTTTAAAAGTGGGGTGGCTAGCTCAGTGGTGTGAAGTCGGTTTGTGGATCCTGAGAATCCTGGTTCGATTCCCCCAGGCGACAAACAATTTGCATAATTTTAAAAACTACCCCTGGCGTGATGATATATTTATTTTATTTGTTAAAAGTGGTATTTTAGGAGAGAGTGGGGAAGTTCGCGGAACGAGTCGAAGCCGAGTGAAATAACCCCACGTATGAAATAAAATGACATTTTTAACACGCTAAGCCTACTTTTAATAATGTTTGTAGAAAATAGTTATTTACGTTACAAGTACTGAAAATGAAACTTTATAGAACGAATAGGTAATATCTTCGAGTCTTCGAGTTCAATCGAGACAATTTCAATACAAGCAGCGTATAATATTTTTTTGTTAAATCGTATTGTAATATTTTTATAAAACTATTTTTTGTTAAATCGTACTATAATAGTATTTTTATACTACTAGTACCGTAGAATAACTCTTTATGGTACTAGTACTATAAATGTTTATTTTCTGTTGTTACCTTGGTTACTATAACATTAAAATATGGTACGATATTACAAAATAGTTATTTATTTACTTTGATTAACAGTCATTAATATGAATTAGGCACCTCCGCCAAATTTCTCTTCCAGTAAAATTTTCTATTGAAATATAACTTTTTGGTGAAGTTGCCAACTAACTTCTCAATACAACCCTTCTATTTCCAATGATTAAACTAAAAATTTCCCTCAATTTTCACATAATTTGAAGGGCTACCGCCCTATCTAGTTCCCGCATTCCCTCACAGATGTCCCGACTGGTCCAAACTTGCGTGATCGATGCTGGCAGTCAGCTGTTTCACCAGTAACACACTAACGTGCGTAGGGTTGCTTAACTGTGTCGGTTGTCTCCCGTAACTAGGTAAATTACCCCGAAATTAAAGTGGAAGATAACCTCAAGTTGTTCTAGTCTTGAAGGGTGAAACTGTTTCTCTTGGAACCATGTGAAATGTTGGTAAATTATAATTAAATATTTTCATTGTGGGCTGCATTGTTTTGTTAATGGTTTTTGTTTACAAATACTTGCTTTTGTTATTATGTAGTCGATAAATATATTTGTTTATTAAATGTATATTTAGATATGCTTGTTTCGCTTGCTTTATATTTTTTTTACAGTTTTATGTTTAGTATTTGTTACTGTGAAAAGTTTAGAAATTCTTTTTTACAATACTTGTACTGTAAGTTACCTATTAATAACAAAATTTAAACACTGTAAGTGGAACTTTAATTGTACAGTGGTTTCCATGGTTATATAAGGACTTTAATATTTACTTACTGTCCTCCGTGAACAGTAAGTAAATATTACATATCAAGGTCCTGTTTATTTTGACTACAATTTGACAGCTGTCAATTTTGAATCCTATTTTTTTCCTTCTATTTGTGCAAACATTGTAAAAAATAGCTTACTAATCTCGAACTGTAAGTGATTTTTTTTAGGTCGCGAATGTTTAGAAAATATACTATTAATTCTACGATTTTTAATAGAAACTGTTGATGCCATAAATAGTATATTACGTACCACGAACTGTAAGTGACAATTTTTAGGTCAAGAATGTAGTTTGGGAAATTGACGCCCGAAGGGTCGAGATTTCCTAAATATTCGTGATCTAAAATAATCACTTACAGTTCCGAGGTTAGTAGGCTCTTTTTTACAATACCTGCAGATAAGAAAAATAAGTTTCAAAATCAACAATTGTCAAATAGTTGTCAAAATAAACAGGACCTTGATTTGTAATATTTACTTACTGTCCACGGTGAATGGTAAGAAAACCAATATTGTAAAAATAGCTTACTAACCTCGAATTGTAAGTGATTTTTTAGGTCGCGAATGTTTAGGAAATCTCGACCCTTTGGGCCTCGATTTCCTAAACTGCGTTTCTTGACCTAAAAACTGTCACTTACAGTTCATGGTACGTAATATACTATTACAGAAAAATATTTCAAATAAAAGTTACGAAAAACTAAATTTTCTGTCAGTTTTATTTGAAGCAGTTTTTAATATAATAATGGAGATACAATTGACAGCCAAAAATATTTATTAATGCTACGTTGTACAACAGGAACTGAATCCCAATTACAGTACAGAGTCCGGACTCACCGAGCCGTAATGTAATAGTTCATATAATTTTAGCTTGAGTGTGATTTTAACCCGGGATCTCCGGATTCGAATGCCGTAACGCTACCCACACCACCGTTCTGCCAAGCAAATATACCAAATATTTTAAATATTAATTTATTACAACATATTTTATAATTTTATATTTAAATGTGTATCATAAAGAATTATGTTTATTTAATCTATATTCGGATTTATGATAAATTTAAATCAAGTATAATTACAAAGTAATTATTTTTAATGATACATAATAATTCAGAATTCTAAATTTAATTTTGTGATTTTAAACATAAATTATAAATCATTATTAAATATAATTAAATGAAAATAAACAAATTAGTCTAGCAGATATGGTTACATATATAAAGTAGTTTTTGTTCATTTATTTATAATTAATATCACTGAAAATTAGCAGTCGCTGATTTTACACATTTAGATCAGTAATAGTCTATTACATAATTAGTCAGGAAAGTGATATTTTACTTAACAAAGCGGTTGTATGAAATACAAGGCCGCAGACTGGTGCTGGGTTGCATGAAAGTTTTATCGGTTCATTAGCAACTAACGGTTCAATAAATGTGCAAAAAATCACTGTTGCTATATAAACAATTCTTTAACTAAAGAGCTCTTTATTTTTTTCTTGTGACCCAACGTGAGTATTTTAATCCGCTGAGTCAAGTAAAAATACTTTCCTGACGTATTATGTATACTGTTTTTTCTGAAACCATTTAATTTAATCAATATTTAATCAGATAATTAAAAATGTTTAATTTTTTTTAATATGAATTGTACTGACAGCATACTACGTATCCAAGGTTACAACAAAAATAACATTCAGTAAAATCTTTACCAGACTGTTGTGTACTTTACCAGACTGTTATTTTTGTTGTAGCCTTGGATACATACTTTGCTTAACTGTTTTTGTAAAAACCTACCTTCCATACTAAAATTAGTCAGGAAAGTGGGTACTTTCTTGCCGGTTTCAGAAAAAAATGCATTTATTCAACATTATTTTTCTCAATTTTTTGCAAATAAAGTATTATTACTTTTTTATATGTTTGTATAAAGAAAAAATTGCTCTTTCGAATGAAATCA
This sequence comes from Pterostichus madidus, assembly GCA_911728475.2. Taxonomy (NCBI): domain Eukaryota; kingdom Metazoa; phylum Arthropoda; class Insecta; order Coleoptera; family Carabidae; genus Pterostichus; species Pterostichus madidus. Next base: position 39,227,159 of record OU452307.1, on the reverse strand, counting down.
AAAAAATATAGCATACTATTTTTTAAAAATGCCGTCCCCTTCACTGTGCAAAATGACTGTCGATAAAAAAAACCCGATAATATCATTATTTCCTATTTATTTTACATCGTATAAAATAAGTAAAGAATATTATTATAATCTTCTAAAATAATCATTTAACTTAATAATAATTTTTTTGAAGTGGCACGTTATAATTTTTTTGATTTCGTCAGTGAATTTGTTTGTTGTGTAAGAAATACGTAACTCATTTTGTTTCTGTCGTTAAAAAAAATATTTATCGAGATAATAATAGGGCATTTCATTTGTTATGTTGTCAGTTATTAAAAATAAAATGCTTTTCGCCTGAGCAAGTTATTCGCTTGGTTAATCTGAACATTTGTAAAAATATCTAATTAGCATGAATCTAGAACTGCGTAAATTAAAACTTTCTTTTCTTTCTTTCTAATTAAACTATTCGTAGATGTATTCATCCATGAAAATGGAATTTCTACTTACAACCATGTAGAATTGAAATCAATTCAATTTCTTGCTATCGTTAAAATCGTTTTATTTTTATTCCAATTATTTTTGAACCAATCATATCAGGTTCAGGTATACACCAATTAAATAATTTTTATCTCAACCGTGAAATATGCATTGGCAAATTTCTCTTAGAATATTTTTTAGAATTTTTGAAAAGGCATTCATTTATTAATTAATAAGCAAGAGGTCGTGTGTTCAAATTTTCTTGACTTCAATTATATATATACTGTCCCTCTACAGCTCGGTGAGTCCGGACCCTGTACTGTAATTGGGGTTAAGTACCTATTTTACAAAGTAGCAAATAATAGTTATTGTCGAACTAGAGAGAAAAGCGATATTTTTCTCACTATACTCATGAGGCATTCGAACGAGAGTGAAAGAAGTGCTTTCGTCTCATATTAGAAATAACTTTTTTTTGCACTACATGCTACATAAAAGATTTATTCGAAAATACCTAGAAGAGATCTTGTAGGAACAATAAAGGTAATCATTGTCATTTGACAACGAAATGTTATCGTTTCCCGAGCAACAAGCGTTTATTTTATTGTCCCAATTGTTTCCCCATAACAACAAAGGGGAAAGTAACATTTTCGCTTGTTTAAACAGAATTTTAAATTCTTTTTCAAGTGTTTTTAAATGTTTGTAAAACAAATATTGTGTATTCGTATACCTCGAGTAGAAAATCTCCTTTTTCCTTGGTAGTTGCTCTCGGATACACCTCCATGCGCGAGTGGCAATAGACAACTTTTTGCTGTAGGTACACAAATAACTATTCAAGCATATCATGTTTTTTTTAAAAATTTAAAATAACATCTATATAACACTACAATTTTTTCTTCTCTATGGAGGGAGAACTAATTTCCTTCATTATTTTGCGAGAAGAAAGTTGATTTTCCATACATGTCGTGAAAAACTAAAATATCACGCATTTTATTTATTTAGTTTAATACAGTAATATTTTTGAGTGGTGGTCTGCCATGTCAGAAAAATATAATGTTTAAAAAATAAATAAATATAAATATATCATCACGCCTTCTACCCATTACTGGGTGTGGCACTCTGCTGAAGCAGATTTCGGTAAGTGATATATTTTGCGCGTGAAATGCGGTTACCAGTCGTCAAATCACGGCCCCCAAACATGTTAGTGGTGGAGGAGCCACAGGGATAGCTTTATGAAATTATGAAAATTTGTCGCCTGTGGGAATCGAACCATGGATCTTAGGATCCACAGGCCGACTTCATACCACTGAGCTAGCCATCCCATAGAAATGAAACATGGTAATTTAAATTGCAGTACCCTCCTGAGTTCAATCCTGATTTCATTCCAGTGATCGTTAAATTTTAATGCGATGGCTCAAGTTGAAATTGGTATCCATGATTTAGAGCTTGGTGTAAAATCAAATGTTCCTAACATTCTCTGTAATTGCATTGAATATGTATCTCAAGAATTTCATAATTGCATTTTCGAACATTACTGTATTCACTTACTAGTTAGTAGTTACAGATAGTTTTCGGCTTAATTTCGATACCAGTATTAGTATATATTATATAATAAAATAAATATAGGATGATCAGAAGTTGGCAATAGTAGTATATTATATAATAAGTCAGGAAAGTAATGTTTTATAAACATTTTGCTGACGTATTATGTCTACAATTTTTTCTAAAACCTTTTAATTAATTCAATAATTAATCACAAATTATTCAAAATGTTTAATTTTTTTTATATTAATTGTATTGACAGTAGACTACATATCCAAGGTTACAATAACAACAAAAAACAGTCAGGTAAAATCTTTAGCAGACTGTTTTGTACTTTACCAGACTGTTATTTTTGTGGTAGATACGTACGTTTCTTGACTGTTTTGGTAAAAATCCACTTTCCATACTAAAATTGGCCAGGAAACTGGTACTTTCTTGCCAATTTTAGGTAAAATAATTTACTTTGATATGTAATAGTAATATTCCTGAAACCGCCAAGAAAGTATCTTTCCTAACAAATTTTAGTAACTAGCAGGCCTATTATGAATCGATAGGCATATTTGATTTTCCATTTGGATCAGATCTAAATTACATTTACTGAACCAGATCACTGATTTATTTCGTTGTATTAATACACTGATTTTATTTTCAGTACTAGAATTACTAATTCTTTATTACTTTGAAGTAATTCACCCCAATAAGTGCATCAGTTTGTTTAATTCAGTTCATTTACTCGTATACATGTGTCTAATTTATCTGAACTGATTTAAGTGAACCAAGTGGCAAATGAAATACAGCTTTTGAACCAATATTGGATAAATTTATTTCTTGTTATTGACAACGACATTTGAAAATTTGACTACATTTACAATTTTTTATTAAGATGGTGTCTACATTGAAACATGACACTTTTATTAATATCGCATATTTTCAAAGTATTTCTGTCACTCAAAATTCTATTAGCTGTCAGACTCCTGACATAACATATTTGTATTTATTTTAAAAATGGCATGCCAAATAGTATTTCCACCTTTATCTGGAGTTGTGTAAACTGTGGAATAAAAATATCCCCAGAATCGTATTGCCAACTGTAACAGTTATTTCTAATAACCCTGTAGATTAAATACTGGTCATTGATTTATTCATCGAGTTATTCGTGCTATTCTATTCAGTCCGTATTTAGTGGAATTTAATATTTATGTTGATGTACTTTGGTAATGAGTTAATGTAGGTTTATTTCCGAATGAATTAATTTATTAGGTTGGTATTCGTTTACTGCCCAAATCACAAAATAGTTTTAGCTAGAATCTAGCTAATCCTGAATTTTGGATTTGTCAAATTAAGCAAAATCATATTCCCAAAAAGGTTTAAACAAACTTTAGTAAAATCTTCTTTCCATTTAGTTTTCGGAAAGTGAATTGAATTAATTTTTTTAAATCGGACTAGCATAAGATTAGTTCATCCAAAATTCAAGATTAGAATGAGAATTTTTGGTTGAACCAGTAAAAAAAATCGAAAATTTTAAATTATGGTTTTATATCAATCAGACCATGAAAAATTGAATTTTCATCCATTATTTAGTATAATTAATGGGGTGACTAGCTTAGTGGTATGAAGTCGGCCTGTGGATCCTGAGAACCCTGGTTCGATTCCCACAGACGACAAACAATTTTCATAATTTCAAAACCTACCCCTGTGGCTCCTCCACCACTAACATCTTTGGAGGCCGTGATTTGAGAACTGGTAACCGCACTTCACGCGCATAAATATAATACCGAGATCTGCTTCGGTAGAGTGCCACACCCAGTCATGGGTAGAAGGCGTGATGATATATTTATTTATTTAAATACGATAAATATGTGGTGGCTAGTTCAGTGGTATGAACCCTGGTTCGATTCCCACAGATGACAAACAATTTTCATAATTTCAAAACCTACCCCTGTGGCTCCTTCACCACTAACATCTTTGGGGGCCGTGATTTGACAACTGGTAACTGCACTTCACGCGCAAAATATATCACTTACCGAGATATGCTTCGGCAGGGTGCCACACCCAGTAATGGGTAGAAGGCGTGATGATATATTTATTTATTTATTTATATTTAGCATAATTCAAAATAACGAATTGTGAAAATTAGTTAAGACTTCGGCCGTTAGGCAAATGAATTTAACATTATGAACATTTCCATAAATATGAGAAGTTCATGTGCATGAAATATTAGTTTGTGAATTTCAAATAGTAACTACGCGGAGTGAATCAAAATCCGTAATGAATAAACTTTAATTAGGCGTCTTAATTAGAGCGAATTAATTATAAGAGAAGTTTAATTTCGGGTGATAAATTGTATAGCAGTTAATATCAGCCGAGCCAGCAGCTCCTTCGTTGAAAAATTTATTTCATTCGTCTTGTTGAGCTCCTGAATGCTATAGAACATTTTTCTTTGAAATGTTGCATTTTAATTACTGTGAATTATTATTGGATGGTTTTAGAATGCACTGAAAACTTTGCGATAAGTGTACATGGTGTCCGAGAAGATTTTTCTAGGATTTTTTCAAGTTTTCGTATACCCGCTGTTGATTCTTTCTGAATTATTTTTCGCGTCTCCGTCCGGGATTGACAGTTTTACATATTTCAAAATCGTTTGGAAACCATCAGGCAGATTCACAAAACGGATTAGCGCTAACACCATTTTTAATATTATCTATAACTCTGTTTCAAATTAAAGCAGATTAAAGAAATTAACTAAATTTGATGCTAATTAACTCTCTTTTTAACTCAAGGTAAAATAAACTTGTTTCGTACATTGAAAAGAGAGTTAAAAATGAAATAAAAATTGGTGTTAGCACTAATCCGCTTTATGAATCTGCCTGCATGTATTTACCGAACGCTGTACGGTAAAAACTAGGAACTTTTGTAATATTAGCATTGGTATCACTGGTTGTCAGTGTTAGTAAGTGCTTGGAGGTTAGGAATTTTTACCAATTTGCACCAAATACTTTTTTAATAAAAAGGCGTTTTGCAGTGTACTTGTTTTATTGTAAAATAAATAATTAATTGCAATAAATAATCACCTGAGGGACTAAATGCATTTTAGTCATATGGTAAATACACTATTTTTCACACTTTCACTTTAAAACAGTTTTGAAAAGACTGTTTAACTATTTTAATGTGTAGTCATCAAATATTTATTTTTCTTTTTTGACATGAGGATGGGCTGAACTCAGCCCCAAACGTAATCGAATTTAATGATTTAAATTTTATAATCTTGAATAAAGCCAAGGTATCCAATAAATTGGAAAATTGTTTTTATAAACTTTTTCTTTAAATAATATTAAAACATTCGGCTTAACTAATTCTACTCCAACAAAGAAAATAATAAATAAATGACCAAAATAATAAAAAATGTTTGTCGGCTATGGGGGTCGACCTAGGGTTCTCAGGATCCACAGGCCGACTCGATACCACTGTTGGTAAATGAGATTTTTGAGTGTATAATGTGCGGTTGTCAGCTAAACACATTACGGTACAGCCACCACAAAGTCATAGGTCACAGGTGCCACTAAGCACACGTACACAGTGTCCCCAACACACTAATAATTTACCAAATTGCACATTACCATTAAATTAACACATATAAATATTCAAATTATGAGACATATTTCACTAAATATTAATAGAGTTGTTAGTCAACGATGCGATGCTTTCAGACGATGGCTGGGAACCCTTGAGGTCACGGGTTCGAAACTTTTCAACGAAGAGTAGGCTATTCCACAAAAAATTGATTATTTTATATGTTTTTATGGGGTGGCTATCTCAGTGGTATGAAGTCGGCCTGTGGATCCTGAGAACCCTGGTACCCTAGATTCGATTCCCACATTCGAAAAATAATTTTCAAAATTTCAAAATCTACCCCTGTGGCTCCTCCACCACTAACATGTTTGGGGGCTGTGATTTGACGACTGGTAACCGCACTTCACGCGCAAAATATATCACGCCTTCTACCCATTACTGGGTGTGGCATTCTGCCGAAGCAGATCTCGGTAAGTGATATATTTTGCGCGTGAAGTGCGGTTACCAGTCGTCAAATCACGGCCTCCAAAGATGTTAGTGGTGGAGGAGCCACAGTGGTAGTTTTTGAAATTATGAAAATTGTTTGTCGCCTGTGGGAATCGAACCAGAGTTCTCAGGATCCACAGGCCGATTTCGTACCACTGAGCTAGCCATCCCGTATTTATAGGTAGAAATATTTGAATATGATTTTTTTTTCACGTTTAATTTTTCATTTTATATGCATAAAAGGTTCAGCATTTACCAACTTTTTTTTTGTAACAATTTCATATCCAATTTTAATTTCATTCTATTGTAAAAAGAAGATTAGTTTTATAATATTACTTTTTTGAATATTTTATTTTCGAATAATATTAAATTATGTATCATCAAATAATTTCATCGTTCAAATATTATCGAATTCTTTAGTTCCTCCATTCCATCAATTTCTACTTTAACGTCATTCATAATTCATTCAATATGAAATTTATTTATCAGCCATTTTATACCCGCGGTAAATTTTCCTCTGAATAATTTATTCATCAAATATTGCACTTCCAAAAACATGAAAACATTGCAAAATATTGTCACTGTCAATACAATCAGGACCGTATTAAGATTAATCAAAATGACGGAAAACTAAATTTGAAATTTAATTTGACAACAAATGCAGATACATAAATAAAAATATATCATCACGCCTTTTACCCATTACTGGGTGTGGCACTCGGCTGAAGCAGATCTCGGTAAGTGATATATTTATGCGCGTGAAATGCGGTAGCTAGCCGTCAAATCATGGCCTCCAAAGATGTTAGTGGTGCTTTTTATTTTGTATTTTTTAAATACTATTAATAAATATTTAGTCCGGCAGTACGGTGGTATGTATAGCGTTACGACATTCGAATCCAGAAATCTCTAGTTTGACTCCCACTCAATCTAAATTAATAAAAGAACTAGCACACTGTGGTTCGATGAGTTCGGACCCTGTACTGTAATTTGGATTAAGTTCCTGTTCTACGAAGTACATAAATAAATAAATAAATAACTTTTCAGTCGTCTCATTTCTTTGAAAGTACAAATCCCTAATAATGTTGAGACATAAGGGCTATATTTGCTTGTGATATAAAGGGTGAATCCTGGATTCTTATGTCCTGAATCGAAGCCTTAAAGGTTGTGTAACCGAATCCGTAAATTCATTGAATTATGTATAGACTACTTCCGTTTGATGGGTTTGCCGAAATGTTTTTACGTTTCCTGTACCAGTGCCTATCAAACACACAGGAAATTGCATTATTATATATTGGGGTGTAACAGAATTTCATTTCCCCTTGATTTCAATAAACAATAATATTGCTACATCATAGAATATATTTTATTTATGTGTCATTTGAATTGAATTTTTTAATATAAAGTAATTGTATATTACATAATAAGTCAGGAAAGGGATGTTTTTCTTGACAAAGCGGTTGTTTAAAATACAATGCCCCAGGCCGAGTATTTTAATCCGCTGAGTCAAGTAATACAGAGTGATGAAAAGGAATTGTTACAATTGGCAATACAATTCCGGAGATCTTTTTATTCTACAGTTGGCACAACGCCAGGTAGAGGTGGAAATGCTATTTGACATTTTTAATAAATACAAATAGGTTATGTCAAGAGTCTGACAGCTAATAGAATTTTGACTTTTTAAGTAATACAAATACTTTAGAAATAAATGTAATAATATATGTTCTCAAATTTAAATTTAATTTTCAAATGTCTTTGTCAACAACAGGAAATGAATTTATGTATCAGGCTTACCAATTTCAAGTATTTTTTTTGTATTGCCAACTGAAACAATTCCTTTTGACCACTCTGTAGTATATTACATAATAAGTCAGGAAAGTGATGTTTTACTTAACGAAGCGGTTGTTTGAAATACAATACAGCAAGTTGAGTATTTTAATCCGCTGAGTCAAGTAAAAACACTTTCCTGACGTATTATGTATACTATTTTTTATGGGGTGGCTAGCTCAGTGGTATGAAGTCGGCCTGTGGATCCTGAGAACCCTGGTTCGATTTCCACAGACGACAAACAATTTTCATATTTTCAAAAAACTACCCCTGTGGCTCCTCCGTGATTTGACGACTGGTAAACGCACTTCACGTACAAAATATATCACTTACCGAGATCTGCTTCGGCCGAGTGCCACACCCAGTAATGGGTAGAAGGCGTGATGATATATTTATTTTATTTATTTATTTTTTATTTTTTCTGAAACTGTTTAATTTAATTACTATTTAATCATAAATAATTCAAAATGTTTAAATTTTTTTATATGAATTGTACTGACAGCAGACTACGTATCCAAGGTTACAACAAAAAAAAACAGTCAGATAAAATACAAAACAGTTAGGTAAAATCTTTACTAGACTGTCTTGTACTTTACCAGACTGTTATTTTTGTTGTAGCGTTGGATACATATTTTACTTGATTGTTTTGGTAAAAATCTATTTTTCTTAATAAAATTGGTCAGAAAAATAGACATTTTCTTGCCGGTTTCTGGAAAAAAATTTGTTTACTTTATTAATACAAAAGAATACAACTGTAATATTGAACGTAAATAAAATAATTTAAATTTAGACAATTCTTAAAAAGTTTTCGTTTTAATTTAAATATCCATTGTTTTAATTTAGCTCCGTAAAACAAATAAGACATAACAAAGTGTTGAACAGGAACAAAAAACAAAAAAAAACAAACAAACAGAAGCAAGTGGAAGTAAATGAAACAAATTTCGCACTACCGCCCTCTCTCTCTCGCTCTGTACTTGTTGCTTACGTGTGGGGCGAATACTAATTAGCTCCTTCGGGAGCACTTTTCCTCCAGGAACTCAGTTCCGGGAAGGCGGGGACGCTGGTGCTGACATCTGCCGCCCTATCGATTCGTTAAATTGCTGGCGATTAGAATATGTTCGCTCACCTGTGCACAAAGTTATACGTACTATTCGTTTAGGAAATTTTATAGAATTTTACCCCATGACTTTAAACAACCAATAGCGTTACATTATTTAACCACGTTGTCATGGAAACGAGTGAATTAGTATGTGATATTTGCACTTGTGCAATTACAGGGATAATTTGCGCTAGTGCACTTATCGCGATAATTTTCTATATAAAAAATTTACAGTTTTACTCTATTTTATTTTAATTACCTAGCAAGTAGGGTGTCTAACATATAATGATCAAATGAATATACTACAGACTGATCAAAAGTAAGTGTTTCAGTTGGCAATACAATACTGGAGATCTTTTTATTTCCCAGTTGGCACAACATCAGGTAAAGACGGAAATACTATTTGATATGTCATTTTTATAATAAATACAAAGAAGTTGAGCGATATAAATACTTTAGATTATTGCTCTGTGAGCAATGTTAAGAAATACAGAGTGATCAAAAGGAATTGTTTCAGTTGGTAGTATAAAAAACCTTCTTTAAATTAGTAAGCCTGATACCTAAATTCATTTTCTGTTGTTGACACAGTGACATATGAAAATTTAAATTTAAATTTGAGTACATTTATATGTGTTTTTATTTTAATGGTATTAATATTGCATATTTTCGAAGTGGAGTCTATAATTTTATTAGCTATTAGACTCCTGACATAACCAATTTGTATTTATTAGACATGTCACATACTATTTCCACCTTTACCTGGCGTTGTACCAACTGTGGAATAAAAAATTCTCCGGAATTGTATTGCCAATTAAAACAATTCCTTTTGATGGCTCTGTAATAGAATGTAAGTAAGGGAAACAACGATTTTTATTAATTTATATTTTCAAATGTCGCTCTCATCAACAGGAAATAAATGTATGTATCAGTCTTACCAATTTTAAGTAGTTTTTTTTTAATGCCAACTGAAACACTTTTTTCTGATCACTCTGTATTATAAGCATGCCAAAACATTAATTTTGTAAATTTTTTTATTATCCTTGTGGGGCAATTATTCTTACCGAATATAATACGTGCATTGATTCCCAGAATTGTTTTTCTCGTTGTTCACTCGGGCTTTTGTTGCTCTTGTAAATCCATCTGAAATGCAGTATACTCATTCTTAATGTATGCAAGGAATAACGCCAATCTTGAGTATGCGTAGAGAGTAAAAATAAAACATCCCCCTCAGAAAGTAATTAATTCCCGAAGTCAAATATTAACCCTTTGGATCTGTAATCTCTGTTAGCAAACAGGGGATAAAACAATACCAACTGTTCGCAGGCAACGCGAGAAGTTACTAGGAAATTTGTAGTTCCATTCGAGCGCTTATTTCAATAAAGAACACATGAATCCGGCCATTATTCCGGCAAATGAGAAAACTTTCACGACCCCGACTCGTAGACAATGTCAGGATTCAAACCTGGGAAGCCAGGTGTTCGTAACATATGGTGTGCTGCGCCTTCATTCGGGGTAGTTATTGCCGTATTGTAGTTTTTATGAAAATAATTATTCTACAACTATACGAGACTGAGGCGATTTTACTCGGTTGAATATTATTGCTAGGATTAAGGGGATTGAGGACCCTGGTTCGATTCCCACTGCCGACAAATATATTCACCACATACTACTTCTGTGACTCCTCCTCTACTAACATCTTTGGGGGCCGTAACTTGACGGCTGATAACTGCACTTTACGCTCAAAAATATATCACTTACCGAGATCTGCTTCGGCAGAGTGCCACACCCAGTAATGGATAGAAGGCATGATGTTATATTTATTTATTTTATTTATTTGGTGAGGTTAAGATGGATCCAAGAATCACTTAGAAATTTGAAATATGGTCTTAGGAATCCTTATGTGTAGTTATTTATTTATTTATATTTTATACTAGCTATTACCCGCGACTTCGTTCGCGTGGACTACAATTTAATGCGAGTACCCGGCATGCATGAAGGTTTATTATACCTATATGTTAATATTGATTCTCGTCTATACCTATACCAAATTTGAATCGAATCAGTGCAGTACTTTTCAAGATAGCTAGCGGCCATTTTGTTTCAAGATAGCGGACTGAAGCTTTATTATACCTATATGTTAAGATTGGTTTTCGTCTATGCCTATACCAAATTTGAATCGAATCAGTGCATTACTTTTCAAGATAGCTAGCGGCCATTTTGTTTCAAGATGGCGGATTGGACTTGTGCTAAGTCAGAAACGGTCGCGGGCGTGCCCACAACAACTTAGCAAAGTTTCATCGCAATCGGATGAATGATATAGTAACGCATACGGAATAAACAAACAAACATTCATTTTTATATACATAGATTTATTTAATAAAAAATAAATAGTTTTTCGTTTATAGGAATATACTTCATTCTTACTAGTTTTACACGTTGTTAACGGTCTTTTTCCGTTTGTATATAAAATATCGTTTTTTGTGAAATTAAGTAACAATTTTGAAATAATTTTCCATTATTCCCGCGTAAATTTAATGTTTTTATATTTAAAGTAAAAAGTAAAAATCTAAGGCTAAGATGTAACCTTGACCACTAGCTTGGTTCACAAGTCGTGTAACCTTGGTTTTTTCCCTTGTTTTGCTACTAATGATGAGAACTTAGTTCTCGAAATACGTATTTAGATTTTTCTTTATTTTGATTAAGGCTTAGGGGTTAATTTTATTTTTAGTTTTTATATTTATTATAATATTTTCATCCTTTATCTTTAAAAATATATACAAAACATTTATAATAACATTATCTTCTTTTAAAAATGTCAAGGTTCAGGTGCCATCCAAAGAATGTTGCTTATTTAACTGTTACTAGGCAACCTCCACGCGTTAACACACAACTGACATGTGTGTTGCATTTTGAAATGATCTGACAAAAGGTCATTGACCCCAAAATATCTCTTTCTACTTGGATAAGTATGCAACCACATGATAATCATTTACGTACATGTATTGCAGACTTGGATCATAACAATATTTTTTTTAATAAACATTAATGTTTGCTTCTTAAATTTGTAGAATAATTATTATTTTTATTATTACCTGAATTTCGTATAATATAAGTAAAAACTGGAAAAAACAAATGTTGACAAGCGTCAAAGTGTACACATCTGTCTTAAAAAAGATAGCCGTCTTTCTCATTATTATGCTTTCTTTCTTAATATTAATGCTATCTTTGACACCAAGAGCTAAGCTACGTCATAACTAATTAATAATTTTTTTTCCCCTAAGTAGGAACTTTACAGCAAAATAAATAACAGGAAAAAATTACTTTTGTACGTAGATTAACATATAAAATAATCAAATTTTTGTAGAATAGCTTATTGTCGTGAGCGTTGAGCCATTATAATAATCGTCCTTAATTCACACCTCAACAACTTAAACCCAAAATTGGGCACGTAAATATATATATAGAGGACAGTTTCCCAACTTGTGAGGGTATATCACACCTTCATATAACTATTCTCTTTGTGGAGTGTTGACAGAGTGTACTCTATCCTGAACCCAAACCAGTGCTTGCCAACAGGTGGAGATATTAAAACTTTCAAATGACAGACTAGAAAAATTTAAGAAAATTTGTATTCCTATGTATTTTCCTACGGATTAACTGGTGTTCACAGATTTTAAATAGCTCTTCAACTTTTTGAAATATTGATTAATCTAAATTTTAAAAATAATAGTAACATTTTAATAATTTCGGTATAAGTTAATTAGAACAAAAGAAATACACTGGTCCAAACCACATTACAATATCTTTTTTAGTTTTCGAGAAATGAACGCTCAAAGTTGAGAGTTTAAAAAGTAAAAAATCACTGTAACTCAAAAATTGTAAGAGATATATACTTATGTATTTTCACCCAAGGAATACATTGGTGTTTACAGATTTTCAATAACTTTTAAACTTTTTGAAATATTTATGACGCAAAATAGTAAAATTTTCAAAATTCCGTTGTACGTTAAATGAAGCACGACAAATACACTAGTTCCAACCGCACTTTAGTATCTCGTTTAGTTTTCGAGATATGGGTCCTCAAATTTGAGATTTAAGAACTTCTGCGCATAAATAAGTCAGCCGGTATAGTGCCACACCCAGTAATGGGTAAGAGGTATGATAATATCTTTTTATGGCCCTAGGGTCAAAAAGAAGTGTTTAAGCCCGCTTTTTAAGGCTCAAACACATGAATTTCGACCCGGTTGAACATAAAATTAATTACAATTTACTTTCAAGCTTTTAATCCGCGCTGTTTTAAAAGTTCTAAGTAAGCTCCGACGACCCTTCTCCAATATCTTCGCCCTGCGATAGTTCACGAGCCACATTTTGAGAACCACAGATATAAAGTAATTAGAAAAGCCATGGAGGCGGAAAACTTATTTTCCACATTAATCGCCCAAGGCATAATTTCCTAGAATCACCAGAACTGTCCAGACAAAGAAAATATTAAGTTAGAAAATTAAGCAAATACTATTATTATATTTGAGTGTACAAAGATAATATTGTGTGAAAGTTTGTGATGCACTGGTGTGTATATCGGCTCCAGCAGCCTCTAGCGTTACACCTCGCTTGAACGACCAAAAACAATACACCTCGTTCCATTTTAACTCAATAATATGTCTTTGTGAATTATACGAACAAGTCTATTATCTGCATCTGCTCTAGAGTCGAGCTGAGCTAGAAGGCCCGGGTTCGCACCCTGGTCCTGCCTGCGTAACATCAGGGAATTTATGCTGCATACCCGCTCGGGGATGGTATGTGTCAGCGACTATTACAGGATCGCATTCAGGTATTAAAATAGGAATCCGGGACGATTATGGCAATCCAACGGTACGGTATTTCAAGAAATATTTAACAAATGTACATTTTAGTTGCTTCATTGTATATCACGTGTCTGCGTTTTAACCAATCCTGTCATTATTATACTGAGAATAAAGCTCTTGTGATTATTCCCGGGAATAATCTCTGTAGGTGCTTTTTTGTTTGTGACAAATGGTAGGTAATTGTCAAATAAGTATTTAAAACTGTCAACGCGTCAAGTAAAATGTGTGAAAAATCGATTTAGTTTTATTTTAGATACAGAAATACACCAACAAATTTTGGAAACAACTTCCAAAAATACATTAATAAGTAATCAATCAATATGAACCCAGTTCAAAATCTTTTAAGTTGGTTGAATCGACCTCAACAGCTAAGTCAAAAAATAATCTAATTAAATATAACTCGAGAGTTGAATAAATTTAAAATAATTCTCCAGTATCTTTCTCAAACTTGTTGCCGTTTGGCAATAGCCACTCAAGTCCTACGGGCTTTCGTGACTATTGCCTGGCAACAAGTTCTCGAAAGATCTGTCAAATTATTTTCAATTTATTCTCACTCTCTTGTTATATTGTTACTGAAGATACATTATTTTGGGCCCACCCTAGCTACACTTTCAATCTTTTCCATACGTTATGGACCATCTTGTATATTTTGTCTGCAATTGTAGAAACCGTACAAAATTGTCTTATTTGGTAATGTATCAAGATAACCATGATATCTCACTCTCTTGTTATATTATTACTGATAATTTTTAGACAATAAACCTGGCTTAACTTACAAAAGTATTAAGTTACAGATTTATTGCACCCTTTGAACACCAACAGCTTTGTCGTTCTTCGCAGCAATTCTATTTATTTATTTTATTCACTTTAATATTTTATTAAATCCGTCCCTGTGTTTGTGTCGACAAACGCTTTGAATATTCTAGTGCACATTTCGAATCCTATATACAACATACATACATACATATGAGTAGAGGTATACACACATACTCGTGCTGTAGGTACGTTTGTATTACACACACACACACACACACACACACATACTTGTACACATTTATAGAAGTTCTCTACTTTGAGAAGTCTCTGTTCGGGACATTACTTCGTTGTAGAACACTTCATAACATTGTTCAGATAAATATCTCTTGCACAGCGGAGAACGGAGAGTCACACAGTGTGTATAGGTGTCGCCCTCATCTAGAATAGGATAGGAGATAGCAGGATAGCAGAGAACTCTGTTCTATATGGCCCTAACTATGCATAGAATATGACGGTTCTATGAAATATGTCCTAGTACACTCGGGGATAAAAGTATAGACATAAATTGTTTAAAGAGAAAAGAGAACAATGGAAACTATTTTGCCGTTACCTACATATATTTTTGATTGTCAAATGTTTCTAAATAATATATGAAAGTGGAAAACCATTTAGTACATCCAGAGAAAGATTTCAGCATGGTTCTGTAGGACATATTTGAGATTGATATGATTAAATAAATAAAATAAATATATCATCACGCCTTCCACCCATTACTGGGTGTGGCACTCTGCCGAAACAGATCTCGGTAAGTGATATATTTTGCCCGTGAAGTGCGGTTATTAGTCGTCAAATCACGACCCCCAAAGATGTTAGTGATGGAGGAGCCACAGGGGTAGTTTTTGAAATTATAAAAATTGTTTGTCGCCTGTGGGAATCGAACCAGGGTTCTCAAGATCCACAGGCCAACTTCGTACCACTGAGCTAACCACCCCATAGATAAAATGGTATTAGCAACAAATCTGTTTTATGAATTTTCCTGTAAAAAACTATATGTAAAACTATACTCGTTTATTCACTCTAACTTTATTTCTCTTGCTCGTTCCATAATCATTGTAGAGGAAGCGATGCATAAAATGAACATCGATGAACATTAGCATGAGTGACAGTTGACAAGCAGTGACGTCACTGACATTGACGTACTGACATGAATATAGCAACACGTCGCTATGACTTCGCCAACAATAGGCACGTACTACACGCCACGCGATACACGTCTACCAATCGTGCATTTAAATCTACAAAATTTCACTGGTGTTGCATTAGTCACGTGGCCACGTGTGCGCGAAGTTAATCTGCGATTTGGGTGCCGTACACAAGTTAGAGATCGATGTTGAGCAATTGAAATAAGCAAGAGTAGGTTTCCAATTGGATTTGTTGAATGTGATGGCACATTTCGTTCTATGGATGCGCTGCATCCAACTTTATAGGAATAAGATAATTTCACTATAAATATATAAAAACATTTGCTGTACTCGGAAAATATAAAATCAATTGAGATGGTTTGAGCATGTGGAACGTACGTTAAATGAAAGATTGGTGAAACAGTTGATATGAAAATGACGAAAATTGCCTCAAACCATCGATAGCTATAAAATTGAATCAGAATAGACCATATTACTTTCTATAGCGCCTCTGCTGGCAAATTTATGAAATGAAAAAAGCGTGCCAGGGTGAAAGGAATTGTTACAGTTGGCAATAAAAAAAACTACTTGAAATTGGTAAGCCTGATACATAAATTCATTTCCTGTTGTTGACAGTGGCATTTAAAATTTAAATTTGAGTACATTTATTATTACATTTATTTCTAAAGTATTTCTATTACTTAAAAAGTCAAAATTCTATTAGCTGTCATCTCAGACTAACCATACCTTAGACGGAGAACAACGGCGTTTGTTGTGAAGTAAAAAGAGTTAAAGTAAGTTGTTGGTGAGACGGGTGCGCGGCAAAGAGCTAGTATCCCTTGGTGTTATGCGGGTTGCATTTTTGTTGATGACAGTTATTAGACACGAGCATTTTATTTATTTAAACACAAAAGTACTATACAAAACACTTAATATGTCAAAAACTAACCTTTACTTTGATGTATAAACAGTAAGTAATTGAATATAAGAATAACTATACAAATGTTTGCAACTCGCATAACATCAAAGGATACTCGCTCCTTGCCGCGCACCCGTCTCACCCACAACTTACTTTAACTCTCTCTACTTCATAACACTGCATTGACTTGAATACGACAGACTTTGTCTAAGGTATGGTTAGTCTGAGGCTGTCATACTCGTGACATAACCTATTTGTATTTATTAGAAATGTCAAATAGCATTTCCACCTTTATCTGACGTGCCAACTGTTGAATAAAAAAAACCTCTGGAATTGTGTTGCCAAATATAACAATTCTTTTTGATCACCCTGTATGTTAAATCTCTATGTTTACTTTTACCAATTACCACCAAATGGATAAAATGTGATGATAAATATATTTTTTATTTATTTTCTTCCTCATCACACCAGGATGAGCCGCCCATGGCAAATATCTTGGGCGGTATTCAGTAAAAAGTCCAGATAAATAAAAACTTGCAACGATAAATTAACTTATATGAAAACAAATTTATTAGGTAGATATAATTTGTGCCCCCCTTCGAGACGAGTCGACTCTGATTTATAGCTGCACGCTACGCAGTGGCACGTGACCCATATATATGACTTATAGGCGGGCGGAGAAGTGGGGCGGCCGATGGGATACCCACCCCGTTTTATAAATACCTTTGCGTAGTGAAATTAGTAGATACGAAGGAGTGATGTATTGCTAAGCATTCGTTTGTGGGTACACTCGGACAGAAAAGTTTTACGAAGATACTTTTCAAAGACTAGTAAAAATGTAGGTTTTTTAATCGTCATTCTAGGGCTTTTTTTGTAAACCACAAATGTCAAGAAGACACTCTGTCAATTTTATTTTAATTATAAAGCTGGACTCATTTAATGCAGATTGAATGGACTCCAGAACCTATTTTTTATTAATATTTTTTATGAAACTACATGATAAACTATGACGATCAGTTAAAACATTGGTTGAAAATTCTTTACATTTCAATAGATATGATTTTTTGAAATTTTCTGTTAGGGGGTGGCTAGCTCAGTGGTAAGAAGTCGGCCTGCGGATCCTGAGAACCCTGGTTCGATTCCCACAGGCGACAAACAATTTTCATGATTTCAAAAGCTACCCCTATGGCTCCTCCACCACTAACATCTTTGGGGGCCGTGATTTGACGACTGGTAACCGCACTTCACGCGCAAAATATATCATTTGCCGAGATCTGCTTCGTCAGAGTGCCACATCCAGTAATGGGTAGAAAGCGTGATGATATATATATATATTTTAATTTTTTATGAAACTATATGATAATCTATGACGATCAGTGAAAACATTGGTTGAAAATTCTTTATATTTCAATAGATATGATTTTTTTTTAGTTTTGTGTTAAGGTTGACGTCCCAAGTTCGGTTCAGTGGAACTTGTTTCGTTCAAAAAGTGAAATAATATACGATTGAAGTCTTGAAAAATAATCTTACTATGTTGAAAATCATATTTTATAGAAGTTGCAAGCCCAAGAACATGAAATTAAATTATAGTAATAAATATACAACGTGTTGAACACGTACATACCAGCAAACGACGAACAGTTTGAAAACACAGTGCTGAGATGTCATATTTAGTTACGTTCTACTCCGCATATGTCTCTTATTTACCGCGCGAGAATACTTGAGGCCAATGAGATCCTTCCGGACGTGTGATGTCACTGTATTTATAATCGCTTATATCTCTCATGTTAAACATTATTTTTACCTATTTTTTGCACTAATAGCTAGTATTCAATACATATTTTATGTTTTTATCCTTCAATCTTGTTCTTTTTATGGGGTGGCTAGCTCAGAGGTACGAAGTCGGCCTATGGATCCTGAGAACCGTGGTTCGATTCCCACAGACGACAAACAATTTTCATAATTTCAAAAACTACCCCTGTGGCACCTCCACCACTAATATCTCTGGGGGCCGTGATTTGACGACTGGTAACTGCACTTCACGTGCAAAATATATCACTTACCGAGATCTACTTCGGCACAGTGCCACACCCAGTAATGGGTAGAAGGCGTGATGATATATTTTTTATTTATTTATTCTTGTTATCTCGATTATGGTTCAGAAGCTCATTTTTACTTTCTTATACGAATCAAGAAAAAAATCGTTGACGAGATTTTCGCGGAAATACGTTTTTTGAGGTCCACTGAATCCGTTTTGATCATTTTCTCAATGATGTCTGTGTGTGTGTGTGTGTGTGTGTGGATGGATGGATGGATGGATGTGTGTCCGAGTGTGCAATATCTCATGAACGAGATAAGATTTGTTAACGAAACTTGGTAATTATAAGTTTCATGAAAATACGAAGAGCTGAGTTGATTTTGAATGAAATTGAAAAACCGGAAGAAGAAGTTTACTGGACGCACAAAACAATAAATTCCATTTATTTCAAAAATGGAATCAGTTACGAAAAAAAGTTTCAAACAAAAGATATTAGCAAAAATATTTGGAACATAAAATGTTATTTGCAATTTTCCTGTATATGCGTCTAATTTTGAGAAAAGCTATTTTTTATATTTAATAATATATTCGAATAATAATAGTAGCAATAGAAACAAAAAACAAAAACATGTGTCACATTTATATGTCAAATAATAATTGTCAAACGCAAGGAGCAAGTCATAAGTGTTCAATTCAGCGTTTTTTATATTAAATATGCTGTGTATAAGAAAGTCGTGTGGTGCCCACACCAGATTTTTTTATTTCCTTTTTTTCCTAAAATTAATAAGGAAAAATCTATTGCAATTGAAAACTTTACTATTGTATTCTCTATAAAACAAAAAAAGTAGACACTCGGTATGTTTATTTATTTATTATAAAGTTAATACACCGACTGTAAATTCTAATTAAACAAGAAGTCCCTGAACAGTGCTTCAAATTAACTATTTATTTAGTGTAAATATTGTGTGAAGGTAAGATGCCTATAAAATCCAATTGAAATCCAAATTGTGTAAACACCATCTAACAACATATGGACATGTAGCAAAGCAACCGTGGATATATTACATATTCCTAACATGTAAACGTAAAGTTCTACCAAACCTTTCTCTATGTTACATCAAACATGTTTCGAAATTCGATATTGATGAGTTATGGTCTGCATTAAATTATATTCACAAACACAGAAACCATGTTCTAATGCAACTATCAATTTGGTATAGCATGGTTAGCTTGATACATTACCAAATAAGACAAATTTTGTTCGGTTTCTACAACTGCAGACAAAATATATAGGATGGTCCAGAACGTATGGCAAAGATTGAAAGTGTAGTTAGGGATAAATAATGTATTTTCAGTAGTAATATAACAAGAGATTGAGAATAAATTGAAAATAATATGACAGATCTATCGAAAACTTGTTGCCAGGCAATAGTCACGAAAGCCCGTAGGGCTTGAGTGGCTATTGCCAAATGGCAACAAGTTTGAGAAAGGTACTGGAGAATTATTTTCTAATTTATCCAACTCTCAAGTTATATTTAATTAGATTATTTTTTTACTTAGCTGTTGAGGTCGATTCATCCAACTTAAAAGAATTTTAACTGAGTCCATATCGATTGATTACTTATTAATGTATTCTTGGAAGTTGTTTCCAAAATTTGTTGGTGTATTTCTGTATCTGAAATGGAACTAAATCGATTTTTTCACACATTTTACTTGTCGCGTTGACGGTTTTAAATAATTATTTGACAACTACCTATCATTTGTCACAAACAAAAAAGCACCTACAGAGATTATTCCCGGGAATAATCACAGGAGCTTTATTCTCAGTATTATAATGACAGGATTGGTTAAAACGCAGACACGTGACATAAAATGAAGCATTTTATTGGATTTGACAAACGTCAAAAAATAATCTTTAATAAACTTTCAACAAAAACTCAATACCCAAAAAGTTACAAAAATTTAAAGTTCTTATAAATGGCTCAGTGGTATGAAGTCGGCCTATGGATCCTGAGAACCCTGGTTCGATTCCCACAGGCGACAAACAATTTTCATAATTTCAAAAGCTACCCCTGTGGTTCCTCCACCACTAACATCTTTGGGGGCCGTGATTTGACGACTGGTAACCGTACTTCACGCGCAAAATATATCACTTACCGAGACCTACTTCGGCAGAGTGCCACACCCAGTAATGGATAGAAGGCGTGATGAAATATTTATTTATTTATTTAGAAATTAACGCCCACTTATTGAATACCGCTGAAAATAATAGTGAAGAATTAGTTCTCGTTTCAATAGAAATATATTTTTGACAAAAAGGGTATTCTATTTACCATTTGAATCAGATCTAACTTACATTTACTGAACCAGTCCACTTATTTATTTCACTATATTACGTCGCTCACTTTATTCCTAACACTAGATTTACAGATTCGGATTTAGATTAAACTAATGTACTCTAATAAGTGCATCAGTTGATCGAACAAACCCCAATAACAAATGAAATATGTTGTAGTTTCTATCCAAGAAATACTGAAAATATAAATGAGAAACAAAATGAGCAAAATTCAAACTTTTAACAAGATTGCATTGTCATTTCTTTTCTAATAGTTATTCAAAGTTTGCGAAACGAAACTAAGGGAGTACAGTTTACTCAAAATAATGAGGCAATTATTTGTGTCTTGTGCTAAATATAAACTCTTTTCTACACAAAGAAAAACTCGTGGAAAGCGGGAAAGTTTTTGGAGAGTAAAGTAACTATAGATAGACCTCCTCGCATTATTTTCTTGAGGAGATTCTCTTTTGTCTGCATGGATACATGCAGGCCTAGATTCAGGGAAGTGTCACAGTATGTGACAAATTTGACGAAGGGCAGCATTTTACGAAAGCAGTTAATATTTAATATTAAAATAAATATTTTATTATATATTACATAATATATAAATAAACAAAAATATATCATCAAATATTTTACCCGTGTGACAATAAATTGTAGCAGTAGCCATGACTTTTGTTTTTCATGAACGACAAGGTTAGAAGTTTATGCTCGTCAATCTGTTTTATAAATTAAATAACATCAAACAAAACAAAACTTTTATTATTTTTGTATTAAAGTTCTGTGGGGTAACTAGCTCAGTGGTATGAAGTCGGCCTGTGGATCCTGGGAACCCTGATTCGATTCCCACAGGCGACAAACAATTTTCATATTTTCAAAAACTACCCCTGTGGCTCCTCCACCACTAACATCTTTGGAGGCCGTGATTTGACGACTGGTAACCGCACTTCACGCGCAAAAATATGTCTCTTACCGAGATCTGCTTCGGCAGAGTGCCACACCCAGTAATGGGTAGAAGGCGTGATGATATATTTATTTATTTTTATTTTATCAGTCTTCTTCAAACATTCTCAACCCGATACAATATTCTCGCTTTAACCATATTCATAGTTCCCTTCATACAAGCTCATTTATATCCGTATACCCTTTTTAGGGTAAGTCCCATCCCTTTTAAAATGGTGATATTTTAAAGTCAACTTTTATCGTAGATGTAGTACTGCACAACATAACAAAAACTATTTTTTCAACTCGTTAGCACTGAAAGAGTTTGTTAAGAAAAAATTAAAAATCAGCTGTGTCCAACGGCACTGCAACTCCATTCAACTTTGACCTTAAAGATCAGACACCCCAAAACTTTTTTTGACAAGAAATTACATATTTTTTCTTATCACCAAAATTTGTTGTAACAATAAAAGTACAATCCTCAAAACTGCTAATGACGTCATCCTAATTTTATTTATGTAATGATTACTGTTTGGCTACTACTGGTAAATGAATAAAAATGAAATAAATATTAAAATTTATGTAAAACATTTCGTGAATATATTTAAATAACCGTTCATAATTTCTGAGTTTCAATTTGCATGATTCTGAATTATTAATAATTCTTGCACAAAAGTTTTCGAATCTCTGGTTAGCTAAAACTTCGCTATACTTTTAACAAAGTCTGCTTCATTTTCGTGAAAATAATTCTTCTTTTATACAGTTCATTATTCCTGTATCCTTTTAACGTTTTCTATCGGAACATATTTTTATGAAGTACGTCCGCAATGCCTTTGTTGTAACATGAATATTAAATGTATGGACCGGTTTACTTGCTCTTCGCTTGCATATTTAACCCGTAAATACAGTTACGAGGGATGAATTTTTTAAACTGCTCGGCTAAAAATATTGATCTAAAATAAGCAGATTACAGTTTTTGTGAAATATTTAAATGTTGGTAATATAGTGTGCAATGCTAGAAATTACCATATAAATGAGGTGCTAGTTTGAATAATAAAATGGGTGTAGGTACGCGTACTATTGCGAATTTGAATCTAGTTACGTTAGCTGTCAGCTGCAAAACAAAATTTTGAATATTAAATTTATTTTTACATGTATACAAAATGGGATATTTTGTAGCAAACTCGTAATATGGTAATTTGAAAATCTAATTTAGAAATGCATTATTTGAAAGGGTAAATAATCTATATGTACAAATAAAACGATGTGATATGTTCCCTGTGAGGTACAGATGCAAATGTATTCTTTTTTGTTTGTTAATTCATAGCAACATAAAAAATATATATCATCACGCCTTCTACCCATTACTGGGTGTGGTACTCTCCCGAAACAGATCTCGGTAAGTGATATATTTTGCACGTGAAGTGCGGTTACCAGTCGTCAAATCACGGCTCCCAAAGATGTTAGTGATGAAGGAGTCACAGGGGTAGTTTTTAAAATTATGAAAATTGTCGCCTGTGGGAATCGAACATAAAAAATAAAATAAATATATCAAATATGTTTTCAGAGGTGTTATTTTTAAAGTGCGCTTTGATAGATACTATGTTACCATGGAAAATGTTTAATTTTTATTTACAAATCGCTTCCTAATCGGTAAGTAAATTTTCCTGAAACCGACAAGAAAGTGTCTACTTTCCTGACCAATTTTAGTATGGAAAGTAGATTTTTACCAAAACATTCAAGAAAAGTACGTATCCAAAGTTACAACAAAAATAACAGTCTAGTAAAGTACAAAACAATCAGGTAAAGTCTGTTTTGTATATTACCTGACTGTTTTTTTTTGTAACCTTGGACACGTAGTTTGCTATCAATACAATACATATAAAAAATGTAAACATTTGTAATTATTTATAATTAATTATTGAATAAATTAAACGGTTTTAAGAAAAACATTATAGATAATACATCAGACAGTTTTTACATGACTCAGCGGATTAAAATACTCGGTATGCGGCCTCGTATTCAAACAACCGCTTCGTCAAGTAAAATATCACTTTCCTGAAAAAAACAAAAAAAATAAATATATCATCACGCCTTTTACCTATTACTGGATGTGGTATTCTGCCATATTAGATCTTGGTAATTGTAGATTTATGTGCGTCAAGTTAAACATCAGTATTTTTTATACACAGAATAGATAAAACTTACAGAAATATCGATTAAGGAAAACCTAACTGAATTACTTTTTTGTAACCATTTTATAAATAGCAAATATGATTTACATTTTAAATAATCTAATAACTTCAGTAAAAATAAAAATATGCATCTTCTTTTTGAAATATGATTGCGTGCACTGAATATTGACGTGCTTTGAAGTTTTATCTCGAATAGAAAATAAAATATTAACAAAATCACTGAACTATCAATCTTAATAACTCGGGAGAGCGTATAAAGTATTCTCATCTTGAAAACTTAAAAATTCTCTTGTTAAAACAACACAAATAAAATCAGCATGGTTCCCCGGGGATGCATCTGCACAACAATCTAGAAAAGTAGGTAAATCACCTCCCAACTATGTACAGTACGACCCATGCAAAACGAACACTTCAAAAATAAATAAATATATCATCACGCCTTTTACCCATTACTGAGTGTGGCACTCTGCCGTAGCAGATCTCGATAAGTGATATATTTATGCGCATGAAGTGCGGTTACCAGCCATCAAATCATGACCAAAGATGTTAGTGGTGGGGGAGCCACAGGGGTAATTTTAAATTGATGAAAATGTTTGTCGGCTGTAAGAATCGATCCAGGGTTCTTAGGATCCATAGGCCGACTAGATACCACTGAGCTATTACCCCACTATGTACATTCATGAAAAACAAAAGTCATGGCTATTGCTACAATTGAACAGAAATTTTGAAATTTATTTTTAAAGTTGCAGCTAAACCAGACACGTAATAAAACATATAAAAACAGTTTTGTATGCATCTGAACATCATTGCACTTTTTTTCATAAAATTAATATAAATAAATAAATATATCATCACGCTTTTACCCATTACTGAGTGTGGCACTCTGCCGTAGCAGATCTCGGTAAGTGATATATTTATCCGCATGAAGTGCGGTTACCAGCCATCAAATCACGGCTTCCAAATATATTAGTGGTGGGGAAGCCCCAGGGATAATTTTAATTTGGTGAAAATGTTTGTCGGTTGTGAGGATCGAATCAGAGTTCTCAGGATCCATAGGCCGACTTGATACCACTGAGCCATTACCCCTTTTCTTTTCTTTTAGCTAGTATAAAATTTAAAATACTATTAAAACTGTTCCGTGCTTTTGGACACAATGTCCCTATATAATTTTCATCCCCATTTTACTTTACACAATGTTGCAAACATCGTAGATGGGAAGTCCCTAGAGTAACTGCGAACGCTGTGAATAAAATGTCGTCTCATTCATTTTAAACAGTTAATATTTCAGTGCAACGTTATGCATAGTAACTTGGCTTGGACAACGAATTTTCTCACAAATTCAGACTCATCTATAACGGCGACGCAAAGATTAGTAAAGACACTAAAATCTGGAGAATTGCTTGTCTATGCGGTTTATTCGTGGGTGGAAGGTACTTTCATCCGAAGAAAATCTAGTGGAAGATAACGATATGTGAAGCTTTTATGAGATGAGTTTTTAGGCATCTTTATATCTTGTTTAGTTTTTGAGATATAGTTTTGGGAAAGTGCAAAATTTGGAATGAGTAAAATTTTAGAAAAATCTACTTTTTTGCGTCTATATCTTACAAACTAAACAAGATATAAAAATCTGGTTTGGTCACTAACACGACTTTCTTATACACAGCATATTTAATATTTAGAATATATAAATGTTATATAATATTATTAAACATGTAATTTAGATTTTCAGTAATTCAGCATTTATCTGTTTGAAACATTTAAAATATCAAATTTGTTTACGTATAATTTTTTAGTAATGTTGACTATTTTATGTCTAACTTTACTGATGAGGCATATACAGGATGTCCTTTTTTGGAGCCTAACCCTTGGTATCTCAAGAACCGTGAGATACGAAGTCGAATAAATTGAGGCAAAGTTGCCAAATTAGTTGACTATTTTAATAATGTATTTGTTTTTCCGAAAAAAGACATAGATAACTAGATAAAGCGAAAATTAAAATTTATGTTTTTTGTTTTAATTGCTACTATGATTATTGAAATATATTATTAAATATAAAAATTAGTTTTTCTCAAAATTAGATGCATATACAGGAAAATTGCAAATAACATTTTATGTTCCAAATATTTTTGCTAACATCTTTTATTTGAAACTTTTTTTCGTAACTGATTCCATTTTTGAAATAAATGGAATTTATTACTTTGTGGTCCAGTAAACTTCCTCTTCCGGTTTTTCAATTTCATTCAAAATCAACTCAGCTCTTCGTATTTTCATGAAACTTATAATTACCAAGTTACGTTAACAAATCTTATCTCGTTCATGAGATATTGCACACTCGGACACACATCCATCCATCCATCCATACACACACACACACAGACATCATTGAGAAAATGATCAAAACGGATTCAGTGGACCTCAAAACACGTATTTCCGCGAAAATCTCATCAACGATTTTTTTCACGATTCCAATACTTCCTTATACTGCATATAAGAAAGTAATAATAGAATTTCTTCTGAAAACTTTGAATCAAACTAGCATAATCCAAGCCCCACGAAATTAACAAGCAAAAAGCATCTTCTTCGTATGAGCAATCACCCTCTATTCATAAGCATGAAGCCTATTGAAGTTGAGGCGATATCCTCTGAATATGAAGCCCTCTCCGTCAGTTGCGGCAACTAATTAAAAGAAATAGCTATTAGTCGGTCCAGTGCGCCAATTCAAATCAGATATAATTGCGTTGTGAGTTCGGAAACTTCTCGGCACCGCGACGAACCGAGTCTTAATTCAGCGGAGGCGACGTGAGGATTTGCGGCTGAAAAAGCTGAAACCAGTGACGGAGACATGTACACAAAAAGGGGACCTCCCCAAAATCATGAAAAAATAGTCATTAATTTGAGTTGAACATTAATGTCCCTTTACAGCAACATAAGCTGACAATGTTGCAACAAATGTTTGACAGGAAACTAATCCCCCCTATTCTGTAACTCGATCATTAACTGTTAATGATCGATAAGTAAATGACAGTCCTTATTTTTATGATTAATCTGCAGATTACCACCATTTCGGCATTTTGTGACCAAAATCATTTATTCTGTTACTTCTATTTCACTTTTATGCATTTATTCTCGTACAAAACTGCCAGTACAATTTTTTTTTTAATTTTTAACGACACTTTTTGTGAGTGAGCTGTCAATTTATTATTTTTATAATAACAGCTACGTTTGTTGGTAAACAAAATGCATTAATATAACATAAAAATGTTAAAGTAAATTACTCCGATCTCAGAATACCGAAATAAAAATTATCATAAATAGTTAATGATACAGTTACAGAATATGGGAGAAAATGTCTGCATGTAACATTTTACTTCGTTTTGCTTTTGTTTATTTAAGTCAGATATAAAATTTGCGATTTGTTAGTGCAAGGCATTAGCAATGTATATTTTTCATACGTATTTTAAAGAAAATTGTGTTTCCTACAACTGTGCGATTTCTTTGTTATTACGTAACTATAATTGCCTTGGTTACGTATGGAAAGTAGATGAATGCAGATCAAGTGCGTTTCTGAAAGTAAAGAAACACTAGTGCGGCAAGTGCTTCATTACGCAACTGTAAAAAAAGTTTTTTTGTGAGCGATTTAAATTTCGCGCCAAGCGCGTACTTCATATTTTGGCCACAGACACTTATGGAAGAAGAAGATGCAGTGAGCCAGCGCTAGTAAATATGCAGTAGTATATTTTGATGTTTATAAACATAACCTTAAATTGCAGTATATCTAATCTGTACACAATTATTAAACAGAACCGAACAAAGTAAAATATATCGATAAATGGTTTTAAGTAAGTGAAATACATAATTCTGCACTTGCACGTAACGAGACTTTTTCGGCACTTGTTATAAAAATAACTATTACATGATAGTGGTAGAAAATTTAGTTCTTTGTTACTTTTATTAGAAGTATTTTTCTCTGAAATAATTTAATGTTTGAAAGCAGTAATTTATCAAACTAGAAAGGAAAGTTTTTTTTTTCTCACTTGAGTTCGGAGGTTTGCATCACAAGAATAGCGAGTGAGGCATTCGAACAAGAGTAGAAAAAGCACTTTTCTATAGGGTGGCACAGTTAGAGTCGGTCAGTGGATTTGAGAACCCTGGTTCGATTCCCACAGCCGACAAACATTTTTCACCACGTAGATAACATACATAAAAATTATTATTATTAGATGGGGTAAATGGCTCAATGGTATTGAGTCGGATTGTGGACTTAAGAACCCTGGTTCGATTCTCCTAGCTGACAAACTATTTTCACTACATTTAAATTACCTCTGTGGCTTTTCCTCCACAAACAATAGTTGGAGCCGTAATTTGGCGGCTGGTAACTGTACTTTACGCGCATAAATATATCACTTACCGAGATCTACTACGGTAGAGTGCCACACACAGTAATGGGTAAAAGGCGTGATGATATATTTATTTATTTTATGTGAAAGTTGTCTTGAGACTGTTGTTGGTACGGCACTGGTCGTTGTGAGGTTCCGATCAATGCCTGCAACGACCCGCGGCAGCCACTGAAATCAGCGAATGATTAAAGTGGATGAAATGAAAGATGGATGGAGTTTTTGTGCGATTCCGAGGGTGATTGGAGCTATTGATTGCGATGAACTACTTTCAAAATGTTGCTTCAAGCTAATTAGCGCCATTTTTACTTCATTTCTATGCATTTTTTATTTATTCATTTATTTATTTTATACGCAGCACAAAATATATACAGATATCCAACTAAATGTATTTATTCAAATGGTACCATTTAATCAATGAAATTTGTAATTCTGGCCGATTTTATATTACAGCTCTAATGTCAGTTTAATACATGGACAATATATTAGGCCACTAATAGTTTAATAATTATAAATTCACAATACACAATTAATTTTAAAAGTAATTAATTCGCAATACTAAATAAATTGTAAGTACATAAGCCCTAATTTATAATTAACAAACTAATAATCGACATTACCGCTGTAATACAGACACGTTCAGAACTATAAATTTCATAGGAAAAAAGCGTTTCCATTTGAATATATTAAGTGGAATCCAAGTCACTTTGGATATATTTTTTTTGTTAAAAGCTAAATAGTTTTGGATCTGAGAACTCTCGCTTCTTGCAGACCTAACAAGCTATACTTAATAATAATAATAATAATAAAGATTTTTATTCGGCAAAGTTCAGGTAAAGCTGTTCTTACACTTAACCATTTTACAAAAATAAATACAAAATACAAATGAATGAAATATAGAAAAAAAGCAGAATTATCATAAGAATATACACGATTGCGAAACAATTACAATAATCAATATACAAAAGAAACATGTTTATTTTAAATTTAGCAAGATTAAAAAAAATAATAATAATACAAATAGATGTTATAAAGATGAAATTTATTGGTTATTACAGAATAAATGTCTGTTATACAAAATAGCGAATTTTTTTCAGAGTTTCATTGTTCAAAATATTTGGTATCAAATTATTATAAATTGAGGTACACTGGAACCTAAAGCAACTTTGAAAAAATGTTGTTCTATGTCTGGAAATATGTAGTAACAATTTATCTCTAAGATCACGTTCACGTAAATTATCACAGGAACAGATTTTACTAAAAAGATACGGGATAGTTCTGTTCTGTAAAATGTGATGTATTATACATGCAGAGTGATGTAATCTGCAGTTTTTCATATTTAACCAACCTAACTCACTAATGTGTTCTGATATATGCTCACGTCTATATATCCATCTCTTTGCAAAATCTGAAATTGCAGAGCAACCTAAATATATGGGGTGCTAGCATGAAGGCGGCCTGTGGGGCCTGAGAACCCTGGTTCGATTCCCACAGGCGACAAACAATTTTCATAATTTCAAAAGCTACCCCTGTGACTCCTCCACCACTAACATCTTTGGGGGCCGTTATTTGACGTCTGATAACCGCACTTCACGCGCAAAATATATCACTTACCGAGATCTGATTTGGCATAGTGCCACACCCAGTAATGGGTAGAAGGCGTGATGATATATTTATATTTTATTTTTACCTAAATATAGGTTTCTATAATTTGTATATATGTTACTGTACGTACAAAAATATATGACCCGAATTATTTTATTTAATGAAAAATGTTTAGAAAAACAAATATATCATTACACCTTTTACCCATTACTGGATGTGTCACTCTGCCGAAGCAGATCTCGGTAAGTGATATATTTTGCGCGTGAAGTGCGGTTACCAGTCGTCAAATCACGGCCTCCAAAGATGTTAGTGGTGGATGAGCCACAGGGGTAGTTTTTGAAATTATGAAAGTTTGTCGCCTGTGGGCATCGAACCAGGCTTCTTAGGATCCACAGGCCGACTTCATACCACTGAGCTAAATAAATATGAGAGCAGTAAATCGCATATGTTCGCCCTTACTAAACACCACCCGGTATGTATATTTAAAACTCATGATTTCTTGAAAGCCTTATTGGGTAAGAAATGTATAAAAATAGTAGTTTTGAAATACTTTGAAGCGCTTATAAATTCGTGCCGTTTTGCATAATATGCTTAAAACCGCTAATATTATTAATGTACTAACGTCAAAGGGTGGTTTAAGCTTCAGGGATGAAACCCGCATAAAAAATTCAAACGTGCACCCCAAGTTCTTAACTAATGATATGTAATTTTGCGAAAGCCACTAATGGTAATAGGAGTCTTCCAATTCTGTA
This sequence comes from Pterostichus madidus, assembly GCA_911728475.2. Lineage (NCBI taxonomy): Eukaryota > Metazoa > Arthropoda > Insecta > Coleoptera > Carabidae > Pterostichus > Pterostichus madidus. The sequence continues at coordinate 39,196,194 of OU452307.1, read as the reverse complement.
ACATCCCCAATTTCATCCCCTAAAAGCCATAAAAACCAGAAATCCAAGCGATCCGATCCACTAATCTCGGTTCAGGGTTCGAATCCCGCGGACGTTTATAATTCTATTGTTATTCAGTTAGCGTTGTCTTGCAAATTGCTTATATCCGTGGAACCGGTACGGGTTTGGTTCTGTTCGGGATCACAAGCCTGGATCGGTTACGAGGGTGCAAGTTGGAGCCAATTCACCCCCGTGCACGAGTGTCGTCCGACGTGACACGAATAATGCCGGAAATGGCCGATCTGCAATGACATTTCTTGTATATTGTAATTTGGATGAAATGGAACTTGAAATGCAAATATTTGAGGAATTAATTGTCTCATTTTATTTTTACTTGTTCTTCTATTTAAATAGCAATGATTTCATTTATAAATATTTCAGTAAATTCCAAAAGAGTGAAATAGAAGGAATTATTGTGAATTGGAACATTTGGTGGAGGTGCCAGGTATACTCAAAACGTTATAATGATCAACTGACGTCATCAGAAAATATAACTAGATGAATGACATAGGGTGTTGCTAAAATTGGAAAAAAATCATACTTAACTGGTTTTAATTAACTGTAACTTAAAATCTGAGAGAGATAATGAAATTCTGTTTGAAAATTTGAATTCCTCATACTTTTGTTGGTATATAACCACAATTTTAGCTATTTTAAATTAGTCATATATATTTGAGAAATGATTGTCTAAAAACTAGACAAGAATTTTAAAGGAAAAATATTTTTTTTCTTCAAAATTTCTGATAATATGGATATAGTATCTTCTCGACGCGAGGAATCCAAATTTTCAAACCGCACTTCGATAGCTCTTTTCGTTTTCGAGATATGGCGATTTAAAAGTAGGCCAAAAAATGTTCTATTTTGCCCAACAACTTCAGAAATATAAAAGTTATGCAATTTATGACTACACCATTCGATTCTACGCAAAAAGTTACACAAGTATGCAAATTTTCATAATTTTTGCTCTACGGATACAAGTTTTAGAACAAAAAAACTGAAAATGACCTAAAATTGAAAAAACACCAAGGGGTACCCCTTAAAAAATTTTCAAGAAAATAAATGTGAAATATAGTACTTTTTTCTTTTTATCCCCCCTATTTCGGACCCGTAGATTACGAGAAAATTATGGAAAGTGGCGTCCGAGGCTTAGTTTTGGAAATATCGAAGATTTAAAATGTCAGCTTTTGTACCGCCCAACATACTTGCCTCTATAACTTCAAAACTATTACAGATATTACAAATTTGACTGCACCACTGAATTTGTCGCCCTTTACTTGATATATATGCTAATTTTGTCTAACTTTAGTTGCAGAACAAAAAAATTGTTACAAATTTACCAATATAATCTAAATCACGAAAATTGGTTATTTTTAGAAGCCCATAACTTTAAAACTAAAGTAGATAATTAATATCTGTTTACACCACTGAATTCAGCGTAGTTTGATTAGTAAATATGCATATTTTCATTATTACAACCCAAAAAATAAAAGTTCCAGAGTCTCATACTTAATAAGACGCAAAAATTGCGAAAATTTCAGTTTGCATCACATTTACACTACTTTAACAGAAATCTTAGTAATGTTATTAATTTTGTTACATCACCATTGAATTCAGCACATCTTAATTAATAAATACAACTAATATTTTATATTAAAACTGTCATAAGCGTGAATTCGCACTAAGCATTGATATTTGAAATATGGCAAATACAGCCCGACAAAAAGTAATATTACTAAAAAACTAAATGAGATATTAATTCGCGGTTTACACCATTCGACTCACCGTATTTTTTTGTATATAATATATAATTTTTATTGATTTAAGTGCATGAATAAAATTTAGAGCGAATATTTTTTGAACGGCGGTAAAATTGGGAAAAGAATCATATTTAACTTGTTTTAAATAACTGTAACTTAAAATCTGAGGGAGATAATAAAATTCTGTTTGAAAATTTGAATTCCTCATACTTTTTTTTGTGTATAACCACAATTTTAGCTATTTTAAATTAGTCATACATATCTGAGAAATGCTTGACTAAAAACTGGACAGAAATTTTAAAGGATTAATTTTTTTTTCTTAAAAATTTCTGATAATATGGATATAGTATCTTCTCGACGCGAGGATTCCAAATTTTGAAACCGCACTTCGATAGCTCTTTTCGTTTTCGAGATATGGCGATTTAAAGATATGCCAAAAAATGGCCTATTTTGTCCAACAACTTAAAAAATAACAAAGTTATGCAATTTATGACTACACCATTCGATTCTACGCAAAAAGTTACACAAGTATGCAAATTTTCATAATTTTTGCTCTACGGATACAAGTTTTACAACAAAAAAACTGAAAATGGCCTAAAATTGAAAAAACACCAAGGGGTACCCCTTAAAAAAAATTCAAGAAAATAAATGTGAAATATTGTACTTTTTTCTTTTTATCCCCCCTATTTCGGACCCGTAGATTACGTAAAAATTATGTAAAGTGGCGTCCGCGGCATAGTTTTTGAAATATCGATGATTTAAAATGTCAGCTTTTGTGCCGCCCAACATACTTGTCTCTATAACTTCAAAAGTATTAGAGATATTACAAATCTGATTTCACCACTGACTTTATCGCCCTTTACTTGGTATATTTGCTTATTTTCACTAAGTTTGGTTACAGAACAAAAAAATTGTTACAATTTTGCCAAAATAATCTAAATCTCTAAAATTAGTTATTTTTAGAAGCCCATAACTCTAAAACTAAAAGAGATAATTAAAATCTGTTTACACCATTGAATTCAGCGTAGTTTACTTAGTAAATATGCTTTGTTTCATTATCACAATCCAAGAAATAAAAGTTCCAGAGTTTCATAATTAAAAAGACGCAAAAATAGTGAAAATTTCAGTTTGCATCACATTTACACTACTTTAACAGAAATTTTCAAGAAAAATATATATTTTTTTCATCTAATCTCCCTATTTCGTACCCGTAGATTACGAAAAAATTATGTAAAGTGACGTCCGAGGCTTAGTTTTTTAAGTATCCAAGATTTAAAATATCAGCTTTGGTGCCGCCCAACATACTTGCCTCTATAACTTTATTTATAAAAATGATTATTTACAATACTAGGCATTTTACAGCAATATAAAAAAATATTGGTCTAATATATTCATACGTAGTTTGACATAAAAAAAATATTTTTAAATCGTGAATATTCCTATTTTAATATATCTACTTTAAGAAAAACACAACCCTTAGTAATTTCCCACCCTGCGTAAATAAATGAAAACAAAACATGAGTACACAAAAATGTAATCTACTAAAAAACCCAAGCTCTGAATGACGTCGAACCGGTAAAAACCGCTAAGAATCCTTGCAAGTGTTTTCTCATGTTGCATTTCCGGTTGAAGGAACCGAAACGGAAGTCTCATAATCCACAGACGCGTTTCAAAGCTCGAAGCGGTCGAGCATCAACGGTACCGGTTAGGACGCGCGGTGCTTTTTACCGGTTCACGTGACTAATACACGTATTCAAACGGAATGGATGCGTAGTTGCATATGTGGATATTTTTGTACAAAATATTACAAAGATTTTTTTTGTTTATTTATTTATGTGTGTAACTTTATACAATAAGAACTTAATCCTAATTTCAGTACTGGGTCAGGACTCATCGAGCTGTAGGGCCAAATTCACAGTCGTCACTCACTTTGATCTCATCCTCACTTCACTCTCAAATTCGAAGTAACTAAGGCAACTAACTCAAGAATTTGCACAATTTGAGTTAGTTGCCTTAGTTACTTCGATTTTAAGTGTGAGATGAGGATGAGGTGAGGGTGAGTCACGACTATGAATTTGACCCGTAGTGTGGTAGTTTATACAGGGTGTAAAATAAGTATGGTGTATTGATATTATAAAATAAATAAATAAAAATAAATATATCATCACGCCTTTTACCCATTAAAATTAAATGATTATTTAAAAAATAAATAAATAAATATATCATCACACCTTTTATCCATTACTGGCTGTGGCACTCTGCCAAAGCAGATCTTGGTAAGTGGTATATTTATGTGCGTGAAGTGCGGCTACCAGTCGTTAAATCACAGCCCTCAAAGATGGTAGTGGAGGAGAACCTATAGGGGTAATTTTAATGTGCTTAAAATGTTTGTCGGCTGTGGGGTTGAAACCAGAGTTTTCAGAATCCACAGGATAATAATAATTATTATTCCCCAGGAGATAATATCAATATTTCTTACTTATGTTACGCCCTGTACAGTTTTTTTTTAACTCGAGTAGGACTCGAACTCGGAATCTTTGGATTCAAATGTCGTAACACTACCATACTGCCGAACTATCAGTTAGGGCTGAACTTAGAAACTCTTATTTAGTAGACATTTTGTTTTGTTAAAACATTTGACAGTGCCAAACATACATTACCAAATGTTCAAGTTCTTTTGTCTATTTTCCACCGAATGCTAGACTCAAGTGTAGAACAAATAACAATCGTTTTAATGAGATTTCCCGAAGCAAATTTGTCGACATTGTGTCTGAAATTCCCCTAATTACCGCCCTGTGTGATTGGTCCGTGGAAGGGAAAGATAGGCTGGCAGTAATGAAGTTACGTGTATAAATCTTCCACCGCATTGGGTTAACTACTCACAGAGGGTGAATTTGTTACGCGGGTTGTTACGACTCTCTTGAAAAATGCTCTCATCGAACCCTTAACACGACGCAACAAACAACCCCCTTCCCACTTAGAAGAATTCTCGTACTTTATTGCTTGTTAATGGATGTTAAAATTCTGGGGATGTGCACGCGCCTTGGGATGTTTTTATTTTTACAAAAAAGAAAAGGGTTGTAATATATTATGGAAGGATATCTTTATCGAGGGTGGGAAATTGCCTGGACGTCCTATAGGGTCGCAAGGATGGATATGATTGAAGGTTTGTTGTATGAACGAAGGATGAGACGAACTTGTGTGAAAAAAATTATAAATATGGATAAAAATATTTCGCGGAATAAAATGAACCTAGATAATAAATATTTAGTGAGTTATTTAGTGGTTAGTGTTACCGCATTTAAATAAAATAAATAAATAAATATATCGTCATGTCTTTTATCCTTTACTGGGCGTGGCACTCTGCCGAAGCAGATCTTGGTAAGTGATATATTTATGCGCGTGAAGTGTGGTTACTAGCTGTTAAATTACGGCCTTCAAAATTGTTAGTGGTGGAGGGAGCTACAGGGGTAATTTTAACGTGGTGAAAATGTTTGTCGGTTGTGGGAATCGAATCAGGGTTCTCAGGATCCACAGGCCACCTTACCCATATAATATACTTAATATATTTTTAATAGGAAATAATGTGATATTAGGTACAAGATATTAATTGTAAAAGTTTTTTCTTGCGCACAAGTGACCTATTCGTTTGCATTCCATAATAATAAGGTTTTAATTTATGGGGTGGCTAGCTAGAACCCGGATTCGATTCTCACAACCGATAAACAATTTTCACTACATTAAAAACTATCCCTGTGGCTCTCGCGCCACTAACATCTTTGGGAGTTATGATTTGATGGCTGGTAACCGTACATTACGCACATAAATATACCACTTACCGAGATATGCCACGGTAGAGTGCCACACCCAGTAATGTGTAGAAGGCGTGATGGTATATTTATTTATTTTATGTATATATGGCATCTATTAAAAAACGTTGAAATTTTAGTATAATACGTACCATGAACTGTAAGTGACAGTTTTTAAGTCAAGAATGTTGTTTGGGAAATCGTGGTACGAAGGATCGAGATTTCCTAAACATTTGTGACAAAAAAATCACTTACAGTTCGAGGTTAGTAAGCTACAATACTTGCACAAATAGAAGGAAAAGAAAAATATGTTTCAAAATTGACAGCTGTCAAATTGAAGTCAAAATAAACAAGATCTTGATTAGTAATATTTACGTACTGTCCTCGGTGGATAGTAAGTAAATATTAAAGTCCTGATATAATCATGGAAACCAGTGTGCAATAAAAGTTGCACTTACTGTGTTTAAATGTTGTCATTAATAGGTAACTTACAGTACAAGTATTGTAAAAATGTACATTTCTTAATGGCCGTAGTTTTTTTGAAACTATCTCTACAAGTATTAAAAGTATCTAAGGTCATGTATATCGAAGATTTATCGATAGCGCGAGCATTACCGTGCGTTTAGAAATCAATCCAACAATTCTGACGTATTTTTCGCGAACAATACATTTGGCTGCGTGCCAAATGCACTTATGCGAGTGCCTAAATCACTAGCACGATATATCATGGAACACAGTCCTGCCGTGGATAAAAAATGCGTTGTTTGGTGTCAGAGGTTGCCGTCAAGCGCTGGTGGCGCTAGTGTGCTGCTGCCCTCGGATATGTGAGCCTGTTATTATTTTTTAATTTTTTCGCCGTGTTCGAATCGATTTGTACACGGAGTGTTAATTTTTGATCGCAGTTTGTTTGTTTTTTAATGCTCTGTGAGAATGAGGCAGGGGGGCATTCAGCGAAATTTGATTAGGGAGAAATTAATGGAAATCCATTTTGATGGCAGTTGAGCTTTTCACACTTATTTATATTTGATTGAAAGTTTGTTGCGTCAATGGAAAATGAAATGATATTTTATTTTTAATTGAATTTTATTATTAATGATTTTAAAAATAAAAGGTCACCATTTTGAATTGGTTTGAAAAGTAAAATTATGATATTTTGGTATAGTTGTGAAACTAATTTTATATAAATATAAAAATACCCATTGCTAGATTTAAAGTTAATCCTATTTTTCGCTTATACCGGAAGTGACACAAAATTTTTATTACTATCATTTTATGCGCCTCTTTATCTAGTATAACTTTGCATCATAACATTTTTTTATATGTCTCAAAATAAACGAAATAAAATGGTTTTTCGTTAGGTCACAAATTTATTTTATGTTTACATAAAATTAACATCATTATGGGCTAATGGCTCAGTGGTATTGAGTCGACCTGTGAATCTTGAGAACCCTAATTCGATACCCACAGCCGACAAACATTTTCACCAATTTAAAATTACCCCTGTGGCCCCCATCACTAACATCTTTGGGAGTCGTGATTTGAAGGCTAGTAACCGCATTTCATACGCATAAATGTATCACTTACCGAGATCTGCTTTGGTAGATTGCCACACCCAATAATGGGTAAAAGGCGTGATGATATATTTATATTTTTTTTATATATATAAAACTAAACTAAATTTTAATAAAAAATAATAATGTTACAAATAAAAGAAAAAGAACTAAACAATTGAATTAATCTTATCCTAGAATGTTTGTGTTTAATATCAAATTCATTTACAATATTATCTAAATCTAATAACTCTTAACCGATGGTAGAAGTGGCCGCATAGATATTTTGCCTTCAAGCTTCTAATAAATTATTTGAATCTTTGAATAATTTTTTTTTTAATCCGATCTCCCTTCAATGTTTTCGTGACCCCCAGAGGGTTTGCGCCCGCACTTTGAAAATCACTGCCGAAAAGTAATCGTAGTAAAAATTCATTTTTAAAAGGCAATTCTGTGCGAAACAAATCTCGTGGTATTATTAGTAGATTTTTGCATGAGAGTGTACATTGTGGCCCTCAATACAGCAGTAACTACCCCACGTACACTATAATTACACTTCACGATTTTATTTGGTGTTCGGAGTCTCATAAATACACCAACAATGCGAGCAAATTGGAAGAATCGATCAAGGCACAAGTAAAAAAACCAAAATCACAGTTCATTTGTCTGCGTAGTTCGCACAACGGCCGTTCGTGCCTGAAGGCGCGCCGATCGACATCCATTTAGAAATTAATTTATTATCTGTATTTTATTTTGTTGGGCAAACCCAGAGGAAATTGGTTTTCCGCGCGAGAAAAGCTTGGGTATGGAAATGGAAAACCGCATAACTATAGACGCTAATTTTGTTCCCGATTTTATTTTCTTTTCGTATTTTTGGTCTTTTGTTCGATTCATTCTTTGCTCCTCTGGTTGAACACTGCGCTCGAAAGATAAAATGCGAAGAATGAAAAATGTGAAAAAATGTTTTTGTTTGGATTGAATGGTTCGAATTCCATACTCGGTTTGATTAATTTAGAGAGGAAATATTTCAAACGTGGAACGATATTCATGCAAGCGATATTCTACCCCTCGGAATAAATGTTACGAGTAGATACACTTTCACTCAGTAAAAAGTATTGTTTTACTTTATCGATTCGGTACCGTAGTTGAAAATTATTTATATTAAAACCAATCTCATGCACTAGACGTTCAGGAAAATAGATGCGCCTTCACCAAAAAATGTTACTATATATTTCTTTCTAAATTATTTTAACTATTATTGAACAATAGCTCAAAAATTCAAAGACATATGAACTTGAGGACTTTACCATTAAATTTCGCTAGTTAAAATCAGAGCTGGGCAGTAGCTAGCTACTTTTGTAGCTTAGCTACTTGCTTAGCTACATTTACCTTAGCTGTAGCTGTAACTTAGCTAAATGTGAAAAAATATAGCTGTAGCTTGTAGCGAGCTACTTTCTTTTCTATTAGCTTAAAATAACAACTGAAGCTACTTTTAAAGCTACTTTTTATAACTTAAAGCTAATTTTTGTAGCTTAAAGCTACTTTTTGTAGCTTCAAGCTACTTTTTAAGCAGAAGGTCAACAAAGTTCGCATGCGTACAAACTAAACCCACACAAAATAATTATTATACACAGTGCCAGATGGTATTTGCTATTTTTGATATTTATGTACATAATAGTAATATAACAGTCATTATAACAAAAGAATGATCATATGACAATGGCATATTTAATTATTTCACAATAATTTAAAAAAGTAGTTTTAAAATTTAACAGCTACTTTAACGAAAGCTTTTAGCTGTAGCTTAGCTATATTTTACAAAATATAGCTTATAGCTGTAGCTTAGCTACTTTTTTAAAGAATAGCTGTAGCTGTAGCTTAGCTACTTCTTTTAAGTAGCTTGTCCAGCTCTGGTTAAAATACATAGGCATGTTTTTTTTTTAATAAAGTAGATGGCTCAGTGGAATTGATTCGACCTGTGGATCTTGAGAACCTTGGTTCGATTTCCACAGCCGACAAACATTTTCACCATTTTAAAATTACCCCTGTGGTTTCCCCACCACTTTACATTAAAATCAATCTCATGGACTTAGATCGCGCCTCCACCAAAAAATGTTACTATATATTTCTTTCTAAATTATTTTAACTATTATTGAACAATAGCTCAAAAATTAAAAGACATATGAACTTGAGGACTTAACCATTGACTTTCGATAGTTAAAATACATAGGCATGTTGTTTTTTTTTAATAAAGTAGATGACTCAGTGGTATTGATTCGACCTGTGGATCTAGAGAACCCTGGTTTGATTTTCACAACCGACAAACATTTTCACCATTTTAAAATTACCCCTGTGGCTTCTCCACCACTAACATCTTTGGGGGCCGTATTAAACGCCTGGTAACCGCACTTCACGCGCATAAATATATCACTTACCGAGATCTGCTTCGGCAGAGCGCCACACTCAGTAATGGGTAGAAGGCGTGATGATATATATTTTTTTATTTTGTACATTCTCAAGACTACGAGCATATCTCAAAAACTAAACAAACTATGAAGATGCGCTCAACGGCATTGATTTTGTTGTGTTTCAAGTAACTTAAAGAAATATTTTCAGCAATTTTGATACTGAAAAAAATTTTCATAAAATTTTCTCATGAAACAGATGCGTATATGCACTTAGCGACTTTACTATTAGATTCAGTAGACAAAGAATTTTAAAACTGAAATTGTTTCATTTCAATTCATTCAATTTCATTTGCACATGAGGAATTCAATGGCGTTGGCGGCATACTTATATATTGTTTAGTTTGTAATAGAATTTTTCGAAAGATGCGTGTTACAATATTCGTATCAGAAAATACGTAAAAAATTTGCTTGTATGTCACTTCGAACACGAGGAATTCAATACCGTTTAATTTTATTTTCTGCAATATTCTCGTGAGACTTTCGCGCGACAACGAGACGAGATGGGATAAATTTCATGCGACAGTGAGATCGACAGTAAGCGAGATTTAAACACGAGATTTCATGCTTTGTAGGTGCAAGTTATATCTACTAAACTACGATTGCCTGTATAAATTTAATACTTTAATAAACATATTATAAATTTAAAGTTTATGACAGAAAAATCGGGAGACGCCCGGACTCGAACCGAGGACCTTCAGCTTGCCGGGCTGACGCTTTAACCACTACGCCACGGCTCCCCGGAACGAGATAGGCGTCAACCTAATTTATCTGTCGTAGTGTCTAACACAGCATCGATCCCAAGACTCCTATGACTCATAGGAATTGACAACGGGTTTCGTCTGTAGCGACACAGTCTGATTTTTAAGGAAATCATACCATGAATTAAATTTCAAGAGTTTAATTTAAACTTTAAATTTATCAAACTTCAAAGTCATTCATATGACTTAAACTCTTGAAATTTAAACATATTATATTTACCTAGTTGTGGTACCTAACCTAAAAGTTACCAGTTTCTAAATACAACCTCAATTTCCGTCTTTAGAATGTGCAATTACGTCTGTTTCATCCTTATTTAACAAATACACAATTTCTGTACCCCAGCATTCATACCAGCATGACATACCCTAACCTCTATCGCCGGTGCCAGGGCAGCACAACGTAGAGTATATGTATCAGACGGCAGCCATGTTTGTTCCGAACAAACACAGTTCGTCTCTCTCTGCCGTTATGTGTTTGTTTCTGTTTATTCGTCTGTCTGTTGAGTGGAGAAAAGGAAAGAGTGATTTTACTTCTTGTTGGAAACTTTCTTTTTGTTATACTGTGTCATCACATGTTTCGTTGTTTCGTTGTTCGTCTTTTGTTTGGTTCGTTTATGCTTACTTGATGAAATCTGTCACTGCGACAGCTCAGTGGATACTAAACTTTTTTATCGGATATAAATAAAATTGGTTTGTCCATTTCTTTAGTAATATAAAAAAATCATGATTTTGTACTACCAATGTCAAATACATGTCATTTTTAAATACTTTCTACTCGTAGTGTCTAAAGAACGTTATTTTTGAATGCCGTGCAAAAGTAATTTTTTTGCACGTTGCCATTAGTTACGTGCAGAAAATAGTTATGTATGCAACTAGTGTTAAAAGTCTCACTTTATTGCACGAGTGTCAGGCCAACAAGTCGTGCCGGAAACCCATGAGTGCAATAAAAATACTTTAACACGAGTTTCATACCTTCTTTTTCTACGATTGAGTATTAGCTAATTATGCTAATCTTAGTAATGCCATTTTAAACGTCAAAAACATTAATTTTGTAGCTTATGTAATTAAGTTTGTTGCGCAACAACTAATTAATTACCTTTTTCTGCAGGTAGCTAATGTCAACGTGCAAAAAAAAATATAACGTCTATTTGTCAGTAGAAAGTATTTAAAAAAGACATGTTTTTGACATTGGTAATAGAAGAAGATTATTTTTTGTTTGGCCAAGAAACGGATAATACAATTTTATTAGATTAGCATAATTAGTTAAAACTCGATCGTAGAAAAAATTATATATGCAACTTGGGTTAAAAGTGTCTTTATTTCACTTACGGGTTTGAAACACTCGCCTACGGCTCGTGCTGCAAGCTTGCTACTCGTGCATAAAGTGACACTTTAAACACTAGTTGCATAAATAACTATTGTGATATCCTAATTTTCCGGTTATATTAAAAATATGTGTATCTGAGTGACAGAAAAATAAAGAAAAGTAACCATAGCTACGGTTTATTTATCTTACAATTTCTGTATTTTCATTTCAATTTCGTTTGGATTTCATATAAATATGCATTATTTAAAATTCAAATCTGATAAATGCATAAAAAAGAGAGATAAAGGTAGAATGGATGATTCCAGATAAAATAAATCCTATTACAGACCTGTTGCATGGGAAATAATAACAGGGAATGACGTCAGGGTTGGCTTTAGATAGCGCTGTTGCCCCTTTTCATTTAAAATTGAACGCGTCACTTTGGATCCTAGTTGCTGTGAAAAAAGTACCATTGATATTGTACTATATGTGGATCGAGGTTGCTGAACAGAAAACTGATGCCAACATATCGAATTTTACACATTTTATAATATATGGTGTAGGTGGCTAAGTGGTATCTAGTTGGCAATTTTTTTTGGGTGACTGAAAAAATATGGTTATTATATGATATTATTATACTAATGATAATTTATCTTTTTAGGACAAGGACTGCAAAAATATCAACATTTATATCGCTCCACTGGTAAGTCTATTAGAAATTCAATTTTTTTCGTTTATAGAGACAAGATTATTAAATGTCATACTAGTACATAAATAAATATAAATATATCATCACACCCAATTTTGTGCGTGAAGTGCGATTACCGACCGTCAAATCACGGCCTCTAAATATATTAATGGAGAAGGACTCACATGGATAATTTTAATGTAGTGAAAATTGTTTGTCGGCTGTGAGAATCGAACCGAGGTTCTCTAATCTACAGGGCGACTCGATATCACTGAGCCATGTACCCCATAAGCAATTGTTTAATGATGACAAATGCAATGGTGGATTTGCAAGATCCGCATCTAGGCTATTTTTGGACAAATAGGGCAATTAGTGAAAAATGGATGAATTTTGAGCAAAATTTTACTTTTCCGGAGACTAAATCTCAAAAACTAAACAAAATATGAATTTTCTCTCAACGGCATTGAATTTCTCGTGTTCGAATTGACTTATAAACATATTTTCAGCGATTTTAATTTTTTGGTAATTTCTTAAGGGGTACCCCTTAAGATTTTTTCGATTTTAAGCCATTTTCAGACTTATTGCTCTAAAAATCTTCCTCATTCGAATATTTTCCTAAAAATTTACATACACACATATTTCAACGCGCTGAATCCAGTAGTGAAATCCCTGAGTTCGTATCTCTTTTAGTTTTGAAGATATCGCCCGTGGAAAATTTTGTATATCCAAAATTTTGGTCAAAATATGAAAAATATAAAATTGCTGAAAATATGTGTACAAGTTAAATCGGACACGAGGAATCCAATGCCGTTGAGCGCATCTTCATATCTTGCTTAGTTTTTGAGATATAACCTCTAGAAGAGTAGATTTTTCAAATTTTACTAATTGATATATTTTACGCGTGAAATGCTGTTACCAATCGTCAAAATATGACCTCCAAAGATGTTAGTGGAGGGGGAGCCACGGGGTTGATGAAAATTGTTTGTAAAGCAGGTGATTCAGTGGAATCAAGTCGGCCGGGTTCGATTTCCACAACGGACAAACAATTTTCACCACATTAAAACTACCTCCGGTTGCTCTCTCTTCACTTATTGAGATCCGTTATGGAAGCGTGCCACATCCAGTAATGGGTAGAAGGCGTGATCATATATTTATTTATTTATTCGATCCATAGTTAGTAAGGTCGAAAGGTCACACACAACACCCTTCCATAAGCAAACGAGTAGGAAATTATGGAAATTAAAGGTTTTTCATTCCATTCAGCGCTGGAAAAATCTAATTTCGAGCTTCGCAGCGAACAAACACCTACAGCAAAATTAAAAATACAGTGGTGCTCAACAAGTGGCTACTAGGTAACAGTACACTAAGCCAGGATTAAACATCAATGGGGTTGGTTTTAAAGTTTTAAATTCATTTAAAAGAAAATAAATGTAAAATGAGTTCTCCTATAATAATATCATCTGTTTGATGTTCCCTGCTTTGCTCTTACTGCTTCTAATATGTTGGTTGCCACTGGTGTAGGTTAATTAAAGATCTTAAGGACTCCAGCCAATTAACAGCGTCAACAAGAAGGGTTCAAAATAATCTTAAGAAATTATAAATAATTATAAGTAAACGTTCAAGATCTCGAATATACGCGGCTGGTAACTTGAGACTCTAGAAGAGTATATTTTCAGTGTTATTTTACAAAGTTGTTAGTACTGATTCATATTTTCGTGCTGTATACTTTCAGTTTAAGAGCTTTTATGGAATGAAAAGATACCCTCTTGAATTATAATTTCAACATTTATTAATTATTTATTTGAAGTAGGCACTCTCATATTTAATTTATATTTTGAAATATAATGTTGAAGTTCCTTTCTAAAGCACTAATTAAAATTGTTCTGTTTGTATTTTATTGAGAATTTGACTTAGCTGATATTAAAATAGTTATTTCAGACGACCACTTACGAAAGTCACCATAACAACATCATAAACTACTACGGAAAATTGAACATAACATTCACTGATATGTTAGTATAACGCACACTTCTAACATATGAGGTGAAGTTCCACTGATTGACAACAGATGGCGTTACGATGAAAGAAAATAATAAAATAAATGAAAAGAATTTGTATTATTATTTTAATCGAAGTTTTGGCAGATTTTTCAACATATTTGCACAGATAAATCTTATTTTTTAAAATTAATAATGACTTATTTACTAATATTTTAGCATTATTTAATCTTTTGACCTTACGGTTAGTACAGTTGGTATCACAATACCTAACCTCAAAGGTCAACCTACAAAAACGCATCAGCTGTCAAAGTGTAACAACATTGCTCTTGTAAACTGTTTTTAGAAATATTTTGTGGTCGTCTGAAAAATAGTGTACATAACTCGCTCGAAAGTGTGGTAACTGTGCTCGTGTACTTAAATCACTAGGCGCTGCGCGCCTCGTTTTTCAATTTGTACACTCGCACGTTATCTTACACTTTCGATGCTTGTTATGTAATATATTATTTTACAATACTTGTACTGTAAGTTACCCATTAATGACAAAATGTAATCACAGTAAGTGGAACTTTTATTGCATAGTGGTTTCTATGGTTATAACAGGACTTTAATATGTACTTACTGTCGACCGTGAACAGTAAGTAAATATTACATCAAGGTCCTGTTTATCTTGATTACAATTTGACAGCTGTCAATTTTGAAACCTATTTTTCTTTTCCTTCTATTTGTGCAAGTATTGTAAAAAATAGCTTGCTAACCTCGAACTGTAAGTGATTGTTTAGGTCGCGAATGTTTAGGAAATCTCGACCCTTACATTCTTGCCCTTAAAACTGTCACTTACAGTTCATGGTACGTAATATACTATTTATAATACTAGGACAAAAAATGCAGTTTATCTATGTTACGTTCATAAGGATGTCTTTATGAAACCCAGCTACGTATCAAAAAAGCGTTTATTACGATACACAATATTTTGTTTTAGACGGTTGGTACTAGCAACTGATGATATACTATAATTGTTAATTTGTATTCAGAGATTACGTAATGTAACTTAACTGACGTTAATAAAATATTTAATATATGTAACGCCATTTTGTAGAATTAGTATTTAATCATTTATTATTAGGAGAAGAAAATATGTTGGTCCGAATTTGCGTAATCAATTTGTGCATGTCAGTGACTAATTAAAAATCAATAATTAATATTCCGTTTTAATTACTGCTTAATTAATGACACATTAATCGTAACGACATGAAAAATTTCGCAAAATCAATTATGGAAATAAAATTGTGAATATCCAAGTGAATTATCATAGATCCTGTTTTACTTTGAATTAGAGATGTGGGCCATTTATTGTGACCGCTCAGGTCTATTTGGTCAGGTAAAATAAATAAATGAACGGTCTTTATTAAAAATGATCGCTATATTACGACGTAAACATAATGAATGTATCTGAAAATATATGACCAGTCATTTAACATTACTAGTTTGAATTAGTTATTGAAATGAAAAACGCAGTTTCGATAAATAAAATTGTAATCGTACTAAATATTTACACATTATTTTGTTTATTTAATTTTCATCGTTGTTTTATAAATATATAATTATTTTTAATCAACATAATTATTTTCAGATCGATCATAAATAATAAATATATTTGAAACATATTACTGTAGCCGGAAAATTTTATTATGTATATTTACACAATTGTTAAACATTAATTCATTATCTGTATTTTAGAATTCTGGAAGAATGTATTACAGTGACAAATTGTCAATTTATTTACATAATTTGACATCTGGCTTTGTCTATAATGGGTTTATATCAGCCATAGTAAGGATTTTTAATAATTATTTATTCAACTAGTGAGAAAAGTGTCATTTATTGCACGAATGGGAAACCCATGAATACTATACGAATACAAGATACTATTGACACGAATTGCATACATTACTTTTTATACGACCGAGCTTTAACTAAAAATAAAATAAATATATCATCACGCCTTTTACCCATTACTGGGTGTGGCACTCTGCCGAAGCAGATCTCGGTAAGTGATATATTTATGCGCGTGAAGATGTTAATGGTGAGGGAGCCACAGGGATAATTTTAAAATTTGGTGAAAATATTTTGTCGGCTGTGGGGATCAAACCAGGGTTAAATTCGCTTTGTTGTATCTTCATTTTTATCGCACGTTGCTGAGAGCACAATAGTATACATAAGGCGCATTCCATTTGCCATTTGGATCAGATCTAACTTACATTTACTGATACATATCTCTTATTTATTTCGTTGAATTACTTCGGTTATGTTAGTTTATTTTTAGTACTAGGGTTGCTGATTCTAATTTACTTTGGAGTAATTCACCACAATAAGTGCATAAGTTTATTTAATTCATTTTATTTAGTCATCTTGTCTAATTTATCTGATCTGATTTATGTTAATTAAGTGGCAAATGGAATACAGCTAATCTCGTAATACGTCAGGAAAGTGTTTTTATTTGACGTAGCGGTTGTTTAAAACATCATTTGTGGAATAGTTATTTTTCGGCACGTGTTATAAACAACATTTTTCCTACAACCGTGCGATTTAGAAAATCACTAAAATATTGTCAAAATTTATAAAATCTTAATGATATTCACGAGAACGATGTTTTACTGCGTTGCTATGGTTTGTTTGTTGATTGCTTGCACATTGTTCTGCGTTATTTAAAAATATTTCACTAATTTCAAGAAAATAAACCAAGGCAATGATAGTTAGGTAATAACAAAGAAATCGCCCGGTTGTAGAAAAATTAGTGTATATTATTTATATAAAAAATGATGTAATTGTGCGGGCGTTGTCCATGTCCTGTATTAAATTTGTGAGGAAAACTGGTAAAAAGCAGTGTTTTAAACAAATGGCCATTTATAAAGTTAATGACGGAAATATTTTCTCCCATTATACCCTGAAAGGTAATAATTTACTACAAGAAAGTAAAATCACATCGCAGAATAAAAAAATTAAGGCTGCATTGGTAGCATCTCGCAACAAATTTCGCCGGATTTTTGCCGGATTTTCCGGTTAATTCGAAAGATAAATTAATTTCCGCCTTCATCGAGCGGACATAATGGCTCCATTTCCGGTGGGCAGCGGCTCTGCGCGGACAAATGAGCAGCGGCCGCCAGCCGTTAGTTCCGGGAGTCCGGTTGTGAGAGCCTCAACTCCGGGCACCCGTCTCTCCTGTCTTCGCGAACGTGAAAAATGCTAGATTCGGGCATTTGTATCTGGGACATCTTATTCGCTTTGTGTTTTTCTTTTACGTCAAGGTGTATTCTGTACCTCGTACGTCATATTAGAGGCCTATAATTAAGTTACAAGATATATTTGGGGTGCAAGACGTACGATGGGCAGAGCTGGGCAATAGCTAGCTACTTTTGTAGCTTAGCTATTAGCTTAGCTACATTTACCTTAGCTGTAGCTTGTAGCTAGCTACTTTTGTTTCTATTAGTTTAAAAATAACAACTGAAGCTACTTTTAAAGCTACCTTTTGTAGCTTAAAGCTACTTTTTAAGCAGAAGGTCAACAAAGTACGCATGCGTACAAGCTAAACCCACACAAAATAATTATTTGTTGCCGGTTCTAACTGGCTCTAATACGCAAAAATACACAGTAGGTGCCAGATGGTATTTGCTATTTTTGATATTTATGTACATAATAGTAAATTAACAGTCATTATAACAAAAGACTGATCATATGACAATGGCAAATTTAATTATTCCACAATAATTTTAAAAAGTAGCTTTAAAATTTAACAGCTACTTTAACGAAAGCTTTTAGCTGTAGCTTAGCTATATTTTACAAAATATAGCTTATAGCTGTAGCTTAGCTACTTTTTTAAAGAATAGCTGTAGCTGTAGCTTAGCTACTTTTTTTAAGTAGCTTGCCCAGCTCTGGTTTGTATGGATGGATGGATGGATGGATGTGTGTCTGAGTGTGCAATATCTCATGAACGAGATAAGATTTGGTAACGAAACTTGGTCATTATAAGTTTCATGAAAATACGAAGAGCTGAGTTGATTTTGAATGAAATTGAAAAACCGGAAGAGGAAGTTTACTGACAACACAAAACAATAAATTCCTTTTTTAAAAAAAATGAAATTAGTTACGAAAAAAAGTTTCAAATAAAAGATGTTGGTAAAAATATTTGGAACATAAAATGTTATTTGCAATTTTTCTGTATATGCGTCTAATTTTGAGAAAAACTAATTTTTATATTTAATAATATATTTCAATAATCATAGTAGCAATAGAAACAAAAAACATAGATTTTAATTTTCGCTTTATCTAGTTATCTATGTCGTTTTTCGGAAAAACAAATACATCATTAAAATGGTCAACTAATTTGGCAACTTTGCCTCAATTTAATCGTCTTCGTACCTCACGGTTCTTGAGATACCAAGGGTTAGGCTCGAAAAACGGACATTCTGTATATGCCTCAGCAGTAAAGTTAGACATAAAGTAGTCAACATTACAAAAAAATTGTACATAAACAAATTTGATATTTTATATGTTTCAAACAAATAAATGCTGAATGACTGAAAAACTAAATTACATGTTTAATAATATTATATAACATTCATATATTCTAAATATTATATATGAATATAAGAAAGTCGTGTGGTGACCACACCAGATTTTTTATTTATGTTGTCAATATTAATAAAATGATATGTTCTAAGGCGTTTCTTGCAAACTAATTCTTCCGCCAAGTGTAAGTAGTAAAACTATGTAACAAAGTCCCATTTACACATGCGAAACTTTGCTATCTCATTATATTCTATAGAAGAGGAGTTTGAATTCTCTGAAGTCGAACATATCCGACTGTTTCCACCAAAAGCCAACGAAGTGGAGTTAGAAACTACGTATGACGTATTATTAAATTATCTACGTCATCATCTTATTCCTTCAATTAGGAATGGGTAATAAGTCAAGTGTTAGTTGATGTCTCCAAAGATAATACTAATCATTGCATATATACATTTGTAATTTGACATTCTCATAGCTCGTTGTTGAGTTTATGATATGTTGATGTTATTATGATGATACAAATATAATATAATTATAATGAAGGTAGTACTAGTGTGATGGTGGCGCCATCGGTTGTCGAGTGGCGAAACTGACGCTCAACAAAATGTAAAAATAAAATAAAATAAAATAAGTGTTTTATACTTATTATGATTTGAATATCATGAATTGTTAACAGGTTGTGTTGGTTTAGTGAATTTTCTGGTACCGTACCACCGTGTGGTGTTTATAATGGCTCAAGACTTAGAAGAATCCCAAAAGATGTCAAAGAAATTGTATTAAATGCAAATGAATTAATTAATTAATTATAATATTTATTTATTTTTGTGGTATTGGTACGAATTTAATTTTGCTTATAGTCCAATAAATTGCTATTTTATGGATACTAAATAATGTCATAAATCAAGAAGTTATGGTGCAGGCGAACATAAAATATATTTTAGAGATTTTCTTCAATTTGTTCACTTTGCACATAATATACGAACAAAAAACAATCTCTATTCGATCAATGCCCCAGAACTTACTTCCTATTAGAAGAACTTAACAATAACATAATTAAGGTAGTACTAGTGTGACGGTGGCGCCATCGGTTGTCGAGTGGCGAAACTGACGCTCAAAAAAATATAAACATTGAATAAAATAAGTGTTTTATACCTATTATGATTTGACTATCATGAATTGTTAACAGGTTGTTGGTCTAGTGAATTTTCAAATACCGTACCACTGTGTGCTGTTGCCATTATAAATTGGGATTCTTAATTTTTCGTTAAAAACAAGGCTTTGCATGGCTATATATCCATTACTAAACAATAAAAAACTTTCTCCTTCTGATATAATATACATGGATAGTTCTAGAACATCATACTAGTTTTTCAAATGAAACTGCAAAATTTTAGAGGTACACAAACCAAATATGTGCGATTCTGAGTGATGATCGCCATAAGCCCCGTGTATAAGAATTCAATTTTACAAGTGAATATATTTGTTCACAGACGATGAATGTGTTTCATATTTTAACTGGATGCGTATGACTATCCAAAGTATACATGAGCCAAATTCATTCCGATCTGCAAAAAAAAATTTCACGCTAGTACTCAGGCAGCGGAAAGTTATATAGGTAACCATGGGAATGTGTTTATAGTTAGACTTCCACCTAAGGAATGGCGCTAATAGTCTTTATGTGAAGACATCCATTTTAGATAACTACAATATCGGCAATCTTTGGTTACTATATTGTTCCTGTAGTTGTCATTTGTACATATTTCAAATTTTTTAATCTGTCAAATATCCAATTAATTTTTATTTGTGAAATAATGTCATAAATAATGTTATCAACTAATATGAATTGTTGTGTAAAAAACTGCACTGCTACTGGCAAGTAAGTAATCATAGAATAAATAATATTTAGATGAGGAAGTCATAATATATTTTCAAGTTCACAACAGTTGGATAAAACTGCGATGAAACAGTTCAAATTATAAATAAATTGTATATAGGTGAATATTTTAATAAATATTTATATTGTAATAATGAATTTTTATTTTATGTAGTTTAAATAAATATAAAATAATAATAAAAATTGCAAGCTGCCTAAATATGCACATCGGGTTGTCTATATACATGACTTTAGTTAGACTTCCACTACTCAGATGGCGCAAAATACAGTCCCAGTGCGTAACGTGCCAGTTTCTTATCTATTCGCGACTGAAAAAAACATGTAGCCATCTGGTGACAAAATTTGAAACCCGTTGAATTCGTATTCAACCTCTATCTTGACATTTGAACATGTAGTAGTTTCTCATTATTATTCAATTTAATAAACAATAATCATATAAAAATGGAAAAATATTTACGCAAATATAAACACAACTTTAATTGTTGCGTATATGGATGTCATTCCCGTAGTAGTGAAAATGCAGGTATTAGTTTCTATAGTTTTCCAAAGCCTGGTGAAAGAAAGGTTAAAATTTTAAATAAATTTGGAACACATGAAGAAATTGATAAACGAAAAGCGTGGATATTGAAAATAAAGACAGGTAAACCTGTTAGTAAACATATGATTGCATAAATAGGTTTAATAAATTTTTCTTCTCAGATTGACTTTTTCCAATGGATTTTTTTTTAAAGACTTAAATAACAATCAGTCTTTAATAGTGGAATCGACTTAAAACTTTGTAACGTAGTATTCTTTTGTTTTTTCCATTTGCATCCTAAATCTGTTTGAGTTAATATTTCTAGCTCGGAAACAAACAAAGCAACCAGAAAAGAGAACTAAAATATTAGATTGAGAAAAATATGTTTAAAACTCTCCCGTTATCCTGGACATGCAATTCATTAAGAACCAACATCACCTAGTTAAATAAATTAAAATTGCAGCAACATGATTGCATTTGCCACTACACCCTGCTTTACATGAACATAAAAAAATTGTTTATTTTAATATTGTCCGGCTCACATATAATACTTCCTGATATTTCGTGCGGACTAGATGTCAATGCACTAGTTTGAAGCCACAAAAGCAAAAATACTTTTTCTAACTTCTATATTGTTTTTAATTCCACATAAAATAATAAATCCCGAATGAATAATTTCCTCACCTTCTACTATATTCCGAGATGTGGGTGTCGAATTCAAATATTTAAATAATTTTGAAAGGGATAACCTGACATCATCTTGGTGATCATTCATTTTAATCTCAAAATAAGTAAAGTTAACAATTAAATGCATATGCCGTGTATTGTACATACTTACGGTCTAATTATATTATTAGCACTGTGTGTTTATGCTGTAAATATAATAATAATTAAATCAATGCACTGTAATTATAACCATAAACAATTGTAAACAAATACTGAATACGA
This sequence comes from Pterostichus madidus, assembly GCA_911728475.2. Taxonomy (NCBI): domain Eukaryota; kingdom Metazoa; phylum Arthropoda; class Insecta; order Coleoptera; family Carabidae; genus Pterostichus; species Pterostichus madidus. Next base: position 39,173,897 of record OU452307.1, on the reverse strand, counting down.
ATTTCATCCGCCATTTTGATGAGATCGCAGCGCCGCCATCGGTAAATTCAGGTGCGAATAGTAGTATATTATGATCTGTGCTAGTACTACCCTAAGGCTTTAGGAATACTATTTTCTACATATTTTAGTTTATGTCGTATTGTGTGTGATAGCAGGGATTCTTAATATTTATTTCATTTTTATTTATCAGGGTATATCTACCAATACAAACTTATTTTCATCTTTGAAAGCCGTTATTTAATAGATGATAACCGTACTTCATGCGCTTAAATGTATTTATTTATTGCTACTCTGTACAACAGAAACTTAACCAATAAGCTTTTGCAACAGTACGGCGTTTGAATAAACATTTAACGCATATCAATTTTAATTGTAAATATGTTACAATAAGTTCTGAAAGTTTCTTTCTTTGATGATAATAATTCTGTTTTCGATTGTGCCCCTTGTGTGAATGTGTATGTACGCCGGCACTGGAATTGGCTTGAAGGTGTGGGCCTCGGGATAGTGACCCAAGTAACATAATTAACTAGCCATTGGGTAATTATGTAGTTAGCGTGGGGAATAGCATTTCAAGGGACGATCAATTCATCTTATTAGTTTACATTGCAATCGAGTTAACTTGATTGAGCGCTACTAGCTACGAATAGCTACTATTTCACACCAACAATCATTAGAATCCTATAATTAATCAAACAAGGACAACTGTTGTTTTTATTGGCTTTGAGAGAGATAGATATTCTGAGATTGGCAAAATTCAATTAATTTCAAAGGATAAAGTAACTTGTTCATCTAGTAGCTCCAAAAATTTATAAAAAATACAGGGTGTTTCTATACATATGTACTCGATACCACCTACCCCACTTTTTTAATGAATAGCTGTAGCTGTAGCTTAGCTACTTTTTTTAAGTAGCTTGCCCAGCTCTGATATTTCCTGATATTTTAATACATAAATTGGCTAAAATTGTGAGTTATTTTGCATATTAGTGTGTGTTATATAAAGAGACGTTAATATATGAGTGGTAGTGGTAGTGGTGTGGATTGGACTGGCTGGACCTCATAGGACCCACAAGATGTGCTGATTTGATAGTTGACAACGTGGGACGTGGCCGGTAGCTGGTTCCCGCACAAAGTATGTGACAAGATCATTAGTAACATTGAAAAAAATCTTTTATTCACAATCAGTTAGTAATCTGTGCGTTTCCAACCAACCAAACAATTGGGAAGTGAGTCATTGTTTACTTCACTTTTCCAGCTAGCTGGCAAAAACTTTTCCGGCTAGCTAATGTCACTTTTCAACTGGTAAAACAAGAAATGATTATTGTTTGCTTTTCTTTCTTTCGAAGATGTTAGTAGAGGAGAAAAATTGTCGACTGTGGAAATAGAAATACATAAGTTTTATTCAATCAAATGATATTTTTGACACGTAAAGACGGAAATATTATTTGACATATCATTTCTTTGATAAATACAAATAGGTTGTGTGATAGAAATAATTCAGATTATTGCTCTGTGAGTAATGTTTAGAAATAAAATTATGTGGATGAGGGCAACAACGTTTTTTTTTCATTTAAATTTTCAAATATCACTATTAACAATAGGAGACAAATTTATATATCATACATACATGTCTTCACGCTATATCCCATCAAATGGGGTAGCACGAACCCTATAATCACTCATAAAATATTCACTCATTACATTCATCAAATAAGCAGTCCTCGTCAAACATTCTCATCCAAACACACCACCCTAACTTTAACCACATTCATAGATCACTCCATATAAACTCATTTATTTATTACACTCGAAATCATTTATCACATAACAAACCTTCAATCACATCTATCCAATCACTCCTATTCACTTATCATGCATCTTCTTTCTTCGACGTACATAACATATGCATAAAATATCTCAAATTATCCACGCTTACTCCTAACAACGAATCTAGTAACAAATCTATCAACGAATCTACAAAGATTAGAAAAGATGAAAACGATAGCCTGTATTATTTATTATTTATTTATCGTATGACAATTAAAACACGTACATATAGAAATGACAAAATAATAATAAGAATTACAAACCATTATCAAGGTTGTTAATATAATCAATTGAATCAATAGTTGCAATCAGGAAATCTTCAGGGCTACCTTTGTAAGACCTTCTTCAATGATGTGTTTGATGGATTGAATCATACCGCACTCACATTGCGGGGATGACTGTTTTCCCCATTTATGCAGAAAATAAGCGCATCTACCATATTGGGTTCTTATTCTATTGAGCATTGACCAAGTTTTGCGAGGTAGTTCAAACCCTGGAGGCTTTTGAGTAATGCAGAGCATATTACAGGTATTGTACAAACTCCATACCTGGTTCCATGAGTCGGTAATATTAAAATTTTCTTCTAACGCGATCATGGCAGTTTTTGTTGATAGCCTGTACTTGTATATACAAGAAAAGTACACACAATGCAGTTACTGAAAATGAAACAAAAAGATAAAAAAGGAATTATATATTAATTTATATATCAGTCGTACTAATTCCAAATAGTTTTTTTAGCCAACTGAATGAAACACTTATTTCTGTTCACTCTGTAGTAATGGGTAAAAGGTGAAGATATATTTATTTATTTTATTTTGTTTAAATCTCTCTTCTATGACAGCCCTCGACGGTACATTATTTTCCTCTTTATGTATATATTCCTTCTAATTTTAAGACAAACCATATAAAGTTAAGATGCCTTCTCTAGCATAGAACACTTGTACAATAATATTCCAAAACCCGTTAATAGTATCTCCTATTTTCAGTCTATTCCCCATTCCACAATTCGTTAAGCTTTGCAATTCCTACAAACACAATCCTTCCAAGTGCGTAAGTCCGGAAACAGATCCTTGAATGTCGGGTTCCGGTGCCTCCGGGGGCTCCAGCACACTCCTCGTCTTCGTCCGTGTCCTTGTTGCCGCTGCTGCTGCGACACGCCTGCCAACATTGAACAGAACACGTCCTTGTTATTAATTTCTTCTTTGTGTATCGCTGCCGTTTTGGAATTTAATTCGGTTGGGCAGGATTGACGGTAGGGGGAGATGTGGTACAGTGACGGGGTGGGTTTGGAAGGGTGAGGGTTGAGTTGAGAGACTAGGATTAAATGTTTCTGAATACAGGCAATCGTAGCCTAAGACAAACAAAAGATTGCGTGTTAAAATCTCGATGACTTTAATTTATTTTTGCTACGACCGAGCAGAAAATATATTTTTCCAACTGTGAGTTGAAAACAGAAAGTTGATATTTATCGCTTGTCTACCGGTAATGTAAGAGTAAACCATCATATCCATGGATAGATGAAAACTCAACCGAATTTCCTAAGTGAGTAACTGTCAAAAATTATTATATTTATTTTATCTACGACTGAGTAGAAAATGGACTTTACCAACAATCTCCATGCGCAAGTGGCAATAGACTACTTTCTGCTCTAGGTACACAAATAACTATTTCTTTCTTTCATATGTGACTGTGTCTGAGTAGTTCGGAATTCATTAAAAGCTATTGCGGCCTCGTATTTCAAATAACCGTTTCGTCAAGTAAAACATAACTTTCCTGACGTACTATATATACAATTTTTTTTATAAAATCGTTTAATTGAACCAATAATTAATCATAAATAATTCAAAATGTTTTAATTTTTTGATATTAATTGTATTAACAGCAAACTACGTATCCAAGATTACAAAAAAAAACAGCCAGTTAAAATACAAAATAGTCAGAAAAAGTCTTTTTTTGAGACCAGCAAGAAACCGGCCAACAAAAACAGTCAGGTAAAGTACGTATTCAACAACAAAAATAACAGTCTAGTAAAGATTTTACCTGACTATTTTGTATTTTACCAGTTTTTTTTTGTTGTAACCTTGGATACGTAGTCTGTTATCGATACAATTCATATCAAGAAATTTAAACATTTTAAGTTATTTATGGTTAATTATTCAGCGGATTAAAATACTCAGCTTGCGGCATCGTATTTCAAACAATCGCTTCGTCAAGTAAAATATCATTTTCCTGACTTATTATATAATATACTATTAATAGACTGTTTTATACTTTACCAGACTGTTATTTTTGTTGTAACCTTGGATACGTCCTTTACTTGACTGTTTTGATAAAAATCTACTTTCCATACTAAAACTAGTCAGGAAAGTAACCACTTTCTTGCCGATTTCAGGAAAAAGAAATTTAAATAATAGAAACATTCATATATTATACAGAGTGATCAAAAGAAAATTGGTAAGCCTGATACATAAATTAATTTCCTGTTGTTGTCAGTGACATTTAAAATTTAAATTTGAGTACATTTATTATTAAATTTATTTCTAAAGTATTTCTATTACTTAAAAAGTCAAAATTCTATTAGCTGTCAGACTCCTGACATAATATATTTGTATTTATTAGAAATTGTCAAATAGCATTTCCGCCTTTACCCGACGTTGTGCCAACTGTGGAATAAAAAGATCTCTGGAATTGTATTGCCAACTATAACAATTCCTTTTGATCACTCTGTATAATATTATTCATTTACCTTTAAATATTATAAAATACACCCCCGATAAGTACCGCCTCTGATTATAAACGTCTAAACCATCCTCGTATGTTCCAAATCTCCATTCTCTGTCTGGAACTAGAAATTTCAAACGAAGAATAAGACAGAGATAACGCTATTACTATACCTGCATTCAAAGACAGTTCAAGACACCCACACACATACCCACCCCCTTCTACATACTACCCTTCTCTTATAATAGTAAGAGAGATTGTGACAGGCCAACGGAAATGTATGGAATATAAACGATAATTAATTAATTCAATTATTTCTCATTTCCGATTTCGTATCATTTCCGCTAATCATCGAAATTTGCAACGTGACTATTACTATTAACAATCTAATTATTGTGTTTGTTACGTGTTAGTGGTTATATCACTAGCCACGGTTTAAATTCTATGGTGTTATTCAGTGGAATGTTTTAGAATATTAGGCGTATTCCATTTGTCATTAGGAAGCAGATCTAACTTACATTTTCTAAACCAGATCACTTATTTATTTTTCTGGATTAATTTGCTGCCGTTCCAGTAGTGCCACATCCAGTAATGGGTAAAAGACGTGATGATATATTTATATTATTTTGTGTGTAATAAAATATTTGTAACTAAGTAACTTTTGTCAGCATTAAAAGAAATTTTATTCCAAATTAATTTTTCTTTTTTCCATCATAAAAATTTCATAATCAGTTAGTATTTTCAACCGAGAGGAGAATTTAAAATTTCCACATGAAAATCTCTATCTGAGATTTAGTGGAGCTTTATTCTTAACGAATAATTTGAAAACCAAAAGAGATTATCTTTAGACAGTGGCGTACATATTTATTTATGCTTTTCTGAATAACAGAAACTTAATCCCAATTGCATTACAAAGTCCAGCCGCAATATATTTTTAGCTTGAGTGGGATTCAAACCCGAGATCTCTGGATTCAATTGCCATAACGCTACCCATATCATTTAATTCATTTTATAGTTATAATGTTTTACCAAATTTCATGATATGAAAATTATATTTTTAATTTGACAATTTTATTTTTTGTTCTTATTTAAGGCTTGAAAATTGAGTCTAAAGGAATCGAACCGGGATTTTCATATCCACAGACCAACTCGTTAATCACCTATCCCATTAAATATTAAAAAAATAAAATATCATCACGCCTTCTACCCATTAATGGGTGTAACACTCTACCGTTGCTAATGTCGGTAAGTGATATATTTATGCGCGTGAAGTGCGGTTACCAGCCATCAAATCACGGCCCCCAAAGGTTTTAGTGAAGGGGGAGCCACAGGGGTAATTTTAATGTAGTGAAAATTGGTTGTCGGCTATGGGAATCGAACCCGGGTTCTCAAATCCACAGGTCGACTCGATACAACTGAGCCACCTACCCCATTAAAATATAGTCTTATACAGAGTGATCAAACGGGATTGTTACAGTTGGCAATAAAAAAAAACTACTTGAAATTGGTAAGCCTGATACATAAATTTATTTCCTGTTGTTGACAGTGACATTTAAAATTTAAATTTGAGTACATTTATTATTACATTTATTTCTAAAGTATTTCTATTACTTAAAAAGTCAAAATTCTATTAGCTGTCAGACTCCTGACATAACCTATATGTATTTATTAGAAATATCAAATAGCATTTCCGTCTTTACCTGGCGTTGTGCCAACTGTGGAATAAAAAGATCTCTGGAATTGTATTGCCAACTATAACAATTCCTTTTGATCATCCTGTACTTTGTTTTATACTTGTGATGTGTTTTCTATATTATATGGCTGTTAATTTAGAAATGACATTTCTTTGAAATTCCTTTTATACAAATTGTCTCAAATAAAAATAAGTGTTTCTTTTACTAAAGTATATAGGATGGAAAGTAGTCGTAAGTAGTGACAATAAATTTAGTGAAAAGTGTCTTTTCATGGAACATTTTCCAATATTTGACAGCGCGCAACTGCGACCAGCTCCGCTCAAAAGACGACAGTGAGCTTCTTACTATATAATTTCTTGATAAAGCCCTTTTGACGGGCGGCACTCGTGCGGAAGCGACTGTGGACCGGCTTAAGGAGAATTCGTTTATTTTTGACTTGTTGATCTTTCTCAATCGATTCACTGTTTGTGATAAGATTCTGTTTTCTTTTTATATACACACAACACTTAGTGATGAGTGCTTTACTAACAAAATAAAACTTGGAAAATGGACAACTCACTTTTCAGAGTATAAAAATTGTACAAGCGGCTCATACTTCAAATGAATCCTCTAGTTTTAAAATTTATTCATTATACAACAAGAGATTTATTTATTTATTTATTCTACTCTGTACAACAGGAACTGAATTCCAATTACAGTACATATTCAAAGGCCATTACGCTAACCACATCACTGTACTGTCAGTAGTGTCGGCCAGTGCCACTCAAAATGTACACTTTAAGAAACATGTTTCTAATTTTGCGAATTTTGAAAACAAAATTCTGAAACTAGCAAGAAATTGCCTACTTTCCTGACCTAATTTAGTATGGAAGGTAAATATTCACCAAAACAGTCAAGTAAAGTACGTAACCAAGGCTACAAGAAAAATAACAGTCTGGTAAAGTATAAAACAGTCTGGTAAAGATTTTACCTGACTGTTTTTTATTTATGAAACCTTGGCTACGTAGTCCGCTGTTTTGAATGATTTATTATTAATAATTGATTAAAATAAACGGTTTCAGAAAAAAATAATAAACATAATACGACAGAAAAGTGTTTTTACTTGACTCAGCGGATTAAAATGTTCAGCCTGCGGCCTAGTATTACAAACAACCGCTCCGTTAAGTAAAACATCACTTTCCTGGCTTATTATGTAATACGCTATTACATAATAAGCCAGGACAGTGATATTTTACTTTATTTTAGTCAACTATTAATCATAAATAATTCAAAATGTTTAAATAACAGTCAGATAAAATCTTTATCAGACTGTTGTGTACTTTACCAGACTGTTATTTTTGTTGTAGCCTTGGATACGTACTTTACTTGACTGTTTTTGTAAAAACCTACTTTCCATACTAAAATTGGTCAGGAAAGTAGGCACTTTCTTGTCGGTTTCAGAAAATCTACTATTATAATCAGTACGTTACATACATTTTTAGTGAAATATAATTTTTTTTTAATAATTTAGACGTGTTTGGCAGCGAGAAAAACAAACATTGTTGATGATATCATTGTCAACTTCTTCTGAAAATCCTGTAGATATAAATATAAATTTGATGAGTTCAATGAAGTAGAATAAAATCTAGCTATATAAATTTACGATAACGATAATAATTATTCATCGCGTATTTGATGATCGTTGGGGGTATTTTGAGGCGATATTTCAGGGGTTATTCAGTAAGCAACGCATCATTTTCAGGCTGAATATACGCGGGGTCATTTCCGTCGTGTTCGGTTTAAAAATGGCGGCTAAAAGCGGCCTGGGCCGCGATAAAAGCGCTTAATTCATTGCACACAGAAAACAAATATAAATTGTTTCGTTGGTCGTTTGTTCGTTGCTCCGTTTGCGTTGCTTATAGTTAGTTGCATTGTTCGCCGCCGCTGTATAACGTCATTCTGGCGCTAGTGTCGCCCTGTTTTGCATTGTGAACCTCACCGGATGTGACGTCATCGGGAAACACTGGTCTGCTATGATTTAGAATAGACGCAGTTTGTTGAAGATGTTTTTATGTTGCTGATTTATTTTTTATTTGTTTTTGCGACGGCGACTATTGTTTTTATTTTAATGTAAATATATTTGTAGGTGTAGTTTAACTAGAATATTTTGAGCGTGGAACATTAAACCAGAATCTATCAAACTTTTTCCAGAAATTTTACAGGAAACTAAAAACATACAGTTCTTAGGTCATGCAGCGGCCCTTGGGCACACAAAATTTGGGGCCCTTTTGAGAAAGTAACAAGAAAAGGCGAATGGAAACATCAGTCAGTACTTTTATTTAGTGATTAGCTTTATACAAATCAAATATAAGTGAAGTGATTACTACTCGTATTTTGAGAATTGGAATTACGTGAATGATGATAGTTTCTTTCGGAATTTCAGTTGTACAAAATGTCCTCAAAGTTCTTTTAAATATTTTAAAATTTTAATATTTGTATAAATATAGAATTAATTAAGAAATTTTAAGTTATTAATTTTTTTTTTAGATTTAGTAAAGTTTTGTTCATTGTTTAAAAATTATTTATAAATCTCGTCTGGTTTTTGATTTACATTTAAATTAAATTAGTTTTATGACAATTCTTAGCAAAATTGCATTAAAAATTGAGCTGCTCTATTTCTCGTGTAAACGACGACCTTGGAATTTTGAGGCCGCTATCAAGCCGGGGGCCTGGGCTCGTGCCCTATGTGCCTTTATAGTAAAGACGGCACTGCATATTTTCAAAAAAGTTTAAATAAACTCTAACAGGCAGATTCACAAAACGGATTAGCGCTAACACCGTTTTTAATATTATCTATAACTCTGTTCCAAATTAAAACAGATTAAAGAAATAAACTAAATTTGATATTAATTAACTGTCTTTTTAACTGAAGTTAAAATAAACTTGTTTCGTACATTGAAAAGAGAGTTAAAAATTAATAAAAAAATGGTGTTAGCGCTAATCTGTTTTGTGAATCTGCCTGTAAATTAATCTTGTTACCATTTAATTTTGGAAAAGTGATTTAGATGAACTTTTAAAAATCAAACTAGAATAAGATTTGCTAATCCAAAACGCAGTTTTAGCTAAAACTATGTATCTATAGGAATTATTTTTTCATAGCCCTGGGACCAAAAAGAAATGTTTAAGCCCTCTTTTTAGAGCTAAAACATATGAATTTCGGCCCGGTTGTGCATAAGTTTATAATAAAAGCAATAATGAAAGACATTCAAATGACAGTCCATAGAAACAAAAATCTGTGAACTTTTTCGTGTTACCAACATTATCTAATTTACTCATTATCATTGGTCAAATAAGACATATTTTATAAAAATTTAGACGAAGTTTTTTCGAGCTTTACTTACCATTGGTTGCGCTGTATGCAATTCATTTTGTTTCTATCATTTTCAATATTTTTCAGCAAAAACAACAGCAAATTTTTAATGACTGAAATATCGACTCATTTTGTTAAACATTATTTTCTTTTTTAAACCTGACTTTTCTGAACCAAATTCTAGATTTTTGTTGTTGTTGTCTATACAATAAAATGTGTAAAATTTATTTTTATTATCTTCACGTTATAATTCAAACTTATCTAGTTACCAGTGTAACATTAAAAAAAACAAAAATATGAAAAACTCGTATTTAACATTAATCTCAATTTGAAAAATAATTACCGAAATGTGCATAACTGAAGCCAAACAAAAAATTAATCCAATAAAAAACCATTATATTCACCACAATCGCAGCTTAATTCCCACCCCGGAAATACGCGCGATAAATAAACCAGCGGTACCACACCGGTGGCTTCCGTTCATTATACAAACACACAGACATACAGGCAGAAGTGCAGAATTTGAAAAAACGACTGTTAGAGAAAACAAAAGCAAGAGCAGGCAGAAATGAAAAATAAAGGAAGAAAGGACGAAGACTAACGAGTAAACGCATTAGTTGTTTCCTTATTGCTCGTGGACCGGAAGGGTTCCACCAGGGACTCCCAAAATGTACACTTACATCCATTCTTTCCTCCCATTATTACAGAGAAGGGAGAAAAATGATGATGAATTAAGTTTTTAATTAAAATAGAATTATTCTTTCTGTCGTAAATTTCATTTAATTTTGTGGCTACATTAAATATGTCAGTTGTTAAATGTTCCTAAATTATAACATATAAAAAAGGATATTGACAGACCGTATATATACAGGGATGTCCCAAATAAAAACAAATGAAGCATTTCACATGTGAAATAAGTTTTTTAAAAAATGGTCGAGATTTAGATTAACCAAATCTCGTCTCGCGGCAACACTAAATCCAATTATAGAATAAGTAGGGCGACGGTTTTTCAAGAAAACAAATAGTTATTTATGTACTACGTGTAAAAACAGGCGTTTCCGGCCCGTGGCAAGATTATTAGCACGAGGCGCAAAGCGCCGAGGGCTAATAACATGCTTAGGGTCCAGGGTTGAAAAAAACCTGGGTTTTTTTTAAAAAACCCAACCCACTGGGTTGCAAAAAATATATATTTGTTTTATTGTGAATTAAAAACATAATATGCTCTATTATGTTATTGTCATAGTTATTTAATTTAAAACTATATTTTAAATTTGTCGGTAAAAAGATTGGGTATCAATCAGTTTTTGTAATACTAACATAATATAAAACAAATAATATTTGGTCTTAAACTAGTTTGATAGTGACATTTGTCAAAGTAATGCAATGTGATACTACGATATGATGTAATAAATGTTAATTTGAGTTGAACATTTTATTTTGTAAAGAGATTATGTATTATTACACTGCAAAATACATAAAAGATGTTTATGTTCCGAGATTTGACTCTATCTTAAAATTCACCTTGGGTGAATTTTCAACCATTCAACCAAATGGGTTTTTTACTGGGTTTTTTTGGGTTAGGTGAGTTTTATTTTAAAAAACCCAGGTGGATTTTTTTGGGTGGGTAAAATATGAACAACCCTGTTAGGGTCAGAAACGCTAATTTCACCCATGATACATACAATATTTTATGCACAACAAAATAACATTTAATTATATCTTCAAAAGATTACAATATGTAAATAGGTTATATGTCAAAATGACATTTTGCAGAATCAAGTATTCACAATAAACAAAAATTATCATTTTATTTTTATATCCATAGGAATTATTTTTTTATGGCCCTAGGGCCAAAAATAAGTTTTTTAGCCCGCTTTTTATGGCTAAAACACATGAATTTCGGTTGTGCATAAAATGTATTTCGTGGTGAAATTATCAAGTAATGTAATATACCCTATATTTGCATACAAATAAAACTTATGTTTCGGCTAATTTCCAAGTCCTTGTATAGTAATTAAGTTTTCTATTCCTTTACAAGTAGTTGATTGGTTTTCAAGTAAAGTTCAAACGTTCAAAGCTTTGTGTCCATCCGTTCTCTTCTGTTCTGTGCTGTTCGTCTGGTACTCGTGTAGTAAATGAAATTCCAAGTGATTCGGTAATCAGAGTATCTAATTTTCGTCCACGTCCCGATGAAGATTTAAAGAAACCACTTCACTTTATAGAACACAATTTGTTCGAGTTAGCAGTGCTTGGAAAAACTGCGCGTCGACATGAAAACAAAACTGGAAAATGCAGCTGCAAAGAATAGTTTATCCTTGTTGTAGGAAATATGATTTTGTGATATTTAGTTTTACTTGCAGTAAATAACTTAGTAATATTAAACTTGTTTTGCTTTCATGTTGTAAAAACATAAATTGTTTCTGTCTGTGGGAAATGTTGACTTTGGAAATGAATCTGGAAAGTTTATTTCCAGCTGTAGTTGGAGAGAATTTTGTTGGGAACAAATAATAAAATAAAAACTAAATGGAGAGAAACTGGAAAAATTTTCAGGTAGGAGTATTTAAAAAATGTTTACTTTGAAATTGAATCCTGTGGTATTCCTTTAACAACGCACGATGTACAGAATTTTTATAAATTCCTGACATATTTATCATCGTATATTTTCAGCCACCACACGATTATTTTAGAGAAAAATTAGTTAATTAAAAGATTTGGAAAAAATTATTTATCAAACTTAAACATTTTTTCTAGGACATACTTTAAAAAATATTTGTTCTAACATTATGTACGCTCCAGGAAAAAAAAATAGTAGATACAATTTTTTTTTTTTTTATTTGAAAGTAAGTTATATTTACAACTGGCCTTGTTCAGGCCAACCAGCAAATTAGTTGTACAATAAAAAATAACTTGTGTGAGGTAAATTCCCACTGGAGTTTCCTCTTTATATTTATGACAAGGTATGTCCTAGTTATTAAAAGTATTTAAGGTCTAGTGGTTTTATCCTGTTTAGACGTCTTGGATCGTCTTTATTGTTCAGTAGATTAAGGGCTAGTACGTTCGGATGATTATTCAGTTTATCTTCATACTTTGAGGCGAATTTGCGAATTTGTTCATGGACATATGTGATGTTTAGGTCTTTGTGGATTGTGTGGTTGTTTACATACCAAGGGGCATTTGTGATCATTCTTAGGGTCTTGTTTTGAAATCGCTGTATAATATTTATATTTAGATACAATAAATATACAATTTTATATATTTAATTCAAAATGGTAAGATAATTTAAAGAAATAAAATAAATAAATCAATATATCATGACGCCTTTTTACCCATTACTGGGTGTGGGACTCTGCCGAAAAATACCATAATGTATTTTTCCCCACAATCAACCTCATCATGAAAGTTCTTGAAATCAAGTTCTCCGCCATTTTCCTATCAGCATGTAAGTCCGGAGTGCAAATTGCGGAAATCCCGGAGTCGATAACCAGAGCCGCTGAATAATTCACAAGCGGCGCGCTGAGGCTTCCGGCCACGGGCTCCGGAACCCACGACTTCAGTCCGCGCTCCGGGAAGTGATCCGGTGCGATCCGGCGGTGGCTCCGGGTGTAAAGTGCAAATCAACGCGGGGATGTGACAGAATTAGATTGTGCAGGAGCGAAGTGATTGTCGCCGTGACATTGAAAATCGGAAATTGTTTTAAATATATACAGGATGATTCATAATGTACGGAAAAGATTGAAAGTGTTAGCACACAATAATGTCTTTTGATAAAAACTCAATATCCAAAACTGCTATGGTAGAATGTCACACCCAATAATGGGTAGAAGGCGTGATGATATATTTATTTATTTTTTTATTTATAAGTATATTTATTTTTATTTATTTGTAGAAAGGATAGCTAGCACAGTGGTATCAAGTCGGCCTGTGGATCCTGAGAACCCTGATTCGATTCCCACAGGCGACAAACAATTTTCACCATTTTAAAACTACCCCTGTGGCTTCCCCACCACTAACATCTATGGGGGCCGTGATATGACGGCTGGTACCCGCGCTTCACGCGCAAAATATATAGATCTGCAGAGTGCCATTCCCAGTAATGGGTAGAAGGAGTGATGATATATTTATTTTTATTTATTTGTAGAAATAAAAAAATAATATCCGTCTGATAGAAAGTTTAGACACGTGCAATATTTAACCAAGCAATGAGTTCACGTTGGACAACCCTCATTTCTCAACGCGAGAACTGTGTCACCCTCCGGCGTTTCAGGGCCGCAGTCGTAAAAAATTTGACAAGTTACTCCTTGTAAAACGCCCAGTTTCCACGTTTTTCTTCCGTGGAAGATGAATTTTTATCCTTGGCCAGGTAATAGTGTGAATTTTTCTATATAACACCGGCTTTGAATTCCCTCCCTTCGATGAACAAATACCAACCTAACAACCACGCACCCAGGGAGGACTCTTCTTTTTATAGCCTTGTTGAATTTATTTGTAAAAGTGTTTTGAATATAAAAAGTAAATAATAAATAAATAAGTGTAAATAATCTTCTTCGATACCAACAATTATAAGTTGTGGATATAATTTTGTATTACGTTTGTGTTTCATTGGTATATAAAACACTTAAGAATATTAAACACCGACCTTCGGTCTCGTGTTTAAACTTTTCTTGCGTGTTTTATATACCTAATAAAACACTTGTATAATAAATAACTATTATTTATATCAAATTTCTTGTTAGTGTCAAACAATAAACGAACTTATAAAAACGATTCAAGACGTTTTAAGAGAAATGTTGAATAAAACGTTGTAGTGGATTCGTGTGTCACTCAAAAAAACATTTTCTTTCGTGAAATATATACTATATTCCACACTAGTATAATGAATTACTATTATATCTTTAACTATATGGAGTAACGGCTCAGTGGTATCAAGTCGGCCTGTGGATCTTAAGAACCCTGGTTCGATCCCCACAGCCGACAAAACATTTTCACCAATTTAAAATTACCTCTGTGGCTCCCCCATCACTATCATCTTTGGGGGCCGTGACTTGACGGCCGGTAACTGCACTTCACGCGCATAAATATATCACTTACCGAGATTTACTTCGGCAGAGTGCCACACCCAGTAATGGGTAAAAGGCGTGATGATATATTTATTTTTTACTTTCATAAATTATTGAGAAAGAAAAATGTTTGGTCCCGAAAATTCATCCATATTTTAAACAAATTTCTTACATAACTATACTGCATTTAATAATCCTAAAAATACGGTTATATATACAAAAATGGAGCACAAATTTTCAGACAGAATTAAATTAACATCATTACTTTTTGAGTTACATGCTTTTAAAAATGTAATTTAAAATTGGAAACCTGTCTGTCTTAGTTACCGCTTTTTTTATTTATAAAAATAACAGAAAAATTCAAGCGGGCGATGAATTTTCGAGGTAAATTCCAGGAAAACTTGCGCAAATTCCAGAATAAAAACAGGAAAATGTAACCAAACTATCGCTCAGTACAGTTTCCAGTTACTGCTCCGTTTTAGAATAAAACGTGTTTCGTACATTCGACTCTCCAATGTGTTTGCATCTTTCTCCATGTGTGCTCGTACTGCTATCTCCCAGCATTTTTATCTCTTTCCCATCACTGACTGTCGCCAGGGCCGGACTGACACAGAAAACCAACCCGGAAAATAAGAAACGAACCAGCAAGACAGTGCCTACTTTCCTGACCAAAGATTTTGAATTATTTACGATTAATTATTGATTAAATTAAACGGTTTCAGAAAAAATAGTATGTATAATACGAGAGGAAAGTGTTTTTACTTTCCTGACTTATTATGTAATATACTAATATTGTATAAAATGTGAAATGGCGTAAAATTTGGAAAAGTCTATTCTTCCGGAGCTTATATCTCAAAAACTAAGCAAGATATGAAGATGCGCTCAACGGCATTGGATTCCTCGTGTTAGAATTGACTTGTACACATATTTTCAGCAATTTTTTATTTTTGATATTTTGACCAAAATTTTCGATATACACAAATTTCTAAGGCCAATATCTTCCAAACTAAAAGAGATACGAACTCAGAGATGTCATCACTGAATTCAGCGAGTTGAAATACGTATGTACGTACATTTTTAGTAAAATATTCGGACGAGGAAGAATTTTAAAGCAATAAGTCTGAAAATGGCTTAAAATCGAAAAATTCTTAAGGGGTACCCTTTAAGAAATTTTCAAAAAATCAAAATCGCTGAAAATATGTATGTAAGTCAATTCGAACACGAGAAATTCAAGGCCGTTGAGAGAAAATTTATATCTGGTTTAGTTTTTGAGATATAGCCTTCGGAAAAGTAAAATATCGCAAAAATTTCGTCTCGTTTTGACCATTTTCCGTTAACTGCCCTATATGTCAGAAACTAGCCTAGATACGGGTCTGAAAAATACACCATTGTATTCCCCATAATTTTTTGCATAAATATAGATATTTTTATTGATATAAATCGAGAGATATTTTTTTTATTACAATATAAAACATGGTCAAATTTTCAAACTACCCCTGTGGCTCTACCACCACTCGCATCTTTGGTGGCGTGATTTGACGGCTGGTAACTGCAGTTCTCGCGCATAAATATATCACTTATCGAGATCTGCTGCAGAAGATTTCCAAACCCAGTAATGGGGGAAAGGCTTTGAACCTACGTCTAAGATTAAAATTTCATTAATCCGGCTCTGAATGTGTGTGTCTCTCTCTCTGACGTAGATTCGTTTGTGTGTGTGTGTGTGTTTGTGGATTGAATGTATTGAACGAATGCTTGAAGAAGACAGTTGCACAAGACTGAATTTCAGGACGAAGGATAAGGATAGTTTATTCGTAGTTAAATGTATTTTTATACGGGGACTTTAGGAGTTATTTAAATATGACAGGTTTTAAATTTTACTGTCACTCTTATGAATGATTACAGAGGTACATTGAAAAAGAATATTCTTACATGTTTATAATATACTTAACCTTAAAATTGAAGCTTTCTTCTCTTTTAAGGCAAGACAAGTGTACTATACTTGAACAATGATCTTCTCAGAATAAAATATTATTGCCATTATAAATAAATAAATAAATATAAATATATCATCACGCCTTTTATCAATCACTAGGTGTGGCACTATGCCGCAGCAGATCTCGGTAAGTGATATATTTATGCAGTTACAAGTCATCAAATCACGGCCCCCAAAGATGTTAGTGGTGGAGGAGCCACAAGGGTAATTTTAAATTGTCGAAAATGTTTTGTCGGCTGTAGGGATCGAACCAGAGTTCTTAGGATCCACAGGCCGACTCGGATATCACTGAGCCATTATCCCATTAAATTAATTAATTATAGATAAATAAAATAAAATGAATATATCATCACCTTTTTTACCCATTACATTTATGCACATGAAATGGGGTTATCTGCTGTTAAATCACGACCCCAGAGATGTGAGTGGAAGGGAAGCTACAGGGGTGAAAATTGTTTGTTCACTGTGGTAATCAAACTTAGTCCTACTTGATACCACTGAGACGCATACCCCATCAAAGTATTAATATAATATATACTATAATCAGGTGGCTAGCTCAGTGGTATGAAGTCGGCCTGTGGATCCTGAGAACCCTGGTTCGATTCCCACAGGCGACAAACAATTTTCATAATTTCAAAAGCTACCCCTGTGGCTCCTTCACCACTAACATGTTTGGGGGCCGTGATTTGACGACTGGTAACCGCACTTCACGCGCAAAAATATATCACTTACCGAGATCTGCTTCGGCAGAGTGCCACACCCAGTAATTTGTAGAAGATATGATGATATATTTATTTTATTTTATTTATAATGTAATAATTGTACATACTTTTCAAGTTAAATTAAAGTATTTTAATCAGTTGGAAAGGTTAAATTTATATGTAAATAATAATGAAAAATAATCTCAAAATTTTGATTTAATTAATTAATCAAAACCGACTGGGACGAAAGTAATAAAATAATTCAGTATTTTTATAAATATATTTTAGTAAGTTTTTATTCCACTTGCCCGCGGCAATTTTGAGAAAAAAAAATTGCTTTTGAATGTTTATTTAATTTTTATCGAGGCGAAAATTCACTCTTGTTTATTGAAATTGAAATGACAAATGAATTGTTGACGTCTATTCAACAGAAATTGTTTATTTTTGAAGCGATATTACTACCTTTAAAACAGTCTCTGAACTATATTTTACTTAAAATGTTTACATTAGAATAATTAATAAAAAAACAACAAATATGCAGTTTTCATTATTTAAAATTATAATTAAGTTTTTATAAAGAGTGCTGCACACAATGTAAGGTTTTTTTTTCTTTTACAACTTTAATAAAAATGCAGTTTAAATAAGGCGCCTTTAACATAAATGCAAAGTACTTTAAACAAATCACAAACATTACACTTATTTTCTCTAGAGTGCTTCAGAACCGTACTCAAAAAAATGAAAACTTAACTAATCTTATAATTTTAAAAACTTACTGTACCATAACTCATCGGATTAAACAACCACTTCGTCAAGTAAAACACCATTTTCCTGACTTATTATGTAATATACTATTATCAAACTTTCTTACTGCATTGTTTCCCTCCCCCTTAGTTGGCTCTGTCCGCCTCCTTCCAGGACAATTCCAATCAGTTATATGCTGTATACTAAATAGACAAAGACAAGCTATTTGAGTATAGTAAATGCATTATATCTTGGGTAAAAGGGCCATCAATATCCGGTTAAGCCGGTCCTGTCCGCGCCTCAAACAAACGACGCTCGTGGTAGGACATTGTCGCTCGCAGCGCCACCATATAAATACGGCAAGCGCCGGAACTTGACCTATTTACACGACTAGCAACACGATAACGAAATTTAGAAATTTTCAAATGCCAAACAGAAACGGTTGTAACATTATGGAACTGCCACCATTTTATTATTTCTTTTACGGTTATTCGTGTCGTTAAATATAAGGGCTGCATTTTCAAGGTGGTGTCTTCTATTATCAAGAGTTTGCAATACTGAATATTTCTTTATTAGTCTATTAGTGCTGAAATACCAAATTTGCAAATTTCAATATGTAAATTTCTCATAAATAAAATATAAATAAATATATCATCACGCCTTTTATCCATTATTAGGTGTGGTATTCTACCGCAGTAGATTTCGGTAAGTGATATATTATTAGCGTGAAGTCACAGCTTCCAAAATTGTTAGTAGAAGAGAAGTCACAGGGGTATTTTTAATGTGGTGGAAATTTCAGGCTGTGGGAATCGAACCCAGGTTCTCAATTGCGTAGTCCGACTCGACACCAATATTTATTAGATAAATATAAAAATAAATAAATATATCATCACGCCTTCTACCCATTACTGGGTGTGGCACTCTGCCGAAGCAGATCTCGGTAAATGATATATTTATGCGCGTGAAGTGCGGTTACCAGTCGTCAAATCACGGCCCCAAAGATGTTAGTGGTGGAGGAGTCACACGGGTAGTTTTGGAAATTATGAAAATTGTTTGTCGCTTGTGGGAATCGAACCAGGGTTCTCAGGATCCACAGGCCGACTTCATACGACTGAGCTAGCCACCCCCTGAATAACATAAATAAATATATCAATACGCGTTTTGCCCATTATTGGTACTTTGCCGTGATTATTTAAAAAATAAATAAATATATTATCACACCTTTTATCCATTACTGAGTGTGGCACTCTGCCAAAGCAGATCTTGGTAACTGATATATTTATGCGCGTGGAGTGCGGTTACCAACCGTTAAATCACGGCCCCCAAAGATAGGTAGATGTTGATGGAATTGAAGCCACGTGAATAATTTATAAAAAATAAGTAAATAAATATATTATCACTCCTTTTAGCCATTACTGGGTGTAGCTATTTTGTTTTAAACAACTGTTAAAAAAGTTAACATTTCAACTTTTTTGTACAATACATAGTATTTTATTTTACAGTGATGTTAGTGACAGCCGATAAAATGGTTTTTCTGAAACCGATAAAAAATTCCGCTTTCCTAATCCATTTTAGTATGGAAAGTAGATCATTACCAAAACAGTGAACTAAAGTATGTTTTAGCCCTAAAAAGCGGGCTTAAACACTAATAATTCCTATGAATACATAAATAAAATGACAATTTTTGTTTATTGTGAATACTTGATTCTGCAAAATGTCATTTAGACATATAACCTATGTACATATTTTAATCTTTTGAATATAGAATTAAAGGTTATTTTGTTGTGCATAAAATATAGTATGTACCACGGGTGAAATTAGCGCTTCGCACCTCATGCTAATAATCATGCCACGGGCCAGAAACGCCTGTTTTCACCCTTGGTACATAAATAACTATTATGAAACCGGCAAGAAAGTACATACTTTCCTAACCAATTTTAGTATGGAAAGTAGATTTTTACCAAGCCAATCAAGTAAAGTACGTATCCAAGGTCACAACAAAAATAACAGTCTGATAAAGTACAAAACAATCTGGTTTTTTTGTTGTAATCTTGGATACCTGTCTGCTGTCAATAAAATTTATATCAAAATATCTAAATACTTTGAATTATTTATGATTAATTATTGATTAAATTAAAGGGTTTCAGAAAACATAGAATACATAATGCGTCAAGGAAAGCGTTTTTCACTTTCTTGACTTATTATGTAATATACTAATATGGGGTGGCTAGCTCAGTGGTATGAAGTCGGCTTGTGGATCCTGAGAACCCTGGTTCGATTCCTACAGACGACAAACAATTTTCATAATTTCTAAAGCTACCCCTGTGGCTCCTCCACCACTTACATACTTGGGGGCCGTGATTTGACGACTGGTAACCGAGATCTGCTTCGGCAGAGTGTCACACCCAGTAATGGGTAGAAGACGTGATGATATATTTTTTATTTATATTTATTTACTAATAATCTAATTAAGATAAATTTGTTGTATACTATTTTAAAACTATATTAAATAATAATTTAATTAATTAATTTTTTCTGTTTCAGAATCATGATTCAGGCGATAACTGGTAAGGGTTCGATTTGTTATTACTAACTAGTATTTGTAATTAAATATAGGAGTATTTTGTACGTTTTTCTTTTCATGAAAAATGCGGAATATATAAATATATCTTTGTAAAGAAAGATATTACCGTTCAGAAAGAAGATATATGAATTAAACAAATAAAAGTAGCAACTCAAAGAGATATGCGATTTGTTCTGAATTCAATTGTAGATTTCAGACAAAGATTTATTGCGTCTTTTCAGCGATCTGCAAAAAATATCATGAATCTTTAGACGTACAAAAAGCTTAGAAAAAATGCCCGGTAATATTTTTCTCGTATTTTGTGTGCTGCGAAATTTAAATTTATCCGGGAAAAAATGATGAATCTTTAAAACGCTTTTTGTTCAATTTCTTTCATTTCGACATGGCGCAACGCACCGTAACAAAGTTATAAGCTTTTAAAGTTTCCGTGAATATCTACCCCTGCTCAAGCCGCCATTTCTACCTGTAAATTATTCATCAAAGTTGAAAAACGCTTTGCGGAAATTTATCTTACCGGTTTCATAAAATTTACCGGTTGGAAATCCAACATTAAAATGTATGACGCAAGATGGATGTAAATAAGAATTAGCTTTATTAGATTTCGCGCACACAGATGCTCAGATTTTCATGGATCAATTCACACACTTATACATTTAAATTATATTCTGTATAACTTGCAGTTTTATTATCAAACGTTTTTAAATTATTAAAGCTCGTTTTACACCAGCAATATTTAATCCATTTTTGTTTAGAAAATTATTCTTTTCTCTAGATTGAAGAACCTAAATATAACCAAGATTTTTTACGCTTAATCTGCTTTTGAAATTGACACGTGGTGGTCCATCAATTTTAAGTAATTATAAAAACAATATTTAGTATTAAAATTGTATTTATTTTTATTTTCTAATTAATACACATTTGTAACTTAACGAAAAAAGTAAGGGAAGCTTCAAACTTATAATAAAAAACAAAATAAAAAAAATAATAGCAGATCTCGGAAGTTTGTTTCAATTCAATGACTATCCATTACTGAGCAGATCTGGGTAAGTGATATATTTATATGCGGGAAGTGCAGTTATCAGCCGTCAAATCACGGCCCCCAATGATGTTAGTGGAAGGGGAGCCATAGGAATAATTTTAATATGGTAAAAATTGTTTATCGACTGTGGGAATCGAATCCAGGTTCTCAAATCCACAGGCCGACTCGATACCACTGAGCCACCTACTCCATAAAAAGAAATAAATGTTAAAAATGTTCAGTGAATGGGGTAGGTTATATTTTCCTCCTCAAAGTGATGGTAGGCAAAAAGTAAGGATTGTGAAGTGCATCCGGTATAAAAGAACTGTAAATATATTTAAAGATAATAAATGATGTGGGTACGGCATCTTTCAGTTTCAGGATAAGAGTGGTGAAACCGAAAACCCATTAGAACAATCTGTTATTCAAGCAATTCTTCAATATGGTTGATTATGTTCACGTTGGATGAAAGAACAATATATTCCGGCTGTTTCGCTCGTTTTTCCGTTTCGAACCGGTTATCTGTCTTCTTCCAAGCGTGTATCGAATCGGGTCGACGCGAAACGGAACCGGTATTTACCGCTTCGTGAGCACAGGAGATTGCACTAGCGTCAGATAGCTTTAGGCTCATTTTAATATTCATAGGAATTTTAAATTATATTTTCTTTCGGTTGTGAATCTTTGTTTATTAAAATTTTAGACTTGTTTATTATTTGCATGATATACGGAACGTTGTTTTCGTTTTTCTGATCGGCTTATGCCTAGAAATAGATATTGCTAATTTACATTTTTATTATTTCAACTATTTTGTATTTTTTTTACTTTAATTCTTCAATTTTTATGGCAAAAAATACAGATACACTAGCAGGAAGTAAATATTCAGGCGCTTCAATCAAATGGAGATTACTTTTGTTTTATTTTTCATGTAGAACTACCAACAAAGACAAAAAATACTTTAAAATTACAGGGCTCCCACCAAAAAAGGCAACTAAATTTTTGTTTTAAGATATGTTATACAAATTTAATAATTTTATCGCTTGCTCAAAGATAGTATTACACCTTTTACCCATTACTGGGTGTGGCACCCTGCCGAAGTAGATACCAGTAAGTGATATATTTGTGCGCGTGAAGTGCGGTTATCAGTCGTCAAATCGCGGCCTTCAAAGATGTTAATAGAGGAATAATTTTAATGTGATAAAAATGTTTGTCGGCTGTGGAGATCGAACTAGGGTTCTCAGGATCCGCAGGCCGACTTCATACCACTGAGCTAGCCACCCCATATTCAGTATTAATTTTCTGTAATTATAAAATTATAATAGCTACTTTACAATTTCTATTTATTTGTTATGAAATAGAAACAAGTCCAACAAATGGAATTAATTTTCTTATAAACAACCTTGCCTTTCCTATTGAAACGAAGCAGAATAAGAAAACAAAAGAAAATCAAGCATAGAAACAACAGAAACAAAATCACCAAACGCAGTTGAATCAAGCGATAAAACAAAACAAAAAAGAAACAAAATAAAAAAGTTTCCACCAACAAAACACGAACGTAAGCATAAGCAAACGTTGCGAAGAAGCAGGAGAAGATGAAGATGAAGATACGGAACCGTTAGTTGAAGAAAGAGGGAAAAAATATGTAAACCAGATTGCGAACGGAATATCTGGAATATCGTTCTGAGATTATGGAACGCGATGCAGGGCCGTAATCAGGGCTTGCTTCTGGGTGCCTGCACTCTATTTGGCTTCCCGCGGACGAATTCCATCCGCAACAGTAATCTTCGACCGAGATTGACAGTTTTACATATCTCAATAAATATAATATCATAATGGAGTGGGTGGATCAGTGGTATCGAGTCGGCCTGTGGATTTGAGAACCCGGTTCTTTGGGGATTGTGATTTGTTGGTTGATAACTGTACGTCAGGCGCATAAATATATCACTGCTACGACAAAGTGCCATACCCAGTAATGGATAGAAAGTGTGATTATATATTTATATTTTATTTTATTTTGTATGGGGTGGCTAGCTCAGTGGTATAAAGTCGACCTGTAGATCCTGAGAACCCTGGTTCGATTCCCACAGGCGATAAACAATTTTCATAATTTCTAAAGCTACCCCTGTGGCTCCTCCACCACTAACATCTTTGGGGGCCGTGATTTGACGACTGGTAACCGCACTTCACGAGCAAAATATATCACTTACCGAGATCTACTTCGGCAGAGTGCCACAACCAGTAATGGGTAGAAGGCGTGATGATGATATATTTATTTTTAATGATGTTATTCGAGGGGGAGCCACAGAGGTAGTTTTAATTTAATCTACCCCATGGAACATTTTCAATATTCTTTTATTTTTATGGCTCAGTGATATCGAGTTGGCATATGGATTTGAGAACTTGGGTTCGAACCCACAACCGACAAACAATTTTAACCATATTAAAACTACCTCTGTTGCTCCCCCACAGCTTACATCTTTGGGGCCCGGGATTTGACGCCTAATAGCTGCACTTCATGGGCATAAATATATCACCTACTGAAAGCTGCTATGGCCGAGTGCCACACCCAGTAATTGGTAAAAGGCGTGATGATATATTTATTTAATAATCATAACATCATAATGAACTAGTTAGGAGTAGAAGGGTTGAAAAAACTTAAACTCCACATTTGGATTACTTGGCTTTTTTCAATCAAATTATTACAATCCAATCTTTGTGGAGTTTAAGTTTTTTCAACTCTTCTGCTCCTAACTAGTTCATGAAAATTAAACGGCTTAATAAAACGGATCTCCATTTTGGTATTCCACAATTTATAACATCATAATGGCGTAGGTGGTTCAATGGTATCGGGTCGGCTTGTGGATTTGAGAATCCGGATTGGATTCCCACAGCCGACAAACAATTTTCATCTCATTAAAACTAGCCCTGAGGCTTCCCCGCCACTGATATCTTTGGGGGCCATGATGTTTACCAATTTTAAATCAATAATATAATTGAAATCGGCACAAAAAATCTTGAGTATCACACGTCCAGATTTTGTTTTTCGAATACTCGCAAAAGTCCAGTTTTCAGCCTAGTGATACAAATATTTATTATTTTACGATTTAAGAAGTTGTGTGTCAATTAGGCAAATTTCTCCAAGTTTGCAAAACTGAGAAACAAGATTCAAACCAGAAACTATCTCGAGCAGAACAACAATTCGCTCTCTAACTCGGCGCATTAATCTTAACATTGCAGCCAATCATGAGGCGACTTCAACCCTTAGTTGCTGACAAATCTACCCTTCAAACCGTCAAAGGCATAAATCGAAAACTAGTGCAAACGTATTCTACATCCGTCTGAAATTGATATATCTCTTAGTCTCATTATAAACTTCGCAAATGTTCATTCCATGTTCTATTATACCTTTATTATTCTCTTTACGAGAAATATTAGTACATTATGAGCCCTACGTCATATCAGTTGACCCGAAACTTATTTTTTCATTTGATGTTTTTTAAAGGTTGGCAATTTTGACCAGATTGGTTTTAACCACTTTAAGCTCAGTGGTATCGAGTCGGCCTGTGGATCCTGAGAACCCTGGTTCAATTCCCACAACAGATAAACAATTTTCACCACATTAAAATTATCCTTGTAGCTCCCCTATCACTAATATCTCTGGGGGCCGTTATTTGGTGGCCAGTTATCACACTTCACGTGCATAAATATATCACTTACTAAGATCTGCTTCGGCAGAGTGCCACATCAAGTAATGGATACCACTATCCCATAAACAAATTTGTACTGGCTATTTCCCTTCCCCCACTTTAGGATGTATTGGCTTCACAACAAATGTCCTTATGGCAAGGGCGGATCCATGGAGAGGGTCATGGGGGCTATGCCCCCTTTGGGTTTAGTTTTTTTTTTTTAGTTTTTCATAAGTGTTATTATTATTTGAGTTTGATAACCCTTATAGAAATAAAAGCGCTGAAAAATTTTGTAATACTCTGAAACAACTCTGAAAAGCTTTCAAAATTTTGATTGTCAGACATTTTCCGAGTTTTTCAGATTGTTTAAAATTTAAAAACTAAGAACAGAATACAAAATACATCCAAATATATATATATTCCACACAAAAATTACATAATTGTTTATCAGTATTATAGGTGATGGGGTAATGGCTCAGTGGTATCAAGTCGGCCTGTGGATACAAAGAACCCTGGTTCGATCCCACAGCCGACAAAATATTTTCATCAATTTAAAATTATCCCTGTGGTTCCCCCACCATTAACATCTTTGGTAACCGCACTCCACGCGCTTAATATATCACTTACCGAGATCTATTTCGGTAGATTGTCATATCCAGTAATGGGTAAAAGGCGTGATGATATATTTATTTTATTTATTTATAGTATTACATGTTTTCCTTGAAAAAAAATCAAAATGCCCTCCGCCTTTAAAAATTTTCTAGATCCGCCCTTGCCTTATGGTTTGTCTATTTTGTATGGTCGCTTTTTCCTGAGTAATAATTTCTGGTCGGTGGCTGTTCATTCGTCAAAAACTTCTAAAGTATTTATTTTATTTTTAATACTGCTGCAACAATTTAAACTGTTCTCTTATTTTGACATTCTAACACCCCGAAGTTAGAAAGTACAGCTGCGTCCATCAAAAAAGCCATAAAAACAAACACAACCTGCAAAAAGTCAGTTTAATCAAATCACTGTTCCAGTTGAAAAATACTCAATTCCACTCACATACGACATTGCTCTAAATCTAAACTTTACCCTCTCGTCACATAAAGAACACAAACTTTACTTCACAGCCGCTCGGCCGTCGCCGTCGCCGTCGCCACCGCC
The DNA here is from genome assembly GCA_911728475.2 of Pterostichus madidus. NCBI lineage: Eukaryota > Metazoa > Arthropoda > Insecta > Coleoptera > Carabidae > Pterostichus > Pterostichus madidus. The sequence continues at coordinate 39,147,383 of OU452307.1, read as the reverse complement.
ACCACCGTCTTCGACAGAAACTTCACGAAGCTATGTGAGTGGAGATTGTTGAGTGCCCTCCCGAGGCCGTTAGCCGAATTGGCTAGTTGAGAACTATTACCAGGGTTCGAATCACAACGAGATGTTTTATACGATTGATATTTACTCTAGAAGGAGATTTTCACTAGCGATTTTATAGTTTAATTTTCATTACAGAGTGATCAAAAGGAATTGTTATAGTTGGAAATAAAAAAACTACTTGAAATTGGTAAGCCTGATACATAAATTCATTTCCTGTTGTTAACAGTGACATTTAAAATTTAAATTTGAGTACATTTATTATTACATTTATTTCTAAAGTATTTCTATTACTTAAAAAGTTAAAATTCTATTAGCTGTCAGACTCCTGACATAACCTATTTATAAGAAATGTCAAATAGCATTTCCTCCTTTATCTGACGTTATGTCAACTGTGGAATAAAAAGATCTCTGGAATTGTATTGCCAACTATAACAATTCCTTTTGATCATCCTGTATTAGGAAAGTGATGTTTTACTTGACGAAGCGGTTGCTTAAATAAGTAAAAATAAGTAAATATATCATCACGCCTTCTACCCATTACTGGGTGTGGCACTCTGGCGAAGCAGATCTCGGTAAGTGATATATTTTGCGAGTGAAGTGCGGTTACTAGCCGTCAAATCACGGCTCCCAAATATGTTAGTTGTGGGGGACCCACGGGGGTAGTTTTAAAATAGTGAAAATTGTTTGTCGTCTGTGGGAATCGAGCCAGAGTTTTTAGGATCCACAGGGCGACTTGATACCACTGTGCTATGCTACCCCATAAATAAATAAAATAAATATATCATCACGTCTTTTGCCCATTACTGGAGTGGCACTCTGCCGTAATGAAATTGGTAAGTGAAATATTTTGTGCGTGAAGTGCGATTACCGGACGTCAAAGATGATAGTGGAAGGGGAGCCACAGGGTTAATTTAAATGTGTTGAAAATTGTTTGTCGTTCTCAAATCCATAGACCGACTCAACACCACCAAGCCTCCTACCTCATAAACGGTTGTTTAATTATGAGAAATGCAATGGTGTATTTTTAGACCCGCATATAGGCTAGTTTTTGACATATAGGGCAGTTAGCGGAAAATGAATTTTGAGCAAAATTTTACTTTTCCGGAGGCTATATCTCAAAAACTAAACAAGATATGAATTTTATCTCAACAGCTTTGAATTTCTCGTGTTCGAATTGACTTATAAACATATTTTTAGCTATTTTGATTTTTTGAAAATTTCTTAAGGGGTACCCCTTTAGATTTTATCGATTTTAAGTCATTTTCAGACTTATTGCTCTAAATATTTTCCTCTTTCGAATATTTTACTAAAAATTTACATACATACGTATTTCGACGCGCTGAATCCAGTGGTGAAATCCCTGAGTTCGTATCTCTTTTAGTTTTTATGATATTGGCCTTAGAAATTTGTGTATATCGAAAATTTTGGTCAAAATATCAAAAATTAAAAATTGCTGAAAATATGTGTACAAGTCAATTCGGACACGAGGAATCCAATGCCGTTGAGCGCATCTTCATATCTTGCTTAGTTTTTTAGATATAACCTCTGGAAGAGTAGATTTTTCCAAATCTATCACCATTTTACATTTTATACAATATTATTCATCAAACTTTTCAAAATGACATTTATCTCACTCAATTTATTTGTAATAGTAACCATTTGCTTCATTAGTAATAAAAGTAATATACTTTCATCACTATTGAGGCAAATGGTTACCATCACAACTAAATTAAGCGAGGAAAATGTCATTTTCTCAAGTAATGTTGAGAAAAATATTTTTTATGATACTTGTACTGTAAGTTACCTATTAATGACAAAATTTAAACACTGTAAGTGCAATTTTTATTGCACAGTGGTTTCCATGGTTATATCAGGACTTTAATATTTATTTACTATCCACCGTGAACAGTAAGTAAATATTACATATCAAGGTCCTGTTTATTTTGACAACAATTTGACAGCTGTCAATTTTAAAACCTATTTTTCTTTTCCTTCTATTTGTACAAGTATTGTAAAAAATAGCCTACTAACCTCGAACTGCAACTAATTTTTTTAGGTCGCGAATGTTTAGGAAATCTCGACCCTTAGGGCCTAGATATCCCAAACTACATTCTTGACCTAAAAACTGAGACTTACAAGTTCATGGTACGTAATATACTATTTAGGGCTAGTTTTTCAATCGCCGGTTTACTCTCGATTAATGTTAACCATGATTAAATAATAATGATAACCATAGTTTCTATTATTATTTAATCATGATTAACATTAATCGGTGATTGAAAAACTGGCCCTTAATCATTTTATTTGATGCATTTCGTAGGTGGCACAGTGGTTATCGTGTCGGCCTGTGGATCCTGAGAACCCTGGTTCGATCCCCAGTGGCGATAAACATTTTCACCACATTAATACTACTCCTATGGCTCCCCCTACACTAACATCTTTGGGGGCCGTGATTTGACGGCTGTAACCGCACTTCACGCGCAAAATATATCACTTACTGAGATCTGTTTCGCCAGAGTGCTACACCCAGTAATGGGTAGAAGGCGTGATGATATATTTATTTATTTATTTTTACTTATTTAAGCAATCGCTTCATTTCACTTACCGAGATCTGTTTCGGCAAAGTGCTACACCCAGTAATGGGTAGAAGGCGTGATGATATATTTATTTTTTTATTTTTATAATTTAGAAAGTGGACTATCAAATTGTCAAGATAATTTTAAAATACTATAGGTACAAAAGTTTTATAGAAAGCATTATCATCTTTTCAATACGAAATAATAAATCTATATCGTCTACCTAAAGGAAAACTGTGTTAGTCTAAAGGAAGCCCTACATTTTTTCATCTAACCCTTACACGGAAAATCTCACATCTGATAAAGAAGACGAATATTCCTCAAGGGTGAGTGAGTCCTGAGGGAAAAGCGTGCAGGGAAAGGGCTCCCGAAACCCGCGTTAATGCCCTCGGGATACGCCAGTGCAATCTGATTGGGAAAAATGGAATTGTAAGATTTCATTAGGCCATATTGGTTATACGGGGATGAGTTAATCCCTTCATATGATTGAAAGAGGAATTCAACGGAGGATAAATTAGATTTGAATTCTTGGAGATTGGAATTTTCAACCGAAAAAATCTGAAATATGTGTTTAACCGTTCGTTTTTACGAATAATTTCAAATAGCGCGGTTTACAATTTTCCGTAGATTGGTCCACATTAAAATTAGCAGAGTGTCACGCTCAGTAATGGGTAAAAAGCGAGATGATATATTTATTTATTTATTTTAACGTGATGCCATAAAAATAGAGGGTATTTTAGAGGAAATATTTATATCCAGCGACATTCGAACCCGAAGATCCAGAGTTCGAATCCCACTCAAACTAAATATATATGAAATACCACACTATGGCTACGCGCGTCCGAACCTTACTCTGTAATTCGTATTATTGTTGTACATAGTAGAATAAATAAAATAAATAAATAAATAAATTAGTTCTCCTAATAATAACGACCATATCTTTTTATGTAACTGTTAAAAAAGTTAACATTTACGTACGCGATTCTGTCCACGAAGTACAGTATTACTTTTTTACGTTGCTATTAATGGCGGGCGTTAAAACACCTTTATTGGCCGCTGCTATGGCCAACGTCTGTTAGAACTGCTAAAATACCAAATATTTGTTGGACATTAATTTTAAATAAGCTTACCGTTTAGGTATGACACGGTTTGTAAATTCAGTTTGTAATTCGTTTAGTAGTTCTTTTATGCTGGGTTGTAAGAAAAAATAAAGAGCTCTTTAGATAAAGAATTGTTTATCTAGCAACAGTATAAATAGCGATTTTCTGAAATTTGTTGAACCGTTAGTTGCTAAGGAACCGATAGAACTTTCATGCAACCCAGCATTAATGTTTCATAATATGTACCTAGTTATTTGTGTACCTAGTGCAGAAAGTAGTGTATTACCGTTATCGCATGAAGATAGTTGATTAAAGCGTTGCTAAGAGCAACAACTATGCAAGATAGGCAAAGACACTTTCTGGTCGAGGTGCACACAATATTTTTTCTACGACCATTTAGAAATTCTTGAAAAATAATTTTAAATAATTTTATGTACAACTGGGCCGAAATTCATGTGTTTTAGCCCTAAAAAGCGAGCTTAAACAGTTCTTTTTGGCCCTAAGGCCATACAAAAATAATTTCTATGGATACATAAATAAAATGACAATTATTGCTTACTGTGAATACTTGATTCTGCAAAATGTCCTTTTGACATATAACCTATGTACATATTTTAATCTTTTGAACATATAATTAAATGTTATTTTGTTGTGCATAAAATATTGAATGTACCACGGGTGAAATTAGCGTTTCTGACCCTTAGCATGTTATTAGCCCTTCTCGCTTTGCGTCTCGTGCTAATAATTATGCCACTGACCGAAACGCTTATTTTTACCTTTAGTACATAAATAACTACAGGGTGATCAAAAGGAATTGTTATAGTTGGCAATACAATTCCAGAGATCTTTTTATTCCACAGTTGGCACAACGTCAGATAAAGGCGGAAATGCTATTTGGCATTTCTAATAAATACAAATAGGTTATGTCAGGAGTCTGACAGCTAATAGAATTTTGACTTTTTAAAATAAAATAAATAAATATATCATCACGCCTTCTACCCATTACTGGGTGTGGCACTCTGCTGAAGCAGATCTCGGTAAGTGATATATTTTGCGCGTGAAGTGCGGTTACCAGTCGTCAAATCACGGCCCCCAAACATTTTAGTGATGGAGAAGCCACAGGGATAGCTTTTTCAAATTATTATTATTTTGACTTTTTAAGTAATAGAAATACTTTAGAAATGAATGTAATAGTAAATGTACTCAAATTTAAATTTTAAATGGCACTGTCAATAACAGGAAATGAATTTATGTATCAGGCTTACCAATTTCAAGTTGTTTTTTTTATTGCCAACTGTAACAATTCCTTTTGATCACTCTGTATTTGACAGTTTTTCTGTTTTGAAATTCGGGCGATAGTTTTCATGTATCCATGGATACGATGGTATGCTTTACCGCTCTGCTTTCAACTGACAGTTGGAAAGGTCTATTTTCTGTTCGGTCGTAGAAAACAAATATTACGTACACCTCATTCATAAAATATGTTTGGCGCAATGAGAATATCGTCTACCTCATTTTTATATACTCCAAACACTGATTTCACAACCTAGGTTCAATCAAATACTAAAAACCTTCTTCCTCACTTGAGAAAAGAAAGTGATACTTTTGATTCCTAAGAAAGGAAGTAAATCTTTAAATTAAAATATAGCGCTGGGTTTGTTGTGGCGTTGTTCAGGCTGTATACAAGTTTAGATTTTGCAAGCTGTTATGTGTGAACACAGCATGACATGAAAGCACTTTGGATTTAGGATGAAGGATGGCGCGGAAAATGAGTTCACAATTTTCATGATTTATATGCAGCGGTTTACATATGTGCCGCTTTGTTTTAATTAAGGTTTTTGTGCCCGTCAGATTATAAACAGATCGATGCGGAAGATTTGCATATATTTACTCAAGTAAGAGTTTATCAAGGACTCCAAGCAAAATGCTGCGTAACACAATTTCAACTTTTATGTTAGATATCAAATCTCGAACCTTGAGGATTAAACATACCAAACGATCCTTTAAAGAATATAAATGCAAATTTAATGACTGATCGATAACATTTTAGACCATTAAAAGACAAAAAGTTTTGTAAAATGTTACAGTAACAATAGGCTATTCCAACAATTCGGCGTTTAAAGAAATATTTAACGTATATCAATTTTAGTTGTAAATTTGGTACAATAATGCTAACAAAAAATTATCAAATATATCGTATTAATATCTAAAATATTTAATTAAAAAGCGAATTATTGCAAACGATCGCCATTGATGTTCTGGTGCCATTTGTTCCCTGATTTATTTACAAGAAAAAGCAACGTGAAATTAATAAAATATCTCGCCAAATATTGATTGGAAAAGTAAAAAGATAATTTGCTGAAACATTTTGACATAATGAAAATAAAACCAAATCGTATAAAGTTCCAATATGAAATAAAATCCGTCTAATGTAAAGTTATTTATTTCTAAACCTCTTTGTTCGCGTTTATTTTCGATATAAAAACAACGCGTCAATCGAGTCAGGTAATATGATCCGATATTTGCTGTTGTTGTTTACTTCTCTGGCCGCTAGATGGCTAGATGGGTGGATGCTCCAGATCTTACCACCAGTAGGACAGCTCTCGGATTACTCTGCCCTATTTGTCGGATAGCTCAACTCTACCCTAACATAGAATAATGGAACGTAGAAACAAACGGACGCACCACAAACGTTTGCTATCTACATGTGTTGTTGAATGTTTGCTGTTTGCTTGCTGTTAGCAAATGAGGAATACTAGTGCATATTTGCATGGGCGAGAATTGATCCTCAAAGGATTGGTTTGGATGTGGACAGTAGGAATTGTCAAACTGGGCGCCTGTTAGCTAGGAAATTCACAGATGTGCCAAGTACATAATTATTTCAATTTTGATACTTGTTAAATATATACATAACATGGAATTAAGTTTTTTACATTATATTTTATGGGGTGGCTAGCTCAGTGGTATGAAGTCGGCCTGTGGATCCTGAGAACCCTGGTTCGATTCCCCTGTGGCTCCTCCAGCACTAACATCTTTGGGGGCCGTGATTTGGCGATTGATAACCGCAGTTCACGCGCAAAATATATCACTTACCGAGATCTGCTTCGGCAGAGTGCCACACCCAGTAATGGGTGGAAGGCGTGATGATATATTTATTTATTTTAATTTTCACATTTAATGTTGAAAAAATAAAATATATCATCACGCTTTCTACCCATTACTGGGTGTGGTCTGCCGAAGCAGATCTCGGTAAGTAACATGTTTTGCACGTGAAGTGCGGTTACCAGCCGGCAAATCACGGCCTCGATAGATGTTAGTTTTTAAAATGATGAAAATTGTTTGTCGCTGTATATTTTGGTAAATATTTTATATTCTATTTTTTCTACTTTTTTACTCTTCATTTTTTGGTAATTATTATTTATTCTATTACTATAATATTGTTACTTATTGTGTTTATTTATAGAGCTGATGATGACTGTAATATATGTTCGAAACGTCCTTAACACTAGATTTACCACATTCACAAACATATCATCACCATAAATGTTAAAACCAGTCATTTTGACTGGTACGGTAAATCTAGTGTTAAATAAAAACGTTTTATATATAACTTGTTGTTATTATTGGATCTTGAAGCCTTTACATATATATATATATATATATATATATATATATATATATATATATATATATATATATATATATATATATATATATATATATATATATATATATATATATATTAAAATAAATATTATTATATGTAATTCGGCAACAATAATTAAAATATAATGTTAGTTGTATTATTTGGTGGCAGCAGTGTGATTTTAAAGTATTTTCTGTCCGCTGTGTTTGTAGCTCTGCATGAAAAATAAAACTTGTTTAAAGCAGACAGTTCAATTGAGAATCGAACCCAAGGAAATAAGAATTCAAAAATATTGGTCTTTTATGGGTCTCCAAAGTAAATGTTATGTTAAATTTTGAACAGTCCTCCTCGAAAACTGGAAAATACTGCTGACTAAATAATTCACGAAATAAAATATATAGGAAGCAACTACACGGAATACCATTTAGCAAGAGAATAGTGTCAGTAAATCTTTGTATCTCTCTCGCTTTAAGTTCAGCTTAACAATAGTAAAGCTCCAGCTTATCACCCACATGATAAGTAACCTAATAAAAATATTTCACCCTTGCTGCGCAACTGTTTCCACCGTGGAATAAATTGGAATATCGCGAGCACTAGTGTAATACGGGACTACATTTGTTACGTTGGCAGTTATATTAGACGTGCATACTACGTCATCACTCCTCTGACGTCATAACATGGCGGCTTTATGCGATGTGCAGATGTTTTTCTAGCGTGAGACTTATTTTACTCCTTGTCTTAAATTTTATGCTAAACGCTTTTTTGGATATATTTTCACGGAAATTTCTTTGTTCGGGGCGTAAAAAATACTAAAGTCTAAAATACAGCGCTGTGCTGTATTCATTTATGTTAAAAATGCATGGAATATACGAATAAAACTGGAAGTAAATGAGATGAATAGATTTTGTTATTTTTTGCACCTGACTGTAAGTGACTTTAAGATTTTAAAGAAAAACTTTAGACTTTAAGGATTGATAAACACAACTGCCTAAGCAGATCTCGGTAAGTGATATATTTTACGCGTGAAGTGCGGTTACCAGTCGTCAAATCACGGCCCCGAAAGATGTTAGTGGTGGAGGAGCCACAGGGGTAGCTTTTGAAATGATGAAAATTGTTTGTCGCCTGTGGGAATCGAACCAGGGTTCTCAGAATCCACAGGCCGACTTCATACCACTGAGCTAACCACCCCATTTATTAGAAGTAATTAATGGAGAAAGGCTTGTATTGAAGAATGGTCAACATTTTGACCAAGGTTATGACCAGCTTCAGGTCAATTTATATACTTTATGTTTGAAATGTACCAAGTCTGCACCGTCGGTAAGTTAAAATTATTAATTACGCACACAAATTTGTAATTGTTTAAAATTTCATATTTATATAGTTTTATGTACTAGGTGTGGCACTCTGCCGAAGCAGATCTCGGTAAGTGATATATTAATGCGCGTGAAGTGCAGTTACCAACCATCAAATCACGGCCTCCAAAGAGGGGGAGCCATAGGGGTAATTTTAATTTGGTGAAATTTTTTGTCGGCTGTGGGGATCGAACCAGAGTTCTCAGGATCTACAGGCCGACTCGATACCACTAAGCCATTACCCCATAGATAAATGGATGATATATTTATATTTTTATGGGGTAGCTAGCTCACTATGTACGGTATCAAGTCGGTCTGTGGATCCTGAGAACACTGGTTCGATTCCCACAGGCGACAAACAATTTTCATAATTTCAAAAAGCTACCCCTGTGGCTCCCCCACCACTAACATCTTTAGGGGCCGTGATTTGACGACTGGTAACCGCACTTCAAGCGCAAAATATATCACTTACCGAGATCTGCTTCGGCAGAGTGCCACACCCAGTAATGGGTAGAAGGCGTGATGATATATTTATTTATTTATATTTTTTATAAATCATGCCACATATGTTAATAATTATATTGACTTTTATTTTCTAATACTTTTTTTTTTCAATTACAACGCTAATAGTTATCGGGAACTTACCGGAGATGGAAAAACTGATCTTTAGAGATATATGTAAATGAAAATAAATAAATGTTTCTGAACATATAATAAATAAACATCAATCTAAATTAATGTAGCCGTATTTTCAAAGTAAATACAAACGTACACTTTCCTAATTGAAATTAATAATGAATGAATTGAAACTATCCGTCCTATGCCGCATACACTAGATATCTATTTCTAAATTAACTTCATTGCTAACTATTATAAATATGAGTGGTTGAATAGAATAGGAAACTAAAACCAAAGTTAGTAATTATTATTTGTAAACAGGTTTATTTATTTTAAAATAAAACACATCTATTCAAACTTACTCGTATGTTATTTCAACAAAAGTTATATTAAATGCGGTAGTTGCAGATTTATAAAAGAAAAAAACAAAATATAATAATATTATTATTTACTTGGTCTGCCATTATTATTGTTTAATGTTTGTTTAAATATAATTCTAATTTTCAGAGTATTATTATAATTATAATAATGTTGTTTAGTTAATACCCCTTAATTTACAGGGACGTATCTAGGGATGTTCATTCTCAAAATTTGCTACAAATTTACTTACAAGTCAATTCGGATAAGAGGAATTCACTTCCGTTGAGCGAATCTTTTTACCTTGTTTGGTTTTTAAAAAGTTAAATTCTTCTCACTATGGGGTGGCTAGCTCAGTGGTATGAAGTCGGCCTGTGGATCCCGAGAACCCTGGTTCGATTCCCACAGAAGACAAACAATTTTCATCATTTCAAAAGCTACCCCTGTGGCTCCTCCACCACTAACAACTTTGGAGGCCGTGATTTGACGACTGGTAACCGCACTTCACGCGCAAAATATATCATTTGCCGAGATCTGCTTCGGTAGAGTGCCACACCCAGTAATGGGCAGAAGGCGTGATGATAAATTTATTTATTTATGTACGATATGTAAATTTGTTAATGATATATTTATTTAGTATTAATCTATCATAATTATTATTCTGTTATTAACTAGTTTTATAAATGGAAAGAATTACATAGTGTCTTATGTTTTCATAAATTTATATAACTTCTCTTGGGGTTGTTTTACTTTGATTTGTCGAGCTCTACGACATATTGCTCTATTTCTATTGCAGTGCCATCAGTTACATTCTTACCTTGGATAGAGTATAGCTATAGAAACTAGAGTCGTTGATTTCCACCGAAGTTTGAATTTCTGAACCTTCGAACATTCGAGTGTTTTGAAATTCGTCTACAAGTTTAGGCGTCTTAATTAAGACTTCTGTTCTCTTACCGCCCATCTAAATGCTACGGACTTTTAGTAAAACGATTTAAAATGAGAATGAAAAGAATACAAAAACGTCTTAATCAAAACGTTTTTGACAGTGTAGCGAAATTTTAAGTCTAAATTGAATTAATTTGGCAAATAATAATAATTAATAATAATTACTTACGATTTAATACAAAACGCTGCAAATGAGTTTATTCTAAAAATACTTCATATCAACATGCCGTGTTCACGTTAGGATCCAGATTCACTATTCGAATAATTCGAAAATTCGTAAATTTCGAAAATTCAAAAATTCGAAAGTTCAAATCTAAATTCCAAGGTTCAATAAATCCGAATATTCGAAGTCTCGAATATTCGAAAAATCAACAACCCTAATTGAAACAACTTCTGTTTTAAATCCGCTTCTGTCAACTTATAATTAATGTAACAACAATATTATTAATATATTCATACAAATTAAAATGTTGACAAACGAATTCATTATCATATTTGCTCGTTATTTATATTTTTTGACCGTAAACAAACATTACATATTTATGTTCATATAAATATTTGTATATAAAAAGGGTCAAAAAATAACACAAAACTTGAAATTAAAACATTTATCAAGGCAAGCTACCGTAAAAATACAAACTCATGGGAAAAGAAAACAGTTTCTCGACATACCTCTGTTTTCCCTATCCCACTTTGGAAGGCGGCGACACACTCACCGATACACTCGAACCCGTTAAAGTAAGGGTTGTTGGCAATGTTGCCAACCTGTTCTGTATTCTGTAAACATTTAAGTCCGTGCGCAAGTTTTTCAGTGAAGTTTTTCAACAAGTTTTAAGGACACGTCTTGTGTTTGAACAACGGTAACTTTGTTGGTCGTTCAGAGAATTTAGGGATTTATGTTGGTATGAGTGTGCGACTGGTCGCGATAATATGTGGATTACAGATGTCTACAAGACAAAATTATATTGGTATTTTGTACTGAAGATACGAATATAATTGATCGACAATTGGAATTAATAATCTTTACTTAATTTTGCCTTATAAATTCATGTTTAATTGCATGGATACAGACCATTAAAGATTAACATATAAAATAATCAATTTTTTATAGAATTGCCTATTGCAGTTAAACACTCTATGTACACAGTACGTCCCAAAAATAACGAAACTTTTTATTTAAATCAGAACATGTAGCGCAATCTATTGAACATACACATTGTTAGAAAGATACATCTTTCCTCTTTCGAACGCACACAACTTCATGAAATCAGGTGACAGTTTAAAAATGTAGGCTCATTTTAATGACAGTAGTTTTTGTGTTTATGTTGTAAAAATACAATGGAACAACAAGAAAATATTAAATTTTGTGTTAAACTTGAAAAAAAATTAGCTGAGACATACGAATTGATGAAAAAAGTTTATGGTGATGATTGTTTATCTCGTTCACAAGTTTATAAGTAGTTTGCAAAATTTAAAAATGGTCGTGAAGATTTAAATGATGATGAAAGATCTGGACGTCCAAAAGCCGGAAATTGTGCTGAATTAGTCGAAAAAGTGCGTGAAATCATTGCTGTCGATGCGAATTTTACTGTTAGAATGTTGGGTGAAGAATTAAACACGAGTAAAAATACTATTTGGAGAATTCTAACTGAAGATTTGGGTAAAAGAAAGGTTTGTTCACGTTTTGTTCCACATGAATTAAATGAAGACCAAAAAGTCGCTAAAAAAGTCAACGAATTTTTGATGAAAAACATATTTGTGTCATCGACCACCCTCCGTATTCGCCTGATCTATCACCATGTGACTATTATCTTTTCCCAAAACTGAAAATTGTCATGAAAGGAGCGTTTTATGATGATATTCCAGCCATTCAAGCAGCCGTGACACAGGTGTTAAAGAACGTTCCTTTAGATGGCATAAAAAAATCTATGCATGCTCTAGTTGATCGTTCTAAAAAGTGTATTGATTCAAATGGAACCTATTTTGAATAAATATTAAGTTTCAAACATAATACAATGCGTGTTTTATTCTATATTTAAAGAGTTTCGTTATTTTTGGGACATACTGTGTAAAATCAGAAAACAAATTAAAAATATATAGAAAGAAAGGGAATATCGCTCGGTAACTAAATTATCAATCCACTTCTAGTACATTTAATGTAGTTTTTAATATCATGCTTTATATTTAAAGTGACTTTAAATTCTAACAAACGATCCAATAAATTGTCTTCGTAATTTTATTTACGCTGCAACGTTGTACACACACCCCGTGCACAATAACCACACTTTTACGAAACCGGCAACAGTTTTATGAGAATTTACAGATTGATAACAAAGTCTATAAAATCCTGAAAGTACATAATATGATTTTCTGGGCCGGTAATCAAAATAAGAACAATGTAGTTATCATACATTGTTTCGCTCCGTGTTTGCTGTGTTTTGTATATTGCTGTAATTTCTTTGTAATCAACAAACAGATCGCGATCCAAATACGCGCGTTTATCACGTCTCTGTGGTTTCTGCAAAGTGCTAAACGGATCTGAATTCATGTGGTTAACTAGTTGAAATATCAGGACCGTATCAGACAGTTTATAACAATATACATACTTGTGAAGAATTCAATGTCGTTGAGTGCATCTTCATATCTTATTTAGGTTTCGAGATATCGCCTCCGGAAAACTTGTTTTTGATTCAACTTTTATTATCTGTCGTATTTTGTTTATTAAGTAGACAAGGTGTAAAATAATTAAGGAATATTTATATTATCGTATAATCTACCAGCCAGATTCCCAAAAAGATTTTAGCTAATCCTGAATTTTGAATTAACAAATTTTATGTTAGTCCAATTTTAAAAAATTGAATCAATTTACTTTTCAATAACTAAATGGGAAGAAGATTATATTAAGGTTTATTTAAACTTTTTTCTGAATATGGTTTAGCTTAATTTGCCAAATAGAAAATTCAAGATTAGCTAGATTCTAGCTAAAACTCTTCAAAATTAGGCTGTAAATGATTAAAAATGTTTCGAGAAGGTGGCACAGTGGTATCGTGTCGGCCTGTGGATCCTGAGAACCCTGGTTTGATTTCCACTACCAACAAACAATTTCACCACATTAATACTACTCCTGTGGCTCCTCCTCCACTAACATATTTCGGGGACCACGATTTGCACTTCACGCGCATAAATATATCATTTCCCGAAATCTGCTTCGGCATAGTGCCACACCCAGTAATGGGTAGAAGGCGTCATGATATATTTATTTATTTATTTATTCACAACTCTTATATTATATAGACATAGTTACACTGATTTCAGATATATTATAAGGCTCATAAAACACTAGTGTTTTATATTCCATAAAACACTGTAAACAATTAGTTACTTAGCAACCACTTCATGATCTACCATATTTTGAGAAACTATATACAACTGAATCAACATTAAACGTTACGACCAATCTTCTTCGATACCTAAAATTATGAGTTGCGGATAAAACTTTGTATCACACTTGTGTTTTATTAGTATATAAAACACTAGAAAAATTAAACACTCCATCTTCGGTCTCTTGTTTAAACTTTCCTTGCGATTTTTATATACCTAATAAAACACTTGTGTAATAAATTACTATTAATGCGAATATTTTGGCAAGATCAAATATTTTTTAACGTTAGTCATTTTTTTATAGTGAAAAGGAACACATTTTTTTTAAATGGCGTCATTATCTTTCGAAACATACTTTTAATTATTTAGATTAAATGATTTTCAGGATTTCAGGAGATAATATTACTATCCCTTATTTATATTACACCCTGTATATTAATTAAACACGAGAATTTTAGTAAAACAAATGCGTGATTATTTCGGCTACTGCAATACATACACATATTTTTAACCAGAATTGAATATTTTGAGTAACATTTTCACAACCGAATGGCACTTTTGATCACGTTCAATATCTTTTCAAATATTTCACATCTTGAATCTATCTTAATTTTCCTTAACCTATAAATAAACATCTTGCACAGAATGTTCCATAGATAATCGGAAAACGCGAATGGTAAAAGAAAACAACGACATCGATGGCGGCGGAAAACTTCAGACCGGCAGCAGATGAATTTTTCATCATTTAATCCATTTTCCGGTTGAATGAGACCCACACGCGTTGCACAGTTGCTCTGCAAAGTTCTTTATATAAACGAATAGACGAGCAGGGACTATATACCTTAGAGTGCTTTTTAAAAGAAGCGTAATAATTGCTACAACAACCAAAGGAAAATATTATCTTCTGAAACCGGCAAGAAAGTGCCTACTTTCAAAACCAATTTTAGTATGAAAAGTAGATTTTTACCAAAATACTCAAGTAAAGTACGTATCCAAGGTTACAACAAAAATAACAGTCTGATAAAGTACTAAACAGTCTGGTAATAATTTTACCAGACTGTTTTGTGTTTTACTTGACTGTTTTTTGTTGTTATAAACTTGGATACGTAGTCTGCTGTCAATACAATTCATATGAAAAAATTTAAACATTTAGAATTATTTATGATTAATTATTGATTAAATTAATTTCAGAAAAAAATAGTATACATAATACGACAGGAAAGTGTTATTACTTGACGCATCGGATTAAAATACTTGTCCTGTGGCCTTGTATTTCAAACAACCGCTTCGTCAAGAGAAATATCACTTTCCTGATTTATTATGTAATATACTATTTTCTGAAACCGGCAAGAAAGTGTTTACTTTCCTGACCAATTTTAGTATGGGAAATAGATTTTTTACCAAGACAGTCAAATAAAGTACGTATCCAAGGCAACAACAAAAATTACAGTCTGGTAAAGTACAAAACAGTCTGGTAAAAATTGCGGTCTCGTATTTCAAACAACCGCATCGTGAAGTAAAATATCACTTTTCTAACTTATTATGTAATAAACTATTTTTTATACTTTACGTCCACAATCGGTTCATTATTGCACTGAAAACAGTTTAATAATGCAAGCTATTGTTTAATTGATTTTGTTAACTTTTTATTTTATAAGATTCGCGCTACTACGCAGCCAAACGTTAAATATCAGTTCAAAATCATAACCACAAATATTTTCAAATGTTCTTTAGATTCGAAATATCCCTTTATTAATATTATGATTTAGATTATAAACTTTCATTTTATGAATGGTCAATTTAAGTAAATTACTAGTAGAGAACAAAGGAGACGTACCCGGGGTCGGATTTGCTATTATATAATGTAGTATTTAGCTATTCCACCTCGAATTTGGGGTAATGAATGTACTGCGTAGGTCATGATTAATCTGACAGGACATAACTCATCATCATTCACAACGTCAGAATGCGTGACACTTCAGTTATCCGGAAAGCGAGATCTGGAACTGCGTCGGGAATCCGGCTGCAAACCTGGACTAACTAATCAATTCTACGTGTGCAATAATCTGCAAACAGATCAGTCAGCAATCACATGTTACATACATACTATATTAACACACCAGTGGCGGCGACAAAAGAAAATATTTGGGAGGGCATAAAAAAATTGAATTATTTTTTGGTAGGGTACCAATTTATTTTATATTTACATAAAATTAATATCATTATAAAAAATTAATTTTTAATTAAACAAAGTTAATTATGTTACAAATAAAATCAAAACAAATAATCACTTAAATTTAACAAATGAGCAACAAGTAGGTATTCATTAGATGCAGTTTTTAATTTTAAACATTTTTTGTATGTTTACTTTTTGTCTAGTTCCTCCAATTTATCTTATTAATGCTGTGAATTGTTGATTAAATAAAGATTTGTTATTGACGTGAACTAGAATCAAGTTCCATCACTAAATGCATCTAACGATGAAAATAGTGCAAGTAATAAATAATAAAAGTTAAAAAGTAGATATCTTGATAATATTTTCGACAGTGCAGCCACTCATAAAACAATGAATCACAAAAGCAGCACACACTCCGAAGAAGCTCTTCATTTAAATTGACGCCAAAGTCACGACGATATATTTACCACCCAACACAAAGAACATATAAATTTCCCGAAGTTTCCGACGGCAACCGCGAGTATTTTCTTCATTTCCCGGTATTCAACGTCCCTTTATTTCAATCATATTCCCGACGTGCACAATGGCGTCAGTGTAGAGTTGTCAGACTGAAGGCGGCCATAATCTTTCAACAAAAGGTAAAAACAAGAGACGGGGTTGTCTGTTAAGAAAATAAAAT
The DNA here is from genome assembly GCA_911728475.2 of Pterostichus madidus. Taxonomy (NCBI): domain Eukaryota; kingdom Metazoa; phylum Arthropoda; class Insecta; order Coleoptera; family Carabidae; genus Pterostichus; species Pterostichus madidus. The sequence goes on along the minus strand of OU452307.1, from coordinate 39,130,493 downwards.
TAATTATCTTCCAGAGGGCGAATTAATTAAAAGACAAAGATGCTGCTGCCTGCACTCCAAGACATACAAGATGAAAAACAAACAAAAAACTGATATTGTATAGGAATTGAGATGACGTTCAAAGCATTGCTTCTAATTATTATTATTATTACGTTTTTAATGAGTTTAACGAATTTTTCTTTTAATTGTTCTTTAATTTTGTTGTCAAAGGTTTCTAAATTATGTATTTTATTATTATTTTATTTAATTAAGCTTTCATAATTACTGGTAACATGATGTTATAGGTGCCTCGTTGATCAATGAAGTTGCGTCATGTTATAGGTTATTCTATTTTCCATTATCCCTGATGGCATTAGCGCCGCAATACAGAATTGTCCCGATCTACAAATTTTCTTATGAGGTTGTTAGCTCAGTGGTATCAAGTCGGCCTGTGGATCCTGAGAACCCTGGTTCGATTTCCACAGGCGACAAACAATTTTCACCATTTTAAAAACTAGACTTTGACAACTGATAACTGCACTTCACGCGCAAAATATATCACTTACCGAGAGCTGCTACGGCAGAGTGCCACACCAAGTAATGGGTAGAAGGCATGATGATATATTTATTTATTTTATTTATAAAAATTTCATTCTAAATTTAATAAATAACTATAAATAAATATAAATATATCATCACGCCATTTACTCATTACTGGGTGTGGCACTCTGCCGTAGCAGATCTCGGTAAGTGATATATTCATGCGCGTGAAGTGCGATTACCAGCCATCAAATCACGACCCCGAAATATGTTAGTGTTGGGAGAGCCACAGGGGTAGTTTTAAATTGATGAAAATGTTTGTCGGCTGTGGGAATCGAACCAGGGTTCTTAGGATCATCGACAGGCCTACTATATACCACTGAGCGCCATTACCCCATAATTTAATAAATAAACTATTCATACATATTATATTTCGTATGTATATTAAAGAGAAAGATAATGTCTTTGAGATAGCATGCCATGAATCACTCACTCTCGTCCCCATCAAAACAACATCGCATCGCTGAAATCGTACAACGCGTCCAGGTTTAATTACCCCGGCTTCAGGCAATCACGCACCGATACCTCTCTATCCCCTACACTAACACACCCTTCATACTACATACACGTATATGTACCTATACACCGACAAATAAAGATAGAGGATACACGTAAAATGAGATAGAGCTAGGGTCAACATGAACCAGGGTTTTGAATCCTAAGATATGCATGTCCTGAAATGTAATATACTAGGAATTATAGTCGTGGAGCAGGATATTCATATGCTGGTTGAATTATATTGTAACGTCCTGGAATCCATAGGCAAATTGCTAGAAATTAATATTGTATCACTTGAGTAATTATTTCGCAAATACAATGTTGCATTTGTTTGAAACTCATTGTACTCTCTTTATATTTTTAATATATAGTATGATTCACAATTTTAGATATCTTAGTACTCGCAAAACAGTTTGTGGATTGACAAGATTTTTCGATTTTTGGAAATGAAATTATTGATATATAAATAAATATATCATCACGCCTTTTACGTATTACTGGGTGTGGCACTCTGCCGAAGCAGATTTCGGTAACTGATATATTTATGCGCGTGAAGTGCGGTTACCAGCCGTCAAATTACGGCCTCCAAAGATGTTAGTGGTGAGAGAGCCACAGGGGTAATTTTTTAAATTGGTGAAAATGTTTGTCGGCTGTGTGGATCCACCAGAGTTCTTAGGATCCGCAGGCCGACTCAGTACCACTGAGCTATTAACCCATATTATTATTGATTTATATTTATTAAAAATCTCTAACCTACAAGCATGAAATTTACAGTCAATTTCATAACATCGTAACATCCCTACTTTCACATGTTGAACTCGCCCAGCTGAATTTTCTCTACAGTATATTACACTATAAATATTATTTATTAAAGATAGTTCAATTATTTGTATACATATTTTTTATTGGTTTTTACCGAACGGCGTTAGATAAACACATGGTTTCCGAACGATTTTGAGATATGTAAAACTGACAATCTTGGACGGAGGTACAAAATAGTATATTACATAAGTTAGAAAAGTGATGTTTTACTTGACGAAGCAGTTGTTTGAAATACGAGGCCGCAGACCAATTATTTTAATCCGCTGAGTCAAGTTAAAACACTTTCTTGACGTATTATGTATACTATTTTTTTCTGAAACCGTTTAATTAAAAAATCATAAATAATTCAAAATGTTTACATTTTTTATATGAATACTAGTGACAACAGATTACGTATCCAAGGTTACAAAAAAAACAAAAAATCAGATAAAATACGAAACAGTCAAGTAAAGTCTTTACCAGACTGTTTTGTACTCTACCAGACAATTATTTTTGTTGTAATCTTAGATACTTACTTTACTTGACTGTTTTAGTAAAAATCTACTTTCAATACTGAAGTATTGAATAACCTATAACATGAAGTAATCATTTTCTTACCGGTTTCAAGAAAAAATATTTTTATACGTAGATAACATATATTTTCCGGAATAGCCTATTACAATAGAAGGAACCTACAACTTATAGTGAACCACTTATATCTAACCATCAAGAACAAAAGTCTTCTCAGAGACAAGATAACAACAGTACTCGTATAATATTATGCTCTTCAACCCAAATTCAACAAGATCACAAGTCTCAAACTAAAACACTAAACTCGCACATATCTTACCACCATTGGGGATATAGTTTGAGTGTCACTGTTTGTGTAACTACCCCCAGGGGGATAGAAAGGCGCCTAGGTTCTCTAGGGCGCCATCTACCCATGACATATTCCACTAGACTCTTGCAAGAGTTAGATATTACTGCACTACGTGATACTATTGCGAGTGCTTTCTCACTACCGATGGAAAATTTAGGAAATTGTGATTAATTGAAGATCCTTTATAAATATACTTGTATGGATCTGAAATTGCAGATTTGTCACTCAAGGTACAGGATAACTGCTGGTGCGCTGTTGCGACATATGCAACTGATTTGATTTGAAATATAGCCTCCGGAAAGTACAAAATCTGATGAGGAGACATTTGGCTAAAATTATGGACTTTAAAATAAGTTAACTGGTGGTAGATAGGTAAACTAAACTCAAGGTACTAATTTCATTGTACGGTTTTCATAGTAAACGTCTAATATCATTTATTCCAAGAATATGGACTTATTTCCTATTGCTTTTTCCTTTAAATTATAAATAAAAAATATAAAATATATCATCACGCCTTCTACCCATTACTGGGTGTGGCACTCTGCCGAAGCAGATCTCGGTAAGTGATATAATTTGCGCATGAAGTGCGGTTACCAGTCTTCAAATCACGGCCCCCAAAGATGTTAGTGGTGGAGGAGCCACAGGGGTAGCTTTTGAAATTATGAAAATTGTTTGTCTCCTGTGGGAATCGAACCAGGGTTCTCAGGATCCACAGGCCGACTTCATACCACTGAGCTAGCCACCCCATAAATAAATTATTAATAATAGTAATCAAATAACTTCCGCACTTCACGCGCAAAATATATCACTTACCGAGATCTGATTCAGCAGAGTGCAGTAATGGGTAGAAGGCGTGATGATATATTTATTTTATTTATTTAAATAACTTCTGATGATCTGAATGTAGATCAATAATTCAAAATAAATTAAACTATTTATTTCAATTAATTATACGTAGGACGTTTCGAGCTGCGAAGCAACTCTTCATCAGGACTACAAAAACAAAAACAAAATTATAAATTAACAATACATATACATCATGAAAATATTTACCAATGAAATAACAAAGTCAGAAAATAAAATAATAAAAAAACACAGGCGAAAATCCGTAGTCAAACAATTTTTTTCAAAACAATCTTCTGATTTTGTAAAACATAGGCTCAAGTTTTGTTTGACTGTTTTGAAAAAAATATTTGACTACGACCTTGTCGTCTCTGTTTTATTACTATTTTATTTTCTGACTTTGTTATTACTTGGTAAATATTTTCATGATATTCATGTATTGTTAATTTATAATTTTGTTTTTGTTTTTTTTTGTAGTCGCTTATGAAGAGTTGCTTGGCAGCTCGAAACGTCCGACGTATTGTTAATTTAAATAAATAAATTGTTTAATTTATTTTGAATTATTGACCTACACGCAGATCATCAGAAGCAGATCTTGGTAAGTGATATATTTATGTGAGTGAAATGCGATTACCAGCCGGCAAATCAAAAAATAAGTATATGAATTATGTTTACGTCGTAATATAGCACAAAACGTGTACGCGGTCACTTTTAGAAATGACCAGTCCTTTATTTACTTTACCTGACCAAATAAGGGACCTAACCGGTGACAATAAATATCCGACATGACTAAAATTGCATTTTTATTTACTGGTCTACACGACTATCTATTTAACACAATTCCTCCTGTATTTTAGTATAGAGGACTGAAACAAATCTGTGTAAATACCTAAATACCGCCCTGTATTTAGTGCGCTCAGTCGACCAACACCGGATATAAACGTTTAATTAAAATACCGCATTTAAAGGATCTTGATAGCAACCACACAAAACACAGACATAGCAAACACACGCAAAATGCATTTACATACACACAACGCCAACACGAATGCTCTCTACCACACATCGGAAACGGAAACATTCTGTATTTGTTCTTGTTTATCTATTGTTTTAGTACTTATCTTAAATTATTGCACTCATTCTAGAATCTAGAGCAACCACAAGATTTAGAAAATAAACACAATTGTTACATGAAAACAGTAACCAATGCACTCGTACATGGTGCATTATTTGTGTTTTTCAAATTATTTTTCCATATCGCATTCATTTATTTTTATTTGAAAATTTGTATTAATAATAATAGTGATAATCAAATTTAAGATGATAATACTAACAGATTCAATAAACATTTGATATTTAATTAATTTTGATATTTATTAGTTAGGTTAGAGTTCAAATTCATTATTATCTAGGTATAAATGCTTTTAATTTTTAATTAAAAAAAGTTTGGGGGGATAATGTAATTATTTTATAAAAAATGGGGTAGCTAGCTCAGTGGTATCGAGTCGGCCTGAGGATCGGTTCGATTCCCACAGTCGACAAACATTTTCACCACATTAAAATTACCCTTGTGGCTCCTCCTTCACTACCATCTTTGGGGGCCGTGATTCGACGGCTGGTAACCGCACTTCGCGCACATAAATAGTTATATGACTTACCGAGATCTGCTCCGGCAAAGTGTCAGACCCAGTAATGGGTAAAAGTCGTGATTATATATTTATTTATTATTTTCTCTATTTATAAAAAATAAAAATAAAATAAATAAATATATCATCACGCCTTCTACCCATTACTGGGTGTGGTACTCTGCCGAAGCAGATCTCGGTAAGTGATATATTTTGCGCGTAAAGTGCGGTTACCAGTCGCCTAATCACGGCCCCCAAAGATGTTAGTAGTGGAGGAGCCACAGGGGTAGCATTTTTGAAATTATGAAAATTGTTTGTCGCCTGTGGGAATCGAATCAGGGTTCTCAGGATCCACAGGCCGACTTCATACCACTGAGCTAGCCACTCCATAAAAATAAATAAATAAATAAATATATCATCGGCCTCGTATGTCAAACAACCGCTTCGTCAAGTAAAATATCACTTTCCTGACTTATTATGTAATATATTATTTCAGCATTATGTTTGGCAAAAGCAGTTACACAAAATTCACTTTGTAAATGCGGTATAGAAATAATACTTTCTTCCATATAGAAGAAATAAATCACTTTCTTCTCTCAACTGGGACAAGAAAATTGTACTTTTTGACAATAAAAAAAAAGTTACTTCTTATTGTTTAGTAATGGCTATAATGTACTGGAATAATGTATTTTACGGATCGAAAATACGCCGGAAAAGTGTCATTTTTCGTCCAATAATTTCACAAAAATTTGAATACAAAATTTGGATATGAAGTTATCAGGCATCCAGTTGATTCAGTTATGTATGTATGTATGTACGTATGTTCAGTTGACGCATAGAGTGATTTGATTGAAACCCCACCTAATGCATGTTTATTATTTCCCTCACGTAAAAATCTCATTCTGAAGCCGATATTTATCGCATTTCAATTCAGCATTCAATATCTATGCATATAGGAATGCCAACTGTATTTATATGTAGATATTACGTGCGAATATGTGTGTTTGGAACATGATGACGTCAGCAGCTGCTGCTACCGACCTGCCATCTGTCGACCACCTCACGAAATAATAAATCTGGAAGTAATATGACACTGGAGATATTCATCTACTGTTTGCCACAAAAATTTCATATTTTACATTTTTATTAAAACTTAAATAAAAGAAAATCTATGCCCTAGGCGAATCACATTTTTCGCTACTATTGTTTTCTTGATAAGTTTACAGGAAAAGTTTCAAATGAAAGTAGTAGAAAATTAAATTCTGCATCTAACTTAGTCTGAATAAAACATTTTACTTATTAAGTTACTATTAAAATTCAGTTTAAAATGTGTGTGTGTGACAGTTGAACGTTAAACATTTATTTGCATTTGTTTCATTTTCATGACTAACTATACAAATAATATCTAGTTTTGAAAATTTTTGAAATTAATTTTTGCATAATGAAATAGTAATTGGTTGTACAACTACAAGTTGATCAGAAGTAACTGTTTCTGTTGGCAATAGGTGGATCTTTGAATGAAAAAAAAAAATCTTTCATTAAGTGTTGAACACGAATTTTTTTAAATATTAGATTGAATTTACGGAGATAAAAATAATAGTTTTGTATCAAGGGTGAACACATAATTAAATTATTATTATTATTATTAGTGTCTCGTGCTAATAACATGTTCAAGGTCAGAAACGCAAATTTCACCCGTGGTACATACAATATTTTATGCACAACAAAATAACATTTAATTATATGTTCAAAAGATTAAAATATGTTAATATGTTATTTGTCAAAATGACATTTTGTAAAATTCAGATATTCACAAAATTATCATTTTATTTACGTATCCTTAGGTATTATTTTTGTATGGCCCTAGGGCCAAAAACAAGTGTTTAAGCCCGCTTTTTAGGGCTAAAACACATGCATTTCGGCCCGATTGTGCATAAAAATTATTTTTGAGAACCCTGGTTCGATTCCCACAGGCGACAAACAATTTTCATAATTTCAGAAACTACCCCTGTGGCTGCTCCACCACTAACATCTTTGGGGGCCGTGATTTGACAGCTGGTAACCGCACTTCACGCGCAAAATATATCACTTACCGTGATCTGCATCGGTAGAGTGCCACACCCAGTAATGGATAGAAGGCGTGATGATATATTTATTTTATTTCAAAATTTCGATAGGAACTTTTAAATGATTTCCAAGAAGATAAATAAATGAATATAGTGAGAAAAGCTAAATTAAACGATTTTAAAAATAGTTGTGAAATGTGCCACTTTCTGCACGATTTGATAAACATGCAAAGAATGAATTGTAGTAATGGATTGAAATACAGAACCTAATTTTCTGCAGCTTTTATTTGAAACATTTTCCAGTAAAATAATCTGAGAAGTAATGATAGTGAAAAACTCATTTCTCATGTAAAATGCATACGTCCCGATGATCATATTACACCCTGTATATTTCCTCTTCTTAATACTGGTTGTGATGGCGCTCGCTTCGTTGGTACACCTGACGTGACGTCACACTACTTCCGGATGAGCTGGCGGGAGAATTGTCTCTTCCGGTATACGGAGACGACATCTTTTTGCCTTTGTGTTCTGGGAATCTCTTATTCTTATTCTATTCTTCCTCTCCATTGCTAAAGTGCCATGAACGTCCCACGAATTTTTAAAAGAGAATTTCATCTTTCATCGCTTTTTGTTGAAAGCTTTAGATATTTTTTGAGAGATGAATTGTTGATCTGTAAATTCCAGAAAACAATTTTTTTCTTGTAAAAATTATTGTTGAATTGTTATTGAAGGTTGTGGGTAATTATTTCTTAATTTTTGGGCCAGTTTCGGCGCCCATGAAGTGTCTTACTGTTTATTTTATTTTCTTGTTCTTCCTGTTGGTTTTAGTGATTCCTTTTCTTGTCTTTTTGTTGTTTTTAACTCTTCTTCTTTTCTTTATCGTTTGAGACACATTTCAAAATTTTATTGTTTTCTTATGTTCCTTGCATAACGTACTGCTTGCTTTGATTTGCTTTTGTTCCTTTTGGACATTTTATTATTGCAGAATGATTTTCATATTTTATTATAATCATAAAATAACACATTACTTTCAAATAAAATTTTATTTTGACGAGATTTTACGATGTATTGGTTTCAGGAAAATGAATTATACAATTATTTGTATAACAGACGATATTCTGAATATGGTATAGTAGTTTATAATACTAGCATGGTAAAACAGTTTTTACTGCCGAAAGAAGGAATGACTGGCAAGCCGATTAGGCGAACCTATCATCTCCTAGAGACAGTAAAAACAGTAATCTTGCGTGTTTGTACAACATTTTATTTGTTATTCATTTGGAAACAAAATTAAAAATTATAATTAAATCCTGTCAATTGCAACTGTCAAAAATTGTTTCAAATGATATATCATACTGTGGAAACAAGCTTGAGTCTTAACTTGTAAAATTGACAGCTGACCTGTAATAATATATTACATAATGAGTCAGAAAAGTGATATTTTACTTGATGAAGCGGATGTTTGAAATACGAGGCCGACTATAAAGACTAGCTTTATGTACTAGTATCATAATAGTATATTACATAATAAATCAGGAAAGTAAAAAAAAAAACTTTCCTGACGTATAATTTTTTCTGAAACCGTTTAATTTAATCAATAATTAATCTTAAATAATGTAATGGGGTGGCTAGCTCAGTGGTATGAAGTCGACCTGTGGATCCTGAGAACCCTGGTTCGATTCCCACAGCGACAAACACTTTTCATCATTTCAAAAACTACCCTTGTGTCTCCTCCACCACTTTAATCTTTGGGGGCCGTGATTTGACGACTGGTAACCGCACTTAACGCGCAAAATATATCATTTACCGAGATCTGCTTCAGCAGAGTGCCATATCCAGTAATGGGTAGAAGGCGTGATGATATATTTTTTTTATATATATTATAAATAATTTGAAATGTTTAATTTTTTTTATATAAATTGTATTGACAGCAGACTACGTATCCAAGGTTATAACTAAAAAATAGTCAGGTAAAATACAAAACAGTCAGGTAAATTATGTACCAGATTGTTTTGTACTTTACCAGACTGTTATTTTTGTTGTAGCCTTGGATACGTACTTTACTTGACTGTTTTGATTAAAATCTACATTTCATACTAAAATTGGTCAGGAAAGTAGGCACTTACTTACCAGTTTCAGAAAAATAATTTTACAATTGTTTGGACATCATGTATACAAATATTTCCTTAAAGTTTGATCATCAAGTTTAGAAACATCCTGTATAAGTTAAAGTCAGTTAAACGTACGACTTCTTGTTGACTCGGACGTTTTACGATTGTCAGTAATATTAAAAAAATTTTTAATAATAAAAATAAAATAAATATAAATATATCATCACGCCTTCTACCTATTACTGAGTGTGGCACTCTGCCGAAGCAGATCTCGGTAAGTGATATATTTATGCGCGTGAAGTGCGGTTACCAGTCGTCAAATTACGGCCCCCCAAAGATGTTAGTGGCGGGGGAGCCACGGGGGTAATTTTAAATTACCACTGTGCCATTACCCCATATGTTTAATAATGGACATGGAAATTTAGGGCCTCTGGAATGTACCTATTTTATTTAAGTATGTAGACGGCTCTGTGATAAATTAGTGGCAACGAGCATCAAATTTCTGCGGGCAAATATAATTTGAGTCCTGCTCTACCGATACCAGTTGAAAATGATGATAAATCTCTATGAAAGCGAATAAAAAAATTAATTAAAAAAACATTCGTACCTTGAAAAAATATTTGGCGTTGTGATAGGGGCCTTATCATCATGGCGGGTCGCGCTCCGTTCAAAGTAAACTAATTTTCATTTTCAACGTTTTCCGAAATCAAAAACTCACAAAGGCTTTGTAGGGAACGAGCGACTCGATTAACATTTGATAAAAAGTCGCTGTCACGGCCCGCTAGATTTGATGTGCGATAAGCGAATTAAACATTCCGAAATGCTTTAAATTCAATCTGTGCAGGGTTGGATTCAATTAGATTTGCTTGCGGAGAGAGCAGATTTATTCTTCGCGCGAACTGACAACCTAATAATATTACTAATGTTGCCACTCGATTTTTTGGGATAATTTGATTTCAGAGGAATGGCAGCAATAAGATTATTTTTTCTTATAGATGGATATTTCATTTAGTACGGGGTAGGTCGGTCTGTGGATTTGTGAACCCGGGATTGGTTCCCATACCCGACAATTTTATAAAATAAATAAATATATCATCACACCTTTTACCCATTACTGGGTGTGGCACTCTGCCGTAGCAGAACTCGGTAAATGATATATTTATACGCGTGAAATGCGGTTACCGGTCGTCAAATCACGGTCCCCAAAGATGTAAGTGAATAGAGACCCACAAAGGTTGTTTTAATGTGGTGAAAATTGTTTGTCGGCTGTGGGAATCGAACTCGGCAGATTCGATACCACTGAGCCACTTACTCCATGTAATCAACAAATAAGTACATTAATTATACTTATATTATTATATGGGGTGGCTAGCTCAGTGGTATGAAGTCGGCCTGTGGATTCTGAGAATCCTGGTTCGATTCCCACCGGCGATAAACAATTTTCATAATTTCAAAAACTACCCCTGTGGCTCCTCCACCACTAACACCTTTGGGGGCCGTGATTTGACGACTGGTAAGCGCACTTCACGCGCAAAATATATCACATACCGAGATCTACATCGGCAGAGGGCCACACCCGGTAATGGGTAGAAGGCGTGATGATATATTTATTTTATTTTATTTTAATTATACTTACATCGTATATATAATCACGCCTTCTTCTCATTACTGGGTGTGGCACTCTGCCGAAGCAGATCTCGGTAAGTGATATATTTTTACGCGTGAAGTGCGGTTACCAGCCGTCAAATCACGGCCTCCAAAGATGTTAGTGGAGGGGGAGCCACAGGAGTAGTATTAATGTGGTGAAAATGTTTGTCGCTTTTGGGAATCGAACCAGGGTTCTCAGAATCCACAGGCCGACACAATAACCACTGTGCCACCTACTCCATATACTTACTTCGTAATATAGCATAATACGCATGCGCGGTCACTTTTAAAAATGACCTGTCCTTTATTTAATGCTCAACTGAGCCGAATTTCATGTGTTTTAGCCTTGTAAAGCGGGCTTAAACACATCTTTTTGGTCCTAAGGCCATAATAAAATAATTTCCTATGAATACATAAATAAAATGATAATTTTTGTTTATTGTGAGTACTTGATTTTGCAAAATGTCATTTTGACAGATAACCTATGTACATATTTTAATCTTTTGAACATACAATTAAATTTTATTTTGTTGTGCTTAAAATACCACGGATGAAATTAGTGTTTCTGATCCTGAGCATGTTATTATCCTTTGGCGCTTTGTGCCTCGTGCTAATAATCATGCCACGAGCCAGAAACGCCTGTTTTCACCCTTGATACATAAATAACTATTACTTGACCAAAGGGGTGAGAGGTTACAATAAATGACCGACATCACTAAAAATTATTATTCATAAAAGCAATGTATTCAACATTCTTTTGCATTGCTATAAATTTGATGCATTTATATTCTAAGTAAAATAAAAATTCTGTTCTTTGGAATTTGCAAAAGTGGTAAATATTTCAGAGGTCTTATTCAGCGTGTCATAAAAGATCAAATGTATCTCTCACAGTGTGAATATTTGCAGAATTTCTTGAATCTCGCATACATAACAAACACAACAGCTACAGCAACAGTATGGAGGCGTCACGTCATCAAGCCCTCACGCCGACAGGGCCGGCAACATCGAAAATGCAAATACAATGTTATGCCCACTCAAGACAGAGGAATTTCAAACATGTCACAACGCTTTCATATTTTTATTTTTCAAATGAAAATTGGAGAGTTTTGTTTTGTAAATGGAATTCAAATAATTTTCTCCGTTATTCTGTAACTTGATCATTACGTAACTGTTGCCGATCGATAAAGTAATGATACCATTATATCATATCATAAAATCAACACCCTGTATAATAAAAAATGTAAACATTCGGTACATATAAGAAAATTGTTTAAAATTAGCTTAATAAAAATGCTAGAGTAGTATTATTCTTGTTATAAAATAGCGAAATTGCGATAATGAAATAAAATAATAATTTAAATATTATAATGATAATAAAATGTTGGTTATGTAGTGGGTTGTATCCGCGCAGGGCACCCCTACGTGCGGCCCTGACTGTCGAGTGTTTGCCACGGTTGTCATAGCGACGAAACATCGTCGCATCCAAGGCTAAGTTGATTTCCGCGACCCCACGAACCAAAAAGCGTAGATTTGCGTTAAGCCGGTCGACAGGCTGCAGTTTTTCCTTATAAATCCGCTAGATGTCACCGGTGATGCGACCTCGGCTGTTTTCGGGTTTTTACGTCAAGCTAGCGCCATTGTTCTTGCAGTGATGTTCGCTTGTTTTTCGACGGTTGTTTGTTTGTGAGTTGATTAACATTGACGGGGAAATAAAATGTGGATTTAGGGATTTTCGCTGAAGATTTTCTAGGGATTTTTTCTGTTGTTTTTGAAAAGATTTTTACTGGTTTAAATTGCTACATTTGAGGTTATGTGCTTGTTTGCGGCTTCCGCAACCACTTGAAATATTTAGCATATTCTCATGATTCTCTTTATTCTTTTGCTTTATACACTTCTACCACAGATCAAATACTATTCGATACGGACTTACATTGTAATTGTATATATCATATAGGTATAGCACGAATTTGTTTTTTATTCTGATTGGCTGAAAAAAATTGTGACAGTGCTAATACTGGCCCAATTTTATTATTTTATATTTTTATAAATACAAATAGAACTCGACAAACTGAAGTAAACCCCTGAGAGAAGAATCTTCGGAGGTCGCTACTATCATCGGTATATTCAGTGTCAAAAGTTGAACTTAAATTCGTGAAATATGACGGCGTGTAATTCTTTTCATTTATAAAAATATTATGTGAAAAGAATTATAATAGATTAATAATAATAATTAATTAATTTGTATAAATACTCATATCGTACATGGTGTGGTGGCGAAGTATTTTCACTGAGACTGTATATTTTACTTTCGCGCCCAAATAGAGTCACGTCATTCGTTATGTACCTAAATGGGTGGAGTTAATGCGCATTCCAGCCACGGTTTTACTTTGGTTTGTCGAGCTCTATACAGAATTAAATTTTTATATCGATTTAATAGTTATTTATGTACCAAGGGTGAAAACAGGCGGCTAAATAACATGCTCAGGGTCAGAAACGCTAATTTCACCCGTGATACATACTATATGCACAACAAAATAACATTTAATTATATGTTCAAAAGATTAAAATATGTACATAGGTTATATGTCAAAATGACATTTTGCAGAATCAAGTATTCACAATAAACAAAAATTGTCATTTTATTTATGTATCCATAGGAATTATTTCATTTGACCCATGGGCCAAAAAGTAGTGTTTAAGCCCGCTTGTTAGGGCTCAAACACATGCTTTTCGGCCCGGTTGTGCATAAAAGTTATTTATCTATCAAGTGTGTAAATGAGGGCAATTAGTAATCGAGACATTTTAACGTGAGAGTGTAACTCTCGCCTTAATTGTCGCGGTTAATAGTCGCCGGATAACATTTTGCTGGTTACAATTACCTACATTGCGTGTCTCTTCTTTATATTATTTACTCAATGGTTTTTCACGGACTAATATCTATATTTGCGTTAGCGGTGCGGTATGCATGCAGTAGCAATGCAATTAGAAAGTATTCAGATATTTTTAGATGGGATAAGTAGAACCTATTACGCAATAAGCGATATTCATTTTTTGCTCATTTTTCTAAGTCAACTTAACATTTTTTCTCATGGCTTTTTAACTTTCTAGTAATTTGAACTTATATAATTTTGAATAAATATTCGCAAAAATTCAAAAATAGTTATAATATTGTGAAATACGATATTTATTTCGTTTAATGCAATTATATTTTCAATAAATATTGGATAATCTCTTTATTGTTACGAATTTTTTTAATATTATTAAAAATGTTATTAAAACTTTTATTAATTTTAATCCTCAAAAATTAATTTACAGTCATAATTAAAAACATTGATATTAATTACGCAATCAACGAAGAAGTTTAATTAAAAATTTACTCTCTCATTTTATTCCATTAAAATAATTCACTTCATTATTTTAATATTAGTATACTTCTTTATTAGTATAATATATTTAATAATTAATTAATTTTATAACTAGATTTATTTGACATTTAAATCGTTCGACATATTATGTTAATTATAACACTTAAACACCGCACACCTGCAATTTTAAATAAAATAAATAAATAAATAAATTTATCATCATACCTTCTACCCATTACTGGATGTGGCACTCTACCGAAGCAGATCTCGATAAATGATATATTTATACGCGTGAAATGCGGCTACAAGCCGTCAAATCACAGCCCCCAAAGGTGTTAGTATTGGGGGAGCCGCAGGAGTAACTTTAATGTGATGAAAATATTTGTCATCTGGGAGAACCGAACTAGGGTTCTCAGGCTCCACAGGCCGACTTGATACCACTAAGCTACCTACCCTATTATGCGACTTATAATTATTTTCGATACTAGTACGTAAAGCTAATCTTTACGGTCACTAGTAAATCAAAGTTAAAACACGAGCGAAGCGTGTGCTTTAATACCCGCGAGTCGCGAAAGATACTTTACATACCGGGTGATGCATTGGTAAGGGTGAACAACATTTAGGGCATAAAATTCTGCAGCTAAATCACTGTGCAAAATTAATTTTGCACGCTTTGTAACGCCACAAATTAGATCTGAAAATGACGAAAATTACCTCAAAACTATCGATAGTCATGAAATAAACAAATGTTTGACGTTTTATCTGTCAAAACTGACAAAATAATTATTCTGTACAACAGGAACTATATCCCAATTACAGTACAGTTTTTTGACGAATTAAATTAAATTTGTTGATTAACTTGGATGCAGAATTTAACTTTTATTTGAATCTCTTTCCTATAAAATTATGAACAAGGCAAAGATTAAAAAAAACTATTTTTTACAATACTTGTACTGTAAGTTACCTATTAATGACAAAATTTAAACACAGGAACTTTTATCGCACAGTGGTTTCCGTGGTTATATCAGGACTTTAATATTTACTTACTGTGCTCCGTGAACTGTAAGTAAATATTACATATCAAGATCCTGTTTATTTTAACAGTTGTCAGTTTTGAAACCTATTTTTTCTTCCTTCTATTTGTGCAAATATTGTAAAAAATAGCTTACTAACCTCGAACTGTAAGTGATTTTTTTAGGTCACGAATGCTTAGAAAACTACATTCTTGACCTAAAAACTGTCACTTACAGTTCGTGGTACGTAATATATTATTTAATACGTTTCCGTGGACATTATTTATTGCTACACCGCTCTTTTTTTAAACATGCAATATTGCAATTTTAAAATCAGTTCGATATTGATATGTGTTCGTTCTAAATTAATTACAAAATAACTAAAAATAGCAGCATATCTTTTTCCCAATAAAAACTAATCAACTGCAATTCCATTACGCAAAAATAAATTAATTTCGCAAAACGAAATTCAAATCTCAAAACATCCGGGCATCAAGCTATCTGTCATCGCTCACTGTTGCCAACTCTCGAATACCAAAAACGAAATGCGCGACTGCAAAGCGGGTGAAAAGAGCTGGACCTGTTGAAAATCTTGATAACCAGTGGCGACCCAACAGAATTTTTATCACGGGGTGGAATTAACTCCAGGGACGTACTAAAGCTTTTTATGAAGTGGAAAGGATTAGAGAGACGGTCAAGGCTATAATAATTGTGAAAGAGACACTGACCTACTGGGCTTGTAAGCCAATAGAATAGCGTTACCAACTGTTAAATAGTTTAATATCATGTTTCTTATTTGATTTTTAATTGTTCCATTGTTGTTTATAGCTGTAATATTGTAAATTTTTACTGTCATCTGAAATAGCCAAAAATTTTCTTGATTTTTACAGATCATTATGTAAAATACAATAAAATTTTTATTTTTAAAGTAATATTAATGAAAATAACTATATTAGTTAATTAAAGTACGCCGAATTCAATGGTATTCGCAGAATTTCAATATAAATTTTACTTTTTTAATTACAAGCCAGGAAAAATTGTCAATTTTCTGGGTTTTGCTTTTTGTTCAATTTCTGTAATAACTTTTTTATTTGTTAAGTAAATGTAATGAAAATTTAGTTATACATCAAGTTAATAACGGCAAATTTGTTGGTTAAATCAGAAATTGTTTATGTTTTATAGTTTTGTAGTTATAGTGGCAGGTGGTGTTGGTGACAGAAAATCAATAATTTAAAATCATCGATATTTTAAAAACTAAGCTTTGGACGTCATTCTAGATATTTTTTTCGTAATCTACGGGTCCGAAATTGGGGGGATAAAAAGAAAAAAGTATTATATTTCGCATTTATTTTTCATGAAATTTTTTTATATGAAATTTTCACTATTTTTACCTTTTCTTAAGTATGAGACCCTGAAATTTTTATTTTTGAGGTTGTGAAAATGAAACAAATCATATTTACTAATTAAACTACGCTGAATTCAGTGGTGCAAACAGATTTTAATTATCTCTTTTAGTTTTAGAGTTATGGGCTTCTAAAAATAACCAATTTTCGAGATTTAGATTATTTTGGCAAATCTGTAACAATTTTTTTATTCTGGAACCAAAGTTTGAGAAAATTAGCATATATATCAAGTAAAGGGCGACAAATTCAGTGGTGCAATCAGATTTGTAATATCTCTAATAGTTTTGAAGTTATAGTGACAAGTATGATGGACGGTACAAAAGCTGATATTTTAAATCATCGATATTTCAAAAACTAAGCCTCGGACGCCACTTTACATAATTTTCTCGTAATCTACGGGTCCGAAATAGGGGGGATAAAAAGAAAAAAGTACTATATTTCACATTTATTTTCTTGAAATTTTTTTAAGGGGTACCCCTTGGTGTTTTTTCAATTTTAGGCCATTTTCAGTTTTTTTGTTCTAAAACTTGTATCCGTAGAGCAAAAATTCTGAAAATTTGCATACTTATGTAACTTTTTGCGTAGAATCGGATAGCGAAATCCGCAGTTTCGTATCATTTTTATTTTTCAAGTTATTCAGGCATTCGTGAAAAAAATTGTCAATTTTTAAACCGCTGTATCTCGAAAACGAAAAGAGCTATCGAAGTGCAGTTTTAAAATTTGAAATCCTCGTGAAAAGGAGATATTATATCCATATTTTTGTGAGTTTTTGAGAGAAAAATTATTTTGCCTCCAAAAAATGTTGCTCTTATTTGATATTCTATTACAAAATCGATATGTGTAAATTAAATGAAACCAAAATATGTACATATATGTATTAAAGCATGATAAAATCAATGGTGAAGTTTTCATTTTTATATTTTCAACAGTTTTCATAAATGAGGAACATAAAGTTAACATATGTTATAATTTTCACGATTTGTTACACATTTTTATTGATTTATTCATAAAATTATTAATTTCTACAATATGTACGTAAAAGTAAGCATATTTATTAACTAAAATACGCTGAATTCAGTCGTAAAAACGGAAATTAATTATCTCTATTAGTTCAGGAGATATTGCGACCTAAACTTGATCATATTTCATAACTTTTGTTTTCGCATCCACAATTTTAGAATTTTTATTAACTAGACAATTTTTATAAAAAATATGGTATTGTACTAAGTAAATAATGGCAAATTCAGTGGCGTAGCCCAAATTTTAATATCTCCTTCAGTTTTTAAGTTACAATCAGTAAAAGGGTCAACATTTAAAATTTTAATTTTGTAAGCAAACAAGCTACAAAATTTAATAATTCGTTCCAAAAATAACGTTTTAATAAGTCAGTTACAAAAAATTGAAATAGTAGGGTCGAATAAACGTGAAAATAAAATTTTCGTCTGTAAAATTTTCCACCGCACACAGTTGGCAACAGTGGTGTAATTTCATTATACACAGATGGTATCTCTTTCGAACAGCGCTTCACTCAGCAGTTCATTGTGCTTCGAACCGCGGTGGAGTGTAGACGTACAGATTTTCGCTTCGAAAGAACATCTTTTTCGTACTTGTTTCGTGAAAATTTACTTCAAACAAACATATTTAATATTAACAAAACATTTTATAAACAGCAGTGAACAACATTAGTGCATAATCATGTGATAAAAGCATATTGTTTGATGTTTTTCGAACTGTCAAATAATTTTTGTAGGTTAACTGACCGCAGTGATGCTAAATGGTAAATTATAACTGTTTTAAGTTAGTTAAACGTGCTCTGTGAATAAAACTGTGGGTAAAAAATACCGGTTTGGTTTTAAAATCGTGAGAAATAGTTAAATCTTTGTGAATTTGTTCTGTGGCAAGTGATTGTTGACTTTTAAATTAAAGCAAGATTGACTTCAATTAAATTGTTTTTCACAGTGCTCTATTTTGTGAAGAATGTGCTGATTGGATTGTTGTAATCAAAGTTTGAATTTGCTGAAGACGATTTTATTCAATATTTATTTCTATCGGTAAGTAGAAAACTTTTGTTAGTTAATAATCAAAACCTTGGAGACATTTTCCTCGTGTGGTACTTTTGATTAAATAAATATATTTAGAGGAAAAATCAAATTAATATAGATAAGAATAAATATTCGTCGTAGAGTTTAAACTATTTTAGTTTTATCTTAAATGGCATTGACATTTATGAATCTGAGATTACAACAATTAAAGTTTGAACTAACCTTTCATAAATGAGTTCCAAGTATCTTAATATAATAATATAAACAAAAAATACCTATAAATTAATTCTACTTAATATTTTACGATGCTAATATTTATTTAAATTTATTGTTTAATTATTAGTTACAAATTTAAATTCAAGAGAAACTTTATTTAAGTAACTAAGTAATTTATTTTGTTATTTACGTAATTGAGTTATAAAGTTTTGATAACATTGTTTACTTAAATGGTGTGTTGTTAGCGCATAATTTGCTGAATTATCGAAATATGTTTTAACCAGCAGTTCTGAAAATGTTGCACAATGATTTGTTGGTTCCTTGTTGATTAAAATTCGGATTTTTATTGAATTACAACCAGAATTTCGCATATATAAAATTAATATAAATATATCATCACGCCTTCTATCCATTACTGGATGTGGCACTCTGCCGAAGCAGATCTCGGTAAGTAATATACAGAGTGATCAAAAGTAATTGTTACAGTTGGCAATAAAAAAAACTACTTGAAATTGGTAAGCCTGATATATAAATTCATTTCCTGTTGTTGACAGTGACATTTAAAATTTAAATTTGAGTACATTTATTATTACATTTATTTCTAAAGTATTTCTTTTAGTTAAAAAGTCAAAATTCTATTAGCTGTCAGATTCCTGACATAACCTATTTGTATTTATTAGAAATGTCAAATAGCATTTCCGCTTTTACCTGTCGTTGTGCCAACTGTGGAATAAAAATATCTCTGGAATTGTATTGCCAACTATAACAATTACTTTTGATTACCCTGTATTTTGCGCGTGAAGTGCGGTTACCAGTCGTCAAATCACGCCCTCCAAAGATGTTAGTGGTGGAGGAGCCACAGGGGTAGCCTTTTGAAATTATGAAAATTGTTTGTCGCCTGTGGGAATCGAACCAGGGTTCTTAGGATCCACAGGCCGACTTCATACCACTGAACTAGCCATACCATATTAGCATATTTTTAATACAAAAATGAAAAAAGTATGTAAACTTTTGCTAATTAAATTGTTTCGTTCAAATTGACGGTTAACTTTATAAAACACATTAATTTGAAGTATATTTTCCAAATCTGACATATTTAAGTTCAACTTTGAAATTAATGTTTGGAAATGTAAAAAAGTATTTTTTCTACCTGTTTTGGTAAATAATTCTACGAAATGCAACATCATTTTGTATGTGGAGTAATTAATGTCTTGAATACTAATTAATATAATAACAACTTTGATAAATATGTTTATAAAATTTTGAGTCGATTCGATAATTTTTAATTACGTAATTAATAATTTAGTTTTGTTTATGTTACTTGTTAGTTATTTTAAAAGTAAAACAAAATTATAAATAATAATTTAAAATCTGTGAAGGTCTGCAATTGCGGAACTATTACATGGAATATAGCCAGGATCGTCTGTAAGACCCCTGATCCGTTTTTAACAGTTTTATTACGAACCTTAACATTGTTATACAAATAACAATCTATAGTAATATAAAAGTGTATTACATAATAAGTATGAAAAGTGATGTTTTACTTGACAAACCGGTTGTTTGAAATACGAGGCCGTAAGCCGAGTATTTTAATATACCGAATCAAGTAAAAATACTTTCCGGATGTATTATGTATACTATTTTTTCTGAAACCGTTTAATTTAATCAATAAAGAATCATTAATCAGTTTTAGGACATAACATTCTGCAGCTAAGTAAATCAATACACACAATTAATATTACATGGTTTTAACGGCACAAATTAAATCTGAAAATTGCCTGAAAACTATCGCTGGCCATGGAATTGAAACAAAATTAAACATATGTTTGATGTTTTATCTGTCGAAATTGTCAGTAATAATATAACAAGAGAGTGAGAATAAATTGAAAATAATTTGACAGATCTTTCGACAACTTGTTGCCAGGAAATAGTCACGAAAGCCCGTAGGGCTTGAGTGGCTATTGCCAAATGGCAACCATTTTGAGAAAGATACTGACAAATTATTTTATAATTTATCCAACTCTCGAGTTATATTTAATTAGATTATGTTTTGACTTAGCTGTTGAGGTCGATTCATCCAACTTAAAAGATTTTGAACTGGGTCCATATCGATTGATTACTTATTAATGTATTCTTGGAAGTTGTTTACAAAATTTGTTGGTGTATTCCTATATCAGAAATGGAACTAAATCGATTTTCTTTCACATATTTTGCTTGACAAGTTGGCAGTTTTAAATAATTATTTGACAACTACCTACCACTTGTCACAAATAAAAAAGCATCTACAGAGATAATTCCCGGGAATGATCACAAGAGCTTTATTCTCAGTATAATAATGACAGGATTGGTTAAAACGCAGACACGTGACATACAATAAAGCATTTCATTGGTTTTGAGAAACGCCAAAAAATAATCAAAATAATTTATTTATATAAACAAAATAAATAAGATAAATATATAATCACGCCTTCTACCCATTACTGGGTGTGGCACTCTGCCGAAGTAGATCTCGGTAAATGATATATTTTGCACGTGAAGTGCGGTTACCAGTCGTCAAATCACAGCCCCCATGTTAGTGGTGGAGCAACAGGGGTAGCTTTTTTGAAATGATTAAAATTGTCGCCTGTGGGAATCGAACCAGGCTTCTCAGGATCCACAGGCCGACTTCATACCACTGAGCTAGCCACCCCATATATTATATTATTATCTTAATTTATTTTGACAGATATAACGTCAAACATTTCTTTAATTTTGTTTCAATATGTTTTGAGTCAATTTTCGTCATTTTCAGATCTGCTTCCCAGACTGTTTTTGTACTCTACTTGACTGTTTTTGACCACAGTTTAATTTAAACATCAACTTTCGTACTCTAGTGGAAGTATAATAATTGATATTATTTGATGATGCCGAAAGTATCTATTGCAGTTCGGTGACATACTAACAGAGTTTACATAGCCGGATGGCGAACGCGTTAAAATTATTTATGCGTGCGTGTAGTGATGATATATGCGGATATGACTTCAACATAATAAATTATATGCGTGTTGAATTTTTGAACGAGGAAGTTCAGACCCAGAAAGAAGTTACTCATTGCGAAAATACATGTTACTGTTTATATATTTATCTATGTTTAAACTAATAATTTCTTAGTAATATAACAGTTATTAATAACTATATTTAAATTTAGTATTCTTGCCAGTTAGCTATATTTATGGTTTGACATCGGAATATACCGGATGTTGTACATCGAGATTTAACATGTAAAATCGTAATGTTATAATTTCCTGCTTCCCTAATTATTTAAGCAAAAATGTTTCAAATAAAACTTTTAGGGCATAAAATTCTGCAGCTAAATCAATAACACAAAATTAATTTTGCATGCTGCGTAACGGCAGTAATTAGATCTGAAAAGGATGATCTGAAATTGCCTCAAAATTATCGATAGCCATGGAATTGAAATTAAATAAATGTTTGAAGTTTGAACTGTCAAAATAATTTCTATATATTACCTGCAATTGTTTTAATAGTTTTGACAGAGGTTATATGTCATTCATCTATCAGATTTAAAAGTATTTATACCACTCCTACAAAATAAAAAGCACCAAAACCAGTGCGCTTATAGATCCCCTTGGCGACATTTTATAATGCGTTTATAGAGCTATAAAAATACCGAAATAGAAAAATTAATAAATGTGTAAAATTATACAGAGTGATCAAAAGGAATTGTTACAGTTGGCAATAAAAAAAAAACTACTTGAAATTGGTAAGCCTGATACATAAATTCATTTCCTGTTGTCGACAGTGACATTTAAAATTTAAATTTGAGTACATTTATTATTACCTTTATTTCTCAAGTATTTCTATTACTTAAAAAGACAAAATTCTATTAGCTGCCAGACTCCTGACATAATCTATTTATATTTATTAGAAATGTCAAATAGCATTTCCGCCTTTATCTGACGTTGTGCCAACTGTGGAATAAAAAGATCTCTGGAATTGTATTGCCAACTATAATAATTCCTTTTGATCACCCTGTAGTATATAAATAAAATAAATATATATATCGGGGCAGTTTTAATGTGGCGAAAATTGTTTATCGGCTGT
This sequence comes from Pterostichus madidus, assembly GCA_911728475.2. Taxonomy (NCBI): domain Eukaryota; kingdom Metazoa; phylum Arthropoda; class Insecta; order Coleoptera; family Carabidae; genus Pterostichus; species Pterostichus madidus. The sequence goes on along the minus strand of OU452307.1, from coordinate 39,107,300 downwards.
GGGAAATGAACCCAGGTACTCAAATCTACAGGCCGATTCGATACCACTAAGCCACCTACACCAGTTTTATATTTTCTAACTAAATAAAGTAACACGCAGTACGTGTTAATGTGTGAAAATGGTTGACATCAGTGTGAAAAATTATGTATACTACTCGTTATGACAGAATTTATTAATTTTTAAAATGCTTTTATTTATTATATATATTTACATGTAATTACCATAAATTTATGTAATTTTCAAACTTCATATTTTCATGAAAGCGTTTTATCAAGCATTTTAATAGCTAAAAAGTGTTTTTAATATTGCATGGAAGTAATTTAGTATGCTAATACATTATTTATATTTTTTTTACATTACCGAATATATTTCTTTCTGTTAAAAATGTTCCATTAAAAAAAATTACTGTATCTATAATACAGGGTGATCAAAAGGAATTGTTACAGTTGGCGATAAAAAAACTACTTGAAATTGGTAAGCCTGATACATAAATTCATTTCCTGCTGTAGACAGTGACATTTAAAATTTAAATTTGAGTACATTTATTATTACATTTATTTCTAAAGTATTTCTTTTAGTTAAAAGTCAAAATTCTATTAGCTGTCCGACTCCTAACATAACCTATTTGTATTTATTAGAAATGTCAAATAGCATTTCCGCCTTTATCTGACGTTGTGCCAACTGTGGAATAAAAACATCTCTGGAATTGTATTGCCAACTAAAACAATTCCTTTTGATCACCCTGTATAACACATCGTGTAACAATAAGCAACAGTTTAGTTGATTGATAAATTATTAATCAATCAAAATTAATAATTTAAATATCGAAAACCGCATAAATATTATTAGAATATATTATAGGGGGCACAGTACACGATAAATATCTGAGTACTTTGCCAGAAACTGTTAAACAAATTAAAATATTCATGATGACAGAGACAAATTAAAATATTTAAAACAAATTGCAAGCACTTTTCGTCAATAGCAATAAAAGAGTAGGCGACAAAATAGGAATTATTTTTATTAATATCATTAAATTACGCTATCAAAATGAAATAAAAATAAATAAATAAATATATCATCACGCTATGTAAGTACTCATTTCTGGATGTAACACTCTGCCGAAGAAGATCTCGGTAAGTTATATTTTTTGCGCGTGAAATGCGGTTACCAGCCGTTAAATCACGCCCCCCAATGATATAAGTGGAGGGGTATCTACAGAGGTAGTTTTAAAGTCATAAAAATTGTTTATTGCTTGTAAGAATAGAACCTGGGTTCTCAAATCCACAGGCTAACCCGATACCACTGCGCCATCTACCCCAGAATAATAAATATAAAAAAAAATATATCATCACGCCTTCTACCCATTACTGAGTGTGGCACTCTGCTACAGCAGATCTCGGTAAGTGATATATTTTTTTGCGCGCGAAGTGCGGTTACCAGTTGTCAAATCACGGCCCCCAAACATGTTAGTGGTGGAGGAGCCACAGGGATAGCTTTTTTCAAATTATGAAAATTTGTCGCCTGTGGGAATCGAACCAGGGACCTCAGGATCCACAGGCCGACTTCATACCACTGTGCTAGCCATCCCATAAATAATCTGTATTAAATAAGATCTAGGAATATTGGTAATATTATGATACAAAATTTTATCTCAAGATATTTTGTCGGATACTTTTTATTTACAAAAAACTGATTTTACATATATACCTATGCCAATATTTACGTGGGACACACGGTATGTACGTACGAACAAAAATAAACAATTTACGATCACAGCACATTTCTAGTCCATTTCACACTAGAACATAAAACGTAACGAACCTAACCTACAAATAAAAGCAACAATTACAATCTTTTATTTATTAATTCCATTCGATGTAAACATTCGTATCACCTGCAAAATTTATACTAACTACACAAAACCCTCAGTATAATTACAATCTATGCCTCCATTATCACATAATATATTCCTAACACCCCGTATAATAGTTTATAAGCTCCATCTATTATAATTTTACACAAGTACATTGTTTGTTTATCTGTTATGTATTACAATGCGAATCAGTCCATTTAGTACACAATGCAATGAACGAACGATCACAAATACATGCACAGAGTCATATTAGCTGTAGCATCGCGAGCCGGATATACCGGGTGATACGATATGCGCGCAGAGGGTGATTTTGTTTATAAACGCTGCTGATTTTGTTTTGTTTGGTGTTGTTTCCTCGGAGTAGTGATGGTGATATACAATGGGCGGGGTTGGGTAATTAAAGGGTGATTTTTAATTAGTGGTGGGTGGTAGTTAATGTCCTGAGGGTTAATTGATATTTTTTGTTAGTGTAGTTGATCTAATTAAGATTGACTGGACAGGGTGGTTAAATTAAGTTTAAAAGAGTAGTTTTTATCGCGTCTTTGTTACTTCTGGAATTTTTGAAAGAACTGAATAATGATGTCATTAATAATATGCATATTTTTTGTGCTATTAAACGGTTGTATTTATTGTAATTTAGAAATGTTTGACAGCAGGAAAATATGCATGTTTTAAGGTAGTACTAGCGTGAAAATTTTTTTGCAGATCTGAACGAAATTTGGCTCTCGTAAACATTGGATAGTCATACGCATCCTGTTAAAATATGAAACACATTCATCGTCTGTGAACAAATATATTCGCTTGTAAAGTTGAGTTCTTATACACGGGGCTTATGGCGATCATCACTCAGAATCGCACATATCTGGTTTGTGTACCTTTAAAATTTTGCAGTTTCATTTGAATAACTAGTATGATGTTCTAGAACTATCCATGTATATTATATCAGAAGGAGAAAGTTTTTTATCGTTTAGTAATGGATATATAGCCATGCAAAGCCTTGTTTTTAACGAAAAATTAAGAATCCCAATTTATAATGGCAACACCACACGGTGGTATGGTATTTGAAATTCACTAGACCAACAACCTGTTAACAATTCATGATATTCAAATCATAATAGGTATAAAATACTTATTTTATTTTATTTTTATATTTTTTTGAGCGTCAGTTTCGCCACTCGACAACCGATGGCGACACCGTCACACTAGTACTACTTTAATTATATTATTGTAAAGTTTTTCTAATAGGAAGTAAGTTCTGGGGCTGTGATCGAATAGAGATTGTTTTTTGTTCGTATATTATGTGCAAAGTGAACAAATTGAAGAAAATCTCTAAAATATTTTATGTTCGCCTGCACCATAACTTCTTGATTTATGACATTATTTAGTATCCATAAAATTGCAATTTATTGGACTATAAGCAAAATTTAATTTGAATTCCGCGCTCGGCGCGAAATTTAAATCGCTCACAAAACAACTTTCTTTTGACAGTTACATAACGAAGCATTTTCCGCACTAGTGTTTCTTTGCTTACAGAAACGCACTTGGTATGCATTCATCTACTTTCCGTACGTAACCAAGGCAATCATAGTTACGTAATAACAAAGAAATCGCACAGTTGTAGGAAAACATCTTTTCCTATTTCAAATTTTGTTTAAATTGTGTAAATATCTGTAATAACATAAACATCAATGACTGTATCAAAGGGTTCGTGCCACCCTATTTGATGATAAATAGCATGTACGTTTGTTTGTAGGTATCTATAGTTGGATGTGTTTCTATACAAAGCTGAATTTGTAAAAGTTTAGAATGTCTGTGTTATCGATCGTGCTAATGCCCTAAATTTGACTCGTTTTTCTACTCAGGCCTCAGTTTAGTTCACATATGATCCTCATACACAACAAATCACTCAATGTTCGCCATCCATCGTCGGTACCACCATATTCGATACACTTTTACACACATTCATAAGATTAATACGTCTATAAAGTCCGCTTTATATCGCTCCATACATCACGCATACACACGCACACTTGGATATAAATGAGCGATTTAAGCATACGACCCTTGAGCGATGGCCAGTGGCGTAGACACGAGAAAATTCCGCGGGCGCCACGAAAATCGTTCAGAATTCTCCGCCACCAGTACTTTAGTTTAAAGAAAAAGGTTTCAAATAAAATTCTGTAACTAAGGGCCAAATTCATAGTCGTGACTCATCCTCACTTCATTCTCAACTCACACTCAAAGACGAAGTAAGTAAGGCAACTAACTCAAAAATGTGTACAATTTTAATTCGTTGTCTTAGTCACTTCGTCTTTGAATGTGAGGGTGAGTCATGAATTTGGCCCTTCATCAATTAAATAATACAATACATTTTACTTATTTAATTACTGTTAAAATCAACTTTAATGGTATATTATATACTGTGAGTAATAATTTATTATTCACCAACCACACAACCAAAAAAATTTACCATGTTTTACATTCGAATAAAAAAATTATCTCTCAATTTATATCAAGAAAAATATGTATACTTATACAAAAAATTACGAGGAATACAGTGGTGTATTTTTCAAGCCCGTATCTAGGCTAGATTTTGGCATATAGGGCAGTGATCGGAAAATGGTCAAAACGAGATTAAATTTATACAAAATTTTACTTTTCCGGCGGCTATATCTCCAAAACTAAACAAGATATGAATTTTCTCTCAACGGTATTGAATTTCTCGTGTTTGAATTGACATATAAACAAATTTTCAGCGATTTTTATTTTTTGAAAATTTCTTAAGGGGTACCCCTTAAGAATTTTTCGATTTTAAGCCATTTTCACACTTATTGCTCTAAAAATCTTCCCCATCAGAATATGTTAATAAAAATTTACATACCTACGTATTTCGACGCGCTGAATCTGGTGGTGAAATCCCTGAGTTCGTATCTTTTTTAGTTTTGAAGATATTGGCCTTAGAAATTTGTGTATATCGAAAATTTTGGTCAAAATATCAAAAATAAAAAAATTGCTGAAAATATGTGTACAAGTCAATTCGAGCACGAGGAATCCAATGCCGTTGAGCGCATCTTCATATCTTGCTTAGTTTTTGAGATATAACCTCTGGAAAAGTAGATTTTTCCAAATATTACGCCATTTCACATTTTACACAATATTAATATATTATATAATGAGACAGGACGTATTATGTACAGTATTTTTTCTGAAACCGTTTAATTTAATCAATAATTAATCATAAATAATTCAAAATGTTTAAATTGTTTGATATGAATTGTATTGACAGCCGACTACGTATCCAAGGTTAGAACAAAAGACAGTCAGATAAAATACAAACCAGTCTTTATCAGACTGTTTTGTACTTTTTTGTTGTAACCTTGGATACATACTTTACCTGACTGTTTTGGTAACTTTTTTTGCTTGTTTTATATACCTAATAAAACACTTGTATATTAAATAAGTATAAAATGTTTAATTTTTTTATGTGAATTGTATTGACTGTAGACTACATATCCAAGGTTACAACAAAAAAAACAGTCAGGTAAAATACAAAACAGTCAGGTAAAATCTTTACCAGACTGTTTTGCACTTTACCAGACTGTTATTTTTGTTGTTGCCTTGAATACGTATTTTACTTGACTGCTGTTGGTAAAAATCTACTTTCCATTCTAAAATTGGTCACGAAAGTAGGGAGTTTCTTGTCGGTTTCAGGTAAAAACATTAACAGGCAGATTCATAAAGCGGATTAGCGCTAACACCATTTTTTATTTTGTTTTTAACTCTCTTTTCAATGTACGAAACAAGTTTATTTTAACTTGAGTTAAAAAGACAGTTAATTAGCATCAAATTTAGTTTATTTATTTAATCTGTTTTAATTTGAAACAGAGTTATAGATGATATTAAAAACGGTGTTAGCGCTAATCCGTTTTGTGAATCTGCCTGTAAAATGATTCCTTCGTTCCCCACTGTTATATCCTTGAACATGCATTAATTGTCCCCAGTTTTCCCATTTCTCAGCATCGATACGTCGATCACGTTGTCGTAATTAGGCCAGCGGTGGAATACGACCTGGGGAAGTCGTTGCGGGGGTGTGATACGGGCTTCAGGGTGGTACGTGATGTATTGCGGTGGTTAAGTATGCTATGTCGCTGATGTCCGCCGTTAGGCTGATGTTTTTACTTTGCTGTAAAAAATATTTGGTCGAAGGTTGGGAAATGATGGAGATTATGAGAAGACGAGGTGACCTTTTTGTTTTTTCAGTGGTATACATTTATTTTTTGCGGAGGATATGTGGTTAGCATTTTTGTTAGTCTACCTGAGAGCCAGAAAAAGTTTGAACTATAAAAGATTTTTTAGTGTCAGCTTTCAGAAGTAACAATCAATCAATTAACTAGATCAGGAACTTTTCCGTGTTGAAAGTTTGCTCTTAGTGACATCTATGGGTGCTGTGATTGAAGTTGACGTCTGAACACTGATCTTTTGTAAATAAGATAGTCTCTTCCTCCTATTCTGTAACTGAATCATTATATGTTAGTGATCGATAAGTTAATGACAACCACTATTTTTCATGATTACTTTATAGATTAACACCACTTTTCTGTGGCTTAAATAAGTTTAAAATAAAGTATTATTATCTTTTAATATATGGGGTAGGTAGCTCAGTGGTATCGAGTCGGCCTGTGGATCCTGAGAACCCTGGTTTGATTCCCACAGCCGACAAACATTTTCACCACATTAAAATTATTTATTATTTATTTATTATTTATTTATTTTAAAATTAGTTCTGTGGCTCCCCCTCCATTAACATCTTTGGAGGCCGTGATTTGACGGCTGGTAACCGCTCTTCAAGCGCATAAGTATATCACTGCCACACCCAGTAATGCGTAGAAAACTTGATATATATATTTTTTTTTATATGTTTGTATAGAGAAAAATTACTCTCTCAAATGGAATAAAAAAAATTATAGCATGCCATTTAAAAAAGTGCCGTCCCTTTCACTGTGAAAAAATAAGTATCGATAAAAATATATCTCCTCTCATAAACCATCGAAACATTTTTGTTTTCTTTTTTAATAAATAAAATATATCATCACGCCTTTTACCTATTACTGGGTATGGCACTCTACCGAAGCAGATCTCGGTAGGTGATATATTTATGCGCGTGAAGTGCGATTACCAGCCATCAAATCACGGCCCCCAAAGAGGGGCAGCCATAGGGGTAATTTTAAATTGGTGAAAATGTTTGTCGGCTTTGGGAATCGAACCAGAGTTCTCAGCATCCACAGGCCGACTCGATACCAGTGAGCCACTACCCCATACTTTAGAATAAATGATTATTATTATTATGGAGTAATGGCTCAGTTGTATCGAGTCGGCCTGTGGATTCTAAAAACCCTGGTTCGATCCCCACAGTCGACAAACATTTTTACCAAATTGACAAAAAAATCCCTGTGGCTCCATCTCCACATCTTTGGGGGCCGTGATTTGACGACTGGTAACCGCACTTCACGCGCATAAGTATATCACTTACCGAGATCTGCTTCGGTAGAGTGCCACACGCAGTAATGGATAAAAAGCGTGATGATATATATTTATTTTTTTTTACATTATTTCAGGGGGTAATATCAATATTCGAAGTAATTTTTGACTGCTCTGCATGCGAGTGAAAAGTTCTGGGTTCAAATCCCGCGAACGCTCATTGCTTTTTCAAAAATTACTTCGAATAATTACCAACAGACAATTTGTCAATAAACTAATTCTAATAATATCAATATTCCTTACTTATTTTACACCCTGTATAGGAAAACTTATGTCCAACTTGTAGCACAATTTTTGTGGGATAGCCTGTATATATCACTATTCTATTAATGATATTATAAAGATCGATAGTACAGCATGTATGTATGTATGTATAGGTACTTGTGCATTTCCCATATCACGTAAATTTGATGAGATCTACAAAAACCTTTCATTTGTGGAACCTTAGCAGAGCATAGAACACTACTAATTTTTCAATGCTTTTCCGGAACAAAGCCGGCATTGTATTCAAATCTTTTCATCCATTATTCATAAACGAAGAAAGAAAAATTGTTACGCTGAAAAGAAACCATGTCATTTCAATAAAAAATTCTGAAATTGCGAGGAAAATAATTGTACGATTTAATTTTATAACAATTGTTGAACACTTGCAAAACTAGCGTCCGTAAATTCGTAATTTATTTTCAAGAGGAGACAGAAATAGAATTTGGAGTTCGTTATTTGTAGAACAGGAATATTATTTTCCTAAGACTAATTTAGACGTAATACTCTTCCAAGACAAATATTTACGAAAATGGTGAACTTTTCACGGTTAACGGTATATACTGCTTTAATTTGATTCAAAGAATATTACAAAATTAATTTAAACATTTTCAACATTTATAGACAGTCATCTCGGACGGAGACGAGAAAAAAATTATCATTGTCGGATAACAGGGTACCAATAGTATGGAGTAATCAAAAGGAATTGTTACAGTTGGCAATAAAAAAAACTTCTTGAAATTGGTAAGGCTGATACATAAATTCATTTCCTATTGTTGACAGTGACATTTGAAAATTTATAATTAAATTTGAGTACATTTATTATTACATTTATTTCTAAAGTATTTCTATTACTGCAAAAGTCAAAATTCTATTAGCTGTCAGACTCCTGACATAACCTATTTGTATTTATTAGACATGTCAAATAGCATTTCCGCCTTTATCTGGCGTTGTGCCAACTGTGGAATAAAAAGATCTCCGGAATTGTATTGCCAACTGTAACAATTCCTTTTGATCACGCTGTATATTATGTACCATGTACTGTAAGTGACAGTTTTTAGGTCAAGAATGTTGTTCGGAAATCGAGGCCCGTAGGGTCGAAATTTCCTAAACATTCGCGACCTGAAAAAAAATCAATTACTGTTTGAGGTTAGTAAACTATTTTTTTACAATATTTGCACAAATAGAAGGAAACGAATAAAGGTTTCAAAATTTACAGCTGTTAAATTGTTATCAGAATAAACAGGACCTTGATGTGTAATATTTACTTACTATTCACGGTGGAGAGTAAGTAAATATTAAAGTTCTGATATAACCACGGAAACCACTGTGCAATAAAAGTTGCACTTACTGTGTTTAAATTTGCCATTAATAGGTCACTTACAGTACATGTATTGTAAAATAGCTATTTACATAACAAGTGCACGAAGACATACTTTGCACATGAGCGCAAGTTTTAAGCACGAGCGAAGAGAGTGCTTAAATTTACGCGAATGATGCGAATGACGTCTTCGTGTACGAGTTTTGTACAAAAATAAATAAATATTATAATTAATTCATTCATTTGTATTTAATGCAATTTCTTTGACATCTTTTGGGATTCGTCTAAGTCTCGCGCCATTATGAACACCTTTTTCCATTTATTTTTTTGACATATTGACAGTTTAATAATAAAGAAAATTATATGTATACGTCGTGAGATAAGTATCATTTTTCCTTCAGGTACTTTATCTCCTTTGCTTTCAATCCGAGAAATGAAACTGCATTTTCGGGAAGAAATGACTCACTTTCTTCCCTTGATTTACAAATAACTAATATTTTTTGCCAAACGATTTAATATAGCTATTTACAAAACAAGTGCGCGAATGGTGCAAATGACGTTTTCGTGCATGAGTTTTGTACAATGCTTTTTGTAACGTGTAAAAATTATATAATCGACAATAGGATGCGGGCACCCACGTGATAATGAACAGCTGTTTCGGGAAAATTCACTGCGCCACCTACAAAATGAACTATTTTTTGGGACGAGATTTGAAAAGAACCAATAGGATGCGAGCACTCACGTGACACTGTGACAGCTGTCACGTGAGTGCCCGCATCCTATTGGTTCTTTTCAAATCTCGTCCCAAAAAATAGTTCATTTTGTAGGTGGCGCAGTGAATTTTCCCGAAACAGCTGTTCATTATCACGTGGGTGCCCGCATCCTATGAGGAAATGTATTAAATTTGAAGCGTGAATTTATATTATGTCAGTTTAGTATGCCATGAATTGACATTTGTTATTTGAAAACAAATTGTATATTTTTCTTCGTAAAGCTTGTTAAAATCTGGTTGATGGCGCTATAAACTAATGTTTATACTTCTTTTATAAATTCGTTAAAATGTATGTATGTAAGTATAATTAGCGTTATAATAGTCAAAATTTAGAATCCTAAAAATGGGTATTTCTTCAATTACTTTGCGCATTAGTGCGCAAAAACAAACTTTCCATTGATTTCCAAGGTAATATAAAAAATTATTTTGAATTTAGCGACTACAAAAAAAAAATATCATAGTCGGATAGCAGAGTACCAAATAAATATAAATCTCAGCACATTCTATCATGCCTGAATTTCACTATCTTTATTGTTCATCATTTTCCTCTACCAGATTCCCTTTTCTCTTGACTTTGTTGCAAGAATCGAATTTTCCCAATCAATCAAACATCTCTGGGCGAGATAGAACGTAATAACCATCGCAACCGCAAGCCGCGTCTCGGAGCCCTGAAGGCACGAGAGTCGAGAACCACCCTCGAAGTTGCTCCACTCAACCTCCGCCACAACGGCTTCTGTTGTCTGTAACACGAGGACTTCTGTATTACAAGTACTTAGGAAGTACTGCTCTAAGTCTCCTCTGTCTACAGGAACTTTGCCTAAACTTTCCCACATGGGTTTCACTTACAAATAGTTTACTCGATGTTTACTTTAGACATGTTTGTAAACAAAGAAATCGATCATTATTTATCTTATTTACGACTAATGTATTATATCTACAGGGTGTTCAATTTAACTTCCACTAAGATCGTTGGGTGCCTTGATTTGATGGTTGGTAACCGCACTTCACGCGCATAAATATATCACTTACCGAGATCTGCTCCGGCAGAGTGCCATACCCAGTAATGGGTAAAAGGCGTAATGATATATTTATTTATTTACTAACAGCTTCGTATGAGAGGAAAAGGCATAAAAATTAAACTCCATTCCCTGTATGAAAACGATTACGTCACATTCGGTATCCATGTGATTCAAGATTTTGTGCTTAAAATCTTTACATTGGTATTGGATTGACATTTTTAAAACATAACCTAAAATTTAAATGTCAGATTAAAATATTTATAAAATTTAATTAGTTTATAAATGAAACCAAAATACTGCATACATTAAATAATAACCAAATATAATTTTATCTTATCCCACGAAATATATTACCTACCTTATTGAAATATGTAATTTTGTAAAATCAAACTCAAAGGAATATGTATTATTATTATATATAAATAAATAATATATGAAAATACAATGCACATTACCTCTTGTACTACAGTTAAATTAATTAAAGATCCTCGATTCTCTAACTCCAGCGCAAAATAATCATGAAGATGACAAACGCATTTCTGCATTTGATTACCCAAAATTTTTCAAGCCATTTCTTATTTCTCAGTCTGTATTTATGTATCAAAAATATCACAAACTTAGAAATGACAGGCGAGAAAATAACAAAATCATGACCATAGGTCTCTATTTTTATTTTATAAACAAATGTGAACAAAGTAAATACAAATTTTCGTATTAGTAACAACTGTCATACGTTTTCCTTAAAATAATTAATGTGATAGAACGTGAAAAAACATGAAACGTGTGTCTTTACTTATTAAGACATACGTTAATGCCATTCGCATAGGTACGAATATGATTAAAAAAAGATAGCTATATTTCATCGTATCTATGATAACCTCGTCCACACATTACGTCATCGTTTTCATACAGGGAATGGAGTTTAAATAGAAATACCAGAATAAATGATTTTGGTCATATAATTTCGAAAGAGCTACCATTAAGTTGAAAAGGGAGGAATGGCGGCCATCTCTGAAGATGGTTCGTGTATTTAGAGATCTTGTTAGAATAAGAAGTAATATTAAATTCAAAGTTTGAGTTTATTAATTTGTATCTTTAGAATTTCTCGTCGTGGAGATTCACGGCCGAATTCATATTTTAATTTACAAGACAATTACTCAGCAAGAAAACAGACCTTAATTATCTTTACTTGTCAATTGAAAGACGACGAATTCAACTGGAAAATCAGGAATTCAATTTCACTTTTAAAACTTTCTGCATTAAAAGCTTTTATCAAAATTACACAAAAATCCTACATTAAAATTCCACTCTCCCGGGAAAAAATCGCACTTTGATATTTTCAATTATTTATCCTATTCTATTTGAAGTTGATATTAATGAGTCTTATTCAACAACGAACTCTACTAATACCTACTAAAAATTTATCATACCGGGTGTATCACAAAAAGCGAGCCATAGCGTGCGCATTGCTTCCCAAATTATTTTAAACAACAATCCTGCATCTAAATCAATATACAAAATTAATGGCATGCTTTGTAATGGCACAAAAAGATCTGAAAATGACGAAAATTGCCTCAAAGCTATCGATAACCATGGAATTGTAACAAAATTAAACATATACTTGACGTTTTATGTATCAAAACTGTCAAAACAAATGAAGGTAATAATGAAATTTTGCAGAATCAAATATTCACAATAATTAAAAATTGTTATGAGATGGCTAGCTCAGTGGTATGAAGTTGGCCTGTGGATCCTGAAAACCCTGGTTCGATTCCCACAGGCGACAAACAATTTTTATAATTTCAAAAACTATCCCTGTGGCTCCTCCATCACTAACATCTTTAGGGGCCGTGATTTGATGACTAGTAACCGTACTTCACGCGCAAAATATATCACTTACCGAGATCTGCTTTGGCAGAGTGCCTCACCCAGTAATGGGTAGAAGGCGTGATGATATATATTTTATTTATTAAAAATTGTCATTTATGCACAACCGGGCTGAAAAGTAAGTGTTTTAGCCCTAAAGAGCAGGCCTAAACATTTCTTTTTGGCCTATGGACACATAAATAAAATGACAATTTTTTTTAATATCAATACTTGATTTTGCAATATGTTATTTTGACATATAAACTATGTACATATTTTAATCTTTTGAACATATAATTAAATGTTTTGCAAAAAATATTGTATGTACCACGAGTGAAATTAGCGTTTCTGACGCTTTGCGCCTCGTGCTAATAATAATGCCACAGGCCAGAAATGCCTGTTTTCGCCCATGTTACATTAATAACTATTTATGTATCCATAGGAATTATTTTTGTATGGCCCTAGGGCAAAAAAGAAGTGTTTTAGCACGCTTTTTAGGGTTAAAACACTTGAATTTCAGCCCGGTTATTTTGACAGTTTTTACAAATAAAACATCAAACATTATTATTACCTAAAGGATGTACAAATCTGTAGTATTAGTATTTGTTCTCATTAACTCTGTAATGTACATAATAGTATTACGTTTGTATCTTGTTGAAAGTGTGCTTAGTGGTAGCAGATTTGCTTCCTCGTTGCTGAAACTTCGTATAGGTGTATAATTAGCCATGTAGCATGTTGACAAGGCTTGCCATGGACAGCTCGCGGTCTCCGCGGAGCAAAGAGACGTCGCGTCTGTGCTATAAATTAGTTGGCCGGTCACTACGACAAGCTAAAAATAAAATACGCGACGGAATTGTGTCACTTTGCTCTAGCTACCGTCCACTCGCCTGCTTTATTGTGGTTTTGACAAGGGTAGACGGAAGCATGCGAGAAAAGTGAATCTTTACCTGGCATTGTATTTCAGACTAACCTGTAACGGGGACCATTATCTGATTACTTTTTTATATTTTATGATTACATACTCGTATATTTATTTATTTATTCTATCCTGTAAAACAGGATCTTGTTCCCAATTACAGTACTGGGTCCGAACTCTCCGAGCCGTAGAGGGAGTGATGTATGTGGCAGAATTAAACTGCAACTTCACGTTGTGATGCAATGCGCATGTGCACTGTAATGGCAATTTGGAACAAAACAATATTTTCACAATATTTGTACTGTACCTATTAATGTCAAAATTTATACACAGTAAAGCTACATTCACAAATCGAAATTAGTTTTTGTTTTATGCTTTATGTTTTAGTGTGTTTTTATTTGTGAATGGCACATTCACAAATAGTTTTGCTTTTGTCGATTTTAGTTAGTAGTGACATCTATCATAAATTTTAGAAGACCGGTAATACAGTAAATGCAACTGTCAGATGTGCTAAGTTACACGTGCTGTCATATGTTGTTTGTTTACTTTCGTATTTTTTGGAAGAGCAAGATTAATATTATCATAATAAGAAAGTAAGTAGGTATTAAAATCTTGTTTTTATTTTCATTCATTTTAAGACTCGAATAAAAACAAACTTAGGTTATCGTCAATGCGAAGGATGATAGAAAGAGACAAGTATATATCACTACATCATTCTACGCTTCGTGCTATTGGTCTATTCCTAAGTATAAAACGTAAAACTAAAACATAAGTTTGGAGTTTGCAAACTTTTGTGTTAAAACCAAAACTAAATACTGATTTGTGAATGGCTGCATAAGATAACTTGTCTACAAGCTTATTAAAACAAAAATGGAAAACATAAAACAAAAACTAATGTTGATTTGTGAATGTAGCTTAAGTGGAACTTTTATTGCACAGTAGTTTTCATGGTTATATCAGGACTTTAATATTTACTTACCATCCATCGTGGACTGTAAGTAAATATTACATATCAAGGTCCTATTTATTTTGACAACAATTTAACAGCTGTCAATTTTTAAACCTATTTTATTTTCCTTCTATTTGTGCAAGTATTGTATAAAATAGCTTACTAACCTCGAGCTGTAAGTGATTTTTTTAGGTCGCGAATGTTTAGGAAATCTCGACCCTTCAGGCCTCGATATCCCAAACTACATTCTTGACCTAAAAACTGTCATTTACAGTTCAAGGTACGTACTATTTTGAAGCTTCTTTGCTTTATATAATTTGGGGATCAGGAAATTACATTAGGATTTTACTTGTTAAATCCGTATGTTCACCTCTGTAAAGCAACACCCGGTATAAATTTGTGTTGTAAATTGTATCCTAAAAGAATAATCAGTTTCGCTACAGACTGTACTTAGTAAATAACTGAATAAATGGCGGTAATCTATAGAGTAATCAAGGAGAATAAAGGTTGACATTTTCTTCTAATCGATCGCTAACAGATAATGACCGAAGTACAGTATAATGTTTGTACAAATCTAGTACCCTTCCAGATATATTCATTTATTTCTTAATGTTGCTTTATGTATGAACAAAAAATACAATCTGTAAAAATAAATAAAATATTTGAATAACCGAAGCAATTTTGAAAGATTGTATCATTAATCTAAACTGGAAACCATTACCTAAACTATCGAATAAACCATGATAAATACGTACCCCCATAACTTATAACCTAAAAACTAAACAAAACATGATATCCCAAGCCATCTACGACCTAGAATCCACTCCACTTCGTAATATCTCTCATGCTGATAAGAGTATAAGCTCAGTCTCTCGAGTATAGGTACCCAAGCTCCGTCTATAGGAATATAAGCGCTTCTGAGCAGAGAAAAGACATTATACAAGTGCCATCAATATACAGTCCATTTAGCTCGACAAATGGCGGCCGTAATGGCGCCCGTTGCCAAGGTCACACGCCATTAACCACACAACCACTGCCCCGGCTAGGATTCGAACTGGGAAATGATGGAGTGGTACCAATTCATACGTTAGTGGTTTTATTATTATGATGAGCAGTTTTACTGACTTTATTTCTTTTTGATTAGAGGAAAATACTACTTGTATAGTTCATTTTGTTTAAGAAATCTGTAACTGGAAGATTGATTAATGCTTGGTTTTATAAAGAACAGAATAAATTTGCTTGTATAGTAATAGTTGTGAATTACGATTTTATATTCGTGTATAGCTATTTTACACGAATTGATTACACTATTTTTTCTGCGACAAAATTCAACATTAAAATAAGAAAATAAAATAAATATATCATCACGCGTTTTACCTATTACTGGGTGTGGCACTCTGCCGAAGCAGATCTCGGTAACTAATATATTTATGCGCCCGAAGTGCAGTTACCAGCCGTCAAAATGGAATAGTGGCTTAGTGATATCGAGTCGGCCTGTGCAGTCTAAGAACCCTAGCCGATAAACATTTTCACCAATTTAAAATTACCCCTTTGGCTCCTCCTCCACTAACATCTTTAACGTTCCGTCAGGGTCCTAAAAAAAGATATTTTAAATGCAAAATCACAAAATGGAGCAGGTTATTCAAGGGATGAAATCTGAAATGATATTTTCTTTATTTGGTACTGTTGTTATTTTTGAATTAGGCGCCTACGGTATTTCTATTACTATCTCAATACTTAGAAAGCTATTAAAAGTCCTATAAGTAATATATTTTTTTATTGTTCGGCTAATACATTTCATTTGTTTTATTTGACTAGTTTATATAGCCATAAAAAGTATTTATAGCGGAACATGTTATTCTTTATTGGAAAAAGCAACCATTAAAAGAAAGCATTTTACTTTGGATACAATTGACTTTCATATTTTCCTATAATGGAAACTCAAAAAACTCAGCTACATTCATATTTACTGAAAATAACAAATAAAAATATAAAAAGAAAAACTAATAGAAAAAATATCGCATCTTAAAATTACATTCGCATGATTTTAATACCATATGTGCTAAGAATTCAATGCGATATTTTTTATATATCCTTCTGATTTTCACCACATTTAAATTACTCCTGTGGCTCTCCCTCCACTAGTATCTTTTGGTCCGTGATTTGACGGCAGGTAACCGCATTCCACACACATAAATATATCACTTACCGAGATCTACTACGGCAGAGTTCCACATCCAGTAATGTGTAAAAGGCGTGATGATATATTTATTTAAAAGTCCTGTTTTCACAATTCAAATGACAGTTCATCAATCAACATGTTACTGTTTCTAACGCTACCTAGGATAATAATTATCATTAGCCAAATTTGACATACTTTGCAGAGATTACTTACACTTTAGTTCACATATTTTCCGGGCTTAAGTTTCCGTTGGTGGCGCTATTATCAATCATTTCTAATCGTTTCGCATAATCTCACGAACTAATTTTAACTGTAATATCTTGACAAACCTAATTCATTTAAAATTCAAATTACGGCTAATCCCAAAGTATAACTAATTAATAAATAACGCGAGCTGGGCGTCGTTGAGTCTATCTAAAATTTTCTACATCAATATGTAACAGCTTGTCCTACACTAAAATCCTTAATTAACCTACCAATTATTCAAACATTACCTTAATCCGACCCTGTGTCCCTTAGATACAAATATTCATTAAGTAGGGAACTTGTATTTATATTATACCTGCGGTTAATGCAAATTGTCTCCTGCTAAATCGCCCAAAACCGTTTCGGACTTTCGTGAAATTTTATTCCATTTGGGTCATTGCTATCATAATTTTAAATATATGAATGTAGGCTGTTTCTAAACTTTAATCATCAAATATTATTACTGCTGTTTGATTGGTTGAAATGTAAACCAAGTTCACACAGCAAAAAAAAAATCTCTAATTAAACATATGTTTGAATTTGTTTCCGTAGTTTTTATAAAAATAAATAAATATATCATCACGCCTTTTACCCATTACTGGGTGTGGCACTCTGCCGAAGCAGATCTCGGTAAGTGATATATTTATGCGCGTGAAGTGCGGATACCAGTCGTCAAATCACGGCCTCCAAAGATGTTAGTGGTGGAGGAGGCACAGGAGTAATTTTAAATTGGTGAAATTGTGATATGACCGCTCATTTTACCAATTTATAAATTACTATCATTTTTCCTACCCTACTAATACTTTATGTTTGGATGCGGTCAATAAGCCATCGTCTTAATGCACTCATCTATTTCAGCTCATTACGCGTAGATTATAAAAGCTTCCACAAATCTTTTAGTAAATTTTCCTTCATTTATTTCGATTGCCCCCAATTAACTTGGCTCGCCTACGTCCATGATTAAAGGAGAAACAAAAAATCGTAATAAATCCTCATTAATCTTGAAGTAACTAGGTCTCCCACCTCAAATCAGTAAATCCTGTTCTCAAGTTGACCAAAGCCCTAATCACACTGGGATACCAACCCTTAAAAACAGCCCCAAATTAACACGCAACACACACAATTACAAATACATAACACTAATTTCCCCGCGTAACTCAATTCGGCTATTTACCGAATGTATTTGTACATTTGTGTGTGTTGTTCACGTAACCGGAAGTAGATGTGGGTACACGCAGTGGCCGGAATTGGTCTTCTATCTCTTTCTAGGATCATGTTATCCTACTCTGTTTTGTGTAAGGGTTATTATAGGGACAAGGTGACACCATATTTAGGACATATCTATCTGGTACCAAACTTGACAATTAAATTCACAAATAAATATATCATCACGCCTTTTACCCATTATTGGATGTGGCACTCTACCGAAGCAGATCTCAGTAAGTGATATATTTTGCGCGTGAAGTGCGGTTACCAGTCGTCAAATCACGGCCCCCAAAGATGTTAGTGGTAAAGGAGCCGCAGGGGTAGTTTTTGAAATTATGAAAATTGTTTGTCGCCTGTGGGAATCGAACCAGGGTTCTCAGGAGCCACAGGCTGAGCTAGCCACTCCATATTTAGGACATATATATCAGGTGCGAAACTTGACAATTAAATTCACAAATAAAATAAATAAATATATCATTACGCCTTTTACCCATTACTGGGTGTGGCACTCTACCGAAGCAGATCTCGGTATACGTGTGAAGTGCGGTTACCAGTCGTCAAATCACGGCCCCCAAAGATGTTACTGGTGGGGAAGCCACAGGGGTAATTTTAAATCGGTGAAAATGTTACTCGCCTGTGATGATTCAACCAGGATTCTTGGGATCCATAGGCCGATTCGATACCACTGGGCCTCTACCCCAATAAATAAAATAGTTTCTTATTTAAACAGAAAACCGAGATAATTATGGTTTTTTAATGCGAAGTTTTAAAACGGTAATATGCTCGGTCAATTATATACAGGGTGAGGAAAAAGTTCCGGGACGGTTAAATATCTTGCGAAATACATATTGCTGATTTGGAATCTCCAGAAAATTTTACATTAATTTGATCTACGATTCAAGTTATTTTTGTTCACAGATGGCTCTGTGATCGCCACAAATGGGAATGGGAGAAAACATTTTGAGAAAAGAAGATATCTCGCGAAATACATAATGGATCGAAAAACGACAAAATACGTGTAAAATATTTTTCAAAAATCAATCCAATGATACCAAACTCCACTCCTCATCCCCGCCTCCAGGTGGTGGGGCGGTCGGCAACTTTAGAATCTTAAATGGGAACTCTTAGTTTGCAGATTCGCGGGGGTGGGATTCGAGTTTGGTATCATTGGATAGTTTTTTTAAAAATATTTGACACGTATTTTTTCGGTTTTCGATCCAATATGTATTTCGCAAGATATTTAACTGTCTCGGAATTTTTTCCCCACGCTGTATCTTACATGACTGTCATATGACCAAAATCGTTAATATGACCGCGGTCATTTTACCAAGTACCAACCTTATACTATCCTTATTTTATTGTTTGTATCAAATTAATGTTTTAATTATAAATTTGTCTTAAAATAATTATTTTATAGTATAAGTAGTAAATAAGTAATATCGGAATGATTATATTTATTTAATAGCTTTGTTTTATTATATTTGATATGGAATAAATAATTGGAAAATAAATTTCGTGTAAAATTATTTTCTAGCTAATGTTTTTTAGTTAGATTATTCTCTTAATTATAAATTAGCGTGTACGAAAGCTAATGAAACGTCAACAAAAGAAAATTTAAATTTGTATCGGCAAGTTTATTATGCTTTGTTAGGATTTTATTGATTATGTTTAACGTTAATTAATGTTAGTTACTGATTTATTGTGTAACTTTTCAAATTTTGACGTTTATTGAATAAACTTTTGCTTAAAATGCACCTGCTATAAGCATTCCATCGAAAATTGCTCCAATTTACACTTTTCTGCTGAATCAATATACAAGAGAAAATATTGTATCGACAGACGATGGAATACAGAAATTTACTAATTATTTTACCGCATGTGAAACATGGAATCATATTCGTTCATTTACTTTAACAATTTTTTGTTATTACATGATTATTTTACCGACTGACTTGCTTATGATATGGAATATTGTTATTTGATCCTAGGACCAAAAATGGGGTAGCTAGTTTAGTGGTATCAAGTCGGCCTGTGAATCCTGAGAACTCTGATTCAATTCCCACAGACGACAAACAATTTTCACCATTTTAAATTACCCCTGTGGCTCCCCCACTACTAACATTATTGGGGGCCGTGATTGGACAGCTGGTGCACGACACAGTGCCACACCCAGTAATGGGTAGAAGGCGTGATGATATATTTATTTATTTACCAAAAATAGCATTTTTTACAATTTCTGTACTGTAAGTTAGCCATTAATAAAAAAAATGTAAATAAATAAAATTAATATATCATCACGCCTTCTACCCATTACTGGGTGTGTCACTCTGCTGAAGCAGATCTCGGTAAGTGATATATTTTGCGCGTTACCAGTCGTAAAATCACGGCCCCCAAACATGTTAGTGGTGGAGGAGCCACAGGGATGGCTTTTTCAAATTATGAAAATTTGTCGCCTGTGGGAATCGAAGCAGGGACATCAGGATCCACAGGCCGACTTCATACCACCGAGCTAGCCATCCCATATAAAAAAATATAAACACAATAAGTGGAACTTCTATTGCACAGTTCGTTTCCTTGGTTATATCAGGACTATAAAATTCACTTACCGTCCACAGTGAACAGTAAGTAAATATTATAGATCAAGGTTTATTTTGACAATAATTTGACAGTTATTAATTTTGAAACCTGTTTTTTTTTTCCTTTTATTTGTGCAAGTATTATAAAAAATAGCTTACTAACCTCGAGCTGTAAGTGATTTTTTTAGGTCGCGAATATTTAGGATATTTCGACCCTTCGGGCCTCGATTTCCCAAACTACATTCTTGACCTAAAAACTGACACGTACAATGCTTGGTACGTAATATACTATTTACTACATTTGTCATGGTAATAAAATAATTTCGTCAATTTGCAGAATTTTCTAAATAAGTAAATATAAATAAATATAACATCACGCCTTCTACCCATTACTGGGTGTGACACTCTGCCGAAGCAGATCTCGGTAAGTGATATATTTTACGCGTGTAGTGCGGTTACCAGTCGTCAAATCTCGGCCCCCAAAGATGTTAGTGGTGGAGGAGCCACAGGGGTAGCTTTTGAAATTATGAAAATTGTTTGTCGCATGTGGGAATCGAACTAGGGTTCTCAGGATCCACAGGCCGACTTCATACCACTGAGCTAGCCACCCCATAAAAATAAAATAATATATTTTAATCGGACTAGATATATAATTTTAAGTCTCATCATATTATCGGCAACCTTTATATTCGACCCGAAAACTTCTATTTTTAGTCCGAATGAAACAAATATCTATTATCATTAATTTACTGATTGATAACAGAACGTATTTCGTTTGTTATTTCGTTGTCATAGTTTAATAAATGACATAACTGTCAAACCATTTGACATACGTCAATGAGAATTAAATTTGAAAAGTGTATTATGTATATTAATTTTATTTCTTGTTCCAGAATAATGCGGTGTAGAATGTTCCGGTAGCCGGTCCTGCTTCCCCCTAAGTGCGTGCCTGTCTCAGAGATGACAGCGCTACGCGCAGTGGTCAGGCCCGGCTCCAGGAGGGCCGTGGTTCTGGGTACAGCCCTGCTTTTAGGCGGAGTGCTCCTATTTAAACTTGGACTCTTCTGTGCGAACACTTCCAGTACGGACCTGGCGTCTATGATTACCCCGCAGGTAGGGCTGTTTTTTAAATAATTAATGATGTTTAATGTTCTGTCTTGAAAGATACGAATTTTTCACATTCTTTGCTAACAAGTACATGGAAATTGCATTAAAATGGTTCTTGTAAAAAGAAATGTATGTTATTGCTTTATTTTTTAGATATCAAGCTTCTCATGTTTTTCATTTTTTTGAAGCATATTTTTGACAAACAGTCTTTTGTTAAATAGAACATAAAGCATACTTCTTGCTTTAGGTAAAAACATCGGAATTTTCATGTTTTAATTATGACAAAATTTTAATGCGTCGGGCATCAAAGGAAATAATGTAATCAAATTTTAGTCTCGTTTCATCATTCTGAAAACAAGACAAATATGATTAAATCATATCCGTAGATTTATCTGTTCAAATTTTACTTATATACATATACAGGATGTTTCAATATTACTAGAAAAAATAAATAGCAAATAACTACATGATATATAGATCTCAAAAGAATTAAAAAAAAAATCATATCTATCAATTTATTCCTGGATCTTCCATTATATAAATAAATAAAAAATAAATATATCATCACGCCTTTTACCCATTACTGGGTGTGGTACTTTGCCGAAGCAGATCTCGGTAAGTGATATATTTATGCGCGTGAAGTGCGATTACCTGCCATCAAATCACGGCCCCCAAATATGTTAGTGGTGGATGAGCCACAGGGGTAGCTTTTGAAATTATTAAATTGTTTGTCGCCTGTGGGAACCGAACCAGGGTTCTTAGGATCCACAGACCGACTTCATACCACTGAACTAGCTACCCCATTAAATATATAAATAAATAAAAAATAAAATAAATATATCATGATGCCTTTTACCCATTACTGGATGTGGCACTCGGCCAAAGCAGATCTCGGTAAGTGATATATTTATGTGCGTGAAGTGCGATTACCAGCCGTCAAATCACGATCTCCAAAGATGTTAGTGGTGGAGGAGGTACAGGGGTAATTTTAAATTGGTGAAAATGTTTTGTCGGCAGTGGGGATCGAACCAGGGTTCTTAGGATCCACAGGCCGACTCGGATAACACTGAGCCATTACCCCATAATATATCACGCTTAATTTCACCAATCTTTCATTTGACATATGTTCACCGTGCCCCATCAAACGAGGTAGCATTAACCCTTGAAACGTCCACTGAATATATTAAATTTACTTATAAGATTCATTTTGCAATTAATTCCTTTCATGCAAGTTCATCCCATTTTTCGTACATCATACATACATACATATCACCACTTTATATCCCATCAAATAGGGCAGCACGAACCCTAAAATCATTCATAAAACATTCACTTATCACACTTATCAAACAATCAGCTCTCGACAAACATTTTCATCCAAACAAACCACCCTCACTTCAACCACATTCAAAGATCTCTCCATATAAACTCTTTTATTTATTACACTCGAAATCATTTATCACACAACAAACCTTCAATCACATCTATCCAATCACTTCTATTCACTTATCATTCAGCTTTTTTGGACGTACATAACATATGCATAAAACATCTCAAATTACTCATGCTTACTCCTAACAACGAATCCAATAACGATTCTAACAACGAATCTACAAAGATTAGAAAAGTTGAAAGCGATAGCCTGCACTTGTATAAGGAAGAAAAGTCCACACAATGCAGTTACTGAAAATGAAACAAAAAGGAAGGGAGTGTCGCCCTGCGCTTGTTTTTGAAAGTGAATTCCCACAACACTCTATGTAAGAACTGAAAACGAATTAAAAGATAAGAAAGAAAGGGAAAGTCGCTCTGTGCTTGTTTTTGAAAGTGAATTCCACACAATTGCAGTTAAACACTCTATGTAAGAACTGAAAACGAATTAAAAGATAAGAAAGGAAGGGAGTGTCGACCTGCGCTTGTTTTTGAAAGTGAATTCCCACAACACTCTATGTAAGAACTGAAAACATTAAAAAATAAGAAAGGAAGGGAATGTCGCTCTGTGCTTGTTTTTGAAAGTGAATTCCACACAATTGCAGTTAAACACTCTATGTAAGAACTGAAAACAAATTAAAACATAAGAAAGGAAGGGAGTGGCGCTCTACGCTTGTGTTTGAAAGTGAATTCCACACAATAGGATGCGGGCACTCAGGTGACACTGTGACGTTTTTGTGCCGTAAAAACAGCTGTTCCGGGAAAGATCACTGCGCCACCTACAAAAATGAACTATTTTTTGGGACGAGATTTGAATAGAACCGGTTCTTTTCAAATCTCGTCCCAAAAAATAGTTCATTTTTGTAGGTAGTGCAGTGATCTTTCCCGGAACAGCTGTTTTTACGGCACAAAAACGTCACAGTGTCACCTGAGTGCCCTCATTCTATTGCAGTTAAACACTCTATGTAAGAACTGAAAACGAATTAAAAGATAAGAAAGGAAGGGAATGTCGCTCTACGCTTGTTTTTGAAAGTTCATTCCACACAATTGTTGTTAAACACTCAATGTAAGCTCAGAAAATAAAAAATATAAGAAACAAACAAACCTTCAATCATATTCATCCATTTATTTCTAGACCGTCCACGCAATCTCTCACCCTCAATTTCACCAATATTTCGTTCGACATACGTTCTACATGCCCAAACCATCTCAATTTATACATATTTTTTTAACAAAGTTATTTCCAGTTTGAAACTCATCTTATATAATTTTCATATTGTTTCACTCAGAAATAGACATTTCTCGTAAAAAATATCTTCGCTTATAAGAAGAAACTTTTTTCATCATTTTATACAAATTTATTTTGTGAGAAAGTTAAGTCCTACATATGAAAATGTAATAAGAATAATAAAACATATTTGTTTTAAGCAAACTTTTACCCGAGGATATGTCAGAAGTTGCTTAAACTTCGGAAAAGAAAAAATTCTTCCGCAAGTTATTCGTTCCGTTTCGTTTTGTTTTGTTATGTTGTGAGTATTGTCTTTATATAAACACAGCAAGTCTGACTCCTTGTTCGGATGGAAATGAAAAGTAAATACATATTTCTTCTCAAATTTGATTTGGGAGTTGGAGGACTGCAAACATAAATAAATTCCAATAACTTTGCAACTTTTATTTCCTGTATTTGCAGTGCAATGTGTTCATGCAAATTTACATTGTTTAAGCAAAAGATATTCGATACTTCCTGTATTAACATATTTCTACTGGGTGTATCGCGAAAATTGGGCCATAGGCGTTTAAGGTGGTTCTATCATGACAGTCTCATACAAAAGTATAGGTAACCTAAAAAGTTTATAAAAATAATTATTACATTTCTGTACGGTATAGGTTATTAACAGAATTAACATTTCGCTGCAAATATCGTATAATTAACAATAACTATAGCTATCCCTGTGGCTCCTCTGCCACTAACATGTTTGGGGGCCGTGATTTGACGACTGGTAACCGCACTTCACGCGCAAAATATATCACTTACCGAGATCTGCTTCAGCAGAGTGCCACACCCAGTAATGGGTAGAAGGCGTGACGATATATTTATTTTTATTTTTAACTATAGCAGTGTAAAATTTTACACAGCAGAAGCTATGACAAGACGAGAACTACAAGCAGTATGATATCAGACAAAACATACCTTAGACAAAGTCTGCCGTATTCAAGTCAATGCAGTGTTGTGAAGGAGAAAGAGTTGGAGTAACTTGTGGGTGAGGCGGGTGCGCGGGGCAAGGAGCGAGTACACTTTGATGTTATGCAAGTTGCAAACATTTGTGTAATTATTTTTATATTCAATTACTTACTTTTCATACATCAAAGTAAAGGTTAGTTTTTGACATATTAAGTGTTTTGTATACGCACTTTTGTATTTAAATAAATAAAATGCTCGCGTTTGATAACTGTCATCAACAAAAATGCAACCTGCATAACACCAACTTATACTAGTTCTTTGCCGCGCACCCGCCTCATCACCAAGTTATTCTAACCCATTCTACTTCACAACAAACGCCGTTGTTCTCCGTCTAGTAATGTTTTGTCTGAGAGTATGATATTACCAGTCGGTACGAAGCGTGGCTGTATTATCGATACATCCTGTTGACAGTTCATAAGAAAAATGAGAAAAATGCACCAAAGCAATTATTATCAACTGTAAAAACAAATAAATAAATAAAAAATACTGTAATTTTTTTTTTGTATTATTGTATTATTGCCAACTATAACAATTCCTTTTGATCACCCTGTATTTATTTATTTATCTTACTCTGCACAACAGGAACTTAATCCTAACAGGAATTCTGTTTCAAAAAGATAGTAAACATTCCTGTACCTTTCAATGTAATGACAAAATAAACATTATCATCCTAATTTTCAAAAGAGTTTTAACTAGAATCTAGTTAATCCTGAATTTTGGATTTGTCAAATTATCCTAAACCATATTCTCGAAAGTATTTAAATAAACTTTAATATAATCTTCGTACCATCCAGTTTTCGGAAAGTGAATTGAATTAACTTTTTTAATTCAGACTAGCATAAGATAAACTAATCCAAAATCCAGGATTAACTAAAAGTTTTTTCTGGTTGTATAATTCTACTTTCGTAGATGAAAAAAATAATAAACAAAAGGCAAAGAGCATCCACACACATAGATCGAGACAATTACATTAAGTTGCCAACAAAAGAAGCAGAAAGTCCCTAAATAGTCCAAGTTGCAGTTGGTAAAAAGGCCATTTGCTTGATTAAAACTTTGCTGTGACGCTAATTTAAAAATACGCCAGTAAAAACGACACGGTACGGAATAAGAAATACCTAATATACCGAGCAGGGCAACCAGTTGATGTCTTTTTTCACTTATGCATGCGCTGATTTGTGACTTGTATGACTCATATATGTCAAAGAAATTCTGTCAGTCTCAGTGGCGGAACACGACATTTTTCATGGGGACATAAATGGAGTAATGGCTCAGTGGTATCGATTCGGCCTGTGGATCCTGAGAACCTCGGTTGGATTCCCGACAAACATTTTCACCACATTAAAATTATCCCTATGGCCCCCCCACCACTAACATCTTTGGGGACCGTGATTTGACGAATGGTAGCCGCACTTCACGTGCAAAATATATCACTTGCAACGATTTGTTACGGCAGAATGCCACACAGTAAAGGGTAGAAGGCTTGATGATATATTTATTTATTTTATTTTTAAATTCCACAATAATGTATTTCATTTTTGGTTTGCTTATTTCGTAAATATCCGACAAATTCTATAGTCTATTTTTTAACCAGGAGGAGTAAATGCACAAGTCAGATTTACACTATAGAAAGTTACCAAAGAAAGTTACTAGATTTTTGTTGGCGCGAAATACAAAAATTTCTTATACATCTGCACTGATTAAATCTCATGGCATTTATTTTAAAATACAAATGACATTATAAACTCTAATTTGTCACTCCGTATATTATCAGTTCTTAAAAGAACTGATTTATGTTAATATAACAGAAATGCAAAAAACCAACAAGAAAACAGATAACCTCAAAACTTATGACAGCTCTAATAAATCAAATGTAAAATCTATGTACAGTGTAAACTGGACAAAGCAATAGCCAATCAGAAGCGTCAGTTTTAGCGGTTAAAATTTAAATTACTCCTCCTGGTTAAAAAACAGTATAGCCGTTAGTTATAACCTAAATATATAAAAAAATAAATAAATTTATCACGTCTTTTACCAATTACTGGGTGTGGCACTCTGCTATAGCTGATCTCGATAAGTGATATATTTATGTGTATGAAGTGCAGTTACCAGCCGTCAAATCATGGCTCCAAAATATGGTAGTGGAGAGGGAGCCACAGAGGTAATTTAAATGTAGTAAATAATTTTTGTCGGTTGTAGGAATTGAACCAAGGTTCTCAAATTCACAAGCCGACTCGGTACCACTGAACCACTTTCCCCATTTAATCTAAATATTCTAGCGAATAGTAGACATAAATTTACAGTTAAAAAAGTTATCAGAAATGCTTTCTTTATTTTAGTCTTCTAAAAGCCTTAATTCATTTTCTTTTAAATTTTTCTTTATTTCTTATCTTCTCTCCTTAATATCTCAACAAGCACTCCGTAAAAAGACATCAAGGGTATAATGATAAATTTATCCACATTTGAACCCGACAAGAAACACTTACATCACAAGTTTTCAACCACTCAGCTACTTTTACTCCTTTTACCTTGGCACTTTTTCCGGAAGTCCCCGTATCATGTTCCGGATTGAAAAATGAAGACACTATCGTGTGACAAGGACAACACCACTCCTAGAGTGAGAACAAACAATGCAAGTGACGTCATAAATCACTGACGCGCTTCGCAACTGTTCGTGGTGGGATGCTGGGACGCTGGAGGCGACCGGGTTTTGTTTTTCCTACCCTAAAATTAGTTTTTCTCGACGGGAAGAACATGCGATTGTTTTGTCGGTATCGTGTTGTCATTTTGTTCGTGCATTTGTTTTATTTGTGTTCGACCGTGTTTTGTTAGCGATGTCTATAAATATCAATGAATAATTGTTCTTGTCTAAGTTTTTTTATTTATTGGGAAAGAATATGTCAGTGGTTTTGTACTTTTTGTAATGACACAATGTCGTACTAACATAAAATGTTGCAAAGAAAAAAAATCATTCATAATTCCTTTCATACAAAACGTATATTACGTACCATGAGCGGTAAGTGACAGTTTTTAGTTTGGGAAATCGAGGTCCGAAGGGTCGAGATTTCCTAAACTTTCGCGATCCAAAAACTCACTTACAGTTCGAGGTTAGTAAGCTATTTTTTACAATACTTGCACAAATAGAAAGAAGAGAAAAATAGTTTTCAAAATTGATAGCTGTCAAATTGTTGTCAAAATAAACAGGACCTTGATTTGTAATATTTACTTACTGTCCACGGCGGATAGTAAGTAAATATTAAAGTCCTGTTGTAACCATGGAAACCACTGTGCAATAAAAGTTCCACTTACTGTGTTTAAATTTTGTCATTAATACGTAACTTACAGTAAAAAATTATTTAATGCTGATACTATCAAAAGTATGGGTTAATGGCTCAGTTGTATCAAGTCGGTCTGTGAATCCTAAGAACCCTGGTTTGATCCCCAGAGCCGACAAAACATTTTTACCAATTTAAAATTATCCCTGTGTCTAACATCCTTGGCCATAATTTGACGGCTGGTAACCGCACTTGAACGCGCAAAATATATCACTTACCGATATCTGCTTCGGCAGAGTGCCACATCCAGTAATGGGTAGAAGGCGTGATGATATATTTATTTATTTATTTTTATGTTTGTTACAGAAATATGTAATCGGTTCTGATCGAAGACTCTACACATACGACAGAAACATGCCTCTAATATTCATCGGGGGTGTCCCCCGATCCGGAACTACGTTGATGCGTGCCATGCTGGACGCGCACCCCGACGTACGGTGAGTTTCATTTGTTTCTTGTTCAAAACAGAATTAAAATGTGGCAGTAGTTGAATTTTTACTCGCGATAATATTTTCCGGCAATTAAAACTACGCGAAGCTGTTCTCAAGTCTGGAAGTTGTAAGCAGTTAAAAATGAATTACAATCAATTAAGTCCGGTCCTGGCCCGGACGTTAGCGGCGCGAATTTCTCCACGGAACAATTACGACAGTGTTTTGTTAATTCCACAGTCGGCCATTTACCCTAACTGGCCCCTGTACCAACATGGCGTAGAGATAACACAAAATGTTTGATAATCATTTTTTATTGCTCGAAATTGTAATTTCTAACTTTCTCGCAGAGAAATTTTACATTTTTATCATAAAAATACATTTATGCAGTACTATATAGTCATATTTTTATAATATGCCAATCCCCTAAAGGTAGTACTAGTGTGACGGTGGCACCATCGGTTGTCGAGTGGCGAAACTGACGCTCAAAAAAATATAAAAATGGAATAAAATAAGTGTTTTATACCTATTATGATTTGAATATCATGAATTATTAACAGGTTGTTAGTCTAGTGAATTTTCAAATACCATACCACCATTGCCATTATAAATTGGGATTCTTCATTTTTCGTTAAAAATAAGGCTTTGCATGGCTATATATCCATTACTAAACGATAAAAAACTTTCTCCTTCTGATCAATATTCATGGATAGTTCTAGAACATCGTACTAGTTTTTCAAATGAAACTGCAAATTTTTAGAGGTTCACAAACCAAATATGTACGATTCTGAGTGATGATCGCCATAAGCCTCGTGTATAAGAACTCAACTTTACAAGCGAATATATTTGTTCACAGATGATGAATGTGTTTCATATTTTAACAGGATGCGTATGACTATCCAATGTTTACGTGCGCTAAATTTCATTCGGTTCTGCAAAAAAAATGTTCACGCTAGTACTACCTTAACGTTTATATTACATTTCTGTATTATTTATTATGTTTAAATTAAAAAATAAATATTAATCAAATAGGAATATTTCTGGAATCATGCATTTATAGACATTTGATCAAATGAACTTGCTACCTCATTATTGGGTGTTTAAATCCATGGTTTAAGTTAGGTCGTTTAAATCTGGAACACCTGTATAATGACCTATACCTCAGGAATTTTTTAATCTGTTGCATTCAATAATTTCTTTAAGTTAAAAGTCCTTTTTGTCTATTTTTTCTCAAGATTGTATATTATTTTATAAGGAGCTAAAGTGATACTTTTTGTATGTCTCGACAGACGAGCACAGCGAAACCGACAACTACAAATGAGGCACAAAATAGTTATTTCTGTAACTAGTGCAGAAAGTAATCTATTGCCGCTCGCGCATGAAAATTGTTGATCGAAACGTAATCATGCAAGAGCAGCAAGGATACTTTCTGTTCGAGGTGCACACAATATTTTTCTACGACCATTTATAAACACTTGAAAAAGAATTTAAAATAATTTTTGTTAATTTTTGTGCTTGGAAATTTTGACGACAGTTTTTATGTATCCATGGATATGATGCTATACTCTTTACATTGTCGCTCGGCAAGCTATGAATGATGACATCAGAAGCTAGAATTAAATTCAATTTAAAACTACGGAAAATTTCGTAATTACTTTTTCATTATAATTAAATTAAAAGTAAAATTGGATTAAAAATGTAATTTCATAACAATAATCGTTAATCCCATTATACAAATAGATGAATTATAATTTTTGAAGTTTCATTAATTATTAAATAATTTCTATTTTAAATGCATCCTTCATTTATTTAGCTTTGTCTGTCGAGCGTCTGTCATGTAATAAAATCTTTACAACGGATATTCAGATCCGTACTTATTTATTTTCATCTTAATAAGATTATATTTGATATTTTATTCTTTTGTTTTTTAATTACTAGATATTACAGGCAATCGTAGGCTAGTCATAATTCAATATAATATATTTTTTATAAAATCGTACTATAATTTAATGTTATTGTACCCAAAGTAACAACAGAAAATAAGCTTTTATAGTGATAGTACTATAAAGAGTTATTTTACAGTATTTGTACTATAAAAATAAATAAAATATAAAATAAATAAATATATCATCACGCCTTCTACCCAATGCTGGGTGTGGCACTCTGCTACAGCAGATCTCGGTAAGTGATATATTTTTGCGCGTGAAATGCGGTTACCAGTCGTCAAATCACGGCCCCCAAACATGTTAGTGGTGGAGGAGCCACAGGGATAGCTTTTTCAAATTATGAAAATTTGTCGCCTGTGGGAATCGAACCAGGGACCTCAGGATCCACAGGCCGACTTCATACCACTGTGCTAGCCATCCCATAAAAATAATATAGTACTATTTAACAAAAAATATTGTACGCTACTCGTACTGAAAGTGTCTTTATTTGACTCGAAGGCCTGCGGTTCGCCCTGTAAATTGCCTACTCGTTCTATAAAGATTCACTTTCATTACTTGTAACATAATAGTATATTACATAATAAGTCAGGAAAGTAAAAACACTTTGCTAACGTATTATGTATACCTACAATTTTTATAATTTCAAAAGCTACCCCTGTGGCTCCTCCACCACTAACATCTTTGGGGGCCGTAATTTGACGCCTGGTAACCGCACTTCACGCGCAAAATATATCACTTACCGAGATCTGCTTCGGCAGAGTGCCACACCCAGTAATGGGTAGAAGGCGTGATGATATATTTATTTTATTTTTATTTATGTATACCTACTATGTTTTCTGAAACCGTTTAATTTAATCAATAATCAATCATAAATAATTGAAAATATTTAAATTGATATAAATTGTATTGGCAACAGACTACGTATCCAAGGTTACAAAAAAAAACAGTTAAATAAAATACAAAACAGTCAGGTAAAGTCTGTACCAAACAGTTTTGTACTTTATCAGACTGTTATTTTTGTTATAGCCTTGAATACGTACTTGACTGTTTTGGTAAAAATCTACTTGCCATACAAAAATTGGTCAGGAAAGTAGACATTTTCTTGACGGATTCAGAAAAATAACTATTATGTTTTTCTCATTAATTCTTTTTATTTCAACATTAGCTGTATTCCATTTGCCACTTGGTTCATTTAAATCAGTTCAGATAAATTGGACATATGACTAAATAAACTGAATTAAACAAACTGATGCACTTATTGGGGTGAATTACTTTTAAGCAAATTAGAATCTGTAATTCTAGTACTGGAAATAAAGTCGGCGAAGTAATCCAGCGAAATAAATAAGTAATCTGGAACAGTAAATGTAAGTTAGATCTGATCCAAATGGCAAATGGAATACGCCTATTGGTATACAAGTCAATTCATGATCTAAGTTTGACGGGTTAAACTTTCGACATCCTTGTTAAAACAAACTTCCAATATCTTATTCACCTAGTCCGGTCCTGGCGTATTTCTTATTTTGTACGTGGGATATTACCGAAGCATATGTGAAAAATATTAGATTTTCATTGTCAGTTTGGCTTCATGCTACACATTGCAGAACAGCGTGCTACTGCAACAACTATATCGAACTGCTTGGTAGATGTTGATTCAATATCGATCGTATTGGAAAATGCTCCTGTTATACTGGATTGACTCCGTTCTTTACAGCAAAACCGACAACGTGCAGACAAGGTGTCTGAGGTGCTTAGCACTACGTACATTTTGTATCAGATCATTTTCTACCGACGTGTGATGTGACGTCATCACCAACATGTTTTAGATTTGACGAGATATTTAGTTTGTATATTTTCTAGCCTTCAAACTTATTTATTACGCAATATATCAAACATACCATTGATAGCAAAAATGTTTATTTCGACTAAAATGTTATTCCACAAAAATTTTATTATTTTGTATGTTAAGCTTACGTACAAATATAATTTTTCCTTGTTTTTTTACTTTGTTGTAAAGTTTCTACTAAGGGAGATAAAATAGTATATTACGTACCATGAACTGTAAGTGAATCGTGTACAGCTCGAGGTTAGTAAGCTATTTTTTACAATACTTGCACAAATAGAAGAAAATAAAAATAGATTTTTGACTTTTTTAAAAAGCTGAACTTTGAAGGCCCATATCTCAAAAACTAAAAGAGATATTGAAATGCGGTTTGAAGGAGTGTAATTCTCGTGGTCCATTTAATTTATACTGAAATTTATTCACAATTTTCGTTTATCAATATTTCAAAAAAATTAGAATATAATGAAAATCTGTGAACCCCAATGAATTCCTCTCGTAAAAGTACATAGGTATGCAAAATTTCAGGCAAAAATTCGTACAGATAAAGTTTTTATTACAAAAAAACGAAAATCTCTGTTTTTTGAAGATTTTTTGAAGGGGTACCCCTTAAGATTTTTAGGAATTTTGGCCATTTTTAGTTTGTTTGCTCTAAAAATTGTATCCGTGGAGTAAAAATTCTGAAATTTTACATACATATGTATATTTTTGTGAGGAATCAACTGGTGTTTACAGTTTTTCATTATCTCGTCAAGTTTTAGAAATATTGGCAGAAGAAAATTTTGAAAAATAATTTAAAATTTTCAAAATTTCATTATAAGTTAATTGGAGCACGAAAAATACACTCATTCAAACCGCATTTCAATATCTCTTTTAGTTTTCGAGATATGGGCCATCAAAGTTGAGATTTTTAGAAGTCAAAAATCACTGTGCTCAAAAACTAAAAAAGATACGAAGATGCACTCAACGGCATTCGATTTCTCGTAGTCTGACTGATATAGAACCATATTTTAAATTTTTTCGCTTTTCAACTGGTTCAACAAAAAAAATCACATTTTCTTTAGACGAATTTTTTGAAATCCTGACTCCGGCTATTATATAAAAAATTTATTAATCAAAATATGTATATGTACGCAGAAATATATGTAGAATCGAATGGTGAAATCCTCAATTTCATAACTAGTGTTATATTATTTTAAATGAATTCTTAAGATGTACGACAGATTTGAATGAATTTTAAATATATAATTTTTCATGAGTTTCTACATTAAAATGAAAATTTGTTGTTTTGTTTATAACTTATACCATACATAAAATTAAATACTTGTTTTTATAAACTGTTTTGACAAATAAGACGTCAAACATTTGTTTTATTTCGTTTTAGTTCATGGCTATCGATAGTTTTGAGGCAATTTTTATCATTTTCAGATCTAATTTGTGCCGTTACAAAGCATGCAGAATTAATTTTGATTTACATGTGGCATTTTATGCCCTAAAAGTTTTTACCTAAAGCTTTTTTACTTAAAATAATTAGGGAAGCAGGAAATTACAACATCCTTACCAATCTCCACCTGAATAATTTAATATAATATATCCGAGTATAAACTATATAAATATATAAATGTAGATAATTGGGGTGGCTAGGTCAGTGGTATGAAGTCAGCCTGTGGATCCTGAGAACCCTGGTTCGATTCCCACAAGCGACAATTTTCATAATTTCAAAAAAACCTACCCCTGTGGCTCCTCCACCACTAACATCTTTGGGGGCCGTGATTTGACGACTGGTAACCGCACTTCACGCGCAAAATATATCACTTACCGAAATCTGCTTCGGCAGAGTGCCACACCCAGTAATGAGTAGAAGGCGTGATGATATATTTATTTATTTTTATTTATTTATCCTTACCAAACGCCACCCGGATACTTTATTATAATATATGTGAGTATAAAATATATAAATTTAGATAATTGATGCCGTTGCCTCATTACTGTCAAATACAATGAAACACCAACAAACACCAACCATTTCTGCCATCAAATATACTTAACCGCGGTCACCACAACTATTAATTTATTTACCACGTCGAATCAATTTCCCCCGATTGATTGCAATTACCCTAGTAACCAATTTTCCACTTACCCTCCTGCCCGCGTTGTATCCTCTAGTGGAATTTCCCCTGGGCCCGGGCCTGGCAGATCCCAGGGGTCGCAGCGTCACACGTAACATACGTGGGTCTTGTGGCCGACAAACAGACAGACATACAGGCAGACACACGGACAGCGAGGTTGCCAGAGCGTACCTACGAATGGTTGGGAACCTGGTGAGAAGGTGGGGGAGCAGGGGGGGACGGACAGACAGGGTGACAGTCACGTGAGGGTGAGATTAGCGCAGGGGTGTTGAACTGAAAAATAGGGATTGGATTTAGCGAGGGTGGATATCACTGCGTACCTGTGAAGAGAAAATCCGAAAAAGTAAAAAATATGCTAGAATATCTTTTTATTTAATCTATTGTGAATGTCTGATAATATTAGTGGAGGGTGAAATACAGAGATTATTTATTTTTTACGCTTTCTTGGTGGTATGAAATCGGCCTGTGGATTCTGAGAACCCTGGTTCGATTCCCACAGGCGACAAACAATTTTTATAATTTCAAAAAAAAGCTACACCTGTGGCTCCTCCACCACTAACATGTTTGGGGGCCGTGATTTGACGACTGGTAACCGCACTTCATGCGCAAAATATCACTTATCGAGATCTGCTTTGGCAGAGTGCCACACCCAGTAATGGGTAGAAGGCGTGATGATATATTTATTTATTTTAAAATAAATATAATATACCAAAGTAAAGTAAAATTTTCATGTTGTATAAAATGGATGGATGGATATCTCCTGATGAGGACCTAAGTGAGGTCGAAACAAGTAGAGTGATATAGTGAAATAAATAAACTAGACTAAAAACGTTATAAATATCGACTGACGTCACCCATCCTGATAAAACTTAATAAAATCGTAAGGAACTGGTGCAATATTTAAATAAAAAATAAATATATCATCACGTCGTTTTACCCATAACTGGGTGTGGCACTCTGCCGAAGCAGATCTCGGTAAGTGATATATTTATGCGCGTGAAGTATGGTTACCAGTTGTCAAATCACAGCTCCAAAGAATGTTAGTGGTGGGGGGAGCCACTGGGCCGACTTCATACCACTGAGCTAGCCACCCCATTAAAGATTTTTATAAATCTTAAATCAATTTCATTTAAATCGGCGCAAAAATTGTTTTGCGAGTACTCGCATTTGCAAGCCTCATCTTCGGCTCGGCCTATCAAAATATACACGCACTCGCAAAAGTCCAGGTTTCGGCTTTGTGGTAGAAATAACTATTTTGTCGTGCAAATAAATATACTTCATTTAAAAATACGAGTACTACAGAGTGATCAAAAGGAATTGTTGCAGTTGGCAATAAAAAAATCTACTTAAAATTGGTGAGCCTAATATATAAATAGATTTCCTGAAAATAAAAAATTCAATTTGAGTACATTTAGTTCTATTTTTTAAAAATAAAATTGTTGTCTCCCTCACCCTTCCTTTATTAAAAGTCAAAATTCGAATAGTTGTCAGACTCCAGACATAACCTATTTGTATTTATTAAACATGTCAAATAGTATTTCCGCCTTTATCTGAAGTTGTGCCAACTGTGGAATGAAAAGATCTCCGGAATTGTATTACCAACTATAACAATTCTTTTTGATCACTCTGTAGAATTGTGCTTATCATTAAAATAGCATGGTGAATTCATATTTTGAAACGTAATTTCATTATCTTTATTATATTATTTATTAGTTCCAGCCTATTAAAGTAAAAATGCAATTTTATAGTTTAATGATTAATGTCAGTAGCTTATCAATTTGTGATATGACGGTCTCTCCGTTACATCGATAGTTGCGTAGTTCTAGATTGCGCCACAGGTGTAATATCTAGATGGCGCTAGTAATCACTCTGTAACCCTTGTCATTATATGATTAACTATCGATCAAAGTGTTGTACATTCACATGTGTTTCTAATAAGTACGTGTGAGTGCACGCCATATGTCATTGATTGGTATTATTTTTATCGCGTTATCTAAAAACTTTATTTTGCAATGTGTAATTATCTGGTTTTTATCTTGTGAATTCCTATTGATTTTTACTAATCCTTACTTAGATAATTTCATAATTATTTACTTAGAAATTAGGACAAAAACTAGAATTAGTCACTGATTTAATTGGCATTAATAAATTATTAATTTTTATAGTCGGTATCGTAAAATTATTATTTAATATCTGAACGTCCAAATTTTGTTCGAGAAATACGAGAGATGAGAAGTTTAAAATATAAAATAAGAAGCCAATAGAAAAAAAGAGCATCAGCTATTTACATAACAAGTGCGCGAAGACATACATTGCACTTGAGCGTTTCGTTCCTGCTTTAATTTGCGCGAATGGTGCAAATGTCGTCTTCGTGCACGAGTTTTGTACAATGCTTTTTGTAACGAGCAAAAATTATACTGGGTGGGAAAAAACTTCCGGGACGGTTAAATATCTCGCGAAATACATATTGGATCGAAAGACGACAAAATACATGTCAAATATTTTTCAAAAATCTATCCAACGATACCAAACTCGACCTCCACCCCCGCCTCCAGGGGGTGGGGCGGGGGGCAACTTTGTAATCTTAAATGGGAACACCCATTTTTATTGCAGATTTGGAATCTCCAGAAAATTTTACATTAATTTAATCTACGATTCAAGTTATTTTTGTTCACAGATGGCGCTGTGATCGCCACAAATGGGAATGGAATTGATGTACACGAGCACAAAATTGACAGTCACTAGTCCCCATTAGGTTTCCCAAATAATTCTAAATAATTCTAAAAAAAATTAGTGTTACATTGGCCGTATTTGTTTGGGAAATTTTGATCCAACCCTGAACTGACCTAGAACTAACTCGTGTTTCTTCCAAATAAATGATGCATCTCAAGTGTCAGTTGTAAATATTAGCGGTAAATTTAAAATCTGAATGCATGTTCGAAGCGACATCTGCTTAGTTTTGTTTGTGTGTTAAATTGCGCTTTTAATTGGATGTTTTGAGTCATCTTTATATTTTTTATATGTAGTCAAAAAGCAAATAACGTCAGGGTCTGTTTTTTTATATAATTTTGTCATCAGCACTATCAAAATAATGAATTTCGGAGTCGTAATAATGTGTCGTAATATTATCCTCTGTGACTTATATTGCAAGAAGCACATAATGCATATTGCTCTTCCATCATCTGCATAAATAATAGTTTAGTATATTTTTTCAAAATATTATTATAAAATTATTTACGTTTTTCATAAAAATTCCTCCTAACCTCTCTATACTATTACAAATCGCGATGCCGCCACGAATAACAAGGAACACAAGTTGATTAGAAAGAGATAGTAAACGGGTTGAATCTACCAACCCGCTAAAATAGCTGGGGCAGTAGGGTTGTTTAAGGTTAGTTCCAGGTTACTTAAAGTGTGCCAAGTAACCTGCAACCCAAATAAATACGGCCATTGATAGCGATATTTACACGTCACGGAACTTTTTCCCCACCCAGTATAGTCGACAATGAGGAAATGTATTAAATTTGAAGCGTGAACTGATATTGACAGTTAAGTATGCCATTAATTGACATTTGTTATTTGAAAACAAATTGTTTATTTTCCTCGTAAAGTTTGTTAAAAAAAGGCCGATTGATGGCGTTATAAGCTAACGTCTCTATTTCTTTTATAAATTCCTTAAAAATGTTTGTATATATATAAGTACAATTAGCGTTTTAATAGTCAAAATTTAGACTTTTAAAAAATGGGTGTTTTTCAATTATTTTCGATTAAACTTTTCATCGGTTTCCAAGGTAATGTAAACTTTATTTTGAATGATGCAAGTACAAAAAATTATGTATGCAACTAAAAGTAAAGTTTACCACTCGTGCAATAAAGTGACTCTTCTAACATAGGTTACATACATTACTTTTTCTACAATCGAGTTTTAACTAAATATACTACACGTAATCTAACGACATTTTAAACGTCAAAAATATTTATTTTGTAGGTTACGTAGTTAAGTTTGTTTCATAGCAATTATTTAATCTTATTTGCATGGCGTACAAATAACACTAGCAAATATTTACAAAGGAGATGTTTTTTGACATTGGTAGTAGAAAAATATTATTTTTTTCAATCACTTGAATATGATACTGTTATTTCAATTTCTTCAATAGTAAAAGAACGCTATTTCAGGAATTTTACGTTACCATGGATATGTCATCGTTTTTTTTTTTCCTAGGACCAAAAATAGCTTTTTTATTACAGTTGTCATAGTGATAAAAATAACTTTGTCAATTTGTTTCATTTCAATTTGAATAAATCTTTGAAATTTTCTAAATAAGTAGGTAAAAAAATTATATGTTACAATCGAACGAAAATACTATTTCGAGTCTCCCAAAATTACTATATTAAACTCCGCTACGCGTCGTCCCAAATACCTGTATTTTTAGTCCTAATGAAAGAAATATATATTTTAATATTCAGAAAGAAATCATGCTTGTTGCTCTTTTGTCCCTAAGACAATTCTATCTTATTTATTTATTTATTTATTTATTGATTTTTTTCGTGGACCGAAAAAGTTTTAGAACTACTGTTATAGTATTTTTGAACAGTACAGTCATTTAAATAATTATTGCTATTGATATTTTCATTATGTGTACTTTTTTGAATCTAAAAATTTATTAATTGAATTTTCATTGAATCACTTTGGAAGGATTAAAATCTATATTTTTTAATTGAAAAGATTATACTGTGATTTTGAAGAAACTTAAAACATTGAAATTCAAATTGATAAAGAAGATTATGAACAATCAATCAAAATTGTAAATCTGTAAATGTCAAAAGTAATGAGATAGGATTTCACATATATGTAACTAAATCTACTGTCAACAAGGGATTGGATATCATTAGTATATTGTATATCAATTGTCGAATTAATGTCGGGGATAATTGATTCATTATCAACGTAGCATAGATGGTGGTTTGTTTCATGTGGTAATTGTTAATTAGCCTGCTATAACGTTTTAAGATTTTGATAACAAACATTGTGATAGAATTGTATTATATTCTATTATATAACAACGACTTGTATCGTAGGGTTGAAGTTTTCCTTAGTTGATTAGATTAATTAAGTCAAGTATTTCTCACTTAGAACTATCTACAATTAAAGCCAGGGATAATTGTTAGGTGATAAGATAGTGGTCCTTAAGCTTTTTAAATATGCGACCCATATTTCAGAAGAATAAAATTAATAAATATATCAAAACGCCTTTTACTGGGTGTGGCACTCTGCCGAAGCAGATTTCGGTAAGTGGTATATTTATGCGCGTGAAGTGCTGTTACCAGCCGTCAAATCACGGTCTCCAATCATTGAATTTTTTTTTGGAAAAAGTTGTAATTTTCCTTGTTTGTAGACTCTAGTAGGCGCCAAAAGTTTCGTCGACTCTTAGGCATTATGCTTATAAAACTTAATGGAAAATTCAGCACTGCCGTCGGCTATTTATTATGGTAAAAGCGGTGGGGTTGATTTTATTTATTTAAATTTATAACAAAAATTACATGACCATTTTAATAATTGGTATTAATCATTGCCCCCAAAGGAGCTAGTTGTGGAGGAGTCACAGGGGTAATTTTAATGTGTTGAAAATTGTTTGTCGGCTGTGGGGATCACACCAAGGTTTTCAAGTCCACAAGTCGATTCGATACCATTATGCTACTTACGCCATAAGCGGTTGTTTATGAGATATGCAGTGGTGTATTTGCCAGGCCCGTATCTAGGCTAGTTTTTGACATATAAACCTGTTAGCGGAAAATGGTCAAAACGAGATGAATTTTGAGCAAAATTTTACTTTTTCCAAGACTATCTCTCAAAAACTAAACAAGATATAAATTTTCTCTCAACGGCATTGGATTTCTCGTGTTCGAATTAACTTATAAACAAATTTTCAGCGATTTTGATTTTTTGAAAATTTCTTAAGGGGTACCCCTTAAGATTTTATCGATTTTAAGCCATTTTCAGACTTATTGCTCTAAAAATCTTCCTCGTCCGGATATTGTACTAAAACTTAACATGCATACGTATTTCGACGCGCTGAATCCAGTGGTGAAATCCCTGAGTTCGTATCTCTTTTAGTTTTTAAGATATTGGCCTTAGAAATTTGTGTATATCGAAAATTTTGGTCAAAATATCAAAAATAAAAAAATTACTGAAAATATGTGTACAAGTCAATTCGGACACAAGGAATCCAATGCCGTTGAGCGCATCTTCATATCTTGCTTAGTTTTTGAGATATAACCTCTGGAAGAGTAGATTCTTTCCAAATTTTACGCCATTTCACATTTTGTACAATATTATTTATCAAACTTTTCAAAATGACATTTCCCTTACTCAATTTAATTGTAATAGTAACCATTTCCCTCACTAGTAATGAAAGTAATATACTTTCATCAATAGTGCGGGAAATGGTTACTATCATAATTAAATTGAGTGAGAAAAATGTCATTTTCACAAGTAGAGTTGAAAAAAATACATTTTTATACAATATTGTTGGTATATTACAAGTCAAGAAAGAGATTTACTTGACAAAGCGATTGTTTGAAATACTCTAGGCCCCAGAAAATAGAAAATATTGCCTGAGGACACATCTGAATTTGATAGACGTATTCCATTTGCCATTTGGATCAGATCTAATTTACATTTACTGAACCAGATCATATATTTATTTCGCTAGAGTACTTCGTTGACTTTATTTCCAGTACTAGAATTACTATTACTAATTTACTTTCAAGTAATTCATTCCAATAAGTGCATCATTTTGCTTAATTCAGTTCATTTAGTCATGTTGTCTAATTTATCTGAACTGATTTAACTGAACCAAGTGGCAAATGGAATACAGTTAAAAGTTCATATGTTTGGCAAAAACTGGATGGCAAATCAAGTAAAAAAATCGCCTTTTTAATATGTTTTGAGAACTATTATTTATATTTATAAACTCAGTAGAATATATATATATATATATATATATATATATATATATATATATATATCATCACGCCTTTTACCCATTTACTGGGTGTGGCACTCCGCCGAAGCAGATCTGGATAAGTGATATATTTATACGCGTAAAGTGCGATTACCAGTCGTCAAATTACGGCTCCCAAAGATGTTAGTGGTGAGGGAGCCACAGGGGTAATTTTAAATAAATAAAATAAATATATCATCACGCCTTCTACCCATTACTGGGTGTGGCACTCTGCCGAAGCAGATCTCGGTAAGTGATATATTTATACGCGTAAAGTGCGATTACCAG
Source organism: Pterostichus madidus (assembly GCA_911728475.2). NCBI lineage: Eukaryota > Metazoa > Arthropoda > Insecta > Coleoptera > Carabidae > Pterostichus > Pterostichus madidus. The sequence goes on along the minus strand of OU452307.1, from coordinate 39,064,831 downwards.
TCGTCAAATTACGGCTCCCAAAGATGTTAATGGTGAGGGAGTCACAGGGGTAATTTTAAATTGGTGAAAATGTTTTGTCGGCTGTGGGGATCGAACCAGGGTTCTTTGGAACCACAGGCCGACTTGCTACCACTGAGCTAGCTTACATCGTAATATAGGATAATACGCATGCGCAATTTTAAAAATGACCTGTCCTTTATTTATTTTATGCTCAACTGAGCTGAATTTTATGTGTTTTAGCCATGTAGAGCGGGCTTAAACACTTGTTTTTGGCCCTAGGGCTATAATAAATAATTTCCTATGAATACATAAATAAAATTATAATTTTTGTTTATAGTGAGTACTTGATTACAGTACCCCATTAATATATAATATATATATATATAGAATATATAAAATATTTATTTATTAAATAATGCATCAGTTCAAAAACAAAATACTGTAATAATCATAACAAACTCAATATGAAGAAAAAAAAAAACAAGTGAATATCTAATAACAAACAAAGCTGGAATATACAGAATGCATATCGAGTCAACGAGATGATACATATATTGATTGGATCTTGTGATATTTTGATTTAATTCCAGTACTCAGTGTTTATTCTGTATAACGAGTTTTTTCCGCTCTGTTTACAAGGAAGTCGTGTCCGTGTGTATTGACAGTGTAGTGTGTGCGTGTGAGTGCATGTAATTAGGTGTTAATTAACAGTATCATCCCGGGATTCAGCGTGAAAAACTAATTTACAAACACTTCGCTAATTATTTACTGTAAATCATTCACAGGATATTATTCTTGTTGTAGTTAAATGTTTGTTATTTTAATTAGGACTATTTATCTCTAGGACTTTGACTTCTAACAGGATTACCGACTGCAGTGGCCATCAAACTTTTAAAATATACAACCTATATTTTTCAATTTTTTTATATTTGATGTTACTAATTAATCATATATTTATTTAGGGCAAACCTATATAAAAATGAAAAAGATAGTAAGAAGCTAATGAGGCAAATAACAAGAATTTAAATTTATATGCTCGCCCTGATGAGTCTGCTGGTCGACTCGAAATAAATAAATATATTATTAAGTCGTAACTTCAAAATATATTGTGGTTATTTGATTATTTTAACGCTTTGACCTGAAGATGACCATAACCTTGGCCGAAACGTCGTTATTACTTCGCTAATAAAATAACTACATCTTTAAGCCGTTTGTCCATTATTACCTTTCCATATTACTTTCGGCTTACTAAAATACTCTATTTTGATAACAATTTTAACCTTTCTCTAATTTTATTATAAATAAACCGGAACTGTAAGGTAAAACGTTGTATATCACACGTGAGTAAAATTTCATTATATGCTCGTGAGAATTATCAAACTATCTCACTTGCGTAATGACTTCTTTCAGTCACTGATAATATAATATAGTATTATCGGAAGTGGCTATTTGAAATTCTGTTCCCCGTATCTTTTGTTTTGGAGAATTTTGTTTAAAATAATTTCGAAACGTTTGACAGCAGAAAATATACGACACTAAACGTCAAGTTGTTTTGAAAATACTATACTTTTATTGTTCTATAAAACTAAATAATATTGTTCCAATTTTCTGATAAATTGCAGCCGTAAAATTAATAGTTTATTACCGTCTATTTATTATTTATATATTGTGTCAGTAATCGTTACAGTTCTGGTCATAAATTTCTTTATCAATATTAAACAGTTTTCATTCTTTTGCAAGGACTGCAAATATACTTTGATAACAGTAACTTCCCACCGCATGGAAAATTATATTTGTGTCAGTTTATTTACCATTCTTTCATATTTTAATGTGGGTGTCGTAATTTGACGGATCATAACTAGTCGCACTTTACGACAAAGCTATTTTTATCAATGAAAACTTAATTTGTGTATCAGAGAATGAGTGCGTGATTAAATATCAAAAAACGCCTGTTTTCCCCTTTGGTACATAAATAACTATTACGCAATCGTACAATAATGATCTAGTTTAGCTCCGAAAAGTGCTACTTTAACTTTGATATTTTTAGACAAATTACAGTGTTGCCTGTCCACAGATCGCTGACGTATATTACCGAATCGGCCCGAATGTATCAAGACTGAGGGTGTAATTAACCTCAATATTATATATTAGATTTAATATAAATGGAGTAATGGGACAGTGGTTATCATGTCAGCCTGTGGATCCAAAGAACCCTGGTTCGATCCCCACAGCCGTCAAAAACATTTTCACCAATTTAAAATTACCCCTGTGGCTCCTCCACCACTAACTTCTTTGGGGGCCGTGATTTGACGGCTGGTAACCGCACTTCACGCGCATAAATATATCACTTACCGAGATCTGATTTGGCAGAGTGTCACATCCAGTAATGGGTAAAAGGCGTGATGATATATTTATTTATTTATATTTTATAATATAAATAAAATAAATAAATATATAATCACGCTTTCTACCCATTACTGGGTGTGGCACTCTGCCGATGCAGATCTCGGTAAGTGATTTATTTTGCGCGTGAAGTGCGGTTACCAGTCGTCAAATCACGGCCTCCAAATATGTTAGTGGTGGTAGCTTTTGAAATTATAAAAATTGTTTGTCGCCTGTTGGAATCGAACCAGGGTTCTCAGGATCCACAGGCCGACTTCATACCACTGAGCTAGCCACTCCATTAGATTTAATATAATTTTGTAAAATAATATAATATACACCACGGCTATAAAGATATTTTTTATTATCCACGTGGCTATTTTATAGTAATCCACATTTGTAATAAAAGTAATCCTTCTTTATAGCCTATGTATATAAATAACTATTTTATAATAACAGTTACATAAGTATATAATTAAGAAGAATGCGCAAAAATAAAATTAAAATTCCAGAGTAAAGTATTCAAAGAATACCGATATTTTTATAATCTATAAAATAAGAAAATAGATAATGTTTTCTTCATTTGAACACATCAAATTCATATTATTTTTTGGTTTCTTTTTCCTTCAATTTACCTAAATAAATAAATAATTATTGTATTATTCTTCTTTGACAGTTGTAGAAAAATGTTTGAATTTCACGGGCGAAATTCGTGTTTTTAGCACGTTCAAATTACATTTTTGTCTCGATTGAATATGACATACTCAAGCGTAACAAAAAAGCACTTATTTCGCGCACTTAATACAAAAATAACTATTCTTAATAGAATCAAAATATTGTTGTGATATTCTGGGCTTGTTCGGTCCTGTCTACCATCAGTTATCCTCGCCCATCCTACGAGCTGTCCTCCTGGCCGCCTGGCGCGTGTCCTTGTCTATCCTGTCAGGAACATCGCACGTATAAACGTTATCCTTCCAACATACGTTCCACGTCAGGCCGCGTACTTCACGTTCACGTTCATATCATTACATTACTGCTCTCTCACTCTATCTCTCTCTGCAACTCTCTCTCTCTCTCTCTCTCTCTATACTAGTGTGAGTGTATGTACAAGTGGGTGTACCATAATGTTCTAGTTATAGGTTGGAAAAGCGAACTTGAACATAAGAGGATTGTATTTTTGTTAGAAGTGTGAAGTATTTCAAAAGAAAATATAGTTTAATTTTCTGGTTCATAGTATTCGATCTTGTAGGTTTTCTACTAAGATCTGCAATTGCAGAAATGTTACTTTACAAGCAATAATTAATGGTGAGATTCTGTGTAAATCCGGAAATTTTATACATCCATAAATCTATGAATGATGTACAAAATCGTAACGAAACTTATGACTTATCAACAAATGTTGATACGTTTTTGTTCAATATTTATAGATTTACGAATCTATAAACTTATAGATTTATCACATAATTCCACTATAAATCTGATCCAAATGATTTAATTTTTTGTTCAGATCAAGATTTTTTTTACTTACGATGTTATATTGTCAGTAATAATATAACAAGAGAGTGAAAATAAATTTAAAATAATTTGACAGATCTTTCGAAAACTATTTGCCAGGCAATAGTCATGAAAGCCCGTAGGGCTTGAGTGGCTATTGCCAAATGGCAACAAGTTTGAGAAAGATATAGGAGAATTATTTTCTAATTTATCCAACTTTCGAGTTATATTTAATTCATCCAATTTAAAATATTTTGAAGTGGGTCCTATCGGTTGATTACTTATTAATGTATTCTTGGAAGTTGTGTCCAAAGTTTGTGAATTTCTGTATCTGAAACGAAACTAAATCGATTTTTTTTTCACACATTTTACTTGACGTGTTGACAGTTTTAAATAATTATTTGACAAGTACCTATCATCAGAAAAAGCATTCTTTCTGCCATGGTCGCATAAAAAATTATATGTATACATCGTAAATAAACTTTCTTCTCCGTGTATACAAATTTAAGAACCAGGGTTCGATTTCCGCACAGCCGACAAACAATTTTCAATACATTAAAATTACCCCTGTGGCTTCCCGTCTATTAACATCTATAAGAGCCGTTATTTGACGGTTGGTAGCCGTACTTCACGCGCAAAATATATCACTTATCGAGATCTGCAGAGTGCCAACCCAGTAATGGGTAGAAGGCGTGGTGATTTCATTCTAATGTTTTCACAACTCACAGTTTAAAAACCACTAAAATAATTCAACTAAGCGCCAGTTTTTCAATTACCGATTAATGTTAATCATGATTAAATAATAATGGAAACTATGGTTACCATTATTATTTAATCATGATTAACATTAATCGAGAGTAAACCGGTGATTGAAAAACTGGTCCTTAAAGTTGAAAATAATTTTAAAATCTTACGAAATATTAATGCATATTTATTAAAGATCTGTCTGATTACAAAATAGGTAACATTAAATAAAAAAGATGTACCAGTTGTCATATAATATAATCTGCGGAGATTCGCTTTAGTTTTCTAAATAAAATAAGTAACTTTCCTGTCGCGTTTAAGTTAGAAATCTTTTGCAGTTTTCCGGACAATGTGCGGCATTTTTCTGTTTTAGTTTGTATTTCTTTACACTTTTCTCTTTATGTGTGTGTGTGTTGTAATTGTAGCAACAGATCATGAGAGTTAATCTAGTGAGTGAGTCATAATTTTTATGACCGCGTGTAAGTGGTTTTTTGTTGTTGTTTTTATTTGTTTGTTGATGGAGGAACGAATGGTGAAGGACCGACATGTACTTACAGCGAAAGTACGATAATTTGTAACATTTGTTACGTAACGTAATACACAATGTGGGCGGTGTTACATCGCTGAATTGTAACAGAAAGTAATTATGAATGAAATGAGTTTGTACAGTGTTCGTTAAATACTCTTCTTTTTCTTTATGTACCCACCATTTTAATATTAAACAAGCACATTTATAAAATAATTATACCGTTTTATTTTTAATTGTTTTTCTACTTCTTGAAGCACTTTATTTTAAAACCAAGTTAGCAACAAAATTAACTTATTTTATAAATCTGCTCGATTTTCAAATGGAGGTAGACAATATTCTGAGAACGTACAACTATTTCACTAATGAGGTGATAACACTTTTTTTAATTCGCCTATGCTTTAAATTACTTGTATTATCTTGTTTTAATGACACTCATTAAGACAGGAGAAACGACCAAATTGACTAAAAACAATTTAAATGTTGAATTTGTAGGAAAAATAGTTTATGCAACTCGCTTATAATGGCTATTAATACACTTGTTATTCATACTATTTTATTTTCTTCATGAAGCAATTTTATTTTAATCAAGTTTATTGTTAGCAATAATATTAACTCACTTTGTAAATATACTAGAGTTTGAAAATGAGGTAGCCAACATTCTAAGGCCGCTAACCTCATTTTACGGACGCGCTGTTAACACATATTATATTTTCCCATGCTTTAAATTACTTTTATTATATATACTGGGTGTGGCACTCTGCCGAAGCAGATCTCGGTAAGTGATATATTTTGCGCGTGAACTGAAGTTACCAGCCGTCAAATCACTCATTAAGCCACAGATTTTCATTACGATACAGATTTGCATTATGAAATAATCAAATTGACCATATATGTTAAATTTTGGTCATAGAAAAAAATAGTGCATATAACTCGCTTGTAATGACTATTAATACACTTGCTATTCTTACTATTTGAATTTTAACTGTTTTTCTACCATGCAGCAAAATTAATTTTTTAACCAAGATTATTATTGATGGAGTAGGTAGCTCAGTGATATCGAATCGGCCTGTGGATTCTGAGAACTCTGGGTCGGCTCCCACAGCCGACAAACAATTTTCACCATATTAAAACTACCCTGGTGGCTCCCCCACCAGTAACATCTTTGGAGGTCGTGATTTGACGGCCGGTAACTGCACTTCACGCGCAAAATATATCACCGAGATCTGCAACGGCAGAATGCCACATCCAATAATGGGTAAAAGGCGTGATGAAATATTTATTTTATTTAAGATTATATGGGGTGGCTAGCTCAGTGGTATGAAGTCGGCCTGTGGATCCTGAGAACCCTGGGTCAATTCCCACAGCCGACAAACAATTTTCACCATATTAAAACTACCCCTGTGGCTCCCTCACCACTAACACCTTTGGGGGCTGTGACTTGACGGCTGGTAACCGCACTTCACGCGTAAAATATATCACTTATCGAGATCTGTAACGGCAGAATGCTACATTCAATAATAGGTAAAAGGCGTGATGATATATTTATTTTATTTAAGATTATTATTAACAACAAAATTAATTCATTTTGAAAATGTGCTTGGGTTTAAAACGGAGGTAGACTACATTCTGAGAATGCTAAACGAAGTGTAAACACATTTCAAATTACAAACTCGTGCTAGAATAAATTGCCTTCTGTGACTTGTATTTTAATATACTATTATGCAACTGCATGACGTACATAATTAATCTGTAAAATTATTACATTAAAATACACCCTAAATGAATTTTTCTCACAAATGAATAATTTGATGTAGTAAATATTTTACTAGAACATAAAATGATTATTTATTATTTCGATAACGATAATATGTGTTAGCTGACAGCTTCTTAAATGCAATCATAAAGAGATTAAAATTTATTTATGAATTTAACGACAACGTAAGTTCTAGAAAATTTACTTTATTGTTAACAAACTGTCAACATTTTTTTTTATTGTTTCACACTTTAATAATAGAGCAATAATAGTCGAGCAATTTATTTCAATTACTCGAATTTTTTATTGACAAGAGAACCTCCGTGAAGGATCAATCAATTTAGTTTTATTGCTTTTCAGTGAAGTTGGAAACTCAACAAAAATAAAATTAATCAGCGTCTTCAACAATTAAACTTTAATCGACATTGGCATTCGACTAAACACATAATTACTTTTATCGACACTTTGTCTGGTATTCCCAGCGGTGGTAATTCATTCATTATTGTTTGATGAAGAAAATACTGATTAAGATTTAAAATAAAAACTTATATTTTAGTAAATAAGAAAGAAAAAAATTCCTATTTTTTTCTTATTTATTAAGACTCAGTTCCATATCGCAATTGACATTTTTGTCTTTATATTATTATATTTTAGGTCTGGAATCTAGACTCTAGATAAGTTTGATGAAATAGTTATTTATGTACCAAGGGTGAAAACATGCGTTTCTGATTATTAGTACGATGCGCAAAGCGCCGAGGGCTAATAACATGCTCAGGGTCAGAAACGCTAATTTCACCAGTGGTACATACAATATTTTATGCACAACAAAATAACATTTAATTATATATTCAAAAGATTAAAATATGTAAATAGGTTACATGTCAAAACGACATTTTGCAGAATCAACTATTCACAATAAACAAAAAATTGTCATTTTATTTATGTATCCATAGGGATTATTTTTTATGGCCCTAGGGCCAAAAAGAAGTGTTTAAGTCCGCACTGGGCGGCACATATGTAGGAGCGGCATTTTTTATATTTAGTTTTAGTTGTAAAAAACAACTTGTTCACTTCATAAGTTTACTATTCGATTTCTACGAATTATGAATTACTATATGATTTCGAATATTTTTCTTAATCGTCAAATCAATGTAGGGTTGAAATGAAAAATTCCTTTATTACTGCCTAATTTAAATATGCCATCCAATGGTAAAAAAGTTCTCCACCTATAGTTTGTCTCAATTACAATTATTTATTTATGTTTATTAATTCGAGTTGGCCTGTGGATCCTGAGGACCCCGGTCCGATTCCCACAGCCGACAAACAATTTTCACCAAATTAAAATTACCCCTGTGGCTCCCCCACTACTAACATCTTTGAGGGCCGTGATTTGACGGCTGGTAACCGCATAAATACATCACTTACCGAGATCTGTTTCGGCAGAGTACCACACCTAGTAATGGGTACAAGTCGTGATGATATATTTATTTTTTTAATTTATAAAAACCACCATTTGATTGACTTACAAAGGGCGGTAAATTGGAGACCGCCCTGGGCGGCAAAAGTTCAAGGTACGCCACTGCCGAGGGGTTGCGACCCTCAGTTTGAAAACCACTATTTTATTCCATTTGATATGTAACTTCGCTTTTCTTTTATTTATTTAAACCAACATTAAATCTTTTGTCAGTGCAACTGGCCATTAATAATGCCAGAAAAAAATAATATATTTATTAATTATAAAGAACAAAATTTCATGTTTGTGATTGCCACCATATTGTTCACAGAAACAATCCATATTTTCATGAACAAACTTCTCATTTAACACACAATCCACGCACATAGATCCGGATTTAGGGGTTGGGGATGTAGTAACGTGCTCACATTATCAGCGGGGATGAGAACAGTAACACCCGTTCCACGTTCGCTCTATAAAACATGTCAATCCATGCCAGTGCAGTCACGTCACGTCGTCACGAGCCGCCACTGTTCCGGCGATGCGCATCTCATTTCAACTTTTAACTAAACTACTTTCGCATCGATGTAATGGGACGTTATTCTGTTACATTTGTTCGTTTGAAAGAGCAGATTTGTTACATTGTGCAAAGGAAGATGATATCATTTTAAGTTGGTAATGATGTAAGTTTGTTTAACTACGGGTGGTATTAAAAAGGACTAGAATTATTTTAATCATTTGGAGACAAATCTCAAGCGTTTATTGCGGATTGTACAGTGGTGTGGATTGCGTTACGGAACTCGAATCTCGGGATTCCACTTGAGCTAAATACACGCAGACAAAAAATAAACGAAACTATTGAAATTCCTGAAATTTTCTCAATTTTTAACTCGTCATAACTTGGCAAATTTTCAATTAATTTGGACTAATTTTCAAGGGTGAGAAAGTTTATAGTGTCTGCTTTAAGGGTATAATACGATCTTAGGGTTAACCCCTTCCACCCCCCTCCCCCAACTCCTAGAAGAAATAAATGTTTTTTATAATACTAGTACTGTAAGTTACCTATTAATGACAAATTTAAACACAGTAAGTGGAACTTTTATTGCACAGTGGTTACCATGGTTATATCAGGACTTTAATATTTACTTACCATCCACCGTGGCCAGTAAATAAATATTATAGATCAAGGTCCTGTTTATTTTGACAGCCGTCAATTTGGAGACCTATTTTTCTTTTATGGTGTGGCTAGCTCAGCGGTATGAAGTCGGCCTGTGGATCCTGAGAACCCTGGTTCGATTCCCACACGCGACAAACAATTTTCATAATTTCAAAAAAACTACCCCTGTGGTTCCTCCACCACTAACATCTTTGGGGGCCGTGATTTTACGACTGGTAACCGCACTTCACGCGCAAAATATATCACTTACCGAGATCTGCTTCGGCAAAGTGCCACACCCAGTTACGGGTAGAAGGCGTGATGATATATTTATTTATTTTTTTATATTTTTCTTTTCCTTTTATTTGTGCAAGTATTGTAAACAATAGCTTACTACCTCGAACTGTAAGTGATTTTTTAGGTCGCCAATATTTAGGAAATCGAAGAGTAATAATAATGTTTTATGTATTATCTGTCAAAACAAAAAAAAACAAAAATTTAAATGAATTTCTTGTTATACAGTTATCTACTAAGCACTTTTGTTGAAATAACCACACCCAGAAATGGGTAACAAGTATACAATCACAAGGAAGGCCGTTAGCAATAAAATAATACACCATTTCCTAAGAGAGAGTACATTTCAACTAAACAATCATAGTTTAAACATCTAAACGTCCTGTAGACGTAATTTCACTCCACCAAATCTAAATATTTCTCTCTCCTTTCCAATGGATGTGTCTTTTGCATGATGTGTGGCTTCCTGCTCATCGAATGTAGGTGAGCAAAGGCAAGCGACCATGTAAATATATCCGGAGAATGCAACAACTGCATCGCCGTCTAAGCGTGCGTGCGTGATCATCGTGAACTTGTATCGAATGATGATTTAAATGCGATGTCATGATCATGAAAACAACAAACAACTCTTAAGATATCTGCTCATTGTATGCTCGTCGTTGCTACAGAAATATAGTACATTCCACACACAGTTTCTCACGGTTACCATTGACAACGTGAGATATCAGACGTGTATACACCATTTGCCATGTGGGCCAAATCTAACTTAAATATACTGAACTGAACTGTTTATTTATTTGAATAATTTGCTTTGCATTCTTTGTTTTCAGTAATGTATGTGCCATATTTAAGTGGGTGAAAATAGTATATTACGTACCATGAACTGTAAGTGACAGTTTGTAGATCAAGAAATATTCGCGACCTAAAAAAATCTCTTAAAATTTGAGGTTAGTAAGTTATTTTTTACAATACTTGCACAAATAGAAGGAAAAGAAAAATAGGTTTTAAAATTAACAGTTGTCAAATTGTTGTCAAATAAACAGGACCTTGATCTATAATATTTATTTACTGTCCACGGTGGATGGTAAGTAAATATTATAGTCCTAATATAACCATGGAAACCACTGTGCAATAAAAGTTTCACTTACTGGGTTCAAATTTTGTCATTATTAGGTACTTATGTACCAAGGGTGATAACAGATTTTGCGCCTCGAGCTAATAATATGTTTAGGGTCAGAAACGCTAATTTCACCCGTGGTATATAAAATATTTATGCACAACAAAATTACATGTTCAAAAGATTAAAATATGTACATAGGTTATATGTCAAAATGACATTTTGTAAAATCAAATATTCACAATAAACAAAAATTGTCATTTTATTTATATATTCTATGAATAATTTTTGTGGCCCTATAGGGCCTAAATAAGGGTTGAATTCCGCTTTTTAGGGCTCAAACACATTAATTTCGGCCTGGGGTTGTGCATTTAAATAAATTATGTGCACCTCGAGCAGAAATAGACTACTTTCTACATAAATAATTATTCTCGCTGCAAACTTGCATTCTCGTGCGAAATGAGTATCATTCCTTGCTTGTTATACAATATACTATTGCTACTCTGTACAACAGAAACTTAATCCGAACTATTTAGATACAATCATTTTTTTTTTATTGTTGATGTCAGCGAGATTTGAACGCATGATCTCTTGTTTGTTATAATTAGTAAACGAAAGTTTTACATTGATTTTAGCCACTGGGCTACGATTATCTGTAATGTTACAATACAATGGATTTCATTAAGCCTAGGGCGAAAATCTAAACTAGCATTGAACTAATTACACTAAATGTTGTTAACAATAATTATTAACAATTAATGTACTGAATTACAATCGGAAATTAATTGAAACTGGTTTTATTTTAGTCTAATTCAATTTCAAACAGATATATAGAGGAGTAATTTTGACATGTACTGAAGCGTAATATTAATCAAATCAAAATTGGCACAGAAATAAAATAATAAAAGCATCAGTCGTAGTTCATTGAATACAACTTTTGTTATAAGAGCAAAACTTCAAGAATATATACTTCGCTGAATTCAACTTAAATACTTCAACAATATAAAAAAAAAATATATGATTGTGTCTGGGTGGTTCGGATTCTACAAGCTAGTGTAATGGGGGATTCAAGTGGTAGAGCTTTTTAATATATATTTATTAAAATAAATTTTTGACCGTACATCATATTTAATGCAATATAAAATCATACCATAAATGATATCTTTATTGCTGAAATATGAAAGTTAAAGTTGAATAATTCGAAACGCTCATTTAAATTTCGCACTGCCATATTGCAATTACGTAGTTGCATTAAGCCAATCACAGAGCTTTGTCTGAAATGTTTGTCGGTGCTCAGTTTTACTGAGAAGAAGACGAAGAAGAAATAAGCATTCAGCATTCTACGATTCTACCAATGACGTATAATACTAGACGAATTATGCCGTATACAAGTCAATGCAGTGTTGTGGAGCAGAAAGGGATGGAATAACTTATGGGTTCGACGGGTGCGCGGCAAGGAGCGAGTACACTTTGATGTTATGCAAGTTGCTCCTTGCCGCGCACCCGCCTCACCAACCAGTTATTCTATCCCTTTCTGCTTTACAACAAACGTCGTTGTTATTCGTCTAGTTATGTTTTGTCTGAGGATTCTACTGACAACGACACACGTTACGTGAAATTACGTGTTATTTATCTCTGTCCTATCTGTCTCTCTTTAAGCTAAGATGCAACTACGTCATATTCGTTTGTTTCGAAAGTTTAAATATTTTTATCATGCTTAATATAAGTTAAAAAAAAAATTTGGGTATAATAATTTTATTACGTAGATTAATATATAAAAAAATTCAAAAAAGTCTTGAAAGGCCCATTGGGATTGAATTCCTGTTGTGCAGAGAACAAATAAATAAATAACAATTACAACATACAAGAAACAAATGCACCACGCATTTTAGTCAAAACTTCTGCGGATTATATTATCACACTACATTTATTTTGTTAGTTGGTTTTTGGCAAAGTTCAGGGTGAAATGTGGCGTCCGTGAGCTGTGAATAATAACGTTTTGGTCGTAATTTCGTACGTAATATATTTTTGGTAGCCAAGTGCAAAAAGTTGATGAAAAATAAATGAAATTAATTTGACGAGGGTGTTGGTGGATGGTTTACAAATGCGAGTAATTATTCTGGAAAGTTTGGAGAAGTTTTGAGTGAGGTAGCGATCATGGACACGTGCATGGATGTATATATTGATCGTCATTTATTCGCTAAACGGCAAATGTGCCTCGGAGAGAAGTGCAAAATTACTCTCATCATATTTTAGAGAATTTATTAATTAAATTGAAATTGGAAAATCATTTCTGCCAGAAATGGAATTCATTTCATTAGAATACTCGATATTGGGTAGGTAGCTCAGTGGTATCAAGTCGACCTTTCTACTTGAGAATCCTGGTTCGATCCCCACAGCCGACAAACATTTTGAGCAATTTAAAATTACTCCTGTGGCTCCCCCACCACTAACTTGTTTGGGGGCCGTGGTTTGACAGCTGGTAACCGCACTTCACGCTCATAAATATATCACTGAGATCTGCTTCGGTAGAGTGCCACACCCAGTAATGGATAAAAGGCGTGATGATATATCTTATTTAGAAAAAAAAACCACGAGAATGCTACACCCAGTAATGAGTAAAAGGCGTGGTGATATATTATTATTATTAAATAAATATATCATAACGCAATTGTTTGTCGCCTGTGGGAATTGAATCTAGGGTACCAGGGTTCTCAGGATCCACAGGCCGACTTCATACCACTGAGCTAGCCACCCCATATATTTAAAAAAAAAACCGGTATTAGATTCCCGATTGCCTTAGAGAATATATTTTACATCCCTAGGGACGAAAAGTATAATTTTCGCCTCTCAATTGAGGAAAGAAAATTTTATTTATTTGATTGGTGGAAAAAAAATTGTGTACATCTGTACATCTTGTCCGTGTAAGGTGTTTCGTCTTCTCAGAATGTCGTCTACTTCGGCGACAAGATAATAGTTCAGTTCGCCAAATACTAATTTTATAGCCTAGGTATACAAATAAATATTAGTACTTCAATGGGTCTTAATAATTCTATAAAAATGAAATCCAGGATAATGACGTCATTTAGCCTGCAGCTATATTTTTTTTAACCTAAAAATAACTCTAATTTGAAAATAACTTGTTATTTACTATTGCAACATTAATTTAAAATTAATTTGGTTCGTCACTTTGAAAACAAAATTAAATATAAATTATACATAATTAAAAACATTTTTAATTAGAACTAATTATTTATAAATGAACTAATGTAGATAATTTGCAAAATTCTGTCCAACTTTTAATTTAATTATTAAATTAAATAATAAATAAAAACATTCATAACCAGTTGCACCAACAAAACTTAAATTTTAAACTTGGTTTAAATTAATAAAAGCAAAGGAACTTGCATGTAAAATAAAATAAATAAAAGATATAAATATATCACGCCTTTTACCCATTACTGGGCGTGGCACTCTACCGAAGCAGATCTCGGTAAGCGATATATTTATGCGCGTAAGTGCTGTTACCAGTCGTCAAATCACAGCCCCCAAGATGTTAGTGGTAGAGGAGCCACAGGGGTAGTTTTTGAAATTATGAAAATTGTTTGTCGCCTGTGGGAGTCGAACCAGAGTTCTTAGGATTCACAGGCCGACTTCATATCACTGAGCTATCCACTCCAATCATAGTGATAATAATAATACAATATACCTACAGATGCCATTTAAATCCATAAATTAATTATGATTGTAAAACAAATAAGTTGATACAATTTTTTGTGTTTATAAATATACACTACACTAATAATAATAATATGGGGTGGCTAGCTCAGTGGTATGAAGTCGGCCTGTGGATCCTGAGAATCCTGGTACCCTAGATTCGATTCCCACAGGCGACAAACAATTTTCATAATTTCAAAAACTACCCCTGTGGCTCCTCCACCACTAACATCTTTGGGGGCCGTGATTTGACGACTGGTAACCGCACTTCACGCGCAAATTATATCACTTATCGAGATCTGCTTCGGTGGAGTGCCACACCCAGTAATGGGTAGAAGGCGTGATGATATATTTATTTATTTTACTGTAGAAAAATATTTTCCTTAATACAATTCTGTGCATTCTTCATTACAATTCACGTCACAGTCCCAGTGCAGTATTTTAGCAAATTGTACAATCCGCGCTAATACATCAAAACCTCATTCATTCCGGGCCTGGTCCACGCTTTGCCACTCATCCATCTTCATTTATTCGACAATATCACACAGCCCACTGTCTTCGCTCTTGTTAGTTCCTCCATCTTTATTCAATGCACAATCGCCTGTTATTCTTAGAGAATTATTTGTACAAGCCTCGTTTACATGCAGATACAATGTCTGACAATTTAGTTTATGAACAAAACTGATAATTGTGTACAGAAGCGACATGGCAGATTTTCCTTTGTCTACATTAATTTACAGATAAATGATTCAAATAAAAGTGGTAGGTAATTTAGTCCACACATTTTATTTGAAACATTTTTCTTTAAAACTATTTAGCAAAGTTTCACAACAAAAAATATGCAATGTTATTGATTTATTCAACGTTATATTAAATTAGCCAATAAGGTTCTTACACATCATCCGTTTCATCCAATTACAGCTGTATTATACTGATTATATAACTCATAATGGGGTGGCTAGCTCAGTGGTATGAAGTCGGCCTGTGGATCCTGAGAACCTTGGTTCGATTCCCACAGGCGACAAACAATTTTCATAATTTCAAAAACTACCCCTGTGGCTCCTCCACCACTAACATCTTTGGGGGCCGTGATTTGATGACTGGTAATCGCACTTCACGCGCAAAATATATCACTTACCGAGATCTGCTTCGGCAGAGTGCCATACCCAGTAATGGACAGAAAGCGTGATGATATATTTATTTATTTATTTTTGTTTCTTTTTTTTTAATAAACGTCAAATGAATGTAAAATAGTTATTTATGTACCATGGGTAAAAACAGGCACGAGGCGCAAAGCGTCGAGGGCTAATAACATGCTCAGGGTCAGAAACGCTAATTTCACCAGTGGTACATACAATATTTTATGCACAACAAAATAATATTTAATTATATGTTCAACAGATTAAAATATGTAAATAGGTTATATGTCAAAATAACATTTTGCAGAATCAAGTATTCACAATAAACAGAAATTGTCATTTTATTTATGTATCCTTAGGAATTATTTTTTGTGACTCTAGGTCCAAAAAGAAATTGTTTTTAGTGGAAAAATGTCCATCTTTGACAATCTGTACGGATCTAAGAAAAATTTCTGAACTCGATTCACCATCAGGGCAATAAAGTTTACTCAATTCCCTGCAAAGGACGCTAAAAATGAAGTTCCTACGATGAGTTGTCACAGAGTTATGCTTGTTTGAAGTTAAATGTGCATTTGCAAGATGTAAGTGGTTGGGAAGCCACACGGGTAATTTTAATGTGTTGAAAATCGTTTCTCATTTTATCTAGTAATGAATTCGAAGAATTTCGCAGTATCGATTTTCGATCTGCTCTTTGTTTTGTTATATGTAGGTAGTAAATTTAGTATGAGTGGGTGTTAACGTATCAGAACATAATTTGATTCTGTCCCTTTCATCTTGTTAGTTAATCAAAAACTTAATTAAGTCCGCCTCTGCGAACACACTATTATGTCATCTTTATTCATTGCATCATCATGTCGTTACCACATCAAAATCTCATCAAATACACTCCTGTCATATAATCGCATTTTGTGCCATTATTTCGGGATTAATTTCTTTTATATTTTCCTCTATGACTCATTGAGAAAAAGTAATTCGTCTGATGAGTAAGCCATAATATAATTTTCACACGTCCACTTATGAAAGTAACCATAACATCATAAACTACTACGGAAAGTTGAACATAGCATACACTGATATGTTAGTATAACGTACACTTCTAACATATGAGGTGAAGTTCCACTGATTGACAACAGATGGCGTTACGATGAAAAAAAGTATTTGTATTATTATTTAAATCGACGTTTTGGCAGATTTTTCAACACATTTGCACAGCTAAATCTTATTTTATTAAATTAGTTTACTTATTTACTAATATTCTAGTATTATTTAATATTTTGACATTACGGTTAGTACAGTTGGTATCACAATACATAACCTCAAACGTCAAACGTCAACGCTTACCTACAAAAACGCATCAGCTGTCAAAGTGTAACAACATTGCTCTTGTAGACTGTTTTTAGAAATATTTTGTGGTCGTCTGAAAAATAGTGTACATAACTCGCTCGAAAGTGTGATAACTGTGCTCGTTTACTTAAATCACTTGGCGCTGCGCGCCTCGTTTTTCAATTTTACACTCGCACGTTATCTTACACTTTCGATGCTTGTTATGTAAATAACTATTAAACATCAACTTTCATACTCTAGTGGAACTATACCATGGTAATACATAACAATCCCGAAATTGCGTACTTTTTGTACAGAAAATAGTGAAATAATATTGATTTAGATAAATCTTATTTTCCGTGTTAGGCACTTTTTAGTGAGCACCATGTATAACTTAATTGTCCTAATTTGGAAAAGAAACAACAAATTTTCCTAACACAAATTCCGGCAAAATTCTGTAAAATCCGGCTCTGGAACAATATGATTTCTACGCACGTTTCGTGTATAAAGCCATGAAAAAATTCTTCCTAATTCGGTCCTGAAAGTAATCTCTCCTCTTGCGGCCACTATCTCACATCGCATCTCGTCTCATCTCGATGAAATGAGATGAGATCGTGACGTCACGCACCGCTCGCACGCGTGTGATCGTGAGTCACGTGGCACGCTCCGTGACGTCAAACCGCGCCACCACGGCCCATTGCAGCCGCTAACGACCTAGGGACTTGAATTCCCCAGCTCACTATGTTAGCTTGAAGGTTGGTAACCGTGAAGTTGCAGTGTAATTACCCCCACTCTTCATTCCGTTTGATGTAACGTATGTTCATAGTTCTTGTTCTTCTTATCTCACTGCTACCAACGGTGACATTTTCCCTGTTAACTCGTTTAGTGTCTTCCGGTAATAGTTGGCAGCATTGTGCCTCGGATTGGGATTACTTGCTGTTGTGGTGGCACCATTGACGAAGATTAGTGGTTTCGCCCTGACAGCACGAGAATTTATTTTATTCACCCGAAAAAGAACTTTGTAATTAACAAGGTTTTTTTATAGTTATTTTCTGGCTTTTCTAGTTTATGTTGGTAGTTATTGATGCGCTGTCATTGTGGAAATCTGGTGACATGGAAATAAATTCATTTAAATGTATTATTTATTCAACAGTAAAAATAATGTGGAATCCGCAGCCATTTATGTTTTGTCATGTTTGGTTGACGTTTTACAAAATATTTGTAATGATGAATACATTAAAATAGTAGATATTCCAATCATGCGTAGGATATTGTTTAATGAAAATATATTCATTAAAAATTGTTTATTTAAATACTAGAATAATTAAATAAAATTAATATACTGGTATTAATTGTTAGGCCTTAGGAGTTTGACATGGAAAATTAAGTTTTTCTTTCGCAAATTCGCAAATATCGTCATTTTATTATATAAAAAAGCTAAAGACAATTAAATCATGCATGGGTTAATCGGCCTGTGGATATGAGAACCTGGGTTCGATTCCCACAACGGAAAAACAATTTTCACTATATTAAAGCTACCCCTGTGGCTCCTCCACCACTAACATCTTTGGCGGCCGCGATTTGACGACTGGTAAACGCATTACACGCGCATAAATATATCACGTACTGAGATCTGCCACTACAGAGTGCCACACCCAGTAATGGGTACGTTTATTTTTCGAGAATTATTTATAAACGTCAATATTTCATGATTATGAACATCAATCTCTTTTATAAATTAAATAAAATCATACAATACAGAATTTTTATTATGTTGGAATAAAAGTTTAGTTTTGTTTATAAAATAGATTGATGTCTATAACCAGCCTATTAATTTGAGAATCTGGGTTCGATTCCCACAGCCAACAAACAATTTTCACCATATTACAATTACCCTTCTGGCGCCTTCACCACTTACATCCTTGGAGGCCGTATTTTGACGGCTGGTAATCGTACTTCACGTTCAAAAATATATTACGTTCTGAGATCTGATACTGCAGAGTGCCCCACCCAGTAATGGGTAAAAGGCGTGATGATATATTTATTTTTAATTTATTATGGACTCTGCATATCGGGAACTAATGAAGTCAGCAAGATTTGAAGTTTTATTCATTGACTGTTTTTAAGAATTTTTTCAAATACTAAATTATGTAGACGGTCCGTATTGCTGAAGCAAGCTGTAATTTCAAATAAATAAACATGAAGATCTTGAAATAAATTTAAAGATTGTATCTTGAGAAAATAACAATTTGAATCAGTATAATTACATTTGTGTTGACAAGAAATTTCCATATTCATTAGACAAAGCATAATTGTACAAAATCCTCGATTCGCACTTAAATTTTCTCGTCTGTTAAGTTGGTAACAATGGCACGTAAAAGTACAGACATAATTCTAAGCATTTAATAACGAAACCTAGGGAAATTTCATTTCCTGAAGATCGACTTAAAGTGAACAATAGCTGGAAGCCCTGTGCAGATGACTGCAGAGTTATTAATGCGTCTAGGGAATTTTGCACCGTCGAAATTAAGTTGGTAACACGTCAGGTTTCTCTCGCTTCAAGTAGTTATTAACTTGTATAGGGAATATAAGTCCCGGTAGATTTAAGTTGGCAATAACATACGATTGAATATAACCGCAATTTGGTTCAGTAAATATCCACCTAGGCTTAACTTATTTAGGGACTTACTAAATTAAGTTGGCAACAATATTACATTACGACCTTTCAGCTGCAGGACCTGGAAGTTATGTACTCGTAATTTCATTGATTACATGTCTGGGGGATTTTATTTTCGTTGAGATTTATGTTGGCAGCAACAGATGTCTTTCCCCATATACTGGGAACTTTTTATTTTTGTTGGAAATGAAGCCAGTTATAATGAACCTCGGTACTTTCTTGAAGAAGTTATTAATGAGATTCTAGGGAATTTAATTTACCGGAAATTAAGTTGGTAGCGCTAATTTCTCACATGTACGTGCCTTACTAAAGAATTTACCTCTAGGGGGTTTTAATTCTTGCATGTTGGCACTGATGACAATGACAAATATGGCTGAAACGGAAACAAGATTGTAGGAATTTCATTTTCGTTGTTGTTTACTTTTTATTAAATTAACTTTATTATTTTCTATACCTCATTCCACCTAAGAATGCTGTACAGAATTCCAATCTGTTTAAATTTACAAAACAATTTCCATAAAACAAATTAATTGCTAATACCATTTTAATTTTCAATTTTAATTTAATTTCAAATTTTTAATATAATATATGAAGCACTAATACTAACTCCAAGTCTATTAACAATCTTTTCTGTTCTGTTATTAACTTTATATATCATCACGCCTTCTACCCATTACTGGGTGTGGCACTCTGCTGAAGCAGACCTCAGTACGTGAAGTACGATTACCAGTCGTCAAATCACGGCCCCCAAACATGTTAGTGGTGGAGGAGCCACAGGGATAGCTTTTTCAAATTATGAAAATTTGTCGCCTGTGGGAATCCAACCAGGGACCTCAGGATCCACAGGCCGACTTCATACCACTGAGCTAGCCATCCCATAAACTTTATTGGCATTAATTAACTGTAAATATCTATATATTTTTTCGTGTATCGTTCATTCATGGATTTAATTAATGTATACAAAATCATACATTAATGATTTCTTTTATTGTATGATTTATATAAATTAACGATTTTGGATTTTGGACGCGTACAACACACATAATATAACATACAATTGGCAAATGCTAAACAGAATTAAACGAAAATAAAAACAAGTTAGTAACGGTAAAGATTCATTTACCTAATTACCAAACAGTTTGAATCATAGTATATTATATAATAAATCAGGAAAGTGATATTTTACTTGACGAAGCGGTTGTTTTAATCCGCTGAGTATTATGTATGCTATTTTTTCTGAAAACATTTAATTCAATCAATAAATAGTCATAAATAAGTCAAAATGTTTAAATTGTTTGATATGAATAGAATGCGGGCACTCACGTGACACTGTGACGTAAAAACAACTGTTCTAGTAAAAGATCACTACGCCACCTACAAAATGAACTATTTTTTGGGACGAGATTTGAAAATAACCGGTTCTTTTCAAATCTTGTCCCAAAACAAATAGTTCATTTTGTAGGTGGCGCAGTGATCTTTACTAGAACAGCTATTTTTACGTCACAGTGGCACGTGAGTGCCCGCATCCTATTGTATTCACAGCAGACTATGTATTCAAGGTCAAGTAAAATCTTTACCAGACTGTTTTGTACTTTACCAGACTGTTATTTTTGTTGTAACCTTGGATATGTATTTTACTTGACTGTTTTTGTAAAAATCTACTTTTCATACTAAAATTGGTCAGGAAAGTATACACTTCCTTGCCGGTTTCAGAAAAATGACGTTTACAAATAAAATACTTAACTGTATGAAAATTTTAAATACACCCCTGTGTTGTTATTCGGAGATTATAACTGTACTGCAGTGACTCATCTATTTTAACCCAGACATGCTAACGTTTTTCTGGAATTTTCAAATGCAACATTTGACTGGATATCTGAATTCAGACGCTTGCTTCCTATGAAAAGAATCCACTACAATAGTATAATTTAAACGTCAACTTTCATACTCTAGTGGTACTGTAGAATATTGTTTTTTTTTTAGGTTTTTATGTCGATGAAGACGACAAAAAAATGAGTAAAAACCAAACTATCGGTTATCCATTAGTTTGGTTTTTAGTTGAAAGTTTTAATAAATGTATAAGGGTGAATATTTGCAAAAAAAGGTTTTAGGCAAAATGACGGAAAGAACATTAGCGGAACCTATAATCGCATTTGGGTATTACGGCCCATTATACTCGACTTATAACAAGTTTTTGCACCAGCCGAATGATTAACATTTTTTTTCTTTGTAAAGTAAATATCGGGCTTTTAAAATGTTGAACTTTTGCGCTGTTAAAAGTTTTAATCAAGTTTCGTGGAACTTTTCACTCAAATTATGATTCTTCGACACTTTCATGTCATTCTATAATTTCTGAACCTGCTGCGGAATATTTTAAAATTGTTCACTGCTACGCCACTGTTTTATTGGGCTGACTGACGACGACTAGTTGTAAAACTACTAAACTCAATTTTAAATTCAAATTTACTCTCAACAAATTATTTTCCGATCATCAAGATTTCCACTAAAATGCGTATCTTTATATTCAGATCGCCTATGGGAACTTTATGCACAGTGGTGTACCACAAATTTTATCTTGGAAGCATATAATGGGCAATAATAGGCAATCGTAACCCAGTGAATAAAAACGAGATAAAACTTGCGTTTCTTAATTAGCAAGCAAGAGGTTTTGCGTTCAAATCTCATGTGACTTCAACTTATAAGTATAACAACAAAATACGATTGTGTCTGAGTGGTTTAGATTCCATTATAAGCTGTAGGCCCCCTGTATTCTAATTAGGATTAAGGTAGTACTAGTGTGACGGTGGCGTCATCGATTGTCGAGTAGCGAAACTGACGCTCAAAAATTGAATAAAATAAGTGTTTTATACCTATTATGATTTGAATATCATGAATTGTTAACAGGTTGTTGGTCTAGTAAATAAAATATAAATAAATATATCATCACGCCTTCTACCCATTACTGGGTATGGCACTTTGCCGAAGCAGATCTCGGTAAGTGATATATTTTGCGCGTGAAGTGCGGTTACCAGCCGTCAACTCCCCCAAAGATGTTAGAGGTGGAGGAGCCACAGGGGTAGCTTTTTGAAATTATGAAAATTGTTTGTCGCCTGTGGGAATCGAACCAGGGTTCTCAGAATCCATAGGCCGATTTCATACCACTGAGCTAGCTAGTGAATTTTCAAATACCATACCACCGTGTGGTGTTGCCATTGTAAATTGGGATTCTTAATTTTTCGTTAAAAACAAGGCTTTGCATGGCTATATATCCATTACTAAACGATAAAAAACTTTCTTCTTCTGATACAATATACATGGATAGTTCTAGAACATCATACTAGTTTTTCAAATGAAACTGCAAAACACAAACCAAATATGTGCGATTCTGAGTGATGATCGCCATAAGCCCCGTGTATAAGAACTCAACTTTACAAGCGAATATATTTGTTCACAGACGATGAATGTGTTTCATATTTTAACAGGATGTGTATGACTATCCAATGTTTACGTGCGTCAAATTTCATTTAGATCTGCAAAAAATTTGTTCATGCTAGAACTTAAGTTTCTGTTGTGCAGAGTAACCAAATAAAAATTAAATTAAAATATAATATTTTTCGCAGTTCCGGACGTTATTCTTCCTTTTCGAGGACTGAAGTGTCATTTTTAATCCCGAAGGGATTACATTTCAAATTTAATCCCACCGAGTTTAAATTAACAGGTAAACAAGCATTACCTCAGCAAAAAATATATTATAAACCTCAAATTATTTCACTTTCTTTATGTTGCCTATGTTACTTAAAAATTTGTATAATGCTGTCATTGTGAATTATATGTCAAGTTAATATCAAATTTAATCATTAATTCAAAATGTACGAGAATGGCTTGAAATGCTAAAAATAGTGTATTTTATCCCTCCAGTGATTATTTCCTTCTCCTGCGGTTCGTGAAATAAACTTCACCCTCAGGATTAAATTAAGCTCTTTAGTCCCTTTATGGGGTAAGTGTCTCAGTGGTTTCGAATTGGCCTGTGGATTTTAGAACTCTGGTTCGAGTCCCACAGCCGACAAACTATTTTTACCACATTAAAACTATTCCTGTAGCTCTCTCTCTACTTACATCCTTAGGGGCCGTGATTTGACGACTGGTAACCGCACTTCACGCGCAAAATATTTCACTTACCAAAGCGATATATTTATTTTTATTTAATTTTATGTTTTTATCACTAATTGTGTATACATTGATTACGATGAAGGAACGTATTGTTAGAATAATTTTCCTGGGAGTGTACAACCGCCTCAGTATAATTTTACTTTCGAAATGAAGTTTTTGTACACCGATTGAATAATCCGGTCAGTAGAATAGTAATAAATTCGAAAGAGAATGTTTGTGGTCGGAGATTTCATCGAAGACGGCCTTGGAATTTCACGAGTCACGACCGAACTTAGTTCAAAGTTCATTAGTTCATTCTTTCTTCCTCCCACGCCCTCCGACGTTGCCACACCTCATTGCATGCACAGTTGCCAAATACCACTTTCTACTACACTCTTGCCAAAAACCGCGAGCGAATTTTTGACAAATGGGAATCGTTCTTGTCTGATTTATGAAAATGGGTACTGGGAACTTTTTAGTCTGCTTCCGTTATTAATTAACTGACCGTATTATAGCAGAAGTTAGTGATATGAACAGAGGAAAGTTTTTTTTTTACATTTTATTTTAGGTTACGTAGATAATGGAATTTTTAATTGAATTTTTTTTGTTTTTGTCATTGTTTGAAATAAAATCTTTTGGGAAACGTTTTTTGTGTGTCTAACTTTCATGTTATGTAAATGGACATTTGAATGAATAACATTAAGAATTTTTATTCCAATTTACTTTTTAGACTTTTACATTAAAGTATAAAGAGAAATTTGTTATATAACGTAAATTTTAACATGATTTTATAAATTAAATAAATAAATAAATATATCATCAGCATTACAAAGTTATTAATTAATGGGGTGGCTAGCTCAGTGTATGAAGTCAGCCTGTGGATCCTGAGAACCCTAGTTCGATTCCCATAGGCGACAAACAATTTTCATAATTTCAAAAACTACTCCTGTGGCTCCTCCACCACTAACATCTTTGGGGGCCGTGATTTGACGACTGGTAACCGCACTTCACGCGCAAAATATATCACTTACCGAGATCTGTTTCGGCAGAGTGCCATACCCAGTAATGAGTAGAAGGCGTGATGATATATTTATTTTTAATTATTTTTTTACAATATTATGTGTTTGTTGTATATTGCATAACATAACTGTTTGTAATGTTTACAATTGTAATTTAAATACTAATATTTAAACATTAAAACTACCCCTATAGCTCCTCCTCCAATAATATCTTTGGGGACCGTGATATGACGACTGGTAACTGCACGTCACACGCAAAAATATTTTACTTACCGAGATCTGCTTTGGCAAGTGCCACACCCAGTAATGGGTAGAAGGTGTGATGATATATTTATTTATTTATTTTATTTATATGGGGTAGGTGGCTCAGTGGTATCGAGTCGGTCTGTGGATCCTGAGAACCCTGGTTCTATTCCCATAGCCAATAAACATTTTCACCCCGTGGCCCCCTTCACTAATATCTTTGGGGACCGTGATATGACGGCTGGTAACTGCACGTCACGCGCAAAAATATTTCACTTACCGATATCTGCTTTGGCAAGTGCCACACCCAGTAATGAGTAAAAGGCGTGATGATATATGTATTTTATATTTATTTATTTTATTTATTTTTATTATTGGAATTAACGAGCATACCAGTCGTTGCAAAAATGTTTACTTCAAGCAAACTATACCTAGTTATGCGAATTAAAAATAATTCTTTCGATTTTTTACAAAAAAAGTCATTTTTTTACACCCCGGATAATATATAAATGTGGTGTTAGCTTCTTGACCATGGTTAATTTTTACCGTACTGTTAGTTAACAACATATTTAACAGCGCTTTATGCAACCGGATCTTAATGTTGTTGCCAATGGCTTAGTTTTTTTCGTAACATTTCGTATATCATTTTGCCTTAAATAAAATAAATGCCAGTACCTATATCCTATTTTTTGCTTTATACCAAAAATAAAAGTAAAAATGTAGTCGTATTTAACCGAACTAGTATTGGATTTCAAAGGTACTTCACTATTCTGAATGATTTTTATAGCTTCTCATGTTCTGTATCCCACATATTTTATTTTTTCCACTAGTGAACCAATTGTTTTTTTGTTCCCAAACCTTGATTTGAGTTTTGATTTGTGTGAAATATTGAACAGTCGGTTCGAAATTGTTTTATGAAGTGAAACTAATACATGATTTTTAGCACTGCGCTACAGACAGTCGGCGGCATAATGTCAAGGGTAAAACGGGTCAAATAGAAAGTAAAATGGACTCTCTAATATGGTTCTATGCGTTATGTTTGTTTGCTTGAATGTACTGTGGAGGTGGAACCTATTTTTATAGGTTCAAGTACTTGACATTTTGAACCAGTCACAAATTAGAACAAAAAACGTATTGTTATATTTATGCTATTTATGAACAGTTGAACCGTCAAAAGATACATTCTAAAATAAATATAAATAAAATAAATATATCATCACGCCGTCTACTCATTACTGGGTGTGGCACTCTGTCAAAGCCGATTTCGGTAAGTGATATATTTTGCGCGTGACGTGCGGTTACCAGTCGTCAAATCACGGCCTCCAAAGATGTTAGTGGTGGAGGAGCCACAGGGGTAGCTTTTGAAATTATGAAAATTGTTTGTCGCCTGTGGGAATCGAACCAGGGTTCTCAGGATCCACAGGCTGACTTCATACCACTGAGCTAGCCACCCCATAAATTTATATATTAATTTAAATTTTCAAATGTCACTGTCATCGATAGGAAATAAATATATCAGTCTTACCAATTTCAAGTATATTTGTTATTGCCAACTGTAACACTTACTTTTGATCACGCTGTATAACGGAATAAAGAAATTTTTAATATTTGTAAAACATAGATACTAACACGTTACTATGACGACGAAATTGTTATTACAATTGAATCTGACATTTTGGATTACTTTGCTGACTATAGGCGTATTCCATTTGCCATTTCGATCAGATCTAACTTACAGTTACTGATCCAGATTACTTATTTATATCGCTGGATTACTTCATTGGCTTTGTTTCCAGTACTAGAAATACTCATTCTAATTTACTTTGAAGTAATTCACCCCAATAAGTGCATCAGTTTGCTTAATTCAGTTCATTTAATTGTGTGCCGAATTTATCTGAACTGATTTAAGTGAAACAAGTGGCAAATGGAATAGAGCTTATATTTCCAGTACCAGAATTACAGATTCTAATTTACTTTGAAGTAATTCACCCCAATATGTGCATCAGTTTGCTTAATTCAGTTCATTTAATTGTGTGTCGATTTTATCTGAACAGATTTAAGTGAACTAAAGGACAAATGGAATACAGCCATTACGTGGTTACTAAATTCTTAAATATCATTGGCAGCTTTTATTACAAGTTATATAATCATAGCTATAAGCAATAGAAAGAAACATAATGTAGAACATATATGTGCTAAAATTACGTATATATATCTTTCCACTTTCTTATTATCACAGGCAAGAAAGCGAAATTATCATTTACCGAAATCTTTCACGCTACAGTAACAATTCAAATTCCAGAGAAACTCGAAACTTTTCTGTTGATATTCTGTTCCATATCTCGCAAATCTTCTTCTTCTGAAAGACTAGATATGCCAGCCCTCTATCTCCCTCTCGCCCACTCGATGATTCTGTGGCGTGTTTCACTTGTTTGTGTGGGTGAAATGTGTAACAAATCGATGAAGCGATGAGACATGACCATGTAATGATGCTACGGATTATACTCGACTCGTTTATTTTCATGCTTCTCTCTATAGCTTGTATGGATGCGTGTTTCTATATGTGAGAACATCATTTCCTACATAGCAGGGGTGGCAAAAATGATACAAGAAACCTTACAATCTAGGGGCTGGTTTTACCACCTTCGAATAAAGTTCTCAATTACTATCACCAGGATAAATAAAAAAATATCGCATCGAAATGATAACACAAATAAAAACAATAGTTATTTGTATCACTAGGTTGGAAACTGCACTTTTGGGAGTGCGAGAATGATTTGATAGGCCGAGTCGAAGGCGAGACTTTCAAATTGCGAGTTCTCGCAAAACAGTTTCTAGACGTCTGATACACAAAATTTTTCGTGTCTGTGAATGAAATTGACAAAAGTTTTTAGTTTTTACTGAACTGCGTTATAGGCACAGTGTCTAAGAGTCTACGAAACTTCTGGGGCCTATTAGAGCCTATGAATGAGAATAATTATAACTTTTTCTAAAAAAAATCCAATCATTGGATCGCAATACATAAAAATAAATAAATATAAATATATCATCACGCCTTCTACCCATTTATATATTTTGCGCGTGAAGTGCGGTTACCAGTCGCAAAATCACAATACATATTATTTTAAAATATGGGTCGTATATTTAATAGGGTAATGGCTCAGTGGTTTCGAGTTGGCCTGTGGATCCTGAAGACCCTGGTTCGATTTCCACAGCCGACAAACAATTTTCACCAAATTAAAATTACCCTTGTGGCTTCCCCACCACTAACATCTTTGGGGGCCGTGATTTGACGACGGGCAACTGCACTTCACGTACATAAATATATCACTTACCGAAATCTGCACAATTTTCGTCACATTAAAACAATCTCTGTGGCTCTCCCTCCACTAATATCTATAGGAGCCATGTTTTGGCGATCAGTAACCGCATTTCACGCGCAAAATATATCACTTACCAAGATCTGCTTCGGCAGACTACCATACCCAGTAATAGGCAAAAGATCTAATGATATATTTATTTATTTTTTAATTTATTTAAAAAGTTTAAAGACCACTGCATTAGAGAATATAAGAACTGAAAACGAGTGAAAAATTTACTTTTTTGTCTAGAGAAAAAAAGTATTACTGTTTTCTATTATTTGAGGATAGAAAATTTAACTTTCAGACTGGGTCGTGGAGAAAATAAGTTACGTATGCCTTTTATGCTATTATATTCAATGATGTCATTTTATATTTATGTGTAAGAGGATGAAATCAGTAACGTGCTAAGCGAAGATGAAATATGCGGGATGTTTATTTTATCAAAGGTATTATAGCGGATGTAAATTAATCCACCTATTTATATAACAAATATGTTATGTTGTAATATATCTAAAGAAGTTTTCTATATGCATAGGGGAAGAAGATATAAATTGATAAATGATTATTATTATGTGTTTGGTGTTATCATACGAGAACAGCTTGTAAGCGATACTTAGAATATATCTTACGACACGAGTATTATGATTTATAAACTCTGTAACATAAACATAAAGTTACTGTTCTTATGTTATGATATAATTTATTTAGATAGATTAATCATAAATACATGACAACAGATTTAAAATTACTAATGTTTACGTACATACATAACAGCAGCAAGGGAAGCAGTACGTCCCTTGGAGTAAATTCATCACTTTTCAGAATATTTTACTGAAATATCATTTAGGGGCTTCATTATTGAACTCGTTCGAACAAATTGGTATACTGGGTGGTAAAAACCATTTTATTTTGGTGTGCTCACCCAAATATTTTCATCTGGTGCCGTCATTGCATTTGCATCAACTAAACTTAAATTTTACGTCTGATTTAAATAAATAAAAGCAATCAATTTATGTCAAACTAAAAATTTAAGTTGCTTTGATACTAATGAGCACCATATGCTCAAATCATCTCAACGGACATGTACCCACCAACAACATTCTTCTCAATCATACTCATACCAACATATACATACCAAACACGATAAATAACAAAATAAACAAGGACATAATGCTGTGACAAATTAATAAGTCGCTGACTTGCTCAAGACAATCTCTGTTGAATTCTGGTCGTTGTATCGCTGTCATAGCGGTATCTTCGCACGTTGATGTTAAGTGGTAAGACAAGTTCTTGTGTCTGTTGCAGTTGCGGTCAAGAGACTCGGGTGATTCCTCGACTGCTACAGCTGCGTTTCCACTGGCTGAAGAGTGAACGCGAGAGTCTACGTCTCGATGAGGCTGGCATCACCAAACCTGTCCTCGATGCTGCCATCGCTGCGTTTTGTCTTGAGGTGAGTGGTAGATGTTTCTGTGATTTGTGTAGTCCTTCTAGAGTATGAAAGATGACGTTTAAATTGTTATATAGTTGTGGTTTTTTTTTTCATTGGTTTGTGTACGAGACTATGACCTTCGTATTTTGCTATGAAGAACTAGACTTGTAAGAAATTCTAAGTATCTAAATAATGTTTGTACCTGCAAAATATCTAAATAACAAAACAGGGGTGTATTCTACATTTTGATAGAATTTTTGTTGTACAATATTTTACATATTTAAATTGTATGTACATACAAAAAAAATACAATAGATACATCTATTCAGATTCATCCGAGTACCTGTATTGTAAATTACTCATTAATACATTACATACATACATATCTTCACGCTATATCCCAACAAATGGGGTAGCACGAACCCTAAAATCACTCATAAAACACAGTAAGGCCCAGTTTTTCAATCACCGATTAATGTTAATCATGAGTACAACCAGTGATTGAAAAAGTGGAACTTTATTGTATAGTTAATTTCCATGGTTACATCAGGACGATAATATTTACTTACCATTCACCATGGACAGTAAGTAAATATTATAGATCAAAGTCCAGTTTATTTTGATAACAATTTGACAGCTGTTAATTTTTAAACCTATTTCTCTTTTCCTTCTATTTGTGTAGGTATTGTAAAAAATAGTTTACTAACCTCGAACTGTAAGTGATTTGTAGGTCGCTAATGTTTAGTAAATCTCAACCCTAAAACTGTCACAGTGGTTGAAAAAGTGGAACTTTTATTGTAAAATTGATTTCCATAGTTACATCAGGACAATAATATTTACTTACCATTCACCATGGACAGTAAGTAAATATTATAGATCAAAGTCCAGTTTATTTTGAAAACAATTTAACAGCTGTTAATTTTTAAACCTATTTCTCTTTTCCTTCTATTTGTGCAGGTATTGTAAAAAATCGTTTACTAACCTCGAACTGTAAGTGATTTTTTAGGTCGCTAAAAAATCTCAACCCTAAACCTGTCAGAGTATACCCATTTCTCTCAAAAAAGAAAGCCCTCTTTCTCATTATTATGCTTTATCTCTTACTATTAATGCTATATTTATCACCAAAAGGTAACTACGTCACGATTAATTAATAAATCTTTATTATTATTTTTTTCTCCCTTAGTAGGAACTTTACAACAAAATAATAAAAAAAATACAAATTATTTTTGTATGTAGATTAAAATATAAAAAATCCAATTTTTGTGGAATAGTCTATTGTGTATATTGCCTGAATTTTATGCCCGACAATGAAGTGGTGTTGTTAGCGTTACGGCATTCGAATCTGAAGATCCTAAGTTCGAATCCCACTCCAGCTAAAAATATATGAACTACCGCACTGCAGTTTGATGAATCCAAACCCTGTACTGTAATTGAGATTCAGTTTCTGTTGTACAGAGTACCATAAATTTCATTAATATCTATTGATGCAGAGTAGAACAATGGTGTATTCACGCGTTAAAATGTGGTACATTTTGTTCATCCATTTTTAAATATTTTGAAATAACCTGTGCGCGTATTCGTATGATACTTTATCCACGCAGTCAATGTATAAAAAGTAAATGAATATTTCATCAATATTTTTACAATTTTTGAAATGTGACACCACATCGCTGACTTCGACAGCAAATTCAGTTCGCTTTGTGTCCATCAACCAAATTGACATTATATTGATTTTTATTCTAACAGCGTATCAATGTCACAATACGCAATGGAAACATTTATTCTTGAAATAAAAACCTCTCACATTAGCATTATTTCATAATTTATGTAACATATAATTAGCATTAAATTTTAAATGAACATTGTTCTTTATATAAACTCATTAGAAATACAAGACGGCTTACTAGTTTTCTGCATTAGACGACGAAGTAGGATTAAAATAACTTTATTCAAATCTATCTTAAACTTCATTAAAATTAAAAGCATTATCTACACAAGTTGAAACTTTATTCTCTGTTAGTTTTTACTTATTTGCTTCAAATTGTTTATTCTAATGAATTTTCAATTCTTAGAAGTAGACGATTACGAATTTTGTAATTATAATTAAAAAAAAATAAATATAGCATCACGCCTTCTACCCATCACTGGGTGTGTCACTCTGCCGAAGCAGATCTCGGTAAGTGATATATTTTGCGCGTGAAGTGCGGTTACCAGTCGTCAAATCACGGCCCCCAAACATGTTAGTGGTGGAGGAGCCACAGGGATAGCTTTTTCAAATTATGAAAATTTGTCGCCTGTGGGAATCGAACCAGGGACCTCAGGATCCACAGGCCGACTTCATACCACTGTGCTAGCCATCCCATTATTATAATTAATATTAGATATCTGTATGGGGTGGCTAGCTCAGTGGTATGAAGTCGGCCTGTGGCTCCTGAGAACCCTGGTTCGATTCCCACAGGCGACAAACAATTTTCACCATTTTAAAACTACCCCTGTGGCTCCTCCACCACTAATATCTTTGCGGGCCGTGATTTGACGACTGGTAACCGCACTTCACGCGCAAAATATATCAGTTACCGAGATCTGCTTCGGCAGAGTGTCACACCCAGTAATGGGTAGAAGGCGTGATGATATATTTTTTTTATATTAGGTATCTGTATAAAATTATCGACAACTGAAGAATAGTTATTCTTCTACGGCCAAGCAGACAGTATACTTTTCCAACTGTCAGTTGAAAACAGAAAGTTACCGCCATCTGTTGTCAATCAGTGGAACTTTACCTGATATGTTAGAAGTGTGCGTTATAAAGCGTATTTTATTTGTCATTTGGATTAGATCTAACTTATATTTACTGAACCAGATTACTTATTTATTTGTTGGGATTACTTCGCTGATTTTATTTCCAGTACTAAAATTACTGATTCTCATTTAATTTTAAGTAATTCATCGCAATAAGTCCATAAGTTTGCTTAATACAGTTAATTTAGTAATAATATCTAATTTATCTGAACTGACGTAAGTGAACCAAGTAACAATTAGAATATACTATAAGGCGTATTCCATTTGCCATTTGAATCAGATCTAACTTACATTTACTAAACCAAATCACTTATTTATTTCGCTGGATTATTTCACTGACTTTATTTCCAATATTAGAATTACTTATTTTAATTTATGTCGAAGTAATTTACCCCAATAAACGCATCAGTTTGCTTAATTCAGTTCATTTCGTCATGATGTTTAATTTATCTGAACTGATTTAAGTGAACCAAGTGGCAAATGGAATACAGCTAAAGTAAAAGGATGGATACATGAAAACTATTCTCCGAATTTCCAAACAGAGTAACTGTCAAAAAAATATTTTAAATTCTTTTTCAAACATTTCTGAATGGTCATAGAAGAAATATTGTATCCATCTCGAGCAGAAAGTGTCCTTGCCGCTCTTGCATAGTTGTTGCTCTCGGCTACACCTCGATAAACAATCTCCATGCTCGAGCGGTAATAGACTACTTTCTGCTCTAAGTGCGCAAATAAATATTGTGTGCTTAGAGCAGAAAGTGATCTCTTGCCGCTCACGCATAAAGATTCTCACTCTCTGCTCACGATGTACACAATATGTTTTTTACGATTGAAAAGAAATTAAAATAATTTTTGACTGTTTTTCTGTTGATGAAAATGTCAGTTTTTTTATTTCAACTGACTGGAAAATTCAATTTCCTACTCGGTCTTAGACAAATACCTTTGTAAACAACTTACCATAAAAGGAAATCATAAATAAATAATCACATGGTTAACAAACATCATCGTTAAAGATAATTTTTAGAATTCGTCAATTTATAAATTCCTTTATCCTTGTTGAATACAACTGGTCAGTTCTCAGTTCTGTATTTTTAACTTCTAACTTTTACTCAGTCATATGTCACGTATCAATAATAAATATTGCTGTCAATAATTCTATTTGATATTGTCGTTTAGTTATTAAATATAAATAAAGCCATAATCGAAATATGAATAAACAATAACTCGCCAACGTGTCAGTCTTTACAAGTTCTTCGAACCTCTGTCGTATAAAATATTCAAAAGATCTTGACATTCTTCTATATTTGTCGCTGTCAAACGTTCCTAAATTACATTCGGAAAAAATATTTCAAATAAAACTTGTAGAAAATGTAATTCTACGTACATTTGTTTTTTTATGAAATAATTTACAAAAGCTAGAGAGGATATTGTAATTAATAAATATATCTTCACGCCTTTTACCCATTACTGGGAGTGGCACTCAGAGCTGGGCAAGCTACTTAAAAAAAGTAGCTAAGCTACAGCTATAAGCTATATTTTGTAAAATATAGCTAAGCTACAGCTAAAAGCTTTCGTTAAAGTAGCTGTTAAATTTTAAAGCAACTTTTTTAAATTATTGGGAAATAATTAAATTTGCCATTGTCATATGATCAGTCTTTTGTTATAATGACTGTTAATTTACTATTATGTACATAAATATCAAAAATAGCAAATACCATCTGGCACCTACTGTGTATTTTTGCGTATTAGAGCCAGTTACAACCAGCAACAAATAATTATTTTGTGTGTGTTTAGCTTGTACGCATGTGTACTTTGTTGACCTTCTGCTTAAAAAGTAGCTTGAAGCTACAAAAAGTAGCTTGAAGCTACAAAAAGTAGCTTTAAAAATAGCTTCAGTTGTTATTTTTAAGCTAATAGAAAAAAAAGTAGCTAGCTACAAGCTACAGCTATATTTTTTCACAATTAGCTAAGCTACAGCTACAGCTAAGGTAAATGTAGCTAAGCTAGTAGCTAAGCTACAAAACTAGCTAGCTACTGCCCAGCTCTGGTGGCACTCTTCCGTAACAGATCTCGATAAATAATATATTTATGCGCATAAATATATCACTTACCAAGATCTGCTACAGCAGAATACCACACCCAATAATAATATGTAAAAGGTGTGATGAAATATTTATATTTATTTATATTTTATAATAAAATAAAATAAACTTCTTATTCTTATGATTGTTCTCCAGGTGATAGCCAGACACGGTGAACCCGCCGCCCGGCTCTGCAACAAAGACCCCCTCACCATCAAAATGGGCACATACGTTGTGGAGCTCTTCCCCAACGCCAAGTTCATCTTTATGGTGCGCGATGGTCGCGCCACCGCACACAGCATCATCAGTCGCAAAGTCACCATCACCGGATTCGATCTGTCAAGTTACCGTCAGTGTCTGAAACGATGGAACACCGCCGTGGAGGCGATGAACCACCAGTGCAGGGAGCTGGGGCCCTCCAGGTGTCTGCGGGTGCCCTATGAACAGCTGGTGCTCCACCCCAAGTTATGGATGCACAAGGTGTTGGAGTTTCTGGATGTACCGTGGAATGAGACGGTTTTGCATCATCAGGATTTTATTAATAATGGAATTTCGCTTAGCAAGTTAGTAATTTTATCTTTTTATTTCGTTAGTAGGGTATTAAATTTCGCTAAGTAATCGAGACTGTCCTTAAAAGCACAAGGGAGAGTGCTTCAAAATTTTAATAGATGCTGTTTATTTATTTTTTATACTCACATCATTCAAAATAAGGTTTACATTACCATGGAAACTGAAGTAAAGTTTGATTTTGCGCACTAGTGCGTAATTAAAAAACACCCATTTTGATGGTTCTAAATTTTGACTATTAAAACGATATTAGGATGCGGTCACTCACGTGACGCAGTGACGTTTTGTGACGTAAAAACAGCTGTTCGGGCAAAGATCACTGCGCCACCTATAAAATGAACAATTTTTTTGTGGCGAGATTTGAAAAGAACGGTTCTTTTCAAATCTCGTCCCAAAAAAAAATAATTCATTTTGTAGGTGGCGCAGTGATCTTTGCCCGAACAGCTGTTTTTACGTCACAAAACGTCACTGCGTCACGTGAGTGCTCGCATCCTATTGTATTTACACACATTTTAAAGAATAATGGTAATGGCATAGTGGTAGCAAGTCGGACTGTGGATCTAAAGAACTCTGGTTCGATCCCCACAGCAGACAAAACATTTTCACCAATTTAAAATTACCCCTGTGGCTCCCCCACTATTAACATCTTTGGGGGCCGTGATTTGACGACTGGTAACTGCACTTCACGCGCAAAATATATCACTTACCGAGATCTGCTTCGGCAGAGTGCCACACCCAGTAATGGGTAGAAGGCGTGATAATATATTTATTTATTTTATTTATTTAAAGAATTTGTAAAAGAAGTAGGGATGTTAGCTTATAACGCCATCAATAAGACATATTTTAACAAGCTTTACGAGAAAAAATAAACAATTTGTTTTCAAATAACAAATGTCAATTCATGGCATACTTAACTGTCAATATAAATTCACGCTTCAAATGTAATAACTTTTCTCACTATCGGTTATATAATTTTTGTTCGTTACACAAAGCATTGTACAAAACTCGTGCACGAAGACGTCATTTTCACCATTCTCGCACATTAAAACACTCACTTCGCTCGTGCTTTAAAAATTTCGCTCATGTACAAAGTATGTCTTCGCACACTTGTTATGTAAATAGCTATTATGCAAGGTGTTCATTTTAAGTGGCGCACCATTGCTAAATCGAGAAATATGGAAGCTACGAAATCGGTTAAATTAGCAAACAATTTCTATTTCATAAGACTACTTTAATGAACGAAACAAAAATTGTTTGGACCAAGTGGTTCTTATAATACAGAGTGCAACTTTCTTATGTTAAATGGGAACCTATTTTTTTTTCAGTCATATCTATCTATATCCAATCATATTCTAGGGATCCAAGATCATTGATGCAATCTCTCACCCTCAATTTCACCAATCTTTCATTCGCATTATATTCCAAATGTTCAAACCATTTCTGTTGACACAAACTCATACTTCTAA
Organism: Pterostichus madidus; assembly: GCA_911728475.2. Classification (NCBI taxonomy): domain Eukaryota; kingdom Metazoa; phylum Arthropoda; class Insecta; order Coleoptera; family Carabidae; genus Pterostichus; species Pterostichus madidus. The sequence goes on along the minus strand of OU452307.1, from coordinate 39,027,938 downwards.
CAAAATATATTCCGTACACGATCCGTTCTTGTATATCAATGAATTATATTTTTATTGGTTTTATAGCAATATTATTTATATGCTGAGTCATGATTTTCTTTTAAAACAATGATGTGCAATAGAAAATGAATTAAGATGTATGTGACCAGATAAGAAAGTCATTTAAAGTCACATGACTCGCAGTAAATTCCTGCACATTTAAAGACTGTTTGTGTCATCAAAATAACTTTGTTATTAACATTATTCCAAGACATCTGACGATGTTTTAATAGATAGTTAAAAAATATAACTGCGTTTCGCTGATTCGAATACAGGCTGATCAGAGAAATGCGGAATGTAGGATTTTTAAATTGTTCGGAAATTGGCTCTCCTGTACATTTTAAAGCAAAAATACAAGAATAAAAAATTGTTTAGAATTAAATTCTACGTTTAAAAAGTTTAAATTTGTTATATTAGCATGTATGTAGTACTAGATATTTGTAAAATAAAATGTAACATTTTATCAAAAATCAAATAGAAGCCTTGAAAAGAAAAAAAACAAAAAAAATATTATTGTCTGACAATTTAGCTGAACAATTAAGATAAGAAATTCTTGACTAAGATGTCATATTTTATATTGGCATCATAAACTTGTTTATGCCCAAGCGGGCCGAAATTCATGTGTTTTAGCCCTAACAAGCGGGCTTAAACACTTCTTTGCCCTAGGGCCATAAAAGAATAATTTCTATGGATACATAAATAAAATGACAATTTTTGTTTATTGTGAATACTTGATTTTACCAAATGTCATTTTGACATATAACCTATGTACATATTTTAATCTTTTGAACATATAATTAAATCTTATTTTGTTGTGTATAAAATATTGTATGTACCACGGGTGGAAACGGGCATTTCTGACTCTCGTGCTAACGAATCATGCCACGGGTCAGAAATGCCTGTTTTCACCCTTGGTACATAAATAACTATTATGCACAACCGGGCCGAAATTCATGTGTTTTAGCCATGAACAGCAGGCTTAAACATTTATTTTTGGCCTTAGGGCCACAATAAAATCATTTCCTATGGATACATAAAAAATGACAATTTTTATTTATTGTAAATACTTGATGTCGTCAAATATCATTCTGATATATAAATGTACCTGCTTTATGCTGGGTTGCAAGAAAAAAATAAAGAGCTCTTTTGTAAACGAATTGTTTATCTAGCAACAGTATCAATAGATTTTCTGAAATTTATTGAACCGTTAGTTGCTAATGAACCGATAAAACTTTCAAAAAACCCAGCATTAATCTTTTGAATTTAAAATTAAATGTTTTTATTCTTGAACTTTTGCTCTAAAATATACAGCAGAGCCAAATTCCGAACATTTTAAAATCCTATGTTCAACTGTTATTTTCCGCGTGTTCTTACACATCCTGTATTTGCAAGTAAACATTTCGATGTATGCTACAGACTAATTAGTTTTAAGAAATGTTTAAGTAAGAAATGAACATTAAAGATTCTCCCAAATAATTTAAAAATAACGTCTTATACTTCCGTGAGAAATTCCCATCGTCTTCACGTCTGTGAAATTACAAAATAAATTCCGTCGAACCCCGCTGTTCGGCTCGCGAGTTTATGCGCTAGTGACGCATCGCTTGCCGGCAAAATTTCCGCTATTATCGGGGTCACAACGTACATTTTACCGAGAGGTGTATGTACATTTATTTCCCTATAAATCATCACTGTTACCCGGTTTGTCATAATTAAATTTGGTAATTTAAATGAATGATTAGTTTTATTTAGCCCGGGGGGTTGGTAATTTGTTTGCGAATCTCACCGTAGGGGCGGAGTCCTGGTCACTGAATTACACCTGTTTTTATTCACGTGAATGCGGTAAATTATGTAGTGAAATGTTCATTTGACATCTACACATATTTAACTTTAGTGGAAATAAACAACAACATTAAATAAATGTTCAATGGCATTTTAGTTTATTGTATGTGGTGGCGGTCACCGCTGATTTAAAGAGAAATAAATTTTAAACGCCGTTATTTTTGAAAACAGATTTTGTTTGTTTATTTTTAGCTACACTTAAAAAAATAATTAGTGAGGCGTATTTTTAGATATTTCTAGGATAAAAATTAAGTATTTGTTGACTTTAATTCTTTATTAATTAATTTAGTAGTAAAGACACATTTTCATAGATTGAATAGATAATTATGAACTAGAACGGTGCCATTTTATTTCAAGATGGCTGACTAAAAAGTATCTTTCACATTTTATTCTTCCTTTTCGAGGACTGAAGTGTCACTTTAATCTCAGAGGAATTAAATTTCAAATTTAGTCCCGATGAAATTAAATTGTCAAATAGTGTATATACCACAGGACTAAAGTGCATTTAATCCCTCAGGTGATTATTTCACGAGCCACAGACACGTGAAATAAACTTCACCCTCAGGATTAAATTATCCCTTGGTATATAATATACTATATGAAAATTAAAATAATTTATGCACAACCGGGCCGAAAAGCATGTGTTCTAGCCCTAAAAACCGGGCTTAAACACTAAAAATTGACAGTTCTGTGAAATTATTTCTTGTATTTTACTTGGCACTCTGTAAAAATAGTTTAAAAACTGACATTTTATTTTATGCTTATTTTATAACAGAAACATATAATATCAATAAATTTCGGCTCATTTAATGCAGTTTTTAATTCTGAACACCTTTCGTATTTACACTTTTTTTCTAAAATTAATAGAAAAAAATCTGTTGTCAATTGAAAATTTTACCATTGTATTCCTAAAATAACAAAAAAAAAATAGACACGCGGTATGTGTTTGTTGTCCGTTATATAAAATAATTAATTGTTTTGTTCTTGTCAGAGTTGAGCGATCATCAGACCAAGTAATTAAACCCGTCAACATGGAAGCCCTAACCAAATGGGTGGGAAACATCCCCGATGACGTCGTCCGAGACATGGCCGACATCGCACCAATGCTTTCCGTTCTTGGGTAGGTCTTATTCCACAATTTTATACAAACACTGGAGGCCAGCAAGTTGCCGGCGGCCATTTTCAAAGCAGGCAAAAGTAGCGCTATATTTAAAAGCAATAATGTTTTAAAAACATTATCCAAACAAAATTTTCTAAAACACTGATGTTCAATACTATAAAGGATAGAATAAATTTACTTCATAGCTTTAATTTAAAAAACAAATTCGATTCAATTTGATTGATTTTCTAGGTACGATCCGTACGCCAATCCTCCAAGTTACGGACAGCCCGACGACGTGGTCGCTGACAACACTCGCCAGGTGCTCAATAACCCCGACGAATGGGCGAGAAAAGCCAAAGAGCTTTTCCAGCAAAACAACGATGTCGAGGAGACAATGCTAGACGCCCGGATGGACGACGTCGCCTCAGATACACCTGCGGCACAAGACAATAACCAGATACCCAGCCGATGATGTCGGAGGTGGAATCAGCAGCTAAGAATGTGATGGAGACAAAAGTGAAAAAGAAAACCTTAGTGAAATATTATAAAAAAAGAAATTGATTTAGGAAATACTGCTGGGTAAATAAACAACTGCCGAAACATGTAGTGGTAGAAGAAAATTAATGAACTTATAGAAAAGTGTAAAATATACTAACAACTAGTTTATTTGTGAACTAAAAAGTTATAATTTGTGTAAAAAGGTGTTATGGACCCCTGAGCAAAATATCTACATTGCTTGTTGTGATTAAATTGTTGTATAAAATCTGAGAACTTATTCAAAAACATTTATAAAATGTTTAAATGTGTGACTGGTTGGGCTGGTTTAGTTTAGAATATTTATTGTTGAAGAAAACTAGGACATTTTACACCACTTACAAAAATTACTAACACTTATTTTCTTCCAAGAAGACGACACAATTCAAGGTAGGTACTTTTTAATTTACTTTATGTTTTTGTTATACATTTTAATACTTGTAATATGTCCTAGTAAAAAGATTTATTAGTATTCTTCCGTAATCCAAAAGATGTCATTTGACAGACGGAATAATAAATGTGTTGAATAATAAACTTAAAATAGAAAATAATTAAAATAATCATCTTGCAAGTGACATCTTCGGTGGTAGAACTTGCGTACTAGAGATATTTATTAAAATATTTTATCGTAAATTTGTTGTTGAGATATGAATGTATTATATGTAATTTAAACGTGTACATATCCTCAAATATTGGGATGCAAACCTACTTTTAACACGAATAAGAAGAATTATTTCTCTTTAATCGTCGAAAATCATGTTGATATTGGCAAAAAAAAATCGAAATATATTTTTGTAAAAATACTACGCCATACTTAACTTGAAAATCTAGGTAATTTTTTTATTTTGTAATTTTTAATATTGATTATCATTGACATCGAAATGCCAAATATTTTTATTTTATCTGAAAAGTTATTAAATAACTTTATTTGCAAGAAGAATTTTGTTAAATTAATGTATTTAATACATTTGTTATTTATTATATGTGATAGATTTTAATGGATTTTATTGTAAAATAAATATATCATATCAATATGTTTTCCATGTAAATAAAATTATATAATAATTAAGTCTTTCTTTAATCCCCAGGATAATTTTTAATCAGTAGAAATTTTTGGTATTTGGATGTTTTGATGTATCAAAATTAACGAGTAAAATTTTTATCTACTACACTGGAATTTCTGTACAAGTAGCGCCATTTCCCAAAGTGGGAAATATATGAATTACTTTTCAATTGTTTTCGATGTTCAAATGTCACAAATATAACCTCATATTATTTTACCGATGATCAACATGCGTTCTTGTATAACAAATTTATTAAAATTATCAAATTACGCTTGCATAAATGAAACAAGTGTACGTTATTATCCTCGATGGACCCACAGACGTCCAGAAAAGGTGTTGACACCAGAAGAATATGATTTGGAAGAAAATAAACCGACAAGAAAAGTTGTACAACCTCAAAACTTAGATGATAACATTATTGAATTAAATTCAATAGATGTATCGCCACAACCATCTAAATCTACTGGAAAACAAAATAAATTATTGCAAAAAAGTGTCAAGCAAGGGAATTTCATAGATTTTGAAGCTCTTGATGCAAAAACTCATTTTCTTGATCAAACAAAATCAGACGAAAAGAAAAAGAAAAAAGAGGTCAATTATACAAAAGACCAAATATTAAATACAACTTTTGATAAAGATGGTAATTATGTTTATACAAAAATGAAAAACAATGATCCAAAGATTGGGTAAGAAACAAAACAGTCATCCTAACCTCACTTTTAACTTTCAATTGTTTTCACAGCACACTATTGTTGATGGTAAAGTCTCGAAAATTACGAAATCGACAAGAATGCATACTTTTAGAAGGAAAACGTTTAATAAAAGATGCGTTACTGGCAAAATGTAAAATTGAACATGTTTTATTTAGCAGAAAACCTGATCTGGATTGTATTAAAGATTTATTACCAAAGAAAAATGTTCAGTTATATAAAATTGCATACAGAGATATGCAATTGTGGTCCGATTTAACAACATCTCCTGGAGTAATGGGAATATTTAAGACTCCAAAACCAAATGAATTACGTTTTCCAGATAGTTCATCAATTCCTCTAACAATTATATGTGATAATATTCGGGAACCAGGAAATTTGGGTGCAATTTTAAGGGCATCGACTGCTGTTGGATCCGAAAAAATTATTTTAACAAAAGGTATATAATTTAAACAAGTGTTATAAATATTACAAATATTATTTATTGATAGGATGTGTTGATCTGTGGGAACCAAAAGTACTTCGAGGCTCATGTGGAGCCCATTTTCGTGCCCCAATTCATAAAATCTTAGACTGGACTGAAATTAGACAACAAATTCCAGAAAATTCTACTATATTCTTGGCAGATAATAATGTTTTAACATCAGAAAGTAACTTAGAAAATAATTTGGAAGATTTGTGCCAAAAAGTTCCAGTTTTGCCCTATTACGGTGTTGATTTTATAAATCGCCCTTCAATTGTTTTAGTTATTGGAGGGGAAACTTTGGGGTTAAGTGAAGAAAGTTTTAGGTTAGCTTTTGAAAACGGAGGTTCTAGATTAAATATACCGTTAAATAACGATATTGAAAGTTTAAATACAGGGACAGCTTTGGGAATAATAGCTTTTGAAATTAAAAGACAGCTTTTATTGAGGAGATAAAGTATTAATTTATTTGTGTTGTTGATATGCATTTTTGTAATTCATTGTATTATGTATTAAACGATGTTTATTAGTAACTGTTATTGTCAGTATTTGTACTTTTTACTGAGTAATTGCTATTTTTTATAGACTCAAAATTAGGAACATTTAACGTTACACAATTGCATTCAAAATTTTTGTTTCAATTACAATGACAAATATTTTTATTAAATAATGTATTTTAGTATATTATTTGTAAAAATTGGATAAATATTAGTACTATTTATCGGTATATTTAAGTATGGCCTTCTAAAAATTCGAAAATAGTATTTTAAATTTCTAATGGTTGGCACTATTTCTGAGAAAAGTGATGGTGGTGTTGTTTTGCCTTCAGAAATTATTCATTTTTAATTATTGCTATTGTTGAACAGTTTTTAAATAAATGTGAACGAAAATAATACATATAAAAGGTGTATATTTCCTTAAATATACACCACAAATTAGTAGGATTAAACAATTGAAAAACGGTTAGTATTTGTTTTCCCTATCAACTTTTTTTGACTTGCATTCATTTGTTTGTGACAATTTCAAATGAATCACCAACTCATAACCGGAATTTCCTTAACCAACGATGAATTATCAGTATTTATGTTGTTTTGAACAGTGGGAAAGTTGACTGAGATAATAACACTCGATTGGGTGCTGGCTATTCCGAAATCAAGTGCAGTTGTTTTTCTAGGAATCCTTCATGATTAGGTAATGTTTGAGTTGGGTGTTCGCTAGTATTCTTGAAGATGGTACCCATCCCAGAGTACTCGTACGATTTCTGGCGAAGTTCCAGTGACCCTACGAATCTAACTTGTTTTATGCCAAATGGAGTTGTCATTTTATTATCAACAAACCGAAATGCTACGTTATCAGAAATTAAGGAGGTAAATACTGCACCGTTATTTATTTTTCACCACTTTTCCTTATTTGTTATTAAACACAATCGGTTTTTCATAACACCTTATTGACAAATCGAAATGTTGATGTGCTTTTGTCATTTGTAAGGTGACTGTGTTTTGTTCATTCATTTGTTTCATGTTAATTTGTTTTATCTACTCAAAATACTGATGTACTTTTGTTTCTTTATTACTTTATTTCTAAGCTGACTAGATGTCGATATGTTTTGTTTGTTCGTTCATTTACTGCATGGCATTCTAGATGTTATTTCTAAAGGTTTAAAGCTATATTTTGTTTATTCATTAATTAATTTGTTACATATTATTTCTAAATCAAATTAGTGACATTATTATACGTAATAATAAAATAAATGATATTTGCTTTATGTATATTATTTAGTATAACTAACTTATAATTAATTTAGTTATATTGTTATGACTTCTGTAGGACTTATGGGAGGCGGCGGCGAAGTACCCACGTTACGGCATGCTGCACGACATGTCTGTGTACGTATTCGCGTGCATCAACACGATGGCCGAGGTGGAGGAGTTCTCGGATGAAAACCGTCGGTTGTGCGACATTCGACCATTCTGTTCCATCCTTAAGCTCACGGAATGTACGAGCGATAAGGCCGACAAAGCTCTAAACACACAGATAAGCCATTTGATCGGCAAAGGTCTTCATGAGTTCGATTCACTCAAAAGCACCGAAGTGAACGACTTTCGCTGGAAGATGAGGCTCTTCGGCGAAGAGTTAGGACGTCGTCGTCAGAGCCAGACCTGGGTGGAACGTTTGTTCTATCAGTTTCCTCCACGGTTATCTGCAACTTCTGCTATACCTCAGAATGTGATCTCCCGGTTGCGAGACGGGCATTTTGTCCTGCAGACTAAATTTGAATCTACGGAGACGGTTTTCACGTTTAATGTACATTATAGCACAACGCCGGCACAGATGTTATCGTTGATATTAAATAAGAAAGTTTTGACGCTGAATTCGAGAGGGGAACATCCTAATGATTTTGTTCTAAAGGTTGTGGGATTAGACGAATATCTAGTGGGTGATTACCCTCTCATACAATTCCTTTACGTGCAAGAAGCTTTGCTAAGAGACGTTCTTCCTACTCTAGTAACAGTTGCTGCTGAAAGTGTACCAGGTGAGCATATTTAAAAAAATTATTGTTATTAGTATGCATGTTCTGTAATCTTTTTATTAATGAGTAGTAATTAGTGAGTATGACACGAATTAATGAATTATTTTTATACCAGTGTTGGAAGGCAATGAATACGAAACAAGAGATGCATTAGAAATGAAACGGCCACGGCAATCTTCTTCAACCTTGACACTAAGAAAAAAAGGTAAACATGTTTCATCTTGGAACATGGAAGATAATTTTACGATAGAAGTTACCGCACTTTTTAGACTGAATTGTGACGTTGGACGACCTGTCGAGGTAAGAAAATCATTAATAATTTGCTGAATCTTACATGTAACAATAAAATGTTTCTTTCTGTAGATCGGTGTCCAAGCAGGGTTGTTCCACGGGGGGAAATCACTCTGCGAGTCACAAAAAACCTCCCTCAAGCAAGTAACGCGAGTAAATGACAAAGACTGTAACTGTACCTTCGACGAAAAACTAGAATTCGACATCCAAGTGTGCAACGTACCTCGAATGGCACGATTATGTTTCGTTATTTATGAAACTACAAAACAAGCTAAGGGAAACAAAAGTAGACGAATAAAAGAGAGTGCCAACAAGGACATATTTATCAATCCATTAGCGTGGGTGAATACAACAGTGTATGATTTTCGTAATCAGTTAAAAACTGGCGCTATGACGCTGTACATGTGGACCTACGCAGAAGCGGAAGATATTCAGACGGATGATGTTCTGCATCCGCTTGGAACTGTTGTCAGCAATCCTAATGTTGAACATACTACTAGTCTCACACTCACATTCGACAGGTATGATATATTAAAGTAATTAAAATATAATAAATAAATAAATTAGTCGTAAAAGTTCTAAAAGACAAAGATTGTGGCTATTTTTGAACAATAATTAAATGCAGCTATTTATATTTTACACATTTGTTAAAAATTCAATTTTTAAAGTCAAACAATTAAAAAAAATACATATTAAGGTGTACACCATATTAATTAATATAGTAATCATGTTTATCCTTACAGTTACGGGCAAGAGCAAGCGGTCGTGTACCCATCCCCCGAAAAATTAATCGACCATTCTCGCCAAGCAAACATAGCATCTCAAGGTTCCGCACAGCTGCTGAGCACAACAAATGCTCGTCCATATTTAGACAACTTAAAAGCAATGGCTGACACTGTTTTACTACAAGATATGCACGAACAAGAACGAAAAGACTTATGGTCTTTGCGTTTTTACTGTCTTCAAAATGTTCCAACACTACTTCCAAAACTTCTCCATTGCGTTGAATGGAACGACAAACGTGACATCTCCGAAGTGACAGCTTTATTGGCAAAGTGGCCGCGGTTACCCGCTGAAAAAGCTCTAGAGCTTTTGGATTATGCTTACGCGGATAAAGCTGTGAGGAGCTATGCAGTGAAGTGTTTAGTGGACATGAGTGATGAAGAGTTATCGCTGTATTTGTTACAATTAGTGCAAGCGCTGAAACATGAGTCGTATTTGTCATGTGATCTAGTCGAATTTCTACTTGGACGCGCCCTCGGCAACCAGAAGATTGGACACTATCTCTTCTGGCATCTTCGGTGAGTTTTACAATCACTTTAAGCTACTGTAACCTAGATAAACATTTTCTTCCTCCAGGTCCGAGATGCAGACGCCGTCCGTGTCAATCCGCTTCGGCCTCATCCTTGAGGCTTACTGTCGAGGTAGCCACGAGCACATCTCTGTTCTTTCACGTCAAACTGAATGTCTGGACAAACTCCGCGGCGCCAGCGAGCTAGTCCGCAGCAAACGTGATAAAGATAAAGCTCGGGCCGCGCTCCATGAGTACCTGGCCGAACAGCATTGCCAGGAAGCCGTCTCCAATGTCCTCAGTCCTCTTGATCCTAGTCAGAGGTGCCGGAATATTCGCGTCGAGAAATGTAGAGTCATGGACAGCAAGATGCGCCCGCTATGGGTCGTGTTCGAGAACTGGGATATGCATGGGGATGACGTTTATGTCATTATGAAGAATGGAGATGATTTGAGACAGGATATGTTGACGCTGCAGATGATTAGGATTATGGATCGGTTGTGGAAGAATGAAGGCCTCGATCTTAGGTAAGATTAAGATAATTTTTAAAATAAAATAAAATTTCGTGCGTTCAAATCTCACAACTTACATAAAAATTCGACTGTATCTTAGCGTTCCCGTACATTTTTCCGAGTGCAATTTCCTGAATGCTTATTTTCATTTTCCCGAATGTCTTTTTCCCGTTTGCTAGTTTCTGTTAAAATATTTCTAGATTTTGCATCTAAATAATTTCCCGAAATTAAATTTTCCGAATGACAATTTTGCAACATATAAATTTCCCGAATATACTGAATTTTCTTTCTAGGATGAGTCCGTATGGCTGCATATCAACAGAGCACCGAGTTGGAATGATTGAAGTAGTACTGAACGCGGAGACAATTGCCAATATTCAAAAAGAAAAAGGAATGTTTTCAGCAACCTCAGCTTTTAGGAAAGGATCTCTGTTAGGTACAAATCTATTTGCAGTATTCTATTTGCCATTTGGTTTATTTATATTTTGTTCAGAAGTAACTGAAATGAACAAATAATAACCTATGCAACTGGATTATTTGAAACATACTTTGAATCAGTAAATTTAGTAAAATAAGTAAAGTCAAATCGAATAATAAATGATCCGAATGGCAAATAAAATATGCTTTGTCATCATCTATTTCGTATTTCAAAAATAATATTTATTGTGTTATGTTTACAGCGTGGCTGAAAGATTACAATAAGACTGAAGCAGCTTTAAATAAAGCAATAGAAGAGTTTACGCTATCTTGTGCTGGTTACTGCGTAGCTACGTACGTTCTAGGAGTAGCTGACCGGCATTCGGATAATATTATGATCAAGAGATCTGGACAGGTAATGAAAAAACTTAATCGAAATCATTTTAACAGTTCTAAAATAATATTTTGTGTTCCAGCTCTTCCATATCGACTTCGGACACATTTTAGGTCACTTTAAAGAAAAGTTCGGGTTTAAAAGAGAACGTGTTCCTTTTGTATTGACGCATGATTTTGTTCATGTTATTAATAAAGGGAAGAAGGAAGGTCTTGAGTTTCAGATTTTCCAGAAGAATTGCGAACATGTAAGTTAGACAACAACAATCATTAATATTAACAGTGAATTAATATCAATGATTTTACAGGCATTCCTAATTTTACGGCGGCATGGTTATTTAATTTTATCTCTTTGTGCAATGATGATTTCAACTGGTCTCCCAGAATTAAGCTCAGAGAAGGATCTTAACTATTTGAGGGAAACACTAGTAAGTGCAAAGAAAGATTGATGAAACAGATGCATGTTGGCGAAATTGAGGGTGAGAGATTGCGTAGATACCCTAGGAATAAATTGATGAATATGATTAAAGGTTTGTTGCGTGAATGAACGATGAGATGAACTTATATGAAAGGAATTATGAATGTGGATGAAGCGAAAGAATTGTTTGTCAAAAATGTAAGTAATAGTTTTTTATTATTGTTTTACTCATTTAATAATCATGACAACTAGGTTTAAAAGCTACCAATAATTTCGCGTTTAAATAATTTGCCATAGACATTGAAACAAAATGCGAATAAATGTAGAAAGTTTTTTTATATCAAATGAATGAATGTGGATAATGTGCCAGAAGAGGAATGTTTGGGGAATATTAATTGTAGGATGGATCTAATGAGTAAATATTGTGTGTTGATACGTTCAGTTTTTTATCATTCCCTTCTCTTCACCCGCAGGTCCTCGACAAGTCAGACGCAGAAGCGGTGAACCACTTCCGATCAAAGTTCGACGAAGCTTTGTGCAACTCTTGGAAAACATCGCTCAACTGGGCATCACACAACATGGCGAAAAACAACAAACAGTAACCATCATTGGGGTAAGCGAATCGAATATTACTTTACACCTCGAGAAATGAACTGTGCCATCCAACATGGCTGCCGTGGTGGCCATCGTGTATGGTTGGTTCGCCAATGCCATCGTGAAGTGTAAATATTAGTGTTTATTAAATCAAGACTTTTTTTTACATGATTGTAAATGAGAAACTGATAAAAGCGAGTGATTTTATTGCGTTCTTTAATTGTGTAGTTAGCGGAATTACTTAAATAATGGTAGGGTAGAGCGATAAAAACGGTTATTACTACGTGTACATGATTTCAAGCGGTTTAAAATGTGTTCAATACGAATATAAACAGTCTCAATTCACAGCCATTAATTTAATTTGTTTTGTGTAATGAATGAATGAAGATGATTAATTAATAATAGTTATATTTTTAACATTGTTAACGTGGTAGTAATTGTCTTGATTGCTCTTGCGTAAAATAACTTTTGACATTTAGTAACATTCAAATTTTACTTTATAATTGTCGAATAATTTTTCAAATATTTCTGTATTTTATGAATATTTTATTTTGTTTCAAATAAAAGAATGTTACAAAATGGCACTAGATTAACTGTTGTAAATTAATTGCATAGATAATATTAAATTTTGTTGGAAAAATATATTAATTCATTCAAATTTGATCATAATGTTGCTAAATTTTAATTTTACATGAACTTTAGCATATGTCTATTTTTCGAACAAAATTTAAATCAATTAACTGAAATATAGGAATTTAATTTAGTATTTTGCGAATAATTTGATCTCAGTAATATTAGCAAGCATCACGTAGTTAGCGAAATAATTATTATTTTTTATAACAAAACTAAAGTTCTGTTAATTAAAATTGAAAAAAAAAAACAAAAAAAAAAGAAAATCGGCAGAAGTGTCTGAATATTTGTGATAATTCATTTAGAAAATATAAATACAATAGCAAATTTATTAACGTAGAAAAATATTTTATTTTTTTATAATTTAAGCTGAGAATATTTAGATTTTGCACAAATGAATCATGATTAGTTCCTAAAATAGTCAAATAACGAAAGAATTTAGAATGTTATTGAGTTACTTTTTTATTAAGCTTTGATTCGCTTATTTTCATTGGTTAATAAAAATATAAAAGGGCTTATTCACCAATAAAAATGAGCGCAACAATACCAAAACAGCAGTTTCAGTTTAAAATTAAACGTAATTCAAAAATTCGCAAACTTCAGTGCAACAAATTGCAATGCAAATGTATACCAAGTGTATGTAATATTACTAATTGTTAATTTTACTAATTAATATTATTTTCAGTTAATATTTCTTTAAAATATTTAACTTGTGATTCGAGGACGGTGAACCAATTTTATCTACAAAATAATTTGTAGAGAGAATTTTTGGAGCGTAAGTTTTAAAAAAAAATTTCCTGTTAAAATATACAACCGTATACGCGTGTAACAAAATTATTAAATTTTGTTTCATCAAAATTATAGTTTGATAAAGGGATAAAATTATAAGAATCTGTTAAATAAGTTTATAAACTTATTGTAAAAAGTATATTTCGATATTTGTTAATTATTAATTATATTTTGTTGCAAAAATGCCTTAAAAGTCATACATTGTAATATATCATAAATGATGTCATAATTGTTCATTTTTATTATTTTTAATTTATATTGTTCATATTTATATTTAATTTTATTTCTAGTAAGTGATAGAAATTTTCTGCAATTTTTGTCCATCTGTATAAAGTCGACATTTTGTATTTAATTTTCATAATTAAACAATTAATTGTATATACATATAAAATAAATTTGAAATATCAAAGAATTGTTTTTAATAATGTATCTTAAGTTATACAATTTAACAACATTAATAATTAACAGATAATCATTGTACAGATTGAAAAATCTATTTAATTTATTTTATATCTTCAGGAAGTTTAATAGGTGTTCCCTCCAGGTAACACTTCAACAGTTCTTCACTTCTTTTGATAACATCTTCCGGAATACCAGCATTTGTTGCAGTGAACATCGCATAACTTTTCGAAATCCCTTTAATGATTTTATACAAGAAAACAATTTTATTGTCAATCATTTTTATGTTGCATTTCAAATGTTCAACGAATTTTGATTCAGGGATTAAATTAGTGAGATGCAATTGATGTGTGGACACTAAAATATGCGGACAACATTCTTCACGAAGTAAGTAATGTTCCAGAAAGGAAGTGAGGAGGGCTAGTCCATCCAGTTCAGTAGCGGTTCGCCCGAATTCGTCGATGAGGATCAGAGAATTTTTTTTGGATGTGTTGCTCGCTTGAGACATCTGTAATTGAGAAAAATATTGTATCGTATGTCGAATGGATGGATGTGATTGAAGGTTATTCCGCGACGAAAGATTTCTAGTGTGAGGTATAAATGAACTTTGTATGAAGGGAACTTTGAATATGGTTGAAGCGAGGGTGGTGTTGATTATTTGATGAATTTAAATAAATAAATATATCATCACGTTTGCTTGAATGTACTGTGGAGGTGGAACCTATTTTTATAGGTTTAAGTACTTTACATTTTGAACCAGTCACAAATTAGAACAAAAAACATATTGTTATATTTATGCTATTTATGAACAGTTGAACCGTCAAAAGTTACATTCTAAAATATATATAAATAAAATAAATATATCATCACGCCTTCTACCCATTACGGGTGTGGCACTCTGCCGAAGTAGATCTCGGTAAGTGATGTATTTTGCGCGTGAAGTGCGGTTACCAGTCGTCAAATCACGTGGTGGAGTCACAGGGGTAGCTTTTAAAATTATGAAAATTGTTTGTCGCCTGTGGGTATCGAACCAGGGTTCTCTGGATCCAGAGGCCGACTTTATACCACTGAGCTAGCCACCCCATGAATTTGTTAAATGGAAATTCTGTGATTGTTTCAAGGGTTCGTGCTACCCTATTTGATGGTATATAGCCTGAGACTTTTGGAATAAATGGGTGTATATGAGAGTGTTTTTTATTTATTTATTCTATTCTGTACAACAGAAACTTAATTCCAATTACAGTACAGGGGTCCGGATTCACCGAGCCATAGTGTTGCTAGTTTATATATAATTAGTTTCAGTGGGATTCGAACTCTGGATTTCCGGATTCAAAAGCTGTAACGCTATCAACACCACCGTACTGCTGGACAATGGAATATAATGTAATTATATAGATTTCTATTCTTACCTGATTGAGACTAGCAGCAAATTCAGACAAATTAAAATGATTAGAAGTTCTAGGTGCCCCGTAGATATTTGTGTGAATACTATACATCATACCAATAGTGGCAGATTTAGCAGGAACGTACGATCCAATATGAGCCAAGTACACAATCAAAGCATTCTGTAAATTACATTTAAATTAGTTTTGTTCGTAAGATTATTTGAATAATAGTGTGTACTTGTTTAAGATAGACACTCTTCCCACTGTTATTTGGCCCCGTAATAATTTTCATGATCTGTACATCGCCACCAGACGAATAAGAATTAGAAACAAAATTTGTTTTATTCAATAAATCCGCCAAAGGATGGCGACCTTCCTCGATTTTTATTATGTTTTCTTGGACTAAATTTGGACGTACATATCCTAGTTTCTTTGCTACTTCTGCCATACAAATCAAACTAAAAATATTTATTTGTTATACATTTTCACATTTTATTTCAATCATATTTCTCTAAATTGCTTAGAAATACAAATTTTAATTATACCTGTCGAATTGAGCGATAGTTTGAATAGGTTTCTTTAAAGTTTTGCTGTTTTCAATAATTGTTTGACTTAGTTGAATTATAATATTATTTTCTAAATCCTCTATTTCTGAATATATATCTCCTAAACATATATCTAATTCTAAAACAAACAGATTAATTTGTTTTCTAACATAATTTTCATTTATTTTACCTTCGCAGACAGCGCTTTTAAAATTGAAGACATCTCCAATTGTAAACTAAAAAGAGAAGAATTTAGAAAACGGAAAGAAACATAATATATTTTATACTTGATGCCTGTATCCATACTGTTCGACATCTGTGTATTGGGCATCTGGAGACCACTGTTTGACAGCCACGACATATCCAATTCGAGGAATGTAAACAATAGAGCACTCGTTTATGTATGAAGGTAAATTTTTTATTTCATAAGTTGCTGCTAAAGTTATTCTTTCTCTAATTTCACTGCTGTATCTTTTCTCTGTTAATGAAACAATCGTACAAAGTTAAAGAATATTATTGTTTATTTAATATTACTTTGATCTAATTCTTGGTTTACGCCAATTTTGACTGTTATTCTCCTGGGATGACTATTTTCAAAATCAATCGTCTCCATTATTATTTTTATTGTATTGTCTATAACATTGCTGACTTCATCTACAAAATCTTTGAATATTTTTACTTCGTTGGCATATGGTTTACATATTTGTTTCACACAAGATATATTATGCAAAGTCTACAAAAATTCATTACATATGGTATTATTATTTTATTTGTGCTCTGAATATAATTAACTTACTGTATATATAATTTTCCAGTTTTTTATTTTGTATTGAGTTTTCTGGATTTTAATCAGGGCACTCTAAAAATCAAAATATATTAAAGTATAGAAAATAAATCAAGGAAGGAGACAACTTTGTTATTATTATATTTTACTTTAAATTATTTTGAGTTTTTCTTTGTTCTAATAAATTATTTTTATGTTTATAGAATGGCCGCGATACTGAATCATCTTCTGCAGTCCACCTAGAGGGTATCTTCTCCAGCAGATTCACCAGAGTCAACGTGTTCAGCAGCAATCTAATCAACCTCAACGCTGATCTTTGCGAGTCAAATTATATAATTAATCAATTTAATTGATGAAGCTCTTGGCACTTGGTGAAACATTATTAAAATGAAATGAAGACACTTGGTTTTGTTTCACAAATTTGAGAACAAACCTTTATTGTACAATTTCGGCATTTACGCCATCTTCAAAAGGTAGAATTAAATTTACGTAAAAATATATTTCTATCTTTTGAAGATGGCGTAAATGCCGAAATATTACAATAAATTATTGTTAAATATGTGAAACAAAACTAACCGTATTCATTCCATTTTACATATTTAATATTATAAAATGTTATTGTACATACAATAATTTACTAAGATATCACTTTGTATTTTTATAATATGTTATTATTATTTATAAATATTATATGTTTCTATCAGCGAATTAATAATAATTTTGATATAAATATTACTATCTGTTGTATATATGTATTTATATGATAATAAATGAGTATAAATGATATATTTTCTTTTATTTATTTATTTACAGAAATATATCCTAAAATAATATTGGCCCAAATATATTTAATCTAATATATTGACATTTAAACAGCCCTACTAACCCATTAACAAATTCACACAGTCATACTAATTTATTGACATTCAAACAGCCCTACTTACATTGACAAATTCACTTAGACACACTAATACATTGACATTCAAACAGCTCCATTAATACATTGACAAATTCACACAGATACACCAATCCATAGACAATCAATTAGACTCACTAATACATTGACAAATTCACATAGACAGGGACTATTTGTTTGAATGCATTAGTGCGCGATCTACCATTGCTCACATACACACACACACACACAACCCTGCCGCATCCGCCGCCGCCGCCGCCGCCATCTTGGATTTTACACACACACACACACACACATGGAGCAAGAAATCACACAATAGTAGTTTCAGTGGCGCCACCTTTTCTTACGGAGTTGGAACGGCTAAAAAGTGAACTAAAATTTTAATTGGTAGGCTAATTAATCATGATATTTTAATTAGCGATTTCCGCGGAAACTAGACGTTATTTGGAGAAATATTTCAAATAAAAGTAGTTTATTTTATTATTCTCTTTAACCTTTGGTTGAAACTTTTTCCTCTACAACCCTTAATTTCGGAAATACAAAAAGCCACCCTTAAAGTGAAATATCTACCCTACTAATGCAAATTTGGGGGTCGTCCGAGAATTCCGCATCGAATATGAGGCTCCAGAAGGTGCATGCTAAATTTCAGCGAGATCGGAAAAAGTTTAATAATTAAGGAATTCAAACGCTAAGGGGTTAACCTTTGATTTTGAAAAGCTTAATAAATGACGATATATTCAATCTCGCTGAAATTTTGCATGCACCTTCTAGAACCTCATATTCGATGCGGAATTCTCGGACGACCCCCAAATTTGCATTAGTAGGGTAGATATTTCACTTTAAGGGTGGCTTTTTGTATCTCCGAAATTAAGGGTTGTAGAGGAAAAAGTTTCAACCAAAGGTTAAAGAGAATAATAAAATAAACTACTTCTATTTGAAATATTTCTCCAAATAACGTCTAGTTTCCGCGGAAATCGCTAATTAAAATATCATGATTAATTAGCCTACCAATTAAAATTTTAGTTCACTTTTTAGCCGTTCCAACTCCGTCAGAAAAGGTGGCGCCACTGAAACTACTATTGTGCGATTTCTTGCTCTAAGTGTGTGTGTGTGTGTGTGTAAAATCCAAGATGGCGACGATAGCGGCGGAGGATAGTGGCGGCGGTGCCGGCAGGGATGTGTGTGTGTGTATATGGTAGATCGCGCACTAATACATTCAAACAAATAGTCCCTGTTTGTGTGAATTTATCAATGTATTAGTGAGGCTATTTAATGTCGATGTATTGGTGTGTCTGTGTGAATTTGTCAATGTATTAGTGGGGCTGTTTGAATGTCAATGTATTAGTGTGTCTGTCTGAATTTGTTAATGAGTTAGTTTGTCTGTGTGAATAAATATTATAAATTAAAGAATATAAGTTATTTTAAATTCATTTATTGACATTATAAAAATGTATACAACAGACATTAACATTTATATTATAATTTTTATTACAATATGATTGACAATATTCTATGTATATAAAAGACACTAATATTTATATTACAAGTACAATTTAGTACAATACATGATGGGTGACAATATTAGTTGGGTAGATATTGCACTTTAAGGGTGGTTATTCTTATCTCCGAAATTCGAGGTAGAGAAAAAAGTTTCAACCAAAAGCTGTAGAAAATGAAATAATAAACAACTTTTATTTGAAAGATTTCTCCAAATAATCTGTAAATAATATTTTATTGGCGCTTTTAATAACAAATGTATATTTATTTCGTACAAACTTATTTTAGACAAGCACATTTTATAATATTTGTGATCACGCTGTAGAACATATTGACTGTAATGACATTGCCGAAGAAGGTACCCTTCAAGAAGACTCCAGGACACTAAAGGATAATATTCCTTTAACGTCTTTAACCATAAACATTTTAAAAAATCATATGCTGTTAATTGATAAAACAATAGAAACTTGAAATATAAAACAGAAAAATAGAAAAATACACAAGCTATAAAAATAAACTCAAAACTTACCGTAATGGGAAAAATATTATTTAAACATTCTTGTATAGTAGAGACAATCTCTGTATTTATAGGTTTTAAACAAAATTCTATAAATTCATGTCTTTTTTTCAACGTATCTATATTATTTATAGGTGATGAAAACAAATTTCTAAAATAATTTAGCTATTACTTTACAACAACTGGAGCATCTTATATTCTTCTATTTAAAGGATTTTAAAGAAAACTGATTCAAATATAAAAATATGGAGAATGAACAAAATGATCTAACATTTTTGTTCTAAGTATTTTTCTTCAAAATAATTTCAACAGAAGATGTCAAACCTTTAATGAAATTTCAGTTAACTACTGATTTGAATCTTACTTTAAATTAATATATCCTATAGTGGATCTACATCGACTAAACAATTGAAAAATGCTTCGAGCCGCTCGCCTTTCAGTGTTAAAAATTTCTAGAGATTCAAAAGTGTTTAGGTTCATTAACACTAAATCATTTCTGTAAATTAATTTTATAATTAATAATATTTAACTAACACTATTTTGAATTATTTTCAAAGCAACTTAATCATTTAATATCACATTTTTCCAGTCGACACAAAGAAATAAATTTTATTGAAACTTTGATAACAAAATAGTTATTTATGTACCAAGGGTGCAAAACAGGCGTTTCTGGCCCGTGGCTTTGCGCCTCGTGCTAATAATAAGCTCAGGGTCAGAAACAGTAATTTTACCCGTGGTACATACAATATTTTATGCACAACAAAATAACATTTACTTATATGTTCAAAAGATTAAAATATGTAAATAGGTTATATGTCAAAATGACATTTCGCAGAATCAAGTATTCACAATAAATAAAAATTGTCATTTTATTTATGTATCCATGGGAATGATTTCTTTTTGGCTCATGGGGCAAAAATAAGTGTTTAAGCCCGCTTTTTAGGGCTAAAACACATGCTTTTCGGCCCGGTTGTGCATAAATATTATATTGTATTAAAATTCAAAGTTGTTTTGAAAAACTTACATTGTTATTTGATTAATATTTAGAAAAGAAAGCTGGTCAGTGTCAGAAATAAATCCACCAGACGTTTTTAAAAATATAATCAGAGCTCCTAGAGCTTGCAAAGAAACAATTTTATCAAAATTCACTAAAGAATGTATATAAATTCGCCTTTCTTCGTCAGTAAGATCAGCAGGTTCCGAAGAAAGTTTAAGAGTTTGTACAGCATGAGTACATAAATCTAATGCTGTAAAAATTATTATAAAAGCAATTCTTCTTTTTAATTATATTAAATACTTACAGTACTTGTCTTTTTTTAATAACTGAATATTTGGTGGTAGACTATTAACAGATTCTATAGCTGAAGACATGTCATCTTCTTCTGATACAAGTCTTTGGGCGATACAAGAAAGAGCACAAACAAATTTTGATGCCATTGTACCAAGAGTAATTGAAAAACTTGGCTTGATTTGATTAAATAAATTTTTTGTAATGATATAATCTGGTTTTAAATCTAAAATGTCGCTTAAAACGTACAACTAAAATATATTTAAAATTAATAATAATTAGGATTAAAAAAAGAAACAAAAATACTTCTGATTCTTGGCAAGAATAGTACGCGGCTCCTAGAAATCCCGATTTCCAAAGAGCGCAAAGAATTATATTATTTTCATCTGATGTTTCAAGATCACTGGAAGATACTTGTTGATCTGTTTGGCTGTATTAAATACACGCGATGATAAAAATACAATTTATAGCTGGCTGATATCAAAATGTGGATGATAATATCGGTTGAAAGACTTACACATTCGTTTTACTCTCGTTACTTCGTAGGCACAAGAAATAATTACTGTCGTCCTGTTGAAGATCTAGATTGGATACTTCACTTTCTGGTGGAACGTCATAAATCACTTCTTTGGAAGACATTTTTAATGTATTTAACAATTAAAACACTTTTGAAATAATCACAACTGACAATTCACCTTTGTTGATTACAACAAATCAACCAACTTCAATTGTTTGTTTGTTTTCTTCACCGCCTACTCTGATCGAAAATTTTAAATAAAAAACAGGGCTGTAACAAAAAATATTTAGTAAGTAAAACACGTCTCAGATTTCATAAATTTATTTCATTTTAATGAAAATATTACCTGTCAAAATTTCAAAGCGCTTATAACATGCAAAAATAACCAAAAACAAATTTGCTATGCGAATAAAATGAACAATTCTATGATCGTAATTCGCAAAATAGCAAATTGAAATTTTGACAAAAATACAACATTAAAATCTTTATAACAATATTTGAAATATATAGTAATAATAATTATGTATAAATATAAATATGTATATATGTATAATATAAGTTATAGGTACATGTGCAGTTGCTATTCTCTTCTATAAGATAAGAAATCGCAAAATGTCCTGGGTGCGAGCCCCACTGAAAAGACCTAAACCTAGATTTTAATAAGAAATTTTTCAAATTTTCAAAAATACATTAACAAGTATGCAATTGCAAAAGATTTTAAGTACTTTGCGTCTATATTCAAACAGCTAAGAATAAAATAAATTAATTTCAAAAATATTCCTAGCTGTAGTACATTTTTACATCTTTAGATTGCAATATTTTAAAAAATTTGATACATTAAAATTTCTTACTTCTCTACAGAGATATATCAGAATTCAGAAAGGTATTTTCCTTATTATTATTATCATTATTATAGTAATTTTTAGGTTGGTGTTATGTAGAATGGCAACACAATTCAAGAAACTATACCGCTAATAGTTTATTGCAAAAAAATTATCAAATCTTTTGTACTCTTGCTATTTTTACATTTCTTTACAGAATAACAGAGTAAGAAATTAACTTTACTTACGTGAATAAATTATCCTTATTTGTCGAAATTAATATTATTGTTAGTAATTTGGAAATGATAATTTTCCTTACGCTGTTATTTGAAAGCGATGCTTAAATAACAAACAATTTTGGGTTCTGAAACAATAAACTATTATTAGTATCAATGGTAATTTAACAAACTATTATTGCTCAAATGTATAAATTTCTTATAACATTCAAATTTGCATTGTTTTTATAACAAAGAATAATATAAATATTTAACAATTAATAATCTTATTCAGCAGTGCAGCCTTTATAACAAACATTTTGAAATTCAAATAAAAATACAGAAATGAAATCTGATATTTTTACAAGACGTTCAATTTTAAATAAATAAAAATGCTTCACTATTTCAAGAGATAAGCGTACATAACATCTTTATAGAATATAATAAATACATATATTAAAACATAAACAATTGCACGATACCCCAAAACTGTTATATCTAATTATAATGCAATTTTGAATATGTAAAACAGCATTACAATTCAGTGGCATACGACTTTATTTTTTAATTAAAACGGGGACATATACAACACATCAAATACTGTTACATTTTATAAAAAGTATTTGGACAAGTTTTAAATGATTTATAGAAAATTACGCCACTGGTAAAGATAGTTCAAATGCAAACTTATAGAAATAAAAACAATAAATTTATACTGAAATAAACTAAAAAAATCAGACTTGCTTATAGAATAGTTTCGTTTTATTTTACAGTGTAGATATTTACTCTAGATGTCTAAATATTATTTAAGATTGTATTTGAAAATTTGATTGTATTGATTGTTGAATAATGTAGACTATACCTAGTTTGAAAATAGTTTATAAAAGATTTTCCCGTGAAAAATCTACATAAAAATGTAGTGCAACTACTTCACGAGAAAATGGAATGTGTATATTTCAAAAACTTAAATGTTAATGTGCATTTTTAGGCCAATAGTAAGTTCTACATTTTTTTTACTCTTTACGGTACTTTTCAAATTACACATTACCGATTTTAAAACATACTGCCTCAATTAAAACCATTTTCAAAGTTCTATATTTTAGAAAATAAATTAAAGTGTTTTCATATTTCTTTTTACTAAAATGGTCTTTGTGAAATGAAAGAAACAATGGCAAATGTGTAAAATGCCAGATCCGTAACCACTATTATTGAAATCACTCTTTGGAACAATGTTTTTTAAATATTTCGATGCAAAAGCCATGTTTAGTAAATCACAAATTGTTAGTACAAAATCAAAGTGATATATAATTATTAGTATTGTATATATCTGGTAATATAATATATTTCTTTATATATAATATATATTCTGGACGATTAGTTATTTTCGTTTCAAAAATATTATATTTATTTTACAAATTTTTGCTAAGCTATTATATAAGTTTTAAAAATTTGGCCTAGCTAATTTGAAAATGCAAAATCTTATTTTACGTCTTTTAAGCAAAATAAAAACTTCTATGTTTCTTTAATACCTGTTTGGTTAACGATTATTTTAATAAAAATATTCGACATTTTGAAGTAATAACAATTATATAGGACATGTCAAAAAGTACCTACAAAATTTGCCTAAAAACTTGACATTTTTATTTCCATTCATAAGTTCACTGGACTTTAAAATTTTATTATTTTATATTGATAGTAATAAAAAATACGGAATATTTTGTAAGTAAAACAATTTGACATATTCCTATATAGAAGAGTTAACAGAGATATACGTATTTCAATTGTCAATAAAATATAAATTATTCTACAAAATAATAAATATTTAATTTTTCTGCAAACTAGAAAAATAAAAATTTGCATTATCTAGATATATTACACATTATAAATGAACAAATTGCTTATTATTTTGTAAAATAATTTACAACAACTAAATTTATTATTTTTCCAACCGAAATTATTTATTTAATTGACAAATATGTAATAATAACCATTGATTTCTCGGTTTAGTAATACGAATTGACAATTTTGTGCTAACGTACATTTTATTGAAACAATCAAGAATTCGAAATATTTAAAAGAAACAAATAGTTTAAGGTCAGTTTGTTTTTTATGTAAACTTCTACTCTACAATTGATATGTATTTAAAAGCAAAATATTCCTAGATGATTTTCATATATAACTTCGATTATATTTGTTATCTCTCTTCTCTATTTTATTATAGTTTTAATATTGCTACTGGTTAGGTACATTTAAAGTTATTTACAAGTTTTCAATGAATTTATTGAAACTCAAACTAAAAACAGAATGATCTATTGTCAGGAAAATAACATTTGGTATATACCGACGAGTTTTTCTACTACATACGTTTGATAAAAAATGAATCACGTACATTTCTGATTCCTTTGTAATGCCTAGCTTATCTATTTCATATTAATATTTGGCAACGTTGCCATCCGCCCTTTTATTATTATTTTTTAGTATATACCAAACAAGTGTCTAATATCTACGTGCATAAAAGAGCAATGTGAAAGGCCTTTTACTGTTTTTCAAACCGAATTGTCAAAAATATGAACGGTAGGCTTTCTAAAACAGTTATCAGTTCTTGGAAAAACTACAATGGAAAATGATAAAACTTCCCAAAAGAATGCACGATACTACATATCAATGGCAGTGAAAAAGATTTTCTTCAAATTTGTGATTAATGTGTGCGAAAAATAGTGCACTATTACCGAAAATTAAAAATTAATTTGGAAGAAAATACATTAGTTATATTATTATAGGTAACTAACTATATTTATTCTAGTTTAAATATAGTAGGTCTCAATTGATTATTTTAAAATTTATATTCACAAACTTAATTCAACTTTAAGCTAAGCTGTCTACTAGTGCTAATCATTTAACTACGGTTAAAATTTAATTTATATTATTTACACATTTTCAGTTGAGAGCCTACTATATACTTTGAGATATGCAGTATTTTTTAAGATTTCTACTTAGTAAAATTTTTCAGAAAGTCTTAAATTTATTAGGCGGAAATACAATAATGTTTTTATTATGTACAGAAAATAAATAAAACTGGTAAATCAAATAAATAAATAAATTGACAAGATCAACTCGATATATTATTGCAAAAATATATTTTCATTTTTAAATATATCATATTATATTCAACTTTAACTTTAAGCTACTTAACTACTTATAAATGACTTAAGTAGTGAGATACGTCATTTGTCTTATTTCTGCCAAGGAATTTCAAACATCAACAAAATAAAATGTTCAAATTACATACAACAAATTTAATAAATATTATTTTCTTACAATATTTATTATATCAAATAAAGAGCATATATTTTTTCTGATTGTGTATGTAGAGTTTAAACAAAATTATTTGATGTTTAAATTTAAAGTTAGAATAAGATTACGTCGCATCTCTTTTAAGTTTCGATCTTTTTGTCTATGGTACGAAAGCAACTGATTTACATTTGAAACAGTATAGAATGGCAAACATTTAAACGTAACTAAATTCATACCCGGTTAGGGCAAAATTAAATTTAACCTCGCGATTATTAATAATTAGTTATAAGCAGTTATTGTTAACTGGCATTGCTATTGTAACTAACTCTCGACTACCAAGATTACTATGTCTGTAGGTTACTTTTCAACGATTTAACTTCGTTCTTTAAAGTAAATTTGTTATCACATAGTTTCAAATTAAGTACGTAGAAATACTAAATTTATTGTTTTAGAACACGCCGGTAATCTCAAAACTAAATAAATATAAATGCAACAGAAATTTGGAAGTAAAAATAAAAATGGAACTCAGAAAGAGGAAACATTGAAAACAAAAGGTTACAGTTACTTATGAAGAAGTCTCAAATATTTTTCCACTCCGAATAAATATTATCATAAATGTTTAGGTACTATTGTTTGCGCAAAACCTTTCCTTACAAACCACCTATACATGCAATTTTAAAACCAAATTAATTTTATGAAATTTTCTTCTAGAAATCACCTATACAATTAATTATTGTAATCTACATTTTAGATTTGATAAACGAAATGTTCTTGATTTTTAAATTGCATGTAAATGTAGTTTTAACACGATCTATATGTAACCTAAGACGCTGAAACAAACTACGGTTGAATCACAGACTCATGTAATAATTTTATTCGTCAGAAATATCGTTTGATCTTCGTAGTTAAGTATAAATGACTCTTAATGCTAGACATCTCACTTTTGCTGTCAATTCACATTCTAAGTGAACATTTAAAAAACTTGTGATTGCGATATTCACGAAACAATATAGTTATGTACAGTTAGAAGAATATATATGGTAATTCACTGGCTTCTGCTACTCTCAGTTACTGGGATACAAAGTATTATAAAGAGTTAAATCTTTTAAGTATAGATACCTGGTAGATGTTTATGTATGATTTAATTGTTGTTTAGTTTATTAGTTGTTGCACTGCACTTTAGTGGAAAACTTTACTTCCTACCTGGTGATGCCCAAATTTATGTCCATTTGTCTCTTTCAACATATCTGAAAAAAAAACAACTACAATCACTATAAATTTGATAAGTCATACCCGTATTCATAACAATTCATAACTTAAAAACCTGATCGCTTCGTTATGGCACAAACAATTACACAACGATCTTTACAATTACATAAGCAATTATTTTATGAATACGGGCGTAAATATTAGTAACTCTCTGCTGTCAAATGTACACGATTTAATATATTTTGAGTTGGTAAATTTTGTTGTCCAGCCATGTTTTATTGTTAAAATATTGGCTCCGCCTTTGTGTGAATCACGAATATTATTTGGGTAAAATTGAGGGTGAAAGATTGCGAGGATGATCTACTAAGAATAAATGAAATGAATTATGAATGTGGATGGAGTGTCAGGATGGAAATGTTTGGCGGATTAATCTAATGAATAAATATTTCAAGAGTTTGTGCTAACTGTCAAGCCATTTGACATAGAGTGTAATTGTAATTTTGAATTTTAAAATGTTCTTTATGAATAAAAACTTACCCGTTGATGTCTGGGTGTCCACTATCTGCAGTGTCGGAGCCGCCGTTACTTGTGGTGCGGCGCGGCGCTGCCGAACAGCTGGCCGCGCGACACGGAGACCTTGCTCGGACAACCGACGGCAAAGGGTCCCCCAGCCTCTCTCTTTCTGCTCGTTCTCTCTGTAATCTGTAACATCACACAATCATCGTACATCAGTAATTGTTCATTCTCCACTTCTGTTATACTCACTGTTATGTTACTCAACGATTCATCCCAAATGCTTTCAGAGAGCATTCAAATAACAAAAAGTGTTACTTTGTATTATATATAAATACATTTTATAACAAGAAGATTCACAAAATATTTGTATTTAGTATTAGGTTAGTTTTAATCCTAATTGTAAAAGGATTAGCTTTGTGAATTTATTTATAAATATTAGTACAGATCAATCCAATTAAATAGATTAATTATTATATGAATTTCCAATTTATATCCCTGTGCCTCTCCCTTCACTAACATCTTTGGGAGCCGTGGTTTGACGGCTGTTAACCGCAAAGGCGTTATGATATATTTTATAAACAGTTAATTTTAGTCTGGATTAAAGAAGGAATGATTTTGTGAATCTACTTATAAATGTTATTAAAGACAAATCGATTTAAAAATACGAAAAGTGACTTACTTGTTTTTGGATTGACGCATAAACTGCTGTATCTTTCTTGCTGCTTGGTGTTGTCTTCTTTGCGAATAAGTTCTCCTGTAATCATCACAAAATCAATGACAATCATTCCTACATAACTTGCAAAATATAACATACTTCAAACTAGAAGAAGCTGGAGTTCCTTCTCGACTACTTCTTCCTCCTTGCTCCCTATAATTTCGATAATAATTCTGAATGCACACAGCTGCTTCTTGACTTTTCTTGAATCTCTTATGCTCACAATATGACCTATAAATACTTAATTTAGCAACCTGTAAGACTTCAATCTCGACTTTGTCAGACCTGTAGCCACTCTGGATGACCATAGCAGCTCTGGTCATCTGCTTGAAGTATGCGTACTGTTTGTACCGGCGGTAGTAGTTCTGGATCAGAACAGCGGCAGCGCGTTCTTTATCTGGTTGTTCCGGTGGCGGCGCTAGAGGGAGAGCAGATTGACGCCCCTTGTAAGACCGATAAGCCTTTTGGATTATTTTTGCTGCTTCATATAGCTCTCTTTGCTCACGATCTATTAATTAAAACTCTTTATAATTTGCAACAACTATTAAATATATTTATTCTTACCAGAGAGTGTGAGATTGGAGAAATCCTTTTCAAACAAACTGCCCGAAGCCTTGAAAAATTCACAGAAGTCTGCTGTAGTGGGTGGTGGTGACGGACTATCCAAAGTGAAAGAACAAGGAGACTGAAGACAACTAGAAGATGCTGGACTTAAACTTGAAGATGGAGTACCAACATCATAATATCTAAACATGAAACAACATTTGTACAAATGTTCATTTTATACTTAAAGAATTTCTTACCGATAATTATGATCGGAAAATTCAAAATTGAATTCAGTGTTATCAAAACTTGATGATGATTGGTCCAGCAAAGGTTCCATGAAGACATCGGAGAGACTATCAGTCGCACCTAATGAATCTGATGGTTTAGGACTGCTGTCTAGTTGCATGTCCTCGATTTCATTCTGTAATTAGATATTTTAATTAGCTAACATAATTATAATAATGAAGTATTGTATAAGGACCTTTATTCTGTCCGGCATCGCAGCAATAATTTGCTCGGCTAAAGTCAGTACTCGAACTTCTTGTTCCCCTAAAAAATACAATTACAAATTAAAATAATAATTAGAATAACTGTAATTTTTACAACAAACATTTAACACTGATTAGCACATAGAATAGCGTTGTGTTATAATTTGAATCTAAAGATTTTAAAAATTTATACATAATTTGTTTATAATATATACAAAGAAATAATCACAATTTTATTCTTGTTCAATCTTATGAATTAATTAAATACAGATCAATCTTGATTTTTTTTTTGTCAAATCTTATGCCCGTATTCATAACAATTAATTGACGCAGAGACAAATGAATATCAATGTTACACACTTACTGAATGAAATTATTACCTATTAATTGTATGAATACAGGCATTAGAATAAATTTGTTGTTATCAATATTTGAATAAAGAGTAAATACTGATAAATTTGAAATACTTACAGTAAAGTAGGACAGAGCAAACATGCAGAAGCTTATAAAGTAATAAACAGAAGACTATCTACAAATAAGCGAAAGTAAACAGACAACAAAACAATAGAATGACGTTTAAGTGAACAATTGAAGTATTACCATAACTGCGTTGTCAAATCTGTGTTAAATTGTTAACTTTACACCGTCGCAACAAGTGACAAAAATGACCCTAAATTATTGGAAAAATGAATGAGGAGTCGTAATATTACATCGCATAAATGTCTGTGAGTTGTTACATTGTTAACTGAAATGTGAAACACCAATGCAGTTACATCAAATAACGATAGACTTTACACATCAACGTGAAAGTTATTTCATCCAAAAAGGAAACAACATTTCGATTGAAATTTTGAAATGAGCTGTGTAAAGTCCTTTAAAATCGAAGCAAATTTGTTACACATTTTATACATAAATTCACTGTGCAACAAATATACTTTAAACACCAATAAAGCTAAGATTTAGTCGCCACCATTTCTAAATTTAAATGCAGCTTCAAATAAAAGTTGCAGAATTAACTTTGTTTGAAATAATTTAGAGAAAATAATGTAACTTTCAACTGTCGTTTGGTAACTAAATCGTAGCTTCCGTATAGTTTGATCACAAAACAGTGGTACCAAACTAAATAACGAAAAGTCACACCGAAATTACACATAAAAGTATAAATAACTCTAAAAACATCAAATCGTAGAGAGAGAAACAGATAGAAGACACAGACAGTTAGACAGTTAGTTAGAACGAGACATAGCGACTAACCTACGACATTTTGTTGTTTGTCGTCCTCGTCATCGTCGGAGAGGGCTTCCACGTCGACAAACGGACTTTCGCAGCGAGGTGCCTCTGCTGAAAGTATCCGCAAGAAACAACAAAAGAAAATAGAAAAACAATACGATAACGACAAGCAGTAATCGGAAAATCAAAGTGTGCATGCGTTCATCAATTGTCGGTTGGTTTAGACGTCGTTAGGCATTTGTTACAGCGAGCGGATTTTGTTTTCTTTATTTAATAAACCACTAGTATAAACTTCGATTAAGGGTAGTAACTATCTTTATATTTCTGCTGTTGTTGGACAGTACAAAAATAAAGTTAATCATCCTTAATTTATGTTTAAACTAACAATTTTTGTGTTTTGTTATAGCTTTAAGAATGTGCTTATGTTTTGTTAGTTTTCTCTTGTTTATTTTGTTGTTATTTTAGTGAAAGTTGAAAATTAATTTATCAATATTAAAATACTTTTTTAATTATTATTTTATACCTAACAATATGAAGTGAGAAACTTGTGTCATGTTCAAATACAAAAATTTCTCACTTACCTAAAATACTAAACTACAACAAATTTGAGATAAACATACGAAAAATAAAACAAATCTCGTTAATATTAACCGTGCACAAAATTCCAATTTTGAGATATAAAACCGCAGTCCGATTAAAAAAACTTACCTTCAACTTTCACTAAAATATTTGCGTCTATAGAATAAAATCTAATGATACGCATAAATAAAAATATAAAATAGTGTTCTGTTGATCGTCAGAGTTGATAAAACTGTGATGATTTGTGGAACTTACATAATGTACTGTAGTCCATCCTCTTAGCTGGAGATTTTACTGTGTAATCAGAAGAATTATCGAACGAATTATCTCCATACAGAGGCGAATTCAACGGAAGTGACATACTCCGATCAAATCTGAAACAAGAACTTTATTCTTCGGTTTTCAACTTTATTTTCTATTAGACTTAATACAAACCTGGATAATTTAGGAATATCTCGACCAGTTTTATTGGTACGACTTCTTAAAGATGGTAAACTATCAGAACTGTTTCCTAAATTTATTCCGCTGTCCACCGATGGACGTTTTTGAAGCTTATGACCAGTATTCTTGCTATTGTTGTAAGAATCATTGTTTCCAAAACTGAAACTATTGCTGTTGCTGTTGTTGAAGCGACTTAAACTTGATATACTTCCATTCATACTATAATAAAGTAATAATAATAAAATAAATAGATTAGAAGATATATCTAAAAAAAATATATGATACTGTACAGTGCTGCCACCTGGAAGCGAATCCAGGAAATATGTGAACTAAAGTGTAATTTAGTCTGGGATCTGAATATTTATGTATGTTATATTTGATTGATCACCAATAAAAAGTAACCAAGGCAGCGTAGGTAACATAAAAATGTTGACAGAGATTTTGTTTGAACTGTCATTTGAATTGAAAATAAATTCTAAATTATATGTTATACTGTTTTCTTATATTTGTTAATTATGCAAATAAAGTATAAAGAAAAAGCAATCTCCATTTGATTAATGCAGCCAAGTATGTACTTTATGTTGGTTTGTCTGTAATTATGTTGAATTTCTGCGGAAAGGTTGAAGAAAATGTTTTTTTTTTATCACCCACTTGAATATGACATTATTATTTCAACATTTTCAATAGTAAAAGAACGCTATTTAAGGAATGTTTATGTTATCATGGACACGTTATCGTTTACATTTTTACTATAGTTGTCATGATGAAAATAAAAAACTTTGTCAATTTGTTTAATTTTATTTTTTTATGGGGTGGCTAGCTCAGTGGTATGAAGTCGGCCTGTGGATCCTGAGAACCCTGGTTCGATTCCCACAGGCGACAAACAATTTTCATAATTTCAAAAGCTACCTCTGTGGCTCCTCCACCACTAACATCTTTGGGGGCCGTGATTTGACGACTGGTAACCGCACTTCACGCGCAAAATATATCACTTACTGAGATCTGCTTCAGCAGAGTGCCACACCCAGTAATGGGTAGAAGGCGTGATGATATATTTATTTATTTATTATTTTAATTTGAATAAATTTATGAAATTTTCCAAAAAATAATATGTTTCAATCGGACTAAAAATACTATTTCCAGTCTCGTAATATTGTCATCGCCAGCAACCTTTATTACTCAATCCAAAACTAGTATTTTTAATCCAAATAAAGCAAATAACTATTAAGTTATATTTGCTATAAGATGAATAAATATAAAATGAACTCACCTATTAACAGCTCCAGGTCTCAAGAAGACACCATCATGGCTCTTGTTGGTAGATGCAGCAGACGCAATACTAACAATACTACTCGCAGGTGACAGCGCCACTTCTTGTTCCCTTCTTATTTCCATTTTCTCTAACTCTCTAACAAGATCTCCGTGGTTGTTAGCTCTAGCACATTCCAGTGCAGTCTGCAGTGCTGTATTCCTCACATTCAATGCAGTGTGATTCCACCGATACAGCATCACCGCAGTATCAACATGTCCTCGAGCACACGCCCACATCAACGGAGTGTAGCCTTCTTCATCCTGACTCAGAGCATCAACTTCTGTATCCAACACCAAGCTAGAGTTCTCAGCACGCCATTGAAGCATTGTTGCAATTAATTTAGTATAGCCTAAACTTGCTGCTAAATGTAGTAAAGTCATTCCACGTATTCCAATTAGTTGTTGCATGGACGGTTCGTCTGTACTGTGGCGCCACTGACGAGCAGTCAGAGTTTGGCAATAAGTTACAAGACGATCTTCAAATGCAGGATGTTGGAGTAATGCAGAATCTTCAACACCATCTGAACCAGCGTCTGGTTCTTGCTTGATCTGCAGCCGTTCATCCATTGCTTCTAAACGATGCAGAAGAGTAAAACGAAGTAGACTATCACCAGCTGTTGACCGTTCTAACTTTGTTTCTGATGCTGGAGAAGAAGTATCTTCATGTGGTGGTAGTTTATATTCAAACATAACTGAGTTTGAAATTACAAAACCTTCACAAGCTACTTGTAAGGTTGCTAGTCCTGCTTCATGTGCTGGACAATAACAACGAAGTACTCCACTTTGAACTAAAGTTGTAGGTACTGGAAAAGTATCAAACAGTACTGTATACGGTGAAGTAGTACTATACCAAGGACCAGTAACTAATACTTTCACTCCTCCTTCAGGATAAGCCCATTCGGGGGAATAGTCTGTTATGTTGGCAGTACCTTCACGGTAGTCCATATGCGGTGATGCTTGTCCAGCCCCACGTTTGTCTACATCTGCAAGAAGTCCAGCAGTACCACTTCCTGTATCAAGAACTTCTAATTCTGGAAAATCACCCAACATATCAAACGCATCTAAATTCACAAACACATCATCGTCTACAACATGAGTAGGTGATACTACAATGTCAGCACCATCCATAAAATCCATTGGGTTCATTTCAGGAACAATAACATGATGACTCTCATTGATATCTTCTTGTTGTTTGGTTTTATAACTAACTCCAACGTTAGTTCGAGCAACAGACACATGTGTTTGAGTTTCATCACCACCGCACATGGGCATATTAGCAGATAGGGTGCGCTGGATGTCCTCATGAGAAAGATCAAGTGTTTCGTTGAAGTATGAACCGGTAGATGCACCAGCGGATGCATCGCTAGTGTTGTTACTGGGTGCAGTTTTCAATGAATTGTGGTCTGAGCTCAGGAGGATAACTGATTGATCACAGCTGGTGAAAGTATCCGAATGGTGAAGATCTTCACTTGTATCCATATGTTTACTGGGAGTTGAATGAGAACTTAGAGTAATTATTTCATTATTAGGTGAATGATGCATATGTTTTTCTTGAGTAGTAAAAGTTAGTCCTTCATACAGCTCAGTAACATTTCCATTAGTAACATCCATTTTGTTTACAACATCTCTTTCATGCAGACAGCTATTTGTATCCATGGCTTCTTGTTTTAAAACAAGTTGTTGTTTTTTACCATGGTTGCTACGATGTGTACCAGCAGGGCTACAAACAAACGAAGCGACTTGCACTGGTTGTTGAGCAGAAGTAACAGCACCATTACTGTTAAGAATAAGAAGTCCTCCTCCACCTTGTAATTGTGACAAAGACAAGACAAGAGGAGGCGTAGCCCCAGTGTTGTTGGCATGTTGTCTCTCACGATGGTTGTAGATTCTTCCGTGTGAAGAAGAGAGCAACATGCCTGCGCTACCTGTGGTGCTGGACACCTGGTTGGCATCGTCACGAGCTTGGCTGTTGGAAGCTTGGGCCTGAGAGGTAACTGGGAGTTGGGTAACGCCTCCAGCTCCGCGGATGCGACGCATGGGATGTGCGCATTGTTTGCCGTCAGCGGCACTGCAGGTGCTGTCGGGACAACCACATTCTAGTTGTTTAACTAGGGCTGCTTGACGAGCCATGCGTTGTTTTTCCATTAGTTGGGTGACTATTGCTTCGACTGTTTCCGCCGTGGAGATTTCTAGCTCGTTGTTGATGTCTGGTTCATCTTCGCTGAAAACTGGACAAGACACAAATAGATGTAACTACTGCGAGAGTGCTACGCTAATATTTGTATGAGCCACAGTTTGCAGCATTACATAGTACGAGGAAATATATCACTTAAACAGGATTACAGATGTATCTATAAATTGATTTAACTCAGCAGAGTTTTTATGTAAAATAAAATAATATTACTTTTTTTTCTTCCGATTTAAACCATTTTTTTTACTGAACAAGTTCAACCTGTAGATCGACGAAACATTTATTTATTATTTTACACATTGCTAGCTTTTGGCAAAAATAATCTTTCTGCAATAATAAATTTTATGTTAATCGACGAGCTTAAGATATGAAAGCTTCCATCTTTGGTTTTAAATAAAATATTAATTTAACTTACACATGGGTTTGAGCTGTGAGACGAGTTCTTCCTTTGTCCATTCTTTCTTATCCGCCCAGAGAGCCAAAGAGGGCGTGATACAACTCAGCTTATTATCATCCGGGTACGGCACGTTGAGGTAGTGCACGAGGACGATGTCCGGGTTTTGTAGGAGCCAGTAACACCTCCGATGGAACGTAGGGAGGATTGCGGAGTGTACATAGCACCCGTAGATACACTCCGTGCCTTGCACCTTTAGCTTCATGTGGTCCTCGCGTGTTGTCTTGCCGTCTTTGCGCTTCTTCCAGCAGTAGCCGTCGCGACGGTAGCGTACCTTCTTCCGACTGTAGAGCAGCATGGAGCCGCTCTTTGGCCGGATGCGTACCTCCTTGGATTGCCATTCGGAGTGACGTTCGAAGCTTATGAGGATTGCGGCGATTTCCTGGAAGACAAGAACATACGAAATTAACATTTAATGTAAAACTGCTAAAAACAATAATAAAAGGTTCATTTGGAACATCCATTATTATATTATTTATTTATACAACGTTTCGGAAACTAAAATCTGTTGTCATTATAAGTTTGATATTTATTTTATTATTTTTCTTGACTCCCAAATATTTTATGTCCGTCTCTGGTCAATATCCATTTAGGGAGTTTTGTTTTGATGTGCATTACTTTGTATTAACATCCAAAATGTTGCATCAGCTGATGTACAGAGTGATCAAAAGGAATTGTTACAGTTGGCAATAAAAAAAACTACTTGAAATCGGTAAGCCTGATACATAAATTCATTTCCTATTGTTGACAGTGACATTTAAAATTTAAATTTGAGTACATTTATTATTACATTTATTTCTAAAGTATTTCTATTACTTAAAAAGACAAAATTCTATTAGCTGTCAGACTCCTGACATAACCTATTTGTATTTATTAGAAATGTCAAATAGCATTTCCGCCTTTACCTGACGTTGTGCCAACTGTGGAATAAAAAGATCTCTGGAATTGTATTGCCAACTATAACAATTCCTTTTGATCAACCTGTAGTATGTGCATCCTACATTTTCAGATATATTAATGGAAAAAAGTTGTTTTAGATGTGACAGTCAACATGATTAAGCGAACAGTGTGGTACTGTTAAGGATATTATGGACCTGGTTACCTTCTTCAACAAGGGATACAAAGCAGAATTTCACACAAGGTACGGAAATAATATAAAATACTAACAACAGCATCCGAAAAATTTTGTACATTGGTTTTGGTGTCGTGGTGGAAACTTAAAATTTAGTTTTATACGTTTTTATTAAATTGGGGTTTGTTGACACTTCATAAACAACCATTTGTGGGTTCGAATCCCATTGATAGCTATAGTTTTCATCACTTACTAGAAAAAAATAATAAAATAAATAAGAATGAAGATAATTTAAAAAGATGTAAAAAATATTCAACCTCTTATACTTATAGATATGTTAAGTAGCAAGTTGACAATGTGAAATATGAATGTATATTTCGTTAAAATAAAGTCTCCATTAAAAACTTAATTCCTCAAAGTCACAAAAAAGAAAAAGAAAGTCAACCGCAAACCCATGTAACAAAGACAAAAGACAGACGGTCCGTTATTAATAGAGGGATAAAAAATTAATGATAATTGTAACAATTAGTTAGGAATAAGTCCCAGGAAAAGCTGTAAAAAATTAGTAGGCGGCGCCGGTCGGCAATTTTAAAAGACAAAATACGGTGCTTGTGTCAACTGAAAAATTGGTCACGAAAGTCTTTGCTTAGCACACTTTCAACTTTTTGCAGCGAGTCCGATAAAAAAGAAAACAAATAACAAATTGTTAGATACTTCAAGAATGCATGATTCCAAAAATAAAATCTTTTTCCAGCGTAACAAATGATTTTTTTGCGACGACGGCACGCCACTGGCTCTAGAAAGGGATGTATAGTAGGGTTGGCCTAGGCCACTAAGCCTAGAGTGGGAATGTAAGTAAGTATGCAGACTGAAAACACCACTATTGCGTGTTTAGCACGCATAATTCTCTATGCCGGCAACACGATTTCAGATTGTAGAGTAAAAAAGATTGATTGTGACGTCAGCACGTTTATTAGGTCACGTGGGCTGGACACGTGCGAATTTTCAAGGGGAGCAAGCTTCTGACTTTATATTTAATTACTGTTATTCATTTAAATTGTATAAACAGACATTTTGACGCTGAATTTCACAAAAAGTAACAGTGGGGCAGAGTTCAGCAGTGGCGTATTCAGGCAGAATTAGTATAAATAAATATATCATTACGCCTTCTACCCATTACTGGGTGTGGCACTCTGCCGAAGCAGATCTCGGTAAGTGATATATTTTTGCGCGTGAAGTGCTATTACCAGCCGACAAATTACGGCCCTCAAAGATGCTATAGTCTGTTTTTTAACCAGGAGGAGTAATTTAAATTTTAACCGCTAAAACTGACGCTTCTGATTGGCTAATGCTTCGTCCAGTTTACACTGTACATAGATTTTATTAGAGCTGTCATAAGTTTTGAGGTTATCTGTTTTCTTGTTGGTTTTTTTACATTTCTGTGACATTAAAATAAATCAGTTCTTTTAAGAACTAATAATATACGGAGTGACAAATTAGAGTTTATAATGTCATTTGTATTTTAAAATAAATGCCATGAGACAGTGCAGATGTGTAAGAAATTTTTGTATTTCGCGCCAACAAAAATCTAGTAACTTTCTTTGGTAACTTTCTATAGTGTAAATCTGACTTGTACATTTACTCCTCCTGGTTAAAAAACAGACTATAGTTGTGGGGAAGTCACAGGGGTAATTTTAATGTGGTGAAAATGTTTGTCGGCTGTGGGATATCAGGATCCACAGGCCGATTCGTAAGCCACCTACCGAAATTAGAAATGAATTAAAATTGTTCCTAGTTACTAAGCGTACTTGCTATATTTTTTGGTATTTTTTTGCGAAAACTACAACATGGAAATAATAGCGTTGCTACCGTGGGCAACCACAGAACCATCTATAACCACTACAGCATCCGGATGCTGCTGTTGACAGCTACAGAACTATCTGTAGCCACTACAGTCCATTATTTCAACATCATACCAGTGATGGACAGACTGCTAGCACTCCATTTGACATTTAGGGTCAAATTCACAATCGTGGCTTACCCTCACCTCATATTCAAAGTCGAAGTAACTAAGGCAACTAACTGAAGATTTTGTACAATTTGAATTAGTTGATCCTTATACGTACTCTAGATCAGTGTTTCCCAAAGTGGGGTACGCGAAGAGTTTGAAGAGGTACATGTGGCTCCGGGCTTTTGCTGCGCCTGGTGCAACAAGCAACTTATTATTATTATTATTTTTTCGATTACAAACATAAAAAAATAATAAAACTTCGGTAATTGTTACTATTGTGTATGTGCGGTTTTGTATGCATGCGTAGTCAAGGCGTCGCCCCCCGTTTCTGGCGCCACTGATTGTAATGAATGTTATTTATAATATATATTTTATTTATATTTTATTATGAATTAATTTTATTTTTTGTTTATTATTATTTTGTTTATGTACTAAAATATGAAAAAAATAAATATATTTTGATTGTTATTAAAGTATATGCATTTTTTTTGACGAGGGGTACACAGTGTTACGAAAATTATAGAAGGGATACACATATGTCGAAAGTTTGGGAAACACTGCTCTAAATTAACTAACTCATTTCGCTACCATAACCAGCTCAACCACAAACCAAACACTATCCACCGCGAATTGAACACTACCAACTCTGGCACTACAATTTTACTCCTCGATCGACGAACAGAAACTAATGTAAGAAATCCGATAATTGGATAAGATCGGCGAAGTCCTTATATAATTCTTTATTATAAATTAATATAATACAAACAAATCACAACACCAAATTAATTGTTAACTTATTAAATTAAATCTAACTTATGTAAAAACTTATGATTTAATTTAAAATATAATTACAATCGCATGCTGCTTCTTTAATTTCAGATGAAATAGCCATTTCTTCGCCACTTTTCATTACATAATGTATGGTATATTATGTACTATGCTGAGTGACAGTTTTTAGGTCAAGAATGTAGTTTGGGAAATCGAGGCCCGAAGGGTCAAAATATCCTAAACATTCGCGACCTAAAAAAATCACTTACAGTTCGAGGTTAGTAAGCAATTTTTTACAATACTTGCACAAATAGAAGGAAAAGAAAAATAGGTTTCAAAATTGACAGCTGTCAAATTGTTGTCAAAATAAACAGGACCTTGATATGTAATATTTATTTACTGTCCACGGTAGATAGTAGGAAATATTAGTCCTGATGTATCCATGGAAACCACCATGCAATAAAAGTTCAACTTAGGGCCAGTTTTTCAATCGCCGGTTTACTCTCGTTTAATCATGATTAACATTAATCGATGATTGAAAAACTGGCCTTTACTGTATTTAAATATTGTCTTTAATAGGTAACTTTCAGTACAAGTATTGTAAAAACAATATTTTCTAAATAAATCTTCATTCTCACATACGTAATAATTTTATCATCTCTTTTAAAATGGCTCTTACATTTACTTACATTACTGTGTTTAAATTTTGTCATTAATAGGTAACTTACAGTACAAGTATCGTAAAAAAATTATTTTATACTTACGTAGGGAGTGACAACATTCAAAACAAGTAGAATGACATTTATGAAATTATAAATGTCAAATTTGTTTTT
This sequence comes from Pterostichus madidus, assembly GCA_911728475.2. Classification (NCBI taxonomy): domain Eukaryota; kingdom Metazoa; phylum Arthropoda; class Insecta; order Coleoptera; family Carabidae; genus Pterostichus; species Pterostichus madidus. Next base: position 38,987,780 of record OU452307.1, on the reverse strand, counting down.
ACACAGTAACCGCAAATGTATAATACCATTTTGACTACGATAATGCTGATAACATAAAAAATAATCATAAAATATTAATATTAAACAATCGGCAAAAATCATGTGTTCAGCAAGACAAAGAAAACAGATTTACTGCCACGGCTAGAGTTTTTATAGCCGAGGCAGTAAATCAGCTACTTTTTTATCTAGTTCAACAATCTTATTTTAGAATTTGGGTCCGTACGTAATGATTAAAACGTCGAATATTGTTTCTGTGTAATATTTATTCTGTGGTTAGAGTGTGTATAATAAATAAGCAAGAATAAAATAAAAATTGAGCATTGCATGTGGGTAAAAGGTAATTGAACAACCACATAATGTGTATTTTTTGTATAATATATTATCAGGAAACGATTCGAGAGTGTAACGCTTCCAGTCGAGTGGGTATCATTTCGTGGATCGGCCGCTTGCTTGTGCCGAGCGTAGGGGGCGTTGAAACGGTAATTACCGGTTCGGGATGTCGGATTAGCCGTTCGATTTGCAAGCGGCAAGCAGACAGGATAACTCTAACGATCGCTAATTCATTTTGCTGAATCGGATCCGGAATCGTTCGTTCAAATGGAAACGAACAAAAAATTGCCAAATTGCGATTTCTGACTTATTAATTTGCGAGAGTTATTAGCAATTTTTCCAAGGAGAACAGACAATATAATACGCATTATTTATTATTAACGAAATCCGTTTAACGCTCCTAATATAATAAAACAGGCAACTTTAATTTGAACTAGGTACTTTTCCCATTATTATTTACACATAAATTGAATGTTTTCATATTTATCATATAGTTTCAACCTTAAAGAAAAGCACTATATACCGGGTGTTCCACGAACTGAGGGCAATATGTGTTTAACTTGGGAAAACCAGTTTTCCGTGCGCATTGCTACTCAAATTATTTTAGACAAAAATGCTTCAATTAAAAGTTGTAGAGCTTACAATTCTACATCTAAATCAATATACAGGGTGATCAAAAGGAAATGTTACAGTTGGCAATAAAAAAAACTACTTGAAATTGGTAAGCCTGATACATAAATCCATTTCCTGTTCTTGACAGTGACATTTAAAATTTAAATGTGAGTACATTTATTATTACATTTATTTCTCAAGTATTTCTATTACTTAAAAAGTCAAAATTCTATAAGTTGTCAGACTCCTGACATAACCTATTTGTATTTATTAGAAATGTCAAATAGTATCTGACGTTGTGCCAATTGTGGAATAAAAAGATCTCTGGAATTGTATTGCCAACTATAACAATTCCTTTTGATCACCCTGTACTAAATTTATTTACAACGTTTTGTAACGGCAGTAATTAAATATGAAAATTTACAAAATTACAATTTAATAGTGTTAAAACAAATTAGAAACAAATTTGTGACTGAATTCTGTAAAATTTTTGACACATTGAAGTTTTGCATTGTTTAAAAGTTGAAGTTTTGGATCTGTCTGTAAATTTTACATTATTTCTACAAATTTATTAAAAATGGAATTTTATTAACATGAAGAAAAATTACAAATAATTAAATGGTATTATTCAGGGGAAAATTTGACAGAAAAACTGAATGCATTTATTTGTTATTTTGTTTTAATTCCGTGGTTAACACTAATTAAATTGTAATTTTGTGAATTTATTGATTTGGATGCATTATTTGAAGTATTTTTGTCTAAAATAAATTATGAAGCAATGCCCATGGAAAAACAATTTTCCCATGTTAAACGCCTATGGCTCGCTTTTTGCGATACACCCGGTATATGTTTAATTTATAATAACAATATCTTGTTTCAAAAAGATCAATGTTCATATGCCACTTCAGAGCTAATTAGGCGCAAGCTGACATAATATATTTTTATTCGTAGCAGCAACATTCTTGTCACAGTCGCATTGGTGGTTGCTGTTAAAAGAAATGAGACTATAAATTATTCAAAAGAAAGTGAAATATTCCGATAAAAAAGTAGAGTAATCTATATAAAAATCTGAGAAATCACATAAAATTTGATAGTATATTCGGTCTCGATCTGCTACAGTTTTATCTGTCAGAAATAAAGCATTCCATCCAATGGAAAAAAAAATGGCTAGCTCATAAGAATGACATTTCGTATTGACACAGAAAGGAATTCAAACCGCTGTGCGCGCCATTAAATTTCACATGTCATTTAACGTGATCCATATCTACCTATTATTAAAGATGGCCTCGATAAAATTTTCGTCATTTCTTTTTTCTTTTATTATTAATTCAAATCGTTGGAGGTAATTTTATTTTATTCTTCAATGTACGTAGTCATATACTTCATGTATGCGCTTTTACAGTGTAGCCAACAGAACGTAGCGAAATCACGATGGTTCTACACAAAACAATGAATCGTAATTTTATCTTCACGGTTGAGCGGACGCATGTCTGGTAGTCCGGGGTTCGAATCTCGATCGACGACGATTTATCCGCGCTGTATTCCACCTCCACCCCTCAGTGGACAAATGGAGCGATAAATTTTCAACGTTCACAATGACTTTTCAAGATACGATGTTGTGTGTGTGTTTGTATTTCGGATTAGAATTTTTCAGACGGTTTTTACACAAAGAATTTTTATAAAAAATAAAGAAATGTATCATCACGCTTTCTACCCATTACTGGATGTGGCATTCTACGGTTGCAGATCTCGATAAGATATACTTTGCGCATGAGATGCTGCTACCAGCCGTCATATCACGTCCCCCAAAGATGTTTGTGGAAGGAGAGTCACAGGGGTAGTTATGAAACTATGATCTATAAAATAGTTATTTATGTATCAAGGGTGAAAACAGGCGTTTCTGGCCCGTGGCATGATTGTTAGCACGAGGCGCAAAGCGCCGAGGGCTAATAACATGCTCAGGATCAGAAACGCTAATTTCACCAGTGATACATACAATATTTTATGCGCAACAAAATAACATTTAATTATATGTTCAAAAGATTAAAATATGTAAATAGGTTATCTGTTAAAATGACATTTTGCAGAATCATATATTCACAATAAACAAAAATTGTCATTTTATTTATGTATCCATAAGAATTAGTATTTAAGTCCACTTTTTAGGGCTAAAACACATGCTTTGCGACCCGGTTGCGCATAAAATAATTTTTTAAAATTATATCATCACCCCTTTTACCCATTACTGGAGATGGTATTCTGCCATTACAGATCTCGGTAAATGATATATTTATGTGCGTGAAGTGCGGTTACCAGCCGATATTGTTCGAATTTAAGTAAGTAATTAAAATATATATATATATATATATATATATATATATATATATATATATATCATCACGCCTTCTACCCATCACTGGGTGTGGCACTCTGCCGAAGCAGATCTCGGTAAGTGATATATTTTGCGCGTGAAGTGCGGTTACCAGTCGTCAAATCACGGCCTCCAAAGATGTTAGTGGTGGAGGAGCCACAGGAATAGTTTTTGAAATTATGAAAATTGTTTGTCGTCTGTGGGAATCGAACCAGGGTTCTCAGGATCCACAGGCCGACTTCATACCACTGAGCTAGCTAGTAAGTAATTGTGCTTATTAATTGGAGTCTGAGTTGGAATGGAATCGGATACGGTATTGGAGTTATTTTTTTTTTTGCCGACTTCACAAGCCTGGTTTTAAGAAGTTTCTACTAATTTTCTAATTGATAATATTAATTGGTTAACGTAATTCTTAATTGGATAGTTGGGGAAGTTAACACAATAATTTAAATAATTCAATTTTAGTGTCTAAAATGAAGAACAATGTTTTGCATGAATTTTTGTAATTGGCGCGTTAAACGTGTCTGGCTGTGTAATGCCCATTTAATGTGAAAATTCGCGTTAGTTACCTTTTATACTGCACAAGTTACACCAATAAAAAAATTCAAAGCACCAAGGAAAAAGTTTGAAACTCTTTACGTCCGTATCCGTCATTTTAAATAAAAAACTTGCGCCATAAAAGCACAAATAAGAAGTACCAACACTTTGTCGACAAACTCCGCGAGTCTGGGCTGAACCAATGAATATTTAACTCCTTAAGGGAACTAACCCTCTTGGCTTTAGCGAGGGTGCGTTCATAATTAGGCGTATAGCGTTGCAACATTGATGAGAACTGGGACGCAGAACAGGGCGACACGTTCCAGAAATGAAAAGTTACTGCTCCGAACTCTGCTAGTGATTTTGTAATTAGTGGGTTGGCACCCTTGAGATTTAGGTGCAATCTTGTAAGAAATTACAAAGAAAATGCGTGCATTTTTAATTTTTACCTTTTTTTGTTTGTTTGAAAAGTTTGCAGAAAATTTTTAATGATGGTTTTATTACCCTGAAAATATAAACTTTTTCAAAAGTATTTCACTAACAAACTTTTACAAATTTTTATTTTATTTACTACTACTGAAACTTCAAATTCTTTGCATATTTAAACACGGTACTAAAATATGAACATTTTTATTGTATTCCAGCAAATTTTCAAGTAAAACATTTAATTTAAGGGAAGTAACACTAGAAAATGATTTTAAATTTTCGATAACATTTCTCAACCATTGCTGGAAGTATTCAAATCTTAGCTCTTCGATTACCGAGAAGCACCTAATTTGGGATTTTGTTTTCTCTGAAAATGATAGAAATGATATAATATAGATAATTTTTCCTGCGATATTTATTTATTTATTAATGCTACTCAATGCAACAGGAACTTACAGATTGCGGAATCACCGAGTAGCAGTTCACATATATTTTAGCTTGAGTGAGATTCGAACTCGGGATCTAGGAATTCAAATACCATAACGCTAACCACACCACCGTACTGCTGTATAATATATGATTTAATTATATAGTACGCTGAGATTATTTTGTGGAATGATTGAATAATATTTTTTTTGTACTCGCATCATTTAAAATAAACTTTACATTACCTTGGAAAGTAATTGAAAAACCACCCATTTTTTATTCTACTAAATTTTGACTATTAATACGCTAATTGTCCTTATAAATCACATTTTAAGGAATTTATAAAAGAAATAGCGACAATAGCTTATAACGCCATCAATCACACATATTTTCACAAGCTTTACGAGAAAAAATAAACAATTTGTTTTCAAATAACAAATGTCAATTCATGGCATACTTAACTGTTAATATAAATTCACGCTTCAAATTTAATAACTTTTCTCAGTATCAGTTATATAACTTTTGCTCATTACAAGCAGAGCAGGGCAAGCTACTTAAAAAAAGTAGCTAAGCTACACCTACAGCTATTCTTTAAAAAAGTAGCTGAGCTACAGCTATAAGCTACATTTTGTAAAATATAGCTAAGCTACAGCTAAAAGCTTTCATTAAAGTAGCTGTTAAATTTTAAAGCTACTTTTTCAATTATTGTGAATGATTAAATTTGCCATTGTCATATGATCAGTTGATCACGCTTTTATTATAATGACTGTTAATAAATATAAAAAATCGCAAATGGACAAATGTACTGTTATTTTGTTATGCTATAATTCTTATTTATATCGGAATAAATTAACAGTAACATTAACAGACTCCTAAACAGTCAATGTTTAGTTCATCTAATATTTAATACAAAAGTAGGATAGATTAAGAACATGAGAAAAATCAAATATGCTAATAGATTTTACACTACATAATAACTTGTTATCCTACAGTTACAGAAAACAATAAAGAAGGTACAATTCATATACAAAACAAAAATTAATAGGTTATAATGAACAGTGCTAGCTGTAAGCTACAAAAAGTAGCTTTGGGCTACAAAAAGTAGCTTTAAAAGTAGCTTCAGTTGTTATAACAATATTTTAAAGCTAATAGAAAAAAAAACATAGCTCGCTACAAGCTACAGCTATATTTTTTCACAGTTAGCTAAGCTACAGCTACAGCTAAGGTAAATGTAGCTAAGCTAGTAGCTAAGTTACAGAAGTAGCTAGCTACTGCCCAGCTCTGATTACAAAAAGCATTGTACAAAGTTCGTGCAAGAAGTCGACATTTGCACCATTTGCGCAAAGTATGCCTTCGCGCAATTGATATGTAAATAGCTATTCCTATCAACGAGCTATAAAAGATTTGGGAGCAAGTGATTTGATGAAGAAATTAAGTATATTCTTGAATGCACTTTAAATTAAACGTGTCATTACCAAACCTCTAAATCTATACAAAATTCCGCCATTAACTTTAACAAAACAAAGTCAGTGGAACATACATTTTCAATTTCCTCACCAAATCCACGTAATGTCAATTAGACGACGCGTGGGGTGAAATGTACTGATTCCGGCCCATTTGTCGAGGTGACTGACGTGAAGTGAAGGGCCTTGGCACCCGCCACCCTCCACAGACACCACAGGGTGGTAATTGAGGGCCTAAACGCTCGATTTAATGCGAGGAAATAAAAGTAATTGCGCTGTTAGTAGAACGAATTCCGCGCTCAACACTTTATTACGCTTTCGTTTAATGATCAACCGCGGGTTGAGGAGTCTTGCAACAAGAAGTTTTCATCAGGGTCGTCCTTGTGGGGCAGAAGAAATATAAATATTGCTTTACACTTGCGTGAAAGAAATTATAAAGGTTGAAATAGAAATACCGAGTGTCAAGTTTTTTTTAATGGTAAAATTTTTATCTGACGATTTTTTTAACTGTCCAGTACAGTCTTTGATATTTATTTTAAGAATTCTCAATAATGTATTAGCTAATCCGGAATATTGTATTAGCTAATCTACTATTTTTCAGTAATAATATAACAAGAGAGTGAGAATAAATTATAAAATAATTTGACAGACCTTTCGGCAACTTGTTGCCAGGACTGGTTATTTGATTAATTCAGTGAGTAAATGTTTTATGAATAATTTTAGGGTTTGTGCTACCCCTTTTGATGGGATATAGCATGATGTTATGTATGTGTTCTAGTCTGATTTTTAAAAAGTTAATTCAAATCACTTTTCGGAAATTAAATGGTAGCAAGATTATGGCCGTATTTGTTTGGGAAATTTGGATTCAACCCTGAACTGACCTAGTACTAACTCGTGTTACTTCCAAATAAATGATGCATCTAGTGTCAGTTGTAAACACTGGCGGTAAATTTAAAATCTGAATTCATGTCCGAAGCAACATCTGCTTAGTTTTGTTTGTGTGTTAAATTGCGTTTTTAATTGGATGTTTTAAGTTATCTTTATATTTTTTATATGTAGTCAAAAAGCAAATAACGTCAGAGTCTGTACATATTTTAATAATTTTGTCATCAGCAGTATCAAAATAATTAATTTCGGAGTCACAATTATGTGTCGTAATATTATCCTCTGTGACTTATATTGCAAGAAACACATACTGCATATTGCTCTTCCATCATCTGCATCAATAATAGTTTAGTATATTTTTTTCAAAATATTATTTTAAATTAATTACGTTTTTCTTCAAAATAACTCCTAACCTCTCTATACTATTACAAATCGCGATGCAGCCACGAATAACAAGAAACACAAGTTGATTAGAAAGGAATAGTACACGGGTTGAATCTACCAACCCGCTAAAATAGCTGGAGCAGTAGGTTATTTAAAGTGTGCCAATTAAATAAAAGTAACCTACCAGGTTACTTTAAAAAGCCCAAATAAATACGGCCTTTATTAGTTTACTTAAAATACAGAATTAGCTAAAACTCTTTTAAGAAATGTGAAAGTCATCAGTTCCTAAATTACTGACAACTAAAGAACGATAAAGTCAAGAATTTCTCTAAAAAAATATCTCATACTGAAAGAAAATTTGGTTAATGTTTGGCATATTTTAAAAATCGTTTGAAATAACACAAGCCTGCAGGAAAGTAATTAACATTCCAGAAAAGATAAAGAAGAAAAAGAACTTTTTCAGGCAAACCGTTTAATATTATAAAATTTAATGAATTCTCATTATTTTTCGTGTAGTAAACATTTAAATGTATTTTGCAAAAGAGCCGGCGAGCGGTCTCAAGAAGTTGTCGGCCATGAATATTCAAAATAATTCTGCATCCCGACGTTAGGGGAATTTGAGGCGCTGTTTACGAGGTTGGCACCACGTCACCCTGCTTGTAGTAAATTTACAAATGAATTTATGGCATTTTTAAGTAAATTACATGCAAACGACAAGTGCTAGATCGGGGACATACACAACTAGACTCTTGTAGATTTGTCCCGAGAGATTGTAAGCGAATTATATTAAAATATTTCGTTGTTCCATTGCACTATTTCAAATTATAACCTTTAAAATATGTTAATAATACTCTATAAACATGTTCTGCTATCATTCTAACTTTACAGACCTTTTCTGTATACTTGTTATTCAGTTTTTTACAATACTTGCACAAATAGAAGGAAAAGAAAAATAGGTTTCAAAATTGACAGCTGTCAAATTGTTGTCAAGATAAACAGGATCTTGATATGTTATATTTACTTAGGGCCAGTTTTTCAATCACCGATTAATGTTAATTGTGATTAAACCGGCGATTGAAAAACTGGCCCTTAGTGTTCACGGTAAATATTAAAGTCCTGATGTGACCATGGAAACCACTGTGCAATAAAAATTGCATTTACTGTAGACGTATTCCATTTTCCATTTGGATCAGATCTAACTTACATTTACTGAACCAAATCAGTTATTTACATCGCTGGATTACTTCGTTGACTTTATTTCTAGTACTAGAATTACAGATTCTAATTTACTTTAAAGTATTTCACTCCAGTAAATGCATCAGTTTGTTTAATTCAGTTCTTTTAGTCATGTTGTCTAATTTATCTGAACTGATTTAAGTGAACCAAGTGACAAATGGAATACAGCTTACATTTAAATTTTGTCATTAATAGGTAACTTACATTACAAGTATTATAAAAATATTGTATGTATCACAGGTGGAATTAGCGTTTTTGATCCTTGTGCTAATAATCATACCAAGGGACAGAAACGCCTCGTTTCACCCTTGATACATAAACAACAATTATTTCATTAATTTGATTAAAATTCGTGAAAAATAGTATTGCTTTCATTACTAGTTACAGTAGTGGTCAATAAACCAAATTTAATTTCAAGAAGTGAATTGCACGTGTTGTAACATTTAAATATTCGTTAAGAAAATGTAACTGTCCAATTCTCAATAGAATTTCAGGATCAGCTAGATCCTGAATTATAGTTTAGTCAAATTTAGCCAAACTATATTCTCAAAAAAAAATTAAATAAACTTTAATATAATCTTGTTTCCATGTAGTTTTCAAAGAGTGCTTCGATTTAACTTTTAAAAATCGAACTAAAATAAGAATAGCCAATCTAAAATTCAGGATTAACTAAAACTTTTTTATGAATCAGGCAGCAAAGAAATTAGGTTTTTTGTTATTTATGTACCTAATTACTAGAGTATTTGAAGCATTCCTTGAATAAAAAATACTTCGTTTACATTTCAGAAAACAAGCTTCATCTAAATTTTAGAAAACACTAAATAAATTAAGGGTGCAATTGAAACAATTAAAATCAATTCCTGCATACTAAAAAAACCATAAAAACCGATCTAATATAATCTAATCAAACGGCGCTAAAAATACATTTCCAATAAACTAGTCCGGAAACAGTTGCCTGCGAAAAAACCAACATCATAAAAAAACAAAACCGAAACAGAACAGTTAATCGTAATTTACAAACCCCCATGTCGTGTGTGCGCGAGAAGGAAAGAACTAAAAGAAACACGCGACACTGCCGCCCTCGCGATAAGATGAAAAGAGAAAGAAAACGTTTATTATTTTGAGAAACTACTGCGTCGCTCTGTACAAATATCGGTGTAAACAAACGTAGACAGAGATCCTGATAATGGCGGAGAAGGCAGTAAGAAAGAGATGAAATGATATGGCTGATAAAGAACAAGGACAAAACGGAAGAGGAAGAGAAACAAGGATGAAGATAAGGAATCTGGAAGCCGTTAACGAGATACAGATTCAGGACCGCATTCGTGAATTTTCCCAAAGGACACTAAAAAGGTACACGCAAAAATTAGTGGATGCGCTCTGACATTAAAAAACAAGGACAATCTATACAAGATTCAACAGAATTCGGCAATTACATCATTAAAAATAAAAATGTCTGCTAACTAATATTTCACTTGTTTCATGAACTGGACAATGAATATAAATAATTCATCACTTACTGAACAGTTGATAACAATTACCAGACGTTTATAATAGATAGGTTAGGTACTCACCTAAAACAAAAGAAAAACAAAATTAAAATTTAACAAAGGATTGTTTAAGTCTGAGTGTATGAACGTAAATAAAATAATTTCTGGGTGTGACCCTCTGCCGAAGCAGATCTCGGTAAGTGATATATTTATTAGGGTTGTTGATTTTTCGAATATTCAAGACTTCGAATGTTCGGATTTATTGAACCTTCGAATTTTTGAATATTCTGAATTTTCGAATTTTCGAATTATTCGAATTGTGAATCTGGATTCTAATGTGTACACGGCGTGTTGATATGAATTATTTTCAGAATAAACTCATTTGCAGAGTTTTGTATTAATTCATAAGTAATTATTATTAATTATTATTATTTGCCAAATTAATTCAATTTAGACTTAAAACTTCGCTACACTGTCAAAAACGTTTTAATTAAGACGTTTTTGTATCCTTTTTATTCTTATTTTAAAACGTTTTACTAAAAGTCCGTAGCATTTAGTTGGGCGGTAAGAGAATAGATGTCTTAATTAAGACGCATAAACTTGCAGAGTTTTTGCAGGATACTTCGCCGAGTTTATTATTTAATTAGTGACCGACTTTTCGTGAATTATGTGTGAGCATGTTTGGGGATGACAGATGGCGTTAATTCAGAGACAAAAAAATCGAGAATTCGAAGGTTTGAAAAATTCGGAAATTCGTAAATTCGAAGCTTCAAAAAATTCGAAAATTCGAAGCTTCGAAGTTTTTCTGACGAAGTTCAAAACACTCGAAATTCGGTGGAAATCAACGACCCTAATATTTATGCACGTGAAGTGCGGTTACCAGTCGTCAAATCATTAGCTCCCAAGGATAGTTTTAATGTGATGAAAATGTTTGTCGGCTGTGGGAATCGAACCAGAGTTCTCAGAATCCACAGGCCGACTCTATACCACTGAGCTACCTAACCGTGATGACTAGATTTTCTGATTATTTTCTGGCAGTACGGTGATGTGAGCAGCACGGAATACGAATCCGGAGATCTCGAATTCGAATCCCACTTAATGCGAATAAATGTGCATACGAATTATGATTGAAACCATAGCAATTATGTTAAGTTTTGACATAAATGCAAAGATTTTAACATTGTTGCTATGGTTTCAATTATATGAATTTGTTCGCATGACTTCAAAAATTGGACCTCTGTACAATAATTGGGACTCAGTAAGAAGGAAAATTCTCTAGTCCTGACCTGCACAGGCAATTCACAACACTGGTTGGCCATTTCACACATAATGTGCCGGATTTTCATAAACGCTACCAGTTTTTCTTGCTCAGGCGTTGTGCCCTTCGTTTCCGCTAAAAATACCGAGCAGGGCACAGAGTTCCACGATACCATTGGTCAGGAATAATAAACCGAGCTCCATGATTGGCCAGTCTCGGAAGACGACGCTGCTTTATTGGTTGTCGTAAAGGACAACTGTAACCTGATATGAGCTGCTTTGCTCCGGAGATCAGATTTTAAATTGTTATTGTTATTTAAAAGATATTACAAAGATTCAGAATTGTATTATTACGAGAGATTTCTTAAAGTAATATGGTTTGATTGTAAAATAAAATATATCATTACGCCTTTTATTCATTAGTGTGGCATTCTGTTGTAGCAGATCTCGGTAAGTGATATATTTATACGCGTGAAGTGTGGTTACCAGACGTCAAATCACGGTCCTCAAGGATGTTAGTGAAGGGGAAACTACAGCGGTAATTTTAAAATGGAGAAAATTGTTTATATGCTGTGGGAATCGAACCAGGGTTCTCAAGATCCACAAGCCGACTCGCTACCACTAAGCCACCTACTCCTTTAAAATAAAATAAATAAATAAAATAAATATAGCATCTCGCCTCCTACCCATTACTGGGTGAGGCACTCTGCCGAAGCAGATCTCGGTAAGTAATATATTTTGAGCGTGAAGTGCGGTTACCAGTCGTCAAATCAGGGCCCCCAAAGATGTTAGTGGTGGAGGAGCCACAGGGGTAGTTTTTTTTGAAATTATGAAATTTGTATGTCGCCTGTGGGAATCGAACCGGGGTTCTCAGGATCCACAAGCCGACTTCATACACTGAGCTTAGCCACCCTATAAAATAAAATATATTAATTCAAAATAACATCAAACAAGTCAAATTATAAAAGTAGCTCATCTTCCAATAAAAAAATTATTCAATAAACGTTTGCCAGGGTGTTGGAAAGGTGTGCGGGAGTGTGATAACTTCAAGCACAAGTTCAGCAATAAATCTTCAGCACACGACCAACACGAACACGAGGTCGATACGCCCCGATAGCGCGCGAAGACTGAAGGCGAGGTGTTGGAGCACGAGGACGCGCCACAGCCGCGCCTAACAGGATAACGTGTGCGGATTATCACCTGCCGCTGCTGACACCCCCGCACACCAGTGCCGCCCGCAACACAATTATTAAAGGAGCTACAAGAATACCACCAATTACCTTGCAGAGTATAGTGCTTTAATTACGCTAAGAAAATGATACTTTTTACAATGAGGTTATTTCACCATTTTTGTTTCCTTTTTCTCTTGAAAGAATGTATAAAATTGTATAATTAAACATTTTGATGTAATTTTTCTGACGCTCGTGAGCGGCAGAAAAAGACTTTCTAGCGTTGGTGAACCAGTGATATTCCTTCATTTTAATGAGCGTCAGTAAAAGTATTTATCAGAAAAGTCAAACTTTATCTGTTTCTAGGGAGTTCTGAAATATCATCTTTTTCTGAAGATTGAAGAAAAAGTAATTTTTTTTCCCTAGAGAAGAAAAGTAAAGACATGTTCAAGTAACATAAAAAAATAATAACTAATTTTTCAAAAATGTTTACTTTCTATAAGGTAGTGAAATAGTTATTTATGTATCACGGGTGAAAACTGGCGTTTATGGCCCACGGCATGATTATTAGCACGAAGGGTAGTGGCTCAGTGGTATCAAGTCGGCCTGTGGACCCTAAGAACCCTAGCTCGATCAATTTAGAATTACCCCTGTTGCTACGACACTACTAACATCTTTGGGAGCTGTGATTTAAACGGCTGGTAACCGCACTTCACGCCCATAAATATATCACTTACTGAAATCTGCTTCGGCAGAATGCCACACTCAGTAATGGGTAAAAGGTGTGATGATATATTTATATTTATTTTTATAAAAATAAATAAATAAATATATCATCACGCCTTCTACCCATTACTGGATGTGATACTCTGCCGCAGCAGATCTTGGTAAGTGATATATTATGCGCGTGAATTGCAGTTACCAGTCGTCAAATCACAGCCTCCAAAGATGTTAGTGGTGGAGGAGCCACAGGGGTAGCTTTTGAAATTATGAAAATTGTTTGTCGCCTGTGGGAATCGAACCAGGGTTCTCAGGATTCAGAGGCCGATTTCATACCACTGAGCTAGCCACCCCATTTTATAAATAAACTGACAAATAGATAAAAAATATCGCATAAACAATGACAATTAATACAATATGTGTACGGGATAATACTTTATTTATCTGAAAGATATTCTTAGGATGCATTTATGTGGCACTCTCTCCGCAAGTGAAAAAACTGGTCCTAAATGTTAAATAGGGTAAAGAAAAAACGTGTGTACGGCACTGGCGAGCAGGCACGTGTAAAAAGTTTCCGAGGACGAAGCTGCCGGTGCTACCGCTGCTGGCTGACTGCGGTTTTAATATTTCTTTTTGCCGAGTGAACGTGAAATTCGGCCTTTTGTAATAGGGGGGTTTTACTGACATATTATCCGGGTTATATTTTTGTTTTTCGAGAGGTTGCTAATCCTTTGTAGCAATGTTTTACCAGTTTTTAATTTGATGGTAATCGCCTACAACACGTAACTTATCTTCGTAAAATTGCATTTGGAATTTTACAACTTTCTAATCCGTTTAATTTATTTATTTATTTCACAAAGCAAAAATTATTCCCAATTTGAGATTATGTTAAAGTTATTTATTCACAATCAGTTAGTAATCTGTGCTTTTCCAACTAACAAAACAGTTGGTAAGTGAGTCATTGTTTACTTCACTTTTCTAACTAGCTGGCAAAAATTTTTCCGACTAGCTATTGTCACTTTGCCGGCTGGCTAATGTCACTTTCCAACTGGTACAACAAGTAATAATTATTGTTTGCCTTTTTCCGGTAGTAAATTTTCAGTAGCATTTTCCACAGCTTCTCTGAGTTCTGGTGGAGGAAACTCTAACTCACTATCAGACATAAATATGAAGATTATACTTATTAAATAATAAAATAAATAAATAAATATATCATCACGCCTTCTACCCATTACTGGGTGTGGCACTCTGCCGAAGTAGATCTCGATAAGTGATATATTTAAGCGCGTGAAGTGCTTTTGAAATTATGTAAATTGTTTGTCGTCTGTGGGAATCGAACCAGGGTTCTCAGGATCCACAGGCCGACTTCATACCACTGAGCTAACCACCCCATATTATACTTATTATATATTGAAGCTATAGTATCTTGAGAGGCTAGAATGATGGCTGAACCGCACCCAGTGTATTTTTAAGCAATTAATTGACAAATCATAAATTAGAAATTTGACCATGTTTTACATTCTAATAAAAAAATTATGCTTCAATTAATATAAATAAAAATATGTATACTTATGCAGAAAATTATGAGGAATACAATAGTGCATTTTTCAGGTCTGTATCTATGTTAGTTTTTGACATATAGGGCAGTTAGAGAAAAATGGTCAAAACGAGATGAAATTTATACAGAATTATACTTTTCCGGAGGCTATATCTCAAAAACTAAATAAGATATGAATTTTCTCTTAACGCTAATGACTTTCTCGTGTTCGAATTGACTTATAAATATATTTTCAGCGATTTTGATTTTTGGAAAATTTCTTAAGGGGTACCCCTTAAGAATTTTCGATTTTAAGCCATTTTCAGACTTATTGCTCTAAAAATCTTCCTCATCCGAATATTTTACTAAATATTTACATACATACGTATTTCGACGTGCTGAACCCAGTGGTGAAATCCCTGAGTTCGTATCTCTTTTAGTTTTGAAGATATTGGCCTTAGAAATTTTTGTATATCGAAAATTTTGGTCAAATTATCAAAAATAAAAAAATAGCTGAAAATATCTGTACAAGTCAATTCGGACACGAGGAATCCAATGCCGTTGAGCGCATCTTCATATCTTGCTTAGTTCTTGAAATATAACCTCTGGAAAAATAGACTTATCCAAATTTTACGCTGTTTCATATGTTACACAATATTAGTATATTACATAATAAGTCAGGAAAGTAAAAACACTTTTCTGACGTATCATGTATATTATTTTTTCTGAAACCGTTTAATTTAATCAATAATTAGTCACAAATAATTCAAAATGTTTACATTTTTTGATATAAATTGCATTGTCAGCACACTACGTATCCAAGGTTGCAAAAAAAAAAACCGGCAGGTAAAGTCTTTACCAGACTGTTTTGTACTTTATCAGACTGTTATTTTTGTTGTAGCCTTGGATACGTATTTTACTTGACTGTTTCAGTAAAAATTTACTATAGTCTGTTTTTTAACCAGGAGGAGTAAATGCATAAGTCAGATTTACACTATAGAAAGTTACTAGATTTTTGTTCGCGCGAAATACAAAAATTTCTTACACATCTGCACTGATTAAGTCTCATGGAATTTATTTTAAAATACAAATGACATTATAAACTCTAATTTGTCACTCCGTATATTATTAGTTCTTAAAAGAACTGATTTATTTTAATGTCACAGAAATGCAAAAAACCAACAAGAAAACAGATAACCTCAAAACTTATGACAGCTCTAATAAAATCTATGTACAGTGTAAACTGGACGAAGCATTAGCCAATCAGAAGCGTCAGTTTTAGCGGTTCAAATTTAAATTACTCCTCCTGGTTAAAAAACAGAGTATATCCATACTAAAATTGATCAGGTTACAGGAAAATGTTAATTTCTTAAAACCGAGCATACACATATGCTCTAGTTTAATCTAACGTTATATTGATCTAATGCAAACCTAAACGCTAAATCTAATGTAAATAAACCAGCAAGTTTGTATTGATATTAGTAGCGAGCAAATAGAGGTTAACTCTCGCCGCCAGACGATATATTTACCATGTTGTTAACATTTTGTTTCATTACATCAAACATTAGACATCCCACTGTGCCGTTGCTAGGCAACGTAAACCCTTGAGAAATTTTATCCCGTTGCTACTGCTGCTGGTAAAAGCATAAAAAAGAAAAATACGAAAATTAACCTTTTTTTATTTTCAATTTATTAAGCAGTAATTTCTTTATGTAGCTATTTTCTCTTAAGTGCGCCACTAATACTAGACATTCGTCTTCCTTGTGGCTTGTTTTTACGAACACCAGTGACCAACAAAAGTTTATAAACATCACACATTCATAGTCAATTACTTAATCTCAAAATTGTCTTAAGAATATCATAACCTTAGTAACATTTCTTCCAGAAGATTCCGTTTTATTTTTGAACCGAAAGTGAAAATAAAAGAATGTCACTATCTTTACGAGGTTTACATATAATATTATCATTAAATCAGGGGTACCAAATCGGCCTGTGAATTCTGAGAACCTCGGTTCGTATCCCACAGCCGACAAACAATTTTCACCACATTGAAATTACCCCTGTGGCTCCCCCTCCACTAACATCCTTGGGGGCTACGATTTTACGACTGGTAACCGCACTTCACGCGCATAAATATATCATGGGATGGCTAGCTCAGTGGTATGAAGTCGGCCTGTGGATCTTGAGGTCCCTGGTTCGATTCCCACAGGCGACAAATTTTCATAATTTGAAAAAGCTATCCCTGTGGCTCCTCCACCACTAACATGTTTGGGGGCCGTGATTTGACGACTGGTAACCGCACTTCACGCGCAAAATATATCACTTACCGAGATCTGCTTCAGCAGAGTGCCACACCCAGTAATGGGTAGAAGGCGTGATGATATATTTATTTATTTATTTTATTATCATGAAATAAGAATTTTTAATAAAATGATGAATTTATTTATAACATCCATATAACAATTTTTTCCCTCCTTAGAAAGGGATAATTACTTTCTCTCACTATTTTACGAGAAGAAAGTTGAGTTTTCTGCGCATGTCGTGAAAAAAAAACATGATTTCTATTCATTTATTAAAGTATGCAATATATTTTCTTTATTCTCCACCAAAAATATTCTAATGTAAAAATAATTGAGTGAAACATGGCTCTCCTAGCGTTCAGCGATTTAACGGGTTTGTGTTTATGGTAATTTAATGCACTAAAATTTCCCGGGATATTTTTCTGGCATCCTTGCGGTCTCAAACATGAATTGTCGCCATTTCCGGTATTCAAATAGCGCGATTGTATCGCGTAAGTGATTACATTAGAACACGACAGACAACGAATTCGGAATGCATGAATTCGAGAAAGATTTTGCGATAATCAACCCAAGCTGTTTTCTAATATACTTACAAATTGGCGAGGAATTCTTAACTGCAGAAAATGTTCATTTTTATAACTCAAGTTTTAATTGTCTCTTCTAGATTTTATTTACAGACTGACGCAGAAAATATATTCAAAATAATTTTGTATAAAAATTCTGGTCATGTCTGTTGGTCACCGTCAATTAATACATTTTTATTTTGGCATCATAAACTTGTTTATTGGTCTTCAAAAGCGGGCGCAATTTGGCTATTATTACCCTAGGGTGTATAAAGTTGCCCAGCAACAACTATTCAAACAAATCAAAATCGTGATTCATGGACAACAAAATAAATATTCATATTGTTTTTCGTATATCTCTTTTGACTTCTGTAATACTAATTTTCCCTGTGCAAACTCAAATTCATCCAATATTTCATTAGAATAGTTATTGACATCTTCCATTTTTATTTGATAACAAATTACTTTTTTTTCCTAAATAAATAATATAGCAACACCAACAATCATATTAGGGACGACGCGTAGTGCTATATTTTTATGCCCTTAATATATTATAACATTCTCTCTTTCGTGTGTGTGTGTGTGTGTGTGTGTGTGTGTGTGTGTGTGTGTGTGTGATTTGACGGCTGGTAACTACACTAAACAGTAGAAAAATCCATTTATTGAGCTATTTTATAACTTCTGAACAACACGCAGTCGTAGCTCAGTATATACAACGTGGATCTATCAAGTAAATAGTTAGAGAGCTAGGGTGCAAAATCATGTCTCATTTTTTCCAGTGACAGAAATGGTTTTTTTAATAGATTATGTCATGATAAACATGAAAAAATGAAAATTAGATTTGGTAACGGGTGGCAACTATAGATGGCGCCGATGTGAATGCGCCGATTTTAAGGGTGGTTGTTGACATCTTTTACAAGCTAATTTTCAGTTTAAATTATAGACTTTGGTATAATTAAGAAATAAAAATGGTAGACAGAAGTTTTGGCTGATGACGCATGCGCGACAAAACCGGTCAAAGTAGGCAATTTTTATGGTGTGTGACATATTATGGTTCACGATGAATACATGACAAAAAAATTATTGACAGATATTGTTGGTTGCTCATTGGTGACAGAAGCTCTGAAAGTGGGTGGACTGGTGTAGGGATCAACAACCACCCTTAAAATCAGCGCATTCAAATCGGCACCATCTATAGTTCCACCCGTTCTCAAATCTAATTTTCTTTTTTTCTTGTTTATCATGATAATAATCTATTAAAAAAACCATTTCTGTCACTGGAAAAAATGAGACATCAATTTGCTCCCTAGCTCTCTAACTAAAACTTCTATCTAAATAACACAACTGTGTCTAACCTAACTTAGCCTAACTTTACTTAACTTAACCTAACTTAACCTAACCTAACTTAATCTAACCTAACCTAACTTAACCTAAAAATATTAATATTGTTTTTAATTTAAAAAATAGTTACTAATTACTTAAATTATCATTATTATTTATAATTATGAATTATGAAATGATTGAAATGAAGTAAATAAGTAAACATGTACATAAAACAAAACTTGTTTTCTTTATTTCGTACGTGGAAAGTGTACAACTGTCAACTGAGTTTAAGCCCTGCCACCTCGACAAGATGCTGCTCCACGTAGGCAGAGATCCACCCACCTACTATCTAAGCAAATGCTCACATACCGACAAAAGCACTGGGATTTTCCATCGACTAGTAATACGTTGTAATCTCATCACTAGGATTTCAACACAGCGACACTCCTACCAACCCGCCTGGCCTGGTGCATCAAAATCTTCACAATGTTCTTACAAAGTAATCGTAATCAAAGGAAAATCCGGATATGTATGCAATGCTATGCCGAATATTATGAATATGAATATGCGGACAAGTTGCTTTTATTCAGGTTTAGTTCAGCCGTTTAGTTCAGCGTAAACTAAGCAGTTCATTTTACACTGTAAACTGAATAGCTAATGAAGAGTACAATGTGTCTATGGACACGAGAATTAATCACTATTATTAATACCGGCAATAGCATCGGAATTTTGTCATCGGCGATGACAAAATCCCGATGCTATTGTCGGTATTTGAGCGCATTAAAAAATAATAGTGATTAATTCTCGTCTCCATAGACACAAAGAGACGACTGTATATCTACCTACTACTTTACAACCAATGCACATCTATCGGCGTTTCACGAGATTTTCATAAAGTCACTGAGATTTCAAATAGCTATTCAAAATCTTCGCAAAATATTCATAGTCAATGAAAACCCACTGACAATGAAAGATCAATGTCAATACTATTCACAGTACAAGCAATACGCAGTAACATTGTTCAGTTCACTTCTAATCGGAAATGAGCAGCTTACAAGGAACTGGGTACTGAACAGTTGTTGTGATTAATTTTGAAATTTTAATTTTCACTGTGTTGTTACTACGGTTACGAAATAATTTAATACAATAATGAGACCAGACGCCATGGTAACAGATATTTCTGTTGTAAATATTGAGACCAATTGTGTAACACAAATTTCTAATTAAAATATCTCTGAAACCGATTTAGATAGAGAAAATTTGTTCAAATATAGATTGTAGGGTATTTAATGGGGTACAACTTATGTTTGAAGATTTTTTTTCATATCTCTTTTAGTTAAAAAGATATTGAATATTATGTAGATTGTTAGCAGCCAGCTGATGCAACACCCTCCCCCTCCCACCCCGGACCAAGTTCGGCCAAAATCACGCTTGAGATTGCTTGTTTACAGATATCGCTGAAAATTTTCTTTCTTCTTGTTTCTTTCTAGGTGAAAGATTACTTTTTATTATTTTTGTTTTTCGTTCAATGAAAATTATAAAATCGTACTGCTTTCACCTAACTGGATCTAAAGTTGACATCTGAGTACTTGTTGCCGATATTATCAACCACATTTATTTTTTAAATCTAATAAAGACAATAGCGAATCATTAATGAAAAATGAACATTACTGTACAGTAATTGGGATTACTTTCCTGTTGTGCAGAATAACAAATAAATCTGTTATCTCTGTTAACATTTTAACTTGATCAATTCTTGAGAGTAGAACATACTGAAACATGTTCGTATTATAATTATTACAGAATATCACATAACTTTGAAGGTAGTTTGATTTTGACATGATATAATTTGGTATTAACTTTTGACAAGGGTTCATCTCCAGACAGGATATTCCACAATCCAGAACTAGTTCACTTTTAATTTAAATTAAATTTGAAACTTAATCGTACAAGATTAAAATTCTAATTACATTATAAATTACTTTGCAAAGCAAATCGTTCGTAGTTTAAATAACTATACACAATGTCAACTAAAATCATAATTACGTCATTGTCATTGAAACTATAGGCGTGTTTCATTTGCCATTCGGATCAGATCTAACTTACATGTACAGAACCAGTTCATATATTTATTTCGTTGGATTACTTCGCTGACTTTATTTTCAGTACTAGAATTACAGATTCTGATTTACTTTGAAGTAATTCACCCCATTAAGTGCATCAGTTTGCTTAATTCAGTTCATTTAGTCATGTGTCAAATTTCTCTGAACTGATGTAAGTGAACCAAGTGGCAAATGGAACACAGCTTATAAAACTGAAAGATATGGGCTCAGTGGTATCGAGCCGGCCTGTGGATCATGAGAACCTCGGTTCGATCCTTACAGCCGACAAACAATTTTCACAAAATTAAAATTACCCCTGTGACTCCCCCACCACTGACATCTTTGGGGGTCCTGATTTGACGGCTGGTAACCGCACTTCACGCGCATAAATATATCACTTACCGAGATCTGCTTTGGCAGAGTTCCACACCCAGCAATGGATAAAAGGCGTGATGATATATTTATTTATTTATTTTTTATTTATATAAATATATCATCACGCATTCTACCTATTACTGGGCGTGGTACTCTGCCGTAGCGGTTCTCAGTAAGTGATGTAAGTAATGGGTAAAAGGCGTGATGATATATTTATATTTATATTGAAAGATATAATAGTATAAGTGAAAACTGGAGTCAACTTAGTTCTCCCATCTCTTCTTTCTCATTATTATGCTTTCTCTCTTATATTAATGCTGTCTTTGTCATCAAGAGCTACTACGTCACGATTAATTAATAAATCTTTGTTTTTCTCTCTTAGTAGGAACTTTACAATAAAAATAAAAAAAGAAAAACAGGGAAAAGGTATTTTGTACGTAGATAAATATATAAAATAATTAAATTTGTATGGAATAGCATATTCTCTACAATTTCCGGTTGAAGCAGATTTTCCTTTAAATGTTTAATTAGTAGTTTGTATAATTTTAGAAAGACACTAATGATCAATTACTTCTTTACTATTTGTAGCAGTGAAAACGTCTACGTCTTATATCAGCAGTTTTATTACATATCGTTACGTCAATAAGACGTTCTGACGTCATTATCTGTGTTCTTTCTCCTTTTTATTATCTTTGTTATTTACTTTTTCTCTCCGTTCGCCTGTTTCTTTTCTTTGTATTTCTTTCAGTCGGTTTCACAACGTTATTAAAATTTTCTTTTTGTTTCTTTATTCGTTTACTTTGGATAAAATGTTTTTATGCAATCAATAAATGTTTCAAAAGTTGAAATGTTTCAATTAGTATTGATATTAAATTACAGATTTGTTGATTTTGCACTCGTTAACGGAAAATATTTGCTGTAAATATTTTTCTTTCATTTGCAAAACAAATAGTTTGAAATTTTGAATAAATTATTAATTGGCAACCAGAATAACTGCTGTGATTCGCGAGCTGCTTGCACATGAGCTTAAATTCTAAATATAATTTTATTTTCTGTTTTGTAACGACTGATATTAAATATGAAAATTTAATTACAATTTACTAGTATAAAAACAAAATAACAAACAAATGCACGACTTAATTCTGTCAAATATCTTGATACCTATATTGAATTTAGCATTGTTTAAAAGTATGTCTGTAACTTTTATATTATTTTTACAAATTTATTAAAAATGGAAAATTATTCACATGAAGAAAAATTACAAATAATTAAATGGCATTATTAAGGAGAAAGTTTGACAGCAAAACTTAATGAATTTGTTTGTTATATTAATCTAATTATGTAGTTAACTAATTAAATTGTAATTTTGTAAAATAAATAAATAAATATATCATCACGCCTTCTACCCATTACTGGGTGTGGCACTCTGCCGAAGCAGATCTCGGTAAGTGATATATTTTGCGCGTGAAGTGCGGTTACCAGTTGTCAAATCACTGCCCCCAAAGATGTTAGTGGTGGAGGAGGCACAGGGGTAGCTTTTGAAATTATGAAAATTGTTTGCTGCCTGTGGGAATCGAACCAGGGTTCTCAGGATCCACAGGCCGACTTCATACCACTGAGCTATTTAATTTCTCTCGTTACAAAATACAGAAAATAAATAAATTTTATTTATTTAGATATAGAATTTTAGCTCTACAACTTTTAATTGAAGTATTTTTGTCTAAAATAATTTCAGAAGCACGAAATAGTTACATATTTATGTACTAAGGGTGAAAACAGGCGTTCTGGCCCTTGGCATTATTATTAGCAAGAGGCGTAAAGTGCCGAGGGCTAATAACATGCTCAGGGTCAGAAACGTTAATTTCACCCGTGATACATATAATATTTTATGCACAACAAAATTACATTTAATTATATATTCAAAAGATTAAAATATGTACATAGGTTATTATGTCAAAATTACATTTTGCAAAATCAAGTATTCACTATAAACAAAAATTGTCATTTTATTTACGTATCCATAGGAATTATTTTTGATAGCCCTAGGGCCAAAACAAGTGTTTAAGCCCAGTTTTTAGTTCTAGAACACATTAATTTCGGCCCGGTTGTGCATAAAAATTGTTTATCCTATGGCCTGCCCTTTGTTCAAATAACAGTTTATAAAAAGAAAACTTTTAATATTTTGTTGTTGACTAATATATTTTCAACGATTGCCAATTTTAATCCACGCTGAGGATATAAAAAAAAGTTGTTCGCTTTTCCGTAAATGCTTATATTTCAGTGAATAATAAACCCAAACACGGAATAAATATTAAAAAATAAAAAACAATGAAATGAATTTCAACTAATTACGTTCACGCTACTTCAAACATCCTTCAAATGAATAACAAAAACAAAAATAAATATAGAAAACACGTAAATTAAACAAAGCAATGTAAAACAATAAAAGTATAACGAACCAGGTAGCATATTACTAACGCCTAATTGCACTGAGAGCCTAAACCCGAAGGTAAATTTCCAACATCTACATCGACATGGACCATTAATTCAAAGATAGGGGTCGATATGGAAATATTCAAAGGTTGGTGTGTTTACTTGAAGGCGTGGAAACTTCGCTGGAAAATTTGGGGTAAATGGGAGAGGTCAAGGTTTATTTAGGATATTTGCTCAAGGGTTAAGGAAATGGATACATTTTGACCTTATTTAACGGTATAATCCACTTATGAAAAACATATTTTGTGCTATGAATTTAAATAATAAATCACGCCTTTTCCTATTTCTGAAATGAAGAGTGGAATTGAGTCAAAGGAGATAGTTTGGACATGTTCCACATGTCCAAACTATCTCGAAATTATGTCGAATGAAAGATTCGTCAAACTGGTATATGTTGGTGAAATTGAGGGTGAGAGATTGCGTGGAAGATCTAGGATCTCTATGAATAAATGGATGGATATGATTGAAGGTTTGTTGCGTGAATGAAAGATGAAATGAGTTTGTAAAAATGGAATTATGAAAGTATAGTATCAGTGTGTCAGAATGGAAATGTTTGGTAATTTGTGTACCTAGAGCAGAAAGTAGTCTATTACCACTCATGCATGGAGATTGTTGAGAGCAACAATCAGGCAAGAGTGGCAAGAATATTTTTTGCTCGTGGTGCACACATTTTTTCTACGGCTATTTAGAAACCCTTGAAAAGGAATTTAAAATTATTTTTGACAGTTTTTCTACTTTGAAATTCACTTCAAAATTTTGGCAGTTTTCATGTATCCATAGATATATTCTTGCTTTACCATCTGACAGTTATAAGTGTCTACTTTCTGCTTGGTCGTATAAAAATATTAATTGCAGAATTATTCTAAAAATTGAATTGTCCGGCAGTATAGTGGTGTGGATAGCGTTAGGGCATTCGAATCCGGAGATCCCAAGTTCAAATCCAACTCAAGCTAAATATATACAGGCTATTAAAAAAGTTCCGGGACGGTGAAATATCTCGAGAAAAACACATCGAATCAAGAAACCAAAAAACACGTGTTTCATATTTTGCAAAAACCTATCTAAGCACACCAAACACAAACCCCAACCCCCACCCCCAGGGGGTGGGGCGGGGGGCAACGTTGAAACCTTAAATGGGAACCCCCATTTTGTATTACAGATTCGTATTCTGCGAAAAAAAATAAGTTAATTTTATCTGAAACTTTTTTTCCAATTCGGAATAGATGGCGCTCTAAACGCAAAAATAAGTTTTGACATGATTCTGAAAGAAAAGTAAAAAACGGTCTAATATCACAAGAAATAAACATTGAATCAAATAAAAAAATCAACATAATCACAAGTAGCTACAAGCCTTTTTTTTGCAAAATATGAAACACGTGTTTTTTGGTTTCTTGATTCGATGTGTTTTTCTCGAGATATTTCACCGTCCCGGAACTTTTTTAACAGCCTGTATAAACTACCACACAGCGGCAGTGTGAGTCCGGACCCTGTATTGTAATTGGAATTAGGTTCTTGTTGTACAGAGTAGCAATAAATAAATGTTATGGAATAATTGACATTACTGCCAAACATCTGATTTGATTTTGTTAATTTAAAAAGTAAAGTTATTTAAATAAATAAATATATCACCACGCCTTCTATTCATTCCTGGGTGTGGCACTCTGCCGAAGCAGATCTCTGTAAGTGATATATTTTGCACGTGAAGTGCGGTTACCAGCCGTCAAATCACGACCCTCAAAGATGTTAGTGATGAGAGAGCCACAGAGGTAGTTTTCAAATGGTGAAAATTGTTTGTCGCCTGTGGGAATCGAACAAGGGTTCTCAGGATCCACAGGCCGACTTGATACCACTAAGCTAGCTACCCCTAAAGTAAAATTATTTAGTTAGATTAATTAAGTTTGAGGTTGAAAGTCATTCCTATATTAATAATATTTTAGTTAAAATCATGTAAACTGCATTTTGAATAAGTTTTCTTTCTACTCGTATTTCTACAAATACAAAACAAACCACGTATTTTAATTCTAAAGGAACTTATGTGTGTATAGCTTATTACAGGTAGCAACTTCATGCAAGAAATAAATGAATAAGCAACAAAATAGTTTGTTTTGCAGTTGCGAAGCAAAAGCAAGCGCTAGATGAAAGTTTCAAATTGTGTATAAAATTTAAGAGCGAAGTTTGCGATTCGCTCGTTGTGGCGCTGCTTGCTTTTGACTTCTTGCTCTACCGGGAACACGACAAGAACATGAACACATTCCGCTTTCTCGTTCGTATATTTAAATTATTTCACTACTTTACACTGTTCTATTCCCCGCTTAAATTAATTTTACCGCAAAGTACCCCATCTTCAAAAATATTGCTGGCGTGTCGCTTCTGTATACTACTTATTCAATGGTAAAATCACAGAATATATACAATAGATGCTGTACTTGCATAGGACTCATTGGCCAAATTGAACTTATGATCATAGTTGCGGACAAGTGACAAAAAGTAAATAAATCTGTCAGTTTGATATTCATTGTTTCATAAATAGTATATTACGTACCATGAACTGTGAGTGACAGTTTTTCAGATCAAGAATTTAGTTTGAGAAATCGAGGCTCGAAGGGTCGAGATTTCCTAAACATTCAAGACCTACAAAAATCACTTGCAGTTTGAGAATAGTAAGCTATTTTTTGCAATACTTGCACAAATAGAAGGAAAAGAAAAATAGGTTTCAAAATTAACAGCTGTCAAATTGTCAAAATAAACAGGACGTTGATATGGAATATTTACTTTCTGTCCACGGTGGATAGTAAGTAAATATTAAAGTCCTAATGTAACCATGGAAACAACTATGCAATAAAAGTTTCATTTACTGTATTTAAATTTTGTCATTAATAGGTAACTTGCAGTACAAGTATTGTAAAAAATATTATTTATATATCAAGGGAAGCAAGTGAGATATTTCTTCACGAAGATGTCGTTTCATTTCCCGAACAAAACTAAGAGCTATTTGCCATACAGCTGATAAAAACAAATGCTATTTGCACAAACAACTAAATCGACTGTGACCTCTATATATTATTTACTCTATGGTAAAATCCTGATAAACAAAATAAAGTAGAATGAAATCAACAAACAGGTGGTGGTGGTGGAGGTGGTACCAATTACCTACTTCAATTGTTTTCTAACGCTACTCAATCTCAATAGACGATGTATTCCTAATGGTATTGCATTGTGTAGTGTGCTGTTTATTAGATCGTCTGTTGTTTGTTGGTGGGTAGGGGTGATTGATTGTTCGGGGAAGCAACTTGATGTTTCTATAAGAGACAATGAAGATACTGTGGAACTCTATGAATTATTTAACAGGGACTGTGTACTGATATTGATAGGAGGCGTAGCTTTCTCCTAACAACTTTTCTTACTTACTCAATTACAATTCATGAAGTTATGTAAGGATTTTAATATTTTACTATCCTGTTGTTAGAAGACTGGATGGGAGAACAAGTCCTGTTGTTCAGAATAACAATTAAATAAATAATATGATGTAAGTAATAAGGCGTGTTTTCGCAGTTAAATAAATTTTTATAATAAGTTTTCCTTAAATGAACAAGATCTTGCAAAGATGAACTATCAAATGTGTTATTTAACATTGCTGTCAAATTTTTAATCAAATAAAACATTGACTACAACTTTAAGTCAGTCTTCCATGATTTATCCTGAAAATATCCTTTCGACTTATTATACTAAATACGTTATAAAGATCGACTGACGTCATCAATCTTGATAAAACTTAATAAAATCATAAGAAACTAGTGCAATATTTAAATGACTATTAAAAAAAGGCATTGAAACACAAATGTTATATAAGAATATTGAATAAAAAAGCTATATTTACTATAGATTCATATATTGAAAATAATTATTTTTCATTTTTAATAATTATTTTATATTTTGTACGTTAACATGACACTAGCTCAGTGGTATGAAGTCGGCCTGCGGATCCTGAGAACCCTGGTTCGATTCCCACAGGCGACAAACAATTTTCATAATTTCAAAAGCTACCCCTGTTGCTCCTCCACCACTAACATCTTTGGGAGCCGTGATTTGACGACTGGTAACCGCACTTCACGCGCAAAAATATATCACCTACCGAGATCTGCTTCGGCAGAGTGCCACACCCAGTAATGGGTAGAAGGCGTGATGATATATTGTATATATATATATTTACGATTCTGCTAGAAAGTAAAATTTTATCCCTCAACTGAGAGAAACAAATGATACTTTTCGTCCCTTAATTGATAATATTTCTAACATTATCAAAGTGGCACAGATATAAACCGCTCCATACAAATCACAAAAACTGCCAATAATCTGAAACTCCAAACAACATGTTTACGAAGCTTATTAATATTTCCTAGCACATCTGTTTCACCAGGTCCATTAATCAATCATATAAAAAGCGAACCAGTAACCAGAACTCTAACCAGTCTATAACCCGGTCCAGCATCAGCAAATCCCGAATAAGTCTCCAACACGAGGTAAATACTAAACAGTTTACAAGAAACAAGAAACTGTGTCTGCCAGTGTTTTGTCATAACTCAGAACTTCGCCATTTGGTGGAGTTGAAGGGGTTGGTTGGTCACGTGGGGTGGTGATGCTGCACGTGCACGTGCAATCGTGGTCCAACTAAGGGTTGATGAATGGACACAACCGTTGCTGTGGTTGGAACAAGATTTTATTTTGGGGAAGTAAAAAATGCCAAGATTATTTTTCTTTACAATCGAATTCTCATACAAACATACATATCTTCACATTATATCCCAACAAATGGAGTAGCACGAACCCTAAAATCACTCATAAAATATTCACTCATTACATTCATCAAATAATCAGCCCTCGTCAAACATTATCACCGGACACACCTTTAACCACATTCATAGATCACTCCATATAAACTCATTCATTTATTACACTCGAAATCATTTATCACAATCAAACCTTAAATCACATCATTCCTATTCACTTATCATTCATCTTCTTTCTTCGACGTACATAACATATGCATAAAACATCTCAAATTACTCACGCTTACTCCTAACAACGAATCCAATAACGAACCTAATAATATAACAAGTAATATGATAATTGCATACAATATTTTGACATTATGAGTTGTTATAAAAATGGTGTAATGACTCAGTGGTATCAAGTCGGCCTGTGGATCCTAAGAATCCTGGTTCGATCCCCACAGCCGACAAACATTTTCATCAATTTAAAATTATCCCTGTGACACCCCCACCACTAACATCTTTGGGGGCTGTGATTTTACGGCTGGTAACCGCACTTTACGCGCATAAATATATCACTTACTGAGATCTGCTTCGGCAGAGTGCCACATCCAGCAATGGATAAAAGGCGTGATGATATATTTATTTTTTATTTATATAAATGTATAAATATATCATCACGCATTCTAACAAACTTTACGAGAAAAAATAAACAATTTGTTTTCAAATAATAAATGTCAATTCATGGCATACTACACTGTCAATATAAATTTACGCTTCAAATTTAATAAAGTTTTTCATTGTCGATTATATAATTTTTGCTCGTTACAAAAAGCATTGTAGAAAACTCGTGCATGTAGACGTCATATTCACCATTCTCTTAAATTAAAGCACTCACTTTGCTCGAGCTTTAAAATTGTGCTTATGTGCAAAGTATGTCATTGCGCACTTGTTATGTAAATAGCTATTTTTCCACGATTGGAAGGAAAACATTTTAACCTTGTTTAGTGTTGCTAAAATCGGTGGACCTTGAATGAAGATTCCGAATTCTAATTACACTCAACTTAAGTTCGGACCCTATACTGTAATTGGGTTTGAGTTTTTTTTGTACAAATTTATTTTTCCTACAACTGTGCAATTTCTTTATTATTACGTAACTATTGCCTTGGTTACGTATGAAAAGTAGATGAATGCAGACCAAGTGCGCTTCTGAAAGCAAAGAAACACTAGTGCGGAAAGTGCTTCATTACGCAACTGTAAAAAAGTTTTTTTGAGAGCGATTTATATTTCGCGCCAAGCGCGTAATTCATATTTTGACGCTTATGGAAGAAGAAGATGCAATGAGCCAGCGCTAGTAAATATGCAGTTGTATATTTTGACGTTTATAAACATAACCTTGAATTGCAGTATATCTAATCTGTACACAACTAATAAAAAGAACCGAACAAAGTAAAATATATCGATAAATGGTTTTAAGTAAGTGAAATACATAATATTTAGTGTGTGTGTATATTATTAACATAGTTGTTACAGTTGCTTATATTGACATAATGTAAAGTGGAATCTTTTGTGTCTAAAGAAACATTGATTTCGTCCGTACTTGTTCAAATTATTAACAGTAATATTATTGACAACAATTTCGGAGGCTTTAGAAGTACCAGCAGCAGATTGGTTAAATTCTGCACCTGCACGTAACGAGCCTTTTTCGGCACTTATAAAAAAAACTTTAAAATCAGTTGGTGGTGTGGTACGGTTCGGTAAAAGAGACATCTTCTTCTTCTTCTTACAGATTCTGCGAAGGGTACGCGATAGAGACCATAAGCTATAGTATTTTGTGTGCGTCGCGTGCTATCATTTGCGTTATGTATAGCGGTGTGCCCATGTGTATGTTTGAGTTTACGATTGGGTCGGTTTGGTCCGGAAGTAGATGTCGCCACCATCACTGGCGGTTACGACGCTCGTAACTTCACCACTGCCATCTCTACCACCCACAACTTACACTGGAGGGTGTTGTCTGTGCAATTTTTGTCAAAGGCACACTGCTTTCTTCTCTCTTTGGGCATCACTGTTTACTGACTCGTTTGAGGTTTCTTATCTGGTTTTAAATATTTACCATTTTTCTTCTCTTTATTTATTTAGTTAATCTGCATAACAGGAACTTTATTCCAATTACTGCAGTTCAGTGGATTTCAAACTATAAAATTTGCGTTTCTTAATTAGTACGCAAGAGGTCGTTCGTTCAAATCTCACTGTCTTTTATTTATATCCAAAAATACGATTGTATCTGAGTGGTTTGGGTACCACTATAAGCTATAGACCCCCTGTACTGTAATTGGGATTAAGTTCCCGTTGTGCAGGAGTAACAAATAAATAAATAAATAAATGAATATTTGTCAACGGCCATGGCTGCACTCGTTGGAACTGATCTATGCGATAACGCGAGTTAAGCAACGTTGCGCGTGGGTAGTACTTGGATGGATGACCATCCAGAGAAACCCGCGTTGCTGTTGACTCTAAGACCTAAAACGCAGGATCAGGGCGTAATGGCGGCATATGACCTTAGTAGTTGGTCCGCTAGGTAGCCAGAAAAATAAAATGAATATGATTGAAGGTTCGTTACATGAACTAAAGATGAGACTAGCTTGTATGAAAAGAATGATAAATGTAGAGAGGGTTCTTGCTGCCCCATTTGAAGGGACATTGTCTCTTTTACTGACGTGTGACGATGTAAATTCCTCCGTTGGGAATAATTTTGGGGAAGTGTAAAAATGTTTACTGAGTTATTTACTTTTTTTTCTAATTAGGAAAAGTCGTGAAAATATGTTTGCTTATTAAAATTTAATTTTTAATTTATCTCTGGGTGAAATCTGTCCTCTTTAAAAGGCGTAGAATTTTTTATATTCTGTCGTGTCTGGAAATAAAATTACGCATGTATACTCGCGGCAGGAAATTGAAGAGATTTGCAGGATAACGTGCAAATCCGGGTCAAGTTTACAGGATAAACATGCCTGATGGCGACAGCGGCGGCGCCGGCGACCCAGAAACGGGGGCCTTTGCCCCGACATAGTTTATTACTGGTATTAACTATGATTTGTTCCTTAATCCCTAATAACTAGGGTTAGATGAGCTTTATGTATTATGATCAGCACGCCATCTGACACACACTAACATTCTTATTATTTGTATGAAGTAATAAGCCGAAAGGATATTTTTAGGATTAATCTTGGAATTCTGGCTGGAAGTTGCAGTAAATGTATTAATTAGAGATGCACCGAATATTCGGTTATTATTCGATATTCGGCATATTCGGCAACTTTTTGTTTATTCGGTTATAGCTGAATGATTCGGTTATCCGACCGAACATTCGGCATTTTTATATTTGTTTCTGGAAATTAATAAGTTATTTAAAACAAAAATATTTTGTCATATTAGTAGTTCGTATTTATTTGAAAACGATTATAATGCATATAATAAAGTAAATTATTTATAAATAAATACATAAATATATCATCACGCCTTCTACCCATTACTGGGTGTGGCACTCTGCCGAAGCAGATCTCGGTAAGTGATATATTTTGCGCGTGAAGTGCGGTTACCAGTTGTCAAATCACGGCCCCCAAAGATGTTAGTGGTGGAGGAGCCACAGGGGTAGCTTTTGAAATTATGAAAATTATTTGTCGCCTGTGGGAATCGAACCACTCAATAAAAAAAAAAACTATTAGAAAAAAAATCGCAATTCTTAAGATAATACACAGGAAACAGGAACGCTTCGACGCACATTTTAACTAGAACCGAATATTCAGCCGAATATTCGGTTCGGCCGCTATGAAATTCGATAATGTTCGGTATTCGGTTATTCGGCCAAAATTGTATTCGGTGCATCACTAGTATTAATTAAATAAAACATTTACTATACTGAAAACGTTATAAAGATCGACTGACGTCATCAAAAAATATAACTAGATGAATGACATAGGGTGAAAGTCAAAGACCTTAAACAGATTTTTGTTTGTCGCCTGTGGGAATCGAACCAGGGTTCTCAGGATCCACAGGCCGACTTTATACCACTAAGCTAGCCACCCCAGAATCGTAAAAAATAATAATCTGTTACTCGATATTATTGATGAAATTTGATATGACACTTTAGATCATATATTTTCAGTACTTACAGGGTAGGTAACTCAGTGGTATTGAGTCGGCCTGTGAATCTTGAGAGCCCTGGTTCGATTCCCACAGCCGACAAACATTTTCAGCACATTAAAATTACCCCTATGGCTTCCCCAACACTAACATCTTTGGAGGCCATTATTTGGAGGCTGGTAATCGCAATTCACGCGCATAAATATACCACTTACCGAGATCTGCTTCGGTAGAATGCCACACCTAGTAATGGGTATAAGGCGTGATGATATATTTATTTATATATTTATATTGTTCCTATGGGGTGGCTAGCTCAGTGGTATGAAGTCGGCCTGTGGATCCTGAGAACCCTGGTTAGATTCTCATAGGCGACAAACAATTTTCATAATTTCAAAAAAGCTACCCCTGTGGCTCCTCCACCACTAACATCTTTGGGGGCCGTGATTTGACGACTGGTAACCGCACTTCACGCGCAAAATATATCACTTACCGAGATATGCTTCGGCAGAGTGCCACACCCAGTAATGGGTATAAGGCGTGATGATATATTTATTTATATATTTATATTGTTCCTAATTTAATGTACTCTATGTAAACTATTTATTTATTTTAAAATAGCTGAAATCTCGATGACAACTTCAAGTCTACGCCGAGTGACAGAAAACAACTGAAACCGAAAGCTGAAATATTTCCGTGAAACTAATTACCCAGCTGAAAATTATCAGCTGACCTATATAAACAAGAAAACACATAAAAACTTTGTAACAATCACTACCAGCACGTTAATCTGTCTTTTCTCCACACAAACACATCGAGGCAAACAGATTCGTAGCTATGTAAATATCACATCAGGGGGCAGCAACCACGCGGGCGGGAAACAGCGCAGCGCAGCTCAAAGAAAGATAAAACACAACGTGCTGCTGCCAGAACAGAGATTTGCTTTCGTCTGCGTTCTCTCTGACGGTGTGTGGGAGTGTGTGTGTGTGTGTGTGTGTGTTGTCCCTGCTGAATGGTGAATGTTTGATGACGTAACTTCCGGTGCCGAAGCGGAAGCGGAACAATGGCGCGAGTGTTTTCACTT
The DNA here is from genome assembly GCA_911728475.2 of Pterostichus madidus. NCBI lineage: Eukaryota > Metazoa > Arthropoda > Insecta > Coleoptera > Carabidae > Pterostichus > Pterostichus madidus. The sequence continues at coordinate 38,953,791 of OU452307.1, read as the reverse complement.
TCCTTTTGTCTTGCAGTTTAAGATTGGCGCCGATATGTAAGGAGATAGATGTTTGTGTCACTTGCAACTTTTAGAACGTCTGACATTTTAACTCAATACTGCAATTGCAGATCTAGTTAGATGCTACGCTATTTTCAGAAATAAATAATAATAATATATATTTTTTATTTGCTACTTACAATTAAACAAAAGCTGAGCTAACCACCCCATTAAAATATGTACATAGGTTATAAGTCAAAATGACATTTAGCGGAATCAAGTATTCACAATAAACAATAATTTCTATTATTTATTATTTATGTATTCATAGGAATTATTTTTTATGGCCCTAGGGCCAAAAAGAAATGTTTAAGCCCGCTTTTTAGAGCTAAATCACATAAATTTTGACCTGGTTGTACATAAAATAAAATATTCCACCAATTTTGTGTGAAACGTTTTTGTCTAAAATAATTTAGTGAATAAGGCTTTAAGTAGTCTATATTTACAACATGAATTAATATGGATGCTAAATTGTAAGCATGAAGATAAATCAATTCTGTTTATAGAAACCGAATATCTGTATGAATAAACAAGAAACGGGTAAACTATTAATCTCCTTGTATATCTCTCTTTCATACAACACAAGCAGGTGTACCAACTACAACACCATACAACTAGAGAGTGATTTCCCTGAACGGAATACCGGATCAGATGGAGAACACAACACATAAATAACGCATCTATTAATACCGCCGCCGTTTCCGGTTCCCCGGAGTCACCACATTCACACCGGAGCGCCATGGGAGGGGAGAATTAACCTTCTTGTGCTGCCCCACTTGTACGCCACTGGTAACGAGCTAGTGAAATATGAATAGGTGGTGTCTAGGTGATTTAAATGTGGGTGGAGAAAACAAAATTCAGACAGGTGAAAAATTGAAATTTGAGTTGTTATAAAATTGTTATGCATCAATTGTTTTCAATGAAAATTTGTATATTTATTAATTGATGTATGAGGAATGGAATGGTGTATAAGAAATTGTCATATTTTTCTTTGGTTTCATTTTATGACGTAAAATATTGAAACATATCTGAAATTTGCTCGATTTTTACACGTGTTTATTCATCTACTAGTAATTTTTTTATTTGTTACTATATAATTATGAAACTACTCATAGTTACTAAGTAAAGTACGCTGAATTCAGATTTAAAATCAGATTTAAATTATCTCTTTCAGGTTTTAAGTTACAGGCCTGTAAAAATCACCAACTTTACAGGTTTTGTTTTTACTTATATTTCCTTCCTAAAATTTGTTCCTCTCAACCAAATTTAATGAAAATTTGACTATAGACCAAGTAAATCATGGCAAATTTACTGGTGCAATCAGATTTTGAATATCTCTAATAGTTTTTAAGTTACAGTGACAAGTATGTTGGGCTGCACTATAGTACTAATTTTATAACATCGATATCTCAAAAACTAAGCTTCGGACGCCATTCTAGATAATTTTCTCGTAATCTATGGGTTAAAATTAAGGGGGTTAAGACACGAAAAGTATTTTATTTCACATTTTAATTTGTTGAAATTTTCATAAGGGGTACCCCTTGGTGTTTTTACGATTTTAGGCCATTTTACGTTTTTTTGCTCTAAATCTTTTATCCGTACAGCAAAAATTCTGAAAATTTGCATACTTATGTAACTTTTTGCGTAGAATCCAATAGAGTAGTTGCCAGTTTCGTATCTTTTAAAATTTTCGACTTATTCTGGAATTTGTGAAAAATTTTGACAATTTTAAAATCGCAATATCTTGAAAACTAAAAGAGCTATCGAAGTGCGGTTTTAAAATTTGAAATCCTCGCGTTGAGAAGATATTATATCCATATTTTCAGAAAGATTTGAGAGAAAACAATTTTGGACCTAAAAAATTGTTACTTCGATTTTGATAGTGCTGTTACAAAATCTATATGCCTCATATAAATGAAATAAAAATATGCTTACGTATGAACTAAAGTATGACAAATTCAATGGTATAACTATTTTTGCAATATCTCTTCTAGTTTTGAAATTACAGCGAGCTAAACTTTTAAAACGTAAAGTTAAAACAGCAAAATCATTGTTTTAAGACAGATTTTATGTCCATTACAAGGGCGGATCTACGGAGAGGGCCATGGGGGCCATGGTGCACCCTTGGGCTCATTATTTTTTTATAGTTTTTTATAAATGTTATTTTTATTCGAATTTGGTAACCCTTATAGAAATAAAATTGCTGAAAAACTTTCCAATGCTGTGAAACAACGCTGAAAATCTATCAAAATTTGGATTGTCAGACATTTTTCGAGTTTTGCAAACTGTTTCAAATTTAAAAAACTAATAACAGAACACAAAATACATACAAATATATATTCCACACAAAAATTACAAAAGTATTATGTTTTCCTTAAAAAAAGGGAAATTTTCTAGATCCGCTCTTGATGCATTAAATAAATAAAATAAAATAAATATATCATCACGTCTTCTACCCATTACTGGGTGTGGCATTCTGCCGAAGCAGATCTCGGTAAGTGAAATATTTTGCGCGTGAAGTGTGTTTACCAGTCGTCAAATCACGGCCTCCAAAGATGTTAGTGGTGGAGGGCCACAGGGGTAGCTTTTGAATTTATGAAAATTGTTTGTCGCCTGTGGGAATCGAATCTAGGGTACCAGGGTTCTCAGGATCCACAGGTCGACTTCCTACCACTGAGCTAGCCACCACATAAAATAAATATATCATCACGTCTTCTACCCATTACTGGGTGTGGCATTCTGCCGAAGCAGATCTCGGTAAGTGAAATATTTTGCGCGTGAAGTGTGTTTACCAGTCGTCAAATCACGGCCTCCAAAGATGTTAGTGGTGGAGGGCCACAGGGGTAGCTTTTGAAATTATGAAAATTGTTTGTCGCCTGTGGGAATCGAATCTAGGGTACCAGGGTTCTCAGGATCCACAGGCCGACTTCCTACCACTGAGCTAGCCACCACATAAAATAAATATATCATCACGTCTTCTACCCATTACTGGATGTGGCACTCTGCCGAAGCAGATCTCGGTAAGTGATATATTTTGCGCGTGAAGTGTGTTTACCAGTCGTCAAATCACGGCCTCCAAAGATGTTAGTGGTGGAGGAGCCACAGGGGTATCTTTTGAAATTATGAAAATTGTTTGTCGCCTGTGGGAATCGAATCTAGGGTACCAGGGTTCTCAGGATCCGCAGGCCGACTTCATACCACTGAGCTAGTCATCCCATTAAATAAATAAATATTACAATTATTGTTTGTCTGGTCGCAGGGACTTTCCTTCTATTTTAGGGCAATACACACGTTCCACACACATGTGCGGGGCACATATTCTCTGGCTAATATAATACAAGTTGTGCTATTGATCGGGTGGTGTCGGCGGCTGCCACCAGAGGCGCGAGGGTCGGCGCGACCCTGACCTCTTTCACACACACACACACACACACGCAGTCGACGGGTTGTCCTTTTAAAGTGAATGGCTAATTTTATTAGACACGGTATTGTCACAGTATGCATTGAAGATATTTACAGGAAATGAGATTGACTTAAAAAGAAATATGTTTGTAGTTTTGTTTTTAATCAAATATTTACAAAAATATTTGTGTAAAAATTCTATATTTTCGATAATAAATAACAGTCCAATTCTTTAAAAAGTTTTAGCTAGAATTCAGCTAATCCTGAATTTTGGATTTGTCAAATTAAGCTAAATTATATTCCCAAAAAAGTTTACACAAACTTTAGTATAATCTTCTAACCTTTTCGTTTTTGGAAAGTGAATTGAATTAACTTTTTTAATTCAGACTAGCATAAGATTATCTAATCCAAATTATTTGTGTACCTCGAGTAGAAAGTAGTCTATTATTGTCGCTCGTGCATGAAGATTTCAAACGCTTGAAAAAGAATTTTCACACGTCCACGTATGAAAGTAACCATAACAACATCATAAACTACTACGGAAAATTGAACATACACTGATATGTTAGCATAACGTACACTTCTAACATATCAGGTGAAGTTCCACTGATTGACAACAGATGGCGTTACGATGAAAGAAAATAATAAAATAAATGAAAAGAATTTGTACTATTATTTAGATTGAAGTTTGAGCAGATTTTTCAACACATTTGCACATATAAATCTTATTTATTTAAATTAATAATTACTTATTTACTAATATTTTAGCATTATTTAATATTTTGACAATATGGTTAGTACAGTTGCACAATACCTAACCTCAAACGTCAACGCTCATCTACAAAAACGCATCAGATGTCAAAGTGTAACAACATTGCTGTTGTAAACTTTTTTTTAGAAATATTTTGTGGTCGTCTGATAAATAGTGTACATAACTCGCTCGAAAGTGTGATAACTGTGCTCGTATACGTAAATCACTCGGCGCTGCGCGCCTCGTTTTTCAATTTGTACACACGCACGTTATCTTACACTTTCGATGCTTGTTACGTAATATACTATGTATTAAAATAATTTTTGACTGTTTTTCTGTTTCGCAATTCGTGCGACAGTTTTCATGTATCTATGGTTACCATGATACACTCTTATAGTGTATTCCGAAAATGAACCGGTTAGTTTTTTCAATAACCGGTTTCATTACGGAACACGGTTTTTAAAAATTGTGGTTAGTTTTTAATAACCAAACTAACCGTGCTCGAGCGGCGGTTAGTTTGGTTATTTCACAGCTGTTGTTGACAAGTTTGAAACGTGTTTGGCGGCTTTTGCAGTGTTTGTGGATTTTTGTCTTATAAAACTATATTTTTATGATGACTGATAAATAAACATGTGATACAAAATGTATTTTTATTATTTAACAGTATATATTCATATTAGATGAATTTATTACTTGTTCTGAAGCTCATATTTACTTTTTTCTTTGTGTTATTTTTATATCCCTATATTTAACTTAAAGCAGGTGTGATGCAGAATACAATATTTTTATATTATAAACATTTTTCCATATTAAATAAATTTCACATTTCGAAACTCATCTGTCAAGTAACAACTGTCATCGTGAAAGTGTTCCGTTATGACGTCATTCTAACCGTAACCGTGGTAAAATTGAACCGCATCGTAGTTCATTTTCGGAATATACTATTACATTGATGCTCGGCAAGCGGTAAATATAAATTTTCTGCTTTCAACTGACAGTAGAAAAAGTCTATTTTCTGCTCGGCCTTAAAAAAATTTATTACAAGCTTGATAATAATTTCTAAAATCGTGGTTGTATGTTTATAATATACTATATCAACTCAACCTTTTACAAACTGTACTTTTAATCACATAAAAAATAAGGGGGTCGCCTATGAATTTACTTGTTATTATTATCTCCAAGAGAGTCTTGCCTTCAAAAAGTTTGAAAACTACTGCATTAAAGGATACAACATACAATTTATTTGGTGATCAGTATTTTGATTTTTTCCAAATATTTGAAATATTTCAAATATTTCCGGAAACATTTCCGAACACAATAAAAAAATATAATTCCGGACATTTTTCATCACTAGAATCTCCGGATATAAAAATGTATATGTAATTCTAGCCTACGTTATTATACCCAAAATTGGGTAAAAGATAATAAACAACTGAAAATTAATTAGGAGAAAACAACGTTGTAAAATATATTATAAAGATTAATATGATCTTAAATAGATTATAATTTCTCGCTTGAACTATTCTTGTCATTACATCTCAATAATTTTACGAGACAATAAAACATATTTTCAAATTAAGCAGTTAAAAATAACTAGACAAATTACAAATAAAAAAAACTGATAATAAAGTTTGTTTGGCGCCTCCACCATTTTCCGCTGCAGCCGTTCGTATTTATAGAACGATTCATTTCGTTATAAAACTCTGGCGATCGTATTTCATTAAACAGAAACGGGCTGAGAAGATAAGAGATAAATTCATCCCCTACGTGAGGGCGTTGTTGTGTCGTCAGAAGCTAGAGTTTCTAATAGAATTTGATACCTTCTTCAGACTCTGTTGTTGGTATAGTGATACAATCACATAGAGAGCGCTAGTTCAGGACTTTATACTCTAATAGGTTGGCAATACTAAATTACTGGTTTTTCGTATATTCAGAGCAGTTTTTAAATTAAAATTTATAATAAATTTTGCAGGTTTTTGTTCCCGGACAAAACAAGTTTACTTCCATAGAAAATTAATTTAAATTAACATATTCAAATTAATTTTATTTATTTTAAAAAAGATAAATATATTATCACGCCTTCTGCCCATTACTGGGTGTGGCACTTTGCCGTAGAAGATCTCGGTAAGTGATATATTTATGCGCATGAAGTGCAGTCAGGTCACGGCCCCAAAACATGTTAGTGGAAGAGAAGCCACAGGGGTAATTTTAATGTGGTGAACATTGTTTGTGAGCTGCGGGAATTGAACCAGGATTCTCAGGATCCACAGACCGACTCGATACCACTGAGCCACCTACCCCATATTTTATTTTATTTATTTTATGACATTATAGGTATGATATTACAGTTAAAAGTGTCATTTGAATAAATACAGGATGATCAAAAGGAATTGTTATAGTTGGCAATACAATTCCAGAGATCTTTTTATTCTACAGTTGGTACAACGACAGGTAAAGGCGGAAATGCTATTTGACATTTCTAATAAATACAAATAGGTTATGTCAGGAGTCTGACAGCTAATAGAATTTTGACTTTTTAAGTAATAGAAATAAATGTACCCAAATTTAAATTTTAAATGCCACTGTCAACAACAGGAAATGAATTTATGTATCAGGCTTACCAATTTCAAGTAGTTTTTTTTTATTGACAACTGTAACAATTCCTTTTGATCACTCTGTATTATTTTTTTTAAGTAAATTAATTTATCGTTTATAAAATCAGTCTTTCTCATTATTATACTTTCTCTCTTAATATTAATGCTATCTTTCACACTAAGAGCTAGCTACGTCACGATTAATTAATAAATCTTTATTATTATTTTTCCTCCTTTAGTAGAGGCTTTACAACAAAATAAAAGACAGGGAAAAATTATTTTTGTACATAGATTAACAAATAAAATAATTAAATTTTTGTGGAATAGCCTGTTGTAATTCACTAGTAATAATATGTTGCTATAACAAAGTTGCCACCTTCAGAAATGGGCAAACTTAAAATGGCGTGATGATATATGAATTCTATTCAGCTAATTAGAAATAGTTCAGTGTTGTCAAGAGTTCTTGACAAAATTTGAAATCTTCAGCAACATTACTTCTAGAACAAATGACGTCATTAAAAACAATTAAACAAAACAAGTAAAAACCTTTTCTGTCTCTGTCTAGCAGCGAGCAAAAGAGCAAACGACACAACAAATAACTAAAGTGAAATTCTTGAGCAGAGAATTTAGCGACATTAGCCAGACGCCGCCGACTCCAACGCGAGTAATTCCATGTCTCGCCGTCAGAGACTCCGGGGCGTTGGTGTCGTCCACCCGACCGGAAACAGCACAGCCTCCGAGTCTGTGACGTCACGACGCGTGCCGGAAAATGCTAAATAGTTTTGCTTGTTTTGGTTAATGCGTTTTTGTAGCATTTTCATTTGATTACATTTGTGGAAGAATGGCAGACACTATCAACGCAATATACAATCATTAACGCAACTTCTTTTGGAAATTAAACTAAAAGAAAGATATTTCATTCACTAAAATCTGCAATAACAGAATTACTAAGAACATCAAAAATAGGGGTTGAAAAAGAATAAATGATAACTGTAGTAAAAACATTTTTTTTGGTCCTAAGGTCAAAAAACGATGTCGTATCCTTGGTAAAGTAAACATTCCTAAAATAGCGTTCTTTTATTATTGTAAAAGGTGAAATAATACTGTCATATTCTTATTATTTTAAAGTAAAATCAATTTAATATGCATATGCAAAAAAGAAATACGTGTACCACAAATGGTTTCGCAGTCATGCAGTCAAATTCGTGAAAAAAGTAATGCTTTCATTGCTACTCGTACTTATAGAAATAACTATTTTCTGAAACTGGTAGGAAAGTGCCTACTTTAGTATGGTCTGGTAAAGATTTTACCTGACTATTTTGTATTTTACCTGACTGTTTTGTATTTTACCTGACTGTTTTTTGTTGTTGTAACCTTGGATACATAGCCTGCTGTCAATACAATATAAACATTTTGAATTATTTATGATTAATTATTGATTAAATTAAACAGTTTCAGAAAAAATAGTATACATAAAACGTCATGATGTTTTTTTTTTATTTGACTCAGCCTACGGCCTCGTATTTCAAACAACCGCTTCGTCAAAAAAATATGACTTTCCTGACTTATTATGTAATATACCATTATTTTTTCCTGATGAAAGTACGCGTTTAGAGCAACGAAATATCGATTTAAAATAAAATTACAAAACCTAAACAAAAAATAATTGTTTAGTAAGGGTTCATGCTACCCCATTTGAAGAGAAATAGTGTTATATTATGTATGTAGGTCTGAGATCTGCAATAGCAGAATTACAGAACTAGTAGTACAGAGATTAGAAAACTGATGAATTGCATTTTCAATTGAATAATGAAATTGTAAATTTGTTAATGATAACTATTTTTTTTAATACAAATTGTTCCGACATATTTCACTGAAAATATCTAGATTGTAGGGTTTTGAAGATAATTTAATATCTGGCTATATTTAAAAATAGTTTCCCGTCGCATAAAAGTCAATGCTTTTACCCTCTTGAACGCCAATGGACTGAAGCATATAACTCGCAAAACTCTTATCTATGCTAAATATTCACGTTACATTAACCCGCGCCATGGGCGGCTCGTCGCTGCGTTGTCGGGGGCACATAATCCGGAGATGCCCTTTTAGCATGATTAGATGATAGCATTAGGGGTGGTATGACCTCCCCAGCTGAACAGAGGGATTTTGATGTTTGTGTCTGCCCCTGCCACTAACGCACGCCCTTGATGTTGAGGGTGTGACCGAATAATAACTGTTTTGCGTGCCCCAGAAAGGGAGACAATGGCGTGCGCAGAAAGTTTTAAGGATTATAATTAACAAAATATTATTTTTTTATCTTTATTTCCTGTTTGTATAAAAGTTTTTTTTTTATTAATTTGTATTTAATAATCAAAGGCGGCAAATAGGGCAAGAGGAAATATAAAAATTAAATGAGTTTGCGATTTCTAAAAATTCTGATAGCATCTTTATTATTGTTTCGATTCACAGTGTATCCAACCTGAAAACACGAAAATACTTTTAAGCACCATAACGATTGTTATATTATGATTGCAAATTGCTTAATTTTTTTTGTTCGTACAATCAGGTCAACACAAATATGTAAATGAATATTTTTCAAAGCTACTATACTCTGTTTTTTAACCAGGAGGAGTAATTTAAATTTTAACCGCTAAAACTGACGCTTCTGATTGGCTAGTGCTTCGTCCAGTTTACATTGTACATAGATTTTCATTTGATTTATTAGAGCTGTCATAAGTTTTGAGGTTATCTGTTTTCTTGTTAGTTTTTCGCATTTCTGTGACATTAACATAAATCAGTTCTTTTAATAACAAATAAGATATGGAGTGGCAAATTAGAGTTTATAATGTCATTTGTATTTTAAAATAAATGCCATGAGATTTAATCAGTGCAGATGTGTAAGAAATTGTTGTATTTCGCGCCAACAAAAATCTAGTAACTTTCTTTGGTAACTTTCTATAGTGTAAATCTAACTTGTGCATTTACTCCTGGTTAAAAAACAGACTATAGATTCACATAAACATTATGAGATATATATAGGATTTCCAAAAAATCTGAACCATCGGTAAAAAACATTTTAAATAAGTTTTCTATGACCCTGAATAATTTGTAAGAAAATGTTTCAAATAGAAATTGTATGCCCAGTATTTGTAGGGCATAGTAATAGTATATTACGTACCATGAACTGTAAGTGACAGTTTTTAGGTCAAGAATGTAGTTTGGCCCGAAGGGTCGAGATTTCCTAAACATTCGCGACCTCAAAAATCACTAACAATTCGAGGTTAGCAAGCTATTTTTTACAAAACTTGCACAATTAGAAGGGAAAGAAATATTGGTTTCAAAATTGACAGCTGTCAAATTATTGTCTAAATAAGACCTTGATATACTCCATTCCCTGTATGAAAACGATTACGTCACATTCGGTATCCATGTGATTCAAGATTTTGTACTTAAAACGTTTACATTGGTATTGGATTGATATTTTTAAAACATAACCTAAAATTTAAATGTCACATTAAAATATTTATTACTTTATAAAATTTAATTAGTTTGTAATGAAACCAAATTCTGCATATATTAAATAAAAATCAAATATGAATTTATCTTAACGCACGAAAAATATTACCTACCTTATTATAATATGTAGTTTTGTAAAATAAAACTTAAAGGAATATACATTTTTATTTGTATTATTATTATTTATAAATAAATACTATTTGAAAATACAAAATACAATGCACATTACCTCTTGTACTACAGTTAAATTAATTAAAGATCCTCGATTCTCTCTAACTCCAGCGCACAATAATCATGAAGATGACAAACGCATTTCTGCATTTGATTACCCAAAATTTTTCTAGCCATTTCTCAGTCTGTATTTATGTATCAGAAATGTCACAAACTTAGAAATGACAGGCGAGAAAATAACAAAATCTTGACCATAGGTCTCTATTTTTATTTTATAAACAAATGTGAACAAAGTAAACATAAATTTTCGTATTAGTAAGAACTGTCATACGTTTTCATTAAAATAATAAATGTGATAGAACGTGAAAAAACGTAAAACGTGTGTCTTAACTTATTAAGACATACGTTATGTCATTCACATAGGTAGGAATAATATGATTAAAAAAAGATAGCTATATTTCATCGTATCTATGATAACCTCGTCCACATATGACGTCATCGTTTTCATACCGGGAATGGAGTATATGTAATATTTACTTATTGTTCACGGTGGATAAATATTAAAATCCTGATATAACCATGGAAACCACTGTACAATAAAAGTTCGACTGTGTTTAAATTTTGTTATTAATAGGTAACTTACACTACAAGTATTGTAAAATAGTATATTATATAATAAGTCAAGGAAAGTGATGTTTTACTTGACGAAGCGCAGCCTCGTATTTTAATCCGCCGAGTCAAATAACAACACTTTATTAATTTAAAGTTTCTTTTGTGCTTTTGTTTAGCTATAGCTTAAAGTAAAGTGTAAGTACATTTCATCAAGATAAAACAAATGCTAATATCATAAAATGTAGGACAGGGCGTGGTTCCTTTAGCTAATTATCCGTTAATTTCGCCAAAAAATAATAATAGTTTCCTGTTCTAAAATTACATTTCTTTGACATCGATTTTGACAATACATTTAAGAAAATTTCATAACATCTAAAAGAACAAACGCAAAACATAAAAAATGGACGTTGAAATGCCAAAAAGCGAGCTTTGTATCGAAGCAGCTTTTAAGCTTTAGACTAAAAAGAAAAGCTCAATATAGAATCGTGTATTTGAGATTCCACAGAGACTATGTCGAAAAAGAAACATCAAATATGATCAGACAAAAATAAATCATGTTAAACAATAAAATATGGGGTATGTTCCTCGGAAAAGCTTGACATTCGAATAAAATGTGTATTTCTGAATTTATTTAGTCACAAAACAAATACGCAACAACCAATGGGAAGTAAGCGAGGAAAATATGTAAAACTAAAGTACCTAAATATAAATAAATATATCATCACGCCTTCTACCCATTACTGAGTGTGGCACTCTGCTGAAGCAGATCTCGGTAAGTGATATATTTTGCGCGTGAAGTGCGGTTATCAGTCGTCAAATCACGGCCCCCAAATATGTTAGTGGTGGAGGAGCCACAGGAGTAGCTTTTGAAATTATGAAAATTGTTTGTCGCCTGTGGGACTTGAACCAGGGTTCTCAGGATCCACAGGCCGACTTCATACCACTGAGCTAGCCACCCCATACAAAGAATAATCTCCTTTAAATCAAAACACCTGAAGATTCAGTTTTTGTTTCCTTTTAAAACTTATTACGTAGAAAATATACAAAAATCCGACAGTATCATTCGGATACGCAAGCCTTTTGCCATAATTTGACAACTAATTTAATATCTACAACTTTCTGCAATTGCAGACCTCGATCTACTCGAGAATGAGTGTAAAGGCGTAATAATATATTTATTAAATTTAACCTATAAATTGTGAAAACCTATGACACAGATATAAATTATTCATTGAACGAAACATTTACTTTTTTCGGTGTTCAGTTTTTAATATGCGTTTTGTAAATATTGCAGCTTGCATCGCGAGTATAAAATGAATATTAATTCAATTTCGACATCGACCCACTGGTTTTTAATCCAAACATAACCGGGTTACAAATTTGAACCAGTATTTAAACACTTGAAAAACTGCATTGTTCATTTTTTATCTGTTTGTATTTTTTTTGTTTAGCTTTCAATTTGATTCTATTTGGAGCTGTTGACGTATTTAACAACCGTTCTATTTTCACAAATAAATATAATTAATTTAAACAGAAAATTTGTTTAAAATTATTTCCAACAAATATTTGGTATTTTAGCATATTAACGGACGTTGTCAATAACAACTACTGATAAAACTGTTTTAACAGTCATTGCTGTTAGTAATGTAAAATAAAGTATTACGGCATTCGAATCCGAAGATTCCAAGTTCGAATCCCAGTCAACTTAAAAAAGTATATGAACTGCCATACTTATTTGATAAATCATAAATTTGAAAATTTGATCATACTTTACATTGCAATAAAATATTTATCTCTAAATTTATATCAATAAAAATAAATATATCTATGCAGAAAATTATGAGGAATACAAAGGTATATTTTACAGGCCCGTATCTAGGCTAGTTCTTGACATATAGGGCAGTTAGCGGCAAATGCTCAAAACGAGATGAATTTTGAGCTAAATTTTACTTTTCCGAAGGCTATATCTCAAAAACTAAACAATATATGTGAAATGCGCTCAACGGCATTTAATTTCTCGTGTTTGAATTGACTTATAAACATATTTTCAACGATTTAGATTTTTAATAATTTTCGATTTTAAGCCATTTTCAGACTTATCGCTCTAAAAATATTCCTCATCCGAATATTTTACTAAAAATTTACAAACATACGTATTTTGACGTACTGAATCAAGTGGCGAAATCCCTGAGTTCGTATCTCTTTTAGTTTTGAAGATATTGGTCTAGAAATTTGTGTATATCGAAAATTTTGGTCAAAATATCAAAAATAAAAAATTGCTGAGAATATGTGTACAAGTCAATTCGGACACGAGGAATCCAATGCCGCTGAGCGCATCTTCATACTTTCTTGAGATATGACCTCTGGAAGAGTATATTTTCCAAATTTTACGCCATTTCACATTTTATACAATAATAGTATATTACATAATAAGTCAGAAAAGTAAAAAATACTTTCCTGACGTATTATGTATAGTATTTTTTCTGAAATCGTTTATTTTTCTCAATAGTTAATCATAAAGTATTTTAAGATACCTTTTCGTTTTCAAATGGCTACTGAAATATGTATTATACTTTTCATCATGATTGTATAAAGATTACAAACTGATTGTAAATAAATTATTTTAATAATATTTATCATTTGTTTATTATTGTTTGTTTATGGGGTAGCTAGCTTAGTGGTATCAAGTTGGCCTGTGAATCCTGAGAACCCTGGTTCGATTCCCACAGGCGACAAACAATTTTCACCATTTTAAATCTACCCCTGTGGTTTCTCCACAACTAACATCTTTGGAGGCCGTGATTTGACGGCTAGTAATCGCACTTCACGCGCAAAAATATATTACTTACCGAGATCTGCTTCGGCAGAGTGCCACACCCAGTAATGGGTAGAAGGCGTGGTGATGATACATTTATATAGTTTATTTATTGTTTTCTTATGGTTTAAAATTTTTGTCAACATATTTATAGTACACTTTAGGTTCAAAGTTGAAATTCTTTTGGGCGAACAGTCACCTTTAGATATTAAACAATGTATGACAAACACAAAAATAAATTTCTAGAAATAGCAATAGTTGACAATATGGGTGTCGGACGGTGAGAAGAGGCAGACAGATACCGACTGCAGAAGACACATTTCTTCACATTTGTGTTGTGTGTATGTGTGTATGTGTGTACATCTCAGCAGGAGCTAGCGGCAGCCAGCAAGGCTCACTTTGATACATTATTCAAGGTGGCAACGTTTTGACAGTTTACGAAAGGGCCTACGGTGCACGATGTGAAACGGAATCTACGATGAAGTACTTGCCGGCCCCGGAACCAGTTGTCAACAAGCCAACATATTTATATATTTATTTATTTGCTATGCTGTACAACAGAAACTCTGTCCCAATTACAATAAATTTTGGTGGAATCAGAGCCACTCTAATATTTAATCATAGAAGAATATATATCCATTTACAGAATAGCTATATTCTATTTCAGTTAAGAATAGAGTAGATGGCACTATGTATGCAACCGGTTTTACGTGCTTAGGATTATCATTCATAATAAAGTAATGGGGTGGCTAGCTCAGTGGTATGAAGTCGGCCTGTGGATCCTGAGAACCCTGGTACCCTAGATTCGATTCCCACAGGCGACAAATTTTCATAATTTGAAAAAGCTATCCCTGTAGCTCCTCCACCACTAACATCTTTGGAGGCCGTGGTTTGATGGCTGGTAACCGCACTTCACGCGCAAAATATATCACTTACCGAGATCTGCTTCGGCAGAGTGCCACACCCAGTAATGGGTAGAAGGCGTGATGATATATTTTTTATTTTATTTTTTAATAAGGTAATTTGTTAAGCGATGAAGTATAAATAAATAGTAAATATATCATCACGCCTTTTACTCATTACTGGATCTGGCACTCTGCCGAAACAGATATCGGTAAGTGATATATTTATGTGCGTAAAGTGCGGTTACCAGTCGTCAAATTACGGCCTCCCAAAGATGTCAGTGATGGAGAAACCACAGGGGTAATTTTAATGTAGTGAAAATTGTTTGTCGCCTGTGGGAATCAAGCCAGGGTTCTCAGGATCCACAGGCCGACTTCATACCACTGAGGTAGCCACCCCATAATACTAATAATATAGTATATTAAAGAACTAGTTTCATAAGGCAATCTGTTGACGCACGAGTCCAAATTTGGAAAACGAGCCGCTCTCCTGCGAGTTTTACAAAGGCCTCATGATGCTTGTTCTTTGTACATTTTTTTTTATTGAGGTAATTTTATAATTCATTTCGATTTTTTTTAAAATGCGACTTGTCAAAAATATAACTTGTGTTGGTAGCGCTTCTCAAAACACAGACAAGTGATTCAATTTTTTTGACAATTAATCAATATTTTTTTTCTGTATTGTGAATTTTGTTTGATTATAGCATATTGTTTTTAGTCTCATTGCTTGAAAAAAGGATAAAAGTTTTATAATTAAAAGATTTATAATTAAACGTATTATTTTGTCACCAATAATTTACAATTTTACATAATGCTGAATCCAGAAATCCCGAGTTCGAGTCCCACTCAAATTAAAAATATATAACTGCCACACTGCGGCTCGGTAAGTCCGGATCCTGTACTGTAATTGGGATTCAGTTCCTGTTGTACAGAGTAGCATAAATAAATGAATATATATTCTTTTTGAAATCGAACTAAAATAAGAATAGCTAGCTAGTCCTAAATTCAGAATTAGTTAAAACTTGTTTTAGAAATGTAAATCAAAATAAAACCAAAAATTAAATTAGTTGGAAAAGTTGTATTAACCAACTTTAAATTTCAAATTTTCGTTGATTAAACCTATAAAATATTCATACTTTTATTAAATTTTTCATGTGGGTACCACATGACTTTCTTCCACGTTCACGTACCGAAATATTTGCTATAAAATTTTAGCCGTGAAACAAAATAAAAATCTCTAAAAAAATCCTAATAAAATAATTTTGTAGAGCGCCGCACAAACATCGCTAGGAAAGTAGGCTCCTTACGGAGTAATTCCAACGACCTTGCCTGTTAATTACCCTTGTGAGAGGGCAATGGGGGTGGCAATATTACCCCCGGGGGCAACTTACAGCCGGTCTGTGGCGGAGCGCCCGGTTAAACGATGTTTTGGAGAGCACCCTGCGTCGCTGCGTCTCAGAGTGTGTGTGTGTTTGTATAACGTTGCGGTTGAACTGTGGTGAGTGTTTGTGTCCCTCTGAGGAGGGTAGCAAGAGTGCAACCAGTCCTTCTCAAACTAAATTAGAGAGGGATAGTAAATAATAATATATTATTCTAGTATGAGCTAAAGTGATACTTTTTGTTGCAAATCTGTAGATATTGACAACTATAGATGGGGCACAAAAAATCACTTTTGCGTCACATACAAAATATGTAATCTTTTCTTCAAACGCCGGAATATTTATCCAATTACACATTTTTATGTCATAATTTTTCTCACGTTGGTTAGTGACAGAAAAAGACATAAGGAATAGTAAATAAGTATATTATTTTATTAGAAGCGAAAGTGATATTTTTTGTGACAAATCTGAAGGTATTGACAGACGAACGTATAAGAGACGGACAGATGAGGCATAAAAAGTAACTTTTGCTTCACAAAAAATATGCTATTTTTTTCTTTAAACACCGGAATATTTACCTATTTACACATTTTTATGTTATATAATTTTTCGTCCATGAGCGACAGAAATGAGTTTTTCTGCCGCTGGTGAAACAATGAAACTCCTTGATTTTAACGAGCGTCAGAAAATATGTCAGAAAAGTCAAAATTTAACTGTTTCTATGGAGGTCTGAAATATCATCTTTTTCTGACGTTTATTTATTTTATTACTCTGCACAACAGGAAGTAAATCCCAATTACAGTACAGGGGGCCTACAGCTTATAGTGGAATCCGAACCACTCAGACACAATCGTACTTTTTGGATATATGTAGAAGTCAGTGAGATTTGAACGCACGACCTCTTGCTTGTTAATTAAGAAACGCAAGTTTTACCTTGCTTTTATCCACTGAGCTACGATTGCCTGTTCAACGAATACAAAGTTCAGTACCTTCCCATTACAATTTTTTTGAGAAAATTGCATAATAAATCGACATTAATTTAATTCAAATCGCGTAGGAATCAGCGTACTATAAAAGAAATAAGAATAAGCAAATAAAAACAAAATAGGTTCCCAGTTATAATAAGAAAGTTGCATCCCGTATTTATAGAATCACTGGTCTAAAAAAATTATTGTTTCGCTCATTAAAGAACCCTTTTGAAATAGAAATTATTTGTTAATTTTGATATCTTCGTAGCTCCAATATTTCTACGCAAACTCTCAACCTCGCTATCTCAATAGCGAAGTTTAGAGATTTCATGAACGAGGAATAAATGGATGGATGTGATGAAATTATCAATACGTATATTACATATTCTAATTTACAAATGTTAATTGCATGGAAACTATAAATAGTTAGCAAACAAATTGCATCTTTTGAAAAGATAAAAATAATACAATGGATATTTATCAGTGACATTAATATCTAAAAATGAACCAACATTATAGTAACATTAATTCACTCAACTGTCGCATAAATATCGGTCCGCGAACTCTGAAATTAAAATAAAAAATATCACAAACGCGGGATTGCAACCTAGAAATAAATCACCGCTGCTACCGTTGAGTAACAGGAATTAATACGGACATTAAAAGTGATTTTATCACCGGGTTGTTGGCGGCAGTGCAGTGCACTTAGTGAGGTGACGCTAGCGCCTGTTTAACGGCGGAATTACGGGGTAATTTGCCCGGGTAAATGACGCTGTTTTTATATTTTACACCGTTTAAGAACGATTTCATATTATAGGTAGTTTCCAACGAACGAGAACTTGATATATGATTACGACAATTTATATTGCGCTGCGTAAATTAAAATCAAAGAGCTCTACTTTATTTAGAATTTATAAAATATGTTGCTATTGGTCTTTGCTTTGCAGAATTCCTGCATTTCAAGATTTATCATCATATGTTACCGTGAAATGCGGCCATTTATTTTTTTCAGGAGTTTCCTCCTTGTTCTGTAACTGAACCATTATCTGTTACTGATTGATAAGTTAATGACAACCTTCCATTTTTCATGATTCTACTATAGATTAACACCACTTTTTATGGCCAAAATAATATATTCTGTTCTATTTTATTTTTATGAATTTTGATCTCGTATGAAACTGACAATGTAATAGTATATTACATAATAAGTCAGGAAAGTGATATTTTACTTGACGAAGCGATTATTTGAAAGTAAACATACTTTCCTGACGTATTATGTATACTATTTTTTCTGAAAGGTAAAATCTTTACCTGACTGATTTGTATTTTACCAGACTGTTATTTTTGTTGTAGTCTCGGATACGTACTTTACTTGACTGTTTTTGGAAGAACCTACTTTCCATACTAAAATTGGTCAGAAAAGTAGGCACTTTCTTGCCTGTTTCAGAAAATAGTATATTACATAATAAGTCAGGAAAATGATATTTTACTTGGCATAACGGTTATTTGAAATACGAGGCCCGTAGGACGAGTATTTTAATCCGCTGAGTCAAGTAAACATACAAAATGTTTAAATTTTTTGATATGAATTGTATAACAATCAGGTCAAGTCTTTACCAAACTCTTTTTTTTTACCAGACTGTTATTCTTGTTGTAGCTTTGGATACGAACTTTACTGATTTTGTAAAAACGTACTTTCTATACTAAAATTGGTCAGGAAAGTATGCATTTTCTTGCCTGTTTCAGAAAGAATATATTATTTTTCAATCACACTTTTTACGAAACCGTCATTGAGCTGTCATTACATTCATTTTTATAATAACAGCTAGGTTATACAAGTAAGAAAAATGTATGAAAATAACAATAAAATATAAATTAATAAATTAATATATCATCACGCCTTTTACAAATTACTGGGCCTGGCACTCTGCTGAAGCAGATCTCGGAAAGTGATATATTTATGCGCGTGAAGTGCGGTTACCAGCCATCAAATCGAACCAGCCTTCTCAGGATCCACAGACCGACTCGATACCACTGAGCCACCTACCCTATTAAAATGCGAGGGTAAATTGTTGTGGTCACAGAATATCAAAATTAGAATAATCTATAAATAAAAATTGTCATCATCTTACCGATCATTGACAGATAATGATGCAATTACAGAATAAGGGTGTTAGTAAGTAAAATAATCCGACGAACACCCTGTATAACTTTTGTAAAAGAAAAGAGGTTTTCTTTTGTGATTTAAATGGAGCGGTTGACATATTTACTGCAAGAACAATTATAAATTCAACAATTTTTACATTTTAAATATGTGAAAAATTAGGTAATTCAAATGTAATCTAGAGCGAAATAATAATAAAAATGTCAAGAATTTAAATACGTTTTCAACAAGTGACGTATGCAAATTTATTCAGCGAGACGTTACGTCTTACGTTACGTTTTACGTTGTCGTAAAGTTGAAAAGTATGTGTAGCAAGCGACAGAACGCAACACAGCTAGCAATAGCAATGTTATGTTGTGTACGTTACGTTACAGCGAAATTACACAGCTGTAAAATGTTTTATACGAACTCAACTACCTGCAAATTTCCGTATGTTGTTACTAAGTTATGGCGGAAATATTCACTTGACATTTATTTTTCATTATTATTTGTTGCAGCGATGATTACTTTATTTTTAAACCAGAATATTACTGCGTAAAATTCTTACATTTTCTTCCCTACCACTCTACAAAACATTACAGTATAAATAAAATAAATAAATATATCATCACGCCTTTTACCCATTCCTGGGTCTGGCATTCTGCCGAAGCAGATCTCGGTAAGTGATATATTTATGCGCGTGAAATCACGGCCCTCAAAGATGTTAGTGGTGTGCGAGCCACAGGGGTAATTTTAAATTGGTGAAAATATTTTGTCAGCTGTGGGGATCGAACCAGGGTTTTTAAGATCCATAGGCCAACTTGATACCAATTACAGTATACAGGCTGTTAAAAAAGTTCCGGGACGGTGAAATATCTCGAGAAAAACACATCGAATCAAGAAACCAAAAAACACGTGTTTCATATTTTGCAAAAACCTATCTAAGCACACCAAACACAAACCCCAACCCCCATCCCCAGGGGGTGGGGCGGGGGGCAACGTTGAAACCTTAAATGAGAACCCCCATTTTTTATTACAGATTCGTATTCTGCGAAAAAAAAATAAGTTAATTTTATCTGAAACTTTTTTTCCAATTCGGAATAGATGGCGCTCTAAACGCAAAAGTAAGTTTTGACATGATTCTGAAAGAAAAGTAAAAAACGGTCTAATATCACAAGAAATAAACATTGAATCAAATAAAAAAATCAACATAATCACAAGTAGCCACAAGCCTTTTTTTTTGCAAAATATGAAACACGTGTTTTTTGGTTTCTTGATTCGATGTGTTTTTCTCGAGATATTTCACCGTCCCGGAACTTTTTTAACAGCCTGTATATATATATATATATATATATATATATATATATATATATATATATATATATAAATGGGGTGGCTAGCTCAGTGGTATGAAGTCGGCCTGTGTATCCTGATAATCCTGGTTCGATTCCCACAAAACAATTTGTTTTCAAATAACAAATGTCAATTCATGGCATACTTAACTGTCAATATAAATTTACGCTTTAAATGGAATAAATTTCCTCAATGTCGATTATATAATTTTTGCTCGTTACAAAAAGCTTTATATAAAACTCGTGTACGAAGACGTAATTTGTACCATTCGCGCAAATTAAAGCACTCGTTTCGCTCGTGCTTTAAACTTGTGCTCATTTGCAAAGTATGTCTTCGCACACTTGTTATGTAAATAGCTATTGTATCACTAGACCGGAAACTGGACTTTTGCAAGTTCGAACATATTTTAACAGACCACTTAGACACAATCGTATTTTTATGGAATATCAGAAGAAGTCATCAAGATTTCAATTAACAAGTTCTTGATTATTCCTATAATCATCACCGCTTAATTAATTTTGAAATCAAAAATATAAAACATAATTCAAATATCTTTTATTTCGCGAAGTTGAAAACAGCCAATTAAAAATAAAATTCCCCTAACGGTATTTTTAGCGTTTGCCGGTGCGTGGCGCTACCTCCGAGGGCAGGAATTTCCGGCGGTCCGGACTCCCCGGACTTGACCGGAAGTAATTTCCGTGTGACAGGCTAACAGATTGGCCGAAATTATCGGCACAACTCCGGTGATATATCGCTCGGGTTTTTACGTCGATTCGACGATTCCCAGATCACAAAAATATTTCTTGACGAATGATGGCCACAATTTAATGTGACGCCAATACGATTACCACTTCAAGGGATCGGAAAAATTCGGGAAAGATCGGCTAAAGTCGGATTAGCCTCAGGTGACAGCTAGCGTTAACCTCACTCACAAGATTTTAGATTCGAGACTTTTTTTGACATTTTTCAAGGTACCATATGTGGAAAATAAACGGATGAAATTATTAATTCTGCTCTGTTATCACTTCGGAAAAGTTCGGATACACTCGGTGTTGCACGGGTTTAAATGGAGACAACTTAAAGTAGACCCTTCTCAAACTTTAGAGATTTTTTGACAGTAGATTCCTATTTATAATTGTGGTAAATATTTATAAAAAAATCTTACCTCGTTTGTGTTCCATCGGTGTCTTTGGATTGGGAAATGGTCTGCCTTTGGAAGGCTTTCCAAGTTTTCTGGAAGCTTGATTGGTTCTCCATCTGAAACAAAAATAAATCAATTATACAACATGAACATTACAAACAAGCGTAGAGTGACACTCCCTTCCTTTCTTATCTTTTAATTTATTTTAAATTCTTACGTGGAGTGTTTAACTGCAATTGTGTGGAATTCATTTCCAAAAACAAACGCAGGGTGACACTCCCTTTCTTTCTTCTCTTTTTGTTTCATTTTCAGTTATTGCATTGTGTTGTCTTTTCTTTCATATGCAATTGCAGGCTATCACTTTTATCTTTTCTAATCTTTGTAGATTCGTTGTTAGATTCGTTATTAGATTCGTTGTTAGGAGTAAGCGTGGGTAATTTGAGATGTTTTATGCATGTCGAAGAAAGAAGATAAATGATAAGTGAATAATTAATGAGTGAAAGATTGACAAATGATTGGATGAATGTGATTGAGGGTTTTTTTTTTATGTAAGGAATGATTTCGCGTGTGATAAATAAATGAGATTGTATGGAGAGGTCTATGAAGGTGGTTGAAGTGAGGGTGGTGTGTTTGAATGATAATGTTTGCCGGGTGCTGATTATTTGATTATGTTATGAGTGAATGTTTTATGAGTGATTTTAGGGTTCGTGCTACCCCATTTGATGGGATATAGCGTGAAGATATGTATGTATGTATGTATGTAACATTACAAACAAATATAGGACGAAATGCCAAAAGTATTCGAGAAACTGAGAGTGAAAAATTGCGTGGACGACCTAGGAATTAAATTAATGGATGGTATGACTGAAAATTTGTAAAATGGAAGATATCAATAACTATTCCAAAGAAATATTGGATGAATTTGAGTCTGCACAGGGAAAATTAGTACCACAGAAGTCAAAAGAGCTTTATGACAAACAATACGAATTTATTGTATTGTCTGACATTTATCCATAAATTACGATTTTGATTTGTTTGAATAGCTGTTGCTTGGCAACTTTATACGTCCTAGGACTATAATAGACCAATTATGCCCGTTTTTGAGGACCAATCAACAAGATTATGCATAACCAACCCGAAATTCTTGTGTTTTTGCCATGAAAAGCGGGCGTAAGCACTCCTTTTTGGCCCTAGGGCCATAGTAAAATTATTTCCTAGGGATACATAAATAAAATGACAATTTTTTTTTATTGTGAATATTGTGGTTAACAAGAGAGAATTTTAAACGGGTAAGGAAGAGTAATTCACTTATGCCTATGGCACACTGATCTAGGAGCATCAATGAGCGTCGAAAAACTCATCGATGAAACAACAGAACGCATCCTGACTGATAAAATAAACAAACACGAAAGATTAGCACAAAGCAAAACCAAAATGACAGCCCACGCTAACATGAAATGAGACACAATACGTATGAAATGAGACACAACCGTTTTATTGAGGAACTCCTCGATGGAAATAGAGGAGCCTCTATTTTTCATCGATGATGGGTGCGTTCTGTTGTTTCATCGATGAGCTCCTCGACGCTCATTCATGCTCCTCGACCAGTGTGCCATTGGCATTAATCACGTCGATGTGATATTGTGTTTATTCCACTGGTCTATTACAGTTAGTATTGGTCGGCAGAGCGGTTCATACATTACGTTTAACACTAATAGTACAATATTTCTAATCGCAGTGCCGCTTTATATAGATCCTACACTCATTTCACATTTTTGAGCTTGGCATACTCTCATGTCGATCGGAATTCGAATCCGGAGATCCCGAGTTTGATTCCCACTCAAGCTAGAAATTATAATTACAACCACTCTGCGGCTCGGTGAGTTCGAACCCTGTACTGTAATTGGGATACAATTCCTGTTGTACAGAGTAATATAAATAAATAAATAAATAAATAAACAGTACTTGATTTTGCAAAATGACACTTTGACATATAAATGTACCTGTTTTAATATTCTGAATTTAAAATTAAACGTTTTTTTGTTGTGCATAAAATATTGTATGTACCACGGATTAAATTAGCGTTTCTGGCCCGAGGCATGATTATTAGCACGAGGCGCAAAGCCTGCCTGTTTTCACCCTTGATACATAAATAACTATTTTAATGCCAAAATAAAATAAATATATGTAAAATTATTATCAAACCTTCAATGCTATATTAAATTTTTAAAAGAGAATATTTAGAATCAGTGCTCGGTTCTATAAAGATGACAATGTCTTTCATGACATCATCCCCCTTATTCCAACCCTACTCACGCACTACTTATAGTAATCCAGTAAAATTTTACAGCCTCAAATGTAGCTAAGTAAAATCAAACTACCATCTTTATATCTGGCTCGTAAAACCGGCTCCGGGGTGGAAATATCCCGGAGCCTCGGAATTTCACCGGACCTGTCTGCCGACGACGAATTATCTACAAATCAATTTCTAGAGCTCGTATAATTTCACTGAGTATTCGCGGAATTATAGAACAACGTTTTCAATTGATGCTAAAAATACAGGTTATGGGGAATTTATGGAAATTCCTAATCGAGCTGAAACTAAATTACAGATGGGAAAAATTCTTTCATGGCTTTATTTAATGATTGACGAATCGAAACATATTTGAATATTATTTAATGGTTATGATTAGTAACCACAATTTACTGACAAGAGATGTCACAATAATTATTGGTATATCAATGGAAGAAAGTAAAACATGTCGTTTCACCTCATTCGTCACGAGGTATACATATATTTTTTTATACATAACCGGGCCGAAATTCAAGTGTTTTTGCCATAAAAAGCGGGCATTAACACTTCTTTTTGCCCTAGGGCCATAAAAAAATAATTCCTATGGATATATAAATAAAATGAAAATTTTTGTTTATTGTGAATACTTGATTCTACAAAATGTCATTTTGACATATAACCTATTTACAAATTTTATTCTTTTGAACATATAATTAAATGTTATTTTATTGTGCATAAAGTATTGTATGTATCACGGGTGAAGTTAGCGTTTCTGACCCTGAGCATGTTATTAGCCCTCGGCGCTTTGCGCCTCATGTTAATAAATTTGTCGCGGGCCAATAACGCCAGTTTTCACCTTTGATACACAAATAACTATTTTTACTACAATTTCCTGTATTCTGTACCTACAGAGTGATCAAAAGGAATTGTTACAGTTGGCAATAAAAAAAACTACTTGAAATTGGTAAGCCTGATACATAAATCCATTTCCTATTGCTGACAGTGACATTTAAAATTTAAATTTGAGTACATTTATTATTACATTTATTTCTAAAGTATATCTATTACTTAAAAAGTAAAAATTCTATTAGCTGTCAGACTCTTGACATAACCTATTTCTATTTATTAGAAATGTCAAATAGCATTTCCGCCTTTATTTGACGTTGTGCCAACTGTGGAATAAAAAGATCTCTGGAATTGTATTGCCAACTATAACAATTCCTTTTGATCACTCTGTAAATCATTATCAGTTACTGATTGATAAGTTAATGACAACTCCTATTTTTCATGATTACTCTATAGATTAACACCATTTCGATTTCCTGTGGCTAAAATAATTTATTCTCGTCTTTCTATTTTATTTTTATGAATTTTATTTTCGCAAGAAACTACTGTTATAAAATATATTATTTTTAACCACACTTTTTACGAAACTGTCGTTGAGCTGCCATTACATTCATTTTTATAACAGCTACGTATACATGTAAGAAAAATGTATGAAAATAACATAAAAATGCCAGCGTAAATAATTCTGGTCACATAATGCCAAAATTATATGTTGTATAGAGTAATAAATAAATAAATAAATAAATGTCATGTTATGTATATTGATTGGAAATGTTTATAACAAGTTATTTATTTTTTCGGAAGAGTTCGTTGTATCCCTATTTCAGAAAAAGGATGAAAGTGAAATATGAATATAAAAAAATATATTGTGGTATTCACGAGCGACACACAATACAATCTCACGATATTTTTCATTTTTCAACTTCCTTTAAAAACTAATAAATCTTTTACGCCATTTCTTATATTCTGCTTTAGCCCCTGTGTGTTTGTCGACTGCAGACGCAGCTTCTAGTAGTTTGTCTCTGTGTGTGTGTACACCAAAGATTATATACATATGTTTGTAAACTCATATATACTGGGTGTCTAAAGAAAAATCATATTCAGCTAGATTACAAATTCAAATAACTGCTACACGTCCACACTTTATTGATGAGATATTGAAACAGTTAGAAATAGTTCTTTTACGACTGAGCAGAAAATAGACTTTTCCAACTGTCAATTGAAAGCAGAAAATTGCCAATTGCTGCTTGCCAAGCATAAATATTTTTGACGTTTGAAATGTCACTAAGTTAGATTAGCATAATTAGTTAAAACTTGATCGCAGAAAGAATTATAAATACAATTCATGTTAAAAATCTCTTTATTGCTCTCTTAGGTTTCCCACTCGTGCAATAAAGTGTCACTTTTAACACTAGTTGCATATATAACTATTTTACTTTACTGAAATAGCAATCCTATACTATAGAAAAAGTTGAAATATAAAAATAAATAAATAAATATATCATCACGCCTTCTACTCATTACTGGGTGTGGCACTCTGCCGAAGCAGATCTCGGTAAGTGATATATTTTGCGCGTGAAGTGCGGTTACCAGTCGTCAAATCACAGCCTCCAAAGATGTTAGTGGTGGGGGAGCCACAGGGGTAGTTTTTGAAATTATGAAAATAGTTTGTCGCCTGTGGACATCGAACCAGGGTTCTCAGGATCCACAGACCGACTTCATACCACTGAGCAAGCCACCCCATAAAAGTTGAAATAATACTGTTATATTGGAGTGGATCAAAAAGTAGTATATTACATAATAAGTCAGAAAAGTAAAAACACTTGCCTGACTTATTTTGTATACTATCTTTTCTGAAACCGTTTAATTTAATCAATAATTAATTATAATTCAAAATGTTTAAATTATTTTACATGAATTGTATTGACAGCTAATTACGCATTCAAGGTTACAACAACGAAACAGTCAGGTAAAATACAAAACAGTCAGGTAAAATACAAAACACAGACTGTTTTGTACATTACCAGACAGTTATTTTTGTTGTATCCTTGGATACGTACTTTACTTGACTGTTTTAGTAAAAATATACCTTCCATACTAAAATTGATTAGGAAAGTAGGCACTTTCTTACCAGTTTCAGAAAAAAACGTATTACTGAAACTAATGTTCGGTCATTGATATTTAATTTTTTTTATTTGATTTATAAATGGGGTGGTATGAAGTCGGTCTGTGGATCCCGAGAATCCTGGTTCGATTCCCACAGGCGACATACAATTTTCATAATTTCAAAAACTACCCCTGTAGCTCTTCCACCACTAACATCTTTCGGGGCCGTGATTTGACGTCTGGTAACCGCACTTCACGCGCAAAATATATCACTTACCGAGATCTGCTTCGGCAGAGTGCCACATCCAGTAATGGAGAGAAGGCGTGATGATATATTTATTTATTTATTTTTATTAATGTTGCCAAACGAAACGATGTCATTAATAAATATAAAATTATTATTTAATAAATCTTGAACTTATTATGACAAAGTCAAGAATCCAAGCATGTATTTTCCCTATTTTCAAATAATTTTGACGTTAATCGCTCTTAGTATATATCTTTAAAACACACCGTATACATTTTTGCAAAAGTATGTATGTGTGTAGGAATGTTCGACAGGCTTTGAAAAGTACCGACTTCGTCGCAGTCACTGATTTGAATTTCAAATGTCCCCAGAGTCAGTGCGACTCCGTCCCGAACGAAGTACGGGAGAATCAGGCAGTAAGACATGTTAGTGGCTGTAACATGGTAGCCAACGTCCAAAAACTAATATTTACTAAGATTTCCTCTGGCCCTATTGACCGCTCGTACCACAATAAAGCTATTTATATTCTATGGGTTTAATTCGATGTGGTGTGTGTGTGTGTGTGTGTCTGTGTGTATGCCAGTGCTGACCAAACGGTTATAGTCTGAACCCGGAACGAAACGGAAGATATATGAGCGTAGTTCGCTTTGTTAAAACTTCAAAAGTATGTTACTGTTGGGAATGACTTATGATCTGGACGGAACGTTCCACGAGAACAGAGGACATTACCATGATATGAATTCGATAAAGATGGATGAAGCGAATTTATGAACAATGCCGTTCTTAACTCTAATGAAGAATGCACAATATTACCCACTATTCTCTAACTAAATCATTCCCCCGTATTCTGTAATTGGATCTTTATCTGTTAATGATCGATAACTTAATTACAACATTTATTTTTCATGAATACTGTATAGATTATTATAATATCAAGGGCGAATCCATGGAGGCCTTCCCCCTCTATTTGTTTTTAAATTAAATGTTATTATTGATAGTGTGTTTTATTAAGCCAAGGTAATGTAGGATTGAAATTAAAGGACTTAGGTTTAAGTTGTAGTCAGTTTTATTGAAGTATAGTTGACAACGTTATATTGTTTTAATTTTATACCTAGACCTGAAGATGGTTACATCCGTAACCGAAACGTTGTCAACTATACTTCAATAAAATTGACTACAACTTAAGCCTAAGTCCTTTAATTTCAATCCTCCAATTGTTATTATTATTCGAATTTGATAACCCTTATAGAAATAAAATCGCTGAAAAACTTTGTAATACTCTGAAACAACTCTGTAAAGCTTTCAAAATTGTCAGACATTTTCCGAGTTTCTCAGATTATTTAAAATTTGAAAACTAAGAACAGAATACAAAATACAGAGTGATCAAAAGGAATTGTTACAGTTGGCAATAAAAAAAACTACTTGAAATTGGTAAGCCTGATACATAAATTCATTTCCTGTTGTTGACAGTGACATTTAAAATTTAAATTTGATTACATTTATTTCTAAAATATTTCTATTACTTAAAGTCAAAATTCTATTAGCTGTCAGACTCCTGACAACCTATTTGTATTTAGTAGACATGTCAAACAGCATTTCCGCCTTTATCTGACGTTGTGCCAACTGTGAAATAAAAAGATCTCTGGAATTGTATTGCCAACTATAACAATTCCTTTTGATCATCCTGTAGCATACAAATATATATTCCACACAAAAATTTCAGAATTGTTTATCATTATTATATATTACCCTTAAAAAAATTCAGAATGTCCTCTCCCCCTGAATATTTTCTATATCCGCCCTTATTAATATTGCTATTAGGATGACAGAATATTAGTTCGACAATTTTGTTTCAAAATCGATATTCCTACTATTTAACTTTTATGCTTTTGCACTTGTCCGAAAAATTGTCATTTTATTTATGTATCTATAGGATTTATTTCTTTTTGGCCCATGGGACCGCTTTTTAGAGCTAAATCCTTTCAAAATAGTTCATAGTAGAAAATTTTTTTTTTTGTTTCTACGACTGGAATAGAAATTTGGTTTCTATGATACCAAAATCATGACAGAAATAAACAATTTTAACCTGCTATGTTGTTATTTATCGTTGCCAATAACGACGGGACGGAAGTATTTGAGTCCCGGTACTAAGGAAAATTGTTATTTTTGTCTTGATATTCTGTTAAATTTTTTACAGAAAAAGAAACAAACCAATATCAACTTCAATATGGGCCAAAAAGAAGTGTTTAAGCCCGCTTTTTAGAGCTAAAACACATGTTTTTCGGCCCTGTTGTGCATAAAAAGTTTTAATATTAGCAATGACATTCGAATTGTTACAGTAAGTTCAGACAATAAAACTACAAACTGTTTAAATGTTCAACAATTTTAATGATTGTGGAATGAAGCAATTTGAGTAGGTGCAGAATGTGGCAATTTGCCGCCTGTACATTTATGAAGTTGGGAAAAGAAAATGGGTAAAGGCAACTAGGCGTATAATTCAGGCCATATCTAGCCAGGACGAACCATGTTTGCCTACAAAGAGGGCTTTAATATCTATAATGGGCTTGGGCTGGCCTATTCCGTCCTGAATATGAAGTTCAGCCATAGGCGTACATGCCAAGGGTCACGCGAAACTAAACTCCACTCAAGGATTGTTGGAGGGAATGTACCGGCTCTACGTCACTGGGTAGTGTGGGAGTATGTTAACGGGAGTCCTTGTGCTCCTCGCAGGACCATTTGCATATAACAGGGGAAGCGTCGATATATCTTTAAAGCAGAAGTACTCAAACAATACCTTTAACATTGCTACATTCACCCTTTACTTTCTGAAGCTATTTTTGTGTGTGTTTCTTTTCGTAATTTAATATCCCATCTAAAATTGGATCATCTTTGAAATCAAACTCAAAAACAAACGAAATACTTTGTTGTTTTCTTCATAATTATTTTGAACTTTGGCATATTTTTCGCTAAAAAATGTTCTTAAATTATTTTCGAGAAAAATACTTCAAATAAATGATGCGAAGGATGAAATTTTCTACGGTTTTTCTACGACCGAGCAGAAAACAGACTTTTTCAACTGTCATTTGAAAACAGAAAGTTGATATTTTCCGCTTGCCGGGCGGCAAAGTATGAGTATGTCATCGTATCCATGGATACATGAAAACTGTCGCTCGAATTTCTAAACAGAAAAACTATAGAAAATGATTATGCACAATCGTTTGGTTTTGGTTTTATTTTTTACGTGCAGTTTTGCAAGATATCTGAAATGACAATTTTTGTTCATTGTGAATACTCAATTTTGCAAAATGTCACTTTGACATAAACATACTAGTAGTTTAAGTCTTTTGAATTTAAAATTAAATGTTATTTTGTTGTGCATAAAATATTGTATGTACCACGGGTGAAATTAGCGTTTCTCACCCTGAGCATGTTATTAGCCCTCAGAGCTTTGCACCTCGTGCTAATAATCATGCCACGGACCAGAAACCCCTGTTTTCACTCTTGATACATAAATAACTATTAAATTCTTTTTAAATCGTTTCTAAATATTGTGCGCACCTCGAGCAGAAAGTGTCCTTGCCGCTCCTGCATGGTTGTAGCATTCAGCTGCTCCTCGATCAACAATCTCCATGCGTGAGCGGCAATACACTACTTTCTGCTCTATGTACACAAATAACTATTGCATATTGATCATAAAAATAAAATGACGAAAACCAATTACCAACATCTTTGTTTGCCATCAATTAAGAAGTAGGATAAATCAATAAATATGTGTAAGATCAATTTTGAAAGATTGTAATCGTTGGCAGTAGCAAATTAATGTCTTCCATATGTTAGCTTTTCGTGCTGAGTGTACTATACAAACAAATTCGTTTAATCTTTTGTTTGATATTCAATTACTTGGTAATTTAATTAGTTTACCACGGCAATCTTTGATCTTAAGCACACAAAATAATAGACACGAAAAAACCTAATCATTAGCGCTTATCTTTACATCTACTTATACACTTCACGAGCAGAAGGACACACTTCATTACAATATAAATTAAATCCTTGCTAAATTGTTCATAGTAGAAAATATATTTTTTTCTACGACCGGAATAGATATTTGATTTCTATGATACCAAAATTATGACAGAAATAAACAATTTTATCCTGCCATGTTGTTATTTATCGTTGCCAATAACGACGGGACGAAAATATTTTAGTCCCGGTGCTAAGGAAAATTGTTATTGTTGTCTTGATATTCTGTTCTATTTTTTACAAGAAACAAACCAATGACAACTTCAATATTATATTTTTAAATATTTATTTCTAATATTTTATTTATTTATTTATTTCTAATATTTTTAAGAAAAATCACTTTATATTTTGGGGTCGTGGAGTAGTATATTGAAAAATAAGTGTTAAAATGAGCTCTATTACAATTGATCAATGTAAAATTTGTTTCTCATACTATTTTTCCTATATCGCTTTGTAAATAAAAATATATCATCTACCCATTACTGGGTGTGGCACTCTGCCGAAGCAGATCTCGGTAAGTGATATATTTATGCGCGTGGAGTGCGGTTACCAATCGTCAAATCACGACCCCCAAAGATGTTAGTGGTGGAGGAGCCACAGGGATAGTTTTTGAAATTATGAAAATTGTTTGTCGTCTGTGGGAATCGAGCCAGGGTTCTCTGGATCCACAGGCCGACTTCATACCACTGAGCTAGCCACCCTATAAATATAAATAAATATACTATCATGCTTTTTACCCATTACTGAGTGTGGCACTCTGCTGAAGCAGATCTCGGTAAGTGATATATTTATGCGCGTGAAATGCGATTACCGGCCGTCAAATCTCGGTCCCCAAAGATGTTCTTGTAGGGGGAGCCACAAGGGTAATATTAATGTGGTGAATGTTTGTCTGCTGTGGGAGTCGCACCAGGTTTCTCAGGATCCACAGGCCGATTCGATACCACTGAGCTACCTACCCCATTCTACTCGTATATATCGCTTTCATCATTTTTTATTCAAAATTGTTATTAATAAAAAAAAATACAATTTGAAGATAGTAATACTGATAGAGTCAATAAATAATTGAAATTTAGTTTATTTTATCATTTATTAGTTAGGCTAGATAGAGTTCAAATTCATAATTATCTAGGTTATGTTATAAAATAAAATACCTTTAATTTTTAATAAAGAAGTATTTCGCAGTTTAATGTAATTATTTGAATAGAAAAACAAAAAGTATTGCAATAATTTACATGAGCTAACAATGACGGTTCAAGTGATACATTTATATTTGATATTTTTACAGCTAGACAACTCAAAAGCTTCACAAACAAAATTCCCCAAAAACAGTTGTACATAATTGAATTTGATAGCACTGTTTTTAACAACAACAAAGATATTATACGATATACACCGCGTGAGAGACGTGTATTTTTTCCCTTCGGCTGGTGCTGTAAGTTTACTCTACGGGAAAAAATCATACACTTCTCTCCCTAGCTGTGTTTTCATTGTGTGCCGCCTGGCAGAAATAACAATTATCCTTTCAAACCAATAAAGATATTCATTTTGTTGCGTGATATTGCTGGGCCCAGGGCCGTATCCGCCCATTGGGCCAGTGGGCCAATGCGCTAGTTTTTCCCCCGTCCCTATGGATTGTCGCCATTTCCCGTTTCCGGTTCGGCGGTTAATGTCCACCGGAAATGGCCTACACGGAAATTGCTTGTTTCTAACTCTGGCCCCGTTCCCGGACTCTGCAAGTTGTAGATGAGGAATCTGTGAGGGAATGCGACCGATCGTGAGGAGAATGTCAAGAGGTAAATATAGTGATGGTGAGGTTTGTTTTCCGATCGGAGGAAATTGTCGCAATCAGTGGCTTGTGGTCAATGAACAAAGATTGATTGGTTTTCAACAAAACTGCGATGAAGTTAAAAATAAATATAAAATAAATATATCATCACGCCTTCAACCCATTACTGGGTGTGGCACTCTGCTGAAGCAGATCTCGGTAAGTGATATATTGCGCGTGAAATGCGGTTACCAGTCGTCAAATCACTTCCTCCAGTGGTGGAGGAGCCACAGGGATAACTTTTTTGAAATTATGAAAATTGTTTGTCGCCTGTGGGAATCGAACCAGGGTTCTCAGGATCCACAGGCCGACTTCATACCACTGAGCTAGCCACCCCATAAATAAAAATCATTAATTATTTTAGAGATAAAAACTTGTAGCGCCGATTTTTCAATGTATTAACAAAGTTATTAATCAATTTATCTGTTTAATGACTGGTGTCATTAACAAAAGTTAAATTTTAAATTTGGTTTATAGTATAATACATAATAACCCTGGTCCGATCCTCACAGCCGACAAACATCTTCACCAAATTAAAATTACCTCTCATAAATTAATTACCTTTTTTAGTTTTTTAGTTACAGGCATAAGAAAATCACATATTTTATAGATTTTTAAAATTTTTCACATTTCGTTTCTAAAAATATATTCTGTTAACCAAATATAATGAAAATTTAGTTATATACCACGAAAATGACGATAAATTCGC
Organism: Pterostichus madidus; assembly: GCA_911728475.2. Classification (NCBI taxonomy): domain Eukaryota; kingdom Metazoa; phylum Arthropoda; class Insecta; order Coleoptera; family Carabidae; genus Pterostichus; species Pterostichus madidus. The sequence continues at coordinate 38,919,959 of OU452307.1, read as the reverse complement.
TGGTTAAATCAGAAATTGATTACCTTTCATAGTTTTAAAGTTACAGTGGCAAGTATGTTGCGCAGCACAAAAGCTGAAATTTAAAATCATCGATATCTGAAAAATTAAGCTTTGGACGCCATTCTAGATAATTTTTTCGTGATCTACGGGTTCAAAATAGAAGGGTTATAGGGAGAAAAGTATTTTATTTCACATTTATTTTCCTTGAATTTTTCTTTCCACGACATTTTTTCGATTTTACGTTTTTTTTCTATAAACTTTTTATCCGTAGAGCAAAAATTCTGAAAATTTCCATACTTATGTAACTGGTAATGAGCTAATGAAATATGAATAGGTGGTGTCTAGGTGATTTAAATGTGGGTGGAGAGAACAAAATTCAGACAGGTAAAAAACTGAAATTTGAGTTGTTATAAAATTTTTATGCGTGAAGTGTTTTCAACGAAAATTTGTTTATTTATTAATTGATGTATGAGGAATTGAATGGTGTATAAGAAATTGTCATATTTTTGTTCGGTTTTATTTTTTACGTGAAATATTGCAAGATATCTGAAATTTGCTCGATTTTTACACGTGTTTATTCATTTACTAATAACTTTTTTATTTGTTACTATATAATTATGAAACTACTCATAGTTACTAAGTAAAGTACGCTGAATTCAGTTTTAAAATCAGATTTTAATTATCTCCTTCAGGTTTTAAGTTACAGGCGTGTAAAAATTACCAATTTTACAGATTTTGTTTTCATTCAGATTTCCTTCCTCAAATTTTTTCCTCCCAACAGAATTTAATGAAAATTTGGTTATATATCAAGTAAATCATGGCAAATTTGCTGGTGCAATCAGATTTTAAGTATCTCTAATAGTTTTGAAATTACAGTGACAAGTAAGTTGAACGGCACAGAAGTAGAAATTTTAAATCATCGATATCTCAAAAACTAAGCTTCCGACGCCATTCTAGATAATTTTTTCGTAATCTACGGGTCAAAAATAAGGGGGATGAGAAGAAAAAAGTATATTATTTCACATTTTAATTTGTTGAAATTTTCTTAAGGGGTACCCCTTGGTGTTTTTACGATTTTAGGCCATTTTACGTTTTTTTGCTCTAAATCTTTTATTCGTACAGCAAAAATTCTGAAAATTTGCACACTTATGTAACTTTTTGCGTAGAATCCAATAGTGTAGTTGCCAGTTTCGTATCTCTTAAATTTTTTGAGTTAATCAGGAATTTTTGAAAAATTTTGACAATTTTAAAATCGCAATATCTTGAAAACTAAAAGAGCTATTGAAGTGCGGTTTTAAAATTTGAAATCCTCGCGTGGAGAAGATACTATATCCATATTTTCAGAAATATTTGAGAGAAAAAAATGTTGGGACCCAAAAAATGTTGCACTAATTTCAAAATTATTTTATAAAATTCATATACATGAAGTAAATCAAACCAAAATACGTATACGGATCAATTAAAGTACGAGAAATTCATTGGTGCAATTGTTTTTTAAGTATCTCTTCTAGTTTTTAAGTTACAGCCGGCTAAAGTCTAAAAATGCAGGAAATAATTTTTGTATGTAAATTTGAAAGCATCATTGTTTCATATCAAAGTTCTTTAGTAAATCAGGTTAAGGATTCTGGCACGTGTAATATTTACGAAGGAAGCAAGAGTGTTGTAAACTGTAGTTCGTTTAAAGCCACGCATCAGAATTTTCCACAAAACTTTGTAAATAGCATAGAACTAATTTCCTTATCGTTCAATCATCCCTGGCACAGATCAGGGCTGTCCAATCGTCCCCACCCACCCCCGAACAGTGGAAACATAATTCCCAACTTCGGAAAACATAATTTCCCAGCTTTTCCTTTCAGACGTAATCCAAAAAGAGCAGTTTGTCAACGCGAGGAAAAACTTCTCTAGAAAGAAACCAACTGATAATCTGGAAAACTTTAAATTGCGTTGTTAATAATTTAAAAAGCTGAGTTAAGCCCTTTGTGCTTTTAACAAATTAGTTTGTTTTATATATCAACGGATTAAAATTTCTAATGTGTTTTTGGCACGATTCGCAACGCGTTTGTATGAAAGTTTGCGAATGTTATTTTTGCACAGCGGAATAACACTAAACCGCTTCGTTGAAATTACGATTCTGTTTTTATTCCGCGCTTTATCATTCCATAGTTTTGTTTTCAATTATTTATTCACTCTTTTTCTTCTATTAAATTATACTATTATCAGCATTCTTTACTTTGGACGACATTTAATTCTGGACATTTGGACAAGAACAGCTATTTTTTATCGATAGTCATTTATTCACAATGAAGGTGCCAACATTTTTCTTTAATGGCAAGCTATGATTTTTATGATCCCTTTCCAATACAAATACGTCATTCATTTGTTACAAGAGTTTCATAACTCAAAATGTGGTATTTTTGAGTGTGAGTTATATCCCTATTCATACAAAAATAATAACTACATATACAATTTTGTAATTGTCAGTTGGTATGGGTGGAACCTTATTCTAAAATAAATAAATATATCATCACGCCTTCTACCATTACTGGGTGTGGCACTCTGCTGTAGCAGGTCTCGGTGAGTGATATATCTTTGCGCGTGAAGTGCAGTTACCAGTCGTCAAATCACGGTCCTCAAAGATGTTAGTAAACGGTGAGCCACAGGAATAATTTTAATTTGGTGAACATTGTTTGACGGTTGTGGGTTCTTAAATTTTCTAATTGCAGGATAATCTAATGAATGAAGGGTTCGTGGGTGTGGCACTCTGCTATGGCAGATCTTGGTGAGTGATATATTTTTGCGCGTGAAGTGCAGTTACTAGCCGCCAAAGATGTTAATGAACAGGGAGCCACAAGGATAGTTTTAATGTGGTGAAAATTGTTTGACGGATGTGGGAATAGAACCAGGGTTCTTAAAATAAATAAATAAAATAAATAAATATATCATCACGCCTTCTACCCATTACTGGGTGTGGCACTCTGCCGAAGCAGATCTTAACTCTACTAATTGCATGAAAATCTAATGAATGAAGAGTTCGTGCTATCCATGTGAAGGAACAAAGCGTGATTATTATATTATATAAATAGTAAAATGATGATATTTAGATATCGCTGGGATGTCAAATTATTTATATAAAAAGAAACTTTTGTTAAAATAAAATTTAGTTCTGTCTATTCATTAGGGAATAATTTATTTTAAATATTTGTTTTGGTATCACTTTTATGAACAATTTGGGAATAATTATTTGAAATTAATGTTTTATGATCAGATACTATCAAATATAATCTCTAACTTTACAAATTTATTTTTAAAAAGAACTAATTGTTCTGCAATTATAAATCTGGATTCCCACTCAAGCTAGAAATTATAATTACAACCACTCTGCGGCTCGGTGACTCCGGACCCTGTACTGTAATTAGGACTCAATTCCTGTTGTACAAAGTAACACAAATAAATAAATAAATAAACGAAAAAATGTGAAATTCACAGCAGATTAAAATACTCAGACTGCGGCCTTGTATTTCAAACAACCATTTCCTCAAGTAAAACATCCCTTTCCTGACTTAAATAAAAATAAATAAATATATCATCACGCCTTCTACCCATTACTGTGTTTTGCACTCTGCTGTATCAATGTTCAGTTACTGATATATTTAGGCGCGTGAAGTGCGGTTACCAGCCGTAGGTTCACGGCCCCTAAAGATGATAGTGCAGGAGGGACCACAGGGGTAATTTTAACGTGGGGAAAATTGTTTGTCGGCTGTGGGAATCGGGAAGTTCTCAAATCCACTGGCCGACTCGATATCACTGAGTCACCTACCCTATAATATACTATTATTTGCTTATTTAATAGAAAAATTTCAATCTAAAAAAAAGCTTAAGTATATGGACCATACATTCTATAGCTATATTCCATTTGCCACTTGGTTCACTTAAATCTGTTCCGATAAATTAGACAACATGACTAAATGAATTGAATTAAGCAAACTGATGCACTTATTGAGGTGAATTACGTCAAAGTAAATTACAGAGTGATCAAAAGGAATTGTTACAGTTGGCAATAAAAAAAACTACTTGAAATTGGTAAGCCTGATACATAAATTCATTTCCTGTTGTTGACAGTGACATTTAAAATTTAAATTTAAGTACATTTATTATTACATTTATTTTTAAAATATTTCTATTAGTCAAAATTCTAATAGCTGTCAGACTCCTGACATAACCTATTTGTATTTATTAGAAATGCCAAATAGCATTTCCGCCTTTATCTGACGTTGTGCCAACTGCGGAATAAAAAGATCTCTGGAATTGTATTGCCAACTATAACAATTCCTTTTGATCATCCTGTAGAACCAATAATTCTAGTACTAGAAATAAAGTTAGCGAAGTAATTCAGCGAAATAAATAAGTGATCTGGATTAGTAAATGTAAGTTAGATCAGATCCAAATGGCAAATGGAATACGCCTTATGTTGAAGTAAGTCACTGTCATTGTCATATTATTATCTGTCATGGCAACTCTCAAGTGTCAAAGTGACGTTTAATTTAACGGCCGTTACTATAACAACGGCCGTAAAATTTAATTTCTGCGTAATGTTTAATTCGCGTTCGATTGCACAAAAAACTTATTGTTTACTGACTAAACGATAAAATATTTTTATAGATACAGAAGCAATAAATTATTGGCGGTACGGTTCTGATATAGATGCTATTAATAAATTTTGAGGCTTTATAATCTCATGTACTGCGACACCTCATTAGAGTAATCCGGGATTCGCCCAAAGAGGCTTAACCATTCAGTGTACCAAACATTATACGTACGTATACAAATACACAACGTATACAGCACACATACACGATGATATTACAAACACACGCACACACACACCCCCACACACACACACACACGCACACACACACATGTATGCATATAGGACTAGTTCATATATAACATGATGAAAGTGTGTGTATGGTACATGTGTGAGAATTCGTTATAAAGTAGGATTTTTGCGATTAAATGTGGTATTTGAGTTCCTGCTGCAAGCTGCAAGTTCCAGTACTGTATTCTGTATTTGTATAGTTGCTAAAAACTTAGAACCTAATTTTATGTACATCACACTAAGTTCCATCAAATGGGGTAGCACGAACCCTTTGCACATTCATTAGATTCACCCTACAATTTATGACAATGACAGATTAAAATGTTTAAAATAAATTGCACTTTACGTAAAAGTAAATATAAAAATATCATCACGCCTTTTACCCATTACTGGGTGTGGCACTCTGCCGAAGCAGATCTCGGTAAGTGATATATTTATGCGCGTGAAGTGCGGTTACCAGTCGCCCAATCACGCCCTCCAAAGATGTTAGTGGTGGGGGAGCCACAGGGGTAATTTATAAATTGGTGAAAATGTTTGTCGACTGCGGGGATCAAACCAGGGTTCTTAGGATCCACAGGCCGACTCGATACCACTGAGCTATTACCCCGTATAAAACAATTAATAATTATTTTTTTTAAAAAAGGAATCAAAAGATCCAGGGTTCTTGGATAAAGGCTTTTTGAATTTAGTACAATAAAATAATTATTTATTTCAATTAAACACGACGACGTTTCGAACACTTGTTCGTGTTCATCTTCAGGTCAAAAACTTAACCACGACGTGGTTATTATCAATTTAAAATGACAAAATTATTTTTAAAAATATGTAATGCAGGTTTGCACATCTCCGAGTCAAAACGGCGACTCATAATAACCACGTCGTGGTTAAGTTTTTGACCTGAAGATGAACACGAACAAGTGTTCGAAACGTCGTCGTGTTTAATTGAAATAAATAATTATTTTATGGTACTAAATTCATAAAGCTTTTATCCAAGAACCCTGGATCTTTTGATTCCTTTTTCCAAATAATCAACTTTTACGGTTTAATAATCAAAACTTTAACTAATAATTCTTTTATTCCGTCTCAAATCAAACATCAAACACTTGTCATTTTATAGGTTATACTGCAGGGTCCTAATCCTCCCCCGATTTAAAATGTAACCCCAAGTAACAAATCATATAACATACCATCTGAAATCCCAAGCCTTCTGACAGAGGCATATTTTTTCTAAATTCACAAATGTCACATCACTACAAATATAAATCCGTTTTCACAAACATCCAGGTTCTTAACTTGTCGATATTTTTAACGAGTGTCAGTAGGAGATATTCGGGTGACATCGGCTCTTTTCGGCGTCTGTCGGATTACGCAGGAGATGGACATTGCAGGACGCTAAGCTATGTAGCTGTCGGACAGAAATGCACTGAACTTAACAGTATTTCAAGTTATTTTATGTTAGGGGTTTGTTTTTTATGCGCTGTGATTGGTAGTACTGTCTGGGGATATTGATGATTGATGGTTTGGGGCCGCTATGATTTAGTGGAACTATACATATAGTGGTTTTCTAGTTTTCAGAGAAAAATTGGTCTGGAATTTTACTTATTGTAGAATTTGTTATTTGGGGATTGTACAAATAATGATTTTAAATTTGTCTTGCTTTGGAAGAATATTTGTTATGGAATTTAAAACTTGGAAGCAATAAGTACTTACTGTATATCAAAAAATACTGACAGCTTCGAAAAATATACAGAATATTTCAATAAGTTTTTTCTCTGTTTCGGTGTTAGAATGACAATTCTCGCACGCTGATTCTAGAATGAGCTTCATTCTTAAACGATTTTTGGTAACTTATTGTTATCATAGATTGGTATAACTGCATTAAATACACAAAATATCTAGGCAACTGACAAAATAAAGAAACACAATTTGTACATGTTTCTAGGCAACGAACAAAATCAATAACAAATCACTGTCACCAACTTAACTATTCTACCAAAAATTTCACTTAATGGCAAATGTGAAATATTTTTATAGAGAAATTACTAAACTAATTACATACATACATACATACATATCTTCACGCTATATCCCAACAAATGGGGTAGCACGAACCCTAAAATCATCAAACATTCACTCATCACACGGATCAAGCAATCAGCCCTCGTCAAACATTTTCATCCAAACACACCACCCTCACTTCAACCACATTCATAGATCACTCCATATAAACTCATTCATTTATTACACTCGAAATCATTTATCACACAACAAACCTTCAATCACATCATTCCTATTCACTTATTCATCTTCTTTCTTCAATGTACATAACATATGCATAAAACATCTCAAATTACTCACGCTTACTCAGGATAGTGATGTTTTACTTAACGAAGCGGTTGTTTGTAAGAAGCAATGATTGCGAAAATCTAATTTTCCATAATTAACAACTATTTATTACTTTTATTTGCTACTTGATCCAATTGTTTGAGACGTCGAATATAACAGTATTTCTACTCTGTATAACAGGAACTAATGGTGAAATTATGTATAAGTTCGTAAGTTTTGTAGATCTATACATCTATAACAGCCCAATTCTCAAAAGAGTATTAGCTAATCCTGAATTTTGGATTAGTCAAATTAAGCTAAAACATATTCTTAAAAAAGTGTAAGTAAGGTCTAATATAATCTTAGTAACATCTAGTTTTCTGAAAGTGATTTGGATGAACTTTTTAAAATCGGACTAGAATAATATTTGCTAATTCAAACTTCAAAATTAACTAAAACTTTTTTGAGAATCAAGCTGTAAATAATGAACAAAATCTCAACAAAATTACGACTTTATTGAATATTGTCTAATTCTCAACAAATATTTTTGTGATTTTATTCACTAGTAACAGATTTACAAATCTATAAACTTATAGATTTATCACAGAATTCCACCCTAATTTCAGTTACAGTAGTTTATAAAGGATATACGTTGAAGTTAACGAGATTTGAACCCACAAGCTTCTTGCTAGATTCAAATAATATCCACTGTCAGTATCACTTCTCGCGAACATCCTGTATACAAAATTCGTTTAATATAAATGAAACAGCGCATATATTTAAATTATTTATCAAGGCAGAGGAAACATTTCCAACAATATCCTGTCAAAATTTCTCATCTCGCCATAAAACCCAGCCTAAAAATAAAAATCAGAACAAAGCTCTAAAAAACTAACCACAACGTGTGGGACAAAGAAAACAACGCGCTCCAAGGCCGTTCAGAGGGGAAAATCAATTGATCAGAGAGAGATAAGAGTCAAGTCCTGGAGCAGAAAAAACAGGCGCGTAAATCATCACCGGAACCCGGAACGAAATATCTTACGAAGAACAGCGCTCGTTTATCATGGAGTTGTGTTACAGTGTAAACGAGCCTTTCACCACGGCTTAAGATACACCAACGAGAATTTGCACTGATAATTGATAAATTAGCAGAGGGGACCAACCATACATACATAAATAATATACGCCAAACGCTATCGACACTGTTAATCGATTTCATTTTTTTCCTACTCTGCACAACAGGAACATACCTCTCTACTCTATAACATAATCAATATCTGTTAATGATTGACAAGTTAATGACAATCCTTAAATTTTATGATTATTTTATAAATTATACTGAAAACGTTATAAACAGCAACTGACGTCATAAAAAAATGAAACTAAATGAATGACATAGGGTGCTGCTACGTTTACATGTAATCGGTTTTAAATTTTATTGTTCGTTGCTTTTTGGAAATGACAAGATATCATTTTTCTTTGACTTCGCAGATATTTTAGAGACCGTGGATCTACTAACTTTTAGTACGTCCAGTATTCTCTAATAAATTTTAAATATACTAATTTATCTCTCGTACAGCACACTTAAGTGTAAAATTATGATCTTACATTTTAAAGTCCTATGTTCGAGAGTCGCGGTCACCATCCTGTATATATTTTTATTACATAGAAGTCACTGAGATATAAATGCGCAAACTTTTGCATAGTACTTTTATAGACACTAATAGATTCCATTTAGATTGCCTATATTGGCAAAATTTAGTAGAAGAATAATAAAAGAATAATCCTGAAATGTAAACGATGCATCATGATGTGCAGTTACCAGTCAAACACACCATGGCACCCAGGGTTGGAAGTGGAATGTGACCAATCTCTAAGGAGCTATGATGTGCTCGCCGTTAACACATTACCACTACCTACACTAACTTTAAACCTATACTAACTATTGTGTCTACCCTAAAATTAGATCTTTACTATAACTATACGTGCTACATGCAAAATATAACGATGCCTCGAAACAATAGAAGATATAAAAAAAAGCTTTTTGCTCATAGCAAATTATCGAAACGAGAAAGACAGTTCGGATAAATGATTTCTCATCTCCAAAAGACAGTGATAATAGTAGTTTATTTAACAAGGGAGTAAAGTAAAAGTAAAGTAATAAAAATATAGGGATCAGTAACAGATAATTATTCAGTTACGGAATAGAGGGGAAAATTATTATTGACTAATTGCATCGCCAAAAGTCACATTTTAAACTTGGTTTAATTGAATAAAAGAAAATAAAATGTTTCACAGCAATGTCAATTATTCCATATGACATATTTATTTATTTATTTATTTATTTTGTTACTCTGCACAACAGGAAGTAAATCCCAATTACAGTACAGGGGGCCTATATCTTATAGTGATATCCAAACCACTCAGACACAATCGTATTTTTTTTATATAAGTAGAAGTCAGTGAGATTTGAACGCACGACCTCTTGCTAATTTATTTATTTATTTATTTGAGTTACTCTGTACAACAGGAATTTAATCCCAATTACAGTACAGAGTCCAGACTCACCGAGCCGTACAGTGGAAGTTCTTATAATTTCTAGCTAGAGTGGGATTCGAACTCGGGATCTCCGGATTCGAATTCCGTAACGCTACCCAGCCCACCGTACTGCCGAACAAATTAAGAATATAATTTCCCTTTACTTTTATTTATTTAATCCATGTTTAAAATTTAACTTTTGACGGTAAAACTGGTCATTAGTTCACAGTTACCTAATTAAATTACACTTAGCAATAACAATTATTAGTTTTGTGATTAATTGATTGATTAATTGTAAGTACTACGTAAAACATTTCAGTTACAATTAATGCGATAGATATACAAGTTCCTTCTGGAAAGAAAGAATGAAATCTTTATTATTTATTTATAACTGCGAACCAATCAAGTTTGCCCTGGGCCCATAGAAAATAAATGAATCAAATCAAACAAAATAATAACTCGTAATTAATAAAGTTCCTTCATAACAACCAGACCATTACCAACCCTACAAAGATGAAAGAAAGAAAAGAAGAAATCAGTTCAATTCCGGCAACAATTTCCCGCAAATCGAAGAGTCAAATTTGCCGGCATTTCCCGACGCGGCATACAAATAGGCCTGATTTTCCGGCCTGGGAAACTCCAACACTTGAATAATTCTTCTTTATTCCGTGCTCACTCGCGCGCTTTATGTCTTCCTTCGCTTTCCTTCTCTTCGTTCGCAGCACGCAGCCAACACGCACACATGGCGGCTAACGCAGCATAAGGAAATATATGAGCAAAGCATGATTATGGGTAAGGGTGGATGTGTGCGTGTGAGTGTGTGCGTGTGCGTGTGCTGATGGTATAAAGCAGAAGGATGATAATATTGAAGGATATGAAATTTTAATGATCGTGCGTTTGAATCTTGGAATGCCTGACGATGTATTGTGTGATTTTATTATGAGTGTACTAAAGGGAGATGAGGTTTATACTTAGAATTATCAAAAGGTTTTAGAATTTTCTTCAATTTCTTTCAGAAGTTAAAGTAGATTGAAACTGAGAATGTAAACATATAAGTGGTTGAATGTTGTATTATTTTTAATATAAATAAAATAAATAAATACATATATTATCATCATATTTTGGTTGATATGAAACAATGATGCTTTCAAATGTAAATATAAAAATCATTTCCTGCATTTTTAGACTTTAGCCGGCTGTAACATAAAAACTAGAAGAGATACTAAAAAAATAAGTGCACCAATGAATTTCTCGTGCTTTAATTGATCCGTATACGTATTTTGATTTTATTTACTTCATGCATATGAATTTTATAAAATAATTTTAAAATTAGTGCACCATTTTTTGGGTCCCAACATTTTTTACTCTCAAATCTTTCTGAAAATATGGATATAATATCTTCTCAACGCGAGGATTTCAAATTTTAAAACCGCACTTCGATAGCTCTTTTAGTTTTCAAGATATTGCGATTTTAAAATTGTGAATTTTTTTCACAAATTCCTGAATAAGTCGAAAACTTTTAAAGATACGAAACTAGCAACTTCACCATTGGATTCTACGCAAAAAGTTACATAAGTATGCAAATTTTCAGAATTTTTGCTGTACGGATAAAAGATTTAGAGCAAAAAAACGTAAAATGGCCTAAAATCGTAAAAACACCAAGGGGTACCCCTTAAGAAAAATTCAACAAATTAAAATGTGAAATAAAATACTTTTCTCATTTTAACCCCCCTATTTTGAACCCCTAGATTACGAGAAAATTATCTAGAATGGCGTCCGAAGCTTAGTTTTTGAAATATCGACGATTTAAAGTTTCAGCTTTTGTGCCGCCCAACTTACGTGTTACTGTAACTTAAAAACTATTGGAAATATTCAAAATCTGATTTCACCAGTAAATTTGCCATGATTTACTTGGTATACAACCAAATTTTCATTCAATTTGGTTAAAGGGAAAAAATTTTAGGAAGGAAATCTGAAAAAAAATGAAAATTATATAGTTGGTTATTTTTACACGCCTGTATCTTAAAACCTAAAAGAGATAATTAAAATCTGATTGAAAATCTGAATTCAGCGTACTTTACTTAGTAAATATGAATAGTTTCATAATTATATAACAAATTAAAAAATTACTAGTAGATGAATAAACACGTGTAAAAATCGAGCAAATTTCGGACATCTTGCAATATCTCACGTCATAAAATAAAACCGAACAAAAATATGACAATTTCTTATATACCATTCAATTCCCCATACATCAATTAATAAATATACAAATTTTCATTGGAAACACTTCATGCATAAAAATTTTATAACAACTCAAATTTCAATTTTTCACCTGTCTGATAAATAAATACTTTTCTCTTTTTAACCCCCCTATTCTGAACCCGTAGATTACAAAAAAATTATCTAGAATGGCATCCAAAGCTTAGTTTTTGAGATATCGATGATTTAAAATGCCAGTCTAACATACTGTACACTGTAACTTGAAAACTATTAAAAATAATCAATTCTGAATTTATTGTCATTTACTTGGTATATAACTAGATTTTCATGACATTTGGTTGATAGAATATGTTTTTAGAAACGAAATATGAAAAAATTTAAAATCGATAAAATTTGTGATTTTCTTAGGCCTGTAATTAAAAAACTAAAGAAGGTAATTGATTTCCGATAGCACAGCTGACTTCAGCGTACTTTTGTTACTTACTGGGAATAGTTTTATAATTGTATAGCAAAAATTAAAAATGTTACAATCGGATGCCGAAGCATGTGCAAAATTCATGAAAATTTTAATGGAGTAATCTTAAATAAAATAAATAAATAAATATATCATCACGCCTTCTACCCATTACTGAGTGTGGCACTCTGCCGAAGCAGATCTCGGTGATATATTTTGCGCGTGAAGTGCGGTTACTAGTTCGTCAAATCACGGCCCCCAAAGATGATAGTGGAGCCACAAGGGTAGCTTTTGAAATTATGAAAATAAAATAAAATAAATATTTCATCACGGCTTTTTATCCATCAGCGAGTCTATATCTCCGAAGATTACAGTGAATAAACTGTATGTTTATTGTGTTTTTAAATGTCGTCGCTAGACGTACAATTATCGTTATAATAATCGTAATAAAAATCAGTCCTGGACTTATTAAAACGTATCGCATTTAAAAAATGGTGTGTCCAACTTCATAAATATGTATATATTTTCGGTTTGTTCTTTTGATAAATTCATAACAATTTAAGATGCAGAAACGGTTTAATTTTTCACCTCCGTCCTGTCAGATAAATATATCGTTACATACACCTTAATTAAAGTAGTATTTCTTTACAATAGTCAAGAAATATGACAATTCTCAACATAATAACGGCTTCCTTTCTTATTTTAACGCCCTAAAATGCAAATTTCAAACTTATAGTAACACAATGCTATTATACCTTCAGTTTGACAAGCGTATACCACGAAATTAAAAGCCAATTTTTTCACTTGGCAGCCCTGGTTCTAGTGACAAATGACCGTCGACCCTACAAGAGAAAAATCGTGGGGAAAATAGCGCCATTTCCGACGATTTTCTTATGTTACTCATACTTATTTTGTTTTGTTTTGCAACTGCATTCGAATGCAATCTTGAAAATGGCTATGAACTTCTTTATTGATTCTAATAACAGAGGTGTAATAATGCTTGTAATTAGTAGAAGGCGGAAAATGATTAATTGTTTTCTAGGACTTTTTTTTGTTTCAAGTTTTGATTTATGTTTGAAAATTATTATTTCATACGCAAATGTACGGTTTTTGTTTTGTTTTCTGTGATTTAACAATATGATTTTTTAAATGGAAAATTAATTAGTACCTGTTTTAATTGTTCTAGATATGATTGATCAATTTACGGCCATCTGCTTTTTTCCAAATGTCAAAATTTGACTGTTCCACTTCGCAGAGCATATAACAATCGTGAATACAATTTCTACAAAATCTTGACAGCTGTAACGATTCTAACTTGTCAAATTATTTTAAAACAATAGTTATTTTTATACCAAGGAAAGAAAGTACCGTCGATCAGTAAAAAAAGTAAGTTTTTCAAACCTCATTTGATGACAGAAAGTGAACAATTATAGACGAAGATTGTTTGCTATTGGTAACTGAGCTCTTTGCAAAGTGTTGCTATTGGCAACGGTTTGCAGACAACAAATGTCATTTTTCTATGACCGTGGAGAAACTAAACATTTCCAACTATCAGTTGAGTGTAGAAAGTTGTCGTTTGCCGCTCTATTATCTACATCTTTTCTCCAAAATAATTTTTTAAAATATAACAACGAAAAATATAAATAAAATAAATATATCATCACGCCTTTTACCCATTACTGGGTATAGAACTCGATCAACAACCGTGCAAGAGCTGTAAAGACACTTTCTGCTCGAGGTGCACACAATATTTAGAAACGCCTAAAAAAGAATTTAAATTAATTTTCGACTGTTCTTCTGTTTGGAAATTTGGGCGTATCCAGAGATATAATGATACACTCTTACATATCGTTCGTCAAGCGACAAATGTCAACTTTCTGTTTTCAACTGATGGTTGGAAAAGTCTATTTTCTGCTCGGTCTTAGAAAAAATATATTTAAGACAGTTGAAAATTGCTTGACACTTCAAATAAAACATTTAAATAAATAAATATATTATCACGCCTTCTACCCATTATTGGGTGTGGCACTCTGCCAAAGCAGATCTCGGTAAGTGATATATTTTTGCGCATGAAGTGCGGTTACCAACCGTCAAATCACTGCCTCCAAAGACGTTAGTGGTGGGGGAGCCACAGGAGTAGTATTAATGTGGTGAAAATGTTTGTCGCCAGTGGGAACCGAACCAGGGTTCTCAAGATCCACAAGCCGACACGATAACCACTGTGTATTAAATTTCCTGTCTCTTTTATTTGAAACATTTTCCTCAAAAATTTTAGGAATGACTAAAAAATAAAGTTAGTCAAGTGGTATATACTCATCAATATATTTATTGATAATTTCTGGTTTTGAAAATGTAAACAGACATTAGGAATTTTAGGTGGAAATATGGAACTAGGAACGTTGTAAATATGATGACTTGAAACTTGAAACGCTACTGATTCGTATTTCCATGCCGTCTAATGGTGATTTAATTTCCTTTGTCGTTAAGGGTTGAGTACCAACAACCCTCTAACTCAAAACATGCACATTCAAAACCGTCTTCGAGCTTCGACAACTATTACGTTAACATGCAAATACTATTTACATCAAAGTATCATACACTTTAAGTAAGATTGCGCATTTTTTACTTTTTTATTCACTTCAATTTAAATAGATATAACGAATTCTATATTATTTATCGCTCAGAATCTTTACAAAATATAAATATATTGCCACATATTTCAAAAACTACCCCTGTGGCTCCTCCACCACTAACATCTTTGGGGGCCGTGATTTGACGATTGGGAACCGCACTTCACGCGCAAAATATATCACTTACCGAGATCTGTTTCGGAGTAATGGGTAGAAGGCGTGATGATATATTTATTTATTTTATTTTACTTATTTAACATATAAATAATAAATTTAATGTTTAAAATTCTCTTTTTAACAGCTTTTGCCGAGAGATCATTTTCTACTTTAAAGAGAATTAAATATATGATTAAAAAAAGATAGGTAGTTTATCATTAGTTATTATTGAAAAAGAATTATTCTATTTCCTTTAACGTAAACCAGAGTTTTTTGAAATTTTTTGGAAATAATAGCGAAAGTAGAATGAATAATAGTTATTTATATAACTAGGCTGAAAACTGTACTTTTATGAGTACTTGTAAAACAGTTTCTAGACGTGTGATACAAAAGATTGTTCTCCCCGTTAAATGAAATTATTGATTTAAAATTGCTAAAAATGGGGTAGGTGGCTCAGTGGTATTGAGTCGGCTTGTGGATTTGCGAACCAGAGTTCGAGTCCCACACCCAACAAACAATTTTCACCACATTAAAATTGCTCCTGTGGCTCCCTCTCAACTAACATCTTTGAGGGAAGTGATTTGACGACTGGTAACCGTACTTCGCGCGCAAAATATATCATTTACTGAGATTTTCTGCAGCAGAGTTTCGTACCCAGTTATGGGAAGAAAGAGTGATGATATATTTATATTTATTTATATATTAAATAATTGAGAATCACCTTTTTCTTTATTTATAATATTAAATAATATTTAATAATATATATATATATATATATATATATATATATATATATATATATATATATATATATATATATATATATATATATAATGGGATGGCTAACTCAGTGGTATGAAGTCGGCCTGTGGATTCTGAGGTCCCTGGTTCGATTCCCACAGGCGACAAATTTTCATAATTTGAAAAAGCTATCCCTGTGGCAGATTGCCACACCCAATAATAGGTAGAAGGCGTGATGATATATTTATTTTAAAGAATATTTCGTATTTTTCTTGCATGAATTCGTTTTATTATCATGTCAACTCGAACAGAACAATTTAAATGTCTATCGTCTTGTGGTGTCTGGTACAAGATGTATTTTTATTTACTAACTACCCTAACACGCCCCTCCAGTATTATAAAGTCATGTAGAGAGATGTCAAAATAAGCACGAGGTAGAATATGAACGACACAGATTGAAAACGCTGGAAAATAGAACTAAAAGTACGCGCAAGTTATCTGGTGGAGTCGCCGTTCGTTGTTCACTTGTCTCGCTGGCTACGCTTTCATTTGTTTCCAGTTTTGGTTATTTCCGGTACAAGATTGAAAAATGGCGGATAGTTTTTTAATAGACTTGATGAAATGATTGGAAGAGAATTTTTCACTGCGCGGGTAAATATAGAATTCCATTATGACTACTCGGGTCTAAATGCAAGAGCTCTGCAGTTGCAGATATTAGAACATAATATATTTTACACACTTATTTTGAATATTAATATGTTGACTGTTCAACACGATCGTAGATAAAAATTATTATGTTTACCTAGAAATGAAAGTGTCATTAAGTGCTTTCTATTCCTCGTTTTGAACTCTGGAAATAAAACGGTACCTTCCGGAAGATATGTCTCACTTCCTTTCTTTAATATGCAAATTATTATTTTACAATACTTGTACTGTAAGGTACCTATTAATGACAAAATTTAAACACAGTAAGTGGAACTTTTTTTGCACTGGGATTTCCATGGTCACATCAGGACTATAATATTTACTTATCCCACCATGAACAGTAAGTAAATACAGGGTATCAAAAGGAACTGTTATAGTTGGCAATACAATTCCAGAGATCTTTTTATTCCACAGTTGGTACAACGTCAGATAAAGGCGGAAATCCTATTTGACATTTCTAATAAATACAAATAGGTTATGTCAGGAGTCTGACAGCTAATAGAGTTTTGACTTTTTAACTAATAGACATACTTTAGAAATAAATGTAATAATAAATTTACTCAAATTTAAATTTTAAATGTCACTGTCAACAACAGGAAATGAATTTATGTATCAGGCTTACCAATTTCAAGTAGTTTTTTTTATTGCCAACTGTAACAATTCCTTTTGATCACTCTGTATTATAGATCAAGGTCCTGTTTATTTTGACAATAATTTGACAGCTGTTAATTTTTAAACTTATTTTTCTTATCCTTCTATTTGTGCAGGTATTGTAAAACATAGCTTGCTAACCTCTAACTGAGGGCCTCAATTTCCCGAACTATATTCTTGACCTAAAAACTGTTACTTACAGTTCATGGTATGTAACATATTATTTCTATCATTTCTAATTGAAATATTATTTTCTAAAATAATTTATGAACGTTTAACATTGAAAAATATATTATGCTATATGTTTAGAACGAAATTCTTTAGATCTTATTTATACAAGAATCAAATCTAGATATTTTTGAAGTATTTATTTAGAAGAAAAGATCTTGAAAAATCCAAGTTATGTATTTCTACCTTCATTGATGTCTACGCTAAAATAATAATTTATTTACTGTCTGTCATGAATCTTGTCAATTCTGCAGCAAGGCTGACATTTACCCCCGACCGGAAGTGACATCACTACATAATCGACCTCTTTTCTCTTTTGTATCTTCTTTGTCTCTCATCGTCTCGCGAGTGTTGAGTGTCGCGACTTTTTACCTCACCTCACATAGTTAAACTTTTTACTCAGCACAATTTATGACCCTCAGGGGTCGCCTCCCTCTCCCTACACCTCCTCAAGTCTGCCCTGTAGGTTATGACGTCACATCCGGACTCGAGACAAGTGAATGAGTGATATGCCCCGGAGTACCGGCCAAGGTGTTAATATTACATGAGTAGGACAAGGACAGACTTTGAGGTGGAAAGTGTTTTATTATTTTAAAGGGTTGGTTAACCTTTCACCCTTGAATCACGATAACTGTTTCACCAATCTATTCTTATTTGGATACATTTTGTCTTCGTATATTTTTCGTCCAAAACCTAATGCTAGTTGTGCGTAGAAAATTGCGCATTGTGGATGACCATGACTATCTTTATTTAATTTAAATTCATAATTTTTATGGGATATGTAGCTCAGTGGTATCGAGTCGGCCTGTGGATCCTGAGATCCTTGGTTGGGTTCCCATAGTTGAGAAACATTTTCACCACATTAAAATTACTCCTGTGGCTTCCCCACCACTAACATCTTTGGGGGCCGTAATTTGATGGTTGGTAACCGCATATCGCTTACCGAAATCTTTTGTGCAGATTGACACATCCAATAATGGGTAAAAGGCGTGTTGCTGATGAGTTAGTTAATTATTATGTATTACAAAATTTTAAGCAAATGCATTTTCTTTGAAACCGGCAAAAAAGTTCTTACTTTCCTGACCAATTTTAGTATGGAAAGTAGGATTTTACTAAAACAGTCAAGTAACGTACGTATCCAAGGCTACAACAAAAATAACAGTCTGGTAAAATACAAAACAGTCTGGTAAAGATTTTACCTGATTGTTTTGTATTTTACCTGACTTTTTTGTTGTTGTAACCTTGGATACATAGTTTGCTGTGAATATAATTCATACCAAAATAATTTAAACATTTTGAGTTATTTATGATTAATTATTGATATAATTAAACGGTTTCAGAAAAAATAGTATACCAACATAATACGTCAGGAAAGTGTTTTTACTTGACTCAGCAGGTTAAAATGGCGGTATAAGCTAGTTACTTATACATATGCCTTAAAAAGTAAGTAACATCGACACAGAAAACCGGCAGGACGGCAGCGTAAAAACTGCGGCTCGGTGTGCCCGGCAGGCCCAGGCCCGACTCGGGCTGTAACGCCGTTAAAGAAGAAGAAGAAGAAACCGGTTAAAATACTCGACTTGCGGCCTCATATTTCAAACACCGCTTTGTCAAGTAAAATATCACTTTCCTGACTTATTATTTAATATACTATATTTTAACAAAATGTTGTTGTTCAGATTTGTGTCAGAACTTATGGGAAACACGTTAGATTGATTGTTTAATTGGTAATTTTGTGTTTTATTAAAGCTCATATTCGATTATTTCAACTTGAAATTTTGTAAATCTGAAATATAAGCGCACTTTTGCAACCTATAAAATTTATGATTCCTCCAGTACAAACATAGAACAAACAAATGTCGTATAGATTTAAGTATACCTACAATATTTCATAAGTCAATACATTGCATAATTTATTTTGTTTACAATTTCATTTCATTAAAGGTAACCGCTAATCTGGAGCCATGCTACACAGATCCTCCTATCGATAGCAAAGCAAACTATCATTATCCCCTCTCCAACAAGCGTGACATATTAACCTGGAAACGTTATCGTGTTATCAACAAAAGCAAGCGACCGTCAAAGTCTCCACTCCGTGCTCCGCGCCGCGTCCAGGAAGAACCTTGTTTGCATTTGCCCGCCGCGAATTTTAATCAATGAGGACTTCTTTTCCTTCAAGAAATCAAACTATAATGTCCGAGTGGTGTAATCAACTTGATGATTATTGTTTTAGGCTAATTGTCTTGGGTTATTGATAAGAGTCAAGATATGTCTGATGTGGGAAACGGAAGATAATTTGGGAATGTAATTGTTATTATTATTTAATTATGATGGTGTTTTGATTTGATCAAGAGGTTCATTTACATTTGTTTTTTTTTTTGGAAAGTAGTAATTTGGAAGTAAATAATGGTGATATCATCAATATGAAGATTGAAATGTATTCATTGTATCAAATGGAAAGATAATTAAGGTATTGTTGAAAACATGATAAAACGAAACAACAAATTAAATACATTGTTTCTTTGTAGGATTGAAATTAAGGACTTAGGCTTAAGTTGTAGTCAATTTTATTGAAGCATAGTGGTCAACTATGCTTCAATAAAATTGACTACAACTTAAGCCTAAGTCCTTAATTTCAATCCTACATTGCCTTGGCTTATTAAAACACACTATAACATTGTTTCTGTCTTAAATTATGAAATGAATATATCATCACGCCTTCTATCCAGTACTGGATGTGGCACTCTGTTGTAGGAGATCTCGGTAAGTGATATATTTATGTGCGTGAAGTGCGATTACCAGTCGTCAAATCACGGCCCTCAAGGATGTTAGTGGTGGGAGAGCCATAGAGGTAGTTTTAATGTGATGAAAATTGTTTATCGGCTGTGGAAATCGAACCAGAGTTCTCAAATCTACAAGCCAACTCGATACCACTCAGTCATCTAATACATTAAACAAGATTCCTAGTTTTAACCAACTAACAACTAAAAAATTACACATTAAAAAAGTGAAATATTTATATCATTTTCGTAATTTCAAATGTCATTGAAGTAGGTGACACAGTGGGATGGATCCTGTGAACCCTGGTTCGATTCCCGTTGCCGACAAACATTTTCACCACATTAATACTACTCCTATGGCTCCCCCTATATTAACATCTTTGGGGGCTGTGATTGGACGGCTGATAACAGCTCTTCACGCGAAAAATATATCACTTACCGAGATCTGCTTCGGCAGAGTGCCACACTCAGTAATTGGTAGAAGGCGTGCAGACATATTTATATTTATTTATTTATTGGTATCGAATCGGCTTTTGGATTCGAGAACGTTAGTTCGATCCTAAAGCCGACAAACAATTTTCACCACATTAAAATTATCCTTTTAGCTTCCGTTCGACTAACATCAATACCACGGGGCATAATCAAGAGCACTCTGGAAATTTAACCATATTCTCAGTGCTATAATCTTTAGATTATGCCTTAATGCAGAAATAACTATTAAATTATTGTCTTTTAAAAAGGGTCCATTAATATTTAAAATGTTGAGAACGTAGGAAGAAGGACCTACATGAATCATTCAAGACTTTATGCTAATCTCAGCGTTCACTAAAAAGATTTTCATATTAATTTTTAACACCCTCTTAACTTACAAATTCATGAGTTAAAAATCCCACCACTCTATTTTAAGTTCCTCTATATTTAACTCTCTAACACACCAGTACACTCACGTTGAAATTCACACCCCTCAAATAAATAAATCTTGTGTACAATTCGCGATATATTCCAACACATACCTACCCTGCTATCTCCATATCGAGCTGTGTTTGCAGAGCTGATTCTCCACCCCCTATCGGGGGTTGATTTGTGAATTGGCCATACATCATTACCTGCTCGAATACCCAAGCTACCCAGCTCGCTCTCTCTCCCTCTGAGGGTGTGTGTGTGTGTGTGTGTTTGTAACATCACGACATGTGTAACTTTGCAATTAGTGGCAATTTATTTCCGTTGTTCCGGTGGTATGTTGTGGTATGTTTGTATGACAAGGGTTGGAGGGGAGTGTTATTGATTTTTGATTGGTTGTCGAGTGAATTATGGTGGTGAATGATTTGTGGATTCCTGTAGGTACCTGATTTTAGGCGGAGCATAACAATAGATGTTTTTTAAATAACTATTGAATAAATACTCATGTTGAAGGTATTGTTGTCTAGAAATATGTGAGCCGCCATTTTACTAGAATATTGTCTACAGATAATCTTTGTTTTTATTGACTTCCTGATTTCTGACAATAATGAAATTTTTGTAAAATCGTACTGTAATATTAATGTTATAGTAACCAAGATAACATCAGAAAATAAGCTTTTATTATAGTACTAGTAGCATAAAGAGTTATATTGCCTACTCATCCTATAAACTTACACTTTCAGTACATGTAACGTAAATAACTATTACAGCTTAGTTTGTTACCATAGTAAATATATTTTTGTAAAATCGTACGATAATATTAACGTTATAGTAGCGAAAGTAACAACTGAAAATAAGGTTTTTTAGAACTAGTACCATAAAGAGCTGTTTTACGGTATTCGTTGAATTCAGAATAAAATCTCCTTCTGCATAAAAAAAAATCCAAAAACATATGTTCTCCTTAAAATTTAAAAAGTTAAATAAATATATCATCACGCCTTCTACCCATTACTGGTTGTGGCACTCTGCCGAAGCAGATCTCGGTAAGTGATATATTTTGCGCGTGAAGTGCTCTTACCAGTCGTCAAATCACGGCCTCCAAAGATGTTAGTGATGGAGGAGCCATAGGAGTTGTTTTTGAAATTATGATAATAGTTTGTCGCCTGTGGGAATCGAACCATGGTTCTCAGGATCCACAGGCTGACTTCATACCACTGAGCTACCCCATATTAAAAAAGTTGTGTTCCAAATTTGGAGAACCGCTGGTTGAAAACAAATTTTATTAATAGTTTTATAATAGATTTGCAAAAAGGTAATTTCTTTGCTAATGTAACCAACTTTGTAGTGCTTATAGTTCTTGAGAGAGCAATGGTGGCACACTTAAATTGAATTGTGGATTCGAGGACCTGGGTTCGATTCCCACAGCCGATAAACAATTTTCACCACATCAAAACTACCGCTGTGGCTTCGCTTTTACTAACATCCTTGGGGATTTTGATTTGACCATACGTTACGCGCAAAATATATTACTGAGATCTGCTACGAGTTTCACACACTGTAATGGGTAAAAGACATCATCAGAAAAATATTAAGTTGAACACCTTATATAAGATAGTTGTAGCACAGTATAAAATCATAAACATATCTAATAATTAGAGAGCTAGGGTGCAAAATGATGTCTCATTTATTCCAGTGACAGAAATGGATTTTTTAATAGATTATGTCATGATAAACAAAAAAAATAATATTAGATTTGGGAACGGATGGCAACTATAGATGGCGTCGGTGTGAATGCTCAGATTTTAAGGGTGGTTGTTGAACCCTACACCAGTCCACTTTCAGAGCTTCTGTCACCAACGAGCAACCAGTAATAATTTCTGTCAATAATTTTTTTGTCATGCATTCGTCGTGAACAAGTAGTAATATGTCACCCGACACCATAAAAATTGCTTACTTTGACCGGTTTTGTCGCGCATGCCTCACCGGCCAAAACTTCTGTCTACCATTTTTATTACTTATTTATACCAAAGTCTACAATTTAAATTGAAAATTAGCCGATAAAAAATAAATCATCAACGACCTTTAAAATCTGCGCATTCTCACCGACGCCATCTATAGTTCTACCCGTTCCCAAATCTAATTTTCTTTTTTCATGTTTATCATGAATCTATTAAAAAATCCATTTCTGTCAGTGGAATAAATGAGTCATCATTTTGCACCCTAGCTCTCTAACTATAATAATCTACCACTAGTCTAAATCTGCAGTGTTGAAGAAGATAAAGCATGAAGATGAATTATTCGCCGTTATACTCACTGGCATTGAGTGGAACATGATGCTGCTGATGCTGTAGATGGCTGACGTGGTGGCGGGCGTAGGCACCTAACGGCGGGGCCCCATGCTGGTACAGCACCGCCCCCGGCCCTGGAGGCCGGCCGAACCCCGCCACATTACCCCGTCGTGCCGCCACTGCCACTGCTGCACTACACTACCACCACGAGTCTCCGGCTCGACTTGATGATGTGCACCAACACCGAAATACGGAGCATTGTCAACACGACCACGGGGACATTATTGTATGAAGGAGACGTAGAGAATGTTTTTAGTGTCCGGGGTTGTCACCTAGGGGACGGGCACAAGGGTTGCATTCTATTTGCCATTTAGTGAACTTACAACATACGAAATTGTACAATTTTTAAATGATCATTTAGATCATTCGTTTACAGTTTAAATTTTGACAATATAAGTAAATGTTCTGTTTTCAGAAACAAAAATTATGTAGTAAATTGGAGAAGGCAGGCAATCAGAATCATATAATAAAGGAAAAATAAATTTTCTTCACATTTATATACATTAAATGTGTAAAACATTAGTCAATTGAACTTAAACTAGTAACCAGTTTTACAATTCTACTTTCTAGATGGCGAATAAGTGTTGTTCCCATCACCGCAGGTCACAGAATTAATATTTTTTTCACATTTAAAGTATTTTAAGGCTAAAACTACGTTTCGACAACTTAACATAGTCTCTGTTTTAGTCTTTGTTTTTGGTTTTTTGTTTCTGTTTATGTCTGAAAAATTCCAGACGTTTCCAGCTCTTAACACAAACATAACCTTAATTCATTATTCTAGTAAAGGTTTGTTCACCTAAATTAGAAAATAATTGTATAAAACTATTTGAAATACTTTAAAAATTATATAAAATTATTAATAAGGAATAGTAATTACTATTCAAATGAAGCATTAGTTTAATTAAATTATACAATTCCAAAACAATTTACAAAAATTGAGACATTTTTCTAGTGAACAAACCAAAATATTTCAAGTATAGTAATTTAAATTTCAAAATTGATTTTTATATTATTAAAATATGATAAAATTGCAATTATATTTATAAAATCAAAGAAAAGAAATAAATTTTAAAATAACAACGACCAAATAATATCTTTTTAACATGTTAGTTTTGTTGTTGCTATTAATCTAGTAATTTTTATTTTTTTCACAGTTGAAATTGTTACTAATTTTATTCTATTGTCTATATTTATCGTACTTTCAACACAAACCTAATGACATTTGATAAATACGGCATAGAATAGGATGCGGGCACCCACGTGATAATGAACAGCTGTTTCGGGAAAATTCACAGCGCCACCTACAAAATGAACTATTTTTTGGGACGAAATTTGAAAAGAACCAATAGGATGCGAGCACTCACGTGACACTGTCACAGCTTTCACGTGAGTGCCCGCATCCTATTGGTTCTTTTCAAATCTCGTCCCAAAAAATAGTTCATTTTGTAGGTGGCGCTGTGAATTTTCCCGAAACAGCTGTTCATTATCACGTGGGTGCCCGCATCCTATTGACAGCATAACAAGATATAGCATTACCGCAGCTAACTCTCTCTACAGAACAGCGACGAAAGACTATGTCGAAAGTATGAAATCTACAAACTTTGTGTTTATGCGCAGCGACAAAGACAACGACTAAGACTAAAACAGTAGCTGGAAACGCTCAGCTGTATTCACATATGACAAACTCTGAAGGTTATGTAGAAAAACTAAAACTAACACTATGCTAAGAGGTGGAAACAAGGCTTACGGATGGCCACATTTGGCGGCCGAAACGTTTGTAAATAAATGTGAAGAAAATTTATTTTTCCTATATTATATGATCCTGATTGCCTACCTATCCCAATTTACTACAAATAAGTATGGTGGACAAATGAATAAACTATTTTTTTCAACATTACTTGTGAAAATTACATTTCCCTCACTGTATTTAGTTGTGAGAGTAACCAATTCCCACACTATTAATGAAAAAAAATTACTTCCATCACTAGTGAAGAAAATGATTACTACACATAAATTTTGTAGTAATTATAAAATAAGCAAAGTAGAATGACAAATGATTATTTGTTTCAAAAAATGTAAGTTAGATCCAAATGACAAATGAAATACGCGTTTATATTTAATGTACAATTACTGCATTTTATTTATGTACATTCCGCACAATAGATAATTAATCCTAATGACAGTAGCTTCCAGTGGAATCTGAATCAGTGAGTCCCAATTGTATTTTTTGTCTGAATTTGCGAATTTTCAATTGTGAAGCGAAATTATAACCATAACCACAAGAGAAATGTTGATTTCCCATGGCCCTCTTTTAATTTACATCCTATATAGTAATGTACATAAACACCCTGTAGTATAGGTACACTCAATAAAAAATCAGATATTCCAAATGAACAACAAATAATAAAAATCCAAATCATACAAAGACAAATAGCTAAATAAAATCTACATAATGAGTGAAATATTAACAACGCATTTCCAGGGTGAAAATGAAACCATGGACAATTATTCCCTAGGCTATAATCTACGCCAATGACTATAATTGCCCAAACGTAGGCAAACAATTACCCATCGTCAAGTTTAATAATGAAGCAAACCAATTAATAAAAACATCCGTGCGTTGGGTTCAACCTGACTAAAAATTTCATCGCGTATGTTTATGTAAACCGCACGGCTACATTTCCTACCCGCTTAATTGAAAATTTAATCACTCTATGAATATGAAATCAGTGCAATTTGCGTCATCAATAATTAATAATTTATCAACGCAATGAGCGAACCAATTATATCATTGTAAATAATAATTATTATATTTTCTGTTTCGAGCTCATTATTAGCTGCATTTGTTTGCAGAGTAAATTAATTTTCGTTTTTGTTACTTTCCAATTGTATTTTGAAATTGTGTATTAATTTTAATCTATTTTGATATTAATCAGATCCCTGTTTCATAGATTTATGATTAATTTTAAATTAGTATTATATAAATTATATATGTTTATTTTTGCTATTGTATTTTGATGATTTACATGTTCAAATCACTGTTTTGTTTTGCATAGATTAATATGCCAGATCTGTCAGCATTTTTTTTTATTTACTGTAGGTCTGTGGTTTTCAAATTGTGGGTCGTAAAGACATTGGAAGAGGGTCGTCGGATGCTATTTGCAAATTTTAAAAGCACATTCACTTTAATTTTAAAGATTACTTAAGGTAGTACTAGCGTGAAAAAAAATTTTACAGATCAGAATGAAATTTGGCCCACGTAAACATTGGATAGTCATACGCATCCTGTTAAAATATGAAACACATTCATCGTTTGTGAACAAATATATTCGCTTGTAAAGTTGAGTTCTTATACACGGGGCTTATGGCGATCATCACTCAGAATCGCACATATTTGGTTTGTGTACCTCTAAAATTTTGCAGTTTCATTTG
Source organism: Pterostichus madidus (assembly GCA_911728475.2). Lineage (NCBI taxonomy): Eukaryota > Metazoa > Arthropoda > Insecta > Coleoptera > Carabidae > Pterostichus > Pterostichus madidus. Next base: position 38,892,972 of record OU452307.1, on the reverse strand, counting down.
AAAAACTAGTATGATGTTCTAGAACTATCCATGTATATTGTATCAGAAGGAGACAGTTTTTTTATCATTTAGTAATGGATATATAGCCATGCAAAGCCTTGTTTTTAACGAAAAATTAAGAATCTCAATTTATAATGGCAACACCACACGGTGGTATGGTATTTGCAAATTCACTAGACCAACAACCTGTTAACAATTCATGATATTCAAATCATAATAGGTATAAAACACTTATTTTATTCAATTTTTAATTTTTTTTTAGCGTCAGTTTCGCCACTCGACAACCGTTGGCGCCACCGTCACACTAGTACTACCTGAAATGAAACATATCAAATCAAATGTTTGACAGGAATTTTAAGTAACTCATTTGATAGCAAATCTTGACAAGATCTTGTTCATTTAAGAAAAACTAACAAAAATTTAAGTAACGGAAGTGCAAGTGGCCATCAAAGAATTTATTACATGCGTGATAGTAAAATACAATCATTCATTTTTCAAACTATTATAAACTCCATTCCCTGTATGAAAACGATTACGTTATATGTGGACGAGGTTATCGTAGATACGATGAAATATAGCAATCTTTTCTTAATAATATCATTCGTACCTATGCGAATGGCATTAACGTATAAGTTAAGACACACGTTTCATGTTTTTTCACATTCTATCACATTTATTATTTTAATGAAAACGTATGACAGTTTTTAGTAATACGAAAATTTAGATTTACTTTGTTCACATTTGTTTATAAAATAAAAACAGAGACCTATGGTCACGATTTTGTTATTTTCTCGCCTGTCATTTCTAAGTTTGTGATATTTTTGATACATAAATACAGACTGAGAAATAAGGAATGGCTAGAAAAATTTTGGGTAATCAAATGCAGAAATGCGTTTGTTACCTTCAAAATTATTTTGTGCTGGAGTTAGAGAATTGAGGATCTTTAATTAATTTAACTGTAGTACAAGAGGTAATGTGCATTATATTTTGTATTTTCATATATTATTTATGCCAGTGAAAGGTTCTAGGTTCAAATCGCGGCGAACGCTCATAACTTTTTCTAATTTATATTAATCGCAAACTTTTATGTTTGTTTTTGGCAAAATTTTCATTTTGTCTGAATTTTATACTTTACCAGTGACATGTTATTGTTACATTAACAATCTGTAACAAAAGCAAAATTTTTATGTCACCGCCGAAAACAAAAGTATAATTGCACAATTTTCTTAATTTAGGATGTCGGAATGTACGGAAATCCTGTTTAAGTTATCGTGCGGACTGTACGTGTACATACAGCTACAATAAAGTTAAACACTGCTATCAACTTACACAATTAACGCAAACAATGCAATTACAGATAATAGGAGCTTCTTCAAACACGAACGACGCAGGTATACCGTAGACGAGACGATATATAGCGCGACACCGACACCAATCGTTTGTCTTTTGTTAAGACGAGACAGAAGAAAAACCCACCATCATACAAGAAATATTAAATTACTGAAGAGAATACAAACATTAATTATTCTGATGTGCATTCTCGATTCACTAAGAAATTTGCTAGAATATTTAGCGCTATACGATAAAAAGTTTAAGCATTTAGCATTAGTTTTTTTTATCGAAATTCGTGTTTTTAAATAATGAAGTCAGCAAAATTTGAAATCGCACCCTGTCGTTTATGGGAGGACTGTTTTTATCAAGAAGTCACAACTTTCTGTTGATAATACTGCACTATTTATAGACCATGTCGAAAGTTTTGACAATTACGTCATCATTGAAAGCTTAACACAACAACAACAAACGAAACGATAGAAACATTTTTTTTTAATACTTGTACTGTAAGTTATTTATTAATGACAAAATTTAAATACAGGAAGTGGAACTTTTATTGCATTTCCATGGTTATATTTATCAGGACTTTAAATTTACTTACTATCCACCGAGAACAGTAAGTAAATATTACATATCAAGATCCTGTTTATTATGGGGTAATGGCACAGTGGTAGCAAGTCGGCTTGTGGATGCAAAGAACCCTGGTTCGATCCCCACAGCCGACAAAACATTTTCACCAATTTACCCCTGTGGCTCCTCCACCACTAACATCTTTAGGGGCCGTAATTTGACGGCTGGTAACCGCCGTAAATATATCACTTACCGAGATCTGCTTCGGAAGAGTGCCACACCCAGTAGTGGGTAAAAGGCGTGATGATATATTTATATTTATTTATTTATTTAAGATTCTGTTTATTTTGACAACAGTCTGACAGCTGTCAATTTTGAAACCTATTTTTCTTTTCCTATTTGTGCAAGTATTGTAAAAAATAGCTTACGAACCTAGAACTGTAAATGATTTTTTAGGTCGCGAATGTTTAGGAAATCTCGACCCTTCGGTCCTCGATTTCCCAAACTACATTCTTGACTTTACAGTTCATGGTACGTAATATACTATTTTTTCAAAGTACTCAAAACGTAAAATTATCTCGTCTCATTTGAGAGTAGAAAGTAAAGCTATATCCATGGCAACTGGAAATCAACGGTTTGATTTGATATTAGTGACATCTAGGTGACATCTGTCAAGAATATTATATTGTACCACAAATTTTGCAATGGTCGTTCACATACAATTTTTTCTACGGTCGTGAACTTTTATTTCTTAAAATCGATATTTGACATCTGTCACTTACTGTTATATTTTAAGTTAATTTAAAAAAAAATAGTTTTGTGTAGGTATCTGGAACAGAAAGTAGTGTATTACCACACATTCATGGAGATTGTTGATCGAGGCGTAGCCGAGAGCAACAACCATGCAAGAACAGCAAGGACACTATCTGCTCGAGATGCACACGATATTTTTTCTATAACCATTTAGAAACGTTTGAAAAAGAATTTAAAATATTTTTTAACAGTTTTTCGGTTTGCAAATTCGAGCGACAGTTTTCATGTATCAATGGATATGATGCTACATTCTTACATTAGCTGTATTCCATTTGTCACTTGGTTCACTTAAATCAGTTCAGATAAATTAGACAACTTGACTAAATGAACTGAATGAAGCAAACTGATGCACTTATTGGAGTGAATTACTTCAAAGTAAATTAGAATCTATAATTCTAGTACAGGAAATAAAGTCAGCGAAGTAATCCAGCGAAATAAATAAGTGATCTGTTCAGTAAATGTAAGTTAGATCTGATCCAAATGGCAAATGGAATACGCCTATAGCCGTTCAGCAAGCGGCAAATATCAACTTTCTGCTTTCAATTGACAGTTGTAAAGGTCTATTTTCTGCTCGGTCGTACCGCCAATAGATTGGCTGATTTCGCACACGTGATTAGAAATGAATGCGTTTGATTGGATTCTTGCATATCTTGCAGATTCCATTGTCTCACTATAATTTTTGTGTTTAGGGCAACCGGAAACAATAGTCATGGCTGTCACCTGAATTAAATTTAATGACGTAATTATTAAACGATTTGACAAGAAGTATAAATAGTTTGTGTTTAATTGTACGTAATTTTGTCTGCGTATTTATAACTACAACTTTTGCGAAAAGGTAAAAATAGTAGCCACAACGACTATTACTTTTAAAGTTATCCAAACAAGTATTAACAATAATATAGAGTGTATAATTTAGGATTAGTTAGCAGACTATTTGTAGTTCGTCCTTCGTTAATTCGATAAAGCTCTAAAACTTATTTATAGTATCATTTCATTGTTTTATTTGTTTACAGTCGGATTATTGTCATAATTTAATTTTATTTGCCATTACGAAACATATTATGATACATGTTATTTTAATAATATTAGCTTTATTTATGTATTTACATAATGTATAATACAAAATATTTAGATTAATATATTGTATTGAAAATTAAATCAAAGTATAGTTAAACAAAACCAAAAAGTCAACAATTTATAACTGTTTTTTTTTTGGAAATCATGTTAAATTATCAATGATAATTTGGCAAGGCTGATCGAATTTATTTTATACACAACCGGGCGGAAATTCATTTGTTTTAGCCCTTAAAAGCGGGCTTAAATACTTCTTTTTGGCCCTAGACTCATACAAAAATAATTCCTATGGATATATAAACAAAATAACAATCTTTGTTTATTGTGAATACTTGATTTTATAAAATGTCATATTGACATATAGCCTATTTACATATTTTAATCTTTTGAACATATAATTGAATATTATTTTGTTGTGCAAAAAATATTGTATGTACCACGGGTGAAATTAGCATTTCTGGCCCTGAGCATGTGCTTTGCGCCTCGTACTAATAATCATGCCGCGGGCCAGAAACGCCTGTTTTCACCCTTGATACATAAATAACTATTTTATTAAACGTAATTTAATTTTAATAGTGCAGTATTAACATTATCAGGCCCCGGATCTATTTGCGACAATAAAATAGTTGTCATGTGTCAAATAGACATTATGATTTTACCTAACTTAAGCTACATTCACAAATTGAAATTAGTTTTTGTTTATGCTTTATGTTTTAATGTGTTTTTAGGTGGCATTCACAAATAGTTTTGTGTTTGTCGATTTTAGTTGGTAGTGACATCTATCATAAATTTTAGAAGATCGGTAATATAGTAAATGCAACTGTCAGATGTGCTAAGTTACACATGCTGTCTTATGTTGTTTGTTTACTTTCGTATTTTTTGGAAGATCAATGTAAATATTATCATAATAAGAAAGTAGGTATTAAAATCTTGTTTTTATTTTCATTCATTTTGACACAAGAATAAAAACAAACTTAGGTTATCGTCAATGCGAAGGATGATAGAAAGAGACAAGTATATGTCACTACATCATTCTAAGCTTCGTCCTATTGGTCTATTCCTAAGTATAAAACGTAAAACTAAAACATAAGTTTGGAGTTTGCAAACTTTTGTGTTAAAACCAAAACTAAATACTGATTTGTGAATGACTGCATAAGATAACATGTCTACAAGGTTATTCAAACAAAAATGGAAAACATAAAACAAAAACTAATTTCGATTTGTGAATGTAGCTTAACAGTTCAAAAATTTCAGAAAATCGCTATTGATACTGTTGCTAGATAAACAATTCGTTACCTAAAGAGCTCTTTATTTCTTTCTTGCAACCCAGCAACAACATATAAAATAACAAGTATTTTGTGAGGTGAGGAGATAAAGTAACGGTGACTCACAACTATTAATTTTGACCCTAAAATTGTAATTTGTAAAATGCTGATTTAATAATATGGATTACAAAAATAGAACCACGATTTTAGGAATTAATAATGGAAAATCTTCTCATTAAGAACTTTAGTATAGTTTCATAAGAAACGAATTATTAGTATTTTGCTATCAAGCTTGTAATGAATTCGTTAATGACCAGTTACATCGCTGTTAAGTTTTCTTTAATGGACAAGATCTTACCAAGATGAACTAACATATGAGTACTTCAACATTGGTGTCAAATATTTGATTCGTTATTTTTCTTTAAACAACCCTTAAAATTTAAGTGAATACGATGCAAATGGATGATTCTTTGAATACACGTTATTTACAATATCCAAATAGCACCTGGCGATCCTCTTTCAAAATCTTCGCGACCCACGCTTTGAGAACCACTGCTATAGTCCACTGAATGGAAAATGATCGAAATAGGTTGCTGGATACGTCAATCAATTTGACAAGTATAGACAACAGTAATCACAAATGACAATTAAAATTTAATGTCAAGTTTATTCTAACAAATGTGACATATACTCAATGTCTATAAATGTTGTGTAATAAAATATACGTGTGTTAATATTTGACATATCGTGAGTTCATACAATTCTCTTTCTAGATATAAATGGATGTTAGTTCTTATTGTTCGCAATTATAGTATAATTTTGTAAAATATCAAATAAAGTATTAGTTGTATATAATGTCATGATATTTATAAAAATGGTATTTTTGAATTAACAATGAGTGTTTATCTAGATAAATAAGTATATACAGAATGTCCCAGGAAAACTGTGATGATTAGTATAGGGAATTAATTTTAGCTACTAATGCAACCCTGATTATTTTCAAGGAAAAAATTTAAATAAAAACTATAGAGGACAAAATTTTAACGTTTTTTTGCCATATTTTACTTCAAAGTTATTATATCATAATCAGCTTTAAAAACGTCAAAATTATAAATAAATATAATATACTGTGTCAAATAAATAGAAACATAGGAAATAGGTGTTTTTCCAAAACAAAAGTGTTAGAGGAATGATTTTGATACCAAAGTACACATGGCAATATTAGACCTATCCACACACCATATTCAATACTGATTATCTCATTTTACTACCGAAAAATTAATGAAACTATTTCGATAAAGAAACTTACTAATTTACAATATTTATAACAAAGTAGCTAGCTCAGAGGTACCAAGTCGGCCTGTGGATCCTAAGAACCCTGGTTCGATTCCCACAGGCGACAAACAATTTTCATAATTTCAAAAGCTACCCCTGTGGCTCCTCTACCACTAACATCTTTAGGGGCCGTGATTTGACGACTGGTAACCGCACTTCACGCGAATAATATATCACTTACCGAGATCTGCTTCGGCAGAGTGCCACACCCAGTAATGGGTAGAAGACGTGATGATATATTTATTTATTTTTAAAACAAAGTGACATTACAGTGACGGCTTAAATTCAATCTTATACATTAGCTGTATTCCATTTGCCATTTGTTTCATTTAATTCAGTTAAGATAAATTGAAATTGATAAATTAACTGAACTAAGCAAACTGATGCACTTATTGGGGTGGATTATTTTAAAATTAATCTTAATAAGTAAATCTACTACTGGAAAGAAAGAGAGCGAAGTAAGCCAGTCAAACAAATAAGTGATCTGGTTCAGGAAGTGTACGTTTGATTTGATTCAAATGGCAAATGGAATACGAATTTATACTGGAAGTTACTATGAAAATATACTCATCAAGACTGACATTTTATTCACTTTTTAGTTAGTTAATTCTCAAAAAAAAAAGCTAATCCAGAATTTTGGATTAGTCAAATTAGGCTAAACCATTTCCTCAAACAAATTGAAGTATACTCTAATATAATCTATTTACAGTCCGATTCTCAAAAAAGTTTTAGCTAATCCTGAATTTTGGGTTAGCTAATCTTATTCCAGTCTGATTTAAAAAAGTTAATTACAGGCACTTTCCGAAAAGTATAAAGTTATAAGATTATATTACAGTTTGTTTAAACTTTTTTGAGAATATGGTATAGCTTAACTTAACTTAGCTTAAATAAAATGCAGGTTTAGCTAAAACTCTTTTGAGAATTGGGCTGTAAATTTTCAGAGAGTGATTTGAATTAACTTTTTTAAATCGGATTGGAATAATTTTAGCTAATTCAAAACTTCTTTAAGAATCTGGCTGTTAGAGTTCAAATCTAATCTTAGACCGTCACTGTAATATTGACCATTGTAGTTCGCATAATCAGGGTACCCAGCCAACGTGAGTTTTAAAATTCCCTGACTTCTCCAGGTTTTCCAGGATGGCAATTTTACTTTCATTAGTTTATCACTTAAACCAATTTTAACATTTTTGATTGAAATACTCGACGGTAATTTAGTATTTTTATGTTCGACGTACAGTATTATATTATCCCATAATTTAAGTGCAGTTTTAGTTGTCTCTGCATTTTCCACCCACCGGGTTACACAATTTTTTTTGGAAATACTTCGCATTTTGTGAGGCCTGTAAAATCATTCCGCCTTCTCGGTGAGTCTTTAAAAAGGTAATAAATACCCCTAAGAAACTCATTCACTTGCCACTTGCAAGCTTTGTGACAATAAAGAAAATATCTGTTCGGTTTATTCCGCCGTTCATCGTGTAATTCAAATAATAAAAAGTTTCAACGTATTTGTATGACAAAATTAACTATATATTAGCAGCAAAAAATCTAATTTTTTTAATAAATAGACAATTTGCATCTTTTTCCAGAAAAGAATTTAAAATTCCCTGATAATTTTTTATTTTTTGAAATCTCCCTGATTTTTCCCTGATTTTTCCCTGACTTATACAAATTCCCTGACTTTTCCCGGTTTTCCAGGTCACTGGGTACCCTGATAATGTAGTTGTCAAAAAAAGTCATAATTAGTAGCAGATTTTCTTCTAGTATTTTAATTAATTTCTTTAATTGGTGACATCTATCTGTTGTAAATAAGATGTATGGAGAAGTATACTATTATTATATGTAATTTGGTCCCGCAACTGTATCCCAGAAATTGATGATTTTCAAAAAACTGTTTTTTCCATGTTGTGTGCCTTATATATCTAGTTATTAGAGGCAAACATTCAAACAATTAAGTACCAATTTACTTATTTTACAATGAAAGAAATACAGAAATTCTAATTTTATATGAAACATCAGTTTAGCTAATTTTTGACCAGGGCACATACTCCTCATAGCCAGTTACACCGCTGTCTCATTAATATTAAGTATACCTTAAGTAAAACAATATAGAATCGAGAAATAATATCAAATGAGTAAATAAACATTGATCAGCCGTACGGTGGTGTGGTTAACGTTACATCATTGGCATCAGAAGATCCGGAATTCAAATTCCACTCAAACTAAACAACCATACTACAGCTCGATGAGTCCAGACCCTAAACTTGTACTGTGATTGGGATTAAGTTCCTGTTGTACAGCGTAGCATAAATAAATAAATAAATAATCAACTTTTGATATTTTCTTACTTAAATTATTTGTTTATTCTACTCTGTACAACTAATGATAGTACAGGGTCCGGACTCATCAAGCCGTATTGTGGTAGTTCATATATGTATTTGAGCTTGAGTGGGATTCGAACTAGGGATCTCCAGATTCGAATACCGTAACGATATCCACATCATCGGACAGCCAGCCAATTAATATATGAATGGACGGCGGTGCAAAATTAACTGTTTATGTTACAAAGCAACAATAAATAAAGCTTATCTAATAATAATAATAATAATAATAATAAGATAACAGAAAGTAAAAGCACTCAGACACATTTTCACCAGTAAAACCATCATCCACTAACTAACCACTCAACCACAACGCACTGATGAACCGCGAGAAGCCAGTATGGAAGAACGATACACACGATGTACACCACCACGGCGCTGTGATGTTGTATTGTTTGTTTGACAGTTGAGCAGCGACTGAACTGACCCTCGACCGCGACGCCGGCGCCGCGCCGCCACTCGCGATCGCGTGGCTTGTGCCCAATGACGTCACAAACAGCCGGGAGTGGGGAGCGCATGGGTACAGAGGGTGCTGGAAGCACATGGCCCCGGAAAACATCAGAGGATGAGAATTATTGAGAAATTGGCGAAATTTGGCGGAGGTGCTGATTTTCAGATTTCACCGAATACAGATTGTTGTGGCTTATTATTATAAGAGGAAAAATTAAATAAATTCTTCTAGTTTTTAGATTTTATGGCTTTAATGAAGTTGAATAAAGAAGAAGACGATATGTTACATTTTAAGTTGAATAAAAAATTAAAAATCATATGACTACATAAACTGAATTAAGCAAACTGATGCACTTATTGGGGTGAATTCAGGGTTGAAAAAACCCGACCCATGGGGTTTTTTTAGGTTTATTTGGGCATTATTGGGTTTTTTATAACATTGACAAATTCAATTTTTAATTCAAGTTATATAATTCTAGATTAATTTTGTTTATAATGTTTAAAATTAAAACAAAATTTATGTACTATTATGTAATAATTGCAAAAAAATATATTTATTTTATTGTGAATTAAAAACATAATATGCTCTATCATGTTATTGTCATACTTATTCGACTTAAAACTATATTTCAAATTTGCCGGTAAAAAGATTGGGTATCAATCAATTTTTGTAATACTAATATAAAATAAGACAAATAATATTTGCTCTTAAACTAGTTTGATATTGACATTTGTCAAAGTAATGCAATGTGATACAGGGTGATCAAAAGGAATTGTTATAGTTGGTAGTACAATTCCAGTGATCTTTTTATTCCACAGTTGGCACAACGTCAGATAAAGGCGGAAATGCTATTTGGCATTTCTAATAAATACAAATAGGTTATGTCAGGAGGCTGACAGCTAAAAGAATTTTGACTTTTTAAGTAATAGAAATACTTTGGAAATAAATGTAATAATAAATGTACTCAAATTTAAATATTAAATGTCACTGTCAACAACAGGAAATTAATTTATGTATCAGGCTTACCAATTTCAAGTAGTTTTTTTTATTGCCAACTGTAACAATTCCTTTTGATCACTCTGTAGTTTCATTTAATGAAAATAATTGCCAGAATTTTATTGTAGAATTTTATAGAGTGTGATCGTACTACCCAGCAATTCATTTTAAAAATCAGGATGAAATGTTCACAAAAACAAAATTCACTTTTCCCTTTTTTTTACAAAAATATGAATTCGTCCCTGTATTTTCAGCGTCAAGTAAAATCCACCAATGTATTATTTTTAATTTACCTGCTGTGTCGGCCGTCCAACACAAATAAACAAACACACAAACACACATACACACAGGGTGTAATTCCTGCTGTTCTCGTCCTGCTATCCTTGCTCTACAGTTCCTGCTGCTATCGCACCGTTTAATTTACTAGATTAATTTAGTGCGCCGGTATTTCCCACCACTAAATGAATTTTAATTTCACCCAGAGTTTCAGCCAGTTTCAGCCCGCTCCAGCGCTTGCTGAAAGTGCCTGAAGCTCCTGGAAACCCGCTGAAAGCCTGTTAAAGATGTTTTATGTGACTTCGTATATACTGGACAAAAAATTCATTTAGATGGTGTAATTTTTAGAAAAGTAATTCTTGGATTTGGGGATTTCTTGAAACTTTTCAAAATAGTCTGCAGAGTTTGTGGTTTGATTGTTTATGTACAATTAAATTAATTATATATAATGCTTTAATTAGAGTAAAAAATTAATTAATAATTAATTAGTTCATTAATTAAATTATGGGGGTAAATGTGGCTCAGTGGTATCGAGTCGGTTCTCTCTCCACTAACATATTTGGGAGCCGTGATTTAACGGCTGATAACTGCACTTTACGCGCAAAATATATCACTTACCGAGATCTGTTACGACAGAGTGCCACACCCAGTAATGGGTAAAAGGCGTGATGATATATTTATTCATTTATTTTATTTTAAATCACAGTAGAATAAGATTAGCTAATCCAAAATTCAGGATTAGCTAAAACTTTTTTTGAGAAAATCGGGCTGGTGTGTATTAGAGCGTATTTATTTGGGGTTTTTAAAGTAACCTAGTAGGTTACTTTTGTTTAATTGGCACACTTTAAGTAACCTGGAACTGTTCCTGAACTGACCTTGCTGCCCCAGCTATTTTAACGGGTTGGTAGATTCAACCCGTTTACTATCCCTTTCTAATCAACTTGTGTTCCTTGTTATTCGTGGCGGCATCGCGATTTGTAATAGTATAGAGAGGTTAGGAGTTATTTTTTTTGAAAAACGTAAATAATTTTATAATAATATTTTGAAAAAATATACTAAACTATTATTTATGCAGATGATGGAAGAGCAATATACATTATGTGTTTCTTGCAATATAAGTCACAGAGGATAATATTATGACACATAATTACGACTCCGAAATTCATTATTTTGATAGTGCTGATGACAAAATTATAAAAAATGGACAGACTCTGACGTTATTTGCTTTTTGATTACATATAAAAAATATAAAGATGACTTAAAACATCCAATTAAAAGCGCAATTTAACACACAAACAAAACTAAGCAGATGTCGATTCGAACATGCATTCAGATTTTAAATTTACCGCCAGTGTTTACAACTGACACTACATGCATCATTTATTTGGAAGTAACACGAGTTAGTTCTAGGTCAGTTCAGGGTTCAATCCAAATTTCCCAAACAAATACGGTCTTTATTAATAAGTAAGATGTCGTTCGTTCAAATCTCACTGATTTCTACTTATATAAAAAAATATACGATTGTGTCTGAGTGGTTCGGATTCCACTATAAGCTGCAGGTTTCCTGTACTGTAATTGGAATAATTTCCTTTGACCTGTTTTCAGTCAATAATAATGTAAAACATATGAAACTTCAACCAATAATCACGGTTTTACGGTATACTAAATTTATGCGCGTGAAGTGCAGTTACCAGCCGTCAAATCATGGCTCCTAGAGATGTTAGTGATGGGGGAGCACAGAAGTAATTTTTTTGAAATTAGTGAAAATGTTTGTCGGCTGTGGTGATCGAACGAGGGTTCTTAGGATCTACTTGCCTACTCGATACCACTAAGCCACTACCCCATAAAATTTAAAATAATTCATCTAAAATGAATCGCTTATTTCAGAAACAACCTAACTCACTATTTGAACATTTTGAGAACTAATTATATTAATTTGTATATAATCGAAAATTCTGCGTCGTTTGGTGTTAAAATCACCTAAGTTTGACAGTTTGACACTTCTTTATTGTTTTCAGTGCTACGGAATATCACGTTTAGTGCAAATAATTAATTAATTAATTAATAGATAATTAATTTACTCGAAGCTATAAAAAGTGACTTAGGTTGTTTCTGAAAATAAGCGATTCAATTATTTTCCAAAAACCAAATTACAAGATCATATTTGAATTTTATAGAGCGCGATCGTATTACCCACCAATTTATTTTAAAAATCAGGATGAAATGTCATAGTTCACAAAAACAAAATTCACTTTTCCCGTTTCTTTACAAAAATATGAATTCATCCCTGTATTTTCAGCATCAAGTAAAATCCACCAATGTATTATTTTTAATTTACCTGCTGTGTCGGCCGTCCAACACAAGAATTTAAGAATATGGTTAAGTTTAAATTGCTATGGGATGGCTAGCAAAGTGGTATGAAGTCGGCCTGTGGATCCTGAGGTCCCTGGTTCGATTCCCACAGGCGACAAATTTTCATAATTTGAAAAAGCTATCCCTGTGGCTCCTCCACCACTAACATGTTTGGGGGCCGTGTTTTGACGACTGATAACCGCACTTCACGCGCAAAATATATCACTTACCGAGATCTGCTTTAGCAGAGTGCCACACCCAGTAATGGGTAGAAGGCGTGATGATATATTTATTTATTTATTTTTAAATTGCTAATCTAAAATTTAGAATTGGCTTAAACTTTTTTGAGAATCGGACAAGTTTCACCTCGGGCTAATCATCCAAACTACCCTAACCTACCACCATTTTAACTATATTTCCCATAGCAAAATAGTCTAACACGTCGCAACATCACCCTATTACCGAAAATACATTACACTATCATCTACAATAGTTCGCCCATGTCTTGCCCTGGGCTTGCGAGTGCACTCCCCGGAAATACTCCGACAACCGGACTATGTAATACCGGAGTCGGTCCGATCAGTTAGTTCCGCCGTCGGCCCCGGCCCACTGACGGCGCTGACATCGATCCGGCACGCGCTTAAAGAGGACACGACACTAATTCTATACATACGAGAAAAGTAAGTGAATCTAGATTATAATATGCAGGAATTTTAACAAGAGGAATAGGTTGATGACAAAATCATATCAATATTTGTTAGTAAGTAGGTTGTGTGGATAGCGTTACGGCAATCGAAGCTGGAGATCCCGAGTTCGAATCTTTCTCAAGCTAAATATATATGAACTATCACATTACGGTTCAGTGAGTTAGGACCCTGTCCTGTTATTGGGATTAAGTTCCTGTTATGCAGTGTAGACTAAATTAATTAATTTACAGCAGTGGTTTCCAAACTGTGGGTTGCGACCCCTAAAAATCACTCCTATTCACTTTTCAATCATTTTTCTTCGACCCACGTTACATAAGCGCAAAACATCTCATATTATTTTAACAACGAATTTAACAACGACTCTTCAAAGATTAAAATAGATGAAAGCGATAGCCGGCGCTTATATTTTAAAGAAAATTCCACACAATGCAATAACTGATAATGAAACGAATAGATAAGGAAGGAAGGGAGTGTCGCCTTGCGCTTGTTTTTGACAGTAAATTTCACACAATTGCAGTTAAACACTCTATGTAAGTACTGAAAACCAATAAAAAAAGATAAGAAAGAAGGGAAGTGTCACTCTACGATTGTTTTTTAAGGTATATTCCACACAATTGCAATTAAACACTCTATGTATATAAAAAAATATATATATATCATGACGCCTTCTACCCATTACTGGGTGTGGCACTCTACCGAAACAGATCTCGGTAAGTGATATATTTTGCGCGTGAAGTGCGGTTACCAGTCGTTAAATCACGGCCCCCAAAGATGTTAGTGGTGGAAGAGCCACAGGGGTAGCTTTTGAAATTATGAAAATTGTTTGTCGCCTGTGGGAATCGAACCAGAGTTCTCAGGATCCACAGGCCGACTTCATACCACTGTGATAGACACCCCATAAGAACTGAAAATAAATAAAAAAGATAAGAAAAGCAGAGATTGTGTTTTTGCAACAGTAAATTCCATACATTTGCAGGGTAAACACTCTAATAAAATGACTAAACAACAAAACTAAAAACAAGAATTCTGCACTTGTCTTAAAAATAAAAAAATGCAAATAAAATTTCTAAGATATGTATTTACTTAAAATTCGTACGATAAATAATAACATTGACATGTCGTAATACATCATGACGTAATAATTACATTTATTCATAACCTAGCTTATCTAATACTCAAACATAATTATATCTTACAAAAGTTAATTAGTTTATACTCCATCAAAACAAAATTCGTCGAAAAGTCGCTTACGCGCCTCTTATATTACACGACCGCGGCATAAAACAAGCTAATTATCATATACAGGGTGTGTCGAAACCACCGCTACAACACAATGAGCGCCTCAAGATGAACAAGAAGCATTTTTTCGCCGCTGGAGCGAAGTGTAAAGTGTTTGAAGTAAAGAGCGTGTATAGAATTTTTAATTAGGGCCTCTTTGTTACCCTCCAACGAATTAAATTTAATTAAGCTTAGAGCACGTGACGTCATAACTGTAAGCACTTGATTGGACGCGAATTTTAAGCGGGTAATTGTTTTATTATGGAGCTTACACTCGAAAACTTTTCTACGTTGTTTTTTTGTTGTTAACTTTTTAGTTCAATTTAATATTACTTTTTCCTGAAACCGACTAGAAAGTGACTACTTTCCTGATCAATTTTAGTATTGAAAGTAGATTTTTTACCAAAACATTCAAATATGTACACAAGGTTACAACAAAAATAACAGTCTAGTGAAGACTTTACCTGACTGTTTATATTTTACCTAACTATTTTGTTGTTGTAACCTTGGATACGTAGTCTGCTGTCAAAACAATTAAAACATTTTGAATTATTTATTATTAATATTGATTAAATTAAGCGGTTTCAGAAAAAATAGTATACATAATACGTCAAGAAAGTGTTTTTACTTTCCTGCCTTATTATGTAATATACTAATATTGTGTAAAATGTAAAATGGCGTAAAATTTGCAAAAAAAATACTCTTTCAGAGGTTATATTTCAAAAACTAAGCAAGATATGAAGATGCGATCAACGCCATTGAATTCCTCGTGTTTGAATTGACTTGTACACATAATTTCAGCAATTTTTTTTATTTTTGATATTTTGACCAAAATTTTCGATATATACAAATTTCTAAGGCCAATATCTTCAAAACTAAAAGAGATACGAACTCAGGGATTTCACCACTGGATTCAGCGCGTCAAAATACGTATTTATGTAAATTTTTAGTAAAATATTCGGACGAGGAAGACTTTTAGAGCAATAAGTCTGAAAATGGCTTAAAATCGAAAAAATCTTAAGGGGTACCCCTTAAGAAATTTTCAAAAAATAAAAATCGCTGAAAATTTTTTATAAGTCAATTCAAACACGAGAAATTCATTGCCGTTGAGAGAAAATTCATATCTTGTTTAGTTTTTGAGATATAGCCTCCGAAAAAGTTAAATTTAGCATAAATTTCATCTCGTTTTGACCATTTTCCGCTAACTGCCCTATATGTCAAAACCTAGTCAAGATACGGACCTAGAAAATGCACCATTGCATTCCTTATAATTTTCTACATAAATATACATATTTTTAGTAATTAGTATTGGCAGATATTTTTTTTACGATTTGGCCATTCTCTACTTTTACACAAAGAGTAATCCCCAGAAAAAGGTACTCGAAGACACTTATTACACAGAAAGTGTACAAAAATTTGACAGCATCTTTCGGACACGATGCTTATGATTAAATTAATCGGATTCAAAGGATTTAATTTTTTGATATGAATTGTATTGACAACATACTTCGTATCCAAGGTTACAACAAAAAAAGAAAGTCAGGTAAAATACAAATCAGTCAGGTCAAGTTTTTAACAGACTGTTTGGACTTTACCAAATACGTACTTTACTTGACTATTTTGGTAAAAATTTACTTTCCATACTAAAATTAGTCAGGAAAGTAAGGACTTTCTTGCTGGTTTCAAGAAAAAAATTATAAAAAAAAAATCAACATTAAACAAATATAAAAATCTACATATTTAGTTTCTCCAATTTCTCCAATTCCGGTACAGTTTTATTGGCATAGCGCGGGAGTTGGTTAAATTTATTCCTGGAAGTTGGTACTACTGCTTGGTTATGTGAGTTTAAATAAGAAGAATAGAATGTAACGTCCCTACTGAGGAACAGAACGAATAGAATTTTTAAAGTTCTGGATTGCATCGGTTTGTATTTACGAAAGCACATCAATTTTGTTTTATTGTTTTCTGATATACACAACGGAATGGCCTTCTGTAGATGTTGTACACTCATGCACAAAGATATTAACTTCGCCTTGTTTCCATGTACACTCCCAAACAAAATTCATCTGTTAGCGTGGTTCAAAAGAGTAAATTGTTTTTGCGACGCACAGGAAATTATTTACTAATTACAGCCCTGTGTACAAAATCACAAATTCATAAATTTATCACGAAGCTACAGTTTTTTGTTTTTGTTTTGTTCTTTAATTCAATTTTTGTGTTTCGCTCCAAAATGAATCTCGTTTTTAATTAAAATATAATTTAACATTGAAATGCTTCATTCTCTGCTGCTATTTTCAGGGTTCTGATGGCAACAATTTCAGTTTCATGAAAAATATTCTCAAAATAGAATTGTACATATTTCACTGAACATTATGAAACAATAAATCATATCATTGTTGCCATTCACGAACATTGCAAAGTCAAAGATATCAACAAATTTAACAGACTAACTAATAGTTGACTAACTTTGTTAGTAGCTGTCAAACACTTATAAATCATTTATTATGACGTTAATATCAAATTAAAATTAGTGCATATCTTTACCGCCGTTTAAATGTTCTGGAAATTATTTTTTCTATTCGCATATTTTAATTTACTTATTAATATATTGTATCTACAGGGTGTTTAATTTAAGTGTGCCCATTGCTATCTCGAGAACTATATAAGCTACAAGGTTGGTTAAATTAGCAAATAAATACTATTTTGCAAGTCTATTACAAAACTATTAACAAATATTTTTTCGACCAGAAGTTCTCAAAATAAGGGGATGCAATTTTGTTATTTTAAATGCGAACCTTTGTTCTTTTTTGCTTATTCGATTCAGTATTTTTTTACCTTTATATTACAAATTTTTTGAGAAAAAATTAATTTAATTCAAATCCCATAGAAATAAACGTGCTCGTCTTTGACTCGTGCATATTTCCATAGCAACAGAAGCACTCGTGAACGCAAAAAAAATATCGGTAATATTCAATGCACTAGTTATATTATAAGTGAATATTTTTCAATTTCCTGAATTTTTTGAATAAATACAAATAGGTTATGTTATGCTATTGTACAATATGGGGTAGGTGGCTCAGTGTTATCGAATCGGCCTGTGAATTTGAGAACCTTGGTTCAATTCCCACAGTCTACAAACAATTTTCACCACATTTATATTACCCCTGTGGCTTTCCCACAACTAACATCTTTGGAGGCCGTGATTTGATGGCTGATAACCGCACTTCACGCACATAAATATATCACTTACCGAGATCTTCTTCGGCAGAGTGCTACACCCAGTAATAGGTAAAAGAGATGATGATTATTTTTTATTTTATCATTATATAAATGTCAACAACAGGAATAGTTATTTATGTACCAAGGGTGAAAACAGGCATGTTATTAGTCCTCGGCGCTTTGCGACTCATGCTAATAATCATGCCACGGGCCAGAAACGCTCATTTCACCCGTGCTACATACAATATTTTATGCACAGCAAAATAACATTTAATTATATGTTCAAAAGATTAAAATATGTAAATAGGTCAAAATTACATTTTGCAGAATCAGGTGTTCACAATAAAAAAAAATTGTCATTTCATTTATGTATCCATAGGAATTATTTTTTAGGGCCCTAGGGCCAAAACAAGTGTTTAAGTCCGCCTTTTAGAGCTAAAACACATGCTTTTCGGCCCGGTTGTGCATATATAAGTTAATGTATCAGTCTTCAAGTATTTTTTTTTATTGCCAACTAAAACATTTACTTCTGATCACCCTGTACTTAAGGTACAGTCAAACAAACTATTCGCAGAAAAAATACGTACAATTATGACATCATCACCAAGTTCTTTTAAAAATCCGTACAAGAAATCCTGTATTGCAGTAGCAGATGTTAAAAACAGTATAGATCTATGGTTAGGAAATAGTAGTAAATTTTTTAGCAAAAAGACAGAATCTCAGGTTGCGTATAAATATTTGAGGCAGTCACATGTGCAGTTGCAGAGCCGAAAAATAAAAAGTACGAAGAAATTGACACAAAAAACGTGCGAGCGAAATATACCTATGAAACTTATATACGATATCTGCTTGCTATACCATACACCTCGTATGTAACCATCATACGTGAACATTTTTATCAAGTCTTAAGGGTTTACAAGCTCTCTGGACTATACGGGGTGACAAAATAATAACGACATCAATATTTCTACAGACTTAAATTGTACATACAGCGAAAGCAACGGCACTAAAGGCACGGCAAATATGTAAACTAAAGCGTAGTTTCATCAGAACCGAACAGATACATTTTTTCATTAAAATACTTTTTCCGTTTATCGTTCATTAATGTATACAAAATCATACATTAACGCCTTCTATTAATGTATGATTTTTGATTACTGAACTATTTCTTTTGGACGCCTAATATAGCATGTATAGGCTAGAGTTAAGTTGTAAGAAAATGTTAAACAAAATTAAACGAAATGATTTTAACACTTCTAGCTAAATAATATTCACGTAGCATTCCTTTAATGATATAAAAATAAATAAATAAATATATCATCACGCCTTCTACCCATGACTGGGTGTGGGCACTCTGCCGAAGCAAATCTCGGTAAGTGATATATTTTGCGCGTGAAGTGCGGTTACCAGTCGTCAAATCACTGCCCCCAAAGATGTTAGTGGTGGAGGAGCCACAGGGGTAGCTTTTAAAATTATGAAAATTGTTTGTCGCCTGTGGGAATCTAACCATGGTTCTCAGGATCCACAGGCCGACTTCATACCACTGAGCTAGCCACCCCATAAATAATAAATTAATATAAAATAAATAAATAAATAAATAAATACATAATCACGCCTTTTACCCATTATTAGGTGAGGCACTCTGCCGTAGCAGATCTCGGTAAGTAATATATTTATGCGCGTGAAGTGCGGTTACCAGGCGTCAAATAACAGCCCCCAAAGATATTAGTGGTGTTGAATATGGTGAAAATGTTTGTTTGATGTGGGGATTGAACCAAGGTTGTGGGAATCGAACCAGGGTTCTCTGGATCCACAGGCCGACTCGATACCACTGAGCCATTACCCCATAATAAATTAATACAGTTTAAAATTTAACTTTTTATCCTGGTATTATCCGATAGGTTTTCTATATAATCATTTTAGCGACAAAAAGGCCTTTTTCCTAATTCCGGGTCTCTTACTACAACAATTACAGATTAAAAACAATATGTAATCAGTTTATAAGAGAATCAAGTCCTTGCAAAACAACACAGCAAGAAATTCCCCAACTTCCAAATACAAATAAATTTCCAACTCTCTGAGAAAACTTGTGGAAATCTTTCCCGTTTGGCCCGAAGTGACTCGTCTCAAACTTGCATGAAAAATCACCAAAAATGATACATTACCAGGAAACTTTAATTCAAACATCAAGTGTCACATCGCCCCTTGATCCACCCCTGTGGAGGGGAGGGGGATGATGTAACATCAGTCACAGAGTTAAGCTACAAACTCACAACAAGCTATGAGGATGATTTCCAGAGAAGTTTTGATGAGCACTGACAGTTATGAAACGTAGTTAAATGTTTGTGTATGCGTTACAGGCCCGTATCAATCATTTTTATTAGCCCCCAAAACCTGATTCACACTGGAACACCAGAAGCAGCACTGAGAAATTGTTGTATTGTAAATAGTTTAAAACTTTTTACATTTTCTTGGCAAGAAAGAATGGAAAGATTCAAGAGCTTTTATTTGTTTATATACCATGACATAAGGCCTGATAATTACGTCATAGCATTTGTTTATGATACAAGACATTATTAACTATATATATATTTTTTTTTGTGTTTTGCAGTTTTAATATTATCGGTAATAATATAACAAGAGAGTGAGAATAAATTGAAAATAATTTGAGAGATCTTTCGAAAACTTGTTGCCAGGCAATAGTCATGAAAGCCCGTAGGGCTTGAGTGGCTACTGCCAAATGTCAACAAGTTTGAGAAAGATACTGGAGAATTATTTTCTAATTTATCCAACTCTCGGCTTATATTTAATTAGATTATTTTTTGACTTAGCTGTTGAGGTCGATTCATCCAACTTAAAAGATTTTGAACTGGGTTCATATCGATTGATTACTTATTAATGTAGTCTTGGAAGTTGTTTCCAAAATTTGTTGGTGTATTTCTATATCTGAAATGGAACTAAATCGATTTTTTTCACACATTTTACTTGACGCGTTGACAGGTTTAAATAATTATTCGACAACTAACTATCATTTGTCACAAACAAAAAGCACCTACAGAGATTATTCCCTGGAATAATCTCTAGAGCTTTAGGGTCAAATTCATAGTCGTGACTCACCCTCACCTCATTCTCATCTCACACTTAAAATCGAAGTAACTATTGCAACTAACTCAAATTGTAGAAATTCTTGAGTTAGTGGCCTTAGTTACTTCGACTTTAAGGGCCAAATTCACAGTCGTCACACACTTTCATCTCATCCTCACCTCACTCTCAAAGTCGTAGTAACTAAGGCAACTAACTCAAAAATTTGCACAATTTGAGTTAGTTGCCTTAGTTACTTCGATTTTAAGTGTGAGTTGAGAATGAGGTTAGGGTGAGTCACGACTATGAATTTGGCCCTAAGAGTGAGGTGTGAATTTGGCCCTAATTCTCAGTATAATAATGACAGGATTGGTTAAAACGCAGACACGTGACATACAATGAAGCATTTTATTGGTTTTGAGAAACGTCAAAAAATAATCAGAGGAATTAGAGCATGTATATCTTTTCCTATTGGGTTTTCATATTTTTTGAAATACATTAATTGTCAACATTACGAATGAACGAATGAATGTCACCAAGTTGAATTTTGAAAATGTTCATATTCAGTAGAGAGGTTTTAGTAAGATCAGTTTCAGTCAGCGAAGATATATTCAATTATTCGTCATCTCTAAGGGGTAAGGGTATTAATAGACTAACTCTGAAACTAAGAGCCGAGTTGTGTAATTAGTTAAGGGTCGTTTTGCATTTAATTAGAGTAAGTTTAGTTAATGAACTTTTAAAAATTCGACTTGTACTATCCAGTACATCTGTCACAGACTCCTGACATTATTTTTGTAATTTAAATTTCAGCTGCGACGACGCTGAAATATAAATTAGAAAATTTCAGACTTGATAATACGATGAATATTGTACTTTTCGTCTTTGAAAAAGATTCGTATTATTAACTGTTTCAAAACATAAATATATCATCACGCCTGCTACCAATTACTGGGTGTGGCACTCTGCCGTAGCAGATCTTGGTAAGCGATATATTTTGCGCGTGAAGTGCGTTTACCAGCCGTCAAAGCCATAGGGGTAATTTTATTGTGGTGGAAATTGATTGTCAGCTCTGGGACTCGAACCGAGGTTCTCAAATCCACAGACCGACTCGATACCACTGAGCCACCTACCCCATAAAATGAAATTTATAATTTCATTGGAAAATGTTTATATCGTAGTTTCAAAATGACAAGAATTAAAAATACCTAAACAGTGACATTTAATTGATATTTGGTGACATTTCATTATATTGTGGTGGCAACAAAATGTTAATTAAAAACTCGTAAACTTAAAAATATCGACACACAATTTTAATTTTTAATGTCCTTGCCAAAATAAATGACATTTAGTTAAACCAAAAACCACATACAATTATTAAATTTTGTTTTTATTTCTAACTTTATTTTTATTAAATTTTGTGTTATTACTAATGCAACATTTATTTAGCTAGCTCAGTGGTACGAAGTCGGCCTGTGGATCCTGAGAACCCTGGTTCGATTCCCACAGGCGACAAACAAGTTTAATAACTTCAGAATCTATCCCTGTGGCTCCTCCACCACTAATATCTTTGGGGGCTTTGACGACTGGTAACCGCACTTCACGCGCATAATATATCATTTACCGAGATCTGCTTCGGCAGAGTGCCACACCCAGTAATGGGTAGAAGGCGTGATGATATATTTATTTATTTATTTATATATTTATGCGCGTGTAGAGCAGTTATCAGCCGTCAAATCACGGCCCCAAAGATGTTAGTGGAGGGAAAGCCACAGGGGTAGTTTTAATGTGATGAAAATTGTTTGTCGGCTGTGGGAATCGCACCGAAGTTCTCAAATCTACAAAAAAACTCTATATGTGGTTTCTTTATTTACTTATTTTTGTAGTTATAGTACTAAAGTGATTTTAAATTTAAATATACAAAAAAAGATAGTTCTTCTTTTTGTAAAATTGAGTTTGAAAGTGTAATGGTTTGAATTTTATTGAGAAGGATATCATTCCAGTAATCTGGAAATGGCCGTTTCCGGTACAAGAAACAGTTGAAATGTCGTTTCCGGGAGGTAGACCATACGTCAGGATTTCCAAAATAGATTTCCTTTTTTATTTTATTTACCCCAATTCGGCTTAAACATTTTTTATACTATTCATAAATTATTGATCACCTTGTACTAAATCATAATTAAATTTTCACGCCCTTTATCACAAATCTACCCTTGACCCGAATACCAATAATAAATAATAAAAAACCCTAAACATTTCACCATGAAAAGCCACAAAACACAAAACATTTATAGTTCGGCTGGGCGCCATAAGGGGAGGGGTGGCGCTACCGTCGCCTGGTACCACCCTTACTCCGAGGGTGGTTCGTGGTTCACTCACACCTACATCACGATTAAATTCTCGTAACATAAATAATTATTTCGTTGTGGCTCTAATGAAATGTTACAAATGAAAATCTTATTTTTAGATTGATACATTTTTACGAATATGTCTACAAAAATTTTATTCAACACACAATTTCAATCAAACTAACCAAATTTGATATCAAAAATTACACAGAATATAATAGAGGAGTTTGAATTTCATAATCCTTTTGTAAAATCGTATTATAATACATATTAATGTTATAGTAACCAAGGTAACAACAGAAAATAAGCTTTTGAAGTACTAGTGCCATAAAGAGTTATTTTACAGTACTAATATAATAATAATAATATTATAGTACGATTTACCAAAAAATATTGTACGCTGCTTGTACTTTATAGGACGACTCGCCCTGGAAATTGCCTAGTCGTCGTATAAAGTTTTACTTTCAAAACTAGTACTGTTATTTAAGGAGAATATTAACCAATAATAATTAAATTATTATTTTTACAATACCTGTACTGTAAGGTACCTATTAATAACCAAATTTAAACGCAATACGTGGAACTTTTATACCACAGTTGTTTCCATGGTTATATCAAGACTATAATATTCTTACCATCACCGTGGACAGTAAGCAGAGCTGGGCAAGTACCAGGACCAAAGTACTTAAGTATAAGTACCAGGACTAACCATGGTCAGTACTTGTTATGCAGTACTTATCAAGCACAGCTTGAAAATACTTAAGTAAAGTACCAGTTTTTTTAGACAAAAGTACTTAAAAAATAAGTATTTTGCAAGTACCAGTATTGAGTATATACGTATGAAATAGTTTTTCTGTTATTGTTATTTATTTTAATAACAACATATTCTAAATATACATTTTGAAAACATTATTAAAAAATGAAAAGATTTTTTAATTTAAAAATAAATAGGTACATGCAAAATTTAGTATGTAGTCGGAAATTATAAAAAATCAGTCTTTTATATATATATATATATATATATATATATATATATATATATATATATATATATATATATATATAAAATAAATAAATATATATATATATATATATATATATATATATATATATATATATAAAAAAATAAATAAATATATATACAACAAAAAACAAAAATATACATATCTGTGCTCCTCACCTTCATGTCACAGTCCAGCACAATAAAAAAAACTGCATTAACCGCAAAATCAAAGTAATTCAACGTTTCGAAATATTGAAGTACTTTTCGTGACTTTAGTAATATTGACGTACTTAATTATTTGAAAAGTACTTCAATATTTTTGACATTTACTGTCCAAAAATGTAAGTCTTAAGTACAAGCTGAAATTTAGTACTTAAAAATTTCAAGTATTAAGTTACACAAAAATAAATATACTTCAGTATAAGTATTAAGTACTAGAAGATACGAAAAATTGGTACTTAAGTATTGCCTAGCTCTGACAGTAAGTAAATATTATAGATCAATGTCCTGTCTATTTTGACAATAATTTGACAGCTGTTAATTTTTCAACATATTTTTCTTTTTCTTTTATTTGTGCAGGTATTGTAAACAATAGTTTAGTAACCTAGAACTGTAAGTGATTTTATAGGTAGCGAATGTTTAGGAAATCTCGATCCTATATGCCTCAATTTCCCAATCTACATTCTTGACCAAAAAACTGTCACTTACAGTTCATGGTACATCAAATACTATTTCTATGTAAATACTTAGTAATTGATCAAATTAAATTATAAAGAAAACCTGGAATAAAGTTTGTCGGCTGTGGGAATCGAACTCGAGTTCTCAAACGCGATATTAATAAAGGATAGATCCCATAACAAATAAACAAATAAATAAATTTAAAAAAGGGAAGATGTGCTTGTATGGGCTAGGTGGCTCAGTGTTATCCAATCGGCTTATGGATTTGAGAACCTCGGTTCGATTCCCACAGCCGACAAACAATATTCACCACAATAAAATTACCCCTGTGGCTCCTCCTCCACTAACATCTTTGGAGACCGTGATTTGACTGCTGGTAACCGCACTTCACGCGCATAAATATATCACCTACCGAGATCTGCTACGGCAGATTTCCACACCCAATAATGGGTAAAAGGCATGATGATATATTTATTTATATTTATGAGCTAGTCTTGGAGTGTAGAGGTACCAAGTTTGATTACAGACATTATTTCGGCATAGTGATAAATATATGTTGAATCGTTGGTGCTAGAACGTACCATCTCAGGCTCGTGTTTGGCTCGCGTGCGACCCAATGTTTTAGTTTAGGGATTTTTCAGTTGTAACTAGATATTTGAAGCGTGCTGTGCACTGTTTTGCTCATAAACACGATGAATGGGCGGTTTTTATTTCGTTATAGTGTGGCCGCACACTAAATTCACGTTTCTAGATTAATTGCATTTAAAAGGAAAGTCAAATTAATTTATATCCCTTATTACTTCCTTACTTTACTTTGTGCGATTTCAAACTTTTATAATAAAAATATATATTTTTAACTGATGGTTTGTTAACCTTAATATAATAAGTTTAATTACAATACAAAATAAATACAAAATATTCCACGAAAACTTTGGAAATTAGTTTTCCACTACCATTAATTTTTTGATTACTTTATAGGAAAAGATTTCAAGCGTTGAAAGGAATCAAATTATGAATCTAAATCAATTAATATATTTAATTACGGCTAAAAGTAAAAAAAAGCTAAATTAGTCACTATAGTAATGTAATTTTATAGTAATTTACATTACTAGCATGGTACAACAGTTACCTTGTCTGTATTGTAAAATATTTTATTTGTTATTCTTTTCTAAACTAGTAAAATACAGGGTGTTCAAAAGAAATTGTTATAGTTGGCAATACAATTCCAGAGATCTTTTTATTCCACAGTTGGCACAACGTCAGATAAAGGCGGAAATGCTATTTGACATTTCTAATAAATACAAATAGGTTATGTCAGCAGTCTGACAGTTAACAGAATTTTGACTTTTTAAGTAATAGAAATACTTTAGAAATAAATGTAATAATAAATATACTCAAATTTAAATTTTAAATGTCACTGTCAACAACAGGAAATGAATTTATGTATCAGGCTTACCAATTTCAAGTAGTTTTTTTATTGCCAACTGTAACAATTCCTTTTGATCACTCTGTAGTATATTACATTATAAGTCAGGAAAGTGATGTTTTACTTAAGTGTATATTTATGCAATTATTTGACAAATCTTAAATTTGAAAATTTGATCATTTTTTACATTGGAATAAAAAAAATATCTCTCAATTTATATCAATAAAAATATGTATATTTATGCAGAAAATCATGAGGAATACAATAGTGTATTTTTCAGGCCCGTATCTAGGCTAGTTTTTGACATATAGGGTAGTTAGCGGAAAATGGTGAAAACGAGATGAATTTTATGTTAAATTTTACTTTTTCGGAGGCTATATCTCAAAAACTAAACAAGTTATGAATTTTCTCACAACGGCATTGAATTTCTCGTGTTCGAATTGACTTATAAACATATTTTCAGCGATTTTGATTTTTTGAAAATTTCTTAAGGGGTACCCCTTGGATTTTTTCGATTTTAAGCCATTTTCAGACTTATTGCTCTAAAAGTCTTCCTCGTCCGAATATTGCACTAAAAATTTACATACATACGTATTTCGACGCGCTGAATCCAGTGGTGAAATCCCTGAGTTCGTATCTCTTTTAGTTTTGAAGATATTGGCCGTAGAAATTTTTGTATATCGAAAATTTTAGTCAAAATATCAAAAATAAAAAATTGCTGAAAATATGTGTACAAGTCAATTCGGACACGAGGAATCCAATACTGTTAAGCGCATCTTCATATCTTGCTTAGTTTTTGAGATATAACCTCTGGAAGAGTAGATTTTCCAAATTTTACGTCTTTTCACATTTTATACAATATTAGTATATTACATAATAAGTCAGAACTGTAAAAACACTTTCCTAACATATTTTGTATACTATTTTTCTGAAACCATTCAATTTAATCAATAATTAATTATAAATAATTCAAAATGTTTAAATTTTTTGATAAGAATTGTATTGACAGCAGACTACGAATTCAAAGTTGCAAAAGCAGTCAAATAAAATATAAAACAATGAGGAAAAGTCTTTACCAGACTGTTAAAAACAGAAAAATGTATTCGAAAATATTTTAGTAGTAAAAAAGTAGATTTTTACCAAAACAGTCAAATATGTATATGTATCCAAGGTTACAACAAAATAACAGTTAGGTAAAAAACAAAACATTAAGGTAAAGTTTTTACCAGATTGTTTTGTATTTTACCCGAAAAAATCGGGAGACGGCTGGATTCGAACCAGGGTCATTCTGCTTGCTAGCAGTTACTAACCCTTACACCAAGGCTGCCCTGTATAAAGATTGGTATTAACCAAATCTATCAGTGTCTAAATACAGCATCGATAAAAAAAACAAGTGTTTTGGTTTCTTAAACAAAAAAATGAAATACAGCAAATTTAAAAATACTGTAAGAAAAATTAAAAAGGTTTTAAGTTTCTTGGATGATTATTTGTAAATTTAAAATAAATCCCCAAGTACATTTAAACCCCAGCCGTCTGAAATCCTCTTTTTACTCTTTCACTCAAGATTCCAATCACAAAATTTCCACTCACCCGTTTTATCTTTTGAAAAATAAAAGCAGCCACAAATACAATCCTTTCTCAACAGTTGATTAATAACCTTGTGAAATCTCGGTGAGTCCGTGCCAAGCTGGGGCCACTCTGTGACTTATTACAGTCCTGGCGTGCATTGTGTGCGTGTCGCGGAATATCGCAGATTGTACTCCGGCAGAGATTCGGTGGTGATTCCGGGTTCGCGACGGTCGATCCGCTTCGCTACGTTCATATCTCCCACCAAGAAGAATGCCTCAATATACTTTAGTTATAAATCACTTATATGTTACTGGAGAATCATTCAACAATCAGACCAACTTAATGCCATTTTATAGTTGCGACTTTGGACTATGGGGTAAATAGTGTCGGGGTAATGCATCGAATTGTGGAAATGAAAACTCGGGTTCGATTCTCAATGCTTGAAAGTTGCGACAACGTATAATGTCAAACGTGGGACGTAAGTGGCTCAGTGGTATCGAATCGGCCTGTGGATTTGAGAATCTAACTAATTTCTTTGAGGGCCGTGATTTGACGACTGGTAACCACAATTCACGCGTGACATATATTACTTACCGAGATCTACTACGGCAGAGTGTCAGACACATTATTTATTTATTTTATAAGTTTCTACATTGTTTTAGGATTTACCTGGTATATGTGAGAACCAATAGAATCACGAATTTGTTTGAAAATGAACCGATGAAAGCTATTTTAATAATTTTCCATCAGTGAAATTAATCAGTGAAAATTCGTAAGTGTAATTAAATCTCCTTGTTACCAATAAAACAAATTTAATTTTCATAAATAATTATATTTTTACATTCATTTTAAAGGAATGGCTACATGAATATTATTTAGCTAGAATTGCAATAGTATAATACATAATAAGTCAGTGAAATTATATTTTACTTGACAAAGCGGTTGTTGTAAAATACGAGGCCACAGGTCGAGTATTTTAATCTGCTGAGTTAAGTAAAACACTTTTCTGACATATTATGTATACTATTTTTTTCTGAAACCGTTTAATTTAATCAATCATAAATAACTCAAAATGTTTAAATTTCTTGATATGAATTGTATTCAGAGCAGACTATGTATCCAAGGTTACAACAAAAAAAAAAACAGTGAGGTAATAGTTATTTTTATAACAAGTGCCGAAAAAGGCTCGTTACGTGCAAGTGCAGAATTTAACGCACGAGGCTTGCCGAGTGCGGAAATCTGCACGAGCATGTAACCTTTTTCGGCACGTGTTATAAACAACATTTTTCCTACAACTGTGCGATTTAGTAAATCACTAAAATATTATTAAAATTTATAAAATTTATAAAATTTTAATGATATTACATGACAACGATGTTTTACGGCGTTGCTATGGTTTGTTTGTTGATTGCTTGCACATTGTTCTACGTTATTTAAAAATATTTCACTAACGTCAAAATAATTTCTTCAAAATCATCTTGATTGGAATAGTACAGTGAGTGATTCTTCTTTATCGTTAACACCTCCAAAGATAATTGAAGCTCCGGATCATACTATGTTGGATCTATTTTCGACAATGACAATCAACCTGCTGCTGGTACTTCTGAAGCTTCCGAAATTGTTACCAATAATAT
The DNA here is from genome assembly GCA_911728475.2 of Pterostichus madidus. Lineage (NCBI taxonomy): Eukaryota > Metazoa > Arthropoda > Insecta > Coleoptera > Carabidae > Pterostichus > Pterostichus madidus. Next base: position 38,863,190 of record OU452307.1, on the reverse strand, counting down.
TACTGGTAATAATATGAACAGGTACGGAAGAAATCAATGTTTCCTTAGACACAAAAGTTTCCACTTTACATTATGTCAATATAAGCAACTGTAACAACTGTATTAATAATATACACAAACAATAAATATGAAGTATTTCACTTACTCTTTAAATAAAACCATTTATCGATATATTTTACTTTGTTCGGTTCTTTTTATTAATTGTCTACAGATTAGATATACTGCAAACTAAGGTTACGTTTATAAACGTCAAAATATACTACTGCATATTTACTAGCGCTGGTTCACCGTATCTTCTTCTTCCATAAGCGTCTGTGGTCAAAATTTAAATCGCTGTCAAAACAATATTCTTTTAACAGTTACGTAATGAAGCACTTTCCGCACTAGTGTTTCTTTGCTTTCGGAAACGCACTTGGTCTGCATTCATCTACTTTCCATACGTAACCAAGGCAATTATAGTTACGTAATAACAAAGAAATCGCACAGTTGTAGGAAAAATATAAAACAGTCAGGTAAAATCTTTACCAGACTGTTATTTTTGTTATAGCCTTAGATACGTACTTTAGTTGACTGTTTTTGTAAAAATCTAGTTTTCATACTAAAATTAGTCAGAAAAGTAGGCAGTTTCTTGACGGTTAGAGAAAAAAATCATTTCGTTTAATACTGTTTAGCATTTTCCTACAACTTAGCGCTAGCCAATATATCCTATATAACGTGTGGTGAACGCATCCAAAAAAAATCGTTCATCAATAAAAAAAAAATCATACATTAATAGGTGTCATTAATGTATGATTTTGTAATACATAAATGAAAACCATTAAAAAACAATCAACGGAAAAATACATTTTAAAACACCTAACCAAACTTGTATTGTCTCTCCAACGAAACCATAGTACCTATAAGAAAAGGAACGACCAGGAAATAATATTTTAAATATTAAACTAAATTCTGTCCTAACAAGACTTGAAACATCCATCTAAAATACTTCAAGCTCTTCAAACTCAGACAACTTAAATAATCATAAATAACACTAAACACATCAAACAAACAAACTCACAGACTGCAAACAGTTTCAAATCTGCGTCGCTGCCATTAAACACCCGGAAACAAACATCGCAGAAGAATCCGGACTCCGGGCAAAGATGAAGAAAGAACAGAGAAAAAATCTGAAAAATTCCGAATTCAGGCCAATGTGTCTCTCTGCGCTCTGTAAATATCTGATCTGGATTTATGACACGTTCTGTTCTTGTCACTCATGAAAGAGGAACGGACGATACGATGAGCAAGACAGAGAGAGAAGAGAAAAAGTGGAAAGCTAATTCTATGTCGAGTTCTTGTAGTGGATTTATTTATTTGAAAGTGATGTGACTGTTTACGGAATTTAGTTGGCCTTGCTTTTACTGGAACAAGGACTGCAATTGTTTTTAATGGATTTATGTGTTTCTAAGTGCGAGTAGTTGGTACTTACTATTTTTATTTAGGAAATATGGCAAACATTCATAATAGTTGTTTGTGTACCTAGAACAGAAAGTAGTCTATTGCCGCTTGCGCATGGGGATTGTTGATTGGAACAAGGACTGCACTTGTTTTTAATGGATTTATGTATTTCTAAGTGCGAGTAGTTGATACACACTATTTTTATCTAGGAAATATGACAAACATTCATAATAGTTATTTGTGTATCTAGAGCAGAAAGTAGTCTACTGCCGCTTGCGCATGGGGATTGTTGATTGGAACAACCAATCTTTAATTTTAAAATAAACGAATTTTGTTTTCTTGAGAGCTATTGAAAAAATAAATGACTTCAAAACTTCACTGTTTTATTTCTCTTCTATGTGTTTTTCTTGTAAACATTTTAGGAGTCACTGGTTGTAGATGAGTCCATTATAAGCATTCCAACCCCTACAAACCGCGTCTGATCACAGTTAAACGTATTGGAAACAGTTTCCCGCAGATACAGTCCCTGCAGCTTGGAATAAGTACATATCGTAAATCTATAGCTTTTACCCGAGGTTCGGGTCGCAGCTTTCATTTTATATACCCTTATACCCTCGATACACCCTCTACCTACCCTCTATGTATGCAGATATAAAAGGACCGACTCCATTGATACAGAAATGGATATTTATATCAAGACGACGTGGAAGATACTTGCTTGAGACGTCACTAGTTTTCACAAAACGCCCAACAAGATATTTTTTTGAAAAAGTCTTTTCAAGTTAATTGGATGAGTACTTCTCTCTCCTAACATAGTTCATAATAAATTTATCTACCCATTATTGGGTGTGGCATTTTGCCGTAGCAGATCTCGGTAAGTAATGTATTTATGCGCGTGAAGTGCGATTACCAGCCTTCAAATCACGACCTCCAAGGTTGGAGAGGAGCCACATGGGTAATTTTAATGTGGTGATCTACTCATTATTGGGTGTGGCATTTTGTCGTAGCAGATCTCGGTAAGTACTGTATTGTGCGCGTGAAGTGCGATTACCAGCCTTCAAATCATGGCCTCCAAGGATGGAGAGGAGCCACAAGGGTAATTTTAATGTGGTGATCTACCCATTATTGGGTGTGGCATTTTGCCGTAGCAGATCTCGGTAAGTAATGTATTTATGCGCGTGAAGTGCGATTACCAGCCTTCAAATCATGGCCTCCAAGGATGGAGAGGAGCCACATGGGTAATTTTAATGTGGTGATCTACTCATTATTGGGTGTGGCATTTTGCCGTAGCAGATCTCGGTAAGTGCTGTATTGTGCGCGTGAAGTGCAATTACCAGCCTTCCAATCACGCCCCCCAAGGATGGAGGGGAAGCCACATGGGTAATTTTAATGTGGTGAAAATTGTTTGTCGGTTGTGGGTATCGAACCGAGGTTCTCAGGTTCCTCAGGTCGACTTGATACCACTGAGCCACCAACCCCATATTTTAGTGATTTTCTAAATCATCAATTGTAGAAAAAATGTAGTTTTAAAATAAAATAAAAATATCATCACGCCTTCTACCCATTACTGGGTGTGGCACTCTGCTAAAGCAGATCTCGGTAAGTGATATATTTTGCGCGTGAAGTGCGGTTACCAGTCGTCAAATCACGGCGCCCAAATATGTTAGTGGTGGAGGAGCCACAGGGGTAGCTTTTGAAATTATGAAAATTGTTTGTCGCCTGTGGGAACCGAACCAGGGTTCTCAGGATCCACAGGCCGACTTCATACCACTGAGCTAGCCACCCCCATAAGACGTATCAAAAAGGATTACTTTGCACTTGCACGTAACGTGTCTTCTTCGGTACTTTCTACCACTGGTAAACCAATGAAACTCCCTGATTTCAACGAGCACCAGAAAAAGTATTTATCAGAAAAGTCAGACTTTAACTATTTCTATGGAGTTCTGAAATATCATCTTGTTCTTACGTTTGAAGACAAAATTATTTACCTGGATTTCACTTATTTCTACGAGCAATAATATGTCATTAATATTAGTAATATGTAAGGCTTGCATGGTGGCACACACGCACACATAAGTATCCTTCTGAAAATCGTTGAAAACCCGCTGGAAAACAATCCAACAATCGAGTTTCCCAGCGATGTCGAGCAGTAAGATAATTTATCACATTTCATGCGAGCGCGAGCGCGAGCGGCAAGAAAGTGTATACAAAGTTAGTTCCGTGATAGTCGCTGCTAGGTGCCACCGACTCGACTTATCGATATTCATAAAGTCATTATGAACACATAGTTTTCTAGTTGTAACTTAAACTCGTTCTTCTGTCACATAAATCGTGAAATAGCAGCGCCAGGACTCGGATTATATATAGCGGACACGCTATAGTCTTCCAAGGCTTCGCTTCTTGATTTAATGTATTGAAATCCACGCAAAAATTAGGGGACGGGGTGAAACTTTACCCACAAGTTTTCATAATTGTTTTAACTTTAGCTATCGGTATTTAACTGCCATTTTATTACATGAACTTACTGTTCATATATAGATATTTTGCACAATGTTTGAAAATACAGACTGATATACTTGAAATTGGTAAGACTGATACATAAATTTATTTGCTATTATTGACAATGACATTTGAAAATTTAAATTAATAAGAATCGTTATTTCCGTTACTCACATCTTTTTATTTCTTAAGGTGGTTCTGTCATGACAGTCTCATACAAAAGTAACCTAAAAAGTTTATAAAAATAATTATTACATTTTTGTATGGTATAGGTTATTAACAGAATTAACATTTCACTGCAAATATCGTATAATTAACAATAACATTGAATATATTAAATAAAACTATTTAACTAGTTTATGAAATTCAGTAACATAACGAAATTTTTGGAAGTGAATGTTTCATGCCAACCAAAAATATTTTACCTAGCAGAAGCTATGACAACAAGGAGAGAACCACAAGCAGCATGACATTACCAGTCGGTACGAAATGTGACTGTATTATCGATACATCCTGTTGACAGTTCATAAGAATAATGAGAAAAATGCACCAAAGCAATTATTATCAACTGTAACAACAAATAAATAAATAAAAAATACTGTAATATTTTTTTTTGTATTATAATTAATATATATTTGCCGTTTTGTCTTCGGAAAATGACACCTTTTTCACTGCCTTATTAGCAAACAAAATTTTCAGAAACAAATTAGAAATTTGCAGCCTGATTCTCAAAAAAGTTTTAGCTAATCCTGAAGTTTAGATTAGCAAATATTATTCTAGGGTGGCTAGCTCAGTGGTATGAATTCGGCCTGTGGATCCTGAGAACCCTGGTTCGATTCCCACAGGCGACAAGCAATTTTCATAATTTCAATAGCTACCCCTGTGGTACTAACATCTTTGGAGGCCGTGATTTGACGACTGGTAACCGCACTTCACGCGCAAAATATATCACTTACCGCGATCTGCAACGAGAAAGTGCCACATCCAGTAATGGGTAAGAAGGCGTGATGATATATTTATTTTGATATATTTATATTCTAGAAAACTAAATAGTAACAATACCACAATCAATCTTCTTCAGACATTTATTTCCTAAGACACTATTTTCGCTTCATTTCCATTTATAATTCCTTCCATACAAGGACGTCTCATCTTTCATTCACGCAATAAACTTTCAATCACATTTATTCATTTACTTCTAGATCGTCGACGCAATTTCTCACCCTCAATTCAGCAATATACACCCTTTTCACTCATATTGCACTCAATAAACTTAATTGTCCGCCGTGTTAAATATTCAGGGTGCATTCCATGCAGCGATTGTCCATTGTTTCAGTGGTCTGCGGTTCATCCGAACCATCGCTTGCTACGATTACTCGACGACAATGAAGTTAATTAATTTTTTTCACGAGTGACGTTTCAACAATTCCTCGCGCACAAAAGATGCTTGAGATAATAATCTCGAGGAATTCTTGTCATAATCAAATAATTGTCCGTGCACAAAAACTCCCGCGAACAAACGGAAGATAATTTATTTTCTTCAGTGAAAAAAGGAAGATTTTTCTCGATAATTTACCGAGATATCGGATGGTTTAATTAGAAAATGAACGTCCTTTTTTCTCTTCCCACCCAGTAAGCCTTTCGCAGAAAGTTATTTTTTATTTAAATTAAAAATCTTACGGCCTATTGCCTCAAGAAACAATTACACTAAAATAACTGGCTGTTAGCTTAATTGCCTAAAAACAAATAAATAAATATATCATCAGGCCTTTTACCTATTACTGAGGGTGATATTTTGCCGTAGCAGATCTCAGTAAGTGATTTCTATTTTCACCAAGATGGTGGAAAAGTTACAAGAGTAATTTTATTATAGAATAGAATCTAATAGTTATTTATGATTTAAATGGAATAAAAGCATCAACGACCGTGCGATAATAGTGTATTAAAGAACTAGTTTCATAAGGTACTCCGTTAACGCACAAGTCCAAGTTTAACAAAGGACGAGTGCGATAACAGGCCTTATGAAACCTGTTCTTTATACTATTTTTTCTATTGAGGTAATTTTATAATTCTGTTAGAATTACGAAACTGCGATTTATCAAAAATATAAGTTGGTGTTTTTTATCAGTTGTATTGGTAGCGCTTCTCATAACAAAAACAATTTTAAAAATATCAATTTTTTGGACAATTAATCAATGTTGTGAATTCTGTTTGATTATAGCATATTCTTTTAATATGGGGTAATGGCTCAGTGGTATCCGAGTCGGCCTGTGGATCCTAAGAACCCTGGTTCGATTCCACAGCCGACAAAACATTTTCACCAATTTTAAATTACCCCTGTGGCTCCTTCACCACATCTTTGGGGGCCGTGATTTGACGGCTGGTAACCGCACTTCACGCGCATAAATATATCACTTACCGAGATATGCTTCGGCAGAGTGGCACATCCAGTAATGGGTAAAAGGCGTGATGATATATTTTATTTTTTACTTTTAATAATATTTCGACACCGACAATTTACCATTTTGAGGTTATATGTCATTCATCTGTCAGATTCAATAGTATTCATACCACTCTTACAAAATAAAAAGCGCCAAAAACAGTACGCTTATAGATCTTGACGACGTGTTTACAGTGCGTTTATAGAGCTAAAAAAACATCGAAATAGAAAAATGACTTTTATCGCATTGATTTTGAGTGAAAAAAGTACTTTATTAAGGCACTAGTGCGTTTTTGGAAATATTACCGTACTACAGAGTGATCAAAAAGAATTGTTACAGTTGGCAATAAAAAAATACTTGAGATTGGTATGCCTATACATAAATTCGTCTCCTGTTGTTGACAGTAACATTTGAAAATTTAAATTTGAGTAAATTTATTATTACATTTATTTCTAAAGAAGTTCTATTACTTAAAAAGTCAAAATTCTATTAGCTGTCGGACTCCTGCCATAACCTATTTGTATTTTTTAGAAGTGTCAAATAGCATTTCCGCCTTTACCTGGCGTTGTGCCAACTGTGGAATAAAAAGATCTCTGGAATTGTATTGTCAACTGAAACAATTCCTTTTGATCACTCTGTAGTGATAGTTACTATAGTTTCACTATTTTTTTTAAAATTTCACTGTTAATCAAAATTATTTGTGTTTTAATTTTAGTTTATTCCGTTGTCGTAGTTAAAATTTTGTACGATATACGTGTGATAATGTATCATTAAGACACGCGTGTGAAATTTACTCAAGTATATTAACTGTCATTCTATGATGTGTTTTTTTTTTTTGACAGTTGGTATCTGCGGTAGTAAATAAGTGTCACATCAAATACAATACCATCCCTGTCTGTGCAAGTTTGAGTACGTCTGCAGCATCTGCGTTAGGCTAATAAGCGAATTACTCTCCATCATGTACAAAATAAACTACCAACACCGAAAATAAATAACACCTAAATACCCTATACATCACACATGTCAAACGCATCAATAATCCATATCCTAATATACAGTATGTCGCGTAATCCACGCACACCGCCTAAAACCACGAAACTCGCTCGCGTATTATCCGCGAAACTTATTTCTGTGTGCGTGTTGCTATATTTAACTACCCCTGTACTTGTGTCTGTGTTAGAGGGTTCAAGGGGCGAGAGGGTGGCTTTATATCAGTGGTTCTCAACAGGGAGACAGAAAAATTTAAGGAAAAATGGAGAATAAATATTTCATTTGGAAAATATTCAGCCACGGTTGTTCTACAATTTAACATTTTAAATGCACTCAGTAATAGGTAAAAGGCGTGTTGATACGAGGGTGTATTTTTATGTTATCTACCTAGCTATGAAAACAGCATATATCATTAACCAAAAATGTCAATTTCTTCAACACGTATATACCTATCACACACGAAAAAAAAATCACTTGTCAATGCAACAATTTTACCCCTCCCCCTCTCTGTGGTTTAACTGGTAGGACGTTCGCGGCTCAAGTGGAAGGTTCTGGTTCAAATCCCGTTGATGGCAAGTAATTTTCAAAATTATTTTTTATACACCTATGTCATTTATGGGATGGCTAGCTCAGTGGTATGAAGTCGGCCTGTGGATCCTGAGAATCCTGGTTCGATTCCCACATGCGACAAACAATTTTCATAATTTCAAAAGCTACCCCTGTGGCTCCTCCACCACTAACATCTTTGGGGGCCGTGATTTGATGACTGATAACCGCACTTCACGCGCAAAATATTTCACTTACCGAGATCTGCGTCGGCAGAGTGCCACACCCAGTAATGGGTAGAAGGCGTGATATATTTATTTTTATTTATGTTATCTCTTTTTTAATAGTCCTACAGGTATATCGTCAGAAAAAATTTCTTAGCAAATCACTTTGCCCTGAAACATTCTTTTAAATTTTCTAAATAAAAAGAAGTCTAACTGTTGTAAATCAGGGCTATAAAGTTAATTTTATAAATCCAGTCATTGATCAGTCCTTTCATCAACAAATAAACCTTTAGATATCTTTATAAATCGCACAAATTAAAAACAACTTCGCACATGAACTTGTAAATGACACAACTTATTTATAATAATATGTTTGACATTATTGCTTTTTTGTTTCATGGCTAGCAGAGCTGGGCAGTAGCTAGCTACTTTTGTAGCTTAGCTACTAGCTTAGCTACATTTACCTTAGCTGTAGCTTAGCTAACTGTGAAAAAATATAGCTGTAGCTTGTAGCTAGCTACTTTTTTTTCTATTAGCTTAAAAATAACAACTGAAGCTACTTTTAAAGCTACTTTTTGTAGCTACAAGCTAGTTTTTATAGCTTCAAGCTAATTTTTGTAGCTTAAAGCTACTTTTTAAGCAGAAGGTCAACAAAGTACGCATGCGTACAAGCTAAACACACACAAAATAATTATTTGTTGCCGGTTCTAACTGGCTCTAATACGCAAAAATACCCAGTAGGTGCCAGATGGTATTTGTTATTTTTGATATTTATAACAAAAGGCTGAATGGTAAATTTAATTATTTCACAATAATTTTAAAAAGTAGCTTTAAAATTTAACAGCTACTTTAACGAAAGCTTTTAGCTGTAGCTTAGCTATATTTTACAAAATATAGCTTATAGCTGTAGCTTACCTACTCTTTTAAAGAATAGCTGTAGCTGTAGCTTAGCTACTTTTTTTAAGTAGCTTGCCCAGCTCTGAGGCTAGGTAGTTAATATAAAAATATACCCTTGTATATTTATTTCATTTAGTTAAACTGTCCTAAAAATTCTAAAAGAAATCAGTGAAATGGAAGGGAAATGATAGAATTCAACTTCAAGAAAAAATATAATAGAGGCTTCCTGGTAGGTAACATTTTGAGAAGCACTGTTCCAGGAGTTTCGTTCATCGGATTTGCAAGGAAATTGGCGCACGCGATGGTTATGAAGTGCCCGGTATCACGATTCAGCGCCGAAATATAACACAAGGTGATATTAATGCCATAATGGTAGTACAAGTTTTTTTTATAGCTGGATAAATTATCATAATATGGATATGTAGAAGTTCACAGAAGAATTTTTTTTAAGAAAATGGGTGAACGAAGAGGTTAATGGCTAAAGTTTGACGATTAGATGAATAAATAATCTAAAATATGGGTTTAACAACAACTTAAATAATAAAAAATAAAATCTGTCAACATTTTATTATTTATTACGTACGTTAAAATATTTCACTGTCAGTTAAATCATTTTATGTATTTTCTAGAATGATAATGAAGTTGGAATTAGTTTACTTTACACTAGGTGGTAACATCCGAAGTGTAGGAGAAAAATGGTGGCAGGGAATTTTAAATCATTCAAACGATAAATATTATAGCTAGTTGTGATAAAAATAATTGTATTGCAGTGTTTTATTTTTAGCTATAACAATAAATATATATAAATGGTTTGATTTATAACTTTTTATCAATTTTAAATAACAATTTTGAGTAATGGGATCATATAAAACTAAATATGAAAATTTACTATTTCGCAATTTGTAAAAATATTAAATAGGCAATTTTTTAGCTATTGACACATGGACATATAATTCAGGATATAATATCTACACAATAAAAAGTGTTCGCAAAAAAATTAAGGGACCAAATTTTAAAATAAATATAAATATATCATCACGCCTTCTACTCATTACTGGGTGTGGCACTCTGCCGAAGCACATCTTGGTAAGTGATATATTTTGCGCGTGAAGTGCGGTTACCAGTCGTCAAATCACGATCTCCAAAGATGTTAGTGGCGGAAGAGCCACAGGGGTAGTTTTTGAAATTATGAAAATTGTTTGTCGTCCGTGGGAATCGAACCAGGGTTCTCAGGATCCACAGGCCGACTTCATATCACTGAGCTAGCCACCCCATAGGGACCAAATTTTATATCACGATATTACCAATATCCCTACATCTTATTTAATTTTGGTAATTAATAAAAATAATTCCTAATTTTTTGCCTACTCTTTTATTGTTACTGACGTATAGTACTTTCAATTTGTTGTTTACAATACCTGTACTGTAAGTTACCCATTAATGACAATATTTAAACACAGTAAGTGGAATTTTATTGCACATTTGGTTGTCATAGTTACATCAGGACAATAATATTTAGTTACCATCCACTGTGGACAGAAACTAAATATTATAGATCAAGGTCCTGTTTATCTTGACAACAGTTTAACTGCTGCTGATTTTGAAACCTATTTTTCTTTTCATCCTATTTGTGCATTATAAAAAATAGTTTACTAACCTCGAACTGTAAGTGATTTTTTAGGTCACGAATATTTGGAAATCTCGATCCTACGGGCCTCGATTTCCCAAACTACATTCTTGACCTAAAAACTGTCACTTACAGTTCTAGGTACGTAATATACTATTTTGAAGTAAATACTTAGAAATTGATCAATTAAATTATAAAGAGTTATTTACAGTTCATGGTACGTAATATACTATTTGTCTCTCAACCCATTGCTGGGTGTGGCACTCTGCCGAAGCAGATCTTGGTAAGTGATATATTTATGAGCGTTACCAGCCGTCAAATCACGGCCCCCAAAGATTTTAGTGGTGGGGGAGCCACAGGGATAATTTTAAATTGGTGAAAATGTTTTGTCGACTGTGGAGATCGAACCAGGGTTCTTAGGATCCACCGGCCGACTTAATACCACTGAACCATAACCCCATTTCCTAATAGAGTCATAAAAACTAGCTATTATTTATTTTGCTATTTTATATGAATAGTATTTACGTAATAATTGGCTAAGCTAATGAATTTGCATCCAAGTAGAATTAACAGTGCAATTAAATACGCAAATAAAATAAAATAAACAATTGGCGTCAGCAGTAGAAACACTTTAGCAAATAGGACTTAGACCCAGGTATTTAGAGTAACCTGCCTTTATTACCATTCATATATTCGCAGTTTCCATCAGGATAGCCGGTAAATTTTCCCAGAACAGGATAAAAACAATTACACCAACAAATTTCATTACAATTTACTACCCAAATTAAAACGACGCTGCAGCAATATTTCGTCTCAAACAGCCTAAACGGGCCATGCATCAAATTGCACCTTTCCACACCACATATACAGGCTGATCCGCTACTCACACGCAACGCTAACTAAATTGCATTCCCTACGAAATAAGATATTGCCACTGAAGATCACAACGGGCAACACCAGCTTTATTGATTCTGAACACCGATCTTTTTGATACACGATATTATTGTTCTTCTTCTTCAATGGCGCTACAGCCCGAATCGGGAGTGGGCCTACCGGGCACACCGAACCGCAGTTTTTACGCTGCCGTACTGCCGATTTCCGTAGTCGATGTTACTTTTTTAAGGCATATGTATACGTGATTAGCTTATAGCGCCCGAGTATGATTAATACAAGTAACTGTATTTTTTATTTAACGACAAATCATACTTTGTTGACAGGCGGATTCGAACTGACGAACCTTGGTTCGGATGACGTCAAAGTATGTTAAGAGATGTGCATTAACACGCTCAGCCACCGCACCTATTATTGTTATTGTAAATGAAACATATGAATTGTATTCCGGCTGATCACGAAAAGCCTTTTCGCTTACAATAATTAGGGAAGCAGGAAATTGCAATTTTACATGTTAAATCCCTATTTCCACCCTTAGCAAGCACCACCCAGTATATTTTACAAGCGGAAAGTTCAAAATATTATAATAAATTTTAAAACATTAATTTTATGTGCACATAATAGTGAACAATGATTTCAAAACATTTATAGAATTTTTCAGAAACATTTGGGAGGAAGATAAAAAAATGTGTGATAGTTTTGGGACAGACTATATATAATGTGGAATATCGCAGCAATTACGTAAGTGAAAGAGTAAAATAAAAGCACGCGAACGTACAATGTAGTAGATAGTTAAACGAATGAATAAATAGGCGCATTTACCGCTTTATGAACCGGTAAAACCGGAAGACATTCATAGATACGAAACGGAAAAGTTGGCATATTGGGATAAATATACTACCGTTCTCGCTAACATCAAAGACTATGTACAAAATTACTTACCAAAATAGAACAAGTTATTATTTTAGTTATACCATAAATAACGTCTAACTAAATGTATTCAAATGACAGTGCTTTTTATCAATGACCATAGACAAAATATATATAGACGTCTAACTACATGTATTCAAATGGCAACGCTTCTTATCAATGAAATTTGTAGTTTTGGACGAATCTGTATTGCAGCGCTAATATCAATTTAGTTCATGGACAATACATTAGGCCACTAATCATTAAAAAATTATAATTTCACAAAACACAATTTATAGAAAAAGAAAGTAATTCACTATTAAAAATAAATGGAGAGTTATAAAATTGATGTCACGCTGAGTAAAGATGAAAGGGAACTAAAAGAAAGAAACATTTCGCATTAGTGAGAGAGTTAGTTGACAGATCAAAGTATACTTTTAACATACGATCTAGTTGATCATGGTCTGTATAATAACTCTCTCATTAATACGAGATATCTCTTTTTTATTCCCATTTTTGAATGTGTTAACTCGCCATTGTAAATACATAAGCCCTAATTTATCGTTCATGAACTAATATCCGACATATAATTGTAATTTGATTATTTGTCACTGTCAAACATTATTTCACCTATATTTATAAAATTGGTTATTTACAATAACACCAAATTACGAAAAATTTAACCTAAAAACAAATAATCAAGAAAAGTTATATTGGCAGTGATGAGGCTTTTATTTATTTGTTCCTCTGCACAACAGGAAGTTAATCCCAATTACAGTACAGAGGGCCTACAGCTAATAGTGGAATCCGAACCACTGAGACACAATCGTATTTTTTTTATTTGAGTTGAAGTCAGTGAGATTTAAACGCACAACCTCTTGCTTGTTAATTAATAAATGCCCAGTTTTACCTCCCTTTTGTCCACTAGGCTTTAGGCTACGATTTACTTGCCAAATAAACAGGGTAGCCAACTTAAAAAAAAATTGTCAACAATTTCTAGTCACCCGGTATAATAAATAGTAAAAAAGTAACTCACCGGATCCAAGGGGCGTGGTAACAACTTTCACCTCCGGTTCGGGTTCCGGTTTAAGGTTCTGAACACCAGAGTCACCAAACTCACCAACATGCAGTTCGTCATTCGTGATAAACGCAACATTCCCGTTCGTCAGATCACTCGAACCGGTAACCGAACCGGTAATCGCGCCTCCCGCACTCGTATAAAACAACACCGGAGTTCCATTCACGCGTCTACCGCTTCCTGCTGGTAGAATCACTTCCCCGAGACTGTCGTTGTCGTTCCGCTCCACTGTTGCGATACCGCTGGTGCCATCGGCAGCCTTGTTGAGATTTGACACTGTCAGGACGCCATCTTGAATGCGAATGTTGTCGTCACGAGTGAGAATGATTTTGCCATTATCGGAACGGATACCACGGAGGAATATTATGTGGTTATTAGAGTTTTGTTCACCTGCCACCGTTTGAATGGCGCTGGCGTCAGTGGGGATGGGGAGAGCTCGAAGGCTGCTAGAACTGGTTTGGGACCTCTGGCTGGTATCGTGTTTTTTCGTTGTTTGGTGTGATGTGCCGTTGTTTGGACCTGGAACAACATATTAAGATTCATTGTAATGAGGCTCATTTGACAATAAAATATGATATTAAAAACAAAAATTATATATTCACGACACTGTCAGAAACTACAATTTACTTTATAACTTTTTTCTACGATCTTAACTAAAAAGTGAGCTTTTCTTCACTCATAGTCGGATTCAAAGTTGGCTATTCTCTACATAGGCCGAAAAGTAACTGTTCTTCTCTCTTATGTATGGTTAGTTTCATAGCAACCGTCACCATAATCTAAGATATTTTTCATCGGTAACGTAAGTATTTGGTTTCAATTATTTCCCAAAAAAAGGTGAAAAAATAGTTTATGCAAAACCGGGCCGAAATTCATGTGTTTTACCCCTAAAATGTGAGTTTAAACACTTCTTTTTGGCCCTAGGGTCATAGAAAAATAATTCCTGTGGATACATAAATAAAATGATAATTTTTGTTTATTGCGAATACTTGATTTTACAAAATGTCATTTTGATATATAACCTATGTACATATTTTAATCTTTTGAACATATAATTAAATGTTATTTTGTTGTCCATAAAATATTGTCTGTACCACGGGTGAAATTAGCATTTCTGACCCTGAGTATGTTATTAATCCTCGGCGCTTTGCGCCTCGTGCTAATAATCATGTCGCGGGCCAGAAACGTCTGTTTACACCCTTGATATATAAATAACTATTGTGATGAATAAATTGGATGATAGTACGGCGTGTGCCAAATTAAAAGTATGGAAACGAGTATTCAGAAAAAACTAGTTTCAATAAATAAAAAAATACACTAAACTACTAAAAACACAAATATATCTACGAGGGCAGGGTGAAAAGTCCCTGAAAATAAAACAGATGGCGCCACAATCGCAAATCTCATGTGACATTTGTGATGTACCATCTTTAACTACGAGTAGAACGCATTAAAATTTTCAGACTGATATGTCATTCAGTTCTGTTTTGACACCCATCGACAGCAAGCAACCTTGAAGATGTTTGAAAACATGGAAAAAAGTGAATTGATTAAACATTATTTCTTGCGTGGAAAAAACATTACGCAAACCAAAGCATCGCTTGTTAAACATTATGGGGACTCTTCACCATCGATTGGAACGATTTACAAGTGGTTTACTGATTTTCGTTGTGGTAGTATGATCACAAAGGACACCGAACGTTCTGGTCGTCCAATTAAGGTTACAACGCCAGAAAACGTCGATAAAATCCATGGTATGATATTGGACGATCGGCGAGTTAAAGTGCACGAGCTGGCTGAGGCTATGAGCATCTCAACCGAACGGGTACGGAACATTTTGAATAAATTTTTGGATATGATAAAGCTATCTGCCAGATGGGTGCCGCATTTGCTCTCTGTTGACAACAAGCGCAACCGTGTCGCAATGGCAAAAATTGCATAAATTGCTCAACGAATTGGTTCGTCATCCACTATATTCTCCAGATTTGGTCCCATGCGATTTTTATCTATTTCTAAACTTAAAGAAATGGCTCGGCGGAAAGAATTTGGCTCCAACGATGAGATCATCGCTAAGACAAACGCCTATTTTGAAGAATTGCCAAAATCGTATTATTTGGAAGAGATCGAAAAATTAGTAAAACGTTGGACGAAGTGAATCGAGCTACAAGGAGATTATGTTGAGATATAAAATATGTTTTGACCAAATAAATCATTTCTTGTTTCAAGGGACTTTTCACCCTGCCCTCGTAGAGTAATATTAATATTAAATACCAAAATATTAAATACTAAAAGAAAATATATAAAGTTACAAATTAATATAACCTTACTACAACAGTCTACTTCTTCCATAAAATACTATTAAACTAATTATATTTTACAACAAATAAAATACAAAATTTTGAAAATACAACATGCATCCACCATAAAACACCTGCAAGCAATGATATCTGTCATGTACCTTTCATGCATGGAGATCAGCGCTATCTCGTGATAACTTGGAAGGCCAATACTCATTCTAGTTACAATTGAGAATAACAAACAAATATTTGGAAGTTAATTCTTGCGTCACAACTTATTTGTAAAGTTGATACAAGGGCTGATTTACTCGAACTGCGTATTCCAATTTGGAAAACCACAGTTCTCGCACGTGGTTTACGGTTATTACGGAAGCGCAGCACCGGAAACCGTTTCCAGCGAGTCACAGTCAGATGCTGCCACCAGTGTTACCACTCCACCAGATAAATTACCAGCTGAATATTGTTACATTGTTTTGGTTTTCAGCCAAAATAACATTTTGTGCGAATTATTTCAAATTTTCCTAACTTTCTAATAAATATATTCACCGCAATTTCACACCGAATAAACCAACTTATAACAAATGAAAATTTAACAAAAGACACTCAACAAAATATTGTTTTATTTATTTTAATCTGCGCTTCCACCAAAATGCTCTTAATGCTCTTTTACGCAAATGAAACTTAAATTTCATGCCAGACTTAAATAAATAAATGCCAATCGAAGTAAAATGTCGTATGAAGAAGTTTACATTGCTGTCAAACATTTGATGCGATATTGTCAATTAATATATATTTTTTTATTGCTAACTGAAATACTTCTGATCATCCTGTACTAGTGGCCAATGAGAATGCTTGAGTACTTGTGATGTCACTATATTTTCAATCGCATATATCTTTAGAGTATATTATTTTAAGTCATTTTTTCACTGATAGATATATATATATATATATATATATATATATATATATATATATATATATATATATATATATATATAATGGGATAGCTAGCTCAGTGGTATGAAGTCGGCCTGTGGATCCTGAGAACTCTGGTTCAATTCCCACAGACGACAATTTTCATAATTTCAAAAACTACCCCTGTGGCTCCTCCACCACTAACATCTTTGGGGGCCGTGATTTGACGACTGGTATATCACTTACCGAGATCTGCTTCGGCAGAGTGCCACATCCAGTAATGGGTAGAAGGCGTGATGATATATTCTTTTATTTTTATATAAGTAAATATTACATATCAAGGTCCTGTTTATTTTGACAACTATTTGAGAGCTGTTAATTTTGAAACCTATTTTTCTTTTCCTTCTATTTGTGCAAGTATTGTAAAAAATAGCTTACTAGCTTCGAACTTTAAGTCATTTTTTAGGTCGCGAATGTTAAGGAAATCTCGACCTTTCAGGCCGCGATTTTCCAAACTACATTCTTAACCTAAATACTGTCACTTACAATTCATGGTACGTAATATACTATTAAGTTTTTATCGTTAATTCTATTTATTTCGATTATGGTACAGGCGCCCATTGTAAAAATATCTCATCAGAAAATGACCATCATTATATTTATTTATGTTATGATTTCGACACTTTTTTTTTTGTTCATCCCACTGATAGTTACTATGAACTTTATCCAGAGATGTAAAAACTGGTCCTTAATAACAAAAATATGATGAGAATATTGTAAAATATGTATTTGCTATTAATAAAGTAATCATGTTGAGTGAATACTTTGTACGTTTGTTTACATAATTAATGTACACTCCATCAAAGAAGTTAAAGGTTATAGTCGGTCAAACATCAATTGAAATTGAAAGGAACAGGTGAATGACTTTTTATCTGATTAATAATACAGCAAATATGAGAATGCACTTTTATTATCATAGATTTAGGCTATGATAAATATGTATGGGGTAGGTGGCTCAGTGGTATCGAATCCGCTTGTGGATTTAAGAACCCGGGTTCGATTCCTACAATCGGTAAACAATTTTCACCATATAATAATTATCCCTGTGGTTCCCTCTCCACTAGCATCTTTAGGGGCCGTGATTTGACAACTGGTAATCACATTTCACGTACATAAATATATCACTTACCAAGATCTAATTCTGCAGAATTCCACACTCTATAAGATAAAAAAGCGCGATGATATACATAATTTATTAGTTAATTTAATTTGACCAATAAAAGTTAAATTTTTAGTAATTCATTAAAAATTAACGAAGGGCCTTACAATTTTTTTTTTAATTAGGATTGTTCATTAATCAAAGAATTGTTCTACACGAAGCTTATCACCCATTTACTGAACACTCTGTATTATACGCCCAACTTATTTTTTGTTTTAGACAAATATACTTCAAATAAAGATTACGAAGAATAGTATATATTACGTACCATGAACTATAAATGGCAGTTTTTAGGTCAATTTAGGTCCGAAGGATCGAGATTTCCTAAACATTCTTGACCTAAAAAAATCACTTACAGATCGAGGTTAGTAAGCTATTTTTTACAATACCTACACAAATAGAGGGAAAAGAAAAATCGGTTTCAATATTAACAGCTGTTGAATTGTTGTCAAAATAAGCAGGATCTATAATATTTATTTACTGCCCACGATGGATGGTAAGTAAATATATTAGTCTTGATGTGGCCATGGAAACTAATGTGTGATAAAAGTTACATACTGTGTTTAAATTTTGTTATTATTTACTATAAAAATATTTTTAAAATAAATTTTCTATGACAATATTCCAGTCATATCATTTACAATCATTTACCAACGTAAAATATACGATCTGGGGTGGCTAGCTCAGTGGTATGAAGTCGGCCTGTGGATCCTGAGAACCCTGGTTCGATTCCCACAGCCGTCAAATAATTTTCATAATTTCAAAAGCTACTCCTGTGGCTCCTCCACCATTAACATCTTTGGCCGTGATTTGACAGCCGGTAACCGCATTTCATGCGCAAAATATATCACTTACCGAGATCTGCTTCGTGCCACACCCAGTAATGAGTAGAAATCTGCTTCGTGCCACACCCAGTAATGAGTAGAAGGCGTGATGATATATTTATTTATTTTATTTAATATTCCAGTCATATCATCTACAATCATTTACCAACGTAAAATATACGATACCAGATGTTCATTTCTTACATCAAATTGCGAACAGAAACATGAATTCATTAATTACGTGAAGCCACAGTGAGACAATGAAGTTTCTTAATTTTATCTTCCAATTTAACTTGATACAATTAAAAGTATTTCAAGTTAAACTTCTCCCACAAGCAGACACAGAAACGATCATTCTTTACTTCATCCAAGTCGAGAGAATTAGGTGCAAATAAACAAAAACACACACCTAATTGTACACCCCCACATTCACATGTGAGGGTGTGTGTGTGTGTGTGTGTGAGGAGGATAACGAAGTTTCGAAACGGAAGCGAATCCCGGAAGCGGAAAACGGGAATTACACGGTTTAAGACAACAATTAAGATTAAATGAAACTAGTGCCTGCTCAACCGGTACCAACTACAACAGTATTCCCGGTAACGCTACCGGTTCCGATTCAGGATTCGACCACCAACTTCACGGAGACGGACACGGAAAGAGGAAGAAGTTCACATGGAATACGTTATAGAATCATCGAGAAAAAGTAATATTTTTCACGATCCGTAAAATTTCCTTTTCGTTCTGAAAGCTGTGATAAAAATTCAAAAAAAGGAATATTCATAGAAACTAGAAAATAACGTATGATTTAACACTACTAACATTTATCTATTTATTTTCTGATAGAGTACTTAATGAAATAGTATATTACATAATAAGTCAAAAAAGTAAAAACACTTTCCTGATTATTATCTATACTATTTTTTCTGAAACCGTTTAATTTAACCAATAATTAATCATAAATACAAGGTGATCAAAAGGAAATGTTATAGTTGGCAATACAATTCCAGAGGTCTTTTTATTCCACAGTTGGCACAACGCCAGATAAAGACGGAAACGCTATTTGACATGTCTAATAAATACAAATAGGTTATGTCACGAGTCTGACAGCTAATAAAATTTTGACTTTTTAAGTAATAGGAATACTTTAGTAATAAATGTAATAATAAATGTACTCAAATTTAAATTTTAAATGTCACTGTCAACAACAGGAAATGAATTTATGTATCAGGCTTACCAATTTCAAGTAGTTTTTTTATTGTCAACTGTAGCAATTCCTTTTGATCACTCTGTAATTTAAAATGTTTAAATTTGTTGATATGAATTATATTGATAGCAGACTAGGTATCCAAGGTTACAACAACAAAAAACAATAGTTAATAGCTATAAAAGTAGTTAGCTTTGGACAGCTATGGTGGTTTTTTTTTCTGTAATTCTTCTTCTTTATTCACATCTCTTGTACCCTTTCGAGTGTCGAGATCTGTAATACAGTTATATTTAATTTTGTAAGTATGTTGAATCTATAGTGTCTTGAGAGGCTGGAATGATGCTGTACCGCACCTAGTGTATTTTTATGCAATTATTTGACAAATCATAAATTTGAAAATTTGACCATCTTTTACATTGCAATAAAAAACCTATCTCTCAATTTATATCAATAAAAATAAGCATATTTATGCAGAAAATTATGAGGAATACAATGGTGTATTTTTTAGGCCCGTATCTAGATTAGTTTTTGACATATAGGGTAGTTAGCGGAAAATGGTCAAAACGGGATGAATTTTGAGCAAAATTTTATTTTTCCGGAGGCTATATCTCAAAAACTAAACAAGATATGAATTTTCTCTCAACGGCCTTGAATTTCTCGTGTTTGAATTGACTTATAAACAAATTTTCAGCGACTTTTATTTTTTGAAAATTTCTTAAGGGGTACCCCTTAAGATTTTTTCGATTTTAAGCCATTTTCAGACTTATTGCTCTAAAAGTGTTCCTCGTCCGAATATTGCACTAAAAATTTACATACATACGTATTTCGACGCGCTGAATCCAGTGGTGAAATCCCTGAGTTCGTATCTCTTTTAGATTTGAAGATATTGGCCTTAGAAATTTTTGTATATCGAAAATTTTGGTCAAAATATCAAAAATAAAAAAATTGCTGAAAATATGTGTACAAATCAATTCGGACACGAGGAAACCAATGCCGTTGAGCGCATCTTCATATCTTGCTTAGTTTTTGAGATATAGCCTCTGGAAAAATAGACTTTTCCAATTTTTACGCCGTTTCATATGTTACACAATATTAGTATATTACATAATAAGTCAGGAAAGTAAAAACATTTTCTTGACGTATTATGTATACTACTTTTTCTGAAACCGTTTAATTTAATCAATAATTAATCATAAATAATTCTAATGGTCGGTTTCATCAACAAAAATTAAATTTTAAACATGGTTTAAATAAATAAAAGCAAATCGAATGTATGACAGCAATGTCAATGATTCAATTTGACATGTAATTTTGATTTGCTTTTATTTATTTAATCAACGTTTAAATTTTAACTTTTGTTGGTGAAACCGGCCATTAATGTTGCAAATTTTGTGATACGAATTGTATTGCTAGTAGACTACGTATCCAAGGTTACAGAAAAAAAAAACTAGTCAGGTAAAATACAAAACAGTCAGGTAAAGTCTCCCTTTATTATTAGGGTTAATTTAAACAAAAGTATTACAAGTGTGATGACATGAAGGTTGTCTCCAGAGAGGGCTACAACCCAAAACTACCCGATTCTTGATATAAACTAAAATATTTTCGAATACATTTTTCGCTGAATTCGTTTTCCATCTAAAGCTAACTAAGTTTAGAATCGGTATGTACGAGTATAGTACGTGGAAAGAGAAAAGTAAAAATTAGCAATTCCAGTCAGGGGTGTTTTTAATATTCGTGGAATTCGAGCGCGATTTAGGCGGGCAACAAAATCATTACGCTGGGAGCCAGGAACAGAAATGGAGTACCCTAGGGTCTCACTCAGGTTCCAACTGCTGGAATCAATACGTTCACAATGAAACAAGAAATAAAAATCTGCTGTGCCGAACACAGTACTTTCCACATCATAACTCATTTCTATTAGAATCTTCTACTCGACAGGTTTCATTTAACACCAAATTCAGCACGATTTCCGGCTTTTGGACGTCCAGGTCTTTCATTATCATTTAAATCTTCACGACCATTTTTAAATTTTGCAAACCACTTATAAACTTGTGAACGAGATAAACAATCATCACCATAAACTTTTTTCATCAATTCGTATGTATCAGCAATTTTATTTCCAAGTTTAACACAAAATTTAATATATGCTCGTTGTTCCATTGTATTTTTACAACATAAACACAAAAACTACTGTCATTAAAATGGGCGTAAATTTTTAAACTGTCACCTGATTGCATGAAGTTGTGTGCGTTCGAAAGAGGAAAGATGTATCTTTCTAACAATGTGTATGTTCAATAGATTGCGCTACGTGTTCTATGATTTAAATTAAAAGTTTTGTTATTTTTGGGATACACTGTGTAGGTTATAAGTCAAAATGACATTTTGTAAAATAAAGTATTCAAAATAAACAAACATTGATATTTTAATTATGCATTCATATGAATTATTTCTTTTTGGCCTATGGTCCAAAAAGAAGTGTTTAAGCCCGCTTTTTAGGGGTAAAATACATGCTTTTCAGCCCGGTTGTGAATACAAAATTTAATAAGAATGCGTGAAATATAATATTTCCATCAAACTTTGCAGGCACGCTGTGAGCTAAATATCACCGATTATTTACTAATACATGCATGATATTTAGGGATGAATTTAATTTTTGCATTTGAAGTATAACTAGGACACATAGTACCTCATAGTAAAGTCGTCAGTAAAGACCCAGTGAACTAATTTCGGTCGACATTAAGCCTTTGAATCCCGTAAAGCACCTTAGATGAAATTTGAATTGATAAGCAATTCAGTAAGTAGAAGCAGTTTCAGTTCTCGTTGCGCGCCGCCTCTAACAACTTTGTCAAGATAATCACGTATCGCAGAACTTATAATTCATTGGATACAAAGTTTTAATGATAGTCGCCGTGTCAGTGCCGCCCTTACGCTACCAGCACAGACGGGAACATTCACACTCTGAATTTTCTGCGCGATTCACAAATTACTTCACTCTTAATGTTTTAATGAATGCCATGTTTAACATTCCTCTTATTACTAAACATCCTTTCAATCGATGCATTCCATTTCATTCCGTTCATTCAAAAGAATAAAAGAATAGTATTTAATTAGGTTCCGCGGACACTGAAGAAGGATTCATTTCTGTAAAACAATTGACACAATATAAATTGAATTATTACCGATCTAAAACTTTTGAATTCTGCACGTCTGTCGTTCTAAAGACCTTTTAATTGAAACCAGACACGATAGCTTTCATATTATACCAAATACGATAGGTTTTATGGGGTGGCTAGCACAGTGGTATGAAGTCGGCCTGTGGATCCTGAGAACCCTTATTCTACCAATTTAAGAAATAAACATTTTTAGGTTCAATTAAAATGGCAAAATTTCATGTACCAAGTTACTAAGCTATTCTAACATTTATTATTTTAATTATTGTTGTAATTAAATATTGGTTTGTTCCGAACTGCCATATCGGTGCACATGCGCATTGCCTCGCAATGTGAAGTTGCAGTTTAATTGAGGCATTTACGTCACAAAAATATCAATGACGATCGTTTGGAATAATTCACTTTTTAATTAAATATTTTAGATATTAATACGTTACGTTTAATCAATTTTATAGCATTATTGTAGCACATTTACAACTAAAATTGATATACGTTAAATATTTCTTTAATGGGGTGGCTAGCTCAGTAGTATGAAGTCGGCCTGTGGATCCTGACAACCCTTGATCGATTCCCACAGGCGACAAACAATTTTCATAATTTCAAAAGCTACCCCTGTGGCTCCTCCACCACTAACATCTTTGGAGGCCGTGATTTGACGACTGGTAACCGCACTTCACGTGCAAAATATATCACTTACCGAGATCTGCTTAGGCAGAGTGCCACACCCAGTAATGGGTAGAAGGCGTGATAATATATTTATTTATTTTTTATACGATAGGTTTTGGAGCACATCGAATAATATTCAATTTTGTACACGGCTCGTGTACAAAATAAGGTAAGGTTGAAGGGCTTCTCCAAAAGACATTTCATTTGATACCAAACACGATAGATTTTGAAGCACTTTCACTAAAACAATTGCGGATGGAAAAATTTAAATTCTGCTCGTGAGCGATTTAAAAGACCTTTCATTTGATATCAAACACGGAAGGTTTTGAAGTACTTTTACTAAAATAATTAACGATAGAAAAGTATTTAATTTTACACAATTTTTCCCTCGTCGTTGTCAGCAACAAAAGAAAAAGTTTACTTTAGTGTCGTTGCTTTTATCAACGACACAGTAGATTCATAGTATATTATACAACGATATTATATAGGTGGTGGCTAGCTCAGTGGTATGAAGTCGGCCTGTGGATCCTGAGAACCCTTTTTAGATTTCCACAGGCGACAAACAATTTTCATAAATAAAATAAATAAATATATCATCACGCCTTCTACCCATTACTAGGTGTGGCATTCTGCCGAAGCAGATCTCGGTAAGCGATATTTTTTTTTGCGCGTGCAGTGCGGTTACCAGTCGAAAAATCACGGCTCCCAAAGATGTTAGTAGTGGAGGAGCCACAGGGATGGTTTTTGAAATTATGAAAATTGTTTTTCGCCTGTGGGAATCGAACCAGGGTTATCAGGATCCACAGACCGACTTCATACCACTGAGCTAGCCACCCTATACAATTTTCATAATTTCAAAAGCTACCCCTGTGGCTCCTCCACCACTTACATCTTTGGAGGCCGTGATTTGACGACTGGTAACCGCACTTCACGCGCAAAATATATCACTTACCGAGATCTGCTTCAGCAGAGTGCCACACCCAGTAATGGGTAGAAGGCGTGATGATATATTTGTTTATTTTTATTTTATTATATAGGTAATAAATGAGAAGTATATCGGTCAGGGTGGTTATATTTTGGGTGTCGCTGGTGTACGCTGGCCGTCTGGCGTTCGGCGTCGGTGGTTCTGTGAGGCAGGGGGTGGCGACGGACATGCCATGCGCTGAGTCGCGCTGAGCGAGAGACTAGACAAACCCCTGATATATGGGAATTGCGTTCACAGTTTTGGCCCGCGACCAACTACAATTCTCTTCCTGAATTGTAACTACCCCTCACAGGGACCAGTGCCTCGCAAACAGTTATACTTATACTTATAAACACTGGATAGCTAATTTACAAGTACAAGTGAGACAAGTGGTGGGGGTATGCCGTCATTTGCAGTAAAGGCAAATAATATTAAAAGTGGTGTTAGCGTAAATTCGTTTTATGAATCTGCCTGTAAATTTATATTTTCAGTATATTTAAGTAGGTTTTAAAACATGAACGCTTATGATACATTTAAATATAGTGCTATTTTTGCCTGCTCTGCAAATGGCCGCCGTCAATTTTCTTGCCTCCTGGTCTACTACAAGTAAGTTAGCTATCCAGTATTTGTATAAATTTTTTGGTACAATTCAATAGCAACCAGCATTACGTTTTTGTACAGCGGGATTGTTTGATATTCCTTTTAAAATAAATATTTTCTTCTGTTGACTTTCATCCATTTTTAGATTTGTCAGCGAATTAGGTTGTTCACTACGTGAAAAACTCGAATTAAAAGAAAAAAACGTATTTAAGAAATGTCAATATTTATGACAGTTCAATATTTTAAAATAGTATAATTTCTATAGTATGCATTAAACTATTAATTATTTGTCACAAATATTGTTTTACCATATGGGGTAATAGCTCAGTGGTACCGAGTCGACCTGTGGATCCTAAGAACCCTGGTTCGATCCCCACAGCCGACAAAACATTTTCACCAATTTAAAATTACCCCTGTGGCTCCTCTACCACTAACATCCTTAGAGACCGTGATTTGACGGCTAGTAACTGCACTTCACGCGCATAAATATATCACTTACCTAGATCTGCTTCGGCAGAGTGCCACACCTAGTAATGGGTAGAAGCCGTAATGATATAATTATTTTTTATTTTGTATTTCACATCTTAAAATAATATTTAGTATCGCTTATAAATTTGATATTTTAAAGCAGTGTTTTTCAAAGAGTGGGTCGCGATGATATTGGAGAGGGGTCGTTGAATGCTATTTACAAATTTTAAAATACATGTTTTCGAAGATCCATCCCGTTGTAAGCTTTTATTTAAAATTTAAAAATTAATGAAATGACACATACATTTATCACTTACCGAGATTTACTAGGTAGAGTGCCACACCCAGTAACGGGTAAAAGGCATGATGAAACATTTATTTATTTATTTTTTTAAATGTTTGAAATGAGTGGTAAATAATTGACATCTCCTTATGCTTTATTCGAAACAATTTTCTTTTCATTAATTTACAAAGTTTGGCCGCTGAAAATATTCCGTATTATTTCGAAAATACTATACAATTAAATCTTAATTTTTCCACACTACACAGCTTAAGAAACGGTGTTTTTTATATTCCCTTCTGTCGTTAAAATAAAAACAAAAACTTTTAGCAATCACTGTCAAAAAACAGGCATTTTTTTTCAGCACTTCTTCATCCCTTTCTAACACACCTATCTCTCTCTGCTGTCCCTAGCACGCTGTAGCAGGAACAAGGATAGCTGCAGGGGGTGAGAGACCACGCTAACGATCGGACTAGCTCGTAAATCTCCGTATCTGTTCGGACAGTAACGGCCCGTTACGATCATTAGCAGCGACCGGTGGCGAATAATTCGCGATTGCCAATTTAGACTCTGATTGAAGCGAAATCACCAATAGTAGAAGAGAGAGCGACGGCGGATGCTCGTCAGTACGGGATGATGTTACCGAGTATTTTTGGTATTCTGGATGAAATATTTTTATAGACGATTTTATCATTGATTTCTTTTTTGTAAAACAAGTTAAAGGTTACTCTTATTTTTAGCTTTTTTAAATGTATAATTAATAATTGATGAAATCAAATAGAATTACAGGTAGACAAATTGGGATGCTACCAGGATTTGAACCTTGGACCAATTAACTATTTTATGGACAACCGGGCCGCAATTAATAAGTTTTAGCTCTAAAAAGCGGGCTTAAACACTTCTTTTTGGCCCATGGGCCATAAAAAAAATATTCCTATAGATACATAAATAAAATAATAATATGGGGTAATGGCACAGTGGTTATCGTGTCCACACCCAGTAATGGGTAGAAGGCGTGATGATATATTTTTATTTATTTATATTCCGGTAAATTATGCTTTTTGCATCATTCTCAAACGATATGTTGTTGTTTTCTTGAGAAATACTGAAAATATAAATAACAAAAACAAAATGGGAATATTTTCCAGTAGAAACAAATTCAGTATCATAATTACATTTATATATTGTCGAATAGAGTTTATGTTTTGTAATAAAAGCGTAAATAAATAATACGTGACATCATAAATATAGCTTGTATTAAGTCAATAAAATTTCGCTTATTCAAACAGGCCTGTTAACCTAGATTTGGTGTTTTACAGCCGAAGTTTCAAAAACTAATTTAGCAGAATTTTAAACACACATCAAAAGCGTGACAAACGTAAAAACTCCGACAGATCTTAACTCACATTTCCTTATTTAAAACTTTCTTTGCTTTGCTTGCCGTGACTCCATCATTATCATTCGAAAGGGAGTGCCGTTCCTGCGCTTGGTTTTGAATGTACATTCCACACAAATTGCAGTTAAACACTTTATCGGCTGTATCATGTA
Source organism: Pterostichus madidus (assembly GCA_911728475.2). Taxonomy (NCBI): domain Eukaryota; kingdom Metazoa; phylum Arthropoda; class Insecta; order Coleoptera; family Carabidae; genus Pterostichus; species Pterostichus madidus. The sequence goes on along the minus strand of OU452307.1, from coordinate 38,835,499 downwards.
ACACATCGTTAATAATAAGCGACATCGATAACTTTTTTTAGCTTTGGCAACATCGGTTTCGTTTTGACGTTTGTCAAATTTTTATTCATATAAATACAAATTTGACAAACGTCAAGACAAAACCGGTGATGCCAAAGCTTGTAAAATTTATCGACGTCGCTTATTATTAAAGATATGTGACATGATACAGCCGTATGTAAGATTAGAAACGAATAAAAAAAATAAGAAAGGAAGAGATTGTCGCCCCTGCCCTTCAACAATTTCCCTACAAACCAACTAACATACATCCGGAATCTTCCAGTTCCTCGCTACTCATTTTAAGTTTTATAATACGTGGCATTAATCACTTTTTCTCTGTCTGATTTCGTGCGCTGTAGTGTATGGTACCAACCGCTGCTATCGGGGTATTTTTTCGTTGTTTTTCGGTGAATTATAGTAACTATTAAGACGGGAAATTAAAGACAATTCGCACACGAAACCTGGCAGAATTGTGTTAATTAGAGAAACGGTGATGTGGCGTAGAATGGCGTGTTCATGGCGATTTTAAATTGTTTTGTTTTGAGGCTTCCTGGTTTAGAGACATTTTTGGGGTTGGTAAATTAATTGGTGATGGTAGGAGACGTAATTATTGGTAGAATTGTATTCTTGGATTGTCTGAAAATATCATTTTGGCATTATGAGTACGTAGCTACAAATGATAGTTATTTAATAAATAAATAAATTTAGTCAAAGACGAAGAAGAATTAATCTCACCTGAGATATTTTGTAAATTAAAAAAGCTAAATATATAATCCTGAGAACTCTGGTTCGATTCCCACAGGCGACAAATAATTTTCATAATTTCAAAAACTATCCCTGTGGCTCCTCCACCACTAACATCTTTGGGGGCCGTAATTTGACGTGAAGTCAATCAAATGGTGATATTTATAAATTTAAAAAATAAATCTAAAATAAATATATCATCACGCCTTTTACCCATTACTGGGTGTGGCACTCTTCCGAAGCAGAGGTAAGTGATATATTTATGTACGTGAAGTGCGGTTACCAGCCATCAAATCACGGCCCCGCAAGATGTTAATGTTGGGAGAGCCCCAGAGGTAATTTTAATTTGGTGAAAATTGTTTGTCGGCTGTGGGCATCGAACTGGGGTCCTCAAGATCCACAGGCCAACTCGAAACCACTGAGTCATTAGCCCATTAAATTAATAAACATAAATAAATAATTGTAATTGAAACAAACTATAGGTGGGGAACTTTTTTATCATTGGATGGCATATTTAAATTAGGCAGTGAGAAAGGAATTCTTCGAGATAATATTTTCAACCCTACGTTGACTTGACGATGAAGAAAAATATTCGAAATCATGTAGTAATTCATAATTCGTAGAAATCGAATAGTAAACTTATGAATTGAACAAGTTGTTTTTTACAACTAAAACTAAATATAAAAAATACATACATAAGCTTATTCCATTTGCCACTTGGTTCATTTAAATTAGTTCAGATAAATTCGACACATGACTAAATAAACTGAATTAAGTAAAATGATGCACTTATTTAGGTGAATTACTTCAAAGTAAATTAGAATCTGTAATTCTAATACTGAAAATAAAGGCAGCGAAGTGATCCAGCGTAATAAATAAGTGATCTGATTCAGTAAATGTAAGTTAGATCTGATCCAAATGGCAAATGAAATACGCCTATACATACATATCTTCACGCTATATCCCATCAAATGGGGTAAAACAAACCAAACTCTAAAAATAAAAAATGCCTCCCCAAAATATGTGCCGCCCGATGCGGAACGCACCCACCACCCTCCCTTAGGTACGCCTCTGGATGTATTTAATAAGTAAATGTTTTATGAATGATTTTAGGGGTCGTGATACCCCATTTGACGGGATATAGCGTAATGTTCTGTATGTATGTATATTAAACTACTATTTTTTTTACCAACAAATACTTCCAAGTACCCTAATTACTGGGTGTGGCACTCTGCCGAAGAAGATCTTGGTAAGTGATATATTTTGCGCATGAAGTGCGGTTACCAGTCATCAAATCACGGCCCCCAAAGATGTTAGTGGTGGAGCCACAGGGGTAGCTTTTGAAATTATGAAAATTGTTTGTCGAATGTGACAATCGAACCAGGGTTCTCAGGATCCGCAGGCCGACTTCATACCGCGGAGCTAGCCAACCCATAAAATAATTTCTTAAAATTAAATTAAAATGACGTGTTTGTACCTAAGAGTAAATTTGATATATTTCTCGCGTTTCACAGTAAAGCAGGAAGTAAGATGTGATGGTGGATGGTGGCTGGTGGCGCGGCGGCGGCGTGATAAAGAAGCGATTTCCGAGAAAACAGCAATTTCCTCCGTCACTTTCCCTGACAGACTCGCAGTTTCCCTGGGAAATTTAAAGTGCCGCTGGGACCAGTTCCACCAATTCTTAAATTTTAATTCTGCGTCCGGTCCTGCCCCACCGGGGTCGTCTCAGCCACACGTACCAACGTCATAACTCAAAAATACCCCAACTGCTGGAAGCCAAGCCAACACTCCGAGAGGAGTAATTAAACTAGCACAGACTTCTGATGGTTCCACCTTCACGACTCCACGACTCACGACTCACGACTCACGACTCAGGAAGTTGTTATAGTTCGGGATAGTTAACAAGGATTTCGTGGCTTTCTTCCGGCCAAACTACATCAAGATCGAGGTGATTATCTAGAGAATATTTTCATATGTATATGGGGGCATGATTAGCCACAAAATTATCTGCAAATCTCTAGTTATTAATCCTATAAAATGGTCTTCTTGTCGAATCAGTTTATACATGTCATATATAAAAGTAACTAAAAACGATGACGTCATTTCTTACTACGTTTATGTACCGGGGGTGCTTGAAAGGGCGAAAATAAAAATTAAAAAAAATTATTACGCCTTCTACCCATTACTGGGTGTGGCACTTTACCGAAGCAGATCTCGGTAAGCCACATGGGTAGCTTTTGAAATTATGAAAATTGTTTGTTGAATGTGGGAATCGAACCAGGGTCCTCAGGATCCACAGGCCGACTTCATACTACTGTGCTAGCCACCGCATTGATTGGAATATTGTGATAGAAAATTTATTTTTACAATATTTTTATAGTAAATAATAACAGATCTCGGTAAGTGATATATATATGCACGTGAAGTCCGATTACCAGTCGTCAAATCACAAATATGTTAGTAGTGGAAGAGCCACAGGAGTAATTTTAATATGGTGAAAATGTTTGCCGGCTGTGGGAAGGGACCCAGGGTTCTCAGGATCCACAGGCCGACTCAATATCACTGAGCCACCTACCCCATAAATAAAAGTAACTAAAACTTTACATACATCACGCTATATCCCATCAAATGGGGTAGAATGAACCCCAAAATCATTCATAAAATATTTACTCATTAAATTCATCAAATAATCAGTCCTCGTCAAACATTCTCATCCTAACACACCACCCTTACTTCAACTTCATACGATAGATTCCTCCATATATGCTAATTTACTTATTACACTCGAAAGCATTCATCACACAACAAACCTTCAATCACTTCTATCCAATCACTCCTATTCACTTATCATTCAACTTCTTTCTTCGACGTACATGGTGTGCAAAACATCTCAAATTACTCACGCTTACTCCTCTTAACCAATAATCTTATAACGAATTTAACTATAAATCTACAACGATTAAGAAAGATAAAAGCGATAACATGCCCTTGTATTTGAAAGAAAATTACATACAATGCAGTAACTGAAAATGAAACAAAAAAATAAGAAAAGAAGGGATTGTCTCCCTGGGTTTGTTTCTGAAAGTGAATTCCACATAATTGCAGTTAAACATTTTAGGCGTGTTTCTTTGGACTGTGATTCGTAATCAAAGTGATCAAACTTAACATGATCATGAAGAATCATGTTTCTTCGTTCGTTATTCGTTATCCCTACTCTTTCATTTTGTGATCACGAAATGACAATCCCCCTACCCTTCTGAATCATACTTTTTCTATGATTCATGTTGACTGATTCACATCGAAGGTTTAAAAATGGCGTCTGATGATAAATTTATGTGCTCTATTTGTGGAATTAAGGGAAATTGGCTGCTTCTGGAAGAATTTTTAAATGGCTTACATGGACACTCATTTATGAAATTTTAAAATAGGTTAGTTTGTGTATTTGACATTTGCAGTTATTTTAACGTTCATACTATAGGATCGCGTCGATCGGGTTGGATTTGAATCATTATTCCTGTTCGATGTTTTTTTCAGTATCATATTTAATCATGATTCAACGCAATCACGATCAAAGGAATCATGATTTAGAAAATCACAATCACAATCCAAAGAAACACGCCTTTTATGTAAGAATTCAAAACGAATTAAAAGATAAGAAAGGAGGAAATATCGCTCCACGTTTGTTTTTGAAAGTGAACTCAACACAATTGCAGATAAACACTCTAATGAAATTACTATACAACAAAATTAAAATCAAGAATTCTACACTTGTCTTAAATCATCAAATTCATCCCGCAATTAATCTTCGCCTAACGTCTCTATCCTGACACACCACTTTAACTTCAACCACATTCATAATTCCTTTCTTACAAGCTCATTTATTCCTCATACTCAGAAACTTTCATTCACTTGTTTCCTCAATTCAAATGGCAGTTCATCGAAACAAAATCTATCAACATTTTCTGTTTCCAACGCTACATAATTTACTCATTATCATTAGTCAAACATGACATATTTTGAGACGAAATGATATCATACAAAATAAATTCTGTATTCTCAAATATATTCCCAGAGACAAACAAAATAGTCTTTCCATTTCTCTTGTTCGTTTTCTCGTCTTGTCGCGCAGTTAATTCGAAATATATTTGGTAGTTTTACTGCCAGCATAAATACATTTTTCCGTTGTAATTTTCGGATGACAGCGACCCACCCCTTACGCCAACCCTGGAGAATAACGCTCTGACATAAAAATGAATGTGTAACTAGCAGCAATAATTCCGCATTACGTCTCTGGAATACATATGTGCTGCTTAGTGCAATTTTCATTCGGACAGATAAATTTCATTTAGAAATATATCATTGTCAATTCTTTTTCAGTAACACCTTAGTGTCATTTTTAACGGTATGTATAAGGGTGTATTGATAAGTTCTTAGTCTAACATAGTAAACGTGACTGTATTTTAAAACTAATTTTTATTTATTAAATGTAATCACCTTTTAACTTTATTCATAGCACAACGCTCATAAAGTACAAAGATTAGTTATTATTAGTTATTTTTCAGACGACCACTTATGAAAGTAACCATAACAACATCATAAATTGCTACAAAAAGTTGAAAATAACATACACTGATATGTGATTATAACGCACACTTCTAACATATCAGGTGAAGTTCCACTTATTGACAACAGATGGCGTTACGATGAAAGAAAATGATAAAATAAATGAAAAAAAATTATAATATTAATTAAGTCGAAGTTTTGGCAGATTTTTCAACACATATGCACCAATAAATCTAATATTTTTAAATTAATAATTACTTATTTACTAATATTTTAGCATTATTTAATATTTTGGTATTACGATTAGTACAGTTGGTATCACCACATCCAGAGCTGGGCAGTAGCTAGCTACTTTTGTAGCTTAGCTACTAGCTTAGCTACATTTACCTTAGCTGTAGATGTAGCTTAGCTAATTGTAAAAAAATATAGCTGTAGCTTGTAGCTAGCTACTTTTTTTTCTATTAGCTTAAAAATAACAACTGAAGCTACTTTTAAAGCTACTTTTTGTAGCTTAACGCTACTTTTTAAGCAGAAGGTCAACAAAGTACGCATGCGTACAAGCTAAACCCACACAAAATAATTATTTGTTGCCGGTTCTAACTGGCTCTAATACGCAAAAATACACAGTAGGTGCCAGATGGTATTTGCTATTTTTAATATTTATGTACATAATAGTAAATTAACAGTCATTATAACAAAAGACTGATCATATGACAATGGAAAATTTAATTATTTCACAATAATTAAAAAAGTAGCTTTAAAATTTAACAGCTACTTTAACGAAAGCTTTTAGCTGTAGCTTAGCTATATTTTACAAAATATAGCTTAGCTTAGCTACTTTTTTAAAGATTAGCTGTAGCTGTAGCTTAGCTACTTTTTTTAAGTACTCGTAGCTTGCCCAGCTCTGACCACATCTAACATCAAACTTCAAACGTCAGCGCTTATCTTCAAAAACGCATCATCTATCAAACTGTAACAACATTATTCTTGTAAACTTTTGTTAGAAATATTCTGTGGTCGTCTGAAAAATAGTGTACATAACTCGCTCAAAAGTGTGACAACTAAGCTCGTGTACTTAAATCACTCGGTGTTACTCGCCTCGTTTTTCAATTTGTACACTCGCACGTTATCTTTCACTTTCGATGCGTGTTGTGTAATATACTATTAGTATATTTAATTTATGTATTTCTATTTTCTGCACTTTGGCATGAACGATTTGGCGTTTCAGTACTGCTGATTTGTGATATTCAATGTCCGATGAAACGGAGTGATTATGATTTCCGTTTGCACTTTAACTTCCGGTATTATAATGAAACCGGAACTGTATTGACGTTTACCGTAAGATAAACACTTCCGACATTTTTATACTTTTCTCTAACCTAGCTTTACTTTAAATTTTCTTTTAAAATGAGTCTGAAATTAATACCTAAATACCGATCTTTTTAACACAAGATATTTCCCTATATTCTGTAACTGTATCATTATCTGTTAATGATAAGTTTTATTTTTCATCGTTATTTTATAGTTAATTACAATTTCGATATTCTGAGATCAAAATAATTTATCTTGCATTTTTATATTATATTCATGCATTTTGTTTATTAATATTCGTAATTGTTATTACAAAAAGTAATATAATGACAGCTCACTGACAATTTCGTAAAAAGTGTGGTTAAAAATAATATTTGTTTTATACTGGCAGTTTCGTACGAGAGCAAAATGCAGAAAAATAAAACAGAAGTAACAGAACAAATGATTTTGATCACAGAATGGCGAAATAGTGGTAATCTGCAGATTATTGATAAAAAATATGGATTATCATTACCTTATCGATCATTAACAGATAATGATCGAGTTACAGAATAAGTGGGGAGGGGGGTACATTAAAAAAAATTGAAAAAAATTGTGTTAAATAAATGCAATTTTACTGATTTAAAATGGATTTTAGTTTCCATATACCACTGGTTTAATAAAGTCTTATTTAGCTCATAAAAGTGGTTTTATAAAATAGAAATTGTTGCTAATTTAACCGACTTCGTAGCTGCTATACTTCTCGAGATAAAATGAACACCTAGTATACTTCTTTCATGTTTATTATAATATCAACTGTAACCAGATAACCTGTATATTGTTTGAGAAGCACTGGTAGTATAGTGGGGTGAGGGATGAATTCCACAGTTATTTATTTTTGAAATTGTGTGTAGCCGCCACGTGGGAGAAGCGGCGCTGTTTGTTTTCGTTTAGAAGCAAATCCAACACACATCACCCGATGTTTCACTGTTCTATACCGCATGTTTGTGTTATTATTTTTGTAAAATACACAAATTCTGTTACCGCGAGTCGAACACAAACGAACAATGGTATTGCCAAGGCCAGGGATAGCAAGTTACAAGCTTACGCCCTTGGGAATAAACATGTACGCACAATATGCCTATCTGACTATTCAGCAACCTATACTTAACACTATCAGCAAGATATCAATTTATTTCTCAATAGCCTAACTACTCTATAACCAAGAGCAAAGACAATATACAGGGTGGTCATTTTAAGTGGCGCACCATTGCTATCTTAAGAAGTATTTGAACTTAAATAAAATAAATAAATATATCATCACGCCTTTTACCCATTACTAGGTGTGGCACTCTACCAAAACAGATCTCGGTAAGTGACATATTTATGCGCGTAAAGTGCGGTTACCAGCCATCAAATCACGGCCCCCAAAGATGTTAGTGGTGGGGGAGCGACAGGGATAATTTTAAATTAATTAATTAATTTGAACTTGAAGTATATAATAACATTTATGCACAACCGGGCCGAAATTCATGTGTTTTAGCCCTAAAAAGCAGGCTTAAACACTTCTTTTTCGCCCTAAAGCCATTAAAAAATAATTCGTATGAATATATAAATAAAATGACAATTTTTATTTATTGTAAATACTTGATTTTACAAAATGTCGTTTTGACGTATAACCTATGAACATATTTTAATCTTTTGAACATATAATTAAATGTTATTTTGTTGTGCATAAAATATTGTATGTACCACGGGTGAAATTAGCGTTTCTGACCCTGAGCATGTCTCGGTACTTTGTGCCTCGTGCTAATAATCATGCCACGGGCCAGAAACGCCTGTTTTCACCCTTGGTACATAAATAACTATTTCATACAACATTTTATCAAATGTTATTTAACTCAATAATATTTTGATTTAATTTTTTTTTTATAGTAACTCTAACATTGGCCCTATTTGTTTGGGAACTTTGGGTTCAACCCTGAACTGATTTAGAACTAACTCGTGTTACTTCCAAATAAATAAAGCATGTCAGGTGTAAAAATTAGCGATAAATTTAAAATCTGAATGCACGTTCTAAGTGACATCTGCTTAAATACAAATTGCGAAGCCGCCAATTCAAAACAGATACCAAGGAACACAATTTGATTAGAAATAGATTGAAAACGAGTTCAATCTGCCAACCCACCAAAATATCCGGGGCAGTAAGATCAGTTCAAGAACTGTTCTAGGTTACTTAAAACGTGATAACTAAACAAAAGTAACTACCAGGTTACTTTAAAGATGCCAAATAAATACGGCCAAAATTGAAAATATTCTATCTATCAATTTATAATAGTAATTCTAACATCTTATGGGGTGGCTAGCTCAGTGGTATGAAGTCGGCCTGTGGATCCTGAGAACCCTGGTTCGATTCCCACAGGCGACAAACAATTTTCATAATTTCAAAAACTACCCTTGTGGCTCCTCCAGCACTAACATCTTTGAGGGCCGTGATTTGACGACTGGTAACCGCAAAATATATCACCGAGATCTGCTTCGGCAGAGTGCCACACCCAGTAATGGGTAAAAGGCGTGATGATATATTTATTTATTTATTTATTCTACCATCGTAGTTTGTTTTCAAGACGTTGCTTACCGTTCAAGTTTATTAACAACTTCCGGTCATATTTCATCAAACATCCGCTAGAGTTCATCTCTGTATGGCAACTACATTGCATCGAACAAGTTAGAAGTTTATAGGGGTTTGTTAGTGTATGTGAGACCGTGAGAGTATGTTCGCTTTCCCAAATATTAAATTTTAGATAAAACAAGAGAAAGATTAAGAAAACAGAAGAAGTCCGGGTGTTTCCAGACGCAGGCGGAATCGGTAATGCCAACTTTCGGGCACGAATCCCTCAGGACCATGGGCGCCGCAAAGAAAAAATACTCCGATCTTATAAATTATTTATCAAATGTGTTTTCACATAGGTGGATACCGATTTCAAACCTATCACAGAGTATTACAACACATATTTTTTCCTGAGATAGAGACCCTTCAATTTTCCTTAATTAGAATCTGCCAATTCTAATCTTAAACACTTCAAATAGTCTTTGGTTAAAGCTGAACTGACCAGCCGTTTGTTGATGACCTGAGAAGTTGATGCAAACGTGCTGTAAAACCTCTGTGGAATTATGAGACAAGTGATGGAAATTTTTTTCCTATTTTTCTTATTTACTTCAAATAGACTATTCCACAAAAAAATGATTATTTTATATGTTAATCTACGTACAAATATAATGTTCCGCTGTTTTCTTTTTTTATTATTTAGTTGTACATACTTTTAAATAAAAAAAATATATATGTTGCGTTTTCTTGATAAATATTGAAAATGTAAATGCCAATCACAATTATAAAATTCATGACGTAATAGAATGCAAATGTAATTGGTGAAAAGGTAAAAAATGCGTCAAATAGTCGGAACTTGACGCTTGAACACTTGATCTGACTGGATCGTTTTGAAACATAATATAAAATAAATAAATATAAATATCGATAACGCGAGTTAAGTAACGTTGCGCGCGGATAGTACTTGGATGGGTGACCGTCCAGAGAAAACCCGCGTTGCTGTTGAGCATAATACCTAAAACGCAGATCAGGGCGGAATGGCGGCATATGACCTAAGTAGTTGGTCTGCCAAAGAAGCAAAAAAAAAAAAATATAAATATATCATCATGCCTTTTACCCATTACTGGGTGTGGCACTCTGCCGAAGCAGAGCTCGGTAAGTGATATATTTATGAGCGTGAAGTGCGGTTACCGGCCCCCAAAGATGTTAGTGGTGGGGAAGCCACAGAAGTAATTTTAAATTAGTGAAAATATTTTGTCGGCTGTGGGGATCGAACCAGGGTTCTTAGAATCCACAGATCGATTTGATACCATTGAGCCATATAGGGGAATATATTATGTTTATAGGGTAATGGCTCAGTGGTATCAAATCGACCTGTGGATCCAAAGAACCCTGATTCGATCCCCACAGCCGACAAACAATTTTCATCAAATTAAAATTACCCCAGTGGCTCCCCCACCACTAACATCTTTGGAGGCCGTAATTTGACGGCTGGTAACCGCAACTTCACGCGCATAAATATATCACTTACCGAGATCTGCTTCGGTAGAGTGCCACACCCAGTAATGAATAAAAAGCGTGATGATATATTTATGTATTTATTTATCACCCATTAAAAAAAAATATCCTGCATTATTATTATTATTATTTAAAATAATACCAAATTTGGTAAACTTTCAACCTAAAAAAATTAATCAGATGTCATGTTGACAGTGTCGAGGCTTGCTAATTAAACATAGTAGCCAAGTCAAAAAAATTCGTGAATCATTTATAGTCATCCGGTATCATCACGCCTTTTATGTGCGGTTAAATCACGTTAAATCACGTCCCCTAAAGATGTTAGTAGAGGGGGAGCCATAGGGGATTCCACAATAAGCTATTGTATTCTGTTCTTTTTATGCAGAGTAACAAATACATAAAAATAAATATATAGACACAATGATTATAATTGGAATTAATTATCTGGCTCCCCGTCCATTAATATCATCAGGGGTCGTGTTTAGACGGCTGGTAGAGTATCGCAATCAACGCGATGATGTATTTATTTTCTTGTTACAATTCTTTTTCTCTCCGGCACTGGTCGGCATGAATTACAGTGCAAGTCACGCAGTAGCGGGCGCTGACGCTAGCACCTGGGTTCCCGTAGGGGCTAATCATCCCCCCTGCAACCCCTGCGCACACCCGACTAAACTACTTCCTTCCTGGCCTCGTCCTACGTCTCACCCGTCACCAGAATCCAATCCTTGAATCCTTTCGAGCACAGACCCATCGGGTTCGCTTTTATCTTTGTTTCGGAGATATCTTACTTTCTTATTTCTCAATACACTTTGTTTTATTCTCGTTAGATTTTAAGTGAAGTTCGGAGCGGTTTGATTGTATTTTTGCAAATTAAATTTGTTTATTTACAAAATAAAATAAAATAAATATATCATCACGCCATCTACCCATTACTGGGTGTGGCACTCTGTCGAAGCAGATCTCGGTAAGTGTTATATTTTGCGCGTGAAGTGCGGTTACCAGTCGTCAAATCACGGTCCCCAAAGATGTTAGTGGAGGAGGAGCCAGAGGGGTAGTTTTTTTGAAATTATGAAAATTGTTTGTCACCTGTGGGAATCGAACCAGGGTTCTCAGGATCCACAGGTCGACTTCATACCACTGAGCTAGCCTTTTATGTATTATGTAACTCGATTATTATCTATTACCGATCGATAGTTAAATTAATGACAGTTTTTAGGTCAAGAATGTAGTTTGGGAAATTGAGGCCTGAAAGATCGAGATTTCCTAAACATTCTCGACCTAAAAAAATCACTTACAGTTCAAGGTTAGTAAGCTATTTTTCACAATACTTGCTTGCATAAACAGAAGGAAAAGAAAAATCGGTTTCAAAATTAACAGCTGTCAAATTGTTCTCAAAATAAACAGGTCCTTGATCTATAATACTTACTTATTGTCCATAGTGGATAGTAATTAAATATTATAGTTCTGTTGTAACCATGGAAACCACTGTGCAATAAAAGTTCCATTTACTGTGTTGAAATTTTGTCATTTATAGGTAACTTACAGTACAAGTATTGTAAAAAATATATATACTGAGTTGTGCTTCATAAGTGTGAACATAAGGATTTTACATGCAAAATCATAATGTTGTAATTATTTTAAACAAGAAAGTTTCAAATAAAATTGTTAGGGCATAAAAGTCCGCATCTAAATTAATACGCAAAATTCATTTTACATGTTTTGTAACGCCACAAATTAGGTCTAAAAATGTCGAAAATTACCTGAAAACTATCGACAGTCATGGAATTGAAATAAAATTAAACAAATGTTTGACGTTTTATCTGTTAAAACTATCAAAATAAATAAAGGTAATAATATAAATAAATTATTTTGGTATTTTTAAGAGCCGTGTTTGTAACCACACTTCACTAAAAAATATATCACATACTGAGATCTATTACGATAGAGTGCCACAACAGGGTGCGAATGGATAAAACGCGTAGTGATATTTTTATCTTAATGAAAGGGGCAGTTGCTACCCTCAGAATAAGGGAATGAGTTTTCTCATATGAAATAATAAGTGTGTTCTACTATTTAATTAAGACATACGCAAGCATTGAGTTGTACAAGCTGAGAAATTAATTAAATTCGTAACGCATGGAGTAATTAGTTACTTCATTTTCCAAATGTTGGCAGCTCGATTCCGCCCTGAAATGTTGAAAGCTGAAAGGCTTCGCGATTCAAACAGTTGGCAAACGTGGATCGTGCGAATATATTAAAGCTCCCAGTGACAAATGGACTCAAATATTAAATCTAGAACGCTGAGATATTTCTAGAAATTTCACACTTATTTTACTAATATTTTTCATCAACTTTAAGAACAGTTGCAAATGTTGATCATTTTATTTCTCACCGAACCGTATTGTGGTAGTTCATATACATACTTAGCTTGAGTCGGATTCGAACTCGGAATCTCTGGATTCGAATGCCGTAACACAGTAAATTTAATCTAAAATTAGTTGGCATTTTTATGATAAACAAAATCTTGTTGGTATAAAGCAGCATACACGCAATCCGCTCCCTTCAAATGACTTCTCTATTTTTCGCATTACCGGAGCCTTCACCGGAGTACCGGAGGTTCCAGTTAACGAATTCGTTCAGCGCCGATCAGCAAACCAAATAATTAACACGGCTAAAAGTTTAATTAGAGTTTCACTGGAGGCGGCGGCGACGGAGGCGGCAGAGTTGTAGCATGACTGGGTGACATTAGTTCCTTTCCTAGTCGCTAGGAAGTTTACAGGTCTGTATCTAGTCTAATTTTTGAGATATACCGGGTAATACTTGGTAAGGGAGCACATAACATAAACAAAATAAATTTTGCATGCTGTGTAACGACAGAAATCTGAAAATTGCCTCAAAATTATCGATAGGTATGAAATTGAAACAAAATTAAACAAATGTTTGACGTTTTATCTGTCAAAACTGTCAAAGTAATTTTTTATATTATTATCTTCATTAAGAGCCAAATTCATAGTCATGACTCACCCTTACCTCATTCTCACCTCACACTTAAAGTAGAAGTAACTAAGGCAACTAACTCAAATTGTACACATTTTTGAGTTAGTTGCCTTTGTTACTTCGACTTTGAGTATGAGGTAAGAATGAAGTGAGGATGAGTCACGACTATGAATTTGACCCTTAGTGGCTCAGTGATATTGAGTCGGCCTGTGGATCCTAAGAACCCTGGTTCACCACAGCCGACAGACATTTTCACCAATTTAAAATTACCCTTGTGGCTTCCCCACCAGTAACATCTTTGGGGGCCGTGATTTGACTGCTGGTAACCGCACTTCATGCGTATACATAAATCACTTACCGAAATCTGCTTCGGTAGTGTGCCACACCCAGTAATGGATAAAAGGCGTGATGCTATATTTATTTATTTTATTATATTCATTTATTTTAAAAGTTTTGACAGACAAAACATCAAACACAGGCAGCGGAAAGTTATATAGGTAACCATGGGACTGTGTTTATAGTTCGACTTCCACCTAAGGAATGGCGCTGATAGTATTTATGTGAAGACATCCATTTTAGATAACTACAATATCGGCAATCATTGGTTACTAGATTGTTCCTGTAGTTGTCATTTGTAAATATTTCAAATTTTTTCATCTGTCAAATATCCAATGAATTTTGATTTGTGAAATAATTTCATATAAATAATGTCATCAACTAATATCAATTGTTGTGTAAAAAACTGCACTGCTACTGGCAAGTAAGTGATCATATAATAAATAATATTTAGATGAGGAAGTCATAATATATTTTCAAGTTCACAAGAGTTGGATAAAACTGCGATTGAAACATTCAAATTATAAATAAATTGTATACAGGTGAATATTTTAATAAATATTGATATTGTAATAATGAATTTTTATTTGATGTAGTTTAAATAAATATAAAATAATAATAAAAATTACAAGCTGCCTAAATATGCATATCGGGTTGCCTATATACATGACTTTAGTTAGACTTCCACTACTCAGATGGCGCAAAATACAGTCCCAGTGCGTAACACGGCAGTTTCTTATCTATAATAGTATATTATGATCTGTGATCAAACATTTCTTTAATTTTGTTTTAATTCCATGGCTATCGATAGTGTTCTGGAAATTTTCGTCATTTTTTAATTTGTGAAAATCAAACTCCTGTTCTCAAATCTATTATCCGACTCGAAACAACAGAGCCACCTGCCCTACAAAAGTTTGTAGGGATTGCATATAAACGTACTCGTAGTATTTAGAAATAGAAAGAAATAAAGAATGAAATGAAAAGAAAAAATAAAGTCACGCAAATGACTATTGTATTTATACAGAGAATCAAAAGCGAAGATTAGTAAATTATCGACTAGTAAAAGGGTCATCCACCCCTACATTTATATTACAAATGACAGCTTGAAAAACCTATTTTTGTAAAACTAATAGCTTGATATAAAAAATACAAAATACCGAGTGTATCACGAAAAACTAGCCATGGGTGTTCAACGTGGGAAACAGTTCTTTCCTGCGCGTTGCAATATTTGACGTTTTATTTGTCAAAACTGTCAATATAATTTCTTGATATTATTGTATTCATTTATTTTAAGAGTAATACTGATACATACATTTATTAACTGCTGTTGACAGGGACATTTGAAAATTTAAATTAATAAAAATCTTTGTTTCCCTTAGTTACATCATTTTATTTCTTAACATTACTCACATAGCAATAATTTGAAGTATTTCTATCACTCAACCTATTTGTATTTATTATAAAAATGTGGATCCTGAGTACCCTGGTTTGATTCCCACTGGCGACAAACATTTTCACCACACTAATACTACTCTTGTGGCTCTTCCACCACTAACATCTTTGGAGGCCGTGATTTGACGGCTGGTAACCGCACTTCACGCACAAAAATATATCACTTACCGAGATCTGCTCCGGGAGAGTGCCACACCCAGTAATGGGTAGAAGGCGTGATGATATATTTATTTTATTTTATTTATAAAAATGACATGTCAAATAATATTTCCGTCTTTACCTGGCGTTGTGCCAACTGTGGAATAAAAAGATCCCCAGAATTGTATTGCCAACTAAAACACGTATTTTTGTTCACTCTGTATTTTGTTTCACGAATTAAATAAATTCTAGATGCGCTCCTGACGACATTGGCTGATTTCACGGTGTTCAATTTTATATATTTGATGTTATAAATATAAAAAGTATGTATTAGTTTTCGTGTGAGATTTATTGAGTAAGTTGCAAGTGGCAGTCAGCAACAATTGTGTGTGACATAAAATGATTTTTATTCGTCGTGACATTTAATTTATAGTATTGAAGGATTTTATAGCGGATAAAAGGTTGCATGCAAGCTGTTTTTCAACATAAAAGTATTTATTTGTGAGCGCTTGCATCGAAAATAATACTAGAATTTTTTGATGACGAATGTCAACAAATTTACGACAAAAACAAGTGAATTTGTACTTACGCAATTGAACACTGAGACAAAATACTGTTGGTGACGTCATCACTGCTTACTGATGACGTATGAACCATTGATTGTCCATGGCTGGCGAATCTAGAACAGAAGAAAAAATAGAAATAACACTACATTGAAAATGCATTATCCTTCAAACTTGAAGAAAAGGTAAGGAACATTCGTGTTATTTACACGCGGACAGGCCCGCATTCAGGAAGAATTCACAATTAATAATTATGTCATTTTTAAACAAACGAAATACATTGTTGATCCTGAAGAAATATTGAAAATTTAAATACAATAATTATTATTTTTAAATCAAGGGAATAAAGTAAGACACTTCTTCTGTTTCATTTCCCAAGCCGAACGCGAGAGATATAAAGCACCTGAGGGGAGAATAACCCTTTCTTCACGAGGTATACAATACATATATTTTTTTTGCTTCCCCATCAGAAAATAAATGTATTATTTGACGCTGACAAGACATTTGATATGATATTAACAAATCATAGAAAAGGTAAGAAACATTCGTGTTATTTACACGCGGACAGGCCCGCATTCAGGAAGAATTTATTTTAGATTACTTCACAATTAATAATTGTGTCATTTCTAAACAAACGAAATATATTGTCGAGCCTGAAGAAATATTGAAAATTTAAATATAATAATTATTATTTTTAAATCCAGGGAATAAAATAGGACATTTGTTTTGTTTCATTTCCCAAGCCAAACGCGAAAGCACTTTCTTCATGAGGTATATAATATCTATTTTTTTTACTACCCCATCAGAAAGTAAATTTATTATTGGACGCTGACATGATATTAACAAATCATAGAAATTACAAATTACTTTAGGGGGTATAATTTGACAGCTGTAATATACTATTATTGTATAAAATGTGAAACGGTATAAAATTTCGAAAAACTACTCTTCTCGAAGTTATATTTCGAAAACTAAGCAAGATATAAAGATGCGCTCAACGGCATTGGATTCCTCGTGTTTGAATTGACTTGGACACATGTTTTCAGAATTTTTTTTATTTTTTATATTTTAACCAAAATTTTCGATATACAAAAAATTCTAAGGCCAATATCTTCAAAACTAAAAGAGATACGAACTCAGGGATTTCACCACTGGATTCAACGCCTCGAAATACGTATGTATGTAAATTTTTAATAAAATATTCGAACGAGGAAGATTTTTAGAGCAATAAGTCTGAAAATGGCTTAAAATCGAAAAATTCTAAGGGGTACCCCTTAAGAAATTTTCAAAAAATCAAAATCGCTGAAAATTTATTTATAAGTCAACTCAAACACGAGAAATTCAATGCCGTTGAGAGAAAATTCATATCTTGTTTAGTTTTTGAGATATAGCCTCCGGAAAAGTAAAATTTAGCATAAATTTCATCTTGTTTTGACCATTTTCCGCTAACTGCCCTATATGTCAAAAACTTAGCCTAGATACGGGCCTGTAAAATGCACCATTATATTCCTCATAATTTTCTTCATAAGTATACATATTTTTATCAATATAAATTGAGAGATAATTTTTTTATTGCAATCTAAAACATGGTCAAATTTTCAAATTTTCCTTGAGACAGAAAAAACAGTTACCTTGCGTGTGTTGTACAACATTTTATTTCTTACTCATATGTAAACAAATTTAAAAATTATAATTAAATCAAGTCAATTATAATTATCAAAACATCACTTATTATGTAATATACCATTACAGGATCAACTGTCAATTTTACAAGTTAATACTAAAATTAGTTAGGAAAGTAGGAACTTTCTTGTCGATTTTAGGAAATAGTACATAACATAATAAGTCAGGACAGTGATATTTTACTTGACGAAGCTGCGGCTTGGCATTTTAATCCGCTGACTACGTATCCAAGGTTACAACAAAACAGTCAGGTAAAATCTTTACCAGATTTGTACTTTACCAGACTGTTATTTTTGTTATAATCTTGGATACGAACTATAGTTGACGGTATTGGTAAAAATCTATTTTCCATACTAAAATTGGTCAGGAAAGTAGGCACTTTCTTGTCGATTTCAGGAAATAGTACATTACATAATAAGTCAGAATAGTGATATTTTAAAGTTTATGTCAGAAAAATTCGGGAGACGCCCGGACTCGAACCGAGGACCTTCAGCTTGCCGGGCTGATGCTTGTCTCACAGGAATTGACAACCGGTTTCGTCTGTAGCGACACAATCTGATTTTTTAAGGAAATCATACCACAAAGTAATTTTTTTTTATAGAATTTAAGTCATATGAATGACTTTGAAGTTTGATAAATTTAAAGTTTATGATAGAAAAATTCGGGAGACGCCCGGACTAGAACCGAGGACCTTCAGCTTGTCGGGCTGATGCTTTAACCACTAAGCCATATTGTGTATTTTAACAGACTGTTATTTTTATTGTAACCTTAGATACTTTACTTGAATGTTTTAGTAAAAATCTACTTTCCATACAGGACTGTACATATTTTCTTGCCTGTTTCGGAAAAAAATAATTGACTGGTTATTTGACCTAAAAATATCCCTAATTCGGGCCTGTAACATTGAAAATTTTGTTGATAAAAACTCGATTAGCCCAAGGGCGAATAGAGCTACACATGCAACACACAACACAGGGCTGCATGCAGAACACGTACGGTTATCTACACATCAGGGGTCGTGCTCATAATTACACTTAGAAAAACGCGGCAATTTTCCTCTTTTCTTTGAATTTCCATAGAGTTTTTCAGCGATTAGACCTTTTTGTTTACACCGCTGATACTTGTAATCATTGTTAGAATGATTTGTTTAATAATAACCTTATTATAATACACAGAGTGTAAAGGAAAATTGTAAGATTTATTACTGACCAAGAAAACATTGCTATGTTCAACATTATTAAAGCGCCACCAATGTCGGAAATATCTGAACTATAATATATTATATGGGGTGGCTAGCTCAGTGGTATGAAGTCGGTCTGTGGATCCTGAGAACCCTGGTTCGATTCCCACAGGCGACAAACAATTTTCATAATTTCCAAAACTACCCCTGTGGCTCCTCTACCATCAAATCACGGCCCCCACAGATGTTAGTGGTGGGGGAGCTACAAGGGTAATTTTTAATTTGATGAAAATGTTTGTTGGCTGTGGGGATCGAACCAAGGTTCTCAGAATCCACAGACCGACCGCTGAGCCATTACCCCATAAAATATTAAGTTTCTGTTATCAACATTGAAATGCTTATAACAATGGTAAAACAAATAAATATAAATAAATATATCATCACACCTTTTACCCATTACTGGGTGTGGCACTCTACCGAAACATATCTCGGTAAGTGATATATTTATGCGTGTGAAGTGCGGTTATCAGCCGTCAAATCACGGCCCCCAAAAGATGTTAATGATGGTGTTGCCACAGGGGTAATTTTAAATTGGTGAAAATGTTTTGTCGGCTGTGGGGATCGAACCAGGGTTCTTAGGATCCACAGACCGACTCGTATACCACTACCTGTAATAATTGATAAAAAGTCGTAATAATATGTTGGTTCAATTAGAAATGAAGGCAATTCGAATCTGAATCTAAGTATAGAAATACCAAATTCTAAATTTGCCACAAGCCAATGTTAGTTCCATTCGGGCGTATTAAGTTGGCAGAGTGCTATCAGGGTGACCAACAGCAGCAGCAGACACACGACCGCAGGCGACTGTTTGCCTAACAATGCTGCCAACATCCAAGCGTGAAAGCCACTAAAGTCAGATTAGAACTTGCCCCAGGCCCAACACATACAGATTTGTTCATTTGCGACTCGTGTAACAATCATGTTAATCTGTCAGATTCGTTACGTGTTTTCAACTAAAAACAAACATTCATTTGCATTTTGTTATTCAATACCTTTCGTGGGAAACTAATTTCAACAAAATAAATACATACTAGGTGGCAATTAAGGTAATTTGTGAACTTGCTATTGTTGTTTTTAATGGTTCCTAAGAAAGCATTGTCATGGTTTCAGAAATGACGTAGCTACTTAATTATCAAGTTTGGCTAAACATGGCATAAATAGTTATTTTTACAATACCAGTACTGTACATTTAACACAAGCTGTATTCCATTTGCCATTTAGTTCACTTAAATCAGTTCAGATAAATTAGACAACATGACGAAATGAACTGAATTAAGCAAACTGATGCATTTATTGGAGTGAATTACTTCAAAATAAATTAAAATGAGTAATTCTAGTACTGGAAATAAAGTCAACGAAGTAATCCAGCGAAATAAATAAGTGATCTGGTTCAGTAAATGTAAGTTAGATCTGATCCAAATGGCAAATGGAATACGCCTATAGTAAGCGGAATTTTTATTGCACAGTTGGTTTCTATGGTTACATCACGACTATAATATTTACTTGCCATCCACTGTAGACAATAGGCGTATTCCATTTGCCATTTGGATCAGATCTAATTTACATTTACTGAACCAGATCACTTATTTATTTCGCTGTATTACTTCACCGACCTTATTTCCAGTACTAGAATTACTCATTTTAATTTATTTTGAAGTAATTCACCCCAATAAATGCATCAGTTTGCTTAATTCAGTTCATTTCGTCATGTTGTCTAATTTATCTGAACTGATTTAAATGAACTAAGTGGCAAATGGAATACAGCTAATAAGTAAGTATCCTGTTTATTTTAACAACAATTAACAACAATCTGACAGCTTTTAATTTTGAAACCTATTTTATTTCCTTTTATTTGTGCAGGTATTGTAAAGAATAGCTTACTAACCTCGAACTGTAAGTGATTTTTAAGGTCGCGAATGTAATGATAATAACTGACGTATTAAAATAAAATGGGAGATTTTAAATATTGTATTTAATTATTATACAATATAATGAGGTAGCTGGCACAGTGGTATCTAGTCGGACGGTGGATTTGGGAACCCTGGTTCGATTCAACAGCCGACAAACAATTTGCATCTCATTAAAATTACCCGTGTTGCTTCCTCACCACGAATATCTTAGGAAACCGTGACTTGACTAAAAAAATTGCTGTCCACATGACTGAGAGTCACTTAATAACAAAAACACAATTAGAAAACAAGTTGGCAACAAGTTTTCGAAAGATCTGTTAAATTATTTTCTAATTTATCGAACTCTCGAGGTATATTTAATTAGATTATTTTTTAACTTAGCTGTTGAGGTCGATTCATCCAATTTAAAAGATTTTGAACTGGATCAATATCGATTGATTACTTATTAATGTATTCTTGCAAGTTGTTTCCAAAATTTGTTAATGTATTTTTTTTTATCAGAAATGGAACTAAATCTATTTTTTGTCACACTTACTTGACGCGTTGACAGTTTTAAATAAGTATTTGACAACTACCTATCATTTGTCACAAACAAAACAGCACCTATGGAGATTATTCCCGGGAATAAACACAAGAGCTTTATTCTCAGTATAATAATGACAGGATTGGTTCAAACGCAGACACGGGACATACAATGAAGCATTTCATTGGTTGTGAGAAACGTCAAAAAATAATCCCTATAATTTTCAGTGGTATTCAATAAGTGGGTGTTAGTTTAATAGAACTTTAAATAGCTGTAGTAACTTTTTGGGTATTAAATTTTTGTTCAAAATTTATTAAAGAAAAGACATTATTATGCCCCCCTAGCTACACTTTAAATTTTTTCCATACGTTACGAATCACTCTGTGTAATATATAATTTTAACACCAGTGTGAGTTTGAGCAGAGTTTAATAGTTACTATTAATAGGTGGAACCGATAACAATAGCGCATCAGTATGTAACATGTTGAGCGTTGAGATAACACTAAGCCATGTAATTCAGCTGTGCATTAGTATTAACCAGGAGCTAACTAACTACTAACTATCTACTAGTATAGTAGACCGCCTCCGGGGGTGTAATGTTCCACCCCCTCAGAGAAATCAGGATCATGTTGGCCGAGGATCTTGTTACACGCATGTATTAGTTACATACTAAAATTACTAGACAGCTATGTATATGAGGGCAGGGTGAAAAGTCCCTGAAAAATTAAACAAGAAATGATTTATTTGGTCAAAACATATTTTATTTCTCAACATAATCTCCTTGTAGCTCGATACACTTCGTCCAACTTTTTCTAATTTTTCGATCCCTTCTAAATAATACGATTTTGGCAATCCTTCAAAATAGGCGTTTGTCTCAGCGATGACCTCATCGTTGGAGCCAAATCTCTTTCCGCCGAGCCATTTCTTCAAGTTTGGAAATAGATAAAAATCGAAGGGGGCCAAATCTGTTGAAAAAAGTCCTTCTTATTGCGCTTGAACATCGCCAAACATTCTTTTGAACTTGTCACACGGTCGCGCTTGTTGTCAACAGAGAGCAAATGCGGCACCCATCTGGCAGATAGCTTTCTCATATCCAAAAATTTATGCAAAATGTTCCGTACCCGTTCGGTTGAGATGCTCATGGTCTCAGCAAGCTCGTGCACTTTAACTCGCCGATCGTCCAATATCATACCATGGATTTTATCGACGATTTCTGGCGTTGTAACCTCAATTGGACGACCAGAACGTTCGGCGTCCTTTGTGGTCATACTACCACAATGAAAATCAGTAAACCACTTGTGAATCGTTCCAATCGATGGTGAGGAGTCCCCATAATGTTTAACAAGCGATGCTTTGGTTTGCGTAATGTTTTTTCCACGCAAGAAATAATGTTTAATCAAGACGCGAAATTCACTTTTTTCCATGTTTTCAAAAATCTTCAAGGTTGCTTGCTTTCGATGGGTGTCAAAACAGAACTGAATGACATATCAGTCTGAAAATTTTAATGCGTTCTAGTTAAAAATGGTACATCACAAATGTCACATGAGATTTGCGATTGTGGCGCCATTTATTTTATTTTTCAGGGACTTTTCACCCTGCCCTCATATGTTAGTATGATGTGTGAGAGATCAAAAGAATGTCAATTGTCGTTCAAGTAGATGACAGTTATGAGTGGTATCGTGTCGGCCTGTGGATCCTGAAAACCCTGCTTCGATTCTCACTGCCGACAAACATTTTCACCACATTAATACTACCCCTGTGGTTCCCCCACCACTAACATCTTTGGGGGCCGTGATTTGACGGCCACTTCACGCGCAAAAATATACCACTTACCGAGATCTGCTTCGGCAGAGTAGTGCCACACCCAGTGATGGCTAGAAGGTGTGATGATATATTAATTAATTTATTTTATTTATATCGAGAGATTACAGTCGATGATCCAGTTACAGAATAGGGGAGAGGGAAGGGGTAGTTCGATCTACATCCAATATTTCCATCCAAAAATGTCTGGTGGACATAAAGGTAAAAGTTTGCGTGTCACTGGTGTAAACAGCGAACCGCGAATAAAAGCTCATTGAATTGAATGTCCGGCATGTCGAGCTGGGCAAAGTCCTTTGTAGGGCGCAACTGAAAGTTGGCCCTTTGTGCCAAGTACTGTGTCATGCACGAACATCAGACTAGCTGCAAATATTTGAATAATGTCAACCCTTAACTGGCAAAGTACACTCACTAACAAAATTAGAAACAGGAGAATATTTTGTTCATGTATCGCAAAGATTTTCGGAGCAGGAAAGCTACACTTCAATTTATTTATTTTTGCTGCTCTGTACAACAGGAACTTATAGTTAGAGAGCTAGGGTGCAAAATGATGTCTCATTTATTCCACTGACAGAAATGGATTTTTTAATAGATTATGTTATGATAAACATGGAAAAAAGACAATTAGATTTGGGACGGGTGGCAACTATAGATGGCGCCGATGTGAATGCGCAGATTTTAAGGGTAGTTGTTGATCCCTACACCAGTCCACTTTCAGAGCTTTTGTCACCAATGAGCAACCAGCAATAATTTCTGTCAATAATTTTTTTTGTCATGTATTCATCGTGAACAAGTAGTAATATGTCACACGACACCATAAAAATTGCCTACTTTGACCGGTTTTATCGCGCATACGTCATCGGCCAAAATTTCTGTCTATCATTTTTATTACTTAATTATACCAAAGTCTATAATTTGAAATGAAAATTAGCCTGTAAAAAATATGTCAACAACTACCCCCTTAAAATCGGCGCCATCTATAGTTTCCACCAGTTCCCAAATCTAATTTTCTTTTCTTCATGTTTATCATGACATAATCTATTAAAAAATCTATTTCTGTCACTGGAATAAATGATACATCATTTTGCACCCTAGCTCTCTAACTATTAATCCCAATTACAGGACAGAATTCGAACTTACCGATCCGTATCAATTTAGTAAATAAATATTATTTTTAAATATATAAAACTTATAATAATGAAAATCTATGGAATCAATTAGAAAATCTATTAAAAATTCTCAATTATATTTGTTTTTATATCTCTTTGTTTATATTATTAATATTATACTTTCGAATATAACACTTTATTTTCTTTATTAAATAAATAAAATAAATAAATATATCATCACGCCTTCTACCCATTACTGGGTGTGGCACTCTGCCGAAGCAGATCTCGGTAAGTGATATATTTATGCACGTGAAGTGCGGTTACAAGCCGTCAAATCACGGTTCCCAAAGTTGTTAGTGGTGGAGGAGCCACAGGGATAGCTTTTGAAATTACCAGGGTTCTCGGGATCCACAGGCCGACTTCATACTACTAAACTAGCCACCCCATATTTGTTATTATTGTAATTAAATTAAATAGTGTTTTGTTCCGAATTGCACATGTGCATTGGCTCACAATGTGAAGTTGCAATTTTATTCAGCTACCTACGTTACAAGGTTCAATTGAAATGGAAGAATTTTATGTATTAGGTTATTATGGTATTTTCACATTTATTATTGTATTAAATATTGTTTTGTTCCGAATTGCCATGTCGGTGCACATGCGCATTGTATTACAATGTGAAGTTGCAGTTTAATTGAGCCATCTACGTCACAAAAACATCACTGACGATCGTTTTGAATAATTCATGTTTCAATTAAATATTTTAGATATTAATACGATCCTTTTGATCATTTTTATAGCATTATTATAACATATTTACAACTAAAATTAATATGCGTTACACCGTACTGTTGGAATAGCCTATTATCACACATGTTTTTCTATATACTATTGTACAAATAGAAACATAATCAAACAAATTTATGACACATCTGTCACAAAATATAAAATATGCATGGGTGTCCGCAGGGGGAGGCAAGGAGGGGCGCCCCCCCTGGATATTAACTAGGGTGGTGACTACGACTCTCGAACATAGGACTTTAACATGTAAAATTATAATTTTGTAATTTTCTACTTCCCTAAATATTTAAAGCAAGAAAGCTTGAAATAAAAGTTTTAGGGCATAAAATTCTGCATTTGAACCAATAAACAAAATTAATTTTGCATACTATGGAATGACACAAATTAGATTTGAAAATGACGAAAATTGCCTCAAAACTATTGATAGGCATGAAATTTAAACAAAATTAAACAAATTTTTGACGTTTTATTTGGCAAAATAAATGAAATAATAAATAAAGAATTTATTTTGACAGTTTTGACAAATTGAACGTCAAACATTTGTTTAATTTTATTTCAATTTCATAGCTATTCTTATGGTCTGCTAGCGACACATTTCCTATCGTAACGAGTAATAAATAAATCCAAGTTTATTAAGTATACACAGACACAAAATATTAGAAAATAAAAACTGTAAAACTGCTAAATCGGAATTTATTGAAGAAATGATGTCAATTTATGGAAGAGTTATTAGAAAATTGTCCTTCCTCTTCAATTCAACCCAGACAATAAAGACTTGTAATTTATTTCACAAATTTAAATATCTTTTATCTATTTGTTATGTATGTTTATTGTTTATATTTATGTTATGTAAAAAAAATATATTTTAGAAATGTATGTATATCTGAGAGTTTTTTGCGACCCGCCCCTGGAAAAATGTCTGTGGACGCCCATGAAAATATGATGTTATTATGAAGGCATTTAAAATGACGTACATTATATGCTATAGTTCCCAACATATACTTTATCAAATTTCATCCACAAAATCTGTATAATTTGGTAATAGCTATAATACGTATGTTTACACACATGAGGTGCATATAACAAAGGAGAATATGGCGGTACAACGTAAGCAGTGACGCAGATAGAGGGTGTCCAACAAGTGTAACTAAATGAACACATAAATATTTTGGGGAAAGTTTTCCAGCTTCAGCGCTAGACCCTAAATTTAAACTTCAACCCTTCTCAACTTTATCATATAAATTTCTGAAATTTTAGTCCCTATTTTTCCGCTGTGGTTTACCCTCCACCCTCGGTTACAACCAAATACCTTCCTTATTTCGTCAAACATACGGCTGTATCATGTAACACATCTTTAATAATAAGCGATGTCGATAAATTTAACTAGCTTTGGCAACACCGGTTTTGTCTTGACGTTTGTCAAATTTGTATTTATAAAATTTGACAAACGTCAAAACAAAACCGATGTTGTCAAAGCTAAAAAAAATTATCGACGTCGTTTATTATTAACGATGTGTTACATGATACAGCCGATATTATGCTAAATTGACACTCAACGCTGATAATGGTTGAATTTGACTTAGTTCATGTGTTAAAAATCAATCTGTTACACTTATTAATTTACTTTATGCATAACCGGGCAGAAGTTACTGTGTTTTAGCCCTAAAAAGCGAGCTTAAACAGTATAGTAAATATATCACTTAGCGAGATTTGCTTCGGCAGAGTTCCACATCCAGTAATGGGTAGAAGGCGTGATGATATATTTATATTTTTTATAAATGTTAGTATAGCACAGTAACCTAGTATACTCCATTCCCTGTATGAAAACGATGACGTCACATTCGGTATCCATGTGATTCAAGATTTTGTACTTAAAACGTTTAGATTGGTATTGAATTGACATTTTTAAAACATAACCTAAAATTTAAATGTCAAATTAAAATATTTATTATCTAATAAAATTTAATTTGTTTATAATGAAACCAAATTCTGCATATATTAAATAAAAATCAAATATAAATTTATCTTAACGCACAAAAATTTTACCTACCTTATTATAATATGTAATTTTGTAAAATAAAACTCAAAGGAATATACATTTTTATATGTATTATTATTATATATAAATCAAAATATTTGAAAATACAAAATACAATGTACATTACCTCTTGTACTACAGTTAAATTAATAAAAGATTCACGATTCTCTAACTCCAGCGCAAAATAATCATGAAGATGACAAACGCATTTATGCATTTGATTACCCAACATTTTTCTAGCCATTTCTTATTTCTCAGTCTGTATTTATGTACCAAAAATGTCACAAACTTAGAAATGACAGGTGAGAAAATAACAAAATCTTGACCATAGGTCTCTATTTTTATCTTATAAACAAATGTGAACAAAGTAAATGTAAATTTTCGTATTAGTAAGAACTGTCATACGTTTTCATTAAAATAATAAATGTGATAGAACGTGAAAAAACATGAAACGTGTGTCTTAACTTATTAAGACATACGTTGTGTCATTCGCATAGGTACGAATGATATTATTAAAAAAAGATAGCTATATTTCATCGTATCTATGATAACATCGTCCACATATGACGTCATCGTTTTCATACAGGGAATGGAGTATACATAAATTTTCTCCATTTTAATTGAATCTAAAAAGTCTACATAAATATTTAGTTTTTAAATTTGTAGAATCACAATTATTTTTATTATTACCTGAATATTAACAGTTGGAACGTGATTAATATAATATAGTTCTACACAAATTTTGTATAATATAAGTAAAAACTAGCGAAAACAAATGTTGACAAGCGTGAACCTAGTTTCGCAAGATATTTCGCGCTCTTGTCAAAGTATACCCATCTCTCTCAAAAAAGAAAGCCTTCTTTCTCATTATCATACTTTCTATCTTAATATTAATACTATCTTTGTCACCAAGAGCTAGTAAGTCACGATTAAATAATAAATCTTTTTTTTTTTCTGTTAGTAGCAACTTTATAACAAAATAAAAAACAGGGAAAAATTATTTTTGTACGTAGATTAAAAAATAAATATATCATCACACTTTTTACCCATTACTAGGTGTGGCACTCTGCCAAAGCAAATCTCGGTAAGTGATGTAATTATGCGGATACCAGCCATCAAATCACAGCCCCCAAAGACGTTAGTGGTGGGGGAGATTAACATATAAAATAATCAAATTTTTGTGGAAAAGCCTATTATAGGACAGAGCACTGTATGCAGCTTACAGTGGAATTCCAACCATTCTACTGCAGTTTTACTCTCGCTTGTGGGTCGAATGTTCATACCACAAAACCACAACTACTCCTATTTGAAAACAGACTAAATATAGAGGCTTAAAAGAACCACATAGCGCATAGCACCTGCACAAATTGATTAGAATATTCGGCAACTATACTATTAGCTGTAGCTGATGTCAATTTCATCAGTGCACAGACAAAGGTAATGACCTTGGCCGATCCGGAGCCAGGGCCGGGGATCCCGGAAACGCTTCCGGTGTTCCGGTGCCTCTCTCTCCACCCCGCAACACCTACCCGCCACGCCGAATTAGATCAATACATCACTGTTTTTACATACCTCCACTATCATACTTACCATACCTGTACCTGATTCCATATAATCATTACCCCCGAATTACTCAACATTCATGATGAGTCTCAGTTAGAAATTATAGCAGAATAGGCTGTTCCACAAAATTTTTATTATTTTATATGTTAATCTACGTACAGAAATAAATGTTTCCGATTTTGTTTATTTTGTTTTAAAGTTCCTACTAAAGGAGAAAAAAAATAAGATTTATTAATTAATCGTGACAAAAATAGCATTAATATTAACATTAAGAGAGGAAGCATATTTTGTCAGTTTTTAATTATAAAAATAAAATAAATAAATAAATAAATATATCATCACGCCTTTTACCCATTACTGGATGTGGCACTCTGCCGAAGCAGATCTCGGTAAGTGATATATTTATGCACGGGAAGTACGGTTACCTGCCATCAAATCACGGCTCCCAAAGATGTTAGTGGTGGGGGAGCCTCAGGGGTAATTTTTAATTTGGTGAAAATGTTTGTCGACCGGGGGGATCGAACCAGAGTACCACAGGCCAACAATAATTAATTAATGAATTATATATTAATTTAATTTATTTTATTTTATTATATTATAAGAAATTTATTTTAATAAATTAGTTGTAAAAAAATAGTGTATGTACCTTGCTTATAATGGCTATTAATTCACTTGTTGCATAATATACTATTCTGCAACTGAATTAAGTACTAGGGGTAGGTGGTTTAGTGATATTGAGAACCCAGGTTTGAGTCCCACAACCGACAAACCATTTTCACTATATTCAAATTTGCCCTGTGTCTCTCCCTCCACATTGTGGGCCGTAATTTGACGGCTGCTAACCTCCCTTCATGTGCATAAATACATCACTTACCGAGATATGATATTCACGCCTTTTACCCATTATCGGGTATGGCACTCTGCCGTAACACCTCTCAGACACAATCGTATTTTTTTTATAAAAGTAGGTGACTCAATTGTATCAAGTCGGACTGTGGATTTAAGAACTCATGTTCGAGTCCCACAGCCGATTAATAATTCTCACTACATTTAAATTACTTCTGTGGTTCCCCCTCCACTAATGAGTCCACTAGTATCTTCAAGGGCCGTGATTTGTCGGCTGGTAATCGCACTTCACGCGCATAAATACATCACTTACCGAGATCTGCTGGGGCAACATGCCACACCCAGAATGAGTAAAAGACAAGAAATTAAAAATATCCCTGCAGCTCCCTCACCACTAACATCTTTGGGGGCCGTGAGTTGACGACTGGTAACCGCACTTCACGCACATAAATATATTACTTACCGAGATCTGCTACGGCAGAGTGCCACACCTAATAATGGGTAAAAGGCGTGATGATGTATTTATTTATTTATTTATTTTATATTAATTTATTATTTACAGAGTAGGTGGCTCAGTAGTATCGTTTCGGCCTGTGGATACTGAGAACCCTGGTTCGATTCTCACAGTCGACTAACATTTTCACTACATTAAAATTACCTCTGTGGCTCTTCCACCACTAACATCCGCACTTCACGTGCATAAATACATCACTTACCGAAATTTGATTCGGCAAAGTTTTACACCCAATAATAGATAAAAAGCGTGTATTTATTTTTTATAATTACCTTATATTTTTGTTGTTTTCGTCGTTCCAATTCGCAAAAAAATCAACTTTTTGTAATAGGTAAAACACGTGATGATATGTTACCTGGTTTTTCTTTATCATTACAACCACTAAACTATTCTCTCGCAGGCACACACGTGAAGATGGCACTGGCACGGTGGCACGTGTCGCAGCACGTGTGCAGGGCGCTCTAGTTCTATTTCTGTCCACTAGGTGTGCATGTGTCGTCGTGTTTGAACTCGACGGCAGCAGACAGAGACGCTAGACTGTCTGTCGACGAAGAATGGTGAATGCTTTATTTCTGCCCGTTATGTGAAAAGGTTAAATATTTATAACTCGTGATGTCGGGTCAGGGGATGAATGCTTAAGATGAATGAGTGACTGCGAGTAATTTATTAATTTAGGGGTGAAATTGGGGTGAGATAAGAGATATGTATGTATGAGCACAAAAAGAATAGATGGTTTTTTTTTGTAATATCATTCATTTATAAATGAATAGTCAAGTGTGTTTAAGCGATAGCTTGTAGCTCTAGAGCAGTGGTTTCTAAACTTTTCGGAGCCATGACCCCCTTGGAGACAAAATCATAAATAAATTCTTTCGCGATCCCCTTACTTTTTATGTGATCAAAATTGCTGTTTGTAAAATGCTAATAATAAATGAAAATAAATAAATATATCATCACGCCTTTTACCCATTAGTGGATGTGGCACTCTGCCAAAGCAGATCTAGGTAAGTGATATATTTATGCGCGTGAAGTGCGGTTACTAGCAGTCAAATCACGATCCCCAAAGATGTTAGTGGTGGGGGAGCTACAGGGGTAATTTTTTAAATTGGTGAAAATGTTTGTCGCTTGTGGAAATCAATTCAAGGTTCTTAGGATCCACAGGACGACTCGATATCTGTGAGCCACTACCCCATTAAAAATGCTTCTAATAAATAAAAATAAATAAATATATCATCACGCCTTTTACTCATTACTGGGTGTGGCACTCTGCCAAAGCAGATCTCGGTAAGTGATATATTTATGCGCGTGAAGTGCGGTTACCAGCAGTCAAATCACGATCCCCACAGATGTTAGTGGTGGGGGAGCCACAGGGGTAATTTTTTAAATTGGTGAAAATGTTTGTCGCTTGTGGGAATTGAACCAAGGTTCTTAGGATCCATAGGCCGACTCGATACCACTGAGCCACTACCCCATTAAAAATGCTTCCAATAAATAAAAATAAATAAAAATATCATCACGCCTTTTACCCATTAGTGGATGTGGTACTCTGCCGAAGCAGATTTCGATAAGTGATATATTTATGCGCGTGAAGTGCGGTTACCAGTCGTCAAATCACGGCAGCCAAACATGTTCGTGGTGGAGGAGCCGCAGGGGTAATTTTTAAACTGGTCGTTAAAAAGTTACAGAATACTCCTTGACAGCTGAATAACATTTCGCCATTTTATCAAATTGTAAGTGTAGCATTGTCCGACAGCTAATCACGGTAAGTGATCTATTTTAGTGTGTGAATTACAATTACCAGCAGTCAAAGAACAGCTCTAAAAATATTAATAATGTAATAAAAAAGTTGAACTAGATTCAAATTCCCTGAGAGCAATTTACTAATATGATTTAAGCAATCAATAAGTTATAATTTTCTTAATTATAATTATTTTTTTTCTCTCTCATACAAAACTCTCTGTCTCTCCAGTGAACATAATATAAAATGATTAACTTATAAAAAGTTCGTTAATTATTATGGTATTTTAATTGAAGTGCCCCTTTTCTCCTAGCCATATGCACGTCCATGGACAGCTCATTAATCACGGCGACGGTGAATAGCTGCCACCCCAACCCTCGCCCCCTTGCCACCCCCGGAAACTGGGAAAACATGACGCGCGAGATAACGAGACATTATGTACAGGTTAAGATGTTGCTAATATTACATTAATTTATAATTAGCGATACACAAGCTCACAGACTAAATACAAGATTGAAATTTGTATAAAATGGGGTGGATTTGGGGTGGAAGTTGATGCAAGGGATGAAGCCTTAGAGCAGGAAGATTATTACTAGAAGAAACGATGAGTATGAATATAACCAACTTTATTTTTGCCAACAGTGCCTGAATTATTTTTTTACTGTACTGTAAGTTACAAACTGTAACCGCAGTAAGTGAAATTTTTATTGCACAGTTGGTTTCCATGGTTATACCAGGACTATAATATTTACTTACCATCCACCGTAGACAATAAGTAAATATTATAGATCAAGGTCCTGTTTATTTTAATAACAATTTGACAGCTCTTTTCTTTTCTTTCTATTTGTGCAGGTATTGTAAAAAATAGCTAATTAATCTCGAACTGTAAGTGATTTTTTAGGTCGCGAATGTTTAGGAAATCTCGACCCTATGAGACTTGATTTCCCAAACTACATTATTGACCTAAAAACTGTCATTACAGTTCATAGTATATAATATACTACAGAGTGATAAAAAGGAACTGTTACAATTAGCATTTAAAAAAAACTACTAGAAATTGGTAAGCCTGATATATAAATTCATTTCCTGTTGTTGACAGTGACATTTAAAATTTAATTTTGAGTACATTTATTATTACATTTATTTCTAAAGTATTTCCATTACATAAAAAGTCAAAATTTTATTAACTGTCAGACTCCTGACATAACCTATTTGTATTTATTAGAAATGTCAAATAGCATTTCCGCCTTTATCTGACGTTGTGCCAACTGTGGAATAAAAAGATCTCTGGAATTGTATTGCCAACTATAACAATTCCTTTTGATCATCCTGTATTATCCACAACTCATAGACATAATTACATTAATTTCAGTCGAATTATATGGCTCATAAAACACTAGTGTTTTATATTCAATAAAACACTGTTAACAACTTGTTACTGATCTACCGTATTTTGAGAAACTATATATAACTGAATCAACGTTAAACATTATGACCAATCTTCTTTGATACCTATAATTATGAGTTGTGGATAAAATTTTGTATTACACTTGTGTTTTATTGGTATATAAAACACATAAGAAAAATTTACCTTTTCTTGCGTGTCTTATATACCTAATAAAACACTTGTATAATAAATTAATATTAAATGCTTCCTTATCAAAACAATAACATTATAATCCTCAATGTCAAAGGACTATAATAAGATTATCAACATGTTACCATAGCATATTACTAAGTAAACATCGAAAATAAGATACCTGATTTTTTTTTTATAATATTTTTTTTTGTAGCAACCGGACGCGATCTGAATATATCGCAGATGCAGTAGATCTCCTTAACACCAAGTTTTCAGTGCGTTTATAGACTTACAAAAAACACCGAAATAGAAAAAGATACTTTCCACACTCATTTTGAATGTGGATATGTTGATTTTTCATCACGACCGTAGAAAAATTGTTCTTACAGTAACCCAAATATTTATTTATTTTTTCATAATTTAATAAATTTTCAAATTGAGTAAACTTAAAAATGATTGGAACTCTAGTTAATGTTTCATTATATAACAATCTCTTACCCTATAGGCGTCAGGAAATACAAAAAAAAAACCTAATAAAAATTTTCATTTGTGAAATAATGTAGGGGAGATATTCGTATGTATTTTGATATCGATTTGGCTTAACTTTGGTTACCCCTGGACTAAGTTTATAAGGGTTTACGAGTGCCCGGGTGACCTACTTGTAGTCTACAGGTGTCAACAGGGTTGCCCAATATTTCAGGGATGGCCAACATTGCAAAACAAACAAACAAATTAAAATTTAAATCGTTTCCCATTTTTCATTAGTGTTTTATGTAACCGGAAAGTTAAATTATGGGTTATTTGAACATAAAATTAATGGTCAAAATCAAGATTTACTATTAGGCAATCAAAATTATATGATTTCAAAATTTATAGGCTCTATAATTATTTATGAACCTGTCAATAATCGTTGTGAAATATTGTTCTAAAAATAACATTTATTCTTGGTTAAAATTAATCAGTTGTTGCTTAATCTTAACGTATCAAATCTACGCTAAGTAGCACACAAATAATAATTAATTAAAAAGCGACAAACGATTTTTACCTCCATTTTTTGGTATGTTAGGCGCAATAAAAGTGCCACACCCAGAAAATGGTAATATGATGTTAAAATTTAAATTAAAAAAAATAAGTTTGGAAAAGTGGCTGAATACGGCCCTGAAAATCTCCACATAACTAAAAGTGAAACACGAAAATTCAATCAGATACGAACCGTATTATTAGCATAAAAAAAACACGCAAAGAAAATAAAAAAACTCCTTTCAAAAACATTATCACATTTACTGAAACTGGAAGACTCAACATTCCTAAAATTCAGTACACAATGCCTGAAATACACCAGATTTATTATCAAAACGCTAAAATCATAAAAATTTCATCGCGTTCCGATAAATAATAAATGACTAACAATACAATAATACCATAATAAACAAATGACAATCAACGCAAATTGACTGGCTGCGTGAAACAATGGAATATCGATGTAACGCAAAACAAAAGAATAATTTTCCAAACGCAAACAAAAGGTGTAGTTGCCAAATTTAAATTCTGCCAAATTTTTTTATTTGTCAACAAAAATATGCTCGCGATATGTGATTCATAGATAGTAGGTTTATCAAACGTCATTTCACATGTTACTATGTGTTTTCATTACATTATAAAATTAACAACAGAAATGGAATATTTTAATACATTACAAATCAATCAATTTTTATTATAATTCATTTTATAATACTCTATTCTAATTGCGTCATAATAATCTACCACTACAGTGCAACCTTTATCAAGAAGATTAGTAATAAACAGGATTAAATTGTAAATAAAATTGATTAAATAAAAAGGGTCGGTAAACATGAAATACAAATATATAGCTGTTGCATGTTTAAATATGTAATCATTTTAGGTAAGGGTAACATAATATAATCATCAAATAACGTAGAACTAGTTAAAAATAAATTAATTTCTCACCTTGATTCTTCCGCAAATCGCCAACCGAGAAACAGTTTGACAGTCACTGATCACTGAACAACCCGGGTACAAAATTGTTTTGTATTTTTTGCCACAAAAATCGAAAGATTGACGTGTACAACATACGGATCTGCACCACAAAGATTGTATCACTTATTTTTGAACAAATTCGATGTTTAAACTATCAGCATTTATTCAGAATTAACGATTTTTAACGCAGACAAACGTAGCCGAACATAACACAAACCGCCATGACACTCGCCAGATGACAGTTCCACGTCTGCGCATTGCAAACATTTGAATTTAATTTAGGAAAATATTATTTGATATTTCGCAGGTGCTTTTCTGGAAAAACAATCAAAAATGCGCTAGAATCTATAAATTAATTATTAAAATAATAATTTATCAAATTATATACGTTACCTTCATTTCATTTTAATTAATTCTAAACAAAAATTATTTATCCGACCATTAAAACCTACATAACTAAATACATTTACTATATAATTTATGACCGTATTGTAAATAATAACAACTATTAATTTTTAATAAAGCTCAATTCGTATTTAATAAACAATCAACAATTGTTTGCTGGTAGTTCTGATTTTGTCCACGGAAAAGCGATGGCAGCACCTGTTAACACATTTTTCTGTCACAATTTTAATTATTAATCAATAAATCGGTTAAGACTGACAAATACCCGTTTTATATTTAGACATATTTTGACGGTATTAAGCGAGAGAAGTGTTTCATTATCTAATTAAATAAATCAATAACTTTTGGCGCGCACTTTAAAACTCAAACACAAATATTGTTTTAATAAATAAACGAATATATTAATACTTTATTACATCTGTATAGTGTTATTTTCGTTTTGTACGTATACACAGACTTACAAAAGCAAGTAAATGAAATAAACAATACATTATAAACAAAGCAAAAATATCTCTGTAGTAATTGTTACTATCAAAACTGTATTTATTCAGTACTTGATTGCCTTCTGTTAGGCACGGCACATTTGGGTCTGGAATTTCACAACCTAAAAATATAAAATAGTTTAATTAAATAATAAACAAAATTAATTAATTATTTACTTATATTATAAACACCATCCCATTGTATTATTGTCATTGTCTCGGTAGAATACATCAACCACGATAAATATTGAGTCCAAGAAATAAATATTGGTAGAGAACTGTATAAAATATTATTAATTACTTACAATTAATTATCACATATAATGTAACTAGTGCATTAAATAGTACCGACAAATCTTTTAAGCTGACGAGTGATTTTGTTGCTATGGAAATATGCACGAGTCGAAAACGAGTGCATATTAAGAATAAAACCCGATTGAACAGCAAAAAAAAATATTCTGGGAATATTCAGTGCATGTTTTATATGCGATAAGAATATTGCCCCATGAAAACAATCAAAATATTACAAAATTATTGTTTTAACATGCTTATAAAAATATATTAATTTAATAATTATCTGGCAGATTCACAAAACGGATTAGCGTTAACACCGTTTTTAATAGTATCTATAACTCTGTTTCAAATTAAAACAGATTAAAGAAATAAACTAAATTTGATGGTATTTAACTCTTTTTTTAACTCAAGTTAAAATAAACTTGTTTCATACATTGAAAAGAGAGTTAAAAACGAAATAAAAAATGGTGTTAGCGCTAATCCGCTTTATGAATCTGCCTGTTAATATCAGACAACCGGGCCGAAAAGCACGTGTTTTAGCCCTAAAAAGCGGACTTTAACGATTATTTTTGGCCCATGGACTAAAAAGAAATAATTCCTATGGATACATAAATAAAATGATCATTTTTGTTTATTGTGAATACTTGATTTTATAAAATGTCATTTTGACATAAAGTCTATGTATATATTTTTAATCTTTTGAACGTATAATTAAATGTTATTTTGTTGTGCATAAAATATTGTCTGTACCACGGGTGAAATTAGCGTTTCTGATCCTGAGCATGTTATTAGCTCTCGGCGGTTTGTGCCTCGTGCTAATAATCATGCCACGGACCAAAACACTCTTGTTTTCACCCTTGGTACATAAATAACTATTATTTATTGCATTAGTGCAAATTATCACTTATTAATTCGCTCATTTATGGGGTAATGGCACAGTGGTAGCAAGTCGGCCTGTGGATCCAAAGTACTCCGGTTCGATCCCCAGAGCCGACAAAACATTTTCACCAATTGAAAATTACCCCTGTGGCTTCCCCACCACTAACATCTTTGGTGGCCGTGATTTGACTGCTGGTAACCGCACTTCACGCGCATAAATATATCACTTACCGAGATCTGCTTCGGCAGAGTGCCACACCCAGTAATGGGTAAAAGGCGTGCTGATATATTTATTTTATTTTTATTTATTTCCATGACAACGTGGTCAAATAATGAAACGCAATTGGTTGTTTAAAATCCTGGGATAATATTCAAAATAAAATTTTACCTCAATTTAACAAATACGCCTTGAGTTATCATCAATACAATATCAAAGGGAACCAAATATGCCATTGCAATTGGAACAGAATCAAAAATAATTGAAAACAAACATCCTGTAATAAAAATAATTAATTAATTATATATAATTCACTGATTTATTTATTACCGCAAGCTATGGAAACGTTCATTGTCAGAATAGCAGTAACAATTGTCATAATGATGGCATCGATATTACGACGAAGTCCAGACATAAAATATAAGATTATGGCAAAGATCAAAGGCTCAAAAATTATTCCAGGTAGCTGGAAAATAAAAAATTATAAAGTATGAAAATTTGCTCAAGGAAAATTGTGGAAATGGTGAGGAAGAAAATAGTCCTGTAAGTACTATGCCGTGCGTGCCTCCGTGGCGCAATTGGCTAGCGCGTTCGGCTGTTAACCGAAAGGTTGGTGGTTCGAGCCCACCCGGGGGCGGTTTTTTATTCTTTTTTAATCATTATTAACCTCTCCGTCAAAAAGTAAAATTTTCTACCGTCAACTGAGAAAAGAAATTGATACATTTCAACCAGTGAATATATATTTTGTATTCAATGTTTCAACTCAAAAGAAAATGTACATTTTTCCACAACTGTCAAAAAAACGCAACATTTTTGTATCGTTATAACAAATATATTCGCTTGTAAAGTTGAGTTCTTATACACGGGCCTTATGGCGATCATCACTCAGAATCGCACATATTTGATTTGGGTACCTCTAAAATTTTGCAGTTTCATTTGAAAAACTAGTATGATGTTCTAGAACTATCCATGTATATTGTATCAGAAGGAGAAAGTTTTTTATCGTTTAGTAATGGATATATAGCCATGCAAAGCCTTGTTTTTAACGAAAAATTAAGAATCCCAATTTATAATGACAACACCACACGGTGATATGGTATTTGAAAATTCACTAGACCAACAACCTGTCAACATTTCATGATATTCAAATCATAATAGGTATAAAACACTTATTTTATTCAATTTTTATATTTTTTTTAGCGTCAGTTTCGCCACTCGACAACTGATGGCGCCACCGTCACACTAGTACTACCTTAAACTGATGAGTGAATGTTTTATGAATGATTGTAGGATTGAGCAGAATAAATATGTTTACTTACAATAGCGAAACACTTGGCGACATAATACACCCAAATTGGGTACAATCCGGACCTGTATTCCCTATTAAATAAGGGCAATTCTTGTGGAAATAAATTAAGCACAGAATACATTGGCATAAACGTATTCTCTGCTACTAGAATAAATATGGCGCCTTGCACACTCTGAATACCACTTTGGGTTAAAGCATTTGTCCCCAAATAACAAAAACCACACGACAGAGCTATTCCCTAAAATCATTTCAATTATATTTAATGGCTGGTCTTCCCAACTTGGGATAAAGTTCTCGATAAGTATTGTTGAACTAAATAACATCGTATCGAAATCATAGCACAAATAGTAAAAACGATCTTGAATGTCATTTATTAATGCGATATTTTTAAATTTATTCTGTTGATAGTTATTGGGAACTTTGCCCGTAGATGGTAAGACCGACACTTAGGGCCAGTTTTTCAATCGCCGGTTTACTCTCGATTACTGTTAACCATGATTAAATAATAATATGGGATGGCTAGCACAGTGGTATGAAGTCGGCCTGTGGATCCTGAGGTCCCTGGTTCGATTCCCACAGGCGACAAATTTTCATAATTTGAAAAAGCTATCCCTGTGGCTCCTCCACCACTAACATGTTTGGGGGCCGTGATTTGACGACTGGTAACCGCACTTCACGCGCAAAATATATCACTTACCGAGATCTGCTTTAGCAGAGTGCCACACCCAGTAATGGGTAGAAGGCGTGATGATATATATTATTTATATGATTATATAATAATGGTAACCATAGTTTCCATTATTATTTAATCATGATTAACATTAATCGGTGATTGAAAAACTGATCCTAAATGAATTATTTATAAATAATTTTTTAAATGTTACCTACAATTTTTTGTAATATTCGTAATCCTTGTATTGATGGGTCTCTGATACATTCCAAGAAACTTCGGTAGCATAGACAGTATAATTTTGTCCACCAAAATGGAGTTTTACTATTAAAAAAAGATGATTATAATAAGTATTAAACATAGCAAATACCTTGATAATTACGTCATTCTTAAGTTTATAACAAACAACTTAACAACAATCGCAATACGTTGTTGTTGAGATATAATGAAAATAAAATGAATTATTGACGTGTTTATCAAGCTGTTTGACATAGAGTATAGTTATTTTAATACTTACATATTATTGTAAATCGGAAAATTTGAATACTGTGAAACAAACAAACATAAAATTTTATTAGTATTTAAAAAAAAATAAATATCATCACGCCTTCTACCCATTACTGGGTGTGGCACTCTGTCGAAGCAGATCTCGGTAAGTGATATATTTTGCGCGTGAAGTGCGGTTACCAGTCGTCAAATCACGGCCTCCAAAGATGTTGTGGTGGTGGAGCCACAGGGGTAGTTTTTGAAATTATGAAAATTGTTTGTCGCCTGTGGGAATCGAACCAGGGTTCTCAGGATCCACAGTATTTTAAGTAAATATTTATAACGAGATCCTGCTTTACCTCACATAAATAAGACATAAGACCCTCTTTATTATTATTTTTGAGGGTTACGATTTTACGGCTGGTACGGCAGAGTGCCACGCCCAGTAATGGGTAAAAGGCGTGATGATATGTTTGTTTCATTTATTTAAATGTAAAATTAATTTATGTTTGTTTAAATCCAATTGGAATACACCCGGGATTTGAACCTAGGATCCATGAACTCCGGTCATACGCTTCAAACCAACTAAGTTACGGTCGCCCTGTGATTCAAATATAATTTTATTCCAATTTTTCTCTCTGCTAGAGGTTCCAGGTTCAAATCATGGCGGTATCCCATTGCATTTAAAGAAATATAAATTAATTTTATCATTATTGGGCATGGTACTCTGCCGTAGCAGATCTCTTTAAGTGTTGAATTTATTTAAGTGCAGTTACCAGTCGTCAAATTGTAGCGCTCAAAGAGGGAGAGCCACAGGAGTAATTTTAATGTGAAATACAGCAGGAATCGATCTTGTGTTCTCAAATTCGCAGACCGACTCGTTTCATAATAGTACATTTAATTTTCTAGTTATTTTATAGGCTCAAATTCACTTGGGCGTACTATAAATGCTTAAAACATCTTACCTGACTGGATCGGCCCATATGGAATTCAAATTGAACGACAACATTAATTTCTTTAGAAGGTTCACTGACAGCAAAGTGATCGCAAATTCTTGTGATTATCCGTTGACTTGTCTCTTCGAATCCGGGTGCTACCGCCAAAGTCCGGATAAAAAAATCAGCTGGATTGTAGTTATTGGGACACTGATAACCTAACCTAATAAAAATTTAACAACAGTTTATAGTGCTTTATAGAAATTTTTGAGTTTAATTTACGAGAAGTGAAAATTTTCATTATTTTTACACATGTTTAAATATTGCTAGATAATTTTTTTATTTTTTATGAGATCGTAATGAAATTAACTATGGTTATTAAGTAAAGTACGCTACATTCATTGCTTTACACAGAATTTAATTATCTTTTTTAGTTTTTTAGTTACAGTCGTGTAAAAATCACCAATTTTATAGTTTTATTATTTTATAAGATTTACTCTCTATAAATTTGTCCTTTTAACCGATTCTAATGAAAATTTAGTTATATACCAAGTTAATGATGCCAAATTCGTTGGTGTAATCAGAAATTGATTATCTTTTATAGTTTACAAGTTACAGTGGCAAGTATGTTGGGCGGCACAAAAGCTGAAACTTTAAATCATCGATATCTCAAAAACTAAGCTTCGGCCGCCATTCTAAATATTTTTTTCGTAATCTACGGGTTCAAAATAGGGAGGTTAAGATGAAAAAAGTATTTTATTTTAATTTTTTTTTTGTTTTATTGGCGGGAAGTGAAAATTTTCACGATTTTTACACATGTTTGAATATTGGTAGATAAAATTTGTATTTTTCATCTAATCGTTATAAAATTAATTATGAGAACTAATTAAAGTACGCTGAATTCAGTGGTATAAACGGAATTTAATTATCTTTTTTAGTTTTTCAGTGACAGCCGTGTAAATATCACTAATTTTGTAGTTTTAATATTTTTAAAGATTTTCTTTCTAGAAATTTGTCCTTTGAACCTATTTTAATGAAAATTTAGTTATATACTAAGTAAATGATGCCAAATTCGCTGGTATAATCAGAAATGAATTATCTTTTATAGTTTTCAAGTTAAAGTGGCAAGTATGTTGGGCGGTACAAAAGCTGAATTTTTAAATCATCGATATCTCAAAAACTAAGCTTAGGACGCCATTCTAGATAATTTTCTCGTAATCTACGGGTTAAAAATAGGGGGGTTAAGATGAGAAAAGTGTTTTATTTCACATTTTTTTTCTTGAATTTTTCTTAAGGGGTACCCCTTGGTGTTTTTACGATTTTAGGCCATTTTCAGATATTTTGTTCTAAAACTTGTATGCGTAGAGAAAAAATTCTGAAAATTACCATACTTGTGTAACTTTTTACGTACAATCGAATGGTGAAGTCCCCAGTTTCGTATCTTTTTTAGTTTTCTAGTTATTGAGCAATTTGTGAAAAAAATTGACAATTTTCAAACCGCCATATCTCGAAAACTAAAAGAGATATCGAAGTGCGGTTTTAAAATTTGAAATCCCCGTCCTCAGGAGATATTATATCCATAATATCAGTAATTTTTCAGAGAAAAAAAAATTTACTCCAAAAATTTATTTGTTTCTTCTGACCAGCTACTGCAAGTTGAATTTTTCTCTTTGCTAACCTGTTGAAGAACTTAAGGGCCTGTCCAGCATCCCCCATGAAGGCCACTCTTCCTCCAGCAACTAACAACAGCTGCGAAAAAGCTGCAAATAATTCCGAACTGGGCTGATGAATAGTGCAAAGTACAGTTTTACCGCGTGCAGCTAATACTTGCAGCTGTTGAACCAGCTGCAAAGCTGAACCACTATCTAATCCAGTTGTAGGTTCGTCGCAAAACAAAAGAGGAGGATCTGTCAAAAGCTAAAACAGAAAAAATTGATTGAGTGCAATCTATGAGACCAATAACATGAGGAAATTATTTTATACTTCTGTAGCGAATGATAGGCGTTTCTTTTCACCTCCAGATAAGACTTTTTGGTCTCCTCTTAGACCAATTCTTGTGTTGATCCGATGGATTAATCCTAGTTGGCTCAAAATGTCATATATTTTTGATTTTCTGTCATAGGATGACAGTTTTCGGTCCAACTTTAGTTGAGCCTATCAAATAATTATAATATATTAAACGGAAAAATAAATAAAGATGTGTATTTTTAACTGTCAAATGTTTCTAGATGATTTTATAGAAAAATAGTTCAAATAAAAAATGTAGAGATCTAAAATATCTATCTTTTTCATTTGAAGCATTTTGCTCTAAAACAATTCAGAACAGCTTGGAAATTGTTTAAAAATTATCTTACCATAATATTCATGTGTTCAAAAACGGTAAGAGCACCTACAAATAAATCTTCTTGGTGCATAAAACCACATAAAAAATGCATGTAGTCGCCAACTGGACGGCCGTTTACTAATATATCACCTTTTACAAGCATTCCACCTAATTTAAATTACAATTAATTTGACTTTACCAATTTCAAATTAATTAAATACTGACCTGTATGTCGGTAAGCTAGTGCTGACATTAAAGTGCTTTTTCCAGAGCCACTAAAAACAATTACATGTTTTTTACTGTCAATAAAATAGTATATTACGTATCATGAACTGTAAGTGACAGTTTTTAGGTCAAGAATGTTGCAAAATCGAGGCCCGAAGGGTCGAGATTTCCTAAACATTCGCGACCTAAAAAAATCACTAACGGGCAGATTCATAAAGCGGAATAACGCTAAGACCATTTTTTATTTCGTTTTTAACTCCCTTTTCAATGTACGAAGCAAGTTTATTTTAACTTGAGTTAAAAAGATAGTTAATTAGCATCAAATTTAGTTCATTTCTTTAATCTGTTTTAATTTGAAACAGAGTTATAGATAATATTAAAAACGGTGTTAGCGCTAATTCGTTTTATGAATCGGCCTGTTACAGTTTGAGGTTAATAAGCTATTTTGTACAATACTTGCACAAATAGAATGACAAGAAAATAGGTTTAAAAATTGACAGCCGTCAAATTGTTGTCAAAATAAACAGGACCTTGATATGTAATATTTACTTACTCTCCACGATAGACAGTAATTAAATATTAAAGTCCTGATATAATCATGGAAACCACTGTGCAATAAAAGTTGCACTTACTGTCATTTTGTCCTTAATACGTAACTTTCAGT
Organism: Pterostichus madidus; assembly: GCA_911728475.2. Lineage (NCBI taxonomy): Eukaryota > Metazoa > Arthropoda > Insecta > Coleoptera > Carabidae > Pterostichus > Pterostichus madidus. The sequence continues at coordinate 38,791,026 of OU452307.1, read as the reverse complement.
ACAAGTATTATAAAAATAATATTTAATATTGGTTATAAACATTAAGTGTTAAAAATACTGAACAATTATTTTATTCTTATAATTCAAATACAGAGTGATCAAAAGAAAGTGTTTCAGTTGGCAATAAAAAAATATAACTTGTGTTTTTACCTGGCTCCCATAATAGCAACTAAACTGCCTGCTTTAACAGCACCCGTAACTAAAACAAAAACATGAAATCAAGTACAATACTTAACAAAAAAGAAATCTCATTACCATTGTTAATAATTCTCTTACAAGAATTCTTATTGTTTTCTTTAGTTAAAATATCCACGCTCAAATCTTTCCAGGCCAAAGTTGCACCCTCTTCTAGGGGTGACCATCGATTGTAACTTCGAGTTAAAATATTTGGACTGTCAGATTTGTATGAAGAACTTTGTGCAGAATTCTTCAACAATATAAACAGTTTTCAGAAGAATTTGACACAGATATATCTTTTTCGCTGTCAAACATTCATAAATTATTTTATACAAAACTGTCAAAAATTATTTATATTTCATTTTTAAGCTTTTCTAAATGGTGTGCACCTCGAGCAGAAAGTGTTCTTACCGCTTTTGCAAGATTGTTGCTCTCGGCAATACACTACTTTCTGCTCTAGGTACACAAATAACTATTTCACATCTTTTATTTTAAACATTTTTGTCTAAATAATTTCGGAACATTTTACAGACATTAAAACACACACACACAAATAAATACTGTAATAATTAATCAAATAGATAAAATATAACTATACTTCATGCCAAATGACTTGACAAATACGTCATGAATTATTTCAAAAATGATGAAATTGACAAGACTTTAATAAATTAATATTTAATAAGCAGATTCATACACCAGATTAACTCTAACATCACTTTTAACATAATCTACAACTCTGTTTTAAATATGAAACTAATTACATTCTTTTAAACACCAAATAAAATTGTTATTTAGTTTTTAAAGAGAGTTAAAAATAAAATAAAAATTGTATTAGTGCTAATAATTGTTTTACTTACAGATACACTTGAAGATGACGATGATTCGTTCTTATTCATAGTTGTCACTTTCATTTCAATTAATTTTTCTGTTTCAGTCATTGTTTAATAATTTATTTATTTATTTTTAATGTTTTACAGAGCATACAATTATATTTTTATTGCTTAATAGTTAATTTTGAATATTTGTAACACTATCAAGATTTTAAAACACTTTTATTTATTAAATTTTAATACTTTTTTGTGCACAAGAAAACATGTTTACATGTGAGATAGAAACGTTGTGAGCGAACAAATAATAAACGTATAACAAATGAAAAGAAACCAAACAAATGTCCCCCCCTGTAATGTAATATACCTAGGAAGGATTTAGTTACATTTCCCCCACTTGCACGCCCTTGGTTGACATGATAATCATATAAACACAAATAAAAAAGTGTTCAAATATTTCTATTTTTAATTTGTGGCAAAGACAAGTATGTAGGTATCAAGAAGCCAAAACCAAATGAAAACAAATTTAGTAATTAATATTTATTTTACTTCACAACTATAATATTATCTTTTAAAACAGTGTAAATTGATTTACAATATTTGTGTAGAGTGAAAAATTAGGTTTATGAAATCTTATTTAAATTAGAACTTTAAGATAATACAACTGCTGTGTCAAGTTATGTAAATAAAGTCATGTTAAACATGAAATACTACAAGGTGATCAAAAGGAATTGTTATAGTTGGCAATACAATTCTAGAGATCTTTTTATTTCACAGTTGGCACAACGTCAGATAAAGGCGGAAATGCTATTTGACATTTCTAATAAATACAAATAGGTTATGTCAGGAGTCTGACAGCTAATAGAATTTTGACTTTTTAAGTAATAGAAATACTTTAGAAATAAATGTAATAATAAATGTACTCAAATTTAAATTTTACATGTCACTGTCAACAACATGAAATGAATTTATGTATAAGGCTTAACAATTTCAAGTAGTTTTTTTTATTGCCAACTGTAACAATTCCTTTTGATCACTTTGTACATTTTAAATATAATTTATTCCTTCCTGAAAGTTCTTGAAAGTAGGGCTAAAAATGCTACCAATCTAAACCCTAAAATTAACAACCCTAATCCAATCAAATCCCAAACAAAATGATCCTAAAACAATTAAAATAAATATTTTGATAAGTCATATTTCAAAGTCATGTTACCTCAGAAAAATTCAGTGCTTCTAACACAATGTGTCCGTTTCGAGGACACGTAGAATTCGAATGAATGCATGTTATGTTTTCTATTCCTTGCCACTGGTTTATCAAAAGGGCCTCATTTCCGTAACGAAACCACGAGAGATAGGAAATCCACTCGAAATAAACCGGTACGGACCTGGCAATAATATGCTTTCAATAAATATGTTTAAGTTCTTTTATGTCCAGCCTGTTTTTATTTTCAGCCGTTGTTGATCAGATAACATATTATTATGGTGTAATAAAAGAGGATTTTTTACTCACCCTGTATTAAGAAAGAAGCCACCAAAGAGAAGAAATGGAATAACTACAGGAGGGCCAATTGATAAGGCCATAGAAACACTGCTACTTGCGCAAGATATTAAATATCCTAAAAATAATCAAATATATAATTTAACTTATTGTATGCACAACCGGGCCGAAATTCATGTGTTTTAGTCCTGAAAATCGGGCTTAAACACTTCTTTTTGGTCCATGGGCCAAAAATAAATAATTCCTATGGATACATAAATAAAATGACATTTTTTGTTTATTGTGATTACTTGATTCTGCAAAATGTCATTTTAACATACAACCTACTTTAATCTTTTGAACATATAATTAAATATTATTTATTTGTGCATAAAATATTGTATTTACTACGGGTTAAACAAGGCGTTTCTGACCCTGAGCATGTTTTTAGCCCTTGGCGCTTTGCACCTCGTGTTAATAATGATGCCATGGGCCAGAAACGCCTGTTTTCACCCTTGATATATAAATAACTATTTTAGTTCAGCCTAGACATAATTAAATACGATTGGAAAGTAAAAAAAAATGCTAAATAATTATACCAACAATAATAAATACCAAGTACTGTTTGTTTTTGAAAATCTCAACAGATTTATAACAGCACAGAACATAAAGATAAAGTTAAGTCTAATAAAACAAAATACACGACCTACTGTGATATCAGTTTACCTGTGGTTAAACAAACGAGAATCACGTTTCTAAATAACAAAAATAAATGAGTGGTGCAGTTAGGATTCTAACCTCAAATTAATATGAAATGTATTTCAGTTTCACACGGGATTCTATTACAGAGAAATTACTTCTGCAAATATTGTCTACTTTCTATTACTAAATAATTTGTTCACTCACCAAACGAAGTGGCAACATTGGCAACCAGGGTGACCACGACAGCAGCGATAACAAACCTTGACGGAGGGTCAGCATTAAAACCCACCATGAAGTATGCAACAGAAGTAAACAAAACCGGAATTAAAATGAAGAGTGGTGCTTCTGCTAATGTCTTGCTCAAGAAGTAGACGTCCACTCGATACATCCCACTACGGTGTTCTCGCATGAACACCGGCAGTTCACCACAGAATACCTACAGATCATCATCAGAAAACAATCAATTTTTTTTTCTGAAACTGACAAGAAAGTGTCTACTTTAATGAACAATTTAGTATGGAAAGTAGATTATTACCAAGGTTACAACAAAAATAACAGTCTGGTAATGGTAATATACAATACTAGCATGGTAATAGTATATTACGTAATAAGTCAGGAAAATGATATTTTACCTGACGAAGCGGTTGTTTGAAACAAGAAGCCGCAGGGCGAGTATTTTAATCCGCTGAGTCAAGTAAAAACACTTTCCTGACGTATTATGTATATTATTTTTTCTGAAACCGTTTAATTTAATCAATATTTAATCATAAATAATTCAATAATAATTATGGAGTGGCTAGCTCAGTGATATGAAGTCGGCCTGTGGATCCTGAGAATCCTGGTTCGATTCCCAGAGGCGACAAACATTTTTCATAATTTCAAAAAACTACCCCTGTGGCTCCTCCACCACTAACATCTTTGAGGGCCGTGATTTGACGACTGGTAACCGCACTTCGCGCGCAAAATATATCACTTACCGAGATCTGCTTCGGCAGAGTGCCACACCCAGTAATGGGTAGAAGGCGCGATGATATATTTATTTATTTAAATAATTCAAAATATTTAAATTTTACAACAAAAATAACAGTCAGGTAAAATCTTTACCAGACTATTTTGTACTTTACCAGACTGTTATTTTTTGTGTAGCCTTGGATACGTACTTTACTTGACTGTTTTTGTAAAAACCTACTTTCCATACTAAAATTGGTCAGGGAAGTAGGCCCTTTCTTGCCGGTTTCAGAAAAATTAAATTAAAAAAATAATAACAAAAAGATCCTAATATAATAGGTAGAACAGATGACACAAAACTCTTACATTTATAACAGCAAAAACATTCTGAAACGTCATGTTGGTTAAAAAGATAAACAAGGCGCCATTTATGTTCATGACACCATCTTCAGTTAACTCTTGACCAAAATAAATGATTCCTATTAACAGCGAGACCATCTGAAATTATTTACTTATTACTTATAGCCAATGATTTTTTAACAACAATCTTACAATAGTTTGCAGTAATCGAACTTTAACCAGCATCGGATCTTTCATTACACTAATCCAAGACCTCCATAATACGGCCCTGAATTGTGCGCACCATCCAGCTTTGTACGAAGTACGGCTCTGCGAACCACCGTTCATCCACACTTCAGAATAATTCCATTCTGTTTGCGCCTTCAAAATTATTAACATATTATACTATCAAAAAATATTTGTATTTTTTTGTACCAGAGTAGAAGATTCTATAGTTAATTTTACTCCAATTTCGCTAGAATCAAAGTTGTTACAAATTAGGTCGATGGCCTGTCTGCAAGATTCTTCTCTGGATGGAATAACAGCTAATAGCTGAATATAATAATCAGCGGGGTTGTAATTTTTTGGGCACGGAGCACCCAATCTGGAATTAGTAGCAGCAAAAATAAGACAGCTCAAGATTAATTTATATTCTGCTGCCAAACTTTAATTAATTAATTTAGAGAAAAATGCTACAAATACAATTTTAAAAATATAAAATAAAAACACTTGGTTGTTTCAAAGAGAATATATATTTTTACCATCATCAGATGATGGTATAAAAGCCGAAATACGTATTAAGTGTAAAAATAAATATTTTCTTTGAAACAACCTGTTTTTATTTTATATTTTTTAAATATTATCAAACATGTTTCAATAAGTGCCAACAGCTTACTCAATAAATTATCTACATTTTTTACTGTTTTTATTTCAAACATTTTCAAAAATAATAATTAAGTGATGTTTGATAGCAGCAAAAATAGTTAGCCATCCTTGATCCGTCATAAAAAGTTTGACAATTAATTTCGCGAACTCATAGGTACATTATTGTTAGGTTCTGCAATGCTATACAGTCGAATAATTTCTTTTGACAATACAAACAATTGAAATGAAAGCAAAAATAAAACGTAATATTTTTATTTAATAAATGGGGTAAATACTGATAGCTCAAGAACAACGCGTCGGACTATAAATTTAAGAACCAAAGTTCGTTTCCTACAGCTGACAAACTTTATTTCACATTAAAATTATCCCTGAGGCTGTCCATCCACTGACATCTATGAGAGCCATAATTTGACGACTAGTAAAAGTGTTTCAGGCGCAAAAATATATTACTTCCTAAAATCTACTACTGCAGAATTTCACACCCAGTAATGGACAAGAAGCGTAATGATATATTTATTTATTTTTTATTTATAACAACAACAAATGGCTAGCTCAGTGGTATGAAGCCGGCCTGTGGATCCTGAGAACTCTGGTTCGATTCCCACAGGCGACAAACAATTTTCGTAATTTCAAAAGCTACTCCTGTGGCTCCTCCACCACTAACATCTTTGGGGGCCGTGACTTGACGACTGGTAACCGCACTTCACACGCAAAATATATCACTTACCGAGATCTGCTTCGGCAGAGTGCCACACCCAGTAATGGGTAGAAGGCGTGATGATATATTTATTATTTATATTTATTTACAAAAATAAATTAGCATATCTGTATATTTTTTAAATAGTTATTTTTACTTACTTGTAAAATCAATATAAATAAAATAGTATTGAAAAGTGTAGAGTGTAGTAAGTTCGCGAATTTAATTGTCGAGATCATATTATTAAATCTGGTGTATTCTTACTCGCTGAAGAAGGCTTGTGCTTCTTCAGGACGTCCTAGAAACGCAACTCTACCCTCAGCAACAAACATAACACGATCAAACATTGCGTAAAGTTCAGATGAAGGTTGATGAATCGTGCTAATTACGGTTTTGCCAGTTTGAGCAAGACCTCGTAGAACCTACAAGATTTACAACGAATATTATCAATGTTTATTTTTATAAATTCATTTCGTGTTAATTTGTTGATGAGTGAACCTTCCTCGAACTAAAAATTAAGAAAAAAAAAGACTAAAGGTCATTATAACACTTGTTTTTAAAAAGATAAGAGTTGTATTCGGATGAGTGTGATTTTCATGTGTTGTGTGTGTACCTGAACAACATTTGAAGCCATAAAAGAATCCAAACCGGAAGTCGGTTCATCACAAAACATGAGAGCAGGGTTGGTGAGTACTTCCGATGCAAAACTCAGTCGTTTTAATTCTCCACCAGATAGGGATTTATTCCGGGTTGGAATACCTATTTGGGTATTTTCGCAGGTTGTTAAACCTAACTGTCGTTGAAAGGAAAAGTCAATATTGCATTAGCAAGAATCTTGATTATCTTGACTTTAATCTGTATTATGTAAATAATATAAACAAAAATTTGTTACAAAGTAAATATGAAAGTTGTGCAACATTTATTTCTTCCGGGTTCTATTTGCATATTTTTTAAGTGTTTTGTGAGATTTTATTACTTTCTACAATAATTATTTTTATAGGGCATAAAGTAGTATATTACTTAATGATATTATATGCGGATATTATACTATTAAAAGTACATGAAACAAATATAATAAAACATAACCTTACTTATATTTCCTATGGAACACGAACTACAGAGTGATCAAAAGGAATTATTACAGTTGGCAATAAAAAAAACTACTTGAAATTGGTAAGCCTGATACATAAATTCATTTCCTGTTGTTGACAGTGACATTTAGAATTTAAATTTGAGTACATTATTATTACATTTATTTCTAAAGTATTTCTATTACTTAAAAAGTCAAAATTCTATTAGCTGTCAGACTCCTGACATAACCTATTTGTATTTATTTGAAATGTCAAATAGCATTTCCGCCTTTATCTGGCGTTGTGCCAACTGTGGAATAAAAAGATCTCTGGAATTGTATTGCCAACTATAACAATTCCTTTTGATCACCCTGTATTATATTGGAATAATAAAAGCCAAACCACGTGCACATAAGAAAATATTTGATTGCTATTGGTTGAAAATAAGGCGTGGAATATGAATTTCCAGATTGCACTAGTATAATATGAGCAGCTTTATGTATTTAGAGTTAGATAATGAAGGTATTATTTAATAGTTGTAGATAAAAAATAGATATGTTTCAATCGGACTAAGGGCCAGTTTTTCAATCACCGATTAATGTTAATCATGATTAAATAGTAATAGAAACTATGGTTTCCATTATTATTTAATCATGATTAACGCTAATCAAGAGTAAACCGGTGATTGAAAAACTGGCCCTAAAAATACTATTTCGAGTCTCGTAATATTGCTAGACTCCGCTCCGCGTCGACCGACAATCGTTATTAATCTACCCGAAAACTTGTATTTTTAGTCCTAATGAAACAAATAACTATATAAGATAAAACAAAACAAACATTTTTTTACAATAATGTAGAAAGGTTTGCTTGCGAAAAATATACAATAAATATACAAATAAAAAATATGTCACTTACTTCGGTTATAACTTCATCAACTCTACTCATTCTCTGTTTATACTTCAAATGCCGATCCATTCTAACAAGTGCCTAAAACAATGGCAAAAACCATAAACAACAATTTCCTAAACCATTTTCTCTCGTTACCTGAAAAGTCAAATGTTCTCTTACGGTTAAACAACCAATAAACATTTCATCTTGATGTACATAAGCAGACTGGCTGGTTAAATCCGTTCTAGTAACCGGAATACCGTTTATACAACGTAAACCGGTAACCGTTATACCAGTAGCTGATTGGAAAGTGAGAGCATTTAAAAGGGTGGTTTTACCAGAACCACTTGATCCCAAAATTGCGAGAAATTCTCCTGGATATGCTACACCACATACTAAAAAGAATCATTAAAAAATAAAGTGGTTTATATTTGAAATAAATGAAATTTTTAGTTACCATTTTTTAAAATATGTTTTCTTTCGTCAAATTCGTTGTATCTACTGGAAAATAATTTCTGAAAAATGTTTCTTCTTGATTTTTGGACATCGGCAAATACATTTACGTCATTCCATGTATAAGCAAGTTTTCCAGAATTTTCTGTAGATTTTCCAGACTTATTTTCAGAATTGTTTAAATGTTTTAAACGATTTGCTAACACAGTTAATTTTACTTCATCGGAATTGGGCTCACCTTCGTTCTTATAAATTAATATAAATTAATTAATTAATAATTCAGATTATTTATATTTAACGTACATAAGTGCTGTAGGATTGATTATTTTCATTTTTAGTTAACAATGGTTTTTGTTCGTCGCTAGCCATATCTCATTTATTTATTAAATTAATATGATCACAAATGATTAATAAATAATTGGCATATTTGAACACAATATTTAAAACTGTTTTAATATAAGAAAATTATAATTATTTTGCTGTTATAACTAATCAAGCGTTGTGCTTTACATAAAGTTTAGAAAATGACTGATTAAATTTTCTAAGTTTTCCCCCCCTCTACAAAAATTATTTATAGTTCATTTAACATCATTACAGAAGTACTTTAATTGTTAATCAATTTTACACATTCATTATAAGTTACATAACTCTCTTATAAATATATAAAATGTATAAAGAAATTGTTGATAGGTTCGCTTATAGAAAAATTATTTGTATTGTTTATTTTGATTAACATTTTTTTGCATAATCGGGACAATCATGTAATAAAAAATATTGGTATAATAAAAATATATATAATTGACATATAAAATAATAAATACTATAGTATGAATACTGTATTTCAATATAAAAAAATCGAAAATGTATTTTGAAAAACAGTTTTGTTTTCACTGATTTAATAGTTCACAGCTCACCGAGGGCAGCACTGAGACTTCAATTCCTGTCACGCGAATAAGGTTTCTTTCTAACCTTTAATATAAGTGTTCCTCGTGTTTTGAAAGTTAAAAGGAGTACTTGTATTACTTACTTATATAGTTAATATATACTAGTTTAAGTAGGTATGTATTTTATGTAATAACTCGTTTTATATAAATTAATATTCATTTTGGAAATTTCAGGTATTCGACTTCAAGACCTAATTAATGATAATTTTCTCTGCAATGATATAATCTTAAAGCTAATAATATGGTGTTTAATCAGTCAAAAAACGTACCAAAAACTGATAGAGAAGTAGCAAAAATTCTTAAAAAAATTAGAGAGGAAGGTTTTGGATTGAAAAATGCTGTTTATGGAGGCGACTCCAATAATTTCAATAGAGTAAGTTTTTATTTACAATTAAACCACTAAGAGCTACATTGTGCAATTGTTATTTCAAAATCATTTAATTTTTATAGAATACACGACGTAATATGTCATTGGCAGTAAAAATTCTTGAAAAGTTTTCACTTATTGAACATGTCTTAAACACTACACAAATATTATCTAAAGAAACACATTTAGATGCGTGGTTAGCACGTGTTTTTATTCATAAATTACTTCGGAATAAAGAACTAACTCATGAGTGCAAACCTGTCCAAATTGTAAATTCATACAAAAAAGAAATTCAAGATGCCATTGCAACCTACCAAGAATCTGATTCCCAACCGAAAATAAAAGGTAATGATTTTAATTTTTTTTACAGAGTGCTTGAATTGTGAAACAATTGCAACGAATAGACTATAAGTTTTTAAAAATGGATAATCAAGAAGGCCCTTTTATTCCGGAGCAAACGAAAAGGGCATCTAAGGCTGCGATGGGCCTTTTCTTTTATAGTTTTCTAATGTTTACTATGCCTTTCGCCGCTTATTTCGGCACTCAAGCTATTTTGCGTCACTATCTTCATTGCGATGAATTTGTAAATACTGCTTTTTCTGTCTTGGCTGTCGTTGTAACCGTTAATGCTATTATTATCGCGTACGCGTATAAAGCTTATCATGAAACTGAATATGATGATGATGGAAATGTTTTAAAGTTTGATGAACAAGATAAAAGTGATTTGAATTTGAAAGAAGACTAACTTTATTTAGTTCTGTTTGAACAGTATTCCATTTATTGTAGTTATACCGTAGTTTAATGTATTATCAGATTAAAAATGTTTTTATGTATGCAATTAATTAGTATTAGTTTTACAACTATTGTGTAATAATTATTCATTTAGAATTAAAATAAATTACAAGAAAATATTTATGCCTCTTTTAATAATTATTTGTATACCGATTGTTTATTAAGAAAAATATATAAATAAATATATCATCACGCCTTCTACCCATTACTGGGTGTGGCACTCTGCCGAAGCAGATCTCGGTAAGTGATATATTTTGCGCGTGAAGTGCGGTTACCAGTCGTCAAATCACGGTTCTCAAAGATGCTAGTTTTGGAGGAGCCACAGGGGTAGCTTTTGAAATTATGAAAATTGTTTGTCGTCTGTGGGAATCGAACCAGGGTTCTCAGGATCCACAGGCCGACTTCATACCACTGAGCTAGCCACTCCATTATATTATATATTACGATTATGAAATTAAAAAAATCGTAGAAATATAATAAATTACATTTGTCTGCCATTCGGTGGCCAAACAGCACTCTGATTGGTCGTAAAAAAAACCGGTGCAAAAGTAGTACTTTTCACTATGATTTTACAGAGCGAAAGTTGCTTATTATTGTACGATTTCCTAATTTTTCTAGACATTTTGTTGCAGTTTACATCTTAAACAGTGTCGAATAACGATTAGGTACATCTTTTTTTTTAAATTAACAATGAAATTGTTTTCTTAAAAAATACTAAAAATGTAAATGGGTTATGCCTTAAATCACAATTAAATGAATGACGTAATTGTCAAAACGATTGTAAATTAAGCACTAAATAAAATTAATTATAGTTTTATTTGGATGATTATTAAGTTATTGTCGATATAAAATAACAAATATTTCAGTTTTTAAACCACGCTACGTACGAATAAATACTTATAAAATGTCTGTTGATGATGTCATCGGTCATTTGAATGATGATGGATTTGAATTTATGTCTACTAAATATGAGACATATTCAAAATATTTAGAAGCGCTGAACAATTTGGAGTCCAACTGTTTCATGATTGATTTTCATATAAAAGAAATGTTAGTGTTTAATCATGGTACTCAATTTATTAAACATCCGCTATATATAAACGGCACTCTTCTTCTTCAAGATAAAGTATGTATACTAAGATATTTTATTTATAATTTAACTTATCGTAAATGAATTTTAGGCCAGTTGCCTCTCTCCTCTATTGTTAAATCCGCCTAAAGGAAGCGTGGTTTTAGACATGTGTGCTGCTCCTGGGATGAAAACGAATTACTTAGCTAATCAAGTGGGCGAAAAAGGTCTGATTTACGCTGTAGAAAAAAATTTAAATCGCTATGGCACTCTCGTAAAGCTAACAAGCAATCAAGGAATAAATAATGTTTCTTGTATCCATAAAGATGCCTTAAAAGTAACTGGTAACGAACTAGCTGATGTTGAGTACATTTTGGTCGACCCTAGCTGCTCAGGAACAGGTAGATATATACAGACTGTCCCAAATAAGATGTACATGCATGCAATTCTTGACCACTCCGAAATTAAGCGAAATTTCACTTAGCAATTCCATTTATACTTATAAATAAATATATTATTACGCCTTTTACCCATTACTGGGCGTGGCATTCTGCCGTAGCGGATCTCGGTAAGTGATATATGTATGCGCGTTACCAGGCGTCAAATTACGGCCCTCAAAGATGTTAGTTGAGGGAGAGCCACAGAGCAAATCTTTTTAATAAACTCAATTTTTATTTTTCGATTTGTATGTATTACGATCATTTCATCGGTATTACTGCAGATGTGCGCTTATACTGCTAATGTTTAACGCAATGGCTATTTGACCATTGCACACAGTAGGTCGAGGGTTCGAATCTCGCCCAGTATACAGCTACTCTAGCCGGTAAATCTAAAGAAAATATAAAATATCCCAAAATACGTTTCTAAAAGTTTTACTTGTTTAATTTTTCGTAATGTAGAAATTAACATTATCATTTTGTTTTACGCCTTTAGGAATGGTAGAGCGAATAGACGTCGACGAATCAGCAGCACCAGATCGATTGCAATTCTTATCTGGATTTCAGAAAAAAATCTTACTTCATGCACTTACTAGATTTCCTAACGTTAAACGAGTAGTTTACTCAACTTGCTCTATACACCCAGAAGAAAATGAAGAAGTTGTTAGTTTTGTTCTTGGTGCTGTCAAAAACTATCAGTTGGTTAATCTACAAGAAAAATTGGGCTCTAAGTGGAACAACTTCGGATCTGATAAATACGGAGAGATTGGAACATCTTGTTTGTATGCCAAAACTGAACAAGATTTAACAAATGGATTCTTCGTAGCAGTGTTTGAAAGAATAGCAAATCAAAAAGTACAGAAAAGAAAATATGAAGAGACAGAAGAAACTGAAATAAATACAGAAGAACATACTACTAAAGACAAAAAGAAAAAGTATAAATCAGATTATTCAGTTGAAGAAATAATAAATATAAATGAGTCAAATAATGAAATACCAGAGAAAAAGAAGAAACGTAAGAAAGATAAAGCTGAAAAAAATACAGAAAATGAAGAAATTAAAATGGAAAATGAGCAAAATACAGAACATACTACTAAAGACAAAAAGAAAAAGAGGAAGAAAAAATCATATGATGCAGTTGAAGAAATAATAAAAATAGATGAGTCAAATAATGAAACACTAGAGAAAAAGAAAAAACGTAAGAAAGATAAAGCTGAAAAAAATACAGAAAATGATGAAGAAATGAAAAAGGAAAACGAGCAAAATACAGGAGAACATACTACTAAAGACAAAAAGAAAAATAGGAAGAAAAAATCAGACGATGCAGTTGAAGAAATAATACAAATAAATGAGTCAAATAATGAAACACCAGAGAAAAAGAAGAAACGTAAAAAAAATAAAGCTGAAAAAAGCACAGATAATGATGAAAAAATTGAAAAGAAAAACGAGCAAAATACAGAAGAACATACTAGCAAAGACAAAAAGAAAAAGAGGAAGAAAAAATCAGACGATGAAGTTGAAGAAATAATAAAAATAGATGTGTTAAATAATGAAACACCTGAAAAAAAGAAGAAACGTAAGAAAGATAAAGCTGGAAAAAACACAGAAAATGATGAAGAAATCAAAAAGAAAAACGGCCTAATTTAAGGAGAAAAAGAAAGAAAAAATATTGTGTTAAACAATAAAATGTTGAATTTAAAGAAAAAGAGACATTGGCATTTAAAAACCTATTTTTATTGAAGAATTTTGTTATATTTTGTTACATTAAGAAATTATTATTTTTTTCACCCACTATTATTCAACTTTTTCAGTAATAAAAGAACATTATTTCAGGAATGTTCATGTTACCATGGATAAGTCATCGTTTTTAGTTCTTAGGACTAAAATAGAATTTTTACTACAGTTGTTATGGTGATATTAATAATTTTGTCAATTTTTCATTTTAATAACTCTGCGAAATTTTCTAAATAAGTGGGTTAAAAAAATAATAAGTTTTAATTAGATTAAAAATATTATTTTTAGTCCTAAAGAAATAAATAACTATTTTGTAATAAAAAATTTTGTCAGTTCAATAAAGAATGACATAAGAGTAATAAAACAAACAACTATTTCTTTTCAATCTATATTATGCAATTACAAAATGTTTATAATTTTTCCAAAATGCTTCTAAATTTGGAGTAATTTTGTTACATGTTACAACTACCTAGCTAATTTTACAATACAGTAACTATTAGCTGGCAAAATTTAAATTTTCTATATACCTGTTGCATGAAAATCCTCTCTCGAACTTTTTTTAGTTAAAATAAATATCGAAAAATATAAGTGACTAGATTATTTTACAAATTAATACATTTAGATTGAATCATTTTAATACACAACTATTATTTATAATTATATATTCAGAATGTTCGTTACAGAGATATTTTTAATTTTGCCACGTTTAACTTAGTTATTAAATTATTAATCAGGTACTTCTCACTCTAATCACGTGGTTCATATTTAAAGTCTTGACTATTTTACAGCTTGATTGCTGCAAAGGAAGTTACTATTCTTTTTATAAATTAATCTACGACTAGAAATAAAACTTTTAACTTACGTAATACAAAACTCTGAGTAATTAATTAATATTTTTTCTTTTTATATTTTTATTAATTTATGACATTTTTATTTAATTTTCTAAAGACTAACCATTTTAAGTTATTCTTAAATAATGGTGAGAAATAAAACAATTCTTAAATTAATCAAAACTCAAACGCAATTGGTGAGTCCAACATTTTAACATTTTTTTATTAACTTTTCTAGTATTAATTCTTCATTTTCTAAAGACTTAACTAATAATTTTTTATTGTTTTTTAATTACAGTGAAAAATAACAACAATTTATAATGTAACAAAAACTCGAACACAATTGGTGAGTCGAACATTTTTTTATTAACTTTTGTAGTACTAATTCTTAATTTTCTAAAGACTTAACTAATTATTTTTATTGTTTTTTAATCACAGTGAAAAATAACAAAACAATTTCTAATTTAACAAAAACTCGAACACAATTGGTGAGTCTAACATTTAACTTAAAGCTTTTTAACTTTCTTTTTATTATTTTTGTAATATTCTTAATTTTCTAAAGACTGAATTATCCTTAATTAACAGTAACAAAAAAAACAATAACTCTTACATATATTAATGTAACATAAAACTCTATTCGAGTGATTATTAATCTTCAAAAAGTGATTCTGGAAAGTTTGAAGAACTCGATGCAGTAGATGAGTTCAAATTCTTCTTAACTGGAGGGATGAAAGATTTCTTCTTCTTGCTTGTGGTATCCGTTTTAGGCGGCGCATTTATTTTATCATCTAACTTTCTTCTTTTAGTATCGTCGCGTTTCTTTACTGTTTTTTCTTTAACGTTGTGAGAAGACTTTTTGGTTTGTTCTTTAAATGGAATTTTTGCATTATCTTTAGAAAATAAAGATTCATTCGGGTCTTCTTTAAAAGAACTGTTGTATTTTTTTAATTCTATTTTGGCACCTTTCTTTAGTTCATTGCAGCGGGCGGTAATTTCTTTGATAAATTCTTCATCTACTACATTTTCTGCGTTCTTTTTACCTGTTTCTTTCATAGCTGCTTCGCTCTTTCGACGAGATAATTTTGCCTTCTCCGGTTTAAAATTTGCATCGCTTTTGTTGAGATTTTCATTCGCTGACAAAGTATGTCTTCGGGAAATAATTTTTTTGTTATCTTTCTTAGCTTTTGATTTTTTGTCAGTTTTTTTCTGCTTTTCGATTTCGATTGTTTTGAACATCATGTCTTCGGAATTGCGAGAACTATTTAGGCACATTTTCCGGGTTTGAACCCTGTTGCAAGAATGAGGTAAAGAATTTTCAGTATTTACTTCTTTTGATTTTGTTGGCGTCTGGGTTTTATTTTCAGAACTGGCGCTCATTCTACGTGTTTGAATTCTGTTGGTTGAAGAAATAGAAGTGTCATTGATTTCTTTTGAGGAAATGTCAGATTTTTCTTTAATTTTCTTTGGTCTTTTAGTTTTTTTAGTTTCTTTCTTAGTTTTCGTAGCGCGTTTTTCGTTCATTTCAGAGAAAGAACTTTCTTGAGATAACTCAGTTGGAGGAATAGAAGCGTTATCTTGTGAAGTGGCAGATTTTACATCCATTTGCTTTGGTTTTGGTTTCGTACCCCTTTTTTGGCTCATTACCGAGGAAGCACTTTCTTGAGATAAGGCTAGTCTACGTTGAATAATCTTCTTTTTAATGACTCTTTGAAAATTAGGATTATTTTCATCTAAATCTGAGTCTTCTAGATCTGAATCGTTGTATTCTGGGATTTCTCCTTTCCAAAGAGATAAGAAACTGTACTTAATCAATCGACCTTTAATATCAAGTTGTAAAGCATCGTTAGCTTTTGTTTTAGCTAAAGCCAGTCGCTTTTTGTAAATTTGTTTGTTCTTATATTTCATATCCAGATTTGGGGAATGTTTGAACGATTTTAAATCTTTCACAAGCATCCACCGTCTTGAGACATCGCCTTCATCAAAAAATACAACGTGGTACCAGTTCTGTAAAAGAAAAGAATTTTTTTATTGACCGGAAATATTTTATTTGAAAAATTCGCGCTTAAAATTTTCTCGCGTTGTTATTGGCAACAATGGCGACATGTACCCGGCAACGTCTCAAAAACGCTAATTGAAACCGTTGACTCACCTGTGATAATAATGTTATTGTACTGATTGTATCAAATTGTGTTTGGAAATACAATACGTAAAATATTTACTAGATATTAGATTACTTCTTACATTATAATTGTCATCTGTCATTGTTTGAAGTTTGAAGAAAATATAAATAAGTGTACAAGAGTGAATCAAAAATGGCTTTTGCGATTAATCATCGAGATACAAGATATTTACAATGTGGCATTTGTAAAGAATTTCTATCCTGCGGTCCGGTAATTATAAAAAAAGAACGATATTCAATCTGCGGCCGTTGTTATAACGGACAAGAAAGAGGAATTCGGAATCGCTACTACGAAATAGCATGCAAACATTTACGTTTTCCTTGCAAATTTAGAAATTATGGTTGTAAGGAAACTCAACCTTTCGCTGATATCTACCAATTTTCACACGAATTTTCCTGCGAATTTAAACCGTACAAGTGCATGCTTGCAAATGAGAAGGAAGAATGTCTTTGGATTAATTTAAGAAGCAAATTGGCTGAACATTGCGTAACTGAACATCCCGGAAAGTTGTTGAACAACTGCTGTACCCTGGACATTGATGTTTCCAAAACTCATACAAAAACTTATCTTCTCATTGCGTTTGAAATGGAGTTTGTTTTGGCTATTAAGGTAAAGATAGGTTAGAAAATCTAAAATTGTCACATAAACTGTAAATATTTAATTTTCTAGGTATGTTTGTCTGAAAAAGACAGTAAAATTACTTTCCTATTACAATTCCTCGGCAGACAAATTTCTGCCCCTCAATTTCAATACATTTTGAATATAAAAAAAGATCGATCAGTGGTAACTAAAATTGGAAATTGTAAATTCTTGCCGATTGCAAACGAAGTCGGAATTGACAATCTTAAAGATCTTTTTAACGGGATGGAAGGAGTGACTTTCCATTTAACCGTATTTGTCTTATGCGGAAATTGCCGCAAGGAATTAGTTTGTGGAAAACTGTACCCCTACGGGAAATATTGGAATTGTTCAAAATGCACTCCAAGATCAAAAAACTGCGAAAATAAATCTCAAGGCTGCTGTTTCAAAGACCTCCCTAATAAAATAATAAAACACGAAGAATATTTCTGCAAATACTCTACTAGTTTAGTCGGCTTTAATATTTTGGGCCACGGGAAAGTTTGGAAAGTGAAAAACTGCAACGATAAATGTGCAGTTACAACCGATATTGGTTTGGTTGTCACCGAATTCACGTCTATGAGAACCGACGATAAATTCGAAATATTTCTTTACAGTCCATTAAGGAGCGACCAACTTAATGAGTTTGATTGTGAAATTCATGTTGGAAATCCGTTCAGTGGAGAAAATTTGGTTTTCTTTCCTAAATTTGAACTGTATAGAGAATTTGATTGGTATGTTGACATAAAAAAAGAACAATATCCTTCCTGGGGATCGGAAATTGGTGTTCTTATTCTCATTCAGAGACGACCGGACAGCCCCGCAGACAGCGATTATTGTTATTATTAAAAATGTTTTTTGATTACTTCCCTATGTGTTAATTAATAACATATTAGAAATATCAACAAGATTCATTAATTTAATTTGCTTATTTTGTAATCACGCAATTATTATTTAGTTAAGATAATTAATTTCTTGTTCTTTTTTGTAAAATTTTAATACATGTTCCTACAAATAAATTAATTAAAATTATCTCTTTATTGAAATTTTGTTGAATAGGTTACTATATATATTTTTATTTTTTTATGAAACTACATGACAAACTATGATCAGAGCTGGGCAAGCTACTTAAAAAAAGTAGCTACAGCTACAGCTATTCTTTAAAAAAGTAGCTAAGCTACAGCTATAAGCTATATTTTGTAAAATATAGCTAAGCTACAGCTAAAAGCTTTCGTTAAAGTAGCTGTTAAATTTTAAAGCAACTTTTTTAAATTATTGTGAAATAATTAAATTTGCCATTGTCATATGATCAGTCTTTTGTTATAATGACTGTTAATTTACTATTACGTACATAAATATCAAAAATAGCAAATACCATCTGGCACTTACTGTGTATTTTTGCGTATTAGAGCCAGTTAGAACCGGCAACAAATAATTATTTTGTGTGGGTTTAGCTTGTACGCATGCGTACTTTGTTGACCTTCTGCTTAAAAAGTAGCTTGAAGCTACAAAAAGTAGCTTTAAAAGTAGCTTCAGTTGTTATTTTTAAGCTAATAGAAAAAAAAGTAGCTAGCTACAAGCTACAGCTATATTTTTTCACAGTTAGCTAAGCTACAGCTACAGCTAAGGTAAATGTAGCTAAGCTACAAAAGTAGCTAGCTACTGCCCAGCTCTGACTATGATGACCCGTGAAAACGTGGGTTGAAAATTCTTTATATTACAAGAAATATTATTTTTTTTTAAGTTTTGTGTTGAGGTTGACGTCCCAAGTTAGGTTCAATGGTACTTATCTTATTCCGTTCAAAGAGTGCAAATAATATACGATTGAATTCTTGAAAAATAATCTTACTATGTTGAAAATCATATTTTATAGAAGTTGCAAGCCCAAGAACATGAAATTAAATTATAGTAATAAATATACAACATGTTGAACATGTACATACCAGCAAACGACGAACAGTTTGTAACACCAGTGCTGAGATGTCATATTTAGTTACGTTATACTCCGCGTATGTCTCTTATTTACTGCGTGAAAATACTCTTCGCTAATGAGAACTTTCGGACATGTCATGTCATTATATTTGTAATCGCTTATATCTCTGATGTTAAACATTATTTTTAACTATTTTTTCACTAATAGCTATTATTCATTCTTGTTATTTCGATGGTACAAGAAGCCCATTAAGCCGGAAGTAGATGATAAATATAAAAATAAATATATCATCATGCCTTCGACCCATTACTGAGTGTGGCACTCTGCCGAAGCAGATCTCGGTAAGTGATATATATTGCGCGAGAAGTGCGGTTACCAGTTGTCAAATCATGGCCTCCAAAGATGTTAGTGGTGGAGGAGCCACAGGGGTAGTTTTTGAAATTATGAAAATTGTTTGTCGCCTGTGGGAATCGAACCAGGGTTCTCAGGATCCACAGGCCGACTTCATACCACTGGGCTAGCCACCCCATGGAAGTAGATGATGTAGAGAAAAATAAAAATATTTTTTCTGGATATTGGATAGACTTTAATATTTGAAAAATATTTAATTCGACGACATTTCGGACTAAATTCAATCCATCTACAGTTCAAACAAACATTTTTGGGGTTCATGCTACCCCATTTGATGGGATATAGTGTGATGTTATGTATGTATATATGGAAATATTATTAAAAGAAAAATTTCTTACCGGAACATCGTACAATTCATTGTTAATCCAATAATATTGCTCGCAATCGGGACAATCGTCGACCATCGCAGGCCACCAGGGGTACCCAAACATTTTGGCCCAGACGATACTTCCAGCCGTATAGCAGTTATGAATCAGATCTTCTTCGATGTGAAGAGGAATCAGTTTCTCCGGAACTGAACACGAAGCGTACGCTTTATCTGAGAAAAACCAAAAGAAAAAAATCATTTTAAAGACAACTGATGGATTTGAACCTGGCATCTTTCAAATTGCTTCGAAACTATCTATTGTTGAGCGTTTGGAAGTAATTCAAAAGGTTCGGTGTTCAAATATCGTTGACGATAAACTAAAGTTGAGTTTTGTGCGCACGTGGAATAGTTATTTCTTAACTTAGAGTGGAAAGTAGTCTATTACCGCTCGCTAATGGAGACTGTTGATCGAGGCGTAGCCGAGAGCAACAACTATGCAAGAGCGACAAGAATACTTTCTGCTCGAGGTGCACACAATATTTTTCTACGATCATTTAGATACACTTGTAAAAAAAATTAAAATCATTTTTGACTGTTTTTCTATATAGAAATTCTGGCGACAGTTTTCATGTATCCATGAATACGATGATACACTCTTACTTTACTGCTCGGCGAGCGGTAAAATGTTATTGTCGCTCAACAAGCAGCAATCGTCAACTTTCTGTTTTTAACTGACAGTTGGAAATGTCTATTTTCTGCTTGGGCGTAGAAAAAATGTTTTTACTTTGCAGAAGTTAACGGGTAATCCGTAACCCTTGATACATAAATAACTATTATGTACCAAGGGTGAAAACAGGCGTTTCTGGTCCGTGGCTTGATTATTAGCAAGAAGCGCAAAGCGCCAAGGGCTAATAACATGCTCAGGGTGAGAAACGATGTTTCACCCGTGATACATACAATATTTTATGAACAACAAAATAACATTTAATTATATGTTCAAAAGATGTACATACATACATACATATCTTCACGCTATATTCCAACAAATGGGGTAGCACGAACCCTAAAATCACTCATAAAACATTCACTCATCACACTCATCAAACAATCAGCCCTCGTCAAACATTATCATCCAAACACACCTCCCTCACTTTAACCACATTCATAGATCACTTCATATAAACTCATTCATTTATTACACTCGAAATCATTCATCACACAACAAACCTTCAATCACATCATTCCTATTCACTTATCATTCATTTTCTTTCTTCAACGTACATAACATATGCATAAAACATCTCAAATTACTCACGCTTACTCCTAACAACGAATCTACAAAGATTAGAAAAGATGAAAGCGATAGCGTGCACTTGTATATGAAAGAAAAGTCCACACAATGCAATCACTGAAAATGAAACAAAAAGATAAGAAAGGGAGGGAGTGTCGCTCTACGCTTGTTTTTGAAAGTGAATTCCACACAATTGCAGTTAAACACTCAATGTAAGATCAGAAAACGAATAAAAAAGATAAGAAATAAAAAGAGTATCGTCCCTGCGCTTGTTTTTGAAAGTGAATTCTACACAATTGCAGTTAAATACTCTACGTAAGAACTGAAAACGAATTAAAAAATAAGACAGGAAGGAAGTGTCACTCTATGCTTGTTTTTGAATGTGAATTACACACAATTGCAGTTAAACACTCAATGTAAGAACAGAAAACGAATAAAAAAATAAGAAAGGAAGGGAGAGTCGTCCCTACACTTGTTTTTGAAAGTGAATTTCACACAATTGCAAGTAAACACTCTAATGAAATTACTAAACAACAAAACTAAAATAAAAAATCGTGCACTTTTCTGAAATCATCAGATTCATTCCGCAATTAATCTTCGCCAAACGTTCCTATCCTAACACACCAACTTTAGCTTTATATTTCAAGTGTTTTTAAATGATCGTAGAAAAAATATTGTACGCACTACGAGCAGAAAGTATCCTTACCGCTCTTGCATAGCTGTTGCGCTCAACTTCGTCTCGATCAACAATCTCGGCGAGCAGCAATCGACTACTTTCTGCTCTAGATACAAAAATAACTATATTATCATTTTACTTAGTTATAAATTTCTTATGACTTATATTTACAGAAACATGATTTGAAAAGCATAACTGGAACGGAGGACGACCAAAAGTTCTCTGCATCCTGGCATAGTTTACTAGTCCTGCCAGTATGTTTACATTCTTACCAGGATTCAGGTGGCAAAACCACTGATGGGGCACATCAACCGGATCCGAAACGTTGAGATAGCGCCATTTCTCGCAATTCGCATAATCGCACTTCACATACAACCCAGTTCCTCTTCGCTCTTGCAGCCATTGCAGTCTCTCCCTCCGGGTCAAACCTCGGGGTTGCTGAGAATAAGGGCAATCATCTAAAACATCTGAAATGGAACTGTTCAGAGATTCGGGCAACTTATTGTTCTTCTTCAAGTTCTGCAAGTTCAGCATGGCTTCACGGTAGGATTTCGGTTTTTTTACTTCGGGTGTTGAAAATACAGCATTTTTCATAAACTCTTCGGAATGAACGGTGGATAAAGTCGAACTTTCGGTATTTTTCGCGAGTTGCAGAGCTAGTTTCTGCTTCTCGGTTTGGCTGCTCTGAGAATTTTCAACAGATGCACTTTCTTTGGGTGATTTAGCTTCATTTCCGGGAGAAGAGGCTGTAGTTGGTGATTTAGCATTGATTGATGATGGAGAAGAATAAATCACAGCGTTAAAAAGTTCATTATATTGTTCATCAGTGAGCGATACTGTCTTTCGCGCCAAATCAACTTTTGGTTTTTTAGGTGCTTTGAAAGTTTTCTTGCTTGCCATTTTCTACAAAGGATTTGAAGATTTAATTGTTGTTTATTGTTGGTTCTATTGTTTAACAATGAGTAGAAAATATTGTTATTTATTGTACTTTTAATATTCCGAGTTATATTTTTATTGTAAGATATAAAAAATACTTACGCCTACAGTTTAGAACAGATTTTAGATATTTGTTTGCAGGATTCTTCAAGATATTTGCAGAAATTAACGAGATTTATCACGACCAAGAATATTTTCTGAACAACAAATGAAGAATGTGTTTCAAACAATGAGGTACTAAACAAACTGCGAAGTTACCATGGTTACCAAATGAGTTGAAAAAAAAATTGAAAAAAAGTTCTTTTATCAGTAATATAATATTATTCTTATATAATTCTTGTATATAATACATCATTTTAAAAACAAATGACATTTTTTATTATTATTACCAAATAGAATTTGAAAAAAGAGTGTAATAATTAGTGGTACATTAAAATGACATAAATATGATTGCATTGCACTAACATCAATAAAATTTCTTCAGTTTATAATTAAATAATGACTAAGAGTTGATTTCATTGATAAAATTAAACATATTTTTTCAAGTACCCCAGCAAACCTTTTGAGTATCTCTGATTAAATCGGATAACTTCGTAAATTTTCGTTTTGATTCGGCTGTTTTGACGCTATGAGAGGAAAATGGCGTCTGTTTCACAAATTCAACTGCAGTCGTTGTTGAAACGTCGAGTAGAAAGGAAGTGTAAAGTGATAATAATAATTTAGTGCGTATGGAGTCAGTTCAGATACAACAGATGTGCTATTATTAACGCAGAAATACTTCATGAATGCATGAAAGGTAAGTTTTAGTGGTTTTACGTACATATGAATATGAAAAGTCTTTAAAATGTGTCAACAGAACGATTGCTTTGAGCAATGCATGCCAAGTGTGTAGTACGCATGCGCCATTGCGGGTAGTCGTAAATATTATAAACTTATGTAGGGGGGATCCAATTTATTATAATTAATAAATAATTAGAATTTAAATGTTTTGCGTTGGCCTAATAAGGATATAATACCCTATAAGTTGACTATCATATATCACGGCAAACGTTTCATAACGTTTTCGCGCGGATTTTCCAGATTAAAATTCGTGAGAAAATATTTATGTTAATAACACTTATATTTCTGTTTGACATATTTAATTAACCATTGAATTGATAATAATGTCATTATTCTTATAGTATAATATGAAATAATTTAGTTTTTACTTTGCAAATCTTTTTCATTGTTAATTTTATATGACAATCAAAGCGGACAATATTATTATATTATTTGTTGAGATAATATTGCATATTATTTAAACAACGCACATACAAGATGGCCTTCCAGCTAAAAGATACAACACACAAAACTCATTTCAAATTAACGTAATTTGCAAAAATTTAGGTAATAATTAACTTTTATGTTTTCCATTATAAAATGTAATTTACGCGTATGTTATTTGAATTTATGATTTTGTTTATAAAAACATAATGATTAGTTACTTTCTTTAATTAATTTCAAAATAAAACAAAACAATGTATTCACATTACAGGTTTGAAATGCCTTTAAAACAAATTCAAAAGTTGTTAAAAATGGATTCTCAAAAACCATCAAATCGCAAAGACGAGAAACACGATAAATCCGCACACCGAAAAAATTCAAACTTTGTCAAAAAGAAAGACAAGTTTGGACGCAAACGTTCGCAAAGTTTCTGTTCGGGTGTGAACACGAAATTTTGTCCGCCTTATAAATATCGCAAGCGACCGATGCTCCCTACGAAATTCCTGCTGGGGGGTAACATCTGCGATCCACTGAACCTCAACAGTCTGCAGGACGAAGAGATCAACCGGACGGTAAACGCGGTCACCCCCAAATCCTCCCCTATCCCTACGCCTCCTCAGCGAAGAGGCCACATTGAGGTAATCATTCCTCCTAACATCCACGATCCTCTAAATTTAATCGACTGCGCAGATGACGCAGAGTACGAGCAGCAGCTCACTTCTCCCCTAAAAAAGGGTAGCAAGAGACGCAAAAAGAAGAAGCGAACTTCTTCTGCCACCACCGAACCCAGCGACGCGGACATCAGCAGCGCTTCGGAGGCACAAACTCCAGACGTGTCCACCGATTCTGCTAAAATACCCGAAATTGATTCTTCCATCATATCAGAAGGAAGTCCGCCGAAAGAAAAAGAAAAAGTTGTCAAAGTTACTCGAGATCTCAAACTGGAGTTATCGCCATCCAAGGACAAAAAGCGGAAAAGCGACACACACAAAGACAGTGTTAAAAAAATTCGGAGAATGGATTCCATGGATAAAATCGTGAGTCCAGTTGTGCCCCAACCTGGGGCTTGGCTCAAACGTCCCGTGCAGTTCAACCGTGGAGCCGGGCCTTCTGGCCGGGGCGCCCACAACCGCACCAACCAGAAAAGCAAAGCAGCAGCAGATCAAAAATTGCCACATTTCAAAGAAAGAAATAAAGCTTATCAGTACGGAAATTACAACAGGTAATTTAACTTATCTTTCTTCCTATGATTTGAATTTTTATTGACTATTATTTATTTGATTGTCAGATATTACGGCTATCGGAATCCCAACCACGACGTTGACCCGCGGTTACGATGTTTTGCCGCATATCGGCATATATTCGAGGGCAAAGATATCCTGGATATCGGATGTAATATCGGTCACATCACATTATCAGTGGCGCGAGACTTTGGCGCAAAAAGCGTAGTTGGGCTGGACATCGACAAAAAACTTATCGGTAAGTCAAATTTCATAACATCATTTATTGAATTTTTTACTAAAATTCTTGTTCAGTTCAAAACTTTATTCTGTTTGTTAAATCTGAAACGCATGCGCGAAATGTTTGAATTCAATTGACAGTTGAGATTGAAAACATCTATTATGTATTATGTACAAGTTTCAAATCAGATTACTTCTGAAATGTTCTATTTTTACCGGTTATTTATTCCGGTATGGGTGGCTAGCTCAGTGGTATGAAGTCGGCTTGTGGATTCTGAGAACCCTGGTTCGATTCCCACAGGCGACAAACAATTTTCATAATTTCAAAAACTACCCCTGTGGCTCCTCCACCACTAACATCTTTGAAGACTGTGTTTTGACGACTGGTAACCGCACTTCACACGCAAAATATATCACTTACCGAGATCTGCTTTGGCAGAGTGTCACGCCCAGTAATGGGTAGAAGGCGTGATGATATATTTATTTATTTATTTTATTTATTCCGGTATCAAGTCGGCCTGTGGATCCAAGGAACCCTGGTTCGATCCCCACAGCCGACAAAACATTTTCACCAATTTAAAATTATCCCTGTGGCTCCCCCACCACTAACATCTTTGGGAGCCGTAATTTTACGACTGGTAACCGCACTTCACGCGCATAAATATATCACTTACCGAAATCTGATTCGGCAGAGTGCCACACCCAGTAATGGGTAGAAGGCTTGATGATATATTTATTTATTTTATTTATTCCGGTATCAAGTCGACCTGTGGATCCAAGGAACCCTAGTTCGATCCCAACAGCCGACAAAACATTTTCACCAATTTAAAATTATCCCTGTGGCTCCTCCACCACTAGCATCTTTGCGAGCCGTGATTAGACGGCTGGGAACCGCACTTTACGCGCATAAATATATCACTTACAGAGATCTTTTTCGGCAGAGTGCCACACCCAGTAGTGGGTAAAAGTCGTGATGATATATTTATATTTATTTATATTTATTACATTCCAGGTATTTTGTAAACTGAACTTGATAATTAAATCTTGTTTTAATATAATTATCTGACGTAATTTGCAGTAACTCGATATCATACTTGGCCGAGTTGCATCAAATTACATTTTATTACATAATTGTTTTATTTGATGCAGGAATCGCTCGCAAAAATATTCGCCACTATGTAAACTATAACGAGTCGCCGCGGCCCGAGCAGGAGCCCGAGGACTTCATCGACAAAACAGACAAATTCTTCCCGATTTCCATGCCAATTTTGTACGGCCCTGTCGATGTACCTGGGATGCAGAATGACGACAAGAAGGGCAAAGGATTTCCTCACAACGTCACCTTTGTGCAGGTAATTTCACTCGTTTCAAATGCTATTATTTATTTTTCATTATTATGCAATTTTAATGTTTGGTAATATGACGTACTCACTTTGAATTTTAATTGGAATTGTGAAGGATACAATATCAATAAACAAATAAACATAACCTAATTTAGTCAATTGAATATTTATGTCAACATTTCTCATAATTTACAAAACTTTAGTTTGTGGACGTCCTTGGATTACAATTGTTATTTAATTTATTTCCGCACTACATTAACAAGCCCAATTCTCAAAAGAGTTTTAGTTAATTCGGAATTTTGTAGTAGACAAATTAAGCCAAACCATATTCTCAAAAAAGTTTAAATAAATTCTAAAATAATGTTGTTACAATTTGGTTTTCGGAAAGTGATTTGGATTAACATTTTTAAATCGAACTGGAATAAGATTAGATAATCCAAAATTCAGGTTTAGCTAATTTTTAGAATGTCAAAAAAAATAATTTCAAACAATTCTGAAATATTTATATTTTTTATACATATATACATAACATCAGGCTGTCCTAGTAAATGGAGTAGCACGAACCCTTGAAACATTCTTTATATTTATCCTCCAATTAATTTTTGCCATACATTCCTATCCTATGGGGTGGTTAGCTCAGTGGTATGAAGTCGGCCTGTGGATCCTGAGAACGCTGGTTTGGTTCCCAAAGGCGACAAACAATTATCATAATTTCAAAAAAAAAAACTACCCTTGTGGCTCCTCTAACATCTTTTGGGTCGTGATTTGACGACTGGTAACCGCACTTCACGTGCAAAATATACCACTTACCGAGATCTGCTTCGGCAGAGTACCACACCCAGTAATGGGTAGAAGGCGTGATGATATATTTATTTATTCCTATTCTGGTACATCACATTTCATCTACATTCATAATTGATAGTCTGGAATTTCTGGAAAAGCTTGAAATTGAAAAACCTGATTTAAAACTTAAAATCCTTGATTTTGTTTATAATACGTCTAGAAAAATTATTTAGTCAAAAAAATTAAAAAATTAAATTACCTCTGTGGCTCTTCCTCCACTAACATCTTTGGAGGCCGTGATTTGGCGGTTGGTAACCGCACTTCACGCGCATAAAATATATAACTTACCAAGATCTGCTATTTATATATTTATTTTATTTTAAATAATTATTTAATTTTTAATACATTTTTTACGGTTATTAAACAAATAAATATTAAAGACATTTTGATACAGAATTTTATTTTTTACAACTTTTATTTGGAGCATTTTTCACTAATTTTTTGTACTAGTAAAGAAAACAATACTCTATTTCAAGAATTTAAAGTATATCAATTACATTAATCAAAAAGTAATGCTTTTAAAACGTTTTGTACACGTAATTTTAAAATTGATTTTACGAAGATAAAATTTATAATTTATTGCTTATAGATAAATTTTAAATAATCTCCAGAGATAAAGAAATAAAAATTGTTAAAATAAGCTTTAACAAATGAAAATTAATTAATTATTTTTCACAATTTTTCAACTAATAAAAAAAAATTACACTTTCCACACGAGGTGACTAGCTCAGTGGTATGAAGTCGATCTGTGGATCCTGAGAACCCTGATTCGATTCCCACAGGCGACAATTTTCATAATTTCCAAAACTACCCCTGCAGCTCCTCCACCACTAACATCTTTGAGGACCCTGATTTGACGACTGGTAACCGCACTTCATGCGCAAAATATATCACTTACTGAGATCTGCTTCGGCAGAGTGCCACACCCAGCAATGGATAGAAGGCGTGATGATATATTTATTTTTTTATTTTATCTTTTTATTCTAATTACTTGTGATCTCTTTTGCTAAGTCAAGTTATTTTTCTGTTTTAGGGTAACTATGTATTGGAGGACGACACTCTTCTATCAACGGAGCAGCCCCAGTTCGACGTGATCTTATGTTTGAGTCTAACAAAGTGGCTGCAGCTGAATTGGGGCGACACGGGACTCCGCCAAGCGTTCCGACGGATGTACGCGCAGCTTCGCCCCGGTGGAAAACTCATCTTGGAGCCCCAGAGCTACCATTCGTACAAGCACAAGAAGACACTCACGGTGAGTCACGCATGACTTCATTTAATGCATGTTTATTAAGCAATTTATATGTATTTAGTGCTTGCGCTTAGGAATTTAATAGTTTTTCATCAGTAAACGCTATTTAACAAGAAATATTTAAATGATAACATCTGCGGAATCCGATAAACTTATCTGATTCAATTTTAATATTCTTGCAAAAAGTTTTCGAATGCTAGTCAAACACCGATAATTTTTCATTAAACCAAGTTTAATAAATGTCTTGCTGATTTAGTTGCACTCGTAATTATTACGCTTGAAATCATTCCCTTATATTTAACATTCCAATCATAATTATTAATTAGTTTTTCGAATAGATGCCTCGAAATAACAATTAATTTAAAACAAATACTTCCGCTTGTTAGCTTCTGTATAAATGAATTTTTGTTTCATGTGCTTTACAATTAAAAATATTGATTAAAAACAATAATTACATTTCAAAATTTGCTTTATTTTAACAGCGTAGTTTCATTAACATTATCTAATTGAAGCTTGTTATAGAATTCGCAAAACTAAAAATATTAACGTCGTAAGTCGTATTGACAAAACAGACGTGAATCTTTTTTAAAATGTAAAATTAAAAGTATCTAGCAACGCCGTACCCGTATTAACAATATTAGAAATGCAACAAAATTAAAAATACTACAAACACTGTTATTGTATTAACAACACATATTTAAAGTTTATTTGAAGTATAACAAAACTAAAAACAGTAATAACACTTTAGTCGTATTAACATCTGCTTGAAGCTTGTTAAAGTGTTGTAGAATTAAAAGTACCAACAATACCGTAATCGTATTAATAACATTTTAGTCGCATTAACAACACGTTAGTCGTATTAACAACATATGCAAAGCTTGTTTTAAAGTATAGCAAAATGAAATGTACCGAACAATGCGTTAGTAATATTAACAACAAACATATACTTGAAGTTTATGAGAAATGTAGCAAAATTAAAAATACTAAAAACTATAATTTATATTTTAAACTTGAAGCTTGTTTGATGTGTAACAAAATTTAAAACGGTAATAACACTTTAATCGTCTTAACAACATGTGCTTGAAGCTTGTTAAAGTGTTGTAGAATTAGAAGTACGAACAACTCCCTTAGTCGCATTAACAAAACATATTTGAAGCTTGTTTGAAGAGTAAGAAAACTAAAAATACTAATAACACCTTAGTTGTATTAACAACACTTGCTTGAAGCTTGTTTGCAGTGTAGTAAAACTAAAAACACTAATAGCACCATAGAGGTATTAACAACGTGTGCTTGAAGCTTGTTTAAAGAGTAGTAAAACTAAAAACCCCATTAACACCTTAGTTGTATTAACAACATGTGCTTGAAGCTTGTAGCAAAACTAAAAATACTAATAACACTTTATTCGTATTAACAATACGTGCTTGGAAGCTTGTTTGTATCAAATCAAAAAGTACTAATAAGACCTTAATCGTATTAACAACACGTGCTTGAAGCTTGTTGGAAGTGTATCTGCTTTTGTGGAATCAAAGTAGTTGAAAATGACATGAATTAAATATGATATTAATCTCCATAGGAAACAATCTACAAAAACTACCACTGCATTGAATTCTTCCCCGAAAAATTCACCCAATACCTTCTGTCCTCCGAAGTGGGTTTCGCAAAGTCTGAAATCATGGGCCACCCTCATCACTTTAGTAAAGGTTTCCAACGACCAATTCAAATCTTCACCAAGAGCGATCTGTCGCCCAGCCAATCACAGCGAAGTTATACGATGACGCCATCGCATACCGTGACATCATCCAACGCTAACAAACAAGTGTACACTTGTTTAACTCTACCCGCACATTATGAGGAGGATAAAGAGGAAATGGAAGTTAATTCGGTTGAGAGTACAGTCAAAACAGAAAATATTTCGAATAATTTAGAGGCAGGTTGTGATAGTACTGCTGAAAAAATTGTTAGTAGTGATACAGTTTGCGATAGTACCGAAGATAGAGGGGGTACTAACAACTGTAATAGTGCCAAAAAAGATACTAATTGTACTTCAAACACCAAAATTAATAGTATTACGCTCAAAAGAAAGTGTGAGGATGTAGTTGGTAGTACTGGCTGTACAGCGAAAAGAAAATGCGCTGAAAAAGAAAATACTTGTGGAAATTCTGATTTGCGACAAGAATGTGATAAATCCGAATCAACTCCAAGACGAGATAATTCCGAATGTATGTTGGAGAATACTTAATTTTTTATTGTTTTGCTCGAAAATGAAATTCATTTTTAGCCGGGAACTATTTTGAATAATTTATATTTTGTATATATTTTTGCCTAAGTTCTTAACAATTTGTAATATATGTTATTATACTATGAATTTTTCGTTCAATAAATTTTTAAGATAGTTTGATTTTTTTTGTGTTTATTATTTCATTTTGAATGAATGGAGAGTGAATAAAATAAAAATGAAATCTAGTGAGAATTTTTATGGATATAAAGCTTTAATTTAAGAATAAATGTGTGAATAAAATAAGATTTGTTTTATCGAAAAATTGGCATCTAAATTGGCGAAATAAATTTAACTTGAAATATCTATTAAGTGGGGAGAAATTTTAAATAAAACTTGAAAACGCTTAAAATTTATAATATCTATAATTTTAGAGTCATTTACAAAGTAGTTTTTTAAAATACTTTTTTTCTTTGAAACCTAGAAATAATTAAAATATTCAGATATATTTTGAACTGTTAAAAAGTTAGCAGTTTGCATTTACTGTCAAATCAAATTATTAATGTAGAGAGCATATTTAGAATTATATTAGTGAAATATAAAATGTACGGGTCATATAAATATTTATAGATTTAAAAAAAATATATCTGAATATTTCCAAAATGAGAAAAAATATATACGCATATTATTGTAATGATATATGGAATATATTATAAATAAAAACATTTATTTAAAACCAAACATACAATGCAACAACAAATTTTGTATAAACAGTTTTTAAAACTAATAATTATTCATTCTTTGTAACTTTTTCAGTTCTGCTTCTTTTATACTTATGTCCAACAACATAATCTTCATCTTCATGGCATACATTTCTTCATCCCGTTTCATTCTTTTGATCCTCTCTTCATTTTCTAATTCTAATAATTGTGTTTTTCTTTTTAAATATTCTGTTTTAACTCTTAACATAGCTTGGAATTTAGGATTTCTATATTTTTTAACTAAGGGAGTTTTATTATTTGTACTATCAGAACTTTTTTCTTCATTATCAGGGACATTTGAATTTTGAGGAGGTGGAGAAATAACAGTTGGCATTACTAAACTATTGTTTTTTTCTAAATTTTTATTAATTTCTGCGGGTGTATTAATTATTATAGAATTATTAATTGGTTTCGGTTGTATACTAACACGAGTTATATTTACAGAGTCATTCTTATCAGAGTAATAATTATTTTCGGCAATTTCTTCTTCCGTTTTAACTTTAATTTCAAAATTATTAAATGGCTCTTGTTCGCTTATCACTAAAGTATTTTGTTTAGAAGAATTATCGCTGTAACAATTAGATTCTTCTGAAAACTGTATGTCTTCCGGATTACAATCTATTACATTATCATTTCCATTTTCTGGTTTTCTACTAACTATTGATAATACTATATTCATAGCAATGTTGGATCTAATATTATTTGAGCTATTAAAACTATTAAAATTAATCATGGTATTCCGTTTTTCGGTGAGTAATCTTCTAGCTAAAGTTTTCATGTTATCATATTTTGAGCGGAGTTGATGAACAGTTCTAGGAGCGAATTTTGCGTTAAATATTTGAAAAATTTGATTCCAGGCTGCATCCTAAATATAAATAAAATTAATTGAAAAATAACTAGATAAAATAGAATTAATTACCTTTTCGTTTCGGGTAGACGCATTTAATTCTTTTGACTCAATAATGTGCTGATAGTTTATAATATTTTGAATTAATTCTAGTTCTTCTTCTGGTGTGAAATTTGAGCCACGAATCCTTTTCTTTTCAATCTTTTCATTCATTGTTTAATGACTGTCCAATGCCGAAAACTTCAATTACTCTATACGCCACGTAGTTTTAAATTAACTGCACATCATTAAAATTGGTTGTAGGAGTTTTACAACTTAAAACATGGCCATAAATTTCATTTTAATACTTATTTTTGAAGTTAAAGATTATGAAATGAACACGTAAACGTAGAGGTTAAAGTCACTTTTAAGGTCGGACGTCATACTGATATGTAAACTCAGTGTTACCAATTCATTTTGATGAAAATCCCTTTTTTTACCGTAATATTTTTTCCCAATTGGATTAACTTATATTGGCAACACTGAGCAATTAAATTTAATAGTTTAATGGGTTCCTGGCGCAATTAAAACAAGTTAATTACTTAAAGCATTTATTTTTATACATTGTACAACATAATAGTTTGGCTAAATTATACAAGCATATCTTCTTACATAATAATTTGCCCGCAAATATCATGTAAGATTTTTAAAGTAAAGGCAATTTGGAATGTGATATGTAGAACCTAAAAAGTGTCCATCTATTAATTTTTATATAATTTTAACTAAACTAAATGGTGGAAGTATTTCTTAATGATACATTATTGATATTACTTAATCATTAACTAATTAATTATATGAATTACGTGCGAGTTTAATTATGAAATGTTTTTAGTTTAACACCTATAGAAAATCTTACATAATTTATAATATTTCTATAAACTATTGGCAGTTTTGTAATACCTTACGATTTTATAATCATAAAGTACTCCTTACAATAATTATTTAGTCATACACAAATTTGTATTGTAACAAATTTCCCACTATTATTAATTCGTAAACAACTTTAACGATTTACATGCGTACCAACATTACAAAACTTCAATCCATAGTTCGAGTAGCTGCTGACAGATGGCACTAATGGTTCTATATATATGATATTTTAAATAAATATATTTTTATTATTTTAATTTTATATTATAATTCCTTTTAACCTGTGCAATTTTTGCAACATATTCAACTTTTGAGGTAAATGATGTATATTTTTATACATTAATAATCAATTTTAAATTTAAATTAAAGTGCAAAATTAGTATTTATCTAAAATATTGGCCATTATATTTATTTGATTGTTTTTATAGTACCAATAATTTTTATATTTTTATCTAATATTCGATTCAATTCATACATTATTCATTCATATATTTTGTGCAGAAATATATATATATATTACTGGCATATTTTCGCCAAATTTTACGTACAATTAGTTGTGAATTTAATTTATTGTAGAAAAATCTTTTACAGTTTGTCTCACTTGTTCAATTTTTAGTTTCATTATTATTTATTTCAAAGACATTTAAAATTTATCGTACACATTTTTCTAGCTAAATTGATTTTATTACCAGTATATATATATATTCATTTTCGAATATAATAATAATTTGATCGTTACTGCATTCGAAAACGAACACATAAATTACAAATTTGTTTATTTTATTTAATCTATTATTTCGTTTAAACCAAAACAAATAGTAGGAAGTTTGATTAGATAACGACAAGGAAACAAGTATTTAACAAAGATTACAACAACAAAAATCGGATTATCATGATCAGTATTTAAATATGACAATCTCTGTTCTTGCCTGTTTCAAGAACAGTATTTAAGCAATAGCATTGTTTATAAAACACCCAGTAACAGAGTACCATGGTCACATATTCGCTGATTTCCTTCCGGTAGTATTTTGTTACGACGTGTGTAACTCAAGTACCTCGAAAGCCTCGTCGAGCTCCTCTAGGTCGGAGTCCAGGTCCGTACCGTCCTCGATGAGGTCGGGGCCAATGGCGGCGGCTATGGGGAGCACAGGGACGGGCTGCAGAGCCCATGAAGTGGCGGCTGCAGTGAACGCGGGTTCCACCGCCCCCTCCTGCTAGTCCTCGGTTAGTTCCCACAGCATTAATGACGCGTCAGTACCGCCAACCTAACCGAAAACTCAACAAGTTAGAATTCAATAATATTAAGCAATTTTTAATTAAATATCACAACAATTTATTCCCTATAAAGAGAATAAAATTTCACTTCTGGTTCGATTTTTCACCACATTAGAATTACCCCTGTGACTCCTCCTCAACTAATATCTTTAGGTGAGCGTGATTTTATGCCTTGTAATCGCACTTCACGCGCATAAATATATCACAAATCCAGATCTGCTACGACAGAGTGCTACGCCCAATAAAGAATAAAAGACGTGATGATATATTTATTATTATTATTATTATTTTCACAATAATGCCAATGGCACACTGGCCGAGGAGCATGAATGAGCGTCGAGGAACTCATCGATGAAACAACAGAACGCACCCGTCATCGATGAAAAATAGAGGCGCCTCTATTTCCATCGAGGAGTTCCTCGATGAAACGATTCTGTCTATTTTTTCGTGTTTGTTTATTTTATCAGTCAGGGTGCGTTCTGTTGTTTCATCGATGAGTTCCTCGACGCTCATTCATGCTCCTCGACCAGTGTGCCATTGGCATAAGGAAATAGTGGTAATCTTTTGAATAATTATGAAAAATAAGGGTTGGCATTTATTTTATCGACGACCGAGAAGAAAGTAGACATTTTCAACTATCAACAGAGTGCAGAAAACTGACGTTTGCCGCTCGCCGAGCGGTAAAGTAAAAGTGTATCCATGGATACATGAAAACTGTCAACATTTTCAAACGAATTTCAAAACAGAAAACCTGGCAGAAATGATTTTAAATTATTTTTCAAGGGTGTCTAATTAGTTGTAGAAAATATATTGTGTGCACCACGAACAGAAAGTGCCTTTGCCGCTCTTGCATAGCTGCTGCTCTCGGTTACGCCTCGATCAACAATCTCCAAACATGAGTGGAAATAAACTACTTTCTGCTCTAGATACACAAATAACTATATCGATCGGTAACCGATTATGATCGCGTTGCAAAATATGGCAGATAAATTAAATTATAAAATTAAAGACGGAGTTACAACTAGAACTAAAAGTTGTATGAGCAACTAATCTAGTGTACGAATCTGTCTGATAGCATGAAAATATTTTGTCTTACCGTAACAATGTTCCTGTCATTGAACATAAATCTTGCGCAGGCCACTTGTCCACTGTAAACCTTTTCTTCGTTGTATTCAGCTTTCGGGCTCAAACATGGATATCTAAACAACAAATAATTATTTTGAAATCTTTTCAATTTCCTGAAAAATAATATTATACCTAAATAATCTCAGGTAACCATCGGCATCTCCTGTTATCAGGAGATCATGAGCAGCTGCTCTATTTGTCGTCACTATTATTGACGCCATTGGGTAGAATCTGTTGTTCCAAATTCCTGAAAATTTATTGATTATTAGATAGTTATATTTTAAATATTTAAAATAATTTGATCGTACCTGCTACTAAGAATCCAACTGTTGAATTATATGTGTACCATTTTACATCTTTCATTGCTATTGGACTCTTTTCAGGCGATAGCGATTTTATGTCCCCTAAAAATTAATAATAATATTTTAAAATTACTAGGTGGCTCAGTTGTATCGAGTCGGATTGTGGATAATATTTTACGAATAAACTTACAGAATGAAAGATCATAATCAGCTGTAACAGTCTGTAAGTAGTTACTGTCAGAGCTCCAATCCATTTGAATCAAGGGTTGTGTGCCCCTAATTTTGTTAGATTTTTTGTAACTAAATCCATCCCTGCTGACTCTGAAGAGATAAATTGATCCATTTTGGCTTCCGATTGCCATCATATCTCCCGCTAAAATTTACAAATAAAATTACAATTTGGTGAAATACTTTTATTATAAATTACTGACCAGGATTGTATCCTAAACAACTTAAAGGAGATCCACAGACTCTGATAGTAGCGACAGGGGCCCCGTTGTCTGTGTTGAGGACCACTAGATGACCTTCTGTACTTCCTGCAGCTAGCGCCACTCCGAACGGGTGGAATGTTAGCGAAACGCATTCATATGCCACCTACAAATACAAATGCATTTTAAATTAATTTCAAAAATCTCCATAAGCAAATTTAAGAATCTGAATTATTTAGATGTAGGTGTTTTTTTTTTGTTTTTTAGTTAGCGATCGCGTTCTTGAGACGCAGTAATATAGTGCTACAACTATGGAAAAATACAGTGAAATCGTTCCCGATCATTTTCCCGAATGCAATTTCCTGGAATGACTGTTTTCCTTAATTATAATTTATTATTTCTAGAATTCCATTTTCTCGTATGTTAATATTTTGTATATCTGATTGACAATTTCCCGAATGACAATTTTGCATCTAAATAATTACTCAATAAATTATTTTCGCAAAGGTAAATTTCCCAAATGCGTTGGTATACATTTTCTTGTTTAAAATTTCCCGAATGACAATTGCACCGTATACTAATTTCTCAAATATTATTTCTCATAAAAAAAATTATGAATGCATTTTTATTTTCGACATATCCATTTTCTCGAATTGACCTTTTTTGTCATGTTATATATTTTGGAAATATAATTTCCAATACAAGAATTTCAAAATGCATATTTTAAAATGACCAGTAACTTGAATAATTTTTTTTTTTATAGAAAAATGTTAAAATATCAATTTACATTTATTTTTAGTAATATTTTAGAAATAGTCTAGAAACTTGAAGAATTAAACTCTGCAAATTTGCATACGGATAATTAGAAAGCGAGAAAATTGTTATTTTGTTAAATGATCTTTAGGAGATTTGCATTTTAGTTATTCGGCAAAACGGTTATTTTGGAAATTACGTTCTGGAAATTAGCATGCTGGAAAATGGACATCCGGGAAAAAGATTATTCCGAAAATTTGCCATTCATGAAAATGCATTCTTAAAATTGTTATTCTTTAAAATTTCCTTTCGCTAAAATTATCATTCGGAAACTGTTCTTCGTTGAAATTGTATTCGGTTAAATGAACGGTAACCTAGTGAAACATTTCTTACTTGAGTGGTCCAAATAAGTTTGTGTTTCCTCCACAAAGCGATATTCTTGTCATGTCCAGCAGTAGCAAACAGTTCATCATCCGGATGAACTGCAAGTCCCCAAAGTTGTCTTCCATGTCCGAAGACAACCTGGTTAAATCTTCTCTGGAGAGATCCTTCCAGAATGTTATTTTTTGTTGTCCCTACATAAATGTTTCCATCATTTCGTCCTGGTCGCTGAGGATAAATGCTTCGGACTCCTCCTGCTGATTCAGCCAACTAAAACAAGAAATAATTTATATCATTTGATTGATTGATTGAGTTAATTTTGTACCTTAGTATCTGTAATTCTTTTGTAGTTTTGTAAGGAATCCCATGCTGCAATTTTTCTGTCTTTTTCTCCTCCGGAAAGT
The DNA here is from genome assembly GCA_911728475.2 of Pterostichus madidus. Lineage (NCBI taxonomy): Eukaryota > Metazoa > Arthropoda > Insecta > Coleoptera > Carabidae > Pterostichus > Pterostichus madidus. The sequence goes on along the minus strand of OU452307.1, from coordinate 38,752,477 downwards.
AAAGTTCCTTCCGATAACATAACCAAGGAACTAATGCCTTTATTATGAGCCTAAAATATAACAAATAGTTAATATTTAATGGTTGGTATGTTAGTGTTAATTACTTCGAATTCCATTCTGACGAAATATGCCCCATCGCTATCTACACTGTAAATGGTAATGAATCCGTCACTATCAGCTGTTACTACGTCGCCATCTTGTTCAAATTGTAGACTAGTTATAAATGTTCTGGAGGGCTGAAATATTTCAAATTGTGAGTTGTAAGATTTAGTTGGATGTTGATTGAAGAAGACTTACTGGTTTGATGATGTCTGTTCGTTCGAAGAAACCATCTTTTCTTCGGTTCCAGAAAGTTAAATGTCCTTTTCCATGTGTTATTAATAAGTTGTCATCCAGAGGATGGAATGCTGCTCCTGTTAGTTCTTCTTGTAGTGTCTGGAAAAGAAACATTATTTTAAAAATATATTTGAACAAGAATGAGATCTGTTGATTGGTTGCTCGTTTAACAATCAAAATTTTTGTAACGTAACAAGTTAGTTGAACGATAGCTTTGGACAGCTACGGTGGTATCCCAAGATTTTCTTTTCTGTAATTCATTTTTTATTTACATCTCTTTTACCCTTTCAAGTGTCGAGTTCTGTAATTTAGTTATATTTAATTTTGTAAATATATTGAATCTATAGAGTGTCTTGAGAGGCTGGAATGATGTAGTAGCGCACCTAGTGTATTTTTATGCAATTATTTGACAAATCACAAATTTGAAAATTTGAACGTCTTTTACATTGCAATAAAAAAGTTACCTCTCAATTTATATCAATAAAAATATGTATATTTATGCAGAAAATTATGAGGAATACAATGGTGTATTTTTTAAGCCCGTATCTATGCTAGTTTTTGACATATATGGCAGTTAGCGGAAAATGGTCAAAAAGAGTTGAAATTTATGCAAAATTTTACTTTACCGGAGGCTATATCTCAAAAACTAAACAAGATATGAATTTTCTCTCAACGGCATTGAATTTCCCTTGTTCGAATTAACTTATAAATATATTTTCAGCGATTTAGATTTTTTGAATATTTCTTAAGGGGTACCCCTTAAGAATTTTTCGATTTTAAGCCATTTTCAGACTTATTGCTCTAAAAATCTTCCTCATCCGAATATTTTACTAAAAATTTACATACATACGTATTTCGACGCGCTGAATCCAGTGGTGAAATCGTTGAGTTCGTATCTCTTTTAGTTTTGAAGATATTGGCCTTAGAAATTTTTGTATATCGAAAATTTTGGTTAAAATATCAAAAATAAAAAAATGCTGAAAATGTATGTACAAGTCAATTTAAACACGAGAAATTCAATGCCGTTGAGCGCATTTTTATATCTTGTTTAGTTTTTGAGATATAGCCTTCGAAAAAATAAATTTTGTATAAATTTCATCTCGTTTTGACTATTTTCCACTAACTGCTCTATATGTCAAAAACTAGCCTAGATACGGGCCTGAAAAATGCATCATAGTATTCCTCATAATTTTCTGCATATACATACATGTTTTTATTGATATAAATTGACAGATACATTTTTTATTGCAATGTAAAAACATGATCAAATTTTCAAATTTATGATTTATCATAAATATATCATCACGCCTTCTACCCATTACTGGATGTGGCACTCTGCCGAAGCTCGGTAAGTGATATATTTTGCGCGTGAAGTGCGGTTACCAGTCCTCAAATCACGGCCCCCAAATATGTTAGTGGTGGAGGTGTCACAGGGGCAGCTTTTGAAATTATGAAAATTGTTTGTCGGCTGTGGGAATCGAACCAGGGTTCTCAGGATCCACAGGCCGACTTCATACCACTGAGCTAGGTGCGCTACTGTATCATTGTACCCTCTCAAGACACTCTATAGATTCAACATATTTAAATTAATTTGAAACAGGTACAAAAATTGCCATTCCCTCATTGTCAAGATCATTTCTCTTCGCTGACCATCGACTTCTTTCGTCCATTTTCGTTCTGTTTGTCCACTAATATCGACATACATGTTAGACGGCCGTTTCGCCGTTCCACTGCCGTGATTTACATACTGTTCAACACGCAACGTTGTATCAAAACAAAGATTTTTCTTCGTTTTCCTTCAAACTAAACACGCACGAAAACACTCCTGACGCACGCTAAGTCTATGGGGTAGATGAAGGATATTTATCGCGACTCATAATAAAACATACTTATTTCTGATTCATGTATTTAGGACATATAGAGCTGTTGATTATTTTCTTAGAAATTTTCATAATTGCTAGCAATATGTGGAATTAGTTATCATTAAGATATTATTATTTTTAAAGTGTTGGATATTATATTGTTGTTGCTGATTACGAGTGCTTTCTTAAGATATAAGATATATGAATGGGGTTGATGTATACAGAGTGGTCAGAACTAAGTGGTTTGGTTGGTAATACAATTCTGGGGATCTTTTTATTCAACAGTTGGCTCAACGCTAGGTAAATGCGGATATGCTATTTATAATAAATACAAATAGATTGAGTGATAGAAATACTTTAGATTATTACTCTGTGAGTAATGTTAAGAAATAAAAGAATTTTTAAATGTCACTGTCTAAAACAGGAAATAAAATTATATATCAGTCCAATTTCAAGTTGTTTAAAGAACAGTGTTGGAGTTAGATCTAACGCCTTAAATCTCAATATACAGGATGATCGAAAGGAATTGTTGTAGTTGGCAATACAATTCCAGAGATCTTTTTATTCCACAGTTGGCACAACGTAAGATAAAGGCGGAAATGCTATTTGTCATTTCTAACAAATACAAATAGGTTATGTCAAGAGTCTGACAGCTAATAGAATTTTGACTTTTTAAGTAATAGAAATACTTTAGAAATAAATGTACTCAAATTTTAATTTTAAATGTCACTGTCAACAACAGGAAATGAATTTATGTATCAAGCTTAACAATTTCAAGTAGTTTTTCTTTATTGCCAACTGTAACAATTCTTTTTGATCACTCTGTATATTTAGGGTTAGTTTTTCCATTTCCGGATAAAGTTTCCGATAACTATCAGGAGGATAATTGAAAACATATCACATCAGAAAATAGTATTCAATATAATTATTATTACCATTTGTGATATGATTTCGATGCGATATTTCTTATATATCCCGGTGATGGAAAACCGGCCCTTAGAATCAAATTTCTATATTTCACAATTGTTTTATTTTTATTTGAACGCAAATGTTTACAGTGTATTAAGCTTTTTTTTGTATTTTAAACAAAAGAAAAATTCTACCAGAATAAATTAAATTGAATCATTCAAATGAGAGTCGAACTTCTGATAGTACTGTTATATATACCATAAAATACATAAAATTGATTCGAATTTGATGATTAAATTTAATTTACTATAGAAGTAAATTTATTCTGTCCTTTATAATACTGGACTTTATAAAATGTAACTTAATTTTTTAAAGTGTATTTTTATTTGTTGATGGTAGACTGATTACAGTAATGGTAGTAATACATAGTTTACTTGAAATGGTAATCTAATTATTCTTGTATCAATCTAAGATATCAAGGTCACAATCATGCTATTTTTGTATGTTTACCTTGATTATTATTATAATAAACAGCATTTATTTACAGAATTATCTCATATTTGCAATTCTCACGCGATTTTTATTGTGTGACGTCCATAAAATTCTCCTTAAAATTATTTATAAATTTATAGTATAATAAAATAAGGTAAAATAGCTTAATTTTGAAACCTAAGAGAACTGCAATTTTCATTACAAAAAAATAAGTATTTTAAATATTGGTTTCTTATTCATTTTAAATTTTTGTCATATGACACATGATTCAGAAAGTACAGTGACAAAGATAATTTAAAGTTAAATTTATGACAGAATATCCCTGGTTCGATTTCAAAATCACCCAATTTTTTCTGTCATAAATTTAACTTTAAATTATGCAAGTTGCATTTAAAAAATTATACTCGAAAATGTACCCAAAAAAATATTTATTTATACTTTTCGATAAACCTTGGCACTATCTACTGTTATTATTTGAATTTTTATCCGATCTGCAACTCTAAGAATTAAATGAGAAAGAAAACATTGCTCAAATTTAATTTTTTTATCTAGTGAAAATAAAAACATGTCTTACCCCCTTCAAATGAGCATTAAAATCACTGTTTAATATTTTATAAGTTTTGAAGTTATCAATAGTGAACCATCAAAATTGTATACAGAAATTGATATTTTGGTGGATGCGCTAAAAAAATTACTGAACTATTTTAAACATAATGAACGCTAATATAACCGATTAAATATGATTAATTAATCATTGGTTTTATTAAACACTATTAAATTTTTAAAGATAGAAGCATTGCAGTACTAAATTTTGCATAACTTTTATTTGCAGTATTTTTCTCAAAAATATGTATGATTTCTGCCGTCAGCTGACGTTTTGAAAATTGTGGAATAAAAAAATCCCGAGAATTGTATTGCCAACTGAAACTGTTACATCATATCACTCTGTAATTTAGTTATATTTAACACTGCTATTGGTATCTCTCCACCGAAACTCAGATCTACCAACTACACATCAAGTACAAATTTAACAACATAATCAAATGTACTTACCGCAACTTTGCCTAATAAGTGTCCCCACTGCCACTGCCAAACTGACAGAATACTTTCTCGCCCCGCATCTACCGCCAGAACATAACTACCACCATTCTGAAACAAAATACAATATATCACACATTTAATAACAAAATATTGTTAGAAATCACTCATACCAACTGTGAGAAAGCCACAGCAGCAACACCAACTTCAAACTCTCCCATTCCAAAGACGTAAAGCGTTTGTAAAGTTTCGGTACTCCAAATCCGGATGTGAGCTTGTGTCTTTCGGTTTCTTCCGGCACGCTGACCGGATGCTACCATCTCTCGAGATGGGTGGAGGTCCATGCTGAGGAAATATGTCATTGTAAAGATGCTTACACCTCGCGGGGTCATATTTTATAAAACTTGTACACTTGGAAATGATCACATATAATATAACTAGTGCATTGAATATTACCGATATTTTTTTTGTGCTCTCGAGTGCTTTTGGTGCTATGGAAATATGCACGAGTCGAAGACGATTGTAGATTTTCTAAGAGCTGAGAAAGCCCCAGTGAACGGCAAGATTTTTTTTTGGAATGTTCAATGCACATGTTTTATTTGGTAAGAATATTTACCCATGAAAATAATCAACAATGTTAGAACATTTATATTATTTATAATAATACAGAAAGGTCAGAAGTAAGTGTTTCAATGGAAATAAAAAAATCTACTTGAAATTGGTAAGACTGACACATAAATTTATTTCCTGTTGTTGACATTTGAACATTTAAATTAATAAAAAACTTGGTTTTCCTTATCCACATCGTTTTATTAATTAATATTACTCATGGAGCAATAATCTAAAGTATTTCTATCAATCAACCGATTTATATTTATTATAAAAATGAACCCTGGTTCGATCCCCACAGTCGACAGCTTTGAGGGCCGTGATTTGACGACTGGTAACCGCACTTCACGCGCATAAATATATCACTTACCGAGATCTGCTACGGTAGAGTGCCACACCCAGTAATGAGTAAAAGGCGTGATGATATATTTATTTATTTATTTTTCAAAATGACATGTCAAATAGTATTTACGGCCTTTACCTGTCGTTGTGCCAACTGTGGAATAAAAAGATCCCTAGAATTGTATTGCCAACTGAAACACTTACTTTTGATCACTCTGTAATTTACAAATGTATATGTTTTTAAAAATAGGACCCACTATGGTTCGTATAGAACCATCAAATTTGTATTTCGTTTAAAGTCAACAAATTTGAAGAAAAAACTGGGGTTTTTGCATATTTTATTTTTGTAAATTGTTGAGTTCAACTGCATGTTGGTTACCTACCACTGAATGTCTTCTGTGTGTCCAACATAATGTCGTTGAGTTTCTTCATCTCTGTCATACATAACAGCAACAGCTGCGACGAAATATAAGAGTTCTCCTGTGGGAAGCACCCATAAATTCCTTCGAGAATCTGTGCCTCTGTATCCATAACTGTTTATATTTTAATCAAGGAAATATTTATAAAATTGTTTTTCGTACCCTACCAAAATTTGTGATTTGATTATAAATAATGCGACTATAAATGAGATCCGAAATTGGAGAACTGCTGTACAACAGAAAATTAATTCCTGTAGCATAAAATTTATTTTGATCTATTCGGTCACAATTATTGTTTTTGTTATAAAAGTTGAAGTCAGCGAAACTTGAATCCGTAAACTCTTGCTTATCAAGAGAAAGTTCAACCATAGAGCAACAACTATACGCAGAATTAGATTTCTTTACAGGAATGCGCTGTAACTCCACTTTTTCAAGTATATAACGAATGGTGTAGCTTTACTTTGGCGCGAAAGTGAAATATACAGTCTTAGTAAAAACACTTGGACGATATGCGCATTTATTAATTATTTATTAATGATATATTTATTTTTATGGGGTGGTATGAAGTCGGCCTGTGGATCCTTAGAACCCTGGTTCAATTCCCACAGGTGACAAACAATTTTCATAATTTCAAAAACTACTCCTGTGGCTCCTCCACCACTAACATCTTTGGGGGCCGTGATTTGACGACTGGTAACCGCACTTCATGCGCAAAATATATCATTTACCGAGATCTGCTTCGGTAGAGTGCCACACCCAGTAATGGGTAGAAGGCGTGATGGTATATTTATTTTTATTTATATTTATTTATTATTAATCCACCATAATAATTTTTTTACATGCTATTTTTATAAATGGAAAGAGTTACATGCCTTTTTATTTCAGAAATTCAAATAAATCGACATTATTTTAAATCAAACATTTGACACTGAATGTACCGACAATAGTAGCAACCTCCAAAGACACACCCCTCAGGGTTGTAAAATACTTTGTCCAACTCTATTTTCCTAATTTTCTTTGAAATTAATCTATTAGTAAATTAAATATTTTTCCCACAGGCGACAAATTTTCATAATTTGAAAAAACTATCCCTGTGGCTCCTCCACCACTAACATGTTTGGGGGCCGTGATTTGACGACTGGTAACCGCACTTCACGCGCAAAATATATCACTTACCGAGATCTGCTTTAGCAGAGTGCCACACCCAGCAATGGGTAGAAGGCGTGATGATATATTTATTTATTTACTTACTTAACAATTGATGAAATTTAATTTTATTATAAAGAGAAAAATTGTGATACTATCAGGATACATAGGTACCATAGCTCAGTTGTTAAAATCATTTGCCTGGAGTTCAAAAGCCCCAGGTTCACAATTTTTATCTCAATACTTAATTCAGATTACATAATTTAATAATTAGTTATCTAGTTTTGGGTGATTCATAATAATAAAAGCAGTTTTAATCTGAAAATAATAGTGGTGATGTAGTACAACGCGTTCATTGAAATGCTTTAGTGAATCATGAAAATTCTGAAAACGTAGTCCACTTATTTCAGATTGAGCTGAAAGTCTGAAAGTAAGCTCAAACTTATGATTCATATTCGCGATAAAACAAACGTTATTTAGGTTAATAATAAGAACAAATACACTAAGTATTAAATCATCTAATTTCTGTGGATATTATCACGGTAATAACACGACCTAATCATAATAATTTACCGAATAAAATAATATTTCTGCAGCGTGGCACAGATCTAAACTTTTTCATTGTTTCATTTGCGTTTCATTTAAGCTAATGCGGTTTTGATGACCGCTTGCCGATAAGGGTAGTTTATGAGTATGTGGGTGAATGTACGTGCCCTATTTCAAGAGTATTCACTTCACTTTTGATTGTTTTCATTGTTTGTACCACGTTACTCATTTTTTTGTGTTGCCAAAGATTTTCATCACAACACAAAATGAAATAAAAAAAGTGATTGAAAAGAAAATAATTTACTAGTTTATCGCGACTATTTCTTAAATGTAAAGTATTTAGTAGAATTAATAGCAGCTATTTAGTAAATAATTTGACAGTTTACGGTCTTCAATTTATATAAAAAAGTAACCGCACTTCACGCGCATAAATATATCACTTACTGAAATCTGCTACGGCAGAGTGCCACACTTAGTAATAAAAAGCGTGATGATATATTTATTTATTTTTATTTTAAAAAGTACGATTGTGTCTGAGTGGTTCGAATTCCACTATAAGCTGAAGTAAGTGGGATTAAGGACCAAATTCATAGTCGTGACTCACCCTCATCTCATCCTTACCTCACACTCAAAATAGAAGTAACCAAGGCTACTAACTCAAAAATTTGCATAATTTGAGTTAGTTGCCTTAGTTACTTCGACTTTGAGTGTGACGTGAGGATGAGGTGACGGTGAGTCAAGACTATGAATTTGACCCTAAGGGCCAAATTCATAGACGTGACTCACCCTCACCTCATCCTCAACTCACACTCAACTTCGAAGTAACTAAGGCAACTAACTCAAATTATGCAAATTTTTGAGTTAGTAGCCTTGGTTACTTCGACTTTGAGTGTGATGCGAGGAGCAATAAAATAAATTATTCTTGATTCGATATTGCCCATTTTCGTAAAAATAATAATTTGATAAAATTGTTAAAAACATTTAAACTGTAAAGGATACACCCATTCTAGTTGCAGTTTCTTATCCGGGGGTGTATTATCCATGGGGGCGTGGTGTATTGGAGGATAGAAAGTTCTTCGTAATCCTCTAATTGTTACCCGTACTGGTTCTTCTTTTAACACTTCTAACAGGGTGTAATCTGTGAAGACACAATTTAAAATATATATACATTTTATGCACAACCGAGTCGAAATTACTGTATTTTTGCCATTAAAAGCGGGCTTAAACACTTCTTTTTGGCCCTAGGGCTGTAATAAAATAATTCCCTATGGATACATAAACAAAATGACAATTTTTGTTTATTGCGAATGCTTGATTTTACAAAATATCATTTTGACATATAAATGTACATGTTTTAATCTTTTGAATTTAAAATTAAATGTTCTTTTGTTGTGCATAAAATATTGTAAATACCACGGGTGAAATTAGCGCCTCGTGCTAATAATCATACCACGAGTCAGAAACGCCTGTTTTCACCCTTGATACATAAATAACGATTTTAGTCATGTTTTGAAATTGAGGGTGAAGAGAAAGTGATGTGCTAAAATGTTGTTTCGTTTCACTCACCATTACTCCTCACAATTTCATTCTCGGGTGCATAAAGGACTCTGGGTCGACTCTTGCTTCTTGCTCGGCGTGTCTTACTGAGGTCCTCGACGACGGTAGTCTGGGCAACTCCGGCTCTGGAGCGACTACGACGTGCTGGTGACATGCTCACTGTCGCTGCTGTCGAACTGACAAGTCCACCACCTATCGGGCCCACCCCCAAGTAAAATGTGTCGACATCTGCGAACTCGTTACGGAGTTGAGAGAAACTGCGGACCTGGGGAAGAGAAAGAATAATAACAAGTGAAAGAGTAAATAAATAAATAAAATATAAATATATCACCACGACTTGTACCCATTACTGGTGGGGTATATTAGTGGTGGGGCAGCCACAGGGGTAATTTTAAAAATAAAATAAATATATCATCACGCCTTCTACCCATTACTTGGTGTGGCACTCTGCCGAAGCAGATCTCGGTAAGTGATATATTTTGCGCGTGAAGTGCGGTTACCAGTCGTCAAATCACGGCCCCCAAAGATGTTAGTGGTGGAGGAGCCACAGAGGTAGCTTTTGAAATCATGAAAATTGTTTGTCGCCTGTGGGAATCGAATCTAGGGTACCAGGGTTCTCAGGATCCACAGGCCGACTTCATACCACTGAGCTACCCCACCCCAGTAATTAAAACAATAATAATTGGTGAAAATGTTTGTCGGCTGTGGGGATCGAACCAAGGTTCTTAGGATCCGCAGGCCGACTCGATAGGGGTAGTTTTTGATGTTTTAATATGGTGTAAATTGTTTGTAGGCTGTAGGAATCGAACCCAGGTTTGTTTAAGATATAAAACAATTGAAAAGGATACTTACTTCTTGTCCGGCAACTGTGTACATCCTTTTAGCACCGTTCATCTTCAACACTTGTCCTAAATCTTCTAACACTTCTTCGAAAGGTTGTGATGTTCTTAGGTTGAGTAGCACACGGCACTAAACAAAGTACAAACATTTCACGTTAATGACCTTTTCTCCCACTCATTGGAAACTAATTTTTATTTTCTTGTACACTCATTTCCCTAATAACTGTTTTATTTTAAAATATTCATTAAAGATTCTTTGATACCTTCGCTTTAATATCCTTCTACATACTTTTATAATTTCATCCATATATTCATCAGTCAAGCATTTATTTCCATACCCCCACATTATTTTTCTTTTCTTTCTCTCGTTTATTTATGAATCACTATTTTTCTTTTAGTTTATTCATTAACAGTTAACTTTTTATCCAATAGACACTTATTAGGACAATGACGACAATATACTTATTACTATCTCGAGGAAAAATTAACTCTGAATTGACTACTTTGATTATAGTAATTATTAAGACTAGGAATAATAAATTATAACAAAATTTGCAATAATGATGACTTGAATACAACAACCACAACTGTGAATAGAACAATAGAAACTAACCATAATTATTATGGTTATAAGTACAACCTAATAACATTGACTATGACTTTAACTAATATGATTATGAATTTAACTATTATGAATGTGACTTTAACTATTGTTCTGAGACTGTAAGTACTATGTTGTGACTTTAACTATTATGACTATGATTTTACCAATTATAGCTATGACTTTAGCTATAATGACTATGACTTTAGCTATTATGACTATGATTTTAATTATTATGATTATGACTTTAGCTATTATAAATGTGACTTTAATAATGGGGGATTCAAGTGGTAGAGCTTTTTAATATATATTTATTATAATAAATTCTTGACCGTACATCATATTTAATACAATATAAAATCATACCATAAATTATATCTTTATTGCTGAAATATGAAATTGAAAGTTGAATCATTTAAAACGTTCGCACTGCCATATTGCAATGACGTAGTTGCATTAAGCCAATCACAGAGCTTTGTCTGAAACGTTTGTCGGTGCTCAAGAAGACTAAGAAGAAATAAGCATTCAGCATTCTACAATTCTACCAATGACGAATAATACTAGACGAATTATGCCGTATTCAAGTCAATGCAGTGTTGTGAAGCAGAGAGGAATGGAATAATTTGATGGTCCGCCGGATGCGCGGCAAGGAGCGAGTACACTTTGATGTTATGCAAGTTGCTCCTTGCCGCGCACCCGCCTCACCAACCAGTTATTCTATCCCTTTCTGACTCACAACAAACGCCGATGTTATCCGTCTAGTTATGTTTTGTCTGAGGATTCTACTGACACGTGTTATTTATCTCTGTCTTATCTGTCTCTCTTTAAGCTAAGATGCAAGTACGTCATATTCATTTGGTTCGAATGTTTAAATATTTTTTATCATGCTTAATACAAGTTTTTTTAAAAAATAAAAAAATTGGGTATAATTATTTTATTACGTAGATTAATATATAAAAAATTCAAAAAAGTCTTGAAAGGCCCATTATGACTGTGATTTTCACTTTTATGATTGTGACTTTACTTATTATTACTGACTTTAACTATTATGACTATGACTTTAGCTACTATGACTATGACTTTAGTTATTATGACTATGACTTTAGCTGTTAGGACTATGATTTTAAATATTATGATTATGACTTTAGCTATTATAAATGTGACTTTAATAATTATGACTGTGATTTTCACTTTTATGATTGTGACTTTACTTATTATTACTGACTTTAACTATTATGACTATGACTTTAGCTACTATGACTATGACTTTAGTCATTATGACTATGACTTTAGCTATTATGACTAAGATTTTAATTATTATGATTATGACTTTAGCTATTATAAATGTGACTTTAATAACTATGATTGTGATTTTCACTTTTATGATTGTTACTTTACTTATTATTACTGACTTTAACTATTATGACTAAGACTTAAGCTATTATGACTATGACTTTAGTTGTTTTAACAATGACTTTAGTTATTGTGACTGTGAGTTTAACTATTATGACTGTGACTTTACTATTAAGACTGTGATTTTAACTATTATGAGTATGATTTAAATAATTATGACTATGACTACGTCATTTTCCTCACCTGTACTGTGTGGTCCATATTATTAATAATTCTGATGACCCTTCCTGACGAAGGCTTTATAGTGCCAGTACCAGTGGCGGCAGCCGGGGGTGGCACACCATCTGCCTCCACAATGGACGCCTTTCGACTGATCGGCGTCTTGTTCCATCCTCCTTGTCCTCCTGGCGCCGCGTACCAGATTCCGTTCTTCTTCCCATAACTTGCAGCCTGTACATAGTCACAGTTGACGTTGAGTTTGTATTGTGCGACCAAGGGGAAATGTATCCCAAAAAATATATTAACTAATGTCTTAACTTCTTCTTACGGCCGGCATTATTAAACTTTTAAATGTGCCTTTATTTTAAATTTTGACAGCAAGATTAATTCCCATAAGTGATTCGTTGTTGTTTTTCTTAAACTGCACTTAAGAAATAAATGTGGTTGATGATACCAACCTTTAATCTCTACAGAATATACAAAATTTGCCTAATAATAATGAGTAACCTAGATAGAATAGGAAACTACACTTTCTTTATTTAATTAACTTAACTTTGTTTAAATCAACCAATAAATTTAATTCACTCATCTAATACAATAATAATGATTAAACATGGATCAAGAACAAACAAATGTACAACGATTTAACTGTCAAATAAATATCTAAATAAAAAAATCATAGACACTTAGAATATTGTCCTATATAATTCGACTTTAATTAATTAAAACTGCATTGATTTTACAAAGATACAATGAATCCTAGTTCGTGGCTTATTGTATCCTTCAAAAATTTGTGATTTACATAAAGCGGTTTGCAAATCTGCCGTCTAAATGAAATTTATTCTCGTTTAATGTCAATGTCAACTGCTATAAAAAAGCAATGATAGGTTCAACATTTCCGTGATAATAATGTAGATGTTTTATCGTAACATGTTTCAATTTAGTTGCGTCAGATTTTAGTAAACGATAACAATAACACCGATGCTCTGCATACGTTCTAGAATTTTCAACAACATTTTAAAAGTACAGAAAATAAAACGTAAAGAAAAGTTTCACCGAAAACTTATACGAAAAGTTTTGCACCCTGCCATTAAAAGAAAACTTTTATACAAAGAAACTTCAACCCAAAACAAGAAAATTATTTGTTTTGATAACATCTCGTAACAGAAATTCCACGAAAATTTAACACATTCACTATTTTCAGATAAACTTTCGTCAAACGTTTTTAAATTATTTTAGAGAAAATTGGTTCAATTAAAAAATACAGTGAAGTAAATTTTCTAAAAGTTTTATATGAAATATTTTTCTCCAAATTAATATATAAACAATTGGTAGGGCAAAATAGGAGATGCATTTGTTCGGAAAATTGTATTTAACTTTTTTGCATATGCTAGTTTATTCTAAAATAAATATATCATCACCCCTTCTATCCATTAGTGGGTGTGGTACTCTACCGAAGCAGATCTCGATAAGTGATATATTTTGCGCGTGAAGTGCGGTTACCAGTCGTCAAATCACGGCTCCCAAAGATGTTAGTGGTGGAGGAGCCACAGGGGTAGCTTTTGAAATTATGAAAATTGTTCCAGGGTTCCAGGGTTCTCAAGATCTACAGGTCGACTTCATACCACTGTTAATATTTAAATTAAATTTTGGAGAAAAACATGCCAAAATATTCGTTCTATAATATTATTTATGTGAAAAGTACAACATTTAATTATTATAGTTGTAATATCAAGAAAAACATAAACAGCCCGATTTACAAAACAGTTTCTAGCTAGATTCCAGCTAATCTTAAATTTTGGATTTGTCAAATTAAGCTAAACCATATTCCCAACAAAATTTAAATTAACTTTAATTTAATCTTCTTACCATTTAGCTTTCGGAAAGTGAATTGAATTAACTTTTTTAAGCCAGACTAGTATAAATTAGCTAATTCAAAATTCAGGATTAGCTAAAACTTTTTTAAGGATCTGGTTGTAAAAGAATAGCTTTACAAATTAGTGACCAGTATGACGTTCGTGTATATCAGGGTAGCACGCAAATAGGCGCTCAGTCCAAACAAATTATTCAGTTTAAAATGTTCTACTATTTCCAGCGTGCTTAATACGTTATTTGCGTCGATCTAACCGAATTTAAGACCTTATCTGTAAGTTTAAAAAAATAAAAACACATTTGATATATCGTGAATTATTTTTCTTAATGACATATTACTTGGAATAAAATTTATTATAATATTATACATGATTTATCAGATGTAGAGCTCGGTTATTAATACTAGAATAAAATGACAGATAATTCATCTGTCAGATATGTGATATTATGTCGTAATATAACATGAAAGTTAGTATAATGAAATCAGCAAGAAAGTGCCTACTTTCCTGACTAATTTTAGTATGGAAAATATATTTTTACCAAAACAGTCAAGTAAAGTACGTATCTAAGGTTATAACAAAAATAACAGTCTGGTAAAGTACAAAACAGTCTGGTAAAGATTTTACTTGATTGTTTTGTATTTTATCTGATAGTTTTTGATGTTGTAACCTACGAGTATGTAGTTTGCTGTCAATACAATTAATATCAAAAAATATATATAAACATTTTGAATTATTTATGATTAATTATTGATTAAATTAAACTGTTTCAGAAAAAATAGTATACATAATACGTCAGGAAACGTTTTTACTATACTATCTTATTATGTAATATATTAATATTGTATAAAATGTAAAATGGCGTAAAATTTGGAAAAATCTACTTTTCCAGAGGTTATATCTCAAAAACTAAGCAAGATATGAAATTGCGCTCAACGGCATTGGATTCCTCGTGTCCGAATTGACTTGTACACATATTTTCAGCAATTTTTTAATTTTTGATATTTTGACCAAAATTTTTGATATACAAAAATTTCTAAGGCCAATATCTTCAAAACTAAAAGAGATACGACCTCAGAGATTTCACCACTGGATTCAACGCGTGGAAATACGTATGTATGTATATTTTTAGTAAAATATTCGAAGGAGGAAGATTTTTAGAGCAATAAGTCTGAAATTGGCTTAAAATCGAAAAATTCTTAAGGGGTACCCCTTAAGAAAATTTCAAAAAATCAAAATCGGTGAAAATTTATTTATAAGTTAATTTGAACACGAGAAATTCAATGCCGTTGAGAGAAAATTCATATCTTGTTTAGTTTTTGATATATACCCTCCGAAAAAGTCAACTTTTGCTCAAAATTTATCTCGTCTTGACCATTTTCCGCTAACTGCCCTATATGTCAAAAACTAGCCGAGATACGGATCTGGAAAATGTACCACTGCATTCCTCATAATTTTCTGCATCAATATACATATTTTTATTGACATAAATTGAGAGATACATTTTTTATTGCAATGTAAAACATGGTCAAATTTACAAATATATAATTTGTAAAACATCACTTTCTTGACTTATTATGTAATATGAGTGTTTATTTTTTATTCTGCGTTTGAATGTTACTTTTAGTCAATACCGTTAAGTCGAGACAAAATAGTAACAACAAGATTTTCACTCACGAAAAAATACAAACAACATTTTCTACAACTGGCAAAATAGAATAATACGATAATTATTGGATACTTATTGATTTATTTAACTAAATTGAAGGAAAAAATAAAAATTAATATGAATTTGGTACTATTGATGTTCTGTAACCAAGGAAACATGAAAATATTTGTTAAATACATTTTTTTAAAGTGTCAACGAATTTGAATCAACGACAAAGCACAAACTTCGTGTATCTAAAGCGATGAAAAAATGTCGTGTTTTTTGACAGTTATAGAAAGAAATATTATTTAAGGTTAGCTTAGAGACTAAAAGCGACTTTAAAAGTTAAAATTACCTGTTGCAACATTGAGGGTAGTGATACAACAACAAAAGTTACTTCTTCGTCACACATAAGACCGGATTTAAAAGCACTTTTAAAAATAATTATACCAAAAATTAAATGTAAAATTAATTATTTGTACTAACTGTACTTTTAATAATTTTATCTTTGAGCTATTAGGTAGAGTATTACACTATATTAAATTGAAAAGAAAATAAATTGTTCTTTGCTTTCGAACGATAATTTTATACTTATATTTAACTGCGCAGAATAACTTTAAATTAGGTCATTTTATAGTAGGTTGTATAAATATATGTCATTCACAATTATTTTATAAATATAATAAAATAGTTAAAATAATAAATTATAAAATATCACAATATTATTTAATGAGCAAATATATTAAAAAAGAAAATAATTCACTTTTACTGAAATCCTCATTTTATAAATCACAATATAGCACCGTGGTCCTTAATCTACCACAATACACAACTTTCTACCAAATACCAAACGTCAACCCTTCCGAAAGCTTTGAGCAACCCTTCGAGTCTCTTCGGTCATCTCCGTCGCGAAAGCCGAACTTAAAATGACGCACAATCATCTTTCAGGTATGATTTAGCGGTGGTGATCGTTTCAGGTAGTGGGGGACGGTGACGTCACTGTGGCGAGCGCTCATTGGCCCACGGGGTCAAGGTTGTATTCTAATTGGCTGTAAGTGGTTCGCAAGAGCTTTCTATGATCGTGTGTGGTGCTGTGGTGGTGGGCCACTTTGTGTTGACCTTGAATATGAAGATAACGGGTTCGACACGCTAAGCTGCCGCACGGCAGGGGTGGATGAAGGGGATACAACCCCTTAAATGGTTCATTGAGATTTTGACATTGTTTTAATAATTGTACTTTTTGATTTATCGCGAAGAAATTGATATTGTTTGTACGACAAATTGACTTTTTCTATAGCTGATAAGAAAAATTAGGTTTTACGCACTTAAAACAATACGCCAATTTAAATAAATAAAATAAATAAATATATCATCACGCCTTTTTACTCATTACTGGCTGTAGCACTCTGTCAAAAAAGATCTTGGTAAGTGAAGTGCGATTATCACCTGTCTAATTACGGCCCCCAAAGATGTTAGAAGGGGAGCCACAAGGCTAATTTAATGAGGTGAAAATGTGTGTTTGCTGTGGGAATCGAACCAGGGTTCTCAGAATCCACACACCGACTCGATACCACTGAGCCACCTACCATACGCCAATTAACTATTATTTATCGTCCGGTAATAGTTATTATCCTACGATTAATAAAAAGTAGGCTTTTCGTATCTCATTTGGTGACATAAACAGAAAGTGAAAAATGAAAGACCAAGCCACTTTTTCGATCGTTGCATTGGCAATAGGGTTTTTTCAAACTACAAATATAATTTTTTTAAAAATTTAATTATTACTTTCCAAGTAAATACTTAGTAAATGATCAAATTAAATTATAAAGAGAAAAATTGGGGTACCGCCAGAATCTGAACCTGGAACCTTATGAATTCTGGTCATACGCGCTAATCATCTACGCCACAGTCACCCTAGATTCAGATTTGATTGTATAGTAACAAACTGACAATTTAGTTACAAAATTTGACAATTTCGTTTTGACAAACTATCTCCAATTTGTATATATTAATGATAGGAAATGGCGGCTGACAATCTCTTTAGATCTTTCAGTAGACTTGGAATCTCATTATTAGCCATGTTAGTTTTAAAAAGACATTTTAAACATAAATCACAAAACGGAGCTCATTACAGAAAAATAATCCGTATTTTCCGAATATTAAATTTTATGGGGTGGCTAGCTCAGAGGTATGAAGTCGGCCTGTGGATCCTGAGAACCCTAGATTCGATTCCCACAGGCGACAAACAATTTTCATAATTTCAAAAGCTACCCCTGTGGCTCCTCCACCACTAACATCTTTGGGGGCCGTGATTTGACGACTGGTAACCGCACTTCACGCGCAAAATATATCACTTACCGAGATCTGCTTCGGCAGAGTGCCACACCCAGTAATGGGTAGAAGGCGTGATGATATATTTATTTATTTATTTTTTAAATTTTAAACTGTCAAACGAGAAAGATAAATAGAAAAAGTTGAGATAGACATGTAAATATCGTGTGTGTCAACTTGCCTGAAATTTTATCCAATCAGAAAACTAATAGAATTCTTAAAAAATATGAACTATAATAAACTCATTGTACAACTGCAAAAAGAGAGATTTATTGACAGAACTTATTTTAAACATAATATATGTTTCACCTTAACATATCTTTCACATATTTGACATTGATACTAAAAAAAAAAGTGTTAGGACATACATTATTCATCTGTTTATTATTTTTCCCTTCATAGTAAACTAAGGGTGAAACAAATCTCCTAATTAACATAGTTTATCTCGTATGAAAATTAATCTCGTGCGTCAAACACTAAATAAAAAAGTGGACATTTTTACACACTTTTTCTAATTATAATTCAAAACAGATTATAATTAAAGAATAATTAGTTCGTATGAGGTCAGGGGTAGAAAAGAGGGTCGCTATTTGTAATTCAAAACGCCTGTTTGAAATTCCGTTCTGCTGATAATGATTAGAATTTAAAAAACTGTCCCTTGAAATGTGAAAAATTCCTGAATAATAATTACGAAGAAATTCTTGACCTAAATATTATCTAACACAGGGTAATATCTCTACATAATTAGTCTGGTTTAACATTTATTTGGCTCAGCAATTCACAAAATTTGCATTTGATGAACTTGTACATATATACATATTTTCAAAGAAATTTTCAGAGGCAATTTTTGTTGAGGATGTAAATGGCCTAAATATTTTCTTGTAAGGTATTTTCAAATATTTGACATTGAAAATTTGTTGTGTGATAAATGGTTTCGAGTGTAATAAATAAATGAGTTTATATGGAGTGATCTATGAATGTGGTTAAAGTGAGGGTGGTGTGTTTGAATGAGAATGTTTGACGAGGACTGATTATTTGATGAATTTAATGGGCAAATATTTTATGAATGATTTTAGGGTTCGTGCTACCCTATTTGATGGGATATAGCGTGATGATATGTATGTATGTATGTATAATTTCTGCGGTCAAATGTTTCCCAAATTTCATTTAATTTCTGCACCGTATCGACTTATCTCAACCGTGTAATATTTTTATTAGACATTTAATTTTTATTTATTTGTGTCGTGTTTGCCGCCAACTAGGACTCTATGGCCTTGTTTCTAGTTTTTTTTTATCTCAAATCTGTTTCGGCGACCACGAATCATAGTGTGCTTTGCTCAGACCTCAGACGCTGTTTTTTTCGTCTGCGATAGTGTGCTGTTTTAAGAAAAAATGTTTTTAATAAGATGGAAAGTGTGTCGATGAAGTAAAAATAGTTTTGTGGTAATTTTCATGGTTGAATAATAGTCACACTTTTGTTTCTGAGAAAATGGCAAAGATTTTTAGGTTAACGGAACAGATACATATGTTCCGCTATGCTCTCATTAAGAATTTTTCAACACGATAGCTTTAAATTACATGAGAAATATGTTTTTTGTAAATAAAAAATGTTCAGTAAATAATTCTGGTACCAAATTGCATATTGGCAACCTATCTTATTAATATATTTTTTCCACGATCATTAAGTAATACATTCATTATACAGGCTGTAAAATAAGTATGAAATATTGATATTATCTCCTGAAATAATCATTTAATTTAAATAATTAAAAAAACGTTTCCAGGGTATATGATTGCAGATATTTTGGCACGATTAGATATTTTTTATCGATAGTCATATTTTCACAGTGAAAGGGACTGCATTTTATAAATGGCTAGCTATAATTTTTTTGATCCCATTTGAAAGAGTATTTTTTCCTTGATACAAACATATAAAAAAATAATAATATTTTATTAGAAAAAAATTGAGAAAAATCATGTTTGAATAAATGCAATTTTACTGATTTTTATGAAAATAATTTTAGTTGCCACGGATATACTAGAAATAAAATAAACAAAACCCATAGACATGACTGTTTTTCTCGGCTGTTACCCTCATAAATAATTGCTATCATAACACGCTCGTTGAATAATATACTATTAATACTTTATTGTATGATTTGACATCAATGACATCTATCAAAATATGAATAAAGATAAATAAAAATAAATATATCACCACGCCTTTCGTCCATTACTGAGTGTGGCACTCTACCGAAGCAGATCTCGGTAAGTAATATATTTATGCGCGTGAAGTGCAATTACCAATCGTCAAATAACGGCCCCAAAGATGTTAGTGGTGGGAGAGCCAGAGGGGTGATTTTTAATTTGGTACAAATGTTTGTCGGCTGTGGTATTGAACCACGGTTCTCAGGATCTACAGGCCGACTCGATACCACTGAGCCATTACCCCCATATTAATAAATGTTATCTCAATTTCTAATTTATTCTGAAAATTTTACTTCCTAATATTTAGGGTAGAAAAAAATATGTACACCTCGTGACGAAAGTGTTATTTTTCCCTCAGGTACTTTATATTCTTCACCTTCTGCTCGAGAAATTAAACAGCATATTCGGGAAGAAATATACTTTCTTCCTTAGTTATTTTGTGACAACTGTCACAGTAACCTGTCACTTTTTTTCATGTATATATATATATATATATATATTAAAAATTATTAGGCATTTTAATCCAAATATTTTAAATAATTTTGCTTCTTTGTGGAGTAAAAATAATGTAATCTATATTAAATAAAGTGTTTGGATATATATTGAGATGCCAATATTTTTTAAAATCGCAAATCGGGTTTGTTCGTTCATTATCGCAAAAATCCGAGAACTATAGGATCTGTACATCATATTTAGGAGGCAAGATTATTTATTTTTAATCATAAATAAAAGTATCAGAACAAGTCAATGCACATCTTACTAATTAGTTTACAAAGATTTACGTTTATACGCGTCCGCTAGTCGAGTGCTGGCAGCTGTAGTGGTCGGCATGTTTTCTCTGTTTTGTGAGTATTTTAGTTAATATTTACTGATATTTTAATGCGTAAATTGGCTTAAATTGTGCGTTATTTTGCGTATTAGTATGTGATATATAAAAGAAACGTTAATATAAGAGTGGTAGTGGTGTGGAATAGACTGGATGGACCTCATAGGACCCACAAGATGTGCTGATTTGATAATGGACAACGTGGGATGTGGCCGGCAGCTCGTTCCTGCTCAAAGTATGTGATAATATTACTAATAATATAGTAAAAACTATTTCAAAACTCATAGATATTGAAAATACAGAACTGAAATACGCTTCATAAACTTAAGACGTTACATTTGATTTTAAATGAATTTAATTAGTGGGGGTATTATACTACTGTACGGTGATATGATTAGCGTTCCGGCATTCGTAATCCGGAGATCCCGAGTTCGAATTCCACTCTAGTATAAATATATCAATTACCGAGATCTGCTACGGCCAAGTGCCACACTTAGTAATAGGCAAAAGGCGTGATGATATATTTATTTTTATTTTATAGTTTTATAATAATTAGTTATTATGCAATTTTTAATATTAAAATTGTAGTCATATTATTAATATATTAAATTGCAATCAGTGGCACTAAACATGTGTACTTCATGTGAAATACAAATAATTTGGTAAAACTTCGATATTTACAATAAAAAAAATTGTCATTTTATTTATGTATGGTATGAAGTCGGCCTGTGGATCCTGAGAACCCTGGTTCGATTCCCACAGGCGACAAACAATTTTCATAATTTCAAAAGCTACCCCTGTGGCTCCTCCATCACTAACATCTTTGGGGGTCGTGATTTGACGACTGGTAACCGCACTTCACGCGCAAAATATATCATTTACCGAGATCTGCTTCGGCAGAGTGCCACACCCAGTAATGGATACAAGACGTGATAATATATTTTTTTTAAATTTTTTTATTTATGTATTCATAGGAATTATTTCTTTTTGGCCCATAGTATTTAAGCCCGATTTTTAGGGCTTTTCGGGTTGTGAATAAATAACTATTATGAATTTTTTTCTTTAATTCTTTCTGTAGTATCTGCCATTTAATTATATTCTTGAATATTGAAACACCCTGTATTTCAGAGTGATCATTGTATCTTCAATAATGACGTCACACTTCTGCTACAATTTCTTCATTTCACTTCGTATTCATTCACTTTTCTTGTATCACCAGTCATCTTTCTCATTATAATAATCAATAATAATACGTCTAATTTGAATTAATTGATTTCTTAAGACTCGCGTGTTCCACACACATACATACACTATTGTGTATGTATTGTGACGTAGTCAACTAGGATTTAATACGACTTAAACGCACGAAAACAGCGAAGGGAGAATTTATTCCTAACCTTCAATTTGGTACGATCACACACAAGGTTTATGTTTATGTATGGATACAAACATGTAAGTGTGTGTGTGTGTGAAACAAAAGCACGAAATGAATATCTTAAGTTTGGTGGAAAAATACAGAGATTATTTGCTAGGCAAGCCCGCCCAATACCGCAGTTATGCTGGTGCCGAATGAATATGCAGAAATCAGAAATTAATTTGAAAATATAAATAGAAGTAGCATGGGCTGATATGTCAAAGACCAAATTTTAAATAGAATATTACAAACAGAAACATTCAAATTTATTGAATTTAATATGACATTGTACAGGTAAACCAAACCGAAATGGTCCGTAGTCGGAAATAGTATAAGGTGTAGACAAGTAATGATATACCAGTGGCGCCGTCAGAAGAAAATATTTAGGTGTGCACACCAAAATAAAATAGTTGTTCAGTAGGGCACCTCAGTGGTATGAAGTCGGCCTGTGGATCCTGAGAATCCTGGTTCGATTCCCTCAGGCGTCAAACAATTTTCATAATTTCAAAAGCTACCCCTGTGGCTCCTCCACCACTAACATCTTTGGAGGCCGTGATTTGACGACTGGTAATCGCACTTCACGCGCAAAATATATCACTTACCGAGATCTGCTTCGGCAGAGTGCCACACCCAGTAATGGATAGAAGGTGTGATGATATATTTATTTATTTATTTTTATAAATTATAAGAAAAAAACTAAATCTAATTATGCTATAAATAAAAGAAGAAACAAGTAAACAGTTAAACTAAATTTGTCCTAGAATTCTACAAGCCAATTTTCAAAAAAGTTTTAGTTAATCTTGTATTTTTAATTATCTAATTTGATTCTAGACGATTTTAAAAAGTTAATTCTAATCACTTTCCGAAAACTAAATAATCACTAGACTATATTAAAGTGTGTTTAAACTTTTTTGAGAATATGGTTTAGCTTAATTTGACTAATCCAAAATTCACGATTACCTTAAACTTTTATGACAATCAGGCTGTTTATGTTTAATAGCAAATTCATTTACAATATGTAGTAGATGGCATAGTGGTATCGTGTCGGCCTGTGGATCCTGAGAACCCTAGTTCAATTCCCACTGCCGACAAACATTTTCACCACATTAATACTAGTCCTGTGCCTCGCCTCCATCCATTAGCTTATTTGGAGGCCGTGATTTGACGACTGGTAACCGTACTTCACGCGCAAAAATATATCACTTACCGATCACTCAATAATGGGTAGAAGGCGTGATGATATATTTTATTTATATTTACAATATTATCTAAATCTAATAATTTTGCAATTTGTTTTGATTATTAATCGCGCTCATTAACACAGTTTAATATATTGAATTTTGAAATATAGGGTCCCTAACGGGGCTTTATTTAAAAGGCAGGCATTTTAAATATAATTTATTTGTTTCATTTACATTTAATTATCGTCTTTCCAATAAAAATTCAAATCAGAATTATAGCGGCGCCGTAATTACAGAATACTTTTTACAATATTGCAGACCAAAATGGCGTCCGTTCCTTTAATGAAACTCTAAGAAAACCATTACTAATCTCCTCTTTCAAATTTAAAATTAAATATGAATTAAACATTTGTTTCTATTGAAACAAACATTAACGATTAACAAAACTGACATTAACTGCAAAAAAATGTCTTTCTCACTTCGTGTAATTATTCTACCACCCTTATAAAAATAAATAAATAAAAATATAACCTCGCCTTGTCATTTCGCAACCCTAGTACAGTGTAACAGCAGTGTAGTGTTGGTTGCTGGACAGGAATAAATGAATAGCAATGAATCTAACCGCTTGTAACAGGGAACGAACGACATTGGCGGAATAATATATGCGTTGCCATCATAACTTGACAAATGTCCCTACACGATATTTCTGCGCGTTTTTTTACGGGGATTTGCATACTTAATAGTTGGTAGATTACTTGACCTTCGCAGATTTGTAATGAAAATTTTAATTGTTTTTGACGTACGATGCTAATAGAAACAAGAAAAGTATTCTAGGGTTGGATAGGTCATGGAAATGGAAATAGTAAAGACAACTATTTTCAAATTTTATTATTTCGTTAGAAAACACATAATAGCTGTATTTATTTTGCCACTTGGTTTACTTAAATTAGTTCAGATAAATTAGACAACATGACTAAGGGTCAAATTCATAGTCGTGACTCACCTTCACCTCATTCTCAACTCACACTTAAAATCGAAGTAACTAAGGCAACTAACTCAAAATATGCAAATTCTTGTGTTAGTTGCCTTAGTTACTACGATTTTAAGAGTGAGGTGAGGATAAGATGAGAGTGAGTGACGACTGTGAATTTGGCCCTAAATAAACTGAAATTAGCAAATTGATATAATTATTGGGGTCAATTACTTCAAAGTAATTTAGAATAAGTAATAATTCTGTTACTGGAAATAAAATCACCGAAGTAATCCAGCAAAATAAATAAGTGATCTGGTTCAGTAAATGTAAGTTAGATCTGATCTAAATGGCAAATGGAATACGCATTTTATTGTTTACCTCGTTACCTAGGTTACTTAATTGTTACTTGATCAATTTTACATACGGGTGTTCAGAAATAAATATTTCAGTTGGCAATAAAATTTTGGGGATCTTTTTATTCCACAGTTGGCACAACGTCATGTAAAGACGGAAATACTATTTGACAGGTCATTTTTATAATAAATACAAAATTTTCAAAAGTCACTGTCAACAACAGAAAATAAATTTTTGTATCGGTCTTACAATTTCAAGTATTTTTTTATTGCCAACTGAAACACTTACTTCTCATCACCTGTATTTAAAAATTGATCAACTGATAGTTAAGTAACCTAGATAATGAGGTCAATAATAAAATGTTGACAGATTTTAATTGTTATTAACTGTCACTGGAACTGGGAAAAAGGGTTTTCTTGTTGTATTTAAATTTAAAAAGGCTAAAAATTTAAAGGGTGGTTTACCGTAAGTATACATTTTTAATAGCACTGGTTTTATAGTTCTTTCTAACATATTAATAATTAAATTATAATTATAACCATTACAAAAACTAACCCTGTGGTTCCTCCACCACTAACATCTTTGGGGGCAGTGATTTGACGACTGGTAACCGCACTTCACGCGCAAAATATATCACTTACCGAGATCTGCTTCTGCAGAGTGCCACACCCAGTAATGGGTAGAAGGCGTGATGATATATTTATTTATTTATTTATAACCATTACAGTGGTTACCCGGGTTCGATTCCCATAAGCGAAAAACAATTTTCACCAAATTAAAACTACTTCTATGGCCTCCCACTAATATTTTAATTTGACAGCTGGTAACCGCACTTCACGCACAAAATATATCACTTATCAAGATGTGTTAAGGCAGAGTGTCACACCCAGTAATGGGTAGAAGGCGCGATGATATATTTATATTTTATTTTATAACAGTTTCATAGAAACAAAATCTGTCAACATTTTGCTGTAACCTACGCTGTCCTAGGTTACTAATTATCATTTGTCAAATTTGGCATATTTAGTAGAAATTCAGATAAAATTACACATGTATTCAATTATTTCTTCATTGAAACTGATTTAGGAGACGTCATAAAAGATCCCCAAAACGGTAGTGACAAATGAGTTACAGGGGTAATTTTATTTCAAATTAAACTTCTACATGTCCAATACGACCCCATGATGCTCTTTACCCAATAAAAGAACAAATTAAAATGAAATTAAACAAAACACTAATGCATAAGAAAGCGTTACAAATTTCTTTCAAGTTCAGCTACAATTATCAATTTTACCGTAACTAACTAAATCTCACTAACACTATAAAAACAGCCCCCTTCGACCGCACGTGACCTCGGCTGTCCGGAAGTGACGTACTCGAGCCGGTGGGGGGAGCCAGTTCCGAGACAGTCCACTCTGCACGAGTCCGGTACCGGACTTACCGGACTTTCTATGTGTGTGTTTGAGTCTTCGATCTGTTTATACGCAACGATGAAAGGTGTTAGAGCAACGCTTTCACTTGTTTTACGGGACACGAGTGTTTGTTGATTTCTGCGTGTCTGTTTTTTGTTTTTATGATTGTGAGACCTAGTTATGGTAATTGAGCTTTTTTGTTTTCTTTGTTTATGGGTGTATCATGAATTTTGTTTGTTTTTGCTTGGGGAGATATAGATTTTTGTTATTGTTTCATTAATGCCTTGTTTCGCCGCCAAATTTAAATTTTAAATAAAATAATATTGTACTATAATATTATTAACTATAAGTCACCCATTAAACAAAATTTATAGACAGTAAGTCGAACTTTTATTGCACACTTGTTTACTATGGTTACATCAGGGCTATAATATTTATTTACCATCCACCGTGGACAGTAAGTAAATATTATAGATCAAGGTCCTGTTTATTTTGACAACAATTTGACAGCTGTTTGAAACCGATTTTTCATTTCTTTCTATTTGAGCAGGTATTGTAAAAAATAGTTTACTAACCTCGAACTGTAAGTGATTTTTTAGGTCTCGATACGTAATATACTATTTTTTCTAAAACCGGCAAGAAAATGCCTACTTTCCTGACCAATTTTAGTATGGAAATTAGATTTTTACCAAAACAGTCAAGTAAAGTACGTATTCAAGGCTACAACCAAAAATAACAGTTTGGTAAAGTACAAAACAGTCTACTAAAGATTTTACCTGACTGTTTTGTATTTTACCTGACTGTTTTTGTTGTTGTTACCAGAGATACGTAATCTGCTGTCAATGCAATTCATATAAAAAAAATTAACATTTTGAATTATTTATGATTAATTTTTGATTAAATTAAACGGTTTCAGAAAAAATAGTATACGTAATATGTCAGGAAAGTGTTTTTACTTGACTCAGCGGATTAAAATACTTGGCCTGCATCTATATATTTTTAAACAACCGCTTCGGCAAGTAAAATATTACTTTCCTGACTTATTGTGTAATATACTATTATAGTATTAGTATCATAAAATAACTCTTCAAGGTACTAGTACTTTAAAAGCTTATTTTCTGTTGTTACCTTGGTTACTTTACCAATAATATTATATTACGAATTACAAAACAATATTGTATGAATCACGGGCATTAATTGACGTTTATACCCCTCGGGTAACTTAAAATCTCTCGATATCGCCCTCGGAGGGTATAGCTCTTTTTATATGAGCTGTTTTTCGTGCAACACCCTGTAAGATATTATCTAAATTTATGATCCCCCATGGCCTAGAAAGTTGTTAATTTAATATATGAAATTTCCGATAAAATTAATTTATTATAAACTCCCATTTTCGGCTATTCTTACAAGATTAAAATCTCATATCATTATATTCACCTTGACGCAAAATAAAAAATAACAAAACACTATCGATAATTACCTTCATACGTCACCTAACATATTTATCATCTCAACCTATCATTGCCAACCTATCAAACTTAGAACTAATCTTGTAGCCTCAATATATTCATCGCCTGTCCAGAGTTTACGTCAAAATATCGCTAGCTTCGACATGGCAATTACTTAACATATCTATATAATATATTTTGGGGGTTGTTTGGGTTCTAACCCCAATTCTGGGGTAGATAACTCGCCGGAGGGTAGCTTGGAGCAGGAGAATTAGGTTGCGGAACGTAATTTATGTCCGCATTAACATAATATAGAGATTGGCGCATGCTATATGCTACAGTGACAAGGGTTGTAAATAATTTTAACCCCGTTTTTATTGTGTCAAGTGATGTTGATGGTAAATAGCTTACTAGATTATTATTTTATATATTTTTAGTAATTCACACCTTGAAACAACGGAAAATAATTTTTTTCATTTAAGAAAAATGGTGGAAGCGCTATTTTCTCCATATTTTTACAAATTTATATATATACCATTAAAATAAGGGCCAATATTTCAATCTCCTAACAAGGTTTTTAATAAATTGCATCAACAGAAACTTAAATTTTAAACTTGGTTTAAATTAATAAAAGCAAATCGATGTTACATGTTATATGGTATAATTGATATTGCTGTCAAACATTCGATATGATTTTATTTATTTAAACTAGTTTAAAATTTATATTTTGTTGGTGCAACTGGCCATAACAACCAAAAAGTAACACATAAAAAATGACAATTAATTTTCATAATTTGAAGTAGGATTTCGATGCGATATTTTTCGTTTAATATAATATGTACTGTTTATTCACAATACTTGTAATTTTAATTTTAATTTTTTTATGGGGTGGCTAGCTCAGTGGTATGAAGTCGGCCTGTCGATTCTGAGACCCCTGGTTCGATTCCCACAGACGACAAACAATTTTCATAATTTCAAAAGCTACTCCTGTGGCTCCACCACCACTAACATCTTTGGGGGCCGTGATTTGACGACTGGTAACCGCACTTCACGCGCAAAATATATCACTTACCGAGATCTGCTTCGACAGAGTGCCACACCCAATAATGGGTAGAAGGCATGATGATATATTTATTTATTTTATTTTTATTTGTAAAAGAAAAAAAATTATAACTTACTGTTCGTTTTTTCCGATGCCATGACCATCTTTCCATCCCATGCCACGTAACATAGCTTTACCGAATTCTTCAATTGGAATCCTTTTTTTTTACTTGTAATTTTATATTTTATTTTATGGAGTAGGTAGCAAAAACGCACAAACAATTTTTGCCACATTAAAATAATTCCTGTGGCTTTCCCTTCACTATCATCTTTACCACTGAGCCACCTACCCCATAAGGGCGATATGTTAGCTTTATAACTGCAGATCTTAAAATTGAGTTCCCATTTTTCTAATTATCAAATAGTAGAAGGATCTTAAACTTTGCGATCCTAATTACAATAGCACCATAAGTGAATTAGTGAGAAATGACAAATGTATATTAAAACAGATAAAGAGGAAACAAGTTTTATTCGATGTAAACTTTTAAAAATATGCCACCCAATGTTACTATGGAAATTTAGTGACTCCACCCATTTACTGTTTTATTGGTGGAGCAAATGACAACAAATTATTGACAAAACAAGCTAGTAATTTCCCTCGATACCGGGAAATTAAAATGGTTTCCCGAACCTTGAACAAACCCTAAATAATTACTAAGATTAATTACCAACTTTTTAACTTCTTCAAACATATTTTTAGGTAATTAAAACATAATTTATTAGTCATTACAACTACCTAAGTATATATTTATTTATTATTTATTAAGAGTATAATCTTCGTAAAATATTTTCCAATAAGAGGTAATCACGTGACGTCACAAAAACTTTCATGGCCTTGAACCTCGAGAATAGAGTTACAACCGTACAAACACTCGCAAAAGTATTGAATCATCTTTGCCTTGGTCAAGGCTCCGACCACGTGCAATGTGAGATTGTAAAAAAACTGAAAACTCGAATAATAAAAATTATTGATCCGGATAAAAAAACAAGTGTATTGTTATAATCAGCTGATCGCCAAACAAAAGAATTTTTCTCTGCTTGAGGTAGTAAGCATTTTATTTCTCTGAAAATTAGTCTTTCAAAATAGTTCTGCGACACAGAAACGTTGAAAGTAGAATTACTAGAAGATGTAAATAAATTATATTTTAAATATGTCCTCTCATGGATAAATAAGATATTTTTACTAATTATTGTTCAAGGTAGTTGTGTTAACTACCCTTACAAATTAAGATGTATTTCAATAGCATATTACATAATAAGTCAGGAAAGTGATGATTTACTTGACGAAGTGGTGGTTTGGAATACAGGGCTGTAGACCGAGTATTTTAATCCGCTGAGTCAAGACAAAACTCTTTCCTGACGTATTATGTATACTATTTTTTCTGAAACCGTTTAATAACATTTAATCATAAATAATTCAAAATTTTTTGTTAAGAATTATATTGACAGCAGACGGTATCAACAACATAAAACAGTCAAGTAAAGTACAAAATAGTCAGGTGAAATCGTTACCAGACTGTTTTGTAGTTTACCTGACTATTTTTTTTATTGTAACTTTGGATACGTACTTTACCTGACTGTCTTGGTAAACACCTACTTTCCATACTAAAATTGGTCAGAAAAATTAGGACCTTGTTGCCAGTTTCAGAAGAATAATAATAATTGAAGCACGAGAAATTGAATATTGTTGGGCGCATCTTCATATCTTGATTAGTTTTTGAGATATAGCCTCGAGAAAGTACAAAATCTAATGAAGTAAAATTTGCCAAGAATTCAATCTTTTCCGAATCTTAAAAACTAAATAAGATAGATATGAAGATGCACCCAACGGCATTAACTTACTCGTCTCCAAACTGACTTGTAAGCAAATTTTTAGAATTTTTTTGCAATTTAATATATATATTTTTTAATTTCTTAAGGGGTGTCCTTTGGATTTTTTCGATTTTCAATTAATTTTAGACTGTTTGGTCGAAAATTCTTTCTCGTAGTTATATAAATATCTCTTTCATAACGTTCCTATTTTATAATTCCAACTATACAATGCCTGCTGGCGTCTAGTTGCACTTGAACTATATTTCCAATCAATCACATTACTAGCAAAAATCAGCTCAATCACGCCAGAGTCTAAAAGTAGCCGATGAAATATCGATTCCTGGCCGTCATTAAGACTCTTTCCTGCTGTTATGTAGCTGTAGGCTCTCTGTGCATTTAATATCGTTACCACCCACACCCAGCGACCCTACACCCAGCCCTACCTAAAACGTATTAGTCGCAAATCGCCTTAATTCAGGAATTGCTTTAATGGCTTTTCTATAATACCACCGCTATCATTTGTGCTACACCCAGAAAAACAAAAATAAAATGTTCCTATATTTTCTGCACAGGAAAATGGTTCAAATAGAAGTGATAGAAAATTTATTTTCCATGATTTTTATTTGAAGTATTTTTCCTTAAAATAATTTAGAAATCTTTGAGAGCGAAAACTAGAATATTCTGAATAAAAACAAAATTTCAATGGTATCGAGTCGGTCTGTGGATTTGAGAACCCGGGTTTGATTTCCTTAGCCGCCAAACAATATTCACCAAATTAAAACTCCCCCTGTGGCTCCCCTTATCTTTGGGGGTCCGTGATTTAACGGCTAGTAACCGCACTTCACGCGCATAAATATATCACTTACCGAGATCTGCTACGGAAGAGTGCCTTATCTAGTAATGGGTAAAAGGCGTGATGATATATTTACTTATTTTTATGTTATGCTTATATATGAGGAAATGTATCAAAATGATAAACTACAACTGACTGATAAACAACAGAAAAACAAATGAAATTTGTTAGTTCACAGGCTTCTATAACTTTTTTCCAATATTAATTTATCATTCTCCTTATAAAAACTAAAGAAGTAATATCTCTTTTATTATAAAACTTTTACTAAGGTGTTATTATGTTTTTCGCCTTCTTTTGACCTGTAGTATTAGTCATTATAATAATAATAATAAGAACAGACTGTATTTATTTTAAAAACAAAATTTGGTGGAGGCGCTGAAACATATATGTTATATAAGAGACCCAAGTTTTGGTTTAGGTTTATTAAAAATATGTCAGGTCAATCCGACATCAATTCGTGTTCCGTTTCTGTTCAAATCCCTAATTTAAACCAAGTTTAAAATTTTCCTCCTCTGTTGCACGTGAAACAAGAACGCAACCAAAGTGCCACAACTTTACTACCCCTCACTTGTGAATGAAAACCTTCAAGCATCAATCCACAACCTCGTATATTTCTTTAAGAAAGAGAGTATTTTCTCTTACCTTAAACTGCTTGTAGCTGCTGACGACATAACTCGCGCCATCTTCAAGTTCATCCAATCGTATTTTCCTATCTCCATCCATGGAGAAGATGTACCTTGCACCTCTAGGTAGGTCCATCCGCAAGCTCAGCTTATCCAGAAGAGCTTCCAGACTTCCCACATCCCGTCCAGGTTTGAACCGGAACTCCACTCCAGGGAAGAAGGGATCGCCATTCTTGTAGAACAGTACCCGGCGTGCACGCCAGTAGCTGAGGTTATTATACCTGGAGACAGACAAGAAAATTGATAGAAATGGTGTACAAGAAGTGACGATTTGAAACATTTTTACAAACTGAATTTAACGGAAGATGTACAATAAGAGGCGGAATGAAATTATAACAAAATGAAGTTGTTTCTTAGAACAGTATACAGGCTGTACAAAGAAATGTAGACTAAAGGAATTTAAAACTGTGCGGAAATTGACTCTCCTGGAGACCTATTCTAATTCGTTGGCGACTGGATTTAGCGACCGTTTGACGTCATATTTGGCGACTTTGATGCTGGCGCCATCTGTCGGTATAGTTAAAAAGTACAGTCCTGACGTCATTGTTGGCGACTGGTCGCTTAGGGAGTCGCGTATGCAGGCGACTAGTATAAGGCTGTTGCGAAGTGTCATGGCGTCAGTCGCTTAGCATTTTTTGGTTGATTAGTTTTGAAGTTAGAAATATAGCAATGTTTATTTAAGATTTTGTTAAAATTTATATTATTTATTTTTTAAATATTACTAAATTACTTGAAAATTACTAAAAATTTCCGTCAGTTTGTGATATGTCACGTTTAAGCAACAACATACAAATATTTGAATTTAATAAAGAAAAATAAATATCAACAAGTTGCTGTCAGAAATTATAAGTACCAACACAAAATACTCCGTGGTTCCGATTAATACCAACGTAACAAATTAAAATCCCTATGATATTGACTGCATCGTGGCGTCATAGGCTCAGCGACTGAAACTAGTCTCCAAGCAGTCGCCAAGAATTAGAATAGGTGTCCTGTATATTTTAGAGCAAAAGTACAAGAATAAAAAAATATTTATTATAGAAAACTAAACAATGATTTTCTGTATTAAAACAATTCTTCCGTAACTATCAACCGAGAGAGATAAATAGAAAAATATAAAACGTGATTCTAACTAATCAGAGAACAAAATCAAAGAGGTTTTCTCCACGGAGAACTCTTTAAAAAAATCGAACTATAGTGATGGTAATGTACCTCGCCGTGGCTGCCGTTGTAACGGGATCAGAAGCACGAGATTTCGGTCTTGGAGCCGCAGGCAACATGGAGCTCGTCTCCGAGGCGTTGTCGCCCATCGCCCCAGCTGGGGACGCGGGCCTCGAGCGCCAGTAGCCGCCGTTGGGGATGCGTCCGCCCCCAGGTGACCCTATCTGCAGAGAAGAAGAAGAAGAAAGGGTTAACAGAGCGGGTGGAAGATTGAAATAAGATGGTGGATCTGACCTGGTTGCGACGCCAGTTGGACAGGTTATGATAGTTTCTGTCCTATTAAAATAATGCATTTCAGGAGAGAGAATTATTTGCTGGAATTGGTCTTCTCTTCAGGATGTTCACTTAAACTCGCGTTGTTATTTATATGGACAGAAAATAAGAAGAGAAAGACCGTCTTCCAGTGTTTTTTACTATTTATATTGTTTTGAATTGCAAGCGTTTTTCTATAGGGCAATATTTTACTACACCATACTTTTTATGCGACACTAAACTTAAAGGAACACTTGTTTCGCGAAATAAAATAAATTAATATTTGTTTAATTATTTTGAAAAGAGTTCTGAAAGCTTCTTTCAAACTTACTTAATAGTTATTTACGATACAAGTACTGAAAGTGATACTTTATAGGACGAGTAGGCAATTCCTAGAGTAGACGTAGGCGAGTCCTGGAAGCTTTCTAGTCCAATAAATACACTTTCAATACGAGTAGCGTACAATATATTTCTGTTAAATCGTACAATAAAAGTTTTTGTAGTTAACTTGGTTACTATAACATTAATATTACGGTACGATTTTACAAAAATAACATTTAAGCTTCATTTTCATGCCTTATTATGGTTAATTAATTAATCTCCATATTTGTCATGAAAAGATGAACCTTCTTGCCTTGATAAGTAAATAACTATTCCTCTAGAACGATTTTTAAATGTTTGACATCATAAACTTTACAAACATTTAAAAAAATACTTTTTCTACGACCGACCAGAAAATAGACGTTTCCAACAGTCAGTTGAAAGAAAAAAATTGACATTTGCCGCTTGCCGAGCGACAGTCACCCTGTTTCATTTGCCATTTGGATCAGATCAAACCTGCATTTACTGAACCAGATCACTTATTTATTTCGCTGAATTACTTCGCTGACTTTATTTCCAGTACTAGAATTACTGATTCTAATTTACTTTGAAATAATTCACCCCAATATGTGCAATTTGCTTCATTCAATTCATTTAGTCATGTTGTCTAATTTGTCTGAACTGATTTAAGTGAACCAAGTGGCAAATGGAATACAGCTATTAGGCGTATTCCATTTGCTATTTGGATCAGATCTAACTTACATTTACTGAACTAAATCACTTATTTATTTCGCTTTATTACTTCACTGACTTTATTTCCAGTACTATAATTACTCATATTAATTTATTTTGAAGTAATTTACCCCAATAAATGCATCAGTTTGCTTAATTCAGTTCATTTTATCATGTTGTCTAATTTATCTGAACTGATTTAAATGAACCAAGTGGCAAATGGAATACAGCTAATATAAGAGTTTATCATCGTATCCATGAATACATGAAAACTATCGTTCGAAACAGAAAAAATGCCAAATTTTAAATTCTTTTTGAAACGTTTCTAAATAGTCGTAGAAAAAATATTGTATCCACCTCGAGCAGAAAGTGTTCTTGCCGTTAACCGTTAGTTTGTAATAGATATCATTCTCGCTATTCACTATCACTCTACCATCTATCTCTCTAGACGTCCGTCATCTTCACGCATCCTTGTATCTCACCAAATGAAAGCTCCTCAACATCTTCCATAAGTTCAATTCAAAGCCATCTCACCTAATGCGATCTGAACTTGACAAATCCACAAAATCCACTCTTGAAATAACAGCACATTCTTATCTAGACACAAACACTTTATACCTGAAATGTCATGTTCCAATCTTCCACGTAAATGGATTGAAGGTTTGGTATACACACAGTATGTAGTTGACCATCTGCTGAATTTTCCGAATCCTTTATTACAAACAAAAAACTAATTTAGAAACGAATCCGATCTGTGATTGCTTGAGAATTTAGTCGAATGAGTGCTTGTTACTTATTACTGTAATGATGCTTTACTAGGTCTCTACAAAATACTGGTTACTACATTAGAATGTGCGTTAATTTTTACTTCTCTCACCCTTCATTCATCAACTTCTCTAGCTACTCTACATCGCACATTTTCCACTCTCAAACGTTTCGAAATTATTTCAGAAAAATATAAGGTTTGCATTTGGTAATACGACCAATTTAAAAAGAACAACATAAATAATTTGTCATTATTTAAAAATAATGTATGTGGTAGTGGGTCAGTGGTATCGGCCTATGGATCCTAAGAACTCTGGTTCGATCCCCACAGCCGATAAACATTTTCACCAATTTAAAATTACCCTTATGGCTCTTCTACCACTAACATCTTTGGGGGCCGTGATTTAACGGCTGGTAATCCCACTTCGCGCGCATAAATATATCACTTATCGAGATCTGCTTCGACAAAGTGCCACACCCAGTAATAGGTAAAAGGCGTGATGATATATTTATTTATATTTATTTGTTTATAAAAACAATGTTGTAAAGACGAACATTTTAACATAGTTTGAAGTTTGGTTGTAAAGAATCTACTTATATTTAGAAAGCCAAATCAAAGTTGTTCATCTATAGTGTAACTGCAAGTAATGCAGTTTGCGTGCAATCAATTCTTTCAAGTATTTTAGGAAATTTACAATATTTTACTTCAAGGTCTAAATATTACTACCATTACAATAAAAAATACTTTATTTACTTTATCGTCAGTTGCATAAACAAAACTTAAATTTTAAACTTAGTTTAAATAAATAACAGCATATGTTGAACCACAATATCAATTATACCGTATGACATGTAATTTCGATTTACTTTTATTAATTTAAACCGAGATTTAAACCAAGTTCAAAACAATAGTTTTGTTGATACAATTAACCATTAGTAAATTAAAAGAACATTTCTTGTTTCTTATTTTTATCAAGACCTTGTGCTGAAATTTTGTATTGAATTTTAAGGTCAAAACTTGTATTAAATTTCAATCAAGAATTATTGGAAATTTATAGTAATTATTATTTGAAGTCAAGGTCACTGATGTCAATAATTGTCAAAGAATCATTGCCTATTAATTTAGAAAAATATATTATTATTATTTTGTTTTTTGGTCAACAATTTTGCATCATGTCTTATGATTTTCATCCATCCTTATACTAGAAGCAATATATTTTGCCAATTGCTTTGTTTTCACTAAAATTTGTTAATGTTTTTGGTTGCTACAGACAATACATACACAATAGTTATTTGTATACCAAGGGAAGAAAGTGAGATATTTCTTCTCGAAGGTACCGGTTCGTTTCTCAACCCCAAGGGATATGAGACACCTAAGGAAGGTATAACACTTTCTTCACGAAGTATACATAATATTTTTTTCACTCAATTACCGTTTCAAAAAGTAAAACTATCAGAACTAAATTAGAATTTTATATTAGATTTATTATCCTTTTGACAGATGTCACTTGTATGTCACTAATATCAATGTCGTTGATTACTATTACAAATAAATTAAGGGAGGGAAATCTTATTTTGAAAAACACGTACCTTATTATTTTTGTTTATGGTGACCAAAGAAATGTGATGTGCATTTGCAAAAACTATTTTGATGTACATAAAATAATTATTAAATTTCTAGTTTTGTTTAACGCAAACATAAAATGTTATTTTGACATAAAATGTTGAAAAACAAAAATAGTATTTTTTAACACACGTGGGAAAGGGTCATTGCGAACCTCGTACTATTGCAACAATCGCTAAAGCTCGTGCTCCAACTTCCATACTCGATTTGTAATGAAACCCTTTCCGCACTAGTATTAAAATATACTATTTCATCACGTTTTAGACTTTTTCGTCACACCTGACTCTAGAAGCAATAACTTTCCCCGTAGATAGAAACAATTTGAGATTTTAATTTCAATCAGTTGGTACAATTGAATTTGTGTATATATATATATATATATATATATATATATATATATATATATAAATAGTTTTCTCTTTTTCATCACGTTTTATAATTTTCACCTCATTTAACCCGCACCACCGCTCAAAAAAGAAATGAAAAACACAATGTTTGGTTTTGTGATTGGACTGTTTTAATGAGCAGTCCCTTGCATACACGTACATGATTCATTCAACACAACACCAATCTACAATATCTATATCTAGCACTTAACTGTTCATTCAGCACCCTCGTTCTCACTCTCACCCTTCAGCACTTAATGAAGCAAACAGACAACATCACTTACTTCAGCGTCGTACTCATCGTCATCAGAATCCCGGTCGCGGTTGTCCAGCGTGGCGGCTGCGTGGCCGTTGTGCGCGACGCTGTGGGCTGCACTGGTGGCGGCGGCGACTGCAGCCACGCCTCCCTGCGCCGGACCCGCCCCCACGACGTCCACGGCGCCCCCGTCACCTCCAGACACTGCAGCGACCGTGGTGCCATCGCCTGGCGCGACTCCTTCCTCGCTGTACTGCTGCATGCGGCTGGTAGCGCGAGATGGAGCTAGTGATGCCTGCGGGATGAAAGGGTGGAATGAGTGGTGGAGGATGAAACAGTAGGGTGCGAAATAAGAAGTGATGAATTCAAGAGATAGACTAAAGTGGTGTGATAGAAAAGTGATTTTTGGTGGAGGTGCGAAATAGTATATTACGTTAGTAGCATTGTAATTGTATATTATGTACTGTGAACTATAATAGCTTTTAAGTCAAGAATGAAGTTAGTTTTCTAAACATTCGCGATCTAAAAAAATCACTTACAGTTCGAAGTTAGTAAGCTATTTTTTACAATTTTTTACAAATAGAAGAAAAACAAAAATAGGTTTGAAAATTAGCAGCTGTCAATTGTTTGCAAAATAAACAAGATCTTGATCTATAATATTTACTTACTTTCCATGGTGGAAGTTTATATTACATTTCTAATGGAATCATGGTAACCAATTGTGCAATAAAAGTTTCACTTACTGTGTTTAAATTTTGTCATTACAGTACTGGTATTATAAAATAGTATTTTTCCTGAAACCGGCAAGAAAGTGTCTACTTTTAGGTAAAATAGTATAGATAAAATAGTATACATAATACGTCAGGAAAGTGTTTTTACTTGAGTCAACGGATTAAAATACTCGACCTGCATTCTTGTATTTCAAACCACCGCTTCGTCAAGTAAAACGTCACTTTCCTAACTTATTATGTAACTATTACAAGTTAATATAGGTAAAGATTCATTTTCAAAGCAAATAAATGGTTTGAATAAATGATATTTACAAATGAGTATTAAATAAATATATTTTCACGGCCAGTGCCTTCCAAATTAATGAAAAATAATTAAAATCACTGTTACTAGACAGATAAAATAAAACAATTTCGTCCATTTTCCGTGTGACATTATATACCTAGGTTTCTTATCAGGTGTTTTATTATTATTTATCGTCAAAATATTGTTGAGGAAAAAAACAGAATCATTTGCAAGGCATAGAAAATAGCTATTCGGAAGCAAATAATATTAACTAAAAATATTAAAATATAAAATACATGAAATGATTGAACTATACCTATATAAATAAAACGGGAATTAATTTTTAATACATTGTACGCAAACGTAATTACAAAGATTAAGTGAAACGAGAAAAAAAAACAAATCAATACAGAGTCATGCGAGGAAAAGTGTTAATGCCAGTTTTAAAATAGCCAAGCCTAACATAATTAAATGCGATTGTAAATTGTTATAAATCTCAAGTGCCCCTAAATGCCAAATATTCCAAGAAAAACATGGTTTAGTACAATTCCTTTATCGCCACTTATCAAATATTGCGCAGTGCAGAAAAACATAACTGAAAGAAAAACTGCGCACGTAAGTAGAAAAACACTAATTTTCAGCCCATAATTGCGATTAAGTAGCACAATTTAATAAAAATTTGATTTACTGACATGAATTATTATTTTTTTGTGCACGAAATTTAATTCGTAAATAAATACATACGAGCAGATTCATAAAACGGATTAGACTCTAATACAGTGGTCTTCAAACTTTTTGGAGCCATGATCCCCTTTCCCCTTTGAGGCAAGAACCGCAAATAAATTATCTCACGTTACTTTTTATATGATCATAATTGCAGTTTGGGAAAAGTTGATTTAATATGTATATTACAAATAGAGAAATACGATTTTAGAAATTATTAAAGAAGAAAATTTTCATTATGAACTGTGCTATAGTTTCTTAGGAACTTCAATATTTCTAGTTTGAAAAATTAATTGTATTTTACTATCAAGTTTGTAATAAATCCTTTGATAGAAAGTTGTGTTTCGTTACTTACAATTTTATAATAAATTTTGCTTAAATGAACAAGATCTTGTAGAAATGAACTATCAAAATGAGTTATTTAAAATTGGGTGTCAAACATTCGATTTCATATTTTTCATTTAAGTAATCCTCAAAATTTAAGTGAAAACTTTTAAATGAAAAGATCTTTGGAAACATGTTTTTAAGTAGTCAACATTACAAAAAAAATTATACGTAAACAAATTTGATATTTGATATATTTCAAACAGATAAAAGCTGAATTACTGAAAAACTAAATTACATGTTTAATAATATTATATAACATTCATATATTCTAAATATTAAATATGCTGTGTATAAGAAAGTCGTGTGGTAACCACACCAGATTTTTTTAAAAATGGTATTCAGATGACAATTTCAGAACCAATTAGGTGAATATTTCACTATAATTTATAGTTTTATATACATGTTAATCAGTGTTATTTACACTTTTAAGTTTTGCTTGTAAGGCGAGTGTTTTGCTCACTAAACCACTACTTATTAATCGTATTTAAAACAGTAGTAAAAATATTATTCAAGTTAATTTCAAATATCTTTTCTTGCAAATCAAATTTACAATTTTAATGTTTGTTCTTAAATAATGTTTACTATCATGATAAAAATTTAATTCATGGAATATGTAAATTAAATTGAAAACTCTTAACAACGCAGCAAACATGTAGACCACTTATCTGAAATAGTAATCAAACATTCCACTTTTTAACCCCCAATTCACGACGGCAAAAAAACTGCTAAAGTATGTCAACCAATAATTAACATTCGCCCAAATATCTCGCATGTAAAAAGGTATTAAAGCCAAGTCAATCAAAAACAAAATAAAACTGAATACAGCCCTTCATTCCATAAACACTTGAAAAAATTGGCGAGGCCATCATTCAATAGTGAACGACTGAAACTGAAAGCTGAAACTGTTCGCTGAAATATGAGTCAGGCTCACATGCGAATATGAAATCCTGAACCTTGTGTTAAAGTCAAACTAATGTATTAGATATTAAAATGAGGCTAGTAAACGTTAAATCGATATATTTCACCTGTAAAAGGAGACTTGTACCCCCAAAAAACGCTGGAAACGCAGGGCCGTAACGGAAATTATTGTGGGCCGAATGGGAGAATGATTAATTTGTGCTAATCTATAATTTAGAAGTAACACCTTCATGACATGTTTGTTTTATTGTAATAATAATTTGCCGTAAAATTAACTTTTTGTAACAGTTTTTTTTTCTTTTGAGTTATGAGTCAGTCAGTTATGAGTCATGAACATTTGGCTTCATATATTTTTTATATTTTATGTTCATAAGGCAGTCATTATGAAACCTAGTTACGTATCGAAAGAGCGTTTCTCTGTTTCGACATTAGAATAACATATTCTCGCACGCATATATTGATGCCAGAATGAGCTTCATTCTTAAACAATTTTTAGTGATTTAGGGTCAAATTCATAGTCGTGACTCACTCTCACCTCATTCTCATCTCATACTTAAAATCAAAGTAACTAAGGCAACTAACTCAAATTGTGCAAATTTTTGAGTTAGTTGCCTTAGTTACTTCGACTTTGAGAGTGAGGTGAGGATGAAATGAGAGTGAGTGACGACTGTGAATTTGGCCCTTAGAGTCAAATTCATAGTTTTGACTCACCCT
Organism: Pterostichus madidus; assembly: GCA_911728475.2. NCBI lineage: Eukaryota > Metazoa > Arthropoda > Insecta > Coleoptera > Carabidae > Pterostichus > Pterostichus madidus. The sequence continues at coordinate 38,710,781 of OU452307.1, read as the reverse complement.
CACCTCACACTTAAATTCGGAATAACTTAAGCAACTAAGTCAAATTATGCAAATTCTTAAGTTAGTTGCCTAGGTTACCTACATTTTTTGTACAAGGTAAGTATGAGGTGAGGGTGAGTTACGACTGAAACACTAAGGGCCAAATTCATAGTCGTGACTCACCCTCACCTCATTCTCATCTCACACTTAAAATCGAAGTAACTAAGGCAACTAACTCAAATTATTCAAATTCTTGAGTTAGTTGCCTTGGTTACTTCGCCTTTGAGTGTGAGGTGGGGATGAGTTGAGGGTGAGTCACGACTATAAATTTGGCCCTATGGGTCAAATTCATAGTTTTGGCTAAATCAAGAATTTGGACAGTTAGAGTTAGTTGCCTTAGTTATTTCGATTTTGAGTATGAGGTAAGGATGAGATGACGGTGAGTCACGATTATGAATTTGTCCCTTATCATAAATTGGTATAACTGCATTAAATACACAAAATCTCTAGGCAACGGACAAAATAAAAAAAACCAATTTATAAATTATCTAGGCAACGAACAAAATCACTATCACCAACTTAACTTTCCTACCAAAAATTTCCCTTAATGGCAAATGTCAACTATTTAAAAAAATAATATAAAGGTAAGTCGAAACAGAGAAAATAATATAAAACACTCATTACAGAAGGCAATTCTAGAATAGATTACCTTCTGTAACTTGTATTTTAATATATCATTATTACGATACGCAATATTTTCTTTAGACGGTTGGTAGTACCATAATGACATTGAAAATTGAAAGTTTTACCGTTGTATTCCCTACTATATAACAAAAAAAAATGTAGACACCCGATATATCTTGATTATTAAATCAATTTTGTACTCCGCCTGAGCTAAATAATGTAGTTGAAAGCACAATAAATAATCTACTTCCAAAGAAATTTTGTGATTGAATTGAAATTTTGATGTACTCAGCTTGACATTTACTGTAACTAATTTTTGCCGGATGTACTATTATCTATGTGGTTAATTCTACCATCGTTTAAGTGTTGTACGCTTACTCAAATAACACCCTGTATATGATACCAAAATATATCTCTAAAAAATTCTAGCGTCATATATTTTATGTTGTTAAAGATTTGTAAATTCTTTTAGAGAAAAATACTTCAAACAAAAGTTGCAAAAGACTAAATAATTTTCTACCAATTTTATCTGAAATATTTTTAATTTCAAAATATTTGACAACAGTTAATATATGACATCCAAGACAATTTTGATTAAATTATAATTTATTAGTACTTACTCGTGTCCTCACTCTCTTTTTCATAATCACAATTTTTATTCCAGAACTGTTTCTTGTTAATTATCTAAATTCCACAATCAATTAAATCGAATTTTTCGTCTCGCCTTGGAAAAACAATTAGCACGTAGCCAATTAATAATTTCGGTGTAAATATATGTAAATCACATGATAATTTAGGCAAAGCCAACTACTAGTAAAATATGTAAATAAATACTCGAACAAGGAAATGTGGTTGTACGCCTTGCCTGCGCGACCCACATTACTCTTGTGCGGTGCGGGTTAACGCACTTACTGCCAGAACAAAAACTACCCCTACATATTTTTGTAAAGTTTCAGCCACAATTTTTACTATTTCAATCTATTTTACTTTCCCAGTAATTCTATAATTTATTTATTCGATTCGTTCATGATAAAATAATATATTAATAACAAAATGTATTATTAATATATTAAATTAATAATCATATTAAAAAGGTGTAATAAAATTATTGTACTTACCATTTCAATAATCACAACAATTGCACTTTTAAAATCACTGTAATTAACTAATTAATTTCTTAAGAAACTTATTTCCAAAATTAATTTTTACATAACAAACTGTCATCATGGTTAAAATTACTCCACAAACTTTTATTAATAAAAAAATATTTTTTAAAGTTTTAATTTAGTACCACAATAAACAATTATTAATAATTTTATGAATAATTACAAAGTGTGAAAATTTACTGATGTTACTGAATATTCAAGTTTCGCACTGAATTGGGAGATTTGAGCGCGTTGCGTCTGAGCGGAATAAAGAAGAAGGAGTGTTTTGCCGGCACCCGGCAAACTTAGAATTTTAGCGTTTAAGCGCTCTGAGGGGTGAGAGGGCGCAAAAGTCGATTTTGTAGCGGTGATTTCGTGCGCTGTTGCCAAGTATAACTTGGCGAAAAAACTTGTTGCTTGCCAAAATTCAGTTACACATTTGTTTCATATTTTTATACGTATTGAAATGTAAATCTGTATTTTAAATTTTGATTGAAACATGGTATTGAGTCGGATAGACGATAAATAATTTCTACCACATTCAAATTACCCCTATGGATTCCCCTCTACTATTTTACACATTTTCACGAGACAATGAAGTTTTAAATTTATTTTAACTTCTTGTACTCCATTTATTATCAATATTTTTTGGGTGGCTAGCTCAGTGGTATAAAGTCGGCCTGTGGAGCCTGAGACCCCTGGTTCGATTCTCACTGGCGATAAACAATTTTCATAATTTAAAAAAAGCTGTCCCTGTGGCTCCTCCACCACTAACATCTTTGGGGGCCGTGATTTGACGACTGGTAACCGCACTTCACGCGCAAAATATATCACTTACCGAGATCTGCTTCGGCAGAGTGCTACACCCAGTAATGGGTAGAAGGTGTGATGATATATTTATTTATTTATATTTTTTGTGGTCTATAAAAATTTGTCTCAATATATTTTTTTGTGGTCTATAAAAATTTGTCTTAATATAAAATAAAATATATCATTACGCATTTTACCCATTACTGGGTGTGGCATTCTACCGTAGTAGATCTCAGTAAGTGATATATTTATGCGCGTGAAGTGAGATTACCAGCCGTCAAATCATGGTCCTTAAAGATGTCATTGGAGGAGAATCTACAGGGATAATTTTAATGGTGAAAATTGTTTGTAGACTGTGGGAATCGAACCCGAGTTTTCAAACGTATAGTTCAACTCGATACCACTGAGCCACCTAACCCATAATAAATATTAATAAATTAATAAATATATTGAAAAAAGTTAATTTATAGAAATGAAAATATAATATTTAATTTTTGCTATAATGATTAAAAATAGATTGATGGCATAAATTTCTAAGATAATTTTGTTGCATATTAATTATGAAAATCGTCAGTTTTGAACAAAAAGTTATGTAGAAAGTGTCACATTTTGTAACTATTTAAAAAAATCGTGAAATGAATTATTTTTATTTATTTATCTCCTTGGTGACCATTTCAAATTGTACAACATGCTGTCAAAATTTTGACATTAATTGGCAAACAAAATCACTTTAAAATCTCTGTAAAATCAATCTACTATCAATATACAAAACAAACGTGTTCAACATATAATAAAAGCATGTTTTTGATTAATGTAATCCGACTTTGCCATAGTGTATCAAATTCGTGAAAAAAAGTATTGGTTTCATTACTAATTGTACAATAAACTATTAAAATGCTATAGTTATAAATATGAAATTAACATAAATAATTCTAATAAATTGTAAAATATATGTATACCGCGATGCCCAGTTTGACAACAGCGCTCTCCTTTCTGATTGGCCGGTCTTGTTGGTGGGGTTGGAGTCATTGACCAATGAACTATTAAACTCCGCCCCTAATCCATTTATCCTCTAATCCTTTTCCCCTTTCTCTGTCAGCTATCAAACGATTCACCGGAAACGATTGGGCCATTTCCGGATTCGAATGTCACTTGTCATTTCTGCTGTCACCAATGACATCTTCGGTTAGGAGACTCCGCCTTCTTTCTGATATTCAATTGTTTTGACTTTTAGTAGACTTGGGAATGAAAAGAATGTATAGCGTGTTAAGGAATTACTTAATCAATATTTTAACTAACTGCTGTGTTGTAATTTTTATCAGATAATAACTGCAGACTGGGTATGGGCGAAGATATCTTTATGCCTTGTTTTCTATTTTAAATTTCGATGTGCTTTTCGGAAATGACGTCTGAGTAAAGAATCTATGAATACGTAAATTTAAAATAAAGTTTAATTCTTCTTGTGCGATTTATAATTTTGTAATCGTTTTTAAATTTAAAATAAGTGCTACGATTTTCTGGAACAAATTAAAATGCTTGTATCGGAAGGAAAAACTTTTTCCTTGAATTAGAAATGGAAATGTATGTATGTAACCAGCAATTCAGTTGCGTATTGAATTTGCATGATTTCGTACTTTCAGCTGTAAATTCTACATTTAAATTTATAGCTTAGAGATTAAATTTAAATACAGTAATACCTTGATTATTCGAAATAATTATATAGACAAATATAAAATAAATATATCATCACGCCTTTTACCCATTACTGTGTGTAGCACTCTGCCGTAGTAGATTTCGGTAAGTGATTTATTTATTTATTTATTCTACTCTGTACAACAGGAATTTAAATAAAATAAATAAATAAATATATCAGCACGCCTTCTACCCATTACTGGGTGTGGCACTCTGCCGAAGCAGATCTCGGTAAGTGATATATTTTGCGCATGAAGTGCAGTTACCAGTCATCAAATCACGGCCCCCAAAGATGTTAGTGGTGGAGGAGCCACAGGGGTAGCTTTTGAAATTATGAAAATTGTTTGTCGCATGTGGGAATCGAACCAGGGTTCTCAGGATCCACAGGCCGACTTCATACCACTGACAACAGGAATTTAATTCTAATTATAGTACAGGGTTCGAACTCACCGAGCTGTAATGTGGTAGTTCATATTTATTGAGCTTAAACGGGATTCAAACTTGGGATCTCGGAATTCGAATCTATCCACGCCGTACTGATATATTTATGCGCGTGAAGTGCAGTTACCAGCCGTCAAATCACGGCCATCTAACCCATTTTAATTTATTATTTATTTATTTATGCTACGCTGTATAGCAGGAACTTAATCCCAATTACAGTACAGGATCAGAACTCACCGAACCGGAGTGTAGGTAGTTTATATTCAGTCAGGTTGAGTGGGATTCGAACTCAGGATCTTCGGATTTGAATGCCGTAACACTACCCACACCGAAATTACTTTAGACGTAGGTATATCAAATAAAAATAATAGAAAATTTAGTCCTTTGTTACATTTATTTAATATGTTTATATTTTGAATTAATTTAGATAATAATAATCATAAAATAAATAAATAAATAAATATATCATCACGCCTTCTACCCATTACTGGGTGTGGCACTCTGCTGAAGTAGATCTCGGTAAGTGATATATTTTGCGCGTGAAGTGCGTTTACCAGCCGTCAAATCACGGCCCCCAAAGATGTTAGTGGTGGGGGTGCTACAGGGATAATAATCATAATAATATAAATCTAGTATTTCATATTATGTTATTGTAAAACAAATCTTGATAAACTTATTTCGTAACCATTTATTATCAAGAACGTATTATTTGAATCTTTAACGACAAAATATAATACCTACCCTTGTATTACAAATTCGCCAGAAAAATTCAAGCAGTTAATAAACATAATTATAGACTTTTTATTTTCATTCGAGTCCTTGTGCGGTTATTTTTCTTTTCTGAAAGGTTAAACAGTTCGTTATATCCTTCGTTAAAAGATATATTCCTTGATAAGGTACACCGACTAAATTGAAACGAAATACTTTATACGTCATTGAATTATTCATACAAGTTGAAATGTCTGCGATGATGAAAAACTTAAAAATTTAAATTTATTCATAGCACAGAAAAATTATCATTATTATTATTGGTTGGACTGGACTTGTTATTATTTATTTTTACTTACTTTTTTTTATAATAGTGACGATAATGAACTAGGTACATGTTAATTGCATAATTTAAATATACAACGTGTTACACGAAAATCAGAAAATATTTTTCACTGCCATTGTTTTAATATTTATTTGACAGTTCAAAAGTTACAAATTTCTTCTAATAGTATATTAAAGAACTACAGAGTGATCAAAAGGAATTGTTATAGTTGGCAATACAATTCCAGAGATCTTTTTATTCCACAGTTGGCACAACGTCAGATAAAGGCGGAAATGCTATTTGACATTTCTAATAAATACAAATAGGTTATGTCAGGAGTCTGACAGCTAATAGAATTTTGACTTTTTAAGTAATAGAAATACTTTAGAAATAAATGTAATAATAAATATACTCAAATTTAAAATGTCACTGTCAACAAGGGGAAATGAATTCATGTATCAGGCTTACCAATTTCAAGTAGTTTTTTTTATTGTCAACTGTAACAATTCCTTTTGATCACTCTGTAGTTTCATAAGGCAATCTATTAACGCACGAGACCAAATTTGGAAAACGAGCCGCCCTGCGGTTAGTTTTACAAAGGACGATTGCGATAACAGGCTTTATGTAACGTGTTCTTTATACATTTTTTTCTATTGAGGTAATTTTATAATTCTGTTAGATTAAAAAAAAAGCCTGCGATTTGTGAAAATATAAGTTGTTTTTAGCAGTTGTGTTGGTAGCGCTAATCATAAATAAATAAAATAAATATATCATCACGCCTTCTACCCATTACTGGGTGTGGCACTCTGCCGAAGCAGATCTCGGTAAGTGATATATTTTACGCGTGAAGTGCGGTTACCAGTTGTCAAATCACGCCCCCTAAAGATGTTAGTGGTGGAGGAACCACAGGGGTAGCTTTTGAAATTATGAAAATTGTTTGTCGCCTGTGGGAATCGAATCAGGGTTCTCAGGATCCACAGGCCGACTTCATACCACTGAGCTAGCCACCCTATAACACATACAATTGAAATTGCAATATGTTTTTTGACAATTAACCAATATTTTTTCTGTATTATGAATGTTGCAAATTTTGTCTGATTATAGCATTTTCTTTAAGTCATATTTCGACACAGACAATTTACAATTTTGTGGTTATATATCCATCTGTTAATTCAAAAGCATTCATACCACTCCTACAAAATAAAAAGCGCCAAAAACAATGCGCTTATAGATCTCTTTAACGACGCATTTACAGTTCGTTTATAAACTTATAAAAACACCGAAATAGAAAAACTAATATTTGAACAGGTAAATAACAACATATACATATATTTTTATCGCAGTTAGAAAATTCCATGAAATATTAAAAATACTTAGTTTAATTTATAACTCTATTAAGTGACATGCAAATATGCTAATTTTTGTACTTTAAAACGTTTCCATTTATTTATTTTTATTTTTTCAACACTTGTTAGCAAATATCAAGAAAAAAACAATTAATGTCGTTAAATTTATGATTATTATTTTTTTAATTGCATCTATCGCTCTTAGCAAATCTATTTTATTTCTATTTTATAGCACATATTTTCAGATTAAAGATAAAAAAGAACATAAACATGTTACTACATTTACTACGTAACTGTGGTGCAGACAATTTTTGCATAATGTGCAATTTTTAAAATTGCAGAAAAATGGTAATTTTATTACAAAGTAAAATAAAACGTTTTGCGGAAATTGTTTTAATGCAGCTGTCAAAAAAAGTTAACATTTATGTAACGAGAAGAAGGAAACGAGCTTGTATGAATTATGAATGTGGATGGTTTGCCAAGATTAAAATATTTGGCGGAGGTTAATTGTAAGATGAATCTAAAAATTACCCCTATGGTTCCCTCCCCAATAACATCTTTGGGGGCCGTGATTTAACGGCTAATAACCGTACTTCACGCGCAAAAATACATCACTTACTAAAATTTGCTATAGTAAAAAAAATATATATATATATATATATATATATATATATATATATCATCACGCCTTCTACCCATTACTGGGTGTGGCACTCTGCCGAAGCAGATCTCGGTAAGTGATATATTTTGCGCGTGAAGTGCGGTTACCAGTCGTCAAATCACGGCCCCCAAAGATGTTAGTGGTGCAGGAGCCACAGGGATAGTTTTTGAAATTATGAAAATTGTTTGTCGCCTGTGGGAATCGAACCAGGGTTCTCAGGATCCACAGGCCGACTTCATACCACTCATCTAGCCACCCCATAAAATAAATATATCATTACGCCTTCTACACATTACTGGGTGTGGCACTCTGCCGAAGCAGATCTCGGTAAGTGATATATTTTGCGCGTGAAGTGCGGTTACCAGTCGTCAAATCACGCCTCCCAAAGATGTTAGTGATGCAGGATCTACAGGGGTAGTTTTTGAAATTATGAAAATTGTTTGTCGCCTGTGGGAATCGAACCAGGGTTCTCAGGATCCACAGGCTGACTTCATACCACTGAGCTAGCCACCCCATAAAATAAAGTGCTAATAATCATGTCACGGGCCAGAAACGCCTGTTTTCACCCTTGGTATATAAATAACTATTATTTAACACATTTTAATTGGGCAATCAGGTATACCAACATTAAACTTAAAGTATATATAGGTATTACTAAAAAAAAATTAAATCACCCGGAATTATTTATTTATTAATTTGGCTGAACCAAAATCCAGAATATCTTTTTAGTGAATTGCGCTATATGGGGTGGCTAGCTAAGTGGTATGAAGTTGGTCTGTGGATCCTGAGAGCCCTGGTTCGATTCCCACAGGCGACAAACAATTTTCATAATTTCAAAAGCTACCCCTGTGGCTCCTCCGCCACTAATAACTTTGGGGGCCGTGATTTGACGACTGGTAACTGCACTTTACGCGCATAATATATCACTTACCGAGATCTGCTTCGGCAGAATGCCACGCCCAGTAATGGGTAGAAGGCGTGATAATATATTTATTTTTTTTATTTTAGAATTGCGCTATAATGTTCAGTGAATATTTCGAGGGTTCGTGCAACCCCATTTAAAAGGATTGTAACTTTTTAACAATGAAATAAAATCCTAATCAAACTTTTGTGATATTCACAGAATAATTATCTCATGACTTCTGACATATGAGTAATAAAATGTTCGTTTTTCTCATTTGTGTTATGATATCATTCGTAATTCATATTTATAATGTTAAACTCATACCTTTGTTCCCACTAACTTTTTGCATCAATATTTTCTAAGATATTTTCCATTAGATTAGTTACCTGTTACAAGTACGCACGCTAGAATGCCATCTACCAGGGACGGCGCGTCAATAAAGGGCACACACTTGTTCCAAATAAATTAATTTATTATTTTTCATTATTTCTTATTTATGACAACATTTTGTACCTTATATTAAAGATACAGATTGCAAATAAGATATGCTAACTAACCATAAACTAATGTGCAATCAGATTATGAGTAGCAGCGAAACAAGAAATATGAAAGCTACAACAAAAAACTGATTTTAAAGTAACTAGTAACTTTTGAAGCTACTTTTTGTCAGGTTATATGTTAGTCTGCAACAATAGTATAGTCAAATGACTTGATAATTACGTAATTGGATTTGTTTATGATAGAAGACAATCGTAAGATATTTCTTAAGAAAACAACAACGTATTTCGTTTGTTTTTAAATTTGTTACAGTTTAAAGCCTGGTTGCATAAAGCGATGATAACTATGGTTTTAGTTAACATTAGCTGTATTCCATTTGCCACTTGGTTCACTTAAATCAGTTCAGATAAATTAGACAACATGACTAAATGAACTAAATTAAGCAAACTGCACTTATTGGGGAGAATTACTTCAAAGTAAATTAGAATCAGTAATTTTAGTACTGGAAATAAATTCAGCGAATTAATCCAATGAAATAAATAAGTGATCTGGTTCAATAAATGTAAGTTAGATCTGAGCCAAATGGCAAATGGAATACGCTTAGCATATTCAAAGTTAACAATGTCCAAGATGGCTGACACCACATTTTATATTTTTCAGATTTTTATGTTATAATTAATTAATATTAGCATTAAAATGCTTATCACTAATTAAATAACAATGATAAAATAATATTTGTAACAAATCATTATTAGTTTAATGCATACAATAGAAATTATAACGTTTTATAATATAGAACTATCACAAATTTTGGCATTTCTTAGATGCGATTTTTTATTCGAATTCTACTTTTTCGTATAGTTAACAAGGTGATTAATCGACAGCGACAGCGACAGCGACTATGACAACAGGGCCTAAGAAATAACGTAATTTTGAATTAATGTTAAGTTGTGATATAAACTTATAAAGGGTACAGGTTCGATTCCAGTACATTTAAAAAAAAGTAATTGCACAAATTCAAATTTGGTAACCGACAAGTCGTACCTTGGAGCATCGCGTGTCGTAGTCACACCATTGACAACGAGCAACTTGGACTATATAATTATGACCCTGTCAGTTGAATCCGCTTGACAAAATTAAAATAAAAAACAATAAAAATAATATTATCTTTGCAAAAAAAGAGAAAACTTCTGCGAAGAAAAATGACAAAGAACAATTTTCCGAAATCTGTGTGGAATAAATTCAAGCATCATTTCTCAACTTCCGTCATACTTCAGCCGTTTCCGGTCGCATGACGTTAATAACCGTGGACAGTTTTAATTTTCTTCGTCAGTTGGCTAGCCTGCCGTCCAGCATAATCTCAAGAAATGTATTACGTTTTGCCTTTTGGATTGCCCCAAATAATATTTGGGGTGAACGCATTTTCATACGGATAATGAAGGTAATTTTGTGTAAAAAGTTTCAGTTTTTTTGACCGTAATTTAGATTCATTTCAATGACGAATAACTCGTTAAATATTGTACTGTTTCGGAGTAGTTTTTTTCTAATTACAAAAATTTATGATGACATTTTATACATAAATAAAAATGAAATAATATTTGCTCATGTTGGCCTTTTGTCTTTTATTTATAATAAACACATACTTTACAATAAGGACTTATAATACAACGTTTCGGTGAACTGATAATACGAATTAATTCATTAATCTACGAGTGTGTCAAGGCAGATACCAATGTTAACACCTAGCGATCGCTAAGTTCATCTATTTGAGAGTTGACAAGTAATTTTTTTTTTAGCTATGGCAATAAATAAAACTCTTACATAAATAATAAACCATATAATAATCTCAGTGAAAATCAAGTTGTGTTTCTTTTTAACAGCATTTAATCTGCTTGTTAGGCAATAGACGATAACATCTCTGATAACATCCTTCAAGAAAAATATGTTGCAGATATAAAATAAACTGGGGTTGTTTTATACCGACTGTAGAGAACGGTAATTTCAGGGTAGCACGGAATACAGTTGTTGTATTTCGCGAATCAAGGTCAAACACCGCTAACAAAGACGTGTGAATGAGTTTGGACTTTATTTCGTAATTTTTTGTGAGGTTATGTCAAGGCTACAACGAAAAAATATGATTCTATTTTGATAAAAATTTTACTTATTTAATATTCAACAGTCTATATAGTTTATAAAAGGTAACTAAACTAACGTCTTGTCTGTTATGCAAAAGCAATTATTTAGAAATACATTGAGTTCGTATAGTAAAAGTAAAACTTTGTCAAACAATTCGATTAAATTGTTTAAAATAGATATTTAAATACAATAATAATAATAAAAGTGGTTATTAATAGATATTTTAACAATATTAAATAATTTTTACATTTAGGGATTTTGTTTTTATATTTAAAATAGTTAGTAATATTACCTATAGTTGGCAACACTACCAACATTAGTTCAGTGAGCAACTGTTGGAAGGTAAGGGAAGACAGGTTACGTAAATGTTCTGTTAATATTTCCTCAAAAAATAAATTACAGTGTATAGGAAATTCGATTTAAATAATAAAAACAAGCTATTTGTATTACAGTCATTGTGAAATATGATAAACCAAAGTGGTAGCTGCTAAAACAATTGTATAAAACGACTGACATTTTTCCAATCAATAGCTTCACCGTGTTATCTAATAGTTGGATATAAACAGATTTTCGTAGCAATAATAAATCTTTGCAGTAAATTATAACCATAATTAATCAATATAATTTATTTCAGCTCAAAATGGCAACCATCTTGCAGCACAGCGCTATGCGCTACTTGTCAAAATCATCTGCCCTCTCTGCGGCTGCCAAGGCCCTCAGAGGTCCTTCTGCTGTTTCTGGCGGCCATGAGGGTGGCTACAAGATGTGGCGTAATATGACATTCTTCGTCGCCTTCCCCTGCGTGGGCCTGTGCATGGTGAATTGCTACCTGGATCACACGAAGGGTGACCATACACCTCCAGAGTTCGTGGCCTACGAACATCTCCGCGTCCGTAACAAGCGGTTTCCTTGGGGCGAAGGACAGAAAAGCTTATTCCACAACCCCCATGTGAACCCTCTGCCCACAGGATTTGAAGAACACCACTAAAATGTGAATTTCTTTAGAATTTTTAGAATAATTAAGATATTGTAGCTTATTAAAGCCTTAATAAATGTTAATAAAATACTTTACAGCGTTTCTATCAGTAATATGGTATAGAAATATGCGCCGATAGATATTATTCGGGAATGAACTACACTTTATATTTGGCAAATCATATTTTTCGTTAACAAATTGAAATGGTTACTTATTGTTCTTTTATTCACTCGGGTAAATATTAGCTTGGTTTAAATTTACTTAAATCTTAAAAGTGATGACGTTTCGACTATTGGTTTTTGGTCATTTTCGTTGTAAGTATAAGAAAGTAAAAAAGAATAGATAAAATGGCTCCATTGAAAATTCCATGAAAAATGAAAATGAGATGTGTAAATTATCAAAACAAATACCGGAACTTTGTCTTTCTTGACATTTATATAAATTTAAACCAAGTCATGTACATCGAAATTTAATTATATCATTCTATTTTTCGGCTTGTTCAAATTGTAAGAATATTTATTTAATTACTCTTCAGTTTATATAGATTGATTTTATTTTTTAGAACTGATGTAATTCTATGAAGTCATTGTGGACCCAGATGTCATCTTCATCAGTGTCCCCAGATAATTAAAGTCGATATCGGCTTTTAAACCCACTGCTTGGAATATACTTGAAGTATGGGTAAATTCATTTTATTTTATTCCAATCCATTATTAGAAAATAGTTGATAGATGAACGTAATCAGTTTTGAGTTATATGTTTTCTACATTTTATGCAAATTTTAATATGATTAAATTCGGTAAAATAATTCAAATTTCAAATACATTTATAATTTTTTATGACTAGTAAAATTTTTAAAAATATTTGTTTTGGAAATTCTCTATTAATTCAGATATTTCTTGTCAGATAAAAAAGTTTCTCATATGATGTTTTTATTTATAGAATACTATCGGACATTAATTGAATCATTTTGGAAATGATGACTTCAGCAATAGTTGGACAATGAGGGCGCTTCTTTGGTGCAGTGTGAGATCGCAACAATCGGATGGACTGTTAAGATGTAAGTAAAGATTTGATATTTGATTTAATATTTAAATATATTTACCGAGTATGAGGAACAAACAAGGAATTATGAATGTGGTTAAAGCTAAAGTGGTGTCAGGATAGGAACGCTTGGTTAAGATTGATTGCGGGATGAATCTGATGATTTAAGGCAAGTGCAGGATTCTTGATTTTAGTTTTGTTTTATAGTAATTTCATTAGAGTGTTTACCTGCAATTGTGTACAATTCACTTACAAAAATAAGTGCAGGAGCGACACTCCCTTCATTTAGTATTTAACTACTATTGTATGGAATTCACTTTCAAAACCAAGCGTAAAGCGACATTCCCTTACTTTCTTATCTTTTAATTTGTTTTCAGTTCTTACATAGTGTTTGAAAACAATTGTGTGGAATTTACTTTCAAAACAAGCGCAAGGCGAGTCTCCCTTTCTTTCTAATCTTTTTGTTTCATTTTCAGTTACTGCATTGTGTGGAACTTTCTTTCCTACAAGCGCAGGCTATCGCTTTCTTCTTTTTTAATCTTTGTAGATTCGTTGTTAGTTTCGTTATTAGATTCGTTGTTAGAATAAGCGTAAGTGAGTAATTTGAGATGTTTTGCGCATATGTTATGTATGTTGAAGAAAGATGAATGCAAAAGTGAATAGGAGTGATTGAATAGCTGTGATTAAAGGTTTTGTTGTGAGATGAATGATTTTGAGTGTGACAAGTAAAAAATAATTATAGAGACGTTATAATTTAAACTTTTTAACAAAAAATTATTCATAAACAAATAATTTTTATCCATTACTGGGTGTAGCACTCTGCCGAAGTAGATTTCGGAAAGTGATATATTTATGCGCGCGAAGTGCGATTAACAGGCATCAAATCGCAACCCCCAAAGATGTTAGTGGAGAGGCAGCCACAGGGGTAATTTTAAATTGGTGAAAATGTTTGTCGGCTGTGTAAAATTAATAGAACAATATCTCTTTGCAATGAAATAAAAAACATGGGTGATTCCATTTAAAAAAAAAAATACTTTGTGTCATTTCTAAAACTATGAAGTAAAAAATATATATTTTATGTACAACCGGACCGAAATTAATGTATTTTAGCCCTAAAAAGCGGGCTTAAACATTTATTTTTGGCCCTAGGGTCACAAAAAATAATTTCTATGGATACATAAATAAAATGACAATTTTTGTTTATTGTGCATACTTGATTCTGCAAAATGTCACTTTGACATATAACCTATTTACATATTTTAGTCTTATGAACATATAATTAAATGTTATTTTGTTGTGCATAAAATATTGAATGTACCACGGGTGAAATTAGCGTTTCTGACCCTGAGCATGTTATTAGCCCTCGGCGCTTTGCGCCTCGTGCTAATAATCTTGCCACGGGCCAGAAACGCCTGTTTTTACCCTGGATACATTAATAACTATTTACTTCCTAGTGTAAAAGGGGTTTGAATCTAAAACTTATAAACAAAAACATCATTAGAATCACCTCAAAGAATGACACTATTTTGCTAATTTATCCAAAGTCGTAGCACTTATAGTTCTCGAGATCCCAGTAGTGGTTCAAAAAAAAAACTCACCCTGTACTTGTATGATTGAAAATTTATTGCATGAACGAAAGATGAGACGAGCTTATATGAAAGAAATTGTGAATGTAAATGAAGCACAGCGTTTTCTCAATTTTAGCGCAGTAATACGTATGTGATTTAACCAAATGATTGGTTAATTTTATATGCGGGAAATAATCGATAAAATTGATGTTGCGAAGTATCTCCAAACTCGGGCAATCAACTCTATAACGGGATTGCATACGTAGAGAAATTAAAAAGTTCGGCTGGAAAGAAATATATTGCTGATCGCCGTACAGCGATATCGAGTGACGTCACGGCGCTGTTTGATCTTGTCATTTAAGACGTCGTCGTACTATTAGTTTTTGCCTGGTGATTAAAATAAATATTATATTATAGATCCGAAATATTATTGTCTGAAAAATATTCTCTGTAAATTTTTAAATTATTTAATATCGTCTGTAATAATTGTTGTTAATGGCAGATTTTAAATAGTTTATTTGCTTAATCTGTTATTGCAGATCTTTAAAATTAATCTCCCTAACAAAGCTAAAACTGAACATATTTATAAATTAAGTATTCTGTAATTTAATATTTGTTCCAATCAAACTGTCTCCTATCTGTTAAAAAAAATTGAATCAAAAGATTCCGAAAATGCTTTCCAAAAAATGCCGGACCTTAGTTTCTGATATAATTCGTAATTAAGTTATTATTATAGTAGAATATACATACATATTCACACATACACACACTTTATAAATATAAAAATTATGATTTTTATATTCTGTAAACAGAATTCATAATTTTAATTTACGTTTATCTGGTTACAGGAACGTACTATATCAATAAATATAGACTCATTGGATATAGTTTTTAATTCTGTATATGTTTTGTTTTTACACTTTAGTTCTAAAATTAATAGAAAATAAAATGCCAAATGATAATTTCCACCATGTAGTTAAAAAAATTATCACTATTATCTTATGTCGTACATACGAGTATATAAAAATGAAAACAGAAATTATAAAATAAGTTTTGTTTATGAATTCAAGAAAATTATTTATGATGTTTTTAGTTGGTTTCAACATATGTATACTTATATTTTTATCATACGCGGCCATAGGATACCTTCTGTACATCTGTATATTACAAGTCTTACGTAAAAGTAATTAATTTTATCATATTTATAACTGCCATAAATATGTTTTTATGTTGAGTATTTTGGATGTAATAAATATTTATTTAGCATTTTAAAAGTATTTGCTAATTATAGGGACGTTATAATTTAAACTTTTAAAAGAAATTTGTTCAAAAACAAATTATATGTACATATGTTATTATTATTTTACATATGTTCGTAAATAAGAATATACACAGTAGCAATAATAAAATTATTATTTATAATAATATCAAAATTATAAATATTGTATGTGCAATGTATATTTTTATTCTTGTATCAAGGTAACATTTATAAACTGTAGTTAGAACGTGCCTTTCACTAATTAATCCGGTACAAACCTGCAAACCCGTACCATTGCTACTGCTCACTGTACATTCTAGCCATAAGTCTGTCTCTCTCTAGCACATTGTAATCATTGGAATGATTGCGCAAGGCTCGTTCATTTGCCTAGAATTCGTTGTTGTGTACAGACGTAGAATCGCGCTGCGTACTTTTGCTGCCTTTTAGAAGGCCATCATACCTAACAATTGTCCTCCAACAACGCTAGTGCCTTCACGTGGGGGCCCAACATACTTTCTACATATATTAGGCAAGTTTTAATTAGCGTATCGCTGGCGGGTGGGGCGAGTCCCTCGAGACCAAGGTCGTAGTTTGGTGTGTAGGCGGGTCGCCCAGCTAGAGAGTACTCTGCCGATGACTGCGTGGTCGGGGTCGCCAAATCCCCTCTTTAGAGGTGGCCTTTGGATTTCCGGGCAAGTACATAGAGGCTTCTCTTCCCACGAGCACTGTGGGGTACTCTCCCTACGACTCGGGTAGGTTTTGTAGGCGTAAACCGAAAGGTCGGGGCTACGGAATATAGTCCACGTCTTTGTATTAAGTACAAGCACACTTCCGGCTGCTTGTCGTAGATTCATTGCGCCACTTGACACTTAAAATGAGCTATTTGTACACAGAAACTTAGGTAGGGATAAGGCAAACACAGAAGCGAAGAAAGAACAAAGAAATCAACATTGAAGCCAACGTGAAGATCAAGAAATGTATAAATGGGATGTTATGGGATGAATGGAATGTGTGATATAAATGATGCACGCTGTATGGAATGGGGTATGCTGCATGTTGTATATTGATTTGCCATAACTTGTACATTGTTCTATTTTACTGCTTTTTGTTCTGAGTTTCTGTTTCAGGTTCATCAGTCATCAAAATTTATTCATGTATGTTTTTTCTAATGTTTACAGTTATTCTATGTTACTAATACATTATTTTTATGTTTCTAGGGACATGACGGGACCTGCAAGCATCTCCTGCGACCGCAGCATCATCGTGGAGCAGCTGGTGTTCTAACCAGCGTCATCGGAGCTGCCGTCTTCCTGGACGTCACCGGTGCTTGTATCATCATCTTGGAGCAGCTGGAGTTTCTAACCAACATCACCGGAACTGTTATCATCGTAGACATCGTCATCGAAGTCAACATCATCACTAAAGTCAAAATCGTCACCGAAGTCAACATCGTTTCTCGCAACATCAGTAAACCCGAGACCAAATATCAAGACCGCTGCTTACAACATCACTGTAAGATATTAATATTTTTAAATTATTTGGGTAAAAGTCTGTTAAAAACAGTAATAATTATGTTGCTTTAAATTTACTATAACTATCTTTACAACATTTTTGTTATTTGCTTAATATTTATTTGAAAATTTATTCACTTTAAAATTTTAATGGAGAATTTTATTTGAAATTAAAGATGGATATAAAAAAAATTGTATCACTTTATATCAAATATTTTTTTCTAAATAATTTATGACCTATTAAAAAGAAGAAAAGTAAATTGAATCACTCTTAAACAGTTATTTATACTAGCAGTTATTATATTTTGTATATAAAGTTAATGAAATACGTTTACCCAAAATAATTGTTTTCAATATTTAAAATATGAATTCAAGTTTTCTTTACAATATCTACATTGATTTTAATTTAAAAATTGGGAAAACTGATAGAATTAATATTTAATCATTTAAACAATCAGCTATTTATATTTAAAATAGAATTCAAGTATAAATAGCTAATAGTTTTAATGGCTGATATTATCAGTTCGATTTTTGTGTGTGTTAAGAGGGTATAATTGTAAACATTTTAAAATATATAAAACCATTCTCTGCTTGTACTCAAAATGTGAGCTTGTAATGTCAGCAAATAATTTAGTTTTATTAATATTATTTGTAATTGTTTCTAATTTTTTGTTTTGTTTGTTTACAGTCACAGTTGCGGCAGCGTAGAAAGCCAGCTTTCTGCTAATTGTCCTTGGGGAGGTTTTCCAATTAGCACGTATTTCATACGTAGGGAATCCTAGAAAGTTTTCCAGCTTCTTGCCTCTCAAGTTACAAACCATCCAGGAGGCTGGAACTAGGCTTTATATTTAAAATAAAAATTATATTCACAAATAAATAACATATGGTACAAATAAACTAAATATTACAAAATATACTTGCATTTTATTTATAATATAGTAACAAATACATATACAGGGTCTTTTTTATATATTACACGTAGGAGAAACAGTGGTTAATTGTTAAATGTTAATTTGCCACAAGAGGACTTATGATCGAAGTGGCGAAGGAAAAAAGTGACGTATTGACGTAAAATTAAATTATTTTGATTCACTTTTCATTGTTTCTCCTATGTCTAATATAAAAAAAACCCTGTACATTTTACAAGACAATAAATTATTTAAGAAAATATTCAGCTTGCAATCGTCATTCGCCGATCTGGTGTCCTAGACTTGTCTTGAAACCGTCAACCAAGTCTGTAGGAGTAATCACCATCCAACAACATCACCGAAGTCCTGGGCACCTTCAACAGAGTTTCTGGAGCCAATTCCAGCTGTAAAGTCCACCCAATGTGAGTAAATTAATTTTATATTATTTATTATTTTATTAGTATGATTGCAAATTTTGAACTAATACTTCGTTTTTATTTTTAAAAAGCTTTCACGGAAATGGAATCATCTCTGTAACCCACCTGGAGCACGAGACTCGTCTTGGAGCCGCTGGCATCTACAACAGTGGCACTGGAGTCGTCGCCACCTTCTACAGAGACTCCAGAAGCAGTATCATCTTGGAAATTTGTAGCAGAATTCCCGGAGCCGACACAGTCTCTCCATTCAATCAGAAGACCCCAAAAATGAAATAACAACCCCAACTAATAATGTCACCCATCATGTATTGTACTAAATTGTACTTGTAATATTAATTGTAATAAAAATTGTAATATAAATGTTAGTGTCTGTTGTATACAGTTTCAAAATGACAATAAATGAATTTAAAATAACTTATATTCTTTTATTCATAATATTTATTCACGCAGACAAACTAACACATTGACAAATTCACACAGATACACCAATACATAGACAATTAATTAGACTCACCAATTCATTGACAAATTCACACAAATACACCAATACATAGACAATCAATTAGACTCACTAATCCATTGACAAATTCACACAGACAGGGAATTTTTGTTTGAATGTTTTAGTGCGCGAAGCGCGATCTACCATTGCTCACTTACACACACATATCCCTGTCGCATCCGCCGCCGCCGCCACAACGCCACCGCCGCCGCCATCTTGGATTTTACACACAAACACACACATGCACATATAGAGCAAGAAATCGCACAATAGTAGTTTCAGTGGCGCCACCTTTTCTTACGGAGTTAGAACGGCTAAAAAGTGAACTAAAATTTTAATTGGTAGGCTAATTAATCATGATATTTTAATTAGCGATTTCCGCGGACACTAGACGTTATTTGGAGAAATGTTTCAAATAAAAGTAGTTTATTTTATTATTCTCGTTAACCTTTGGTTGAAACTTTTTCCTCTACAACCCTTAACTTCGGAGATACAAAAAGCCACCCTTAAAGTGAAATATCTACCCTACTAATGCAAATTTGGGGGTCGTCCGAGAATTCCGCATCGAATATGAGGCTCTTGAAGGTGCCTGCAAAATTTCAGCGAAATCGAATATATCGTTATTTATTAAGCTTTTCAAAACCAAAGGTTAACCCCTTAGCGTTTTATTTCCTTAATTATTAAACTTTTTCCGATCACTAATCCATAGACAATCAATTAGACGCACCAATAAATAGACAATCAGACGCACGGTTGATGGTAATAAATATAAGAATGCTAATTATTTTTACATTCATTTATTGGCATTTTAAAATTATATATATGAAATACTGACATTTATATTACAATATAAAATGACTGATAATATAAGACAGTAATATTTATTTTATAAATACAATTTAATGCAATAGATGATGGATGATAATATTAGTAGGGGTTATTTTATTTTGGGGGCCTTATGTTTGATTGAATGGGCTGCATCGATTTCGGGGATTATATAAGAACTCTCCAAGCTAATACTGACTCTGGGGATACGGTAGAAGGTGGCGACGACTCGGGCGACGCTGTTGTTGACATCAGCGGTTCTAAGATGTGGTCCATTCATCAGGTTATCTGCAGAGACGATTCCATGTCCGTGAAAGCTTTATAAACAAAAAGACAAAGTATTAGATCAAAATTTACAACAATTATGAATAAAACAGAATTATAAATAATATAAAATAAATTTACTTACAACTATGTTGTCAGGAGTGAACTTTACAGCTGGAATCGATTTCAGGAACTCTGTTGAAGGTGCCCCGGACTTCGGTGATCTTGTTGGATGTTGATAACTACTTTGGAGACTTGGTGGACGGTTTCAAGGCGATTTTGGAGCACCACGGATTCTGCTAGAACTCACCAAGCTGATGCGGACTCTGGAGATTCTGTAAAATGTGACGATTCCAATAACGCCGGATTGTCTGCAGAGATAATTCCATGTCCATGGAGGCATAGTATTAGATCAAAACTTGCAATAATTACGAATGAATTAAAATTATTAATTAATTAATTTACTCACATTGTTTCCAAGAGTGAACTTTACAGTTGGAATCGGTTCAGGAAATTTTGTTGAAGCTGTTGTCGGCGATGGTGATAACTGCTTCGGTGACTTAAATGATTGATTTCAAGATGAGTTCGGAGCACCACGTCAACAAATTAAGATTGCAAGCTGTATATGTTCATAATTTATGACAATTTATTTTTATAAATCCATATGTACTTGTTACTATATTATAATAAGAGATTGGACAGAATATTAAACAATTATCAGTTCAAATGAATAATTTTCAAAGGAAAATAAACAATATATTACATTTTCTTTTAATAAATTGTTCTGTAGCATCAGAATTTGCTATATTTGAAGTGTTGACAGAGTTTTTTGAGAAATAAACAAAATATATGAAGCATGGAAAAAATTATCATTTATTCCAACCGACAAATTACAAAAATTTGTACATTTTGAGAACAACTAGTAAAACAAGAGATGTTTATTACTCAAATTTCTACAGCAACAAATTTCCCAACAATAACCGCAGATTTAAAAGAGTTTAAAATAAATGTTATTTATTCATCGTCTTCATCAAAGATAATATATATCCTACTCATCTTCTTCATATCCCGAGGGTAGAGCGTTAACCTCTTTGTTATGGAATAATGATTTATCTCCTTCACCCCAGGCAAATCTCTTGTGGCGAATGCGCAAGTGTTCGTAGGGAATGAATTCGGGCCGCTCCGGGTGAGGCTTCTTGTGCTCTAGGACTACGTTGACCGCGGCGCATGCCACTAGACCCAGCATAGCGAAGGAGATGTTCCGCCAAATCATCCAGCTGCCTTCACCCTCGTGACCGAGGTCTGACAGAAGAGTAGGAAATTTCTTAACTTTTTTCTTCCTTCTACAGAGGACTGCAGATCTTGAGATGTAGCGAGCAGTGATCTGCCCTAATTTTGTTATTACCATTTTAAGATCAAACACTTTAAATTTTGAAAATATATAAATAATTTAAATTGTCATATTTTGAAAAATGACAATTGTTAAAAAATTGTTGTTTACATATACCACTATGGTATAAATAGTAATTTTTTTAATATGAAAATGAAAAAAAATACAATTACCTTACCCAGAAATTGCTTGTTTTGGTTCCCTGTTAAAATATATTTTGAAATTATATTAATTAAAACATTAAGCAATAATTCAAATATTGCTTGGCAGCAAATATAATTTTATTTACATTTGTATTCTGTACAATATTTAAAACTATGTACTTACATGATAATCCTTTTGCTCACCCTTCTCAAATAATTTATATATAACAAAACTCTTAAAAATATCTTCGCTTTCAAGAATCTTAAACTTGATATTTGTCACCAACAAGAACAAAATCACATGAATATTTGTTCTATATTCTCTTCTAAACAAATTTGAAACAATCTTCAACAATTTAAAGAGAATTTTTATGAAAATATTGACAATATCAGCTGTTAAGATTTTGCAGTAAATGAAAGATTGAATTATCATGTAAGTACACAATATACAATTACACAAATATCTGAACATTAAAAAATGTACAGACCTGAATTATTGTACGAACACATTTGGAAAATGTCTAGGCCAAAAGAGCAAGCCAAGTATATTATGTATCACATTTAAGGAAATATTATATTTTCGCACTAATTTAAATTTTGACTTTTCAAACGTATACTTTATAAATTCACAAGATTTTCTAAATATTTCCTCTTTTACTTTAAATGAAAATACTGAATAAAATAAATAAATTTGTAACTTATTTAGAATAGAATGAAAGTTAAAATTAATATCGTTTCTACGACATAATGACAATAATACAATAATTACACATAATATAAATAAGTTACATGGAAAATATTATATAAATAAGCATAATATAAATTTACGAACAAAAATTGTGCGTATTATTTAAATCTTTTTCTTCAAAACTATTTTCCCTATAGGGGCGGAATAAAATTTTCCAAGTAAATTTCCAATTTCTCGGTGTTCTTTAATCTATTTATAGATTTCTTACATCTTAAAGAGTTCTTGAATCTGAGTTTAAATAAATTATTTAAAAATAATATTTAATTCTACACTACTTCAGGTACCATCAAATGAAATTGAACGATAAATAAGATTAAGCATAATTTTCGACATCTTTTCACTCTTATCAAGTGAAATTCTCTAATTAGAATAAAGTATTTAGCTAATTACCAAATTGTTGTTAGAATAGAAAAACTTTTTTAAGATGTACAAAAGCGAGTTTTTCAATCTTCTCAGTTTAATACGAAAAGATTTTTGCAAAGAGTTCAGACTTGTTTGGAAAAATATTAAATCTTGATTATCGAAATATAAAAATTGTTCAGTTTATTTCGTATTAGGATCCACTTGAAGCGCATCTATGAGTTAATTATACCTAAAATTGCTGATCGTTGACTCTTATTTATATTTCAAGCTCTAAGTAAAAAGTTTGTTGTCGGTATAATAATCACAAAATTCTTAACAACATTAAAATCAACAGAACTACAACAACAATATGGCTATATTTATAAAAATATCACCACTGACAATAATAACAACAGATAAATCATAACAAAACATCATAATAAAGCTCTTCTATTCTAACAACAAATTCTAAAAAACTTTTAAAAAGCATGTCTGGTTGAACATGCTCAAAAATAGTACAAGTTAGTCACGTTACCAACCTCAAACTGTTAAAACCTTCCATCGCGCGAGCGCGCCCCTCGCAATACCAACTTACCAGAGAAAAATGCCGTTCGTTGTCGGTTTCAGCCGAGCAACGGAAACTACGGCAAAAATCACCCAATCAAGGGTGCAACAATTTGTTCTGCAAGAGAACAATTAATTTCTGATCCTCGTCTAACGATTCTCGGTTTTTCAGCGTGGCGGATACGGTGGGAAGGGACCGTTGGCCGTTAAGAGTCGATAAAGTCGACTTGGTTCTGGAGGATCATCGATTGATTCGTCTGATTGGCCAATTAATTGTCCAGATGACATTTGAATTAAACGATAGTATTGGCCATTTGTTCCTCGACAATCTTCGAAGTCTTCTACTGCTTGGTTTAACAACGATTCTTCGGCCAACTATATACATAAAAAAAAAAACATTTTTATATCTAAACTAATTTAGAAATATTTCAGTGAAAAATACCTTGTAAGTTTGTTTGATGTTATTAGCAGTTAAAGCAACTTTGGCATCCTCACAATGCATGTAATCATTTGTTGTAAAAGCATGTAATTGTTCTTCTGAAACCTCGTTGATGACATCTTCAGCGAGGACACTTGAACCAACTGCCGAATCCGGAACATCCGGAGAATTCATAAACTTGCCTTCTTCAGGAATTCCTACCGAGATAAATTACATATATACTTAAAAATCACACTATGTTTATAAAATGGAATAGCATGAATTTTTGAAACATTCAATGAGCATTTATTCATTACATTAGTGCTGCAATTAATCTTTGCCAAACATTCCTGTCCTGGCAGATCATTTATATTTCGTCATCCTAATTAGAAAATCTTACAAATCCA
Source organism: Pterostichus madidus (assembly GCA_911728475.2). Lineage (NCBI taxonomy): Eukaryota > Metazoa > Arthropoda > Insecta > Coleoptera > Carabidae > Pterostichus > Pterostichus madidus. Next base: position 38,686,150 of record OU452307.1, on the reverse strand, counting down.
TTTTTAATCACCGAAAATGGCATTTTAGTGCTATTTGGTTGATGAAAACGGACAATTTTTACAAACACGTAGTTCCATTTCATTCGAAGAAACGACGTTTCTTGCGCCTCCTACAAATTTAAAAATTACGGAGATACGAGATTTTCTAATTAGGGTCACGATTTATAATTCCTTTCATACAAGCTCGTCTCTTTTATTTCAACTTTTTTGAGACTAAAATTGAATTTGACGAATCCAAAATTCAAAATTAGCTAACACTCTTTTGACAATTGGACTGTTAAAAAAATTGAGAATATGGTTTAACTTAATTTGATTATTCCAAAATTCAGGATTAGCTAAAACTATTTTGAGAATGTAATTTTGTTTCATCGAATAACATGTGAATGAATATCATCTCTCACCTGGTGATTGGGGCTGCTGCTGCATCATCATCTGCTGAGTGACAATCTTGGTAGCTTGTCTGGGTTGTTTCTGCGCAATCGGCAACATATCCTGATGCTTCTTCCTCTGATGCTGCAATAACTTAGCTTTGGAAGCATACTGCTTGTGGCACCACTGACACGAATGTGGATTAGTGGTTACACTGCCCACAGTCTGCGAGAACGTGGGATTTGGAACCCCTGGAATCTCTGGGAACCCTCCTTTGCGTCGGTTAGACATCGGGAGTTCCAATCCTGGATGGTTTTTCAGAATGTGCGCTTTACGTTTTGAGCTGCTCTTATAGACTTTATCGCAGTATTGGCAGTAATAGTCGCGGGTTGTTTTCAGAATTGGGAGGTTGAGTTCGGGGACTGATTCAGGGCTGATATCGGGGTGACGTTTAGCGAGGTGATTTACAAGCATTCCTCGACGTTTAAACCCTAATAAACAACTGTGACATTTATATATAAATCGGTGGTAGTCAGTCGGCTGAACCTGCAAATGTTACAAATACATCAGAAATTAAACAATGAATTTGGAGCAATGTCGAATGACAGTCTGGTGAAATTGAGGGTGAATGTGGGCTACTAAATGGATGAATTTGATTGAAGGTTTGTTGCGTAAACTGAGACGAGCTTGTATGAAACCAAAAAGCGAAGGGAAGAAGTATTAGAAATAAATTTAAAAATCTTCAATGATCAGCCAATCATCGAAGCGGAAATTTATTCCCTATATGCAACGCTATGAATTCATGGTGAGACAAAGTATATATATAATTGAAACGTTTAGATAATGACAAAAGATAGAGCCAAAATCATATATCTATCGCATTAATTCAGTAATAAAATATTTCACTTAGTACTTATAATTACGCAGTTAATTTTGTAATTACTAATTAGGCACGTATGAATGCAGCTTAAATGCAAAGCTAATTTAATAAATAAATGGTGACAGTGAAAGATTTTTCATGGGATAAGCGTGAACTTACTTTAGGCATGAATTTCTTGATATTGTTGCCACTGTTCCCTCCGGAATTATTCTTGGATTTAACAGCGGTGTTAGAAAATCGTGCAGACTGTTCTCGATCAGCAGTATGCATCCGTTTCATGTGCTCTTTTAGTTTATCTTTTCGTTTAAACTGCTTGCCACATTCAGAGCATAAAAATTCACGATGGTCACTGTGTTTCAACAAATGCATCCGTAGTTTGTCCAAAGTAGGAAAGGGTTTTCCACAATATTGGCAACCGTGTTTCCTTTCACAATGAAAAGCTCGAATGTGCTTCCTAATTATGCTGTATTCCTTGAAAATCTAATAAAAATACAAAATGAATGGTAGGGAAGTAAATATTTTAAGACTTTTTACCTTATTGCAATGAGGACAAGTGTAAATTCCATCAATACAATGACACCTAACATGTTCTTTCAAAAGTAAAATTTGGTCAAACGAGGTTTTACAAATGGGACATTCAAATATTTTCTTGTCCAATTTATGAGTTTTTAAATGGCAAGACAAAGCAGAATTGTTCAAGAACCTTTTTGAACAACTGTCGCATTTCAATGGTTTAGAATCTTCGGATCCGTGGACTAACATATGTCGCTAAATAAACAAATTATATATTTAATTCAAATTCAAGAGCAATTGAAAATGTTTGTATTATACCTGGAGTCGATCTCTCGAAGCAAAAGCTTTGTAACACATGTAACATTTAAATCCCTTTTTCTGCTGATTGGACAAAAAGTTGGTAGAATCATTTGGGTGTTTCTTACCGTGATCCGAAACATGTTCAATTAAAGATTTTCGGTTCGTATATTCCATACCTTTAAATATATTTCAATTACTAACACTTTTTTTTGTTAAAATTTAAAAATATTACGAATATAGAACTAAAATTAACTATAAATACATAGACAAAAAATTACCTATTCTTTATTACGAAAAATAAATAGTTTAAGACTTACCACATTGAGGGCACTGCACGGCACCACTGTGCACCAAAAATTCACCCTCATTGCACCCTGATCCCAAATCCAAGGGGAGTCCAGTTATAGTTTCTGAATTTTCATTTTTGTGCACAAGTTCATGAAGATTTAACAATGATGGAGTTGGAAAATATATATTACAAATATCGCATTTCCATTCCAAGTTTTTACTACAAAAAAATAATAATAGGAAAAGTTTCTAAAATATTTTGATTTGACTTACTCAATTGCATCAGTGGAAATATTATTTCGTCGGATATAACGAACTTGTCTTTCGCGAAATGCGTTCGGATTACTGTGCTGTAAAAGATGACGACTAAGACTTTGTCTTCGAAGAAAAGATCTCGAACAATGCGGACAATCTATTGGACGACGTTTTAAACGTCCTAATTTCTTTACCCGATGTTTTACATTTTCATCCTGTAAATAATATTTCATTAAGTCGAATTTCATTATCTCTTCAATTTCTTGAAATATGAGCAAAAGAAAATTAAAAAAAAATAAAATTTTCAAAATATTCCAAATTTATGTATAAATTAATTAGAGTATGAGAAATACACTCGTTCAAACCGCATTTCAATATCTCTCTTAGTTTTCGAGATATGGGCCTTCAAAATTGAGATTTAAAAAAATTTTAAAATCACTGTAATTTGAAAAATAAAAAAGATATGAAGATGCGCTCAACGGCATTCAATTTCTAGTAGTCTAATTTATATAGAACCATATTTAAAAAATCAAGTTTTAAACTGGTTCAACAAAAAAAATAGAAATTTTCAGATATTTTTGCGATCATAATTTTTCAAATCTAATTTCATATTATTGTATGTTTCGAAGGTTGTTATTTTGTGAAAAATATAATTAAAATGATAAAATGTAATAATATTAATCGTTGATGTAACTAATTCAATATTTTATTTATACGTAAAGTCAAAGAGTGAAGAATAAATATATAATTAGTAAATAATTGTTGTCTGTTCTTAAAACCAATATCTTTTATCTGTAATAATAAAGTTTTTACCTTAGTTTCATCGTGGACGTTTAAATGTTTCTGTAAATCTTCCGAAGTAGTGAACCTAAGCGGACATTCAAAACATGGCCAAGTACTTTCATCTTCAGCAGTTGGTTGCAAAGTTGGTAGCTTGCGTTTTGCTGCATAAAGTGCGCTATATCCAACCTGTAAACATTTAAGTTATTATAAAATATTTCATTTTGGAAATAAAATTATTACTTGTAATTCTTGTCGAGGTAAAATTGCTCGAGTTGTAGTAAAATACAAAGAATATCCTTGTTGACTTAACACTAAATTTTGTTCAATAAAATTCTTTGCTGATCGCACAAATCTCATCCAGTTTGAAGAATCTGTAAAATAAATAAAACATATTTGCTGCAATTTTTACTTATTTTTTAAGTACTTACTTTCGTCTGAAATGTCTAAACGATGCATGGAACCAGTTTCAGATTCAAGTAAAAGTTTAAATTCGTTCGAATTTGTATCAGTTTGAGAAGTTAGGATCGAATCGAGGAGAACTCCTTCCAAAGGACCAAATTGTGTGCGTTTTGGAATTGCCTTCCTGGCGAATACTCCATATTCTTAAACAAAAAAGGAGTAATTTATGATGAAAATTAAAATGTTGAAGTACGTACCTGGTTCAGTATCGGGAGAAGAAGTAGGAATTTTATTAATAACCAGATAAGTTGCTGGTAAAGTAGCTCTTGCCCGCGAAGGAACCGGCTTATCACTGATACTTTGAACTCGATTTACTACAAAAATACAATTAATATCCAATAATTATTTATAGTAATTAATATTTACATAAATGAGTGTCATCGTCTAAACTTTGTCGATCATTCTGTCTTCGAGATCGTCGAAGTTGCTGTGCTTCATATTCTGTCTTCACTTTGGCTTCATCAAAATCTAAATTCTCTTCTTTAACATTCACCACCTCAAACTTATCGCAAATGTGATGTGTTGTTTCTTGTTCACAGAGTCTTGGAGGTGCGCTAAGAAGTTCTGGAGGAAGTAGCTGAGTAGGAGGAGGCAATTCCGGTTTTAAAACTAAATTATTTTGTGCAGAAAGAACATTATCGTTTAACGCGATTTCTACTGGTGCTAAGTTAAAAAAAAAATATTATTAGAAACATATATTTGTTGGTGAATATAAAGATTTACCTTGTAAAAGAAGATCAGAGTCCAAAAGTGGATCTTGTAACATCATCTGACCGTCAGAAATTGTCAACCCTGAATTTTGGGCAGTTACTTCATTAATATCACCATCATCATTTGTTTCCATTACAAGTCCATGTGACTCCAAACTATTTAATACATTATTTAATTGTTGTTCGTCTTCCGGTAAAGACGGTAAAGGAGTGCGGCTAACCAAGAAGTCCTAGAAGACATATACGAATAAATATTTTCGTAAATTATCAGTAAAATTTTAATACTGACTTGAGATACATAGCTATAAGAAATTCCTGTATTCTGATCAGTGATTAACAATTCAACTTGATCCGGATCTACTTTTAAATTGCGCTCAACCATAGAAAGCTGTTGCTGGTAACTATTAATTGGAAACTGAACTAACTGTAATTCTTTATTTATCAACTGTTCATCTACTTCCGGAGATCTACAAAATTGATTGAAATAAAACCTTATCAAATAGATTTCTTAATAAGTATATACCTTTGATTATAATCAATATGAACCCCGGCAGTAGTATCCTCACCATCTGCCCCTTCTATTTGTCCAGAAGCAGCAACCATTTGCAAATATCTGCTCCCGACAACTTGCCTCAAAAGTTGGGTGTCTGCGTCAGCGATGTCTTGAAAGCAGGAGTCACTAGCAGGAGGTGCTGCACCCTCAAGCTCTGTAGACATCAGCGGAACAACTACAGGGGTGCTGTATCCCGTAGAAGTTCCGCTAGTGACCGAAACAGGCTCCTCCGAATAAACGGGAGAGTATCGAGCTGTTGAACTCATATTTGGATCTAAGGGGGAAACATGTTGATCGAATTCTGAACTGTATGTAGAAGGTTGTGGTGAAAATGATGAATCAGTTTCAAATTTGTAGTCAACTGGTGTGTTATCTTTGACATATTCAACCTATATAATTAAAAAAATAATTTAAGAAATAGAAGAATTTTAATTGTTGCTAATTCTTACAGCAATAAATAAAAGTGTAGAATTCGATGGATTGTTTGATGATTGCGTCGCTGTCCAATTGCCATTTGTGGCAAATGTAGAAATTTCGCCTTCATCAGGCACAGACTCCACTGCACTATCCATATTTTTTAATAAATTATTAAATATCATTTACCTGGTTGACAATAAAGCTGAAACAATCATATTTGGGGTTAAGATGGTCTATTGTTAGTTATTGTTACATTTTTGTTCATCTAAATACTAAACAATTTTATTTTATGTCCCAAATAGATAAGAATGATGTAATTTATTTAAAAAGAAAAAATACGAACACAATATTTGTCAATAATTTGTTTACGTATTAAAGACTTTGACAGATCATCTAATAAGGTCTTTATGTCAATCTAACAATTACAAGGATTCAGAATATATTATTTATGTACTGTAGAAGTGAATATTGCTAGGAAACAATGTTGTAAACATTCATTTAAATCCTGATTAAGGTTCCAAACTGGGAAGTTAAAATTTGGACATTTTAACTCGGACGCGTCCATAACAAACGGGGAGTAAGCATCATACCCATTATTCAATATGCCAAAGATTAGCACATGTAATTCCCACATAAACTCGTATTACACACTAAATTGTATCACTAGTTACACGTTTTACATCCAAAATAAAATAGAAAACACAATATAAATAAGATTTAACTAGAAATAAACCTGACTTACCTCAACGGAAGCCATTTTGTTTTACATGCGCAAATTTTTTTTACCGGTTGCGCCACTAAATATTTAAAGCGCGATATTTAAACTTGTTTATTTTATTGCTAAATAACATTTAACTATATTTTAAAGCACATAAGCATAAAATTGATGACTGAACACCACAAATCTTCTCTACTTTCGTAAAACTCCAATTAATAATAATTTTATCAAACCATACATGCATTAATTCAACAATTTATTAAACAATGTTTTATTCATAACAAACATTCACAATTGATTTAATTTTTTTCTATAAGTATCACTTTATTGTAGAATGCACTTAAAAGCGTATAAAGTGATGAAAATTTTGTAAAACTTGTACTTTATTAGTTACTATAGTAACATGCAACATGTCAACGCAGAATAACAAGACAAAAGTGGTGAAATGGACAAAAAATTTATAGAAAACTGCAAACTTCTCAAGCGACATTTCACAAAACTGACACAGGCTGATACAACCACACAATCTGTAAGTTAATTCTCGGAAATTCAATCGATATTTTTCCAAGAATTTGTCTCAAGGTATAGGTTAATGTCAAGGGCATCGAATAAAAAAGGGGTGTATCAATATTAACTTAACGTGACAAAATTTCATGGAAATATAATTTTACCCTGAATTAATCAATAATAATGTAGCATGAATACCAGACATTTTTTGGAGATTAAATCATAGCATTTAATCACGTACCTATATTGTATTTCAAATTCTGTTTAAATTTTTACTCCCGATAAAATCAAAAAATTTAATGCCAAAATATTGCCGTTTTTAGAATTATACAAATTTTGTGGATGAAAATGCGGCTACAGATATTATTAAGGATGCGAAACAATTATTACTTACCGAACAAATAGAAGAATTAAGTAATGAAGATATCGCGCTTTTAAAAGAAAAATCTGTCAATAAATATGCGAAAGAATTGCAAAAATTTGAATCTAAACAAATATTTCGGTCATGTAAAAAAGAAAACATTAAATGGAACGATGAAATATTTGTTTCTGCTTTGCCGCATCCAAAATATAATGCTGACTATTTAAAATTGAATAAAATTGATATAGATACGGAAATTGAAAATGAAAGAAAAGAAATTGAAGAGTTAGCAAATATTATTTTAAATAAATATGAGGATTTAGAAATAGACAAAAAATATAATCAAAAAAATAATAAAATAAGGATGAAAATAGAAAAAGATAAACATATTGAAGAAAAAATAAATGAAATGATTAGTGAAGAGAAAATAGAAACAAAGGTAAATTTTGAATTAGGACCAACAAGCAATGGCATGAAAAAAGAAGAAAACTTAGAAGTTACAAAATCTACAATAGTACGCATGATGAATACTGAAGAAAAATGTATAGATATTACTGATATTCCTGAATTAAAAGTAACACCTCAAATGAATAAAAAAGTAGAATTTTTGGAAGTGAAGAAAATAAATATTGAAGATAATACAGTAGATTTTGATATAAAAGACGAAAAAGATATTAATATAAATAAAGAAATGTTATGTAATACGATAGTAAAATGGAAAACGTATACGAAACAAAATAGAAATGCAAAAATTAATAATGCGCATAACAAAAAAATTGATAATTTTTTAGAAAATGTTCAAAAATTCCAACTAGCTAATGCTAATAAATCTAAAAGCGATTTAACAAACAAAAATTCTCAAAATCCGGAAATAATAGCTACAAAAATTAAACCGAAATCTTCAACATGTTTCGAAACTAAAATATCATCTTATGAGCACCGATTTAAAGCCCAAAAAAGCATAATAGAAATGCAGAAACAAAAGCTTGAAGAACAAACTAAATTAATTGAACAATTAAAATTAAATAAAATTAACAAAGACGCACGAGAATCTTTAGAAAAAGCCAGCGAAATGAAGAAGACAATTTTATCTCCTCTAAAAAATAAATGCAAACTTAAACCGGAAGTTAAGCCCGAAACAAATGAACCTGAAACCGACAATGAATTAAATTTTACCTTAAATTTTTACAAAGCTCCAAAGATTGTTAAAATGATGGAAGATCGCGCAAAAGAAAGACAAGAACGAAGATTACTTATTCAAGAACGTAAACGAATAATAGAAGAAGAAAGGAAGAGACAAGCCGAAGAATTAGTACAAAGAAAATTGAAAGAGGAAACAGAAGAAAAACAAAAACGTCTAGAGAAAATGAAGAAACAAAGAGATATAGTCCGACAAGTAGAACTTAAAAAACAATTAGAGAAAAAAAGATACATTAAACTAAACGAAAAGGCAGCTGAACATTACAAAACAAAATTAAAAAATTCAGGATTGAAATATTTCAAAATGCTAATTTATGACATTAAAATAAAAACCGAAATCGGAAAGAGATTTTACGAACATAATATTATTATTATTTGTTTCAAAGTTTGGCGAAATTTTGCGTTGAAAATAATAAACAATAAAAATAAATTAGCCACAAACCTGCATTCGAAGAACTTGTTGGAAAAAATGATGTCTTGTTGGAAATCTGTAAGTAATTAAAAACTTACTAACTTACCTGAAATATAAATGATTAACGTAGATGAGTAAAAATGCTTCAGGAATCCGTACTTGAGAACATATTAAATATATTAACAAGTATGGATTCTTGAAGTCTTTTTATCCATCTAAACTATATGATTCATTTTCAGTATCAATTCGAAGCGATTCAATCCAAACAAGTAGCAATTGACAGATACGAAATGAGTTTACAAAATAAATATTTTAATGCATGGCACAAATTAGTTTGTGAACATCGAGTTCAATATGCGATTAATGCTCAAAAAGCTGACAGATATTTTAGAAGGTAGAAATAAATAATATGTTTTGTATTCTAGATTAATTTTGTATATTTTTAGGATTCTCCTGTTTCATTGTTTTGAAAACTGGAGAAGTTTACCAGCGATCATGCAAATAGAACGCGTTCAAAATGAACGAAAAAGGAAATGGAGGTTGAGGGTCGCTGAAATTTTATCGGATTATGATCCGTTAAAAAATTACGATTATGATTTAACTAATTAATAAAACTAGCTTTACTATTTGTACTTTTATATAATATAAGTAATAAAATGTATACAATTATAAAATTAAATTAATATTTACATTACTAAATATTGTGTTATACATATTTATTTCAGTCATTATCTACTAATCTCTGTCGAACATTACGATTTTTACTAGCAGGGAATTTACGTTTCTTAAAACTAGTCGATGAACAGCTTTCATCGTCGTCTTCCTCTAAACTAGCAACTGTTTTTTCTTTGAACAGTTTTACCGGTTCCGGTTTATGAATCGGTATAATCGCCACGTATTCTGGTTGTTTTGGTAACTGAAGATTTATCACTTTTTTGGGCCTATTAAAAAAATTATTTTATTAAATATATCATAATAAATTTTATAGATTATTCTTACTTAGTTTCGACAGTTTTCCATTGTCCATAAGGTCCATAGGAAGGTTCTATGATTGGTCCAGAAACCACGGGTTCTGGTTCTTCTTCTTCCACTACTCTTCGTGCTTTCATTTTTTCGCGTTCTGCTGCTGCTCTTTCCTCTTCTTGTTGATGTTTTTCTTCTTCCATTTTTTGTTTGTCTTGAGTTTTCTTGAATTTATCTACAGCCTATAAAACAAATAAAAACTGTAGCTGTCATTCTTAATAAAATACTACAATTTGAGAACTTACAGTTAGTTGTTGTTTGCCTTTTCGAAATGATTCCACTTTCTGTTCAGCTATGGACAAATATCCCTCAGGAGGTGGTACCCAGACTGATTCTACACAATAAGATAATTATTAATATTTGTAAATAAAAAAAAAATTATTTTTTTCTTACCATCAGTTTCAGTGTTCCAATAATACGACGGTCCGTCCTTCGCAGCGACTTCATGCCACGGAGTAGAGCTCTTGGTTACAGCCGCTTCCAGCTGTTGTTGAATAGCCTTCGACGAGATATCTGCTCCATGTTCTACATCTTTCCGGTAGGCCTCCAAAGCAGCTGACTCCATCCTCCGAAGAGCTTGATCTTCACGCATGGACTCTTTCTGCTCTCGACGACTTGTTTTGCTGATGGTTCGTAAACGACGCGCAACATTTTCTTTGTGTTTGCGACCTTTTTCATGGAATTCTATGCTCTGAAAATAAAATTTGGAGATAATTGAAGCTTCAGCACAAAAAAGTTTTAGCTAATTCCTAATTTTAGATTAGTTAATCAAAATTCAGAATTAGCCAGATTGTGTGCACCACGAGCAGAAAGTGTCCTTGTCACTCTTGACTGCTTTGATCAACAATCTCCATGTACAAGCGGCAATAGACTACTTTCTGCTCTAGGTACACTAATAACTATTAAGTAACACCCTATTTATTAAAATATGTATATTGTTACGATGTGGTAATTCTAATCGTTTATGTAATTAATTATTTTGATTATTCTGTACTCTAATATAAGCAATTTTTATCTGTCTATATTGGTTATACAAAGTGGTAAAATATTTCTACCGAAGTTTCAAATATATTTTGTTAAGTAAATAATAATACTTACGGGTTTGTTATCTGCTAGCCAACATCGACAAAATTCGCAGTACTTCTTGGCTTGGGATTTCCAATAGTCCGCCCTGAAAACAAGAAATAAAATATAATAATAAAAAAAATAATGTGAGCTACACTGGCAAATTATTTATAAAAGTTAAATAAATATCAATTTACGCCTTTTTATTTATTCTTAGGTGTAGAAAAATAGGGAAAAAATTACGGTAGAAATAAAACACATTTTAAAATTGCTAAACTTTATTGAAAATTGTCATAGTTACAAACAATATCTAAATATCGTAAGCATATTTGCGATAACGATAGAATAATTTTTGAATTAGTTAATTGCATTCATAATTGAAAAATTATTCATATAACAATTTTTAAACATTTCATTTAAATAAAGTACATTTGGAACTTTATTTAATGACAGCAAGTTTGAAAACATTTAATATACATTCGGAACATTTTTGAAATAATTAAAAAGAAATTTACATATTTGGCCACCATAATAACATTAAACATAAGTAAAATTTTTGGAAGAAATAAGATAAATCAATTAGGAGATCGAATATGGATCTATTTAAAATTATCTTTCTTCCGTCTTTAATGAATTAATGTTTTCATAGTGACCAAATTGTAAGCTTCACCCGTAAAAACTTGGAACAGGTAACACACATCTGAACATTTAATAAGTAGTTATGAAACATACAGAGTGGACATTTCTTAAACACTTACAAGATAAAAATATAACAAGTAGTTGATAAACACCAGGAGAACAATAGATACAGTTTGAAAAACTTGAAATAGATGTTTCATGTTCACAATGCTATTTTTAAAGTTGGCTACAAAATTTTCAAAATCAAATGCCAGAATAGCACAAGCATCATTTAACCGTTTTATTTTTGACGGAATCTAGAGCTCGCAATATAATTAATCTACCTTCATGCTTCATTTATCAAAACAATTAATTCATTTTTAACAAGACTTCTAAACTTTAGTGAGTTACTGACTGTTGAAACATAATTTTGTGCTATCTTTCTATATTTTTAAATATTTTTGTGTAACTAATGTTTAAGGCATATTTCAAAACAATTGACTAATAATTGAGATACTATTAAGCCCTTTTTCTAAACATTAACTTTTGTAAATTGCCTTAAAAATAAGTTACTATAAATTCGTGAGCTACTTTCAACAAATGTTTAGTATAAAATACTGACTCTAGTAATTTTAATCTCCTCTATTAAATTCGTGACTAACGAACATATATTTTGAGCATTACTTTTAAGGATATGCAGGAGTTATACCCCTTGTTTTTTCTTTTTTGTAAATTTAAATAGGAAAAAGGGCACTTATATTAAAGTAAACTAACATGTAAAGTGACTAGTAACTGTGAAAATACAGGCATTAAGTTAATTTTGGTACATACACAGTTGAATCAATACTAGCATGGTGCTAGAGCTTAGTTAAAATTTCTACTTGACTAGCATAAATTACCCAGAAATTATTACTAATTCATACGACAACCTTTACTGAATAATTTTTCGAGGACAATTTTGAAAGGACGTCATGTGAATTGTATATAATTCTTGGAACTTTTAACAACAGTATAAGGACATGTTAACAATTGAAAATTGAGTATATTTAATACTAAATACTGAAAATAATACTAAGATTAAGTATCTCTGAGCTATATGTGGTCCTTTGGACATATAAGGCTTTAAAACCACTTGAGGGGTGAGAAAAATTTCATTTATAAATCAACACACTTAACAATATTACTTAAGATATTTTTAACACCCCTGTAGTTGATATTACAATTCCTTTTTAAAGTCTAATGTCTATTTTTTATCAAATCCTTTTTAATCACCCAAGAGGATAAGTTATATTTTATAATAATTATGAACTAGAATTTTAAGTTTTTTCCGAATTATTGTACATAGTTTATCTAATAAACTTCCAATTATTATTTAAGAAATAAACTTGGTTCAACATTCTAGCCAGCTAGTAATGCAAACTATATTTTTAAATAATTATACGGCATTTTCAAAATAACTTGAACATTTGACAATGTATATTTTCCGCAAACAACGATTCCAAAATAATATAGAGTAAAATGCTTCTTATAAATTTGTTTTAATGATTTAGTTCCCAGTTTTTTACTTGAATATTTTTTTCTAAATCAATTTAGAAACATTAGAAAACAAACTATACAGTGCCAGATATTTAAAATATATTGAAAATACCATAACATTTCTTTGAATTTTTGTACAAAAATAAATTACTTGACTAGATTTAATAACACAAATAAATTATTATAACATAATACAAAGTACCTAATGCAACAATTTGTAGAACTCTTTTAATTATTCAAGTACTTTTGCGTTAAGATTTTTTTGATATATTCGATTCGAAATTATGTAAGATATGTTTAGTAATATTCAATGTAAACTAGAATCTAAATTGACTAGACATTCATATCTTAAAATTCTCAAAATTGTTATCAAAATCCTCAAAGTGAGTGATATTCGTTATATTCAAAATGACTCAAAATTTAAAATAACAATTCCAAGTAATTGACTAAAACTAACAATAGTCTAATGTGTACAACACACAACTTAAACTAAACGGTGGGATACTAAGTCGCGATTCACAGTCGTCTACTAACAAAATCTGGTCCATAATGGGCGTCATATCTTTGGCAACATTAATTTTAGTTTATGGCACACGAGAAAAGCGCGTTTCTACTAAAAAAAAAGTATCTGCAAAAAATATAAAATGTAAGTTTTTCTATTAGATTAAACTAATTTTGGAAGCAATGTTGAGTGACGCAATAATTATCTACTGGTGTAATGTTTACCGCAAATAAGTTGGAAGCCCAAAAAAATATTTTTATTTGGACGAGCTAAAACGAATCGCGTGAGTTCTAATATTTCTATGTGTCTAGATATTAATCTAGAATATCTTTTCAACATCACTGCCGCAAAATATCTACAAATTCATCTACAATATCACAGATAAGGTACGACAAAACAAGGAATCCAATAATTATTGTCTTAACTGAAAAACAACAAAAAGAAATTCAAGAAGACTTTGTTAAAAGGATTAAAATAGGATAATGAATATCCTCCTCATAATCAGGGTTGTCCAAACATTCTAAATGGCGATTCCAAACTCCCTGATCGTACAAAATAATTTTTTCGCAATAAAATCCACGCATTTCTGCATGGACAACGAAAATATCTAAAGTGTCACCTCTTTTAGGTGCCATAACATACGCTACTCCATCCAAGGCTAAACATCTCCAAATAGTTTCAATCAGATCATTTCTAGCTTCATCAAAAAACAGACAATCAGCACTGAGGATCACTTCATACAGTGACCCTGCATCATCATTTGTTCCCCATTGCAAGACTGCAGAGGACACAGAAGTAACAAATTTGTTTCTGTCGAGAGACGATTTGATGTTTTCAACAGCAAAACAATTGCCATCTGTCAAGTGTACCAACTTACTAGAAGCGTATTTTGCGATCATGAGACCTGCGAGGGCTGACATACCTGCGCCTAGCTCTAAAACTGTTTTGTTTTGGAATTGCTCTAGATTGTTTAGAGCGTAATATGCTAAAGCTTCTTCCGAAGGCCAGACGCAAACATTTCCGGTGTTGTTAAAACCCATCAGATCAACAGCTGTGAAAGATCGGGCTGTATGTGCAACATCAACATAATAAAATTCATTTACAATTTGGGCGGAATATCTGTACCAACTTCTTTTCGTGTACTGATGCTGTTTTCTACGACACAACTGTATATCATTGTCAGTATTATTTTTGTTGTTCTCATGACAACAGTTTGTTGTTGAGTCCCCATTACATATTTTTTCAACCCTTATTTCATGGCAGTGTGTCTCTCCGTTTTCTATTGGTTGTTTATCAATATTATCGTCGTGAATTTGATGAGTGGTCAGAAGCATAAAAGTGGAAAACCTTCTCATGGAGATTTCATCCGTTGGACTGGATGGTTGACTTGAAATCGGACTCTGAGAAGGTTCCAAATGTATTACAATTTTTACAAAATAACTAAACTAGTTTGTAAAAATATATCGGCATGGATCGTTGATAAATTTTTTGTTCTTTTGAGAAAATGAAAACAGTTTATTTGTGAAAATCTAAATATAAAGGTGTCATCTGTAAAGAATTATTTATAAAAATTACGTAAAATGATTCAAGGTATTTTAAAGATTATTAATACTTTTTTAACGCCAAGTTATTTTAAATTCAGGTATAAATTAATCGACAAGTGTTGTAACCGATTTAAGCTAAATTTAACCGCTACTTAGTGTGATTAAGTTTATGAAAACCCAGTACAAGAAACTGACAAAGATGTATTACAACATGTTTAGAAAAGTACTTAAATACGAGTTAACAACAATAATTGTCAACAAAAGAAAATATTTACATTTTGTTTCGCAATATTCGGAAACATAAATCATTTCAACCGAGAAATAGAAAAACATGGGAAAATTATACATAAAGTGACTAAGTGTAAACAATTGAAAAGTTTTCCAATACTGCAGAAACCTTAATTTCACAGGTTGAAATGAACAAATACAAAATATTATTGATGAAATATTTACAGTTTTATTACAAATCTATTTTTAAGACAATGCTGGCGATGGTAAACATAAGTTACCTTCAGAGCCTTGGCCAAAATGCCCCATCGTCTTCTAGCCACATCCTTCCGGTTCGTCTGTCTTTTATCACTTCCTGTTTGGATCTTCTCGTCGTGCACATTGTTCGTGATTTCCAGGGAGATGTTTCTGTGAGTTTTAGACATAACTATCCGGCATTATCAAGTTTGCTTGCTATCAGCCCTCCTACAAGATGAACAAGTCATGTTAAACATTAAACATGACTTCATTCTTCATTTTCTTCACACACATTTTTCTTCCTTTTATTCATTTTAGATATTTACAAATTTCTATATACACGTAATAAATTATAAACTTCAATTTCTTAACATTATGTTGAAGATTTTATTCAAGTTGATGAAAAGATTAGAAAACATTTTCATGTATGTTTACATCAATAAAATGTCAGTAACAATAATAAGTAATATTAAAATAGCAATGAACCGTTGTTCAAATAAATATTTACTTGAAGATGTCAAAACCCAGTCATAATAATAATATAAACGAACTCATCACTGAATTAATAGAATGTCGTAAAACAATTTTATGACAAACTAATATTGGTTTCATACCCTAAAATAAATTCAGATAAACAAAATATAAAATGTTATTTACGTACAAATAATATTAACAATACGAAATGACAAAAACTCCCAACAAAGTCAGTTACTCACAAAAAATTGAAGTTCCTTGTCAAAGGTTAAACGAGCATTTTATCAAAACACAATGCGTGTTACCTGTTCAGATTTGAAACTACAACTAAAGATTGGACGGCACAACCAAATAGTCTATTTTTGTACTGTTTACACTGAAACAATACATCACTTAATTTATAAAGAAGTAGCGTTAAAATTTGACTGCCCACCACCTAACCTAACTCAAGATCAAACACAAAAAAAAATTGGCAGAGATCACAATTCTCAGTTTAATTAAAAGAGGCCAGCGTAGCTCAAATTAGAAAAATAGAATCATATCAGCCAGATTGAGATTTTATTGGCATGATTGACAATAGGTTACAAATGAAACGTTTAGTTACGTTTATGGATTGAATGATGAGATAAAAATTGTAAAGATTTGAGATTTACTTACATCGTACGTTACAACACCTGTACAATTTCCTAAATCACTAAAAGATTGTAATGTTTTACTTAATTTTGTAACATTATTTAATGAAACACTTGATATGGTTCTAAAATTAATTTACTAAACTGTCAGAAACAGGCTATACAGTGGAGACATCTGCCGGCAAATTTTAAACGCGCACTATTCAAGTTTCCTTTTTTGCCCAATATGAATAAAATAATCAATGTACCGTTATATAGTTATGAAAAGGATCCACAAAGTTTTAAATAACTCTAAAGTAGGAATGTTCTAATTGAGCAAATAAACAAATACATTATCATCTTTTAATTTTGTAACATTATTTAATGAAACACTTGATATGGTTCTAAAATTAATTTACTAAACTGTCAGAAACAGGCTATACAGTGGAGACATCTGCCGGCAAATTTTAAACGCGCACTATTCAAGTTTCCTTTTTTGCCCAATATGAATAAAATAATCAATGTACCGTTATATAGTTATGAAAAGGATCCACAAAGTTTTAAATAACTCTAAAGTAGGAATGTTCTAATTGAGCAAATAAACAAATACATTATCATCTTAAAATAACAACATTTTATCTGTATTATATCTGTTTCGAGAATAGTTATTGGAGATATTTATGATTATAAATATCATTAACATAAATACATAACAATTATTTAAAATAATGTACATCAAAACTATTAAGAAGGAAATTATGTGCTAACAAACTATATTTTTGTTTTGAAGAAACTTTCCGTGAAAAAATATTTTTTTTTTTTATAAATGATACTTACGGTCTTCCATTGCAGATCTCGGTATATAAGTTTTATATTGAATTTAAGTTATAATATTATCAAGTTGACGAAAATTTAGGTTCGTCCACCTGCACGTTTCCATCAGATACTACGGTATTTGGCTATACATGAAAAGCCAGTGGCACATACAAAATAATAAAATATCGAACTATATATAAAGTAAATTAATTTGACTACAAAACAGAACAAACAAAATATAAACCAAAATAGCGGCATTTTTATTATTCAGCCAAAAATAACTTTGCAATTTTAACTGAGTATGTGACGAAATTACGAAAAATTAATGGTTTTTTTTTTTCGAAAATATTACGTAGCTTTTGTATATACACACAAACCAGACTATATAGCAAACTAAACATAATAATGCTGAAAATAATACAAATATAGATCAATATCATGCATTGTAATGCATTACCAACTACCATTCGGATAAGTTCTAGTTGATCATTTAATTATTCTCCATACATCACACGACCATATGTGATTACTAAATGTGGTCGACTATGTATTTATCGGCAGATTAAGGATTTACATAGCCAACCCCAGGGATATATTCGGTTGTGTTTATTACGATAGATTAACCGTTCTTTTTATGAATTGAGTTCAATACCTGCTTAGCGATTATAATGATGTATATTAGCACTAAAAAGGTGGGGCCCATAATGAATTTTTGGCCCGAGCAACATTATACGAGAAAGTTTTGTAAAATCACCACAGCGTAATTTCACTGATAATGCGTGTGCATGTGCGAAATAAATTATAAAAATTGGACAGCCTTAGATTCTGAAATTGGTTCTTTTAGCAAATATTTCAGAATGAGAATAAATCAAAATATTTTATATTTAAATAAAACAACTTTAATTACACATTATTTATATGGGTTTCAATAATGAATAATTTCTTATTTGATTCTATCGAAACATGGACATAATAAAAAAGAATATTCCGATTAACCGTATATTTTTCTTTTAAATTGCAATATCAGATTAGTGGATCGCATGTTGCACAGGTCTAAATTAAAAGAATGATGAGAGTTACATGTCTGTGAAACCAATGATACTGCAATATAGTCGAACCTCAACAAGGGACCGCAGAATTAGTCCAGAGGTACAAAAATTTCAGATTAAGAAAAGAAATAAAAAGCACCTATTGCGCATTTGTTTTATCATATTGCTTTAAAAAAATATTTAAAACATTCTAAAAGGTGTCGTTGACATTTTCTCTACTATATACATTATATACTAGGGAAAATATTCTCTGTACTAACAAAAAATTAGTTTACGAGTAAAGGTAGATCTCGTCAATTGTCGGGAATTCCCAAAAAAAACTGTGCAGATTGCAGATTACAAAACTCGACAAATCTTGGCTACCATACACAAAGATAACGTACAAATATTCTACAAATAGTTCATTTACACAATGGAATTTTACTGATGAAGAATACTGTGTTAGTGGGACATGTTATTAGCTTTGAATTACAGAGATTTTCGAGTTCTACAAAATAACAATGCATGGCAATTCTACAAAATGAACAGGGAACAACAGTAAATTTTGATTTAACCCATTAACGCTCACCGTATTTATCTGATGGATGATAAATATATATTTGATGTTAGTAAAACGGAAAACAAATTAAGCTACTTGTTTGATTCTTTCTGCAATTTGTTCTTAGAAGTGTATTTTACCAAAGTAAAGCTAGTGCAACGTTTATCTTCAGTTTCAGTAATCAGTTTTAATTTTAAGTATTACTACTTTTAGATGAAAAGCCCAATGCCGTAAGTTATTAAAAATACAGTGTAAAATATATTACACTGAAAATAAGTGTTCCATATAGTCTTATCATAAACATGCTAAGAGCCCGTAAAACAAAAGAACTTAAAAAATCAAGCTCTTGACGATAACAACTATGCTCAAGTGAAACACTAGTGAATTGAAATTTGTTCTTTTTCTCCCCAAAAGATGCTGGAAATACAGATATTTATGATGCTTTTAGGTGACAACAAAGAGGAGCAGACGATCTAAGGAGAAGCTATGGTGAGATACCAGAAACAGTAGAAATGAAGAAATTTTAAATATAAGGAAAAAATAAGAAATATATACCAGCAGATAACGGAACAGATTCTTCTTTGGGTGATGTTCCATTTGCTACTTCATTTCAAATATAGTTGAAGGACAAGGAAATAGGTAAAAAAAGCGAAAATAAGAAGATTTAATTAGAAATGTGATTAAATTAAATGTATGCTTTAAGATATTTTTTTTTTTGGAAACATGTGGACAGAAATATTAGATTTTATAATAAGACGAATAGTGTTGGCTATTCTAACTCACAAATATTACTTCTAAATTAAGTGCGATATAACTATACTATCACAAAGTGAACAAAATCGCAACACAACACCGTTGTGGAAAATACATTAGGAACATATACAAATAGCGCAATGTTGCTTCATACTCTGATATATGCTATAATGTTTTTTTGAGTCAATTCACTACATATTCTTAGAAATTAAAATTTTTAGTTTATATCCTCGTTTTATTTTTTATACTTATTCCTCACTTACATACTATGACTATGAATTATTTTTATTCTACGTCTTTATTGACGAACGCATGATATATCATACGGTTATTAAATCACACTTTCGTATTTCATTAATTGTTATTGTTTCGATAACAGTACATTTTGAATAAAAAAAAACCAGTAATTATATGGAAAATATCTAATAAAAAAAAAAAATTCTCGGCGTTAATGGGTTAAGGGGAATTTCGAGGTTCGACTATATCTAAACCATTATGTATTATTTTTATTAAAGGCAGGATGAATGAAATTACTGAAAAAATATTGTAAGTCATATTTAGTTGAATACAATTTTCAACTATGGATGGATATGTATTGTTGAATGGAGTGCATAAAATTTCTTCAGAGTAGGTTAATTTTAATTGTATTAATTATTAATAATCGATTGTATAATTTTTTGGTAGAATTGATTTGTATAGTTGGAATATTTGTAAATAAGTATTTATTTTTTTACTTACTAGCACCTGACCAACAGACTTAAATGGCGTCTGTCAGACAGGATTTTGAAATATTTCTCAAACACAAAAATGTACATATATTATAGAAGTTTTGTAAAATTACCATAGCATTAATTTCATTGATAATGCGTGTGTATGTGTGAAATAAATTATAAAAATTGAACCGACTTAGATTCTGATACGTATACCATAGAAAATTATTTTGCAAATGATAAATGAAAATATCTTATATTAAAAATAAAGTTACGTTTATAAATAAATCATTATTAACCAAATAGCACCTGACCAACAGACTATGATAGCGTCTTTCAGACAGGATTTTGAAATATATCTCAAACACAAAAAGTACATCTATTATAAATGTATTACACACACATAAATTACATGTCAAGGAATGAAGACACGTTTGTAATCTGGACCCATGTTGGTTGCCACTGGTCGATGGATAAAGCAACGGATTAATATCCGTTGGTCGCACACGATGCATGGATCAGGATAATCCGTAAGCAGCTGGCTTCATTCTAAATCCAAGATCCGCCATTGCTGAACCCTATTGTTGAGTGCACAATGATCTTTTGCTCTGCAGTATTACACTGTCTACATTTCAACAAAATGGCAGACACCAATCAGAAAACTAATAATTCTAGATGTGGCTCAGCTTTAGCAGATACTCAGTTTATGATTAAATTTGTTCCAGCTAACTAATCAAATATCACACATTGCTTTATAAAAATAAGTAGTGATGAGGTAATTTTTATGTGGTAGAAAACAAGACAAGACTTTTTTTGTTTTAAATTGCACCAAATAATAAAACATTTTTATAATTTTCGAAAATTATGACAGTTAAAAATGTCTACAAGATAATAGAACCATACTGAAAATGCTGACTTTTGTGCGAGATGCATAAGTTTCGCTATGAAAGTTGACGGAAAAGAGTAAATAGAAAATATAAATCTTCATCCAATAACATATTTTTAAAAATATTCACAAATCCGGAGGATACAGACTATATTGAATGTATAATTCAATACTTCCAAAACGTGATGAAATTTTGAACATATTTTGATTTAAAAACTATTTTAAAAGCTACCAGTAACTATGGATATGTATTGATAAATAATCAACGTTCTATTACACGTCATTGATCACATCGTAAATAAAAATAGACACCAGCTCAAAAAAAGGGCAACAATAAATAAAAAGTTCTCAGAAATCTATTAAGATGTCATTTTGTAGTTCATTGTGATTGTGAACAATTCAAATTGACAAACCCCTAGACCAGTTTTTTTATTTACAGGTAGACACAATCTTTTAAAAAGATAGGCCCTTTTGAAATTACACAGGTTCTTAGCTGCTAAAAAATCCTTGTAATAGCTTTATAATGCCTAAGGATTTTTAGATAAGCTTACTTTTCAATTTCATTTTACTGCTCATTCTATTTTCAGAAACTACAGAATTAGACGATCTACAACAAAATATGACAAAGGATGAAAACAAAGTTAAAATAGAAAAAACATATATAAATAAATAAATAATTATCAAAACCATCAGAACAAGAAACAAAATAAACTATGATGTGCTTTTGCTTCACAGAATGAGGCCTAGATAATAATCTAGGAAGGTGTATTTTATATATAGTAATTTTAATGGAAAAACAAAGGCAGAGGCACATGTTTTCTCTATTATTAACTTCACTCCACTCGCGAAAACCGAAGTAAATACTTGTACAGCATATTAATAGCAGTTTTTATTTATTTTTCGTTCTTAAGAATAACTGGGTATAGAAAATACTCGCATTTAAGCAGTATTTGTTTCATCTGAAGTAGTAAGACGAAGTTAAATGCAGTGTTAGAATGACATATACAATGAAGTTTAATATGTTTATTTGTTTCGTGTGTAGTAAAACTAAATGAGATCGGATTTATATTTAAGTTTTCTTCAGATAGAAATCCAGATTAGGAAATAATCAATGAAAATCCAAGGAAATCAAATAAAAAAATCAATGTACACACAACAAAATTGTGGGAATATGAAAATTTACTAAGGACGTCCACAGAGGAAGCTGAAAATAAATGTCATGATGGCGCCATTACAAGTATAAAGCTTTTGGGTTAAAAGTATCACTAAAATAATGAAAAAAAACAACAACTTATTACTAAACTAAGTCAATTGTAGAAAGAATTGCAGACAGTTTATAGAAAAAAATCAAACAAAACAACAAAGAAAATGCAGACTTATTACTGAACAAAAACCGAAATAAATGTGAATAACTTACGATTAAAAATTTGAGACGATGAATAAAATCGTGAGACAATTTTTATTGTTAACCCTTAATAAGTGTTGCCATATGGCAACAGTATTCACAATTGTTTTTATATCGTTTGTTGAGCCATACTTGTAATTTTAAAGTAGATATTAGTGTTTATTTTTTACGTTTTAAAGTTTTATTTGATTTCAAACATTATGTTGACATTCATTTTGTTTAAGCAATTATGGAGAAAGGTATGGGATCAGTACGCTCGGTAAATATTTTTTATTTAATTTTTGTTTGAATAATTTTGATACCGTATTATAAATAGTTGTAACTATTTGAATAAATATGTGTAATTACTAAAACATTTATACTGTATTCGTTGTTATAATACGATCAACCACCACCATACATAACGATTTCCTGACTACCGTCAAACAAGCATTAGACATCATATTTTAAAATGATGAAGATGAAGAAAATGCCAACAATTTTGTGGAAACAAATTATAAATATTGCGATATATATGATTCTGCGTTACAATCTGATATCCAACACAAGACACTGCATGGGAAAAAACATGTTAACAAAATAATGAATTTCATCAGTTTGAAACTTTCGTGAATACAATAAATGGCGGCACGGACAGGATCGACGAAAATATTGCCTAATATGAAACTGTAAGAAACAAAATGGTATTTAGCTAAAACTCCTGGATACTAAAATGTAAGTTTAGAAATATGCCGTAACTACAATTTTCCTTATATCAGTAAATACGGACCATTATTTCAATAACTGGGAGACCACGTTCTTGAATAAACTCATGTAGTCGAGTTTTGGGTGACATGTGATATGATTGCATAAATCATTTAATTTACAAAAACACAGGACTATAAGAAATGGCGGTGTACTGGTGAACAAGTCAATGAAGAGAACGATGCATACAACTGTAAACGCAGATCCGTATTGTTTTGTAGAGTACTCCACAAAAAAATAAAAATTGATGATTGCAATCAGTTTATTTTATTTAATAATAATAAGTAATTTAATTTAATAATAATAAGTAACAAAAATAAACGTAAATTATGGCTTAAAATATTATCAACAAAATACACTTATTGCCATTTAAAGTACCGTAGTACCAACAATTTACGTGAATATTATACAAAGAATCATTAAAAAAATATTCAGGTTAATAAGGGATAAAACATATTATTCAACAAAAACTAAGATAAATGTTACTTCCTAAGTTATGAAGAACTAGAAACCAATGAAATCATGAGAGAATCAACATATTTTTGTGGTTAAACACATATTAAGCAAAGTTTTTCACCAACCAAATCATAATGATTGGTACCAAATGCTTGGTTTTTGCCTGTTTAACAAGCATGGTATTTGGGTGTTTTAGCTATCTTTAACATGTTAAAATCGTGTTTTTAAATACCCAATCGAGCTTGTGGTACCAGCCAATGTGTTTACTTGCCCTGTGCGAAACATGTTATGAAACACGTAGAAAGCCAGATTTTCTTAATTATCTAAATAAAGATCAGAATAAAAAATAAACATGACTAATTGATTTATCTATGTAACGAATCTGTGTACCTATTACAAAATAATAATGAGATTTTTATTAAATCTAATAGATATGCAATCACAGCCAGACAAAATAAATTTCTAAAAAAAAAAATCAATAATTTAACCAAGATCATAGAGAGTTTATAATCTTTAATTCTTTATCAAGTAAAATATACTTGCTTAGAAAAGAAAAAGCGATATAACTGACGAAAAAGTAAAAAATAAACATAACAATAAAAAAAATCAATATGCGAATATAGTTCATCATTCGAAGAAGTCAAATAAAGAAGCATGAATGATGATGTCAAAGTAATAAAACTGTTGTGATATTATAATACCCATTTGCGTATTTGAATTCAACGGAATTGTATATTAGATACAAAAATGTTTGTAAATAACTTTTACAAATGTCATTTCTCATATAAAATATATAAAAGCTATGACCGAAATGTATTTTTATATTCTATAGACAAACGTTCATAATTGTAGAAAATTTAAATTAACAACAAAAATCTCGAGACAGAATTCGTAGTAAAATTAATTTGATTAGAGCACGAATATTTGACAAACGAAAGAGTTCCTACGATAGTCAAGGTAATATTTTTATCTGTAACAAATAATATATAAAAAATTATTATAAATATAATTAATGTTCAGTAATTAACTTTTATAGTGACCAGCTAGATAATCAAGTAAAATCTTGATTATGTAGAATTTGTTTAAAATAATTCTAAAGGGTTTAAGACAGTTTTAAGAAGTATTTCACAGTTTGGGTCGTTGAAGTGTGAAATTAATGAACTCTCAGGAAAACATATAACTGATAGAATAATTGAAGGGTTTGCTGCAAAAACCGGCTAAGTGACAATTGTTAGATTTTCAACTTTTAATTGAGCATCAAGTAAAAAAAAAATCACCGGATTATTTGATGCAACAATAATTCATGTATGTTTTACATAAAATTTAGGATTTATTAAGTCGATGGTGAATATTTGAGTGCGAAAAACATCCATCTGAGTCACTGGATCAGTTTTGCCTTCAACGATCGAGAATATTGAAAGTGCTAATATTTCCACAAAAAGAAATTTGATGTAAAATATTGAATTGAAAATAAATTTAAAATGGTCACCTAGACAATCAAGTTAAATCTTGATCATGTAGGATTTTATTTAGTTTCAAATTTAAACTCCCAAAAAAAATATATAAATTTCAAAACATTAGTAATCACAATTTATACAGGTAGAAGTAACACCTAGCCAACTGACTTGAAATGCCAATCAGGTAGGATTTTCAAACTATGGTAATAATTATAATGCCTGAATAAAGTAAATGCTGTGTGCCTAATTCCAATAAGTAAATCTGAAGAACTCAAATTTTCACCCAACAACAAAGAAGTGTTATTCAATTTCACGCCAAAATGTGTAAACAAAAATTTTACAGAAGACTGTAAAATTTCAAAATAAAGACTTTTAGAAAAAGTAATTGCAAAAAGAACTTTCAATGAAATTTTGTAATAGAGCTAATAATCTTAAAAAGTAAAATTTTAATAATATATATTTTGATAAGAGAAAGAAAAGCTAACTCATCAAATAAGAAATAATTACAATGAACAACAAGCAAACATACATATGTACCTACACATTATCAGACATTCAAAATAACAAAACAGTTCATGAGAAAGAGCACATTTTAAAATTACATCATATAAATCTTTCGTGATTTATTCCCATTTGAAATGGACACGTTCGTAAGTAACTTTTATAAATGTCACTTTCATGTGAAATATTTAAACGTCATAATGAGCAACGAAATATATTTTCATCATCTGTCGACAATTATTTAAAACGAAAAAAACAAAAAACTAATGTCCTATAAAGAACAGATACCGCGAGCGATAATTCGCAGTAAAATAAATTTGGTAAGAGCAAGAATATTTGACAAACGAAATAATTCGTCTAATGTTTCTATCTGAAACAAATATATATAAAAAACAAACATTTTCGTAAAAATAGTTAATGGTAATTAAGAATGGAACTTCAACACATTTGACAATCATATTTTATATTGACAGAACTAACACCTAGCAAACTGACTTGAAGCGCCAGTCAGGTAGGATTTTCAAATTGTGACATTTTTTGTTTGGATTATGTAGGATTTTATTTAGTTCTCAATTCTCAGATAATTGAGCTTCAAAACATTACTAACCATATTTTATACTTATAAAACACTAACACCTAGCAAACTGACTTGATACGCCAATCAGGTAGGATTTTCAATTTGTTACATGTTGTAAAAAGAAATATGACTTGAGCAATTTATGACTTACATGTGACATACAGACAAAAAAACAAAAGCGAGTAAATCTAAACCATTCGTCATATATCATAAAGAGAAAAAACATTTCTACCTAAATCAACCTCACATTTGGTTAAAAACAAGAGCAATAATCATTTCAAACGGAAATAAGAATAAGAACTTGTAACATACAGAAAAAACCATACTAATGACCATACTTCATATTTCAAAAAGGAAAAAAAAAACATTTCTCAAATCCTAAATCAATTCGTCGTATTTTATAATCTAATTTTGTCAAAATCAAGAGCACTTATATTTTCAAACGGAAATAAGAATAAGAACTTGTAACATACAGAAAAAACAATACTAATGACCATTCATCATATTTCAAAAAGAGAAAAAAACATTTCACAAATCTTAAAACAATCTCACATTTTGTTAAAAACAAGAGCAATAAGCATTTCAAACTGAAGTAAGAATGAGAACATGTGACATACAAGAGAACATACAATTTTAATGAAACTAGACCATATTATGTATTTCAGAAGAAGAAAAATTATGTGCAATTTGTTCTGCGGGACGGGATGAAAGAAGCCATTACATTTAAGCACCAAGTATTTGAACCCTGGGAGGTCCAGGTACAAAGCGGTAACCGCTGTCAACAAACACGGGATTACCAATTGTCCGGTTAAACGGTCGGTAACTGATACGGAAACCTAGTTGCTACAAAAGTTTAAGCACAAACACCGTCCAAAGATTACAAATCATATAGTTTGCGCTTAAGGTTGGAGATATACATGTTATAGATATTTTAATACTCTATAGATTAAAGATTCAGTACCTTTCTTTGAAAATATATAGGAAGGAAATATAGATGTCATGGATATTTCTTTGCCTAAGCCTGACAGTACCTTGTGAAATATTATGATGACCACTTGATTAAACAAGATCGAATATATAATGTATTTCAGTGTATAAATTTAGCTAAAATTTATTTCAGTATTTTTGCAGATTGAAAATGTAATATTTTAACTTTAATGATTCTATTTAAAATGAATACAAAAAAAGTATATCAGATACACAAAAATAATAACTTTTACAGCGATCACCTAGATAATCAAGTCCAATCTTGATCAACGATTCCCAGAAGAAATGAATTTTATAAAATGCATACCAAAATAAGTGGCAAGTTGGGGGACCCCGCTCTCTAGGCTCTACATAATATTTAAAATTGAAACAAATACAAATGTATAACAAATAAACAAAATTTTGTAAAAATAATAACTTTTACAATTATCACCTAGATAATCAAGATCAATCTTGATCATGTAGGATTTTATTGGTATTGGATTAACAGATACAATCATAAGTTGTGAAGATTTAACCCTTTAGAATTTCAAAATGAAAGATATGCAAATGTATATCAAATTAGAACCGAGATAACCAAGTTAAATCTTGATCATGTAGGATTTTATTGGTATTGGATTAACAGATACAATCATAAGTTGTGAAGATTTAACCCTTTAGAATTTCAAAATGAAAGATATGCAAATGTATATCAAATTAGAACCGAGATAACCAAGTTAAATCTTGATCATGTAGGATTTTATTGATATTGAGTTTCAAATTTTTTAAATCCAGAAAAATCGAACTTCATATATTTTATACAACGCATACCGAAACGAATTGCACAGCATCGGCGGTATATCGAAAAAAATATATATATACATAGAATTTCATATTTTATACTGATAGAATTGATGACTAACAGGAGGAAGTTACTTTGTGGACTACTGAATATGGACCTAACGGAAAGGTTGGTGACAATAACGGAAGAAAAACAAAAAAATAGAAACACTAGAAATGTGAATATGAAGAAGAATGGAGGGAGTAAAATGGGAAGATAGAGGAAGAAATGAAGAGGTATTAAGAGTAGGAGAATAAGGTCAAAGATGAAGAAGATAAGAAAAGAAAGAATTGGATTGGACGAGTGTTTGTTGAAAGGAACTATAGACAGCAACATGTTTCAGGGCAAGGAAATAGTATTAGATATTAAATGCTAAATGACAAACATTGCGAGAAGACATGAAAAAAATTAACAGAAAACAATAGACGATCCGCCATCTAACAATATCGATAAGAATGATACAAATTTAAAAAGAGAAAAGAAAGAAATAAATAAATATAATGAAAGTAAAATTCTGTGATAATGAATACATAATTATATGTTATAGCGAAAATATTTATCGTTTTTTCAAATTAGCTTTTTTTGCGAAACCTGACGAATTTTTTGCTGAAACGTAACATGAAAAACACAAAAGTTATATTTAATTGTGATCACATACCACTATTGTCAAATGATAGAAAAATGAAGTTTTTAAATTTCTATATAAAAATAGGATTGGACATGGTGCACTTCAATATAAGAAATCAAGCAAAATTGAAATTAAATATTTTCACACATTCCATTTGAAACAACCTAACTCTATTGGCAACTGAAAATTTGAAAAACATGGTAAAGTATAGTAAATAAAAAACGAAATCTCAAATCAATCCACAATTTATATTGTTGAACTTCAAGTACAACAATAGCAAAATGAAAAAAATATTATTTATATAATCCATATATATATTTTTAATCAATCAGAATTTTAACGGTCATAAATCTTTTTATCCATTTAATGTTAAATTCAACTATTGTAAACTAAACAGTTTCAAGAAAATAATAAAAAAAAAATAGGATTAATCTCAAAACTATAATAATGACCACAATGTTTTTTAAAAGAGACCAATCAACAGATAACTACTATTTGAAAAATCAAATATTTCTACGTTATATTAGTAATTACTACGTATATAATCGCCTAAACAATTAATTTCAGATATTAATCAAGTAGGATTTTACGAAATATTTTCATCCATCTTCACCATCTGATGGAAGCTGCTCATTGAAGACAACTCAATTATTTTTTTATATAAACATATCAATTAACATCTAGCGAACTATTTGAAGCATAACAATTTCAATGTTATTTGTAAAAGACAAAATAAATCACCTAATGAATTAATTTTACATATAAGACAAGTAGAATATTACGTAATCAAATATTTTCATCCATTTAAATATTTGATAACTTTTGCTAGAAAATTTAAGCGAGATGAAATAACTCGCTGCCCTCAATATCGAAATGGTGAAATATGCTATAACTGATTTTATATCTACTACAAACAATTAATGAAGAAAGAAAACAAATAGTTAACAACTGTTAAACGTTTATCAGATGTTGTAATCTAAATAATTTATTTTGGATGAATACACTCCTACATTTAATGATTAATTATTTATTTACTTTATTTTGTTTCACCTATGGAAAATATTCAGTCAGTAAGAATTTTATTTTAAAAATATTGTTAATATGTTAAGAAAAGTATAAAATAACAATGCTACCATCAAAAGATTCGGATCAAGAATAAAATAGAATCGAACATGCAACAAATCCGAATCTGCAAATAAAAAAAGATATTTAATTCGTACATGAAACTAACTTTATTTACCGCGATATCAAGTGCACGGTTGAGTGAGTTAATTTATGTATGACGTCTCTGTGTGAACATCACAAAAATATAGTTTTCACAAGTGTACACAATGACAAAAGATCTAAAATTCACACATAATAACAAAAAGGAATAAAATTCACTCATTTGATAGCTAATGTAAGTAATTTCAAATCAACATAACATCAGATGACACACATTTAACACAGTACATATCAAAATTAGTGTTGTATTTTGTAATAACGGAAACACAAAAGTAACATTGAAAATACATTTGCATTATTTAGAAGAAATAATTGCGGATCACTTAGTCAATAAACTTCGTTTATCAAGTAAGATTCTGTGCAAACATAGATTTTGCAATATTGTAAGAACAGTAAAACGTAACGAATATAAGAAAAAATCGAAAGAAAATTCATATCAAACATGATTATGTGATCTGGCATCATAAACGATTTTATGAGAGAGAAATATTTAGTGTTTCAAATATCACTTACACAATACACTTCGTTTATCAAATAAGTGATTTAAATGAAATAGATTCTAGTGATAGAATAAGAATGTAGAAAGTAGGTCTTAGGATCAATAAATGCATATATGTAAATCTAAATGTTACATTATTACTTTAGATTAGCTGATGATGTCCAGTACGCTAGACGAAACGTCCGAATAAATACACTTGCTAGATTTACATCTAGGCATTTATTGATTCTAAGACCTACTTTCTACATTCTCATTTTATCAAATAAGATTTTGTGTAGGCAAAAGTAATGGCATATGTTCTTCATTACCGCAAGAACAATAAAACCGAAACGAATATAAAAAGTAATCGAAAATTAAATTATACAAATTATAAAGCATATAATATGTACTAAAATAAAACTAAACCAAAAAGATGAGTAGGTTGATAAAAAAAAAATTGTATCAATGCAAAGATTTTTTACTTGTACAATTCGCGTAAGTTAAACTACTTAAAGGTCAATAAATTAAGTCATTCATAAGGTTTTAATGAAAAAGGAAAATAGAAAAGCTAGATCATAAATACGAAATAAAGACAAAACAGATAAGCTAGGAAAAAGGATTTTTTTTTAAAACAAAATTAGTAACTCCGATCATCTGGAAATTATAAATTAGAGCAAAGAAGAAATAATTCCGTCGCAACTAAAACACTAAAATAGTTTGGTAAGATTTAATGTACTAAAAAAATTCATGTTCAAGGTGGTCTTTTGAATAATTTTTGAAATTAAGAGCACTAACATATGAACTATTTTTGGAAATAAAAGTATATAGACATAAATTATTTAATTAACTCTGTATAAACAATAAAAATCAATTATCCAAGAAAGAGAAAATTAACACTACAACTCAAAAGAAAATTTAATAACTGAAGAAACAGAAAATTTAATAACAAAAGAAAAAAAATTGTGAACCACGCAACTAGTTAAATTGTTCATTTAATAAGATTTTAGGCACTGAACGAAAATAAAAAAAACACCGCAAGTTTCTTTATCACATATGTGACGAATTTCCCAAAAATTTAGCAAATTTAAGTTTCCAATATTAAATGAATTAAATTCATGTTCAAGGTGGTCTTTTGAATAATTTTTGAAATTAAGAGCATTAACATATGAACTATTTTTGGAAATAAAAGTATTTATACATAAATCATTTAATTAACTCTGTATAAACAATAAAAATCAATTACCCAAGAAAGAGAAAATTAACACTACAACTCAAAAGAAAATTTAATAACTGAAGAAACAGAAAATTTAATAACAAAAGAAAAAAAGTTGTGAACCACGCAACTAGTTAAATTGTTCATTTAATAAGATTTTAGGCACTGAACGAAAATAAAAAAAACACCGCAAGTTCCTTTATCACATATGTGACGAATTTCCCAAAAAATTAGCAAATTTAAGTTTCCAATATTAAATGAATAAATTTGTTTTCTATATTAGCAGAATTCTTCAGTTCGAATAGGAACGTGAAACTCTAATGATTTCTGATTAAAGTTTCTAGGTACAAATATGGAAAAAAACAAACTGGAATCATACCAAAGAAGAAATAGTTGTATATCTTTTAGTCAATAAACTTTTAACATTAAAAGAATGACAAGTTACAGAAAAGTATACAAATACCTCCAATCAAATATAAAATTTTAAAAATATATTAAAACCATTGAAAATGGAGAAATAATTGAACAGAATAAAATCACTAAATTTGTTCGTTGGGTATGCTTTAAGTTACATTGATTATAAAGTACATTATTTCTATATGTTAATAAACATATAGAAACCTGAAAAAAAAATACCACGCCCATTAGCAGACGAAATAGTTGTACAGAAGAAATATATCTACACTAAAAATCTTTACATATATTTCTTGCACTTCTTCATTTATAATAATAATAATGTCGTGTCAGCAATTTATCTGGTCTTAGAATTCAGAGACGAAAATATACTTATAAGAAATGAAGAATTTAGGGAAAAAAAGTAAAAACTAATCATTTACAAAATAAAAACATTACAATTCAGAGCCGAAAATATGGTTATAAAAATGAGGAATTTAGGAAAAAAGCGTAAAAACTAACTCATTTGCTAAATAAAAACATTACAATTCAGAGACGAGCAAATACGGTTACAAAAAATTAATAATTTTGAAAATCTTATAATCGGACGTTAAATACCAATTAAAAAACAGAAATATCGTACCTGATCCAATAAAACAAATAAAATTTATTGTAGAAAGTGAAAGACAAAGTAACAAACTCCATCAGCAACTGTTTCTGAAATAATAAATTTATCAGTCGTTTAGACGCAACCTATACAATATATTCATAATTTCCAATGTTTCAAAATGTACACACAACATAGTTTAAAGAAGAAAGAAGTTTTAAACAATAATATATAACAACAAAGTCTTCACGAAGAGGCTTTGAAAAATCTATACAAGTTTATTCCATTCAATACAGCAGCCATTCAACATCTGCTTCTCCTTGAGCAAATTTCAATAATTAGACAAGCGGTGTTTGACCGAATTCAAAGACGGTGTTTAACTTGCGCGTTAGATGCGGTGTCCTAGTGCGGGTTCTCTGTGAGAGAGGTAGTTAATCCTATGGCTTACTTCAACCTCATCGACTCCGGTTTACTCTGATGGCCACCCTGATGCGATAAAAAGAACACGTGCATACATGAAGAGAACATGGAAATCATGGACATGAATTCTTCATCAGGAGAAAAAGTTCATCATGTAAGATTATGTACAATACCTCATATCAAGAAATGACAAAAATTAAAATAATTGTGAACAGAAATCGTAGAATCTAATATCGACATAAAAATCGCTTGAAAAAAATCAAAACATAGTTGCCAGGAATTTAGAAGATGCAAGTAAAAAACCATACATGGTTATGAATCTTAATTCGCTTATGAGGTAAATGTCCCAATCACATAGAAACAAATATTGTTGCCAAAGGTTATATAAAAAACAAAATCTTTTCCAATATAATATGAAAATGGAATCAAATTGTTTCTAAGAGTAGATGGAAATTAAATTTGAAAGCGATTAAAATTAAAATTATACTGAAGAATGAAATAAATGGAAGACAATATCGATAGCAAAAACAGAAAATAAATCATAACAAGCGAGAATGATATTGTTGCTATTGATTAAATAGTCTATTGAAATGGAACACAGTGGTACTGGATCAAATTTTGTATAGAAGAATAGTTCCGAGAAAGTAAAAATAATACTGGCATTGAAAACAACAGGAGTAAAAAACTATAAATATATATATTTTTTAAATTGAAATATAGTGTACAAAATGATTTGCATTGCCATTAACTAACGAACAAGCTAAATGATTGTGGAATCAATTTGTTTCCTCATACGTAGAAATATCAATTCATGTAATTTTAGGACGACAAAAATAATAATATCGAGGAATGAAACGAACTCAGAACGATGTAAAGACCATAGCTTTTAAAATTTCTTGTAAAATGAGGAACGGATATGAAGGGTCACTTTCTTGTAAAACTGAAGAACGTATAATATAAAAGACAATAAAATGTACAATTTAATAAGACAAATATAAAGTAGATATACACAAGAAGACTAAAATGTTGTTGTCTAATAGAAAGAATGAAAATGAAAATAAATGAGATAGTAGATGATGATGCACATTTAAACGTGTTTATATATTTGGAAAACAAGCAAATATATAATAATTTCAATCTAACACCCAAGATGATATAATATGAAGAGTAAAGTAATGCTGATATACGGGAAATAAGAAAGCAAAGACTATAGATATAGAAAACAAACAAAAAATTGTCTACAATCCGAACATGTATAGACGCTGGATAAAGAAAATTACGAATTTCACTCCTTTTCAACACTGAATAAATATAGTTCAAGGAAGAATAAGAAGACATGCCTACTACAAAAAATGACTATAAAAAACATTAAGAAAAGCGTAGAAAATAAAATAAACAAAATAAATGAAAATGTGAATATAATGAAACAGAAATAAATACAATGAGCATATTAAAAAACATACTTAGTGAAATGAAAGATCAGTCCGAATAAAATGTAACATCTGACGTTTTTATAATCTACCTACTAGCGTTGTTATACTTTACACGGCACAGCCACCTAACCTAACAAAAAGCCGGCGACGCCTTCACAGCCACAGACGAACGAAGATAAAGTAATTATTTAGATTGAGCCTTAATGCCGGCTTAAAACTCTGCGACTCAGCAGCCGTTGCCAAGGACTTACAGCGCTACTGAAGCTTAAAACACGAAACAAAGCAGATCTTTTTGTAGACTTATCGCTTGCGAAACGTGCGAAAAATGTGAATTTCACCAGAAGTTCATTTTTTCTTTGTGTAAATATCACAAACAAAATATACATAAGAACACAATATTCTTCAACATGGTAGAAATATAGTGATATTATATTAATACTGTTGATATGGCACTTAGCCAACTAGCTTTATACACCAGTCAGGTAAGATTTAACTTTTTGCTCTCAAGATTTCCAACTATGTGTTATAAACAAGAACAACTATATGACTTAAAATATGTTCATAAAATCAAAATGAGAATTTTATCATGAGCTGAGTTCTTCCATATGTAAATAAATATCAAACAAAATATACATAAGGACACACAATATTCGTGAACAAGGATATACAGTGATATTTTATTAATACTATTGATATGACATAGCCAACTAGTTTTATACACCAGTCAGGTAAGATTTAACTTTTTGCCATAAAGCTTGCTAACTAGGTGTTAAAAATAAACATGACCCTGAATTTCACAAACAAGAACAACTACATGACTGAAAATATGTTCAAAATATCAAAATGAGAATGAGCTGAGCTTTTCAATGTGTAAATAAATATTAAACAAAATATACATAAGGACACACAATATTCGTGAACAAGAATATTCAGTGATATTTTATTAATACTATTGATATGACATTTAGCCAACTAGCTTTATATACCAGTCAGGTAAGATTTAACTTTTTGCCATCAAGCTTGCTAACTAGGTGTTAAAAATAAACATGACCCTGAATTTCACAAACAAGAACAACTATATGACTTAAAATATGTTCATAAAATCAAAATGAGAATTTTATCATGAGCTGAGTTCTTCCATATGTAAATAAATATCAAACAAAATATACATAAGGACACACAATATTCGTGAACAAGGATATACAGTGATATTTTATTAATACTACTGATATGACATAGCCAACTAGTTTTATACACCAGTCAGGTAAGATTTAACTTTTTGCCATAAAGCTTGCTAACTAGGTGTTAAAAATAAACATGACCCTGAATTTCACAAACAAGAACAACTACATGACTGAAAATATGTTCAAAATATCAAAATGAGAATGAGCTGAGCTTTTCAATGTGTAAATAAATATTAAACAAAATATACATAAGGACACACAATATTCGTGAACAAGAATATACAGTGATATTTTATTAATACTATTGATATGACATTTAGCCAACTAGCTTTATATACCAGTCAGGTAAGATTTAACTTTTTGCCATCAAGCTTGCTAACTAGGTGTTAAAAATAAACATGACCCCGAATTTCACAAACAAGAACAACTATATGACTTAAAATATGTTCATAAAATCAAAATGAGAATTTTATCATGAGCTGAGTTCTTCCATATGTAAATAAATATCAAACAAAATATACATAAGGACACACAATATTCGTGAACAAGGATATACAGTGATATTTTATTAATACTATTGATATGACATAGCCAACTAGCTTTATACACCAGTCAGGTAAGATTTAACTTTTTGCCATAAAGCTTGCTAACTAGGTGTTAAAAATAAACATGACCCTGAATTTCACAAACAAGAACAACTACATGACTGAAAATATGTTCAAAATATCCAAATGAGAATGAGCTGAGCTTTTCAATGTGTAAATAAATATTAAACAAAATATACATAAGGACACACAATATTCGTGAACAAGAATATACAGTGATATTTTATTAATACTATTGATATGACATTTAGCCAACTAGCTTTATATACCAGTCAGGTAAGATTTAACTTTTTGCCATCAAGCTTGCTAACTAGGTGTTGAAAATAAACATGACCCTGAATTTCACAAACAAGAACAACTGCATGACTGAAAATATGTTCAAAATATCAAAATGAGACTGAGCTGAGTTTTTCCACGTGTAAATAAATATCAAACAAAATATACATAAGGACACACAATATTCGTGAACAAGGATATACAGTGATATTTTATTAATACTATTGATATGACATTTAGCCAACTAGCTTTATATACCAGTCAGGTAAGATTTAACTTTTTGCCATCAAGCTTGCTAACTAGGTGTTAAAAATAAATATGACCCTGAATTTCACAAACAAGAACAACTGCATGACTGAAAATATGTTCAAAATATCAAAATGAGACTGAGCTGAGTTTTTCCACGTGTAAATAAATATCAAACAAAATATACATAAGGACACACAATATTCGTGAACAAGGATATACAGTGATAATTTATTAATACTATTGATGACACTTAGGCCAACTAGCTTTCTACACCAGTTAGGTAAGATTGAACTTTTAGCTATTAAACTTGTCAACTAGGTGTTACAAAATAAACATGATCCTGAATTTCACAAACAAGAACAACACCTCACTGAAAATGTAACGAATTACATTCCAGAAACGCGAATAACTAGTTACGAAAATATACATATAATACAACATTTCTGTAATAAGTGCCCAAAACAATGAAGAAAAAAATATTTCAACACACAAAAAAAGAAGGTTCGAAATAGAATAAAACACCAATGGTAACAATACAAGATACCAATGTTAGTTATTTGTAAAAGTCTCGAAATATAAATTATAGTTAAAATTAAAAAGTTTCAAAAAAGAAACATTAATCACAAAGGTTTTGAAGGATGCGTCCAGAAAAATATGAACAAATGACAAAAATACGACAGTAAATAACATTTGTCCTTTTGAAATGAATAAGAAAACCACTAAAAAAATTTATTAATCGTAAAAAATAGAACAATTAATTCATTCAATGTTTCAGATGATTTCATGTTTTTCTTATTCATAAAAGCATCTACTAGAAAGCGAAAAATATTTTACTAAGCCTGTAAAAAACTGTAGCACTAAGATATTAGAATTTATACTGGCCGAAAGTGCACAAAAAAAAAATTCTGCGAAATAAATTACATCAATAAATTTGTTCGTACTAAGTATGTTGATACATTAGCTAATTCTAATAATGAAGAGACACACTCTTAAACATGTATTTCACCTTCCTTTCACAACAGGGATTCAAGTTCGCCAGCCAGGTGTTGGAGGAAGGATAATACCCTCAGAGCGTTTCATTAGAGGCGCCGGGCGTCGAACAACTCCATTGCCCGGGGGGCAGACGCTGCAATAGCA
This sequence comes from Pterostichus madidus, assembly GCA_911728475.2. Taxonomy (NCBI): domain Eukaryota; kingdom Metazoa; phylum Arthropoda; class Insecta; order Coleoptera; family Carabidae; genus Pterostichus; species Pterostichus madidus. Next base: position 38,648,041 of record OU452307.1, on the reverse strand, counting down.
GCAGAGGGGTCCATAGAACTCACAGGGATGCATGCAAATTAAATTCCCATTTATTACCAAAGACAAAAGCAGAAGAGTAAAAGAAGTCAATCAACACGAACTGAACTACGGAATCGCTTATAGGTCGCATCCCGACGTCTTAATATATTAGATCGCTAAAATTCTGCCTGTCAGATTTTATTATTTTTCTTACAAAAGAACTAAAGTCGTACCACCAGGTTTTCTTTATTACAAATAAATGTATAGCAGATAATTACAAACTTAACAATAAAAATGATCAAATCAAGTTTCTTTATATAAATTATCTGTGGGTATCAATTTATTCTTATTATTCAAACTATTTTATACTGGATCAAGAACGATCTGGCTGGAACTGTAATTCTGACAAAGCCATATTTTTATGCCATCAATTATAACAACGAAATACAATCCCGCATGGATTGTAATCAACACAGTTATTTTTGTAATTTCTTTGAAATAATGACAGTTTTTAAATACTCGAATATTTATAAAGATGAAATAATAAATATTTCTTCCGATTGGGAAAAAAGAAATTTAGGAACAAAAGCAGGTACAAATCATTAAATTAAATTATTTTTGTATAGTGCATATATAATAATAAAACAAATAACAGCATATTAAAAATAAAGACGAAGAAACGTCAAAAAGCAAATTAAACTGTTAGGAACACTATTCAAAATTTTACCAAATAAAAAATGACACCTTAATATTCTTTGACCAATGTTCGACTTATCTATCGATTGTTAAGTAAATGTTAACAGCGATAGAAATTATATGCATCCTCCTATATGTAATATAAACACGCAGATAATAAAACAGAAGCATAAATTTAATGCAAAACTGAGCATTAGTGTAATAGCTTGCACAAGAATAAAAGATACTATGCACATAATAAAGTAACTACCACATCACAGTGATAATGATGAAGATTACAGCGAAATGTATGGGTGCTTGTTGACCCAAAATTTATAAACTGCAAATAAGTAACAACCACACCATAGTGACAACAATGAAAATAATAGCTGAAGATTTTAATCCTCGTTCACCAAATCAGGTAAGATAGACTAAGGCAACATAAATTAAAAAGAAAAAAGAAAGAGTTTGTAAAAAACAATGGCACATAAGTAACAACCACCATAAGAGTGATATAACAATGACAATTATAACGAATTGCTTTGGTTCATGTTCACAAAACAAGTAAAACTAAATTAGTAAAATAAAATTAAGAGCTTGTAATAAAACAATATTATATAATAAGTAACAATCACACAATAGCGAAAATGTTGAGAACAGTATCGAAATGTTTCGTTTCTTGTTGACCATATCAAATGATTGGCATAAATTGAAGCAAAATTTATAAAAATAAAGAAATTAAAGATCTTTCGAAAAACAATTACACATTGTAAGTAACAACCACATAATAATAATATAATGATTAAACTTATTATTGTTTGGGTCCTTGTACACCAAATTAAATGGACATAAAATATATAAAAAGAAATTATAAAAATAAATTAAAGAGCTTGCAAAAATTAATTGCACATAATAACAACCACAGAATGTTATGATTTTGTTCATATAAATCAAATCAAGAACAAAAAAATAAATACATATAAATAAACGAATGAAATATGAAAAAAGGAACAACAAACAGCACATCAACAATCAAATACATATAGTGCCAAATAACAAGCATTATAATGTAAACCTTCAATGTATAGTATAATGAATCTTCATGTAGCAAGATCCATAAATAATATCATTAAATTAAATAGTTATCAAATGGAAAATTTCATTTATGTAGACAAAAAGAAGTCTGTGACATTAAAAATAAGGCAGGATTTTAATAACGCAACAAACAAGATTTATTTTCAAATCAAGAACAAAAAAAAAATACATATAAATAAACGAATAGAAAGTGAAAAAAGTAACAACAAACAGCACATCAACAATCAAATACATATTGTGCCAAACAACAAGCATTATAATCTACACCTTCAATGAAATGGTTAGTATAGTATAATGAATCTTCATGTAGCAAGATCCATAAATAATATCACTAAATTAAATAGTTATCAAATGGAAAATTTGCTTTAAGTAGACAAAAAGAAGCCTGTGACATAAAAATAAGGCAGGATTTTAACAACTCAACAAACAAGATACATTTATAATATCAATAAATTAAATTGTTGATACCTGGCAAATTTGCTTTATCGCAAAATAAGGCAGGATTTATATAACTTTAAACGAACAAGATTCATATATAATATCACTAAATTAAATTTTTTGCACCTGGCAAATTTACTTTAAAAGCAAAATAAGGCAGGATTTATATAAGTTTAAACGAACAAGATTCATATATAATATCAATAAATTAAATTGTTGACACCTGGCAAATTTACTTTATCGCAAAAAAAGGCAGGATTTATAATATAACTTTAAACAAAGAAGATTCATATATTATATCAATAAATTAAATTGAGGACACCTGGCAAATTTGCTTATAATCACAAAATAAGGCAGGATTTATATAACTATAAACGAACAAGATTCATATATAACAATAAACTGAAATATTGACACCTAGCAAATTTGCTTTATCGCAAAATAAGGGAGGATTTATGTAACTTTGAACGAACAAGATTCATATATAATATCACTAAATTAAATTTTTAACAACTGGCAAATTTGCTTTAAACGCAAAATAAGGTAAGATTTATATAAGTTTAAACGAACAAGATTCATATATAATATCAATAAATTCAATTGTTGACACCTGGCAAATTTGCTTTAATCGCAAAATAAGGCAGGATTTATAATATAACTTTAAACAAAGAAGATTAATATATAATATCAATAAATTAAATTGTGGACACCTGGCAAATTTGCTTATAAACACAAAATAAGGCAGGATTTACTTAAGACTTTCCTTTTGACGACTGACTAGTTTGACATAATTTCTGCAAATATGTTCAAAATATATCTACTTGTATTAGTGTGGTAGAAGAGACAACGTAATGGCTTCCAAAGAAAATTTATTTTTCTTAGAATTTTCAAATTAATATGACATTGGTTAAAGTTTCATATAATCAACATAAAAACAAAAAATATACTGAACAAAAAAAAACAAAACCGTATGTAGGAAAATTTAAGTAGTCTGGGAACACCAAGATCTTACATACCTAATGATTGTTCGTAGTTCCAGTAGCATTTTTGATATTTTTTCTTTGAATAAACAATATAACAAACAGTATTACAAATTATTCAGCCATATGAAAACGTGGTCAGTAATGAAAAGTTCGTTTTAACCAACTATTAATATTATTTAAAAAATTTGAAATTACAGATTTGATATTTCAATACAAATATCAAAAGTACTTTCAGGTCACTGTTAATTGTACATTGGTCAAATTTCATGTAATCAAATCCAAACAAGAATTATTTAGCAAACTGAATTTGCAGAATATAAAGAAATGTTCAAAACAGATGCATTTCTACTGGTGGTAGAAGAGACAGCGAAATGGTCTTCCAAAGAATAATGATAATCAATACAAGATCTAAAATCTCAAAAAATAAAAAATCTAACAATATTTAATCGCCAATCTAAATTTTAAATTAAGGTGATCCAAAGAGAATCTGAGCACACGGACCCATATTTCAGCGCTATTAATGAACAAATGATTAATTTATAGTCATTTAGTCACCTAGCTAAACAATTAATAAACGTTGTTCAGGCAAGATTTTAGAAATTTTTCTTTGAATAAAGATAATATGGAACAAAGAGTGCTACAAATTGTTCAATCCATATGTAGAAGATTTATGGAAAAGATTCGACGCCGAGCGTCACGGTGGTAGATTGAACGTAGCGCCGAAGGCCGAATAAGTAATATTGAAAATATCAAGTAAAGCACCTGTCAGCGCCCTTAGGATATAGACGTGTGAAATCTCACCCCATGTGATAGATTCATTCTTCTGCAATCCTTGCGAATAGATAATGATGAGACACCTATATTTGAAACTTTACGAACAAACGAATGAATCAAATGAAATACAAACAGGTTTGAAGATATTGAAGTTGAGATTGTTCCAGAGATATTGCATCTGCTACAAATCATATGTAAAAGTATCCGTAAGTAAAATAAAAACAGTGTTCTCTGATCCATCGGAATACAAATGAGATGAGATGGGACAACAATGTTTGGAAAATTCACGAACGGGAATTCAAAAGATTGGAATTGTTTAAGAACATAATGCGGACACATCCACGAAAAGAAAAAAATTGTACCAGTTAACATTAATTGTACTTTCAAGTAGTAGTAAAACAAACTTGTGCGTATATTACGGACAGATAGAAAAACAGTATAAAAATGAAATAAATAAAATCATCCTTCCGTAAAAATTTTATTATTATTATATTTATCAATGTTGGTATGGGACTTAAAAAAACACTTTCTTGAAATAATTGAACACTCTTTACTTGCACTAGTCATTTTTACAAAACTTAGAACTTCAACGTGTTACAGTTTCTAAAAAAGTGATTTTTTTCATTGTAAGTATTATTTAAAAAGCGTAACTAATTAATTTAGTTTTTTATTAGCATGTGCCACAAAAACAAATTAAGTGCCTTCCCGATGCTCATTTGTCAGACTTGTGACTAGAGTAATAATTTGATATGAATACCTTATAAATGATGCAAGTGGTATAAATATGCCGTTACTCACCAGAAAATGAAAACATACATTGCTCTATGACATTTTCCTTGTGTTTACATTGAATATAAATCCACCGTTTGCCATGACTCTTAACAAGAGCGTAATTATAAAGGCAAACCATAACAGCTGAAAAACCCTTTTCCGAAAACAAAAAGTGATGAATGTCATAAAGTAAAAGAAATGAAGAATGCGGTGCTATTAATATTACACAAAATGAAATTCGATATTATAAAGCGCGAATAATAAATTAGATAAACAAAAATTTACAAATATTCAAACAGGCATTATTTCCGGAAACAAAATATGCTATTTATCGAAGATAATTATGTTCAATAAAATGATGAATACAACATAAATTTGTCCCTAATAAAGACGAGAATGTGAGTAAATACACTTTTATACTACGATGCTAGTTTAAGTATATATCTATAATATTTCGCCATCTAAAAAAAAATGAAAATAGGGATAAAAATTTTCTTATTGAATTAGATTATAAGTGCCAGTAATGTCAAAACGAAGTGAAGGTATCGAAGAACTAACTTCAAGCAAAACTTAGAAACTTAGAAAGTTTAGCAACACGCAAATACATAATAAGAAAATAACTTTGATGTTTCCTACTGGCGAATAAGCACAAATTATGATAAATGAAACTTGTCAACGTACAACACCTAGTCAATTAGAGGTATTAACTACTAATCAAGTAGGATTTTGAAATAATACTAGTTTATTTCTATTAAATTAAAAAAAAAAACAGTGATGGTAAAGAAAGAAAAGCCAGATGATATATTATCTAAGTAAAAAAAAATTAATGTGCATCATTCTGCATACACAGAAAAATAATCTCCTAGCCAATTAGTTATCATAAATGTTATCGGCAGGATTTGAAAATAATATTCGTGCGTTTCAAAAATAAAAGTAATTTGTAAAGAAAATAAAAAAAATTATTAGTTAGAAAAACAAATCACCTAGCCAATTAGTTATAATAAATGCTAATCAGGTAGGATTTGAAAATAACATTCGTCAATTGTCAAAATGAACAAATTATAACTGGAGAAGTAGGTCTTTCTCCATATTAACAAAAAAAAATAAAAATACATCATAGATATATTAATGAAACAGAAGAATTCCACAAGTAACAAGGAACAAAAAAAAAAGCAAAAAGATAGAAAAAAAAAAAATTACAATTCAATAATACTGGTAATGTCATCATGTAGCCTATTTACATTTATCTATCAGACAGAATTTTATAATATATATCACAAAAGAGGAAAGCAGAAACTTCTTGAAAAAATATATTAATGAATTAAACAATGGACAAATGTAAAGAAAATTATAGGTACGAAAAAAAAAATTCCTTTTCGGTCTAAAGTACTGGATCTACGAAAGAGCTGGAATCGCAAAAAGAATGAGTTGTCAGTGACAGAACAAATAACCAATTATCAAGCATTTTACCACCCTCGATGTTGTATAGGAGAAAAGAGTCACGTCTACAACCAGGTAACATAACACCACAATACACGCCAAGCCTGCCACCCTAAGCACTCAAGCAACCAACCCCCATTGACGATTCGAAGAGTGCCAACAATATTTACTGCCTGCCAGAGTATCTGAAAATTTTACAAATTAAAAAAAATATGCATTATGTGTTTATAATAATAAATATTTATAAATATAAAAATGATAAAAAACCTATACACAAATATAAGAAATAAAAATTAATGATGAATTATGTAATTACTGCATTGGTTACATTTGACTAAAATAATGATAATTATGAAATTAACTGGTCAAGTTTTACTACTTTTCCGAACGATTCACTACCAGGAGATACTTCTAACTCATCTGATGGAAAGAGATGTTTTACTATGTAAATATAAACTTATATTTGACTGGAAAGGTGGATAGTCAGCTGGTAATAAATGCCACGGAATATATGAGATTAACCCGAATTTACTTAAGTTAGTTAAGTGTACAGAATTAGATGCTATTTATGGAGACTTTATAGTAAGCAATGAAATGAGAAAATTGAAACAGCCTGTATATAGGATTGAAATATAAATAGATAATTAGATAGAAGCTGGGGTGTAACCAACATAATAATTACATATACTGTGAATAAAATTAATGAAATCATATCTTAGTGGATTAAGAATCAACCTAAAAATTGTTCAACATATGGCAATCTAGAAAAATTTAATGACTTAATAAAGAACAATATATTTAAATAATGATTACAATTCACAAAACATTCTGTTTACAAGATTTATGAACCACTATCGAAATGCGAAATAAAACGCAATCACTGAAAACGAAAATTTAGAACTTTGGTGTTATTAAGGGCTGCATATATAAAACATACAAAAATAACATATGTCTGAAGTAATTCAAATAGGATTTTAAAAAACAATTCTTTTAACAACTTCTATTGACACAATATAAATGGAGTAGTATTTCGAAAATTTGAAGTGATACGAATTATGTTATATAATTGTTTTACAAACGTGAAAAATAAGAAAAAAATATTAATTTCTAATAAAATCGATTCCTACTTAAATAAATTAAATTAATCGCTAATTTCAATTCTGGAAATTTTTATTTAAATAGTTATACTATATATTATTAGCTATGTTAGGTACAATTCATCTGTAGAATTCTGTAGGAGGGGCTATAAAAATGTTATTTATTAACAGAAAACAAAATGAAAAATTATAGTGACAAAATAGAAACAGTGAAAAATGAAGTGTCAAAGCACTAAGAACCACAGAAGTAAATCTGCAAATAAATAAAAACATTTTAAAATAATTAAACATTTATCACATCCAATCGAAGTACTTTGATACAAAGTTATTCAAGTACGATTCTTACTTTTATACAAAGTCATGAAAATAGAATTTTGTATTAGCATAACACAAAAAAAAAGAAAAATGTTGATCCAATAAAGTCTTCATATCAATTAAAGAAAGAGCAAAAATTACTAAATATATAGATGAATTAAATAACTTTGTACAAGATCATTATAGAAAAAGGTGTGAGATTCAACGTGCAAAACAATTAGTGACAATAGGACACCGATCTCAGAAAAAATGAAGCAAAGTTAAATATTTTGTCAGATAAAGAAATAAACGACTAAAAGAAATTATATAGAAAATAAAAAACCTGTATCAAAAAATTAATAAAGCAGAAGATATTTAGCAACTGAAGAAAACTGACTGTTTTAGAATCACTGGGGCTGTAGGAAAGTTTCACGCTCTATTGTAACTAATTGTAGCTGGGCTCACAACAGTAGCACTTAAACATTTCAACACACGCACAATGAGCAGCTGTGTTCGGTGGGCAAACAAGGCGACGGACGGATTCTGTCAGGCGTGAAAATGCTGTTTGCAAAGATGTCGAAATGTAAACCAACCAATGAACTACAGAAATGCGAGCAAACAGTAGCAAGGAGGAGCGTATTCATATTTGCCTATAATTTAAAATTATAGTTAAAAGCAGAAGGAATGGACAAAACTACGAAATTGGTGCAAACAAAGCTAATTATCTTTTTGATTGTAAGAAAAATATTCTATGTTTAATCATAAACCATAATAATCAAAATAAAATATTGCAATAAACAATAAAGAATATGTATAAAATGTTGGGTAGCTTTAAAACATTATATATTCCGCTGCCGCAAAATAATATATTGTCAACTGAACATCAAAACTTTAAAGGCTACAAAAATAGTCAAGGATATGAAACATACACCAGATATAGTAACAATATGAAACAGACACCAGAAATCAGCAACAATATTAATTGAAAATCGTCAACGAAACAGACACTAATGATTGCCATCGAATTGAAACAGACACTACTGACCCTCAAAAAATTGAAATAGAAATCAATGAGTGTCAAAGAATTAAAATAGAAACCAATGATTAGCAGAGAATTTGAAAAAGACACCAATGATTGTCAAATATTTGAAAAGCACTGATCGTCAAATGGCATCCATCATCAAAAACCATTGATCTTCAAAAACATGCATCAAACGCCACTGATTATTAAAATAATTACATAACAACCCACTTACTTTTAAAACATTGTCAACAAATAAACTGATTTTCAAAGAATTGAAACAGGCACAACTGATCAACAACGAATTGAATCAGGCACCAGAAATCATAATGAATAGACATTACTAATCACCAACCAATTAAAAATAGACATTCCACAAATCGTCAACGAATTGAAACAGACACAACAAATCGTTAACGAATTTAAACAGACACAACAATTCGTCAAGGTAAACAACAATAAATATAACACTTTTATAAAACATCACCATGCTAATTAATTTATAAGCATTAATCAGGTAGGCTTTAAATTGAAAACATGTTCCGCTGGTATGCCAACTGCTATAAAATACAAAAGATACATATTTCCTCGAAACTGCAAAATTTTCAGATAAAGAAAAATATCTTGTTCCTGCGCCATTAAATAACATTTTTCGTTGATCGTTCATTAATATGTTCCATTAATGTACATAAAATTATACCTTTATAACCCCTATTAAAGCATTATTTCTTATTTAACGAACTTTAATTTGTTAAGTGACTCTGAATGCATCTACTGTTGTTTAAAGATTCATACAACAAAATAACCTAAACAATGACATAGAATAAAATTAGATTTACTTCAAATTACGAAGGAACGGAAAAATATTGAACTAACTCTTTTAATTGGCGATTAATAATATCCACAATTAACGCATTCACGTTAAAATGTCTCGATCATGAATCACCCTCATTAACACACTAGTTAGTTAAATAACTAATACTCAATTATCTAAAACAAATACACTTTCTATTCCTTTACAAATTGGTGACCCCGACTACAAAAAGACATACTTCATCAGCGCTTGTGTCTACAATCCCGATGTGTGATAATTCATCAGTAATGTGATTAGATTTTTAGGAAAAATCTTATATGCAAATAATGTGCTCCATAAATATTTTATTTATGGCGTGTAAGATATTGTTAAGTCTTCATTTTTACATAGTTACAATACAAACAAAATTAAGATTATCTCTGCAATTGAAGGTTTTATTTAAAAAAATTAAATAAATGAAATAAATGAACTAACGAAAAAAAATTATAAAAGAAACATTTTATCTAAATCATTTGACTTGACTTTCAAGCGCAGCTTCGTCATCTAACTTCTGTTCGGCCGTTATTCAGCATATTCCGACTCAGTACGTAATATATATTATTATCAGTAATTCTCTAGATTTCAATAAAGTAAAGGAGCCCATTGTAGTTAGACACTGTATTGTGAAAACAGGAAACTTATCAAAAAAAATGAATGAAAGAAGGTGTCGACTAGTGCATGGTTTTGAAAAAGAAGAGTGGCTCTGGTGGAATAGTATATTTAATACGAATCTTTGTTTTACTTTCAAATCGGATAGAATAAAAAGATGAATTTTTCAAATTTTTATAATTACAGAGCAACAAATCATGCCCTTTTAATGAAAACGATAATCAAGAAATAGGTGTTCCCAAAAATCCTACTTGAAGCAATTAATACAACAATACTTATAAGAGTCATGTAGGAAATTAATCATGCTAGGATATGAAATGTTTTGCTGTCAGAAGAAAATAATATGGTCAATTGACCTACGAACATTAGAAAAAAAAAACGTGACGATAAACGAATATGAACAGAATTTATCAAATCATGAACAATGCAATAAAAAATGAAAAATAATCATCTAGCCAAACGACTTATGAACGCCATTTAGGTAGGTTAATAAACCGTTTTCAAAATGAACAAAAAAATAAAAAAGTATTTATGATTTAAAATTCATAAATATGGTGAACGAAATAATGAAAAAAAAAATTCACATATGTCACCTAGCCAAATGACTTATTTTAGCGTCATTTAGGTAGGATTTTACATTGTTTTCGAAATGAACAATAACAATTAGAATTTCATTAAAACTGTTTGGATGACACCTAACTAGTTTACTTGAAGGCGTCAATCAGATAGGATTTTATATGCTACAACAAATAAATATTTATTTGTCAAGAAATATAGAAAAAGCAGTAGTAGCAGTAGTAGAGCCAATCATATAATAATAACCAGGTAGGATTTTAAGCACATTGCATTAAAGTTTAACCAGTTTACCTATTTGTCAGTAAGGTAGGTATGTATATATTTATTTATTTTTAGTTCTGAACACTTAAGCCAAATGATTTATAAAAATAAATAATAAAAATATAATTAAAATTTAAAATGCCCAAATATTTGCGAAAAAAATTATAAAAAAAAAATTCTTAAATATGTCAGCTAGCCAAATGACTTATTTAAGCGTCATTTAGGTAGAATTTTAAATTGTATTCGAAATGAACAATAAAAATTCATTAAAAATGTTTGGAAGACGCCAAGCTAATTGACTTGAAGGCGTCAGTCAGATAGGATTTTATACGTTAAAACAAATAAATATTTGTTAATAAAAATGGAAGTGTAACATTCATTTGAGCACCTAGCCAATCATGTAATAATGACCAGGTAGGATTTTCAGCATATTGCATTAAAGCATATCCAGTGTACCTTACTTTGTCAGAATGATAGGTATACATTTATTTATTTATTTTTTGTTATGGTTGTTCAGGATCAAGTGCAAAGATCAGCCGAGAGCTGTTATTCTATCTAACCCTTTACAAAGCCTCACAAACGTTAATACCGTAGGCGTGATTCGAATACATCATCATAGGACATTATCTGGCAGAATTTCAAACTATTCACTATATAGAAGTCTTCCAATTTGAACACAGGTAAAAAATGACGCAAGTCAAATTCAAAACTTCAAAAGTATATTCAAATTATAAAAGAGAAGGGTAACTTCAATGAACAAAAAACAACAGTAGGTTATTTTCGTAGCAAATTAAAACCAATTAAATCATTGAAAAGTCTTCAGCAAAGTGGGTAATTTGTTTCTTAAGAGTTTTAACACAAACCAAGCTGTTCTGCTTCCCACAACGAGAGGAGGGGTGCAGTCCAGGCTATCACATTTGAACAGTTTTGATTTTTAGGGTCTTCTTCAGTAATTAAATGATTTGTTTGTATAAACGGCGGCTTCCCTCTGCAAACAGAATTGAACGAGGGGCCGCAACAAAGAAAGAGAAGGTAAACCTGATTGAATCATCGAGTGTGGTGAGTTAAAATGGAAAATTGTGCAGTAAAAGCACAACATTTTGTTGCAAGGAGAAAAATAAAATTACAATTATAAAAGTACTTAAATGTTTCATTATCTTTCTGAATAAAACAGAAATATTAAATAGGCGTTTTTTCCAAGTGAAGATAAAGGAATACACGATCTTGATAATCACATTTCTACCCTTTCCGGTGTCAAGAATGAAAGAAAACTAAAAACAAATTACGGTTATTAATTTTGTATCAATTACCATGGCACATAACAATTCAAAAAATGAAAGTCTATAAAAATAAGTTAAAATACCAACTACTGTTTTTTACACGTTTTATCATATTTTTTGTTCCTCTAAAAAGAACAAGATTACAATTATTTTCGCAATGGTTTCAATATGGTGCATAAATCTTTCAAGACGAATACAGAAATAAAAAAAAAATATGAAAATATAATGGAAGGAAAATGTCCCCAGCTGACTTCGTCATTGTCTTAAGAAATTAATTATAATGACATAATAAATAATCCGTCATTGGTGGAAGAATTTGTATTTTATATGACAAAAAAGGCAAGAGGACATGAAAAATTAAAGTAATTTGTCCGAAGTTCAAACCAAGTTTGTTTTTGATCCTTATTTATTAATTATAGCGCAATAACATAAGAAGTTTAAATAATTGATATTAAGGAACAATTCTTTAATTTCAAATTAAATCGATAGGAATTTTGGCTAAACCTTCAGTATACACTCTTGCTTTATTTTGACATTGAAAAAGTTAATTTTTTCAGTTTTTCTAAAAGAGTGTTTATGTTAGCTCGTTTCGTTCACGTTTTAAATAGACACAATCCTTGCTTTCCACCACCAATTCTACTACCACAACCATGGTATGACCATTCGATTTTAGATTCTCCATCGCAAAAAATCAGTCAACCTATCAACTGTCTGAACTAAGACTATTCACTGAAATTTCAAATGTCTAATCTAGCGCATATGTCAAGCAACTAGAAGTCTACAAGAGAGTTGAACCAAATTTTGTTTGAATTACCAATGACACACAGTAATTCAACAAATTGGATCCTGAAAAAACTGTTATATATACCATTCAGAAATGAAGACAAAACTTTTTTCTTAAAAAAAAAATAATCCAGTTTTATGAAATACTCAAACTAGTGATGAAAACATTTATATATTTTATACACGTAGTTAATTAACTTTTAAACGTCAATCAAGTACGATTTCATTTTGTCATAACCTTTTAGATGACATATTATTATATAAAAGGAATTTTATAGTGACAGAGCACCCAATAAATACAAATTACATACAAAATATTCTAATACAGCTAAGAAAAACTGTGTCTGACCTTTTATCTGTCCAATAGTACGGTTCATGTAGCCTTTCAGACGTTTGAGGGCCGTATCACTAGGAATTAATAACACAAATCCACACACGATCGAAACTAACACCTTAACAGTATATTACACTTAAAAAAACTACAGATTTTACAACATTTGTACTAGAACGTTAGTGAAACATGGCATTGCAAACAATGTCGTTCTTAAACTAAGTGAAAAGACACTGCAGCCATCCGAAAACAAGTTAAAACAATTTTAATTCATGGGTAAAACAAGGTTTCATTCAATTCTGTGCCTTAGTAACTAGCTGTACATATACTTGATTGTGAACGATTATACACTTTATTATTAAATAAACTAAATGCATATTTTGGATTATTTGTCTGTACAAGGATCCCTAATTTATATATAAATTCTAAAGGCGAAGTTTTAATACATTCTTTTTGTATATATTGTACAGGGGAGTAATATAAGAAATATTGATATTACCATTCATCCAAATTATTTAAAAATATTTTGATGGTTCATGATTGAGGATATTTTGGCAATATCGATGCTCACATTCTGTCAGTGAAAGGAACGGATTTTTTTTTGTTGCATGCTATATTTTTTTTTATCCTATTTGAAGAGTAATTTTTTCTCTATACAAAACATATAAAAATAGTAATACTATTTGACAAAAATTGAGAAAAATCATGTTGAATAAACTCAATAAGAAAAACAATGACTATCGACAAAAAAATATCAGATCTCTCCAAACTATCCGCAATCAAATATTCTCGAAACATTTTTTAAATTATTTAGATGAAATGATTACTTCAGGAGATATCTATATTCCTAACTTTTGTTATAACCTGTATAGAAAATATGTGTTACAAATAAATTAATAAAAAGTAAATCTAAAACTAATCCTGATAGTTATGAGGTGTTCCAAAACTTAAATCGATCAAATAAGACCGTAGAAAAAAGAAAATATGATACCGATTTATGCAGTACAAAATAAATAGATGACCCTATAAAAATCAATATAAACTTAACAATAAATATGACAACACAGCTAGTAATGTAACCGCATTTAAAATCAGATCACAATTTGTATGTGACAGATTGCACTAATGTCTTTAAAACTCTTTAGTTCGGCTGATAAAACATAGACACCCAATCTGTTTGCTTACTGGGAAGGTAAATGGATTTAGATTTACATTTATAACCAACCGGAAGTGATGGCATCAATTGCTGAGGCTCGGTTTTCAAGTTTACAGAGAGGGCAGCATCGTATATTCAATGAGTGTGCGCTATATGATTATACTAAATGAGATAGAAATAATGAAGGAAACATTGGATTAGAAAGAGCAAATAATTCATCTACGAATTAAGATAAATTTGTGTGCGGGAAGTTCACATCAATTAACTCTTTGCAATACACATCAATACATAGAGTATAAACAGTAAATAATAGAAAATAGAATAATTTAAATTTATTCTGTCTATTGACTAAGATATCGCCTCTGCGCAAAAGTCATTTGGAAAAACACAAAATCAAGCTAACCTAAATATGAATGAGACACAAACTCTTTTACAATAAAAACAAATGTTTTCAACTAAAAGCAAATTGCTAGCCGATAGAATATTTGACGCAAAATCACCACCATGCAAAACAAAATTATGAAAAAAAATTCTAAAAAAGAACAAAATAGTTATGAATCAATTAAACAACAATATAAAGCCCAAATGCATTACATGAAAATATATTTTTGTTAATGACAAAATAATTCAACAGGATATAGAACAAAAAATGAACGAGATGAAAAAACAGCGCATTTTTTTTTCTTTGTTTTTCAATAAACAAGCATGACAAGCGATGAGTCGACATATTAATTAAAAATTTCCAATTAAAAGCTTGCAACAAAAAGCGAGAACTGTACAAACGAACAAGCCGTTGTTAATTTTTATCGACATAACGTGTTCTGGATGAGGCAAAGATCTTTCAGCAAAGAAAATTTATGAGATGTAACAAAAAAAAGTATAGTGAAATTATGAAAATCACTAGTCTCATTTAATTGTTAAAATATCACTTAGCCAACCATCTTATTTGATGCTCAGATAAGATTTAGTAGATATATAAATTAAGTACATGCAAGAATTAGTCTCCCATTTCTCGTATTACCCAATTCGAAATGTAACAGAAACTCCTTAAAGAAAATAGAACAAAAGTATAATACGACAAAAATATTTTAGATAAACAAATACATCAGAGCATAATTCATTTAAAGAGTCTTACAGTAGAACAAACAATGAAAGATATTTTAGGCGAAATATTGTGCAACCATTGAAACAACTATTTGATTTCTTTGATTTCGTTCGTAAATGAACAAAATGACAATTTTAGTTATAGAAAAGAATGCGCTAGAATAATAGAACAAAGATGAAAATGACACGGATCCGCAACTGCAAGATATTATTCCACATGGTACTTCAAGAAATCTTTATTAAGAAAGTAATGATTTTACGGACACGACAAATATAAAAAAGAAATATTTTCAAATTTATTATGATGATAGAAAGCCAGTTGTTGCGGATGATAGAAAAGATTAATGAAATTCAAGTTTTCCACCCATCAGTAAGTTCTTATAAACACTTCGATGATGCCAGAAAGAAACATTAATTCATTTCTCAATATCCCTTTTTCTTCAATAACCATCTGCATGTATGTGAAAAATTTCGAAACAAATAAAATAATCCATATACTGATATGTTTCTTAATAAAAACCGAGAATATAAGATCAAAAATCCAGCCAGCAAGATGACAAAACAGATAACTTCCCAATCATTATCTTCAACAAATAAAACATGAAACATTGATAAAGAAATAATAAAAATACAAAACCCGGTGAAGTAATAGGAAGCACATAATAAATATGAAACGATGTTATTTCCATTCATTCTACACAAAAGAGGATACATTGGGAGTCGACAAACACGCACAATTGAATTCGACATGAAAAATTTCACAAGAAAAAAAAAAAAGAGAACGTGAGCGAATCAACTTAAATCAAAGAAGACGTAGAAGTTCTTCCACGCGTGCAGCATTACATTTAACGACGAGGTCAGAATAATAATCATTCCACTCCCACAACTCGCATTTCGACAAAACAAAAGTAATAATAACTATATATTAATTAGTTTACAAATAAAATAATAAATTTGGAACGAAACTGTTTAATGAGAAACTTGGCAAAAGTACGTTAAATTATAAACACGAACATAATATTGTCAGACTCAAAACTTAACAGAATTATTATACTATTTTCATTTTTTGCTTGATAGAGACACTGACAATAAAAACTATTTGCCTAGCAGTCAATTGGAACAAGCACGTTTTCTGATGGCTTAAAAGTTTCATTGAAAATTTTCCAGTATCACATGTGGAACGGATCGCAAGAGAGACTCACTATATATCCTTTTGAGTAAAACGAAACTGAAAAATACAGAATATAAAAATGAGTATAACACAAAATCATACGGGACCCAGAACTAGTAATAGATCGAGATAAAATCAAACACCGAACGGTGTTTGTAAATACTAAAATCTTTAAGTGAACCAGTTTGTATTTTAGTGATTATTTAGCATTTCTGTCATAACAATGTTCAATCACGTGTACCGAAAAAAATGTTTAAGCACATGTTCTTAAACGTGGAAAAAGAGCAACAATCAATTTTAGAAATGTCACACCTAGCTAATTAACTAAAAGAAGTGAATCAGGTAGGATTTAATAAATAATTTAAGTCTGACAATATGAACATAATGTATTGGCTATAAAGAAATTCTACTTTCACAACTATTATCATCTACTCCGAGATTCCTTCACAACGATGTTGTCATCTTTGAAAAAATTCTTCAATGAAATAGATATTATGTGTATTAAAAAAATGTATAATGATACTTATATATTCGTAAACATTGACAAGAAGCAATAAAAATAATTTACGACTACCAATTTTAGAAATGTCACACCTAGCCAACCCACTAAAAGACGCGAATCAGGTAGGATTTAATAAATAAATGTCTGACAAAAATTAACATAACGTATCGTCTACGAAGAAATTCTACTTTCACAACGATATTATCTACGCAGAGATTCTTCTTTCACAACGATGTTATCGTTTTCGAAGAAATTCTTCATTCAAATAGATATTATAAGTGCGTCACAAAAAGTATAATGATACTTTCTTAGACATATATTCTTAAACGTGGAAAAGTACCAACAAAAACATTCAATACTACCAATTTTAGAAATGTCTTCTAGCCAACTCACTAAAAGACGCGAATCAGGTAGGATTTTATAAATAATTCAACTCTGACAATAATAATCATAATGTTATCGTCTACAAACAGATTCTTCTTTCAAAACGATATTATCATCCACGAAGATAATCTTCTTTCAAAATGATATTATCATCCACGAAGAGCATCTTCTTTCACAACGATGTTATAGTCTTCACAATATATCTTCCCTTCTATATATAGAAAACCAACTGAAATTATTGCGAAATGTACTTATCTTTTAATTGTAGAAGTCTAAGCCAAAATTTTTTTTACAAAATTGTACTTCATTTGTTAAATGTTCCAAGCACATTTTCTTAAAAGTGGAAAAGAAGCAACGAAAAGAATTACATATTACCAATTTTAGAAATATTACACCTAGCCAACTCACTAAAAGACGAGAATCAGGTAGGATTTTATAAATAAATAATTTACGAAGAAATTCTTCTTTCACGATATCATCCACGAAGATGTTCTTTCACAACGATGTTATAAGTCTTCAGAAGATTTCTTCCTTCGCAGATAGTCTACGCCTTAAACATGGAAAGGAAGCAACGAAAACAATTCATTACTACCAATGTTAGAAATGTCACACCTAGCCAACTCACTAAAAGACGTGAATCAGGTAGGATTTTATAATTCTACTCTGACAACAATGAACATAATGTTATCGTCTAGAGAGATCCTTCTTTTACAACGATGTTATCATCTATGAAGATATTCTTCTTTCACGATGTTATCGTCTTCAGTACATATTTCTTCTCTCGCAGATAAATCTACGCCAAAAAAATTTATGCAAAAATACAGTTTATTTGTATAATGATACTTTTCCAAGCACATTTACCTAACCGTGAAAAAGAAGCAACGAAAAACAATTTACTACTACTAATTTTTGAAATGCCACACCTAGCCAACTCACTAAAAGACGCGAATCAGGTAGGATTTTATAAATAATTTAACTCTGACAACATAACGTTATCATCAACAAAGAAATTCTTCTTTCACAACGATATTATCGTTTTCAGAACATTTCTTCCCTCGCATGTTACTCTACGCCAAAAATTTATTTAATTTCTTCTTTTCAGAACGACATTACGTCAAAAAACAAATGTTCAAGTGATCACATGTTTTAATTTTATATATGCTTAAACGTTTAAAACGAAACACAAAAATTAATATTACGATGAGAAAGTGTTATATATTTCAACGTTGATTTCAAATGCAACAAATTTTTTGTATGAATAATAATTGATAGTAGAACAGATTTTAACCTTATTATTATAAATAGAACAAACAAACGTGTTGAATTCTTTATCATCTAGACTATTAGTACTCAAGTATAATTTTTCAGAGACAATATAAACGCAAAAATGATGTTCAAATGCAAACGAAAAATCTTCTTAATTACTCAACTAAATAATCATTACAATTTATAAATAAAAACTAAAGTACAGCATAGACAAAGTACTACAATATTTTATAAAAAGAACTCTAACCACAATCAAGAAAACACATCAAGTCTAATTAAGGAAATCGATAAATACTAATTATCTTGTCCACCAATAAGATAAATTTGGAATCAGGAAAAACAACCATATCTTCTCAAAATTTAGTATTGCCAATTTCTAATAGATAACACCCAACATCAACAAATGTCTTATAATTCATTTGACTAAAATGAAAAAGATTGTCAAAAGCCACAGTGATTAACAGAAAAACTATAACAGTAGACGATTATAAAAAAAATGAAAACGTACAAAATCTAGAAAGAGATACACAAAGATCAGCTAATCGGAAGAAGATGTCATTATTTTGTGTTAAGATATTCGCAGTGAAATTACAGTATATAATGATCAATATACAAACATATATCCAAAGATGCCGGATTCTGAATCAAACATAAAATATCTGTTATATTTTCACCTAGCCTAATTTGAAAACATCAGTCAGGGCGGGCTTTATAATAATTGAAAACTATCTAGTGTATATGACGGTGAACGGGGGCGCTTCGGGTTGCCAGATCAATAACTAATCCAGATATGATTTCTGATCCACAGTTCTAATTTTATAATTACAAAGTGCTGTCTGCCTCTGCGATAGACTAAGGGCTCACGTCTCACAACTCTTTGTGTGAAGAAGAAATTGTAATTGAATAAATATGACTGTTAATATAGAATCAGTCTTTAAATTACGTTTGGTATAAAAAAAAATTGCAATTTTAAAAATAAATTTTAATTCTGAACTGAAAGATGATATCGAAAAGACGACACCTATTC
This sequence comes from Pterostichus madidus, assembly GCA_911728475.2. NCBI lineage: Eukaryota > Metazoa > Arthropoda > Insecta > Coleoptera > Carabidae > Pterostichus > Pterostichus madidus. Next base: position 38,628,171 of record OU452307.1, on the reverse strand, counting down.
GATGTAGTTCTAGTATTGCTTCTTTTATGTATAAAAATATACCGGTCCTAGTACTGGCCAAGTAGGAAACGGAGAGAACTAACATTATAATACCATTATTGAAAATATTTGAATATTCTTTCACTCGCTAGTTTTCTAACCAATTATTATTTAGAAGATTACTATTTGCAAACGTTTCTTTTACGTTAATTGGCAAATTACCCTCAGGTTTAAAAAAAAAAAGTGGTAAGTAGATAAGATAAACTTATTAAATAAGAGAAAATATACAAATTTTTCTCGAAACCCGAAGAATGCAAAATACCAAATTCGAAGGAACTGAAGGAATCCCTAGACAATGCATTTCATCCGTTACTGTACTAGATATGTACTAAATCATCATGATAGAAAAACAATTTTAGTAATTACACCTAGCTAATTAACTAAAAGAAGCGAATTAGGTGGTTTTTGTAAATAATTAAAATCTGAATTTTTGACTTTTACTAATCAAAATCCATCAACACAGCTAGCTTATCGTCAATGATAGGAAACTAGCAATTTTAGTAATGATATCACACCTAGCCAACTAAAACTAACTAAAGGGCGTTAATCAGGTAGGATTTCGTCAATAAATAAATTATTGAAAATTATTGTAACAGAAATAATAGAAGAAATGATAGAAATAATTGAAACAAATCAGGTAGGATTTTGTTAATAATTAAACTCTTGACAATTAGCGCAATAGAATAAAAGAAGTTTTACATCAAGAACGAGTTATTTTATATTTACTGAGAAATAATAAAAAATAAAATAAATGTTACGTATCGAACTGCGATAAACTAACGAAATTCACAAATATGATGGCAAAACTTGAAAAACTAAAAAAGAAAGATAAATCACACGACGAAACTTTTTTCTATTGTTTTTTTTTTGTGTCAAAGGTAATAAAAACACCGAAATTCACAAAACTGAAACTTTAAAGAAGAACAATTATGCACACGACGATTCTTCTTTCTATTTTGTATTTTGTGTCAATCGTAAAATGACGAAAAAATTCAAGTGCTGTGTACCACTCTGTCATCGGCTCAAGTTAACCCATAGATTCCTTTAAAGTAACAAAACGTGTAAAATGTGAATAGAAATAATAAAATATTAACAAAAAAACTAGGTGTTTCTCAAAAAATTGAAAAATTAAACTACTTTCAATTACATTGCAACTACTTTCAATTACATTGCAACTACTTCCTGTTCATATAAAAGACTCAACTGTAATTGACAATAATATTATAAACAAAAAGAAAGTTAAGCATGACATTTTTACTACTAATAAATGATACACAAGATGATACATCTTTCTATTTTGTATTGTACTGAAAGTAATAATGAGTAACATTTATTTATTTATTATTTATTCAATATACAAATAGAAATATACAATATACAATAGAAAAGTATATAAAAGGATTAAAGTACCTACGTTAAATTCCCTAACGAAGTAACTAGCTGGCGTCAGATAGAATTTTATTAAATTTATGTGTTTATTTATTCGTTTAAAAAATGAATTAATATTATCAAAATAATACAGCAATTTAGACACAAACAGGTAACCAATTGTTTCAAAAACGAGTTAATATTGTGAACTATTGTTATTACAGAAACTAGTATTATATACATAAAATTAAATTACTATGCACTTTATGCAAAATATCGGAACATTTCATGAAATATAAATTCACCAATAGTATTAAAAGAATTAAAAGCAAATAGGCAAAGTCACAAATAGTTCTTTAAAACACAACTGAAATATTGTAAATTCATAAATGTACGTTTATGAAGAAAATATACAAATTATAAATTTAATAATGAGTAAGAACAGTAAATGTTGTTTGTGTTCCGAACTTCGACGAGAATTCCAAGTAATTAAAATAAAACAATTTACGAAAAGTTGATAAAATAAAAACTATAGTCTGTGACAAATATTTTTTTTTTATTTAAGTCAAGAAAACCCTTCCAAAACGAAAATTAATTGATTCAAGTAGCAGTAAATTATACAAAGAAATTAAAGTAGCTACGTTAAATTTCCTAACGAAGTAACTAGCTGGCGTCAGATTGAATTTTATTAAATTTATGTGTTTATTTATTCGTTTAAAAAATGAATTAATATTATCAAAATAATACAGCAATTTAGACACAAACAGATAACCAATTGTTTAAAAAACGAGTTAATATTGTGAACTATTGTTATTACAGAAACTAGTATTATATACATAAAATTAAATTACTATGCACTTTATGCAAAATATCGGAACATCTCATGAAATATAAATTCACCAATAGTATTATAAGAATTAAAAGCAAATAGGCAAAGTCACAAATAGTTCTTTAAAACACAACTGAAATATTGTAAATTCATAAATGTACGTTTATGAAGAAAATATATAAATTATAAATTTAATAATGAGTAAGAACAGTAAATATTGTTTGTGTTCCGAACTTCGACGAGAATTCCAAGTAATTAAAATAAAACAATTTACGAAAAGTTGATAAAATAAAAACTATAGTCTGTGACAAATATTTTTTTTTTATTTAAGTCAAGAACACCCTTCCAGAACGAAAATTAATTGATTCAAGAAGTAGCAGTAAATTATACAAAGAAATTAAAGTAGCTACGTTAAATTTCCTAACGAAGTAACTAGCTGGCGTCAGATTGAATTTTATTAAATTTATGTGTTTATTTATTCGTTTAAAAAATGAATTAATATTGTCAAAATAATTCAGCAATTTAGACACAAACAGATAACCAATTGTTTCAAAAACGAGATAATATTGTGAACTATTGTTATTACAGAAACTAGTATTATATACATAAAATTAAATTACTATGCACTTTATGCAAAATATCGGAACATCTCATGAAATATAAATTCACCAATAGTATTATAAGAATTAAAAGCAAATATGCAAAGTCACAAATAGTTCTTTAAAACACAGCTGAAATATTGTAAATTCATAAATGTACGTTTATGAAGAAAATATACAAATTATAAATTTAATTATGAGTAAGAACAGTAAATGTTGTTTGTGTTCCGAACTTCGACGAGAATTCCAAGTAATTAAAATAAAACAACAAAAAAAAGTTGTTAAAATAAAAACTATAGTCTGTGACAAATATTTTTTTTTATTTAAGTCAAGAACACCCTTCCAAAACGAAAATTAATTGATTCAAGAAGTAGCAGTAAATTATACAAAGAAATTAAAGTAGCTACGTTAAATTCCCTAACGAAGTAACTAGCTGGCGTCAGATGGAATTTTATTAAATTTATGTGTTTATTTATTCGTTTAAAAAATGAATTAATATTGTCAAAATAATTCAGCAATTTAGACACAAACAGATAACCAATTGTTTCAAAAACTAGTTAATATTGTGAACTATTGTTATTACAGAAACTAGTATTATATACATAAAATTAAATTACTATGCACGTTATGCAAAATATCGGAACATCTCATGAAATATAAATTCACCAATAGTATTAAAAGAATTAAAAGCAAATCGGCAAAGTCACAAATAATTTTTTAAAACACAACTGAAATATTGTAAATTCATAAATGTATGAAGAAAATTTACAAATTATAAATTTAATAATGAGTAAGAACAGTAAATGTTGCTTGTGTTCCGAAATTCGTCGAGAATTCCAAGTAATTAAAATAAAACAACAAAAAAAAGTTGTTAAAATAAAAACTATAGTCTGTGACAAATATTTTTTTTATTTAAATCAAGAACACCCATCCAAAACAAAAATTAATTGATTCAAGAAGTAGCAGTAAATTATACAAAGAAATTAAAGTAGCTACGTTAAATTTCCTAACGAAGTAACTAGATTTCGTCAGTTAAATAAAATTTTGTTAAATTTATGTGTTGCAATTTTGACATCCAAATCATTCGTTTAAAAAAATAAATTAATACTGTCAAAATATTAAACAATTTAGACACAAATAGGTAACCAATCGTTTCAGAAACGAACTGGTATTGTGAATAACTATGTTTGGAATAGGAGAATTATTATTACAGAAACTAGTATTATATACATTAATAACTTTGTATTTTATGCAAAAATTTGGAACATCTCATCAAAATATACATTTATCACTAATATTCAAATAGACTATTTTTAAAGTCACAAATAATACATAAATAAAACTGAAAATATTGTAAATAAATATAAATAATGATAAAGAATTCATAAACGCACATTTAGGATGAAAATTGACAAATTATAAATTTACAGCTAAAATAACATTACTCTTCACGCCTGACTGGACAAAAAGCGAAAAATATTTACTCATTATGTATATTTTATACATAAAATTGGTCCGTAATTTAATAAATCAAATAGAAATTTTCACAAAATTATTAATTATCAGTGATTTCATTAAAAATGCATGAATTAATAGAAATAATGAGCCAGAGTTCCTGCCATAGAGGCATGAATCAATAATGCGAATAAATAAATACTGACACACGGCTTGATGGAATATCATAAAGAAAATATGATGCATATTCCACATTTAACATTATTGAAAATATCATATATAGAAAATACTGACATAATGATGAGATTTTACTGTAAATAATGCTTTGTAAAATTCAAAAACAAGACAAATATTAATATGTTTCCGGAGAATCCAATTTAATTAATTTTAATCTAGGAACATACAGAATTACCAGAAATAATTAAAGAGGATGAAAACATTTAAATCAACAACTTTAAAAATAAGTTAATACTTATCGTATCAATAAACAGATGTATTAAAAGTTCTGAAAGTTAAAAATATAAGGATATATGAGCATGTCATACACCCACAATCCCAGTAAAAACTAACTATGACCAATGATTTAATTGCTATTAGGAAATATTGGAAAGCGAGTAAAATTTTGAAATATATAAAGATATACGAGCATGTCATACACTAACAATTTCAGAAAAATATAAAAAATCTATGGTATAATTCCTATTGTAGCCGTTGTGATTGAAAACGTGCATTCGAGGATTGTAGGTACATACCTAATTTTATAAACCTCTGAAAGATGGCGAGGGAGAAATTTAACAGAAAATATTGCAGTATGAAACAGTTCCAGTTGTACCGGGAGATATATTTTCATGATTCGTATTGTTTACAACTGTAAATAATATTTTCATTCATTTTTCTCTATTCAAACCAATAACATAAAATTTTATCATCCTTCTTTAAAATTATATTTTTGAAATATGAACAAGTTAATCAATGTGTGCGTTCCATGTTTTTCTGCAATCCCATTTTATTCAACGTAAAGTAAAAGGGACCAAATATTAGCTTTCACACTACTATAAAAGAAAAATTGGAAACTTAAAGAAACAAAAATATCTGCAAAATACAATAATGAATTACCATTTAAGAAAACTTAAAATCGTCTTTATCAATGTAGGAGGAAATATACGGTGATGAATTCGCAAAATAATAAACTTCCAATTTCTAAGGATCTTTTCTGCCTGAAAACAACAACAAATTAACTAAAAACCATATATCATTTAAAAAAATATTTCACAGAAATTATCAATAAGGAAATACTACAGACGTGCTAGGAAAGCGCCAAAATTCAAACAAGCCCGTAAAAACTAAACCTGAGGTCCTTTTTCATCAAGACAATGCACGTGTGCACACCTGCGCAGTTGCGATGGCCAAAATTACGGAATTAAAGTTCCAATTATTGCAACATCCACCGTATTCACCAGATTTGGCCCCCAGTGACTTTCTCTTATTTCTAAACTTAAAGAAATGGCTTAGCGGACGAAGGTTTACGACCAATGAGGAGGTCATCGCCCAAACGGAGGCATATTTTGAGGATCATCCGAAATCCTACTTTTTGGACGGCTTAAAAAATTTGGAAAAACGATTAGAGAAGTGTATAGAGCTAAAAGGAGATTATGTAGAAAAATAAAAAAAAATCTACTTTTTTCTAAGGACTTATTCTCGTAGTAAGAAAGAAGGAGATGGGATATCACAAATTTATTATGCAGAACTAAAGAACAAGCATATAAATGATATTAAGGATACGCAAGCAACTCACCTAAAATATTGTAACTAATCTATTACCACGCTATCTCAATTTATTATTGAATTTAATTTTAATGCCATTAATAGTATAGCGATAAAAGTGAAGGAAAGATGAAGGGGATGCGGATGATTAATGCCATTACTTAAAAATAAATAATGTGGATATTCGTAGAGTTAATAACATGCATTCATGGTAATTATATTGTTGGTAATGTATATACCTACCAAAGATTGCACCATAGTGTCGGATCTATTTTCCGAAATTCACATAACAAGACACTTTAAATTATTACATGTGCCTGAAAACAACAAAAACAAATTTACAAGCGAAATAGCATGAAGAGCATTCTAGGAAATATTTCGGTGAATTTATAAAATTATTAAGAAATTTAAGTATCTGAGACTGACCTGAGTACAAATGAACGAAAAATCATATACCACTAGAACTATCAACGAAAGTTGTAAGAAGAATATCATATCGACAATGCTAAGAAGCACCAATCTAAGTGTAGAGCAAAACAAAAAAAAAAGAACAAACTTAAAAAACCAGGAAAAAACAATTTGCTCGCAACGAACGAAAGGAATAATCATCGTAATGAAAAATAACAAACGAATAATTATCAGAATAATACCAGAATGTAAGCAGGTATGAATTAGCCAAAATAAGCGAACGAACAAAGTAAAAACAGCAACAGTACAAAATCGGGGAAAACAAGTAGCTTTCATTATAAATTTGCGGGTAAACACTGCGCCGATTAAACACAATAATTGACCATTGAAACGTGATCGCTTGTGCAAACAAAACAAAAATTAATTAGCATTCCATTAAAATAGCTTCAGCCGCATGAACTTACAACTACGTGGATATGGACGCGGACACAAACCACAACGCTACGAAGCACGAGTCCGACTTACAGAATGGAATCTAGATTACCGATCTTTTTGTCCTCTTTTCTTTTACATTATGTTAACTATAACAAAATGAAAACTTAATTAAACGTTGGGTATATAACATCTACAAGAATTCCAAGAAGAATTAGTAGTAATAGCAATAGTAACAGTGTGGTGCCAATACTGAAATAGGAAATAAACATGTGTACATTTCATACTTTAAATAGGGCGTTCCTCGCTATTATTATTGCTTCACATAATTTACTTAATAATTTGTAATAAACATGTTGGAAAAGATTTGATAATTAACTAAATTAATAACAATGAAAACCGAATCATGTTTAACATTTCAGTGTACTTGTATCTCGTGAATATGAATGACTTATTTCTTCAGAGGGCAATCTGCGCTGTGCTTTCGCCTTTAACTTTTATTTCCAACTATATAAAAAAAATTAAAAAATGCTATACGTTGTGTACAGGCGTTATCCTTGTTGATTGCCTTAATAAAATTTATTACAAAGCAAGTATATTAATGTCTAGTAATCCAGTGTATAATGAATGCTCAGATCACTTGTAGAAGAAGTGTGTACAGGTCATACAAGGAACGGCGGTCCTTATTATTGTCACCAGCAAAACCTTATGACAAAATAGTTATCCTAAACTAAAGATACAGAAGAAAACAGTAAAGTAGTTCCTACCTATAATTTCATTTTATTTTAATATGAAGAAATAATGCAAAAAACTAAATTTGCTATAATTACAAATGAAATATGAAGCCGAATTTGCCGCACATCGGTACTAAATCCTCTCAGTTGAAAAATATGACGAGTGTTAATGTACTTACACAAAACTATTAACTTTATGAAATATCAAGTAGTCATGGATGGAATCGAAGGATATAATGGATTTGAAAACTATAAAAACTTATAGAAGACTAAAATTAGTTGTCAGCAAGCAAGATCAATAAATTACATCCATTTGTTTATATACTTGGCAAGTTTCACAGAATTCAATCATGATGTTCTTACACACACGTGGCCTAAAATCAATTCAAAATGTAAACAAAATATACACAGACACTCACTATTTTAAGTAAAATATACAGCAAAATATTATATTTATACTACAAAAAAAAAAATCTGTCATACTTACAAATATATAAAGAATAATTACGAACTATAAGCCAATAAATCAATGAGATCACAACGAATCAGATTACTATAAAATTATTAACCAGTAACCATGATAATTTTCAATTACCGACATACTTAAAAACACAATCGCATTATTCAAATAGATTTGTACCAAATAAATTATACTCTTCTATGGTGATGATATGTTTGTGAATGTGGAAATTAAAAAAGAAAACTAGCAACTCCAACACAAATTTTAAATTATTACACACGCATATTAATAGCATACGATGAAACTAAATTTAATTGATAAAAATAATAATTCAAAAAACAACTCTGTTCCGATAAAGTTCTTCTGAACTCTAGACAGTAAAGAAAAGAAAGACAATTCTGTTGCAATGTAAAGCAAACTAGATACCATGAAATAATTATAATCTTAAAATAATTGTTGTAGTGATTGAAACTAAAATTCAAATATTTTAGTGGTCACCTAGCTAAACAACTTACTAATCGTTGTTCAGGTAGGATTTTTCTTCCAGAGAATTGAACTGAATATACACGAAATATGTAATATATTAAGTGAAAAACTAAAATTCAAAGATGTCCCCCCTTTTGTGGTCACCTAGCTAAACAACTTACTAGTCGTTGTTCAGGTAGGATTTTTCTTCCAGAGAATTGATCTGAAGAATATGCACGAAATATGTAATATATTAAGTGAAAAACTAAAATTCAAATATGTCCCCCCTTTTGCGGTCACGTAGCTAAACAACTTACTAATCGTTGTTCCGGTAGGATTTTTCTTCCAGAGAAATGAAGAACTAAAAAATATATACGAAATGATTATTATATTAAATAAAAAACGAAAATCAAAGAAGTCCATCCTCTAGCTAAACAACTTACTAAACGTTGTTTAGGCAAAATTTTACTCAGATGAAGAGGCACAAAAAATTATGAAGTTAAAAGTAGAAAAAAAATTGTCTAGCGATTTATGACAGATAATACGTTTTACAAAAGGAAAAAAATGAAAATACACAAATAAATCAAAATCAAATAATAGACTGGCAGCTCGTCAGAGTATCCTATGCCATTTTGTAGTATTCCGAGTCATATTATTCTAAGTTTGATGACATTAACGGTTGCCATTTTGAATTTCTAGTAATATTCTGAGGTCGATGGTATTTAACGGTTGCCATTTTGTATTTCGAGTCGTTGACGTAATGAAAAAAAAATAATAATTCAAAAAAAAAAGTAACAGTTTTTAATAACCCAGTTTACAAATATAGTAAAATGATTTCATTCCGCAATTGACACCGGAACTAATTCCTTAAATTAGCAATAAAGGAAATAAAAACTACAAATACTTTCTGCAACGTAAATATTTGAAGCTATTTACAGATTGAAAACGAAATGATATTTTATCAACGAATTAACAGTAGTTAATCATATCGGGGACAGAAAAATTGCTGAAGAAACCAAGTTAAAAATAATAATAATAATTTTTCAAATACTCAAATGGGATCAGGAAGAAAACCCACTAGAAAAGAAAAGGAAAAACCACTAGAAAAGAAAAATTTACTTCAAAAATAAGACTGTACTCAAAAAATAATCCACTGGGTTATCACTATATGGGTAGGTATATAATATTTAAAAAAAAACCGCAATATACAGGCAAAACAAACAAGTTAATAACCTGCACCAACACCTGTCTCAAAATGGTTCGCAAGAAAAGAAGTACAGAAGAAGAATCTAATTAAGAAGCCACATGCATTCAAAAGAGAATGAATCTTACATACATAAACGATTTATTTGTTTCAAATACAGACTTTTAACGCTACAATATTTTGTACAACATAAATAACAATTTTCATACGTAGTCACATATTATTTTTTATAAAAAGTCTTTGAAACAACGTCCTCTTATCTTCACTTACATGTAGTAACAGAAATTTAACACGGATATTATATACAATAAATACAAATAATATTAAGTGCCTACCTAGTGACTAATATCAATTGGATACAATAAGAAGATACCAGTCCCCACAATGATACGACAAATGAACAAAATGACGAGATTTAAACAAAAAATAATAATAAAGAACTATTTTACCATGCGAGAACTACATTCACATGTTTATTAGAGAAATAAATTCCGAAGAAATTAGATTTCATTATTTGTCACCTTGTAAATTTATTAGTTGATCGAGAAGGATATTTCTAAAAGAAATCATTGTTAAAATGCACTGTTATTGAGACTCAAAGTCGACAAATTTTCATATCTTGATGAGACTATACTATACAAAAAATAAACAATTGTTAATTTTAAGAAAGCGCTAACTGTACCATCATAATTTATTTTAATAAAATTGTACAAAATTAAACTGTTTATAGGAGACGGTTTGGCAATTTCTAAAGAAAGATTTTAAAAAGCCAAAGAGCAAATTGATATCAACAATACGAATCTTTTTTTTTTAAGGTAATGTCCTCAGATTAGGCTATGTAATTCTATTAGTAACTTATTGATAGATAGTGCAAACAATTTAAAAAAAAAATAAAATCTAAATTTTAATGAACAAAAACAAAAAATTTTATATATTAAGACTGAAATATTGAGCGAATATTACTGAACAGAACACTTACGAAATAATAAAAAAGAACATATTCAACCAAATTTTTAGTTTCATGCACAAAAATATTAACGGTATACTTTGGCACTTGCGAATAAAACAAAGTAAAAAAACTAATCACAACAACGTATCGACAGAAATGACAAAAGCATTGTTCGTGTGGACTAGATATTAGAGAGTTCAGAGTATTTCAGTTCAGGCAACCTCAAGGTCAGAGGAGTCCTCATCGGAGAAGTGCGGGTGTGGCACCATGTCGGGCAGATCCACTACGTGACACTTGCGCAGCGCGGCGCCGTGGCCATGCTCCTCCTGCAGTTTACGCAGTCGCTCTTGCTCCTCGCGTTTCTGCTTTCGCCATTTGGCGCGCCGGTTCTTGAACCAAACCTGAACAATAATCAAACAACCAACGAGTTCATCACCAGCGAAAACAGATAATAACAACTACGACTACAATCCAACAATCAAAGCTAATAAGAACAAGACACCTAACAATGTACATCAATAATTAGGAATTCAGTTCATTCCATCAAACATACATGCGGACAACGGATTGAGGATTAAGTGAAAACTAATTCAAACATTCATGAACCGTGAGTAATATAAAAAAAAACGAATTACTACTATACATACGAAAGAAACTGCTACCATCGCTACCTGTACATAATAATTATACTTAAAATAAACAATTAAGGACAAATTAAAATGAACAATTACAACCTCGCATGATTTATTTTCATTGTGTTTTACCTAGTCAACAAACTAAAACGTGTGAGAAGATAGGCTTTCAAGAAAAAGTTAAAACCACTGATAAAAAATAAATTTGAATGCGTGTTAGAATAGAATTGACAATATAAATATATTAAAAAAATAAATGTATCCAAATATAAATGTCAAATCACTAACGAAACAAAAACAAGCAAAACTGAATTACATATATATGCTGCATCATATTCAGTTCAAAAAGCTTCACATGTAAAACTGAAGAATCAGATTAAAGCCTAATCATACCAAAAAGAATATACGTTAATCGTATTACTACAAAAATAACTGCGCTATATTAAAGTAATTCGTATTCCCCAAATCCGAAATAATCAAAGTACAATGGGATACAGGAACAGATCAACCAGATTTCGCGCGTTGTATTGACGGTTATAAAAGTATCAACAAAAATTTTCACCACCACTACCATCAAGACAGAACAGTTGTACACACTGGTTATGATATCAAATACATATATCGTAAGAAATTATTTTACAATAGGTGGAAATGAAGAATACAGAAACAGAAAAATAATTGTTCCACATGAGACGCTACAAGTGACCAGTCATTTGTTTATTATGCTTTTGAAGACAGTGAAATCGATAATTCACATTAGACAACAATTTTGACATAGCGCTGATTGCAGAGAGATGTACGCTAAATTAAAAATAAAACGTAAATAAATAAAATCATAATTATTAAAAAAGCATGGCTACACATAGTCAATATAAGTAATTATTGATAAAAATAGCATTTTTCTGACGTTATATTACGTATATCAAATAACTCGATCAAAACACATATCAATAATAATATTTTATGTCCGACAAAAGTTAACAACTAAATCAATTTAATTGTTGATCAAGATTTTAACTTCAAGAAATATATCGATACGAAAGCTTATTTGTTGGTTTATATAGTATGTTCCAATCAAATTACAAATTGAACACATTTATCAAATGAAGATACCTATTATTATACAGGGTTTAAATAAAACCTAATCAATAAACGTACTTGTTGAACAAAATAGTATTTTATGTACAAAAATATATAACATTACCAATATACTTCTGATAATTTTTCCTTGTTGAAAATGATTGAAAAATTTACAAATATTTGTGATGATTCAAAATTTTACAAATATTTGTAAAGATAACAAAATTTCTTCTTACAAATTGAACATTCAACATTTGTAATGATATCAAAACCTTTTTTTACAAATTGCACATTCAAAATTTGTAATGATATCAAAGTTATTATTATAATTGTTTATCAAAATAGGATTTTTATATAGAAAATTAAGACCATAATCTTCATATTTAGATTTCAAAATGACACCTAATCGATAAATGTAATTATTCATCAAAATAGGAACATTACAATACACTTCATTGTTCAAGATTTCAAGATGATATACCTTCATTTCTTTTGTGATCACTATAATTCATCAAAACTTCTTATTACACAACTTTTAACAAAAATACAACATTTGTAATGATTTTAAAGTTGTTATTAAACAAGGTTCACCTTACCAATACATGCAATGCAATAAAAATAGGATTTTTATGTAGAAAATAAAGAGCATAACAATCTTAAATTTAGTTAAAAATGACACCTAATCAATAAAAGTAATTGTTTATCAAAATAGGATTTTTATGTAAAAAATAAAGAGCATAAATGACACCTACTCAATAAACCTAAGTATTTATCAAAATAGGATTACTATGTAAAAAAGATTTCTATGTAAAAAATAAAGAGCATAATAAACTTCATATTTACATTAAAAATTACACCTAATCAATAAACCTAATTGTTTATCAAAATAGAATTTTAATGTAAAAAATAAAGAGCATAATAAACTTCATATTTAGATTAAAAATGACACCTAATCAATAAACCTAATTGTTTATCAAAATAGGATTTTTATGTAAAAAATAAAGAGCATAATAAACTTCATATTTAGATTAAAAATGACACCTAATCAATAAACCTAATTGTTTATCAAAATAGGATTTTTATGTAAAAAATAAAGAGCATAATAAACTTCATATTTAGATTAAAAATGACACCTAATCAATAAACCTAATTGTTTATCAAAATAGGATTTTTATGTAAAAAATAAAGAGCATAATAAACTTCATATTTAGATTAAAAATGACACCTAATCAATAAACCTAATTGTTTATCAAAATAGGATTTTTATGTAAAAAATAAAGAGCATAATAAACTTCATATTTAGATTAAAAATGACACCTAATCAATAAACCTAATTGTTTATCAAAATAGGATTTTTATGTAAAAAATAAAGAGCATAATAAACTTCATATTTAGATTAAAAATGACACCTAATCAATAAACCTAATTGTTTATCAAAATAGGATTTTTATGTAAAAAATAAAGAGCATAATAAACTTCATATTTAGATTAAAATGACACCTAATCAATAAACCTAATTGTTTATCAAAATAGGATTTTAATGTAAAAAATAAAGAGCATAGTAAACTTCATATTTAGATTAAAAATGACACCTAATCAATAACCCTAGTGTTTATCAAAATAGGATTTTTATGTAAAAAATTAAGAGCATAATAAACTTCATATTTGGATTAAAAATGACACCTAATCAATAAACGTAATTGTTTATCAAAATAGGGTTTTATATAGAAAATTTAAAAAAATTACAATACTTTACTGTTTATGAAGATATTATGATTTGTAATGATTTCAAAGTACCCTTATTATAGAACAGGTAGTTCAATCCGCGTAATAGGATATTAAAATAATATTTTTAAAATATAAATGCAGGGGATGACCCGGATAAAATACTGCTAAATACACAATTAGGAACCAGAAACAGATTTTGAAGAAAATGACTTCTTTCCCAGCTAACAACGCAACTAATTATTCGTCATTAAAGGTTAATTAATTTATGTCGAAAAATATATGAAACATTAACAGATGCAATTCGCCAAATGGTGAACAGAAGAATAGGTACCAATATTATGCATCATTATAAAAATTACAAAAAATATGCACATAAAAAATACAGAAAAGACAACATAAACAAGATAACATAACTAATATAATTCCAATGTCCAGTATATATCAACAGCAAAAAAAAAATCATTTCCTTTGGTGACCCCATTTACATAGTCGATGAATTTGTTACAATTGGTGATCTCATCTTTGAACATGTACTCTACAATCCACAGCTTCAAGACTGGATCTACAAAGCCAATTTCGATAAGTGCGAACTTTGAGTCCGCAAACGAAGTAGTTACCAGATAAACGAATCGAAGAACCTTTTCATCAATCATGTAATTTGTTAATCAATTATATGATTTCATGTTTCTTCTACATATTCAATATACTCGTTCTATTTGTAACAAGGTCCTCCATATTATTTGCTAGATTCATATGCAAATTATGAGACGTTAATTTAATGAATAAATTTAAGTCAACATAGACTCCAGTAAAATATGAATAATTCGGAGGCATAAGATGGTTATCACGACTTATGAATCTGACAAATGAAATGACAACAATAAAATATCGTAAAATATTACCATTAATTGAAATTTAATTAAATCTGACAGCGAATTGAAATGAATAATATTGCGTAGAAGTAGACGTGTTAATTAAATATTCTCATGAAACGTGTTCCATAATCTCAAGAAAAAAGAAAGCATAGAAAATGAATACCAATGAACGAAACAAGATTTTCTCCAATTGCAGAGCAACAGACGACGCAAACGTAAACATTATTTTGAAGAGTTGAACCTTATGATAGTGACGAGGTAATCAATATTTTGAAATTGTTGATTAAACCAGAAGAGGAAATTATCAGATTTCCCGAATGAAATGAAAACAATAGCAGTTATAAGAAATGAAAAACAATTTAATGGTTAATAATAACTCCATCACTTGACTTCTCAAGTGCGGAGATCATTTGCACGGCATTGTTAAAGGCAGATTGGCCCCTTTCACACGCGCTATTGTAAGCGAGGAGAGAACAAAGTGGATCTCAACAAGTTATCCAATATCTCATTTGGCTGACATCACCAGCAGACTCGGATTCTGACGAAAGTGGAGGGAACAACTGCAGATGTGCATTATGAATACTAATTTAGATTCAACGATAAATATGATAACAAGATTTTGTAAGAAACTTTCCTGAAATACGATAGAAAAAAATATAGAAATCCCTTTTGAAAAATTATTAAGAACACTTGTAAGAAACTTTCCTGAAATACTATAGAAAAAAATATAGAAATCCCTTTTGAAAAATTATTAAGAACACTTGTAAGAAACTTTCCTGAAATACGATAGAAAAAATATAGAAATCCCTTTTGAAAAATTATTAAGAACACTAAAGAAATCATAATTACGAGATAATTACCAAATTTTAAGTCATTAACAAATTAGCATTTTTATTTTAAAGATATATTTATATAAATGAATAGTTTGAAACTGCAGCGCAAGACTGAGTCCAGAGTATGTTATTCCACCGAGAAAAGAACTTCTAAAACTGACGGTAGTGTAAATTTTTAAAGAGGATCTATGGAGTTTTATCTGGATTAACTCGAGGCCAGTTCGGCAAACACATTTAGCAGGAAAGCTGTCATGCAACATTGATGCCAACGGAAACAAACTTGCGACAAAATCCCTGGACTGATTTGTTAGCCTCACAGTATAGTAACTATCAAGAAAATTATACTTCTACAATCTACATATAATACTTTAAAAAACCATTTTGGATTCACTTAAGTTTCATGAGTGCAATATTCAGATGAAATATTCTTTCTCGTTACGTAATAAATATGAAACTATAGGAAATGCTCATAACTCTGTTTCACCTACAGAGACTACAACAAATACTAATTTCTTAACAATTTAAGATTCAATCCGAGATTATGTTATTATAGCAAATCACTTTCATACATTTACCATTGTTTAATTATTTATCTTAGAGATCTAAACACACTTGATGATTAACATTTTTTGTATAACAAATATACAGACTATTTTGATTTAATTATATATCACACCACAGAAAAGAAATATGAAAGGATAAATACCACTAGACTACTATGAAGATAGAGTCAACGATATTTAAAAGGAAAATATAAATTATTTCCTGCGACGATAAGCTCGCAAAATCCGTCTGTATTAACAACGAATTGAAAATCAATAAAGAGTCTGGTAACTTTGTTATTTTTCTTAAGTACACAAACACGAAATCGGTGAATACAAAATGATTTTATAAAACTTTTTTCGTTGCTGAAGAAACAAAACAGAAATGTACCCTAGTGACGGTAAAAAATCTCAAGGGATTCAGTGGCGTGCAGAGATTTTGCCACAAACTAAATTTACAATTACATACATGTGGACACAGCCTACTAAATATATAGAAAATTCTCGGAACTATCAAAATTTTCTTCAAGAATATTTCAGAAAAATACAAGAAATTAACCCAAGATAAAAGAAAATGAATATTTTAGAAAAACGGAAGAAATTAACCTGAATGTAAAACAAAATAAATATTGCAGAAAAAATGGAAGATATTGAAAAAATATAAAAAAGAAAATTACTTTGTCTCAATGAAATAGTAAACTAGCTAACATTAATCATATTTTAAACATTATACTAATGTTACCATATATTAAATATAATATTAGAATTCAAATATAAAATATTTAAAGGAAAAATATTTCTTGGTAAATTATAAAAAACATTAGAATTCAAATATAAAATTTAAAAGAAAAATATTTGTGATAAATTATAAAAACAGTTTGAAAATTTAACTATTAATCCAATAACAGCATTGACTGAGATAAAAACAAAATAAATTCAAAGATATTATTTATTTTATATGTAGATGTAGAATATTTTGGAAAGTAAGAAACATGCGCCATAAACACATATTTTAGTAAGTCAGGAAACATGAAAAAATAAATAATACTGAAAACAAACTTCGAATATTCATTGCTATTCATCATCCGAAGTTCTTACTTTCAGCTACTATTACAGTTTCGATCTGTTCTGTCAGATGCTAGAGATTCATCAATCACGTTGATGTTATAGTATAAGCTTAGTTCTCTTGGCCATGTTCATGCTCTTCTTTAATATTCAAATGAATGTTAACAGTTTTTCACAAATAATTACTCTACTTTGTAATTCACTGAACGCAGGTCCGGGATGACGCTACTACCATGCAATATTTCTATATAATCGTAGAAGCGGATGAAACTAATGTATTATATTTATTTCATTATATAGTTGCTATCAAAACTAAAATAAAACCTGCATTCGAAGACCGTACTAACTGTTTACTTATTAATTATTTGTGTGTCATTTGAAATACTAATAAATTATTGATTTAATAATTAGTAACCATATTTAAAAATTTAATTTCTTATCTAAGTATAGCTTTAGGCACGTTACTAAATTACAAAATAAAATTTATAACGTGTATATTTTTTAAGTTCAAATTTGTAAAATTACCTTTGTCTATATTTGATCATGTTATGTCGCCACAATTTGATTGGTCAACAAATTACATTTTATAGAAATTCCTTGAAGGAAAATTAATATTTTGTTTCATAGTATCATCTAAGTGTAAACTTTAGCGTTGTGTATCGTGTTAGTACAAAACTATTGGCGGAATGCAGTCATCAGAGGATACCTAGATGACTTTTTCAAGCAGTGAAATGTTAGTGATATATATTTTAAAGATTTTTATTGATTTTGTGTTTATTTTTTTATGTTTAAAACCCAGTTATACAAATGGAAATTCAATTACCGAAAATGCTCATACTTCTGATTGAACTACAGAAACGTTAACAGATACTAATTCCTCAACAATTTACATTAGAAGTTCGAATTCGAGACTAATTATAGCAAATCACTTTCATACATGCATATTTGCCTTAGGGATCCAACCATGAAGATTTCACAATGTTACTGCAAATGTGGAAATATAATCTATGAATTTCTTTTAAGAAAATCTTATCGCTTCTTGATATTCTACTAATCAAAATGATTATATGACAAATTTAATAAATTTTGTCGTTAATAAAGTAAATAACATAAACGTTATAATTATATTTATCAAGTAAAATTTTCAAATTTGAATCTTCCTATAAACATGATCAGATAATTCGCAGTATAGTACTTTAGTTTGTTGAAAACAAATATATTTTTAATTAATTTTTAACACATATAATTTACTTTCTTGAAGAAATGAAGAATATATTCACCTAGCAAATAATCTTTTCAATAATTACCAGGTAGGATTTACCTAAACTTATCTTTCTGTCAATAGTTTCGTCAAATAGGGAACGTTTAAAATATATTTAAAAAAAAAGGATATAAGTGAACATAAATTTAAATACAACAAAAAATAAAAGAAGTCAAGAATAAAACATATGGTGAACTAATTCACCACGTGAAAAATAAAATTGTGCAAGGCGGGAAGAACTCAGTTTCACAATCTATAAGTTAACGGCATCCTGAATAAATAATTGAGAAAGGACCCTAGATTGATAAATCTTGGAAGACGAAAAAACGGCTTTCTCATTAATACATTTCAACGAAATTTAAAACAATAAAGAGAAAAACAAAAAATACTAATTTTAACTCAAAAGAAAAAAATCTATTTCTTGAAATCTCAAAATCCGAAAATATTCTTGTCCAAAGTGAGAACTGTTCAAGAAAAATCAAAGAAGAATTTTTGTCAAACAAATATTCATGAAAAAAAAATATTTACAAAAAAAAATTAGGAACCCCACTACCATTACAAAAAAAAAATGAAATAGATACTAATTTTAGCGAACAATTTTGAGAAAAATTTCTCACGTATATCAAAAATTGGACAATACATTCCAACTCTTAAGATATTAGGAAATCCTTTCCAAATGTTAGAGAAATATGAAATAGTGTCCAGAGTTAACAACATCGGGGAAAAAACAAATTCGATGAAGCACCTTTTGTCACCGACGGCCACGTCACCAGAGCCAACGCAAAACGTAAGTGGGCGCGACGTAGCGTGAACGCAAACGTAACGCTACGGAGCGCAACGGGGCCCCGTACGGCAACCGAGTGCGCCAGAGCAGTCCCCGGCGGCTACGATCAATGGGAATGTAATTAAACCGCTGCCTGAATTTTTGATCCACTTGAAACAATGAAATGTTTTCAAACTAAACAAAATTAACTCTCCCTGGTTGTTGATACTCGGTAATAGAATAATCTGACTGCGCTGTGAGTAAGTAGTCGCAGTGTTGCCATATCGACCAGAAACTACGTGTGGATAAATGAAACGATGGAAATGATCCCTGAACAAAACTGCAAATTGTTTATATATAAGCAACAAAAAACTGTGCAACTTCCTCCTATTAATGTCTTCACTGAAACAATTTTACAGCTTTAATCACGAAATGAGACAATTGAATGGTAAAATAATAAAAAACGAAAAATGCCTATCTACATTTAGAACGAAAACGATTCCTCATAATACATAGATAATCATGTTACGATTATTAGAAATAAAATTCTATTACAATAGCTTCTATTACACAATTACACAAAATAAATAAATTTCAAGAATTACTGTAATAGCCCAGCTAGCTAATAAATATTTAACATAAAACTTTGGAAAAACAAAGAATAAAACTTGCTTTCCTGAATCAAACTAAATACAGTTCTCAAGGTTTGGTGTATATTTAAATATTGTGCTTACGAAAAAGAATTATGACAAATATAAAAAATAAAGACAGATGACCATTCAAGACTTGGGTGTAACTAACACAAATATACGAAATGAAATTCAAAAATTGATGAAGCTAAAACTATTAAACGAGGTGAAATTCAAGACTTATATAGCTAATACTATTATTCGAAATGAAATTTAAAACTTGGTGAAGCTGACACTAGAGAAAATAAAATGTAAGATTTGGTGAAGCTAATGAACTATTATTATACGAGATGAAATCCAATACTTGGTGAAGCTAATACTATTATACGAGGTGAACTTCAAGACTTGGTGTAGCTAATACTATTATTCGAAATGAAATTTAAAACTTGGTGTAGCTGACACTAGTAGAAGATTCAGAGGTGATAAAATGCAAGATTTGGTGAAGCTAGTAAACTATTAAATGAGATGAAATTCGAAACTTGGTGAAATAAAACTATTACATGAAGTGAAACCCAAGACTTCGCCAAGCTAGTAAATCAATCAATCGAGATACTGTTATACTAGATGAAATCAAAGATTTGATAAAGCTAATAAGCTATTATACATTATTAGATAGTATTCAACGATATTAAAATTTCTAAACTAATTCTGGATACAAACGAATAAGAAATTAGACGAGGTAAAATGCACAACTTCGAGTAAATCATCTAACCAATAAACTATATGATATAAAGAAAAATAGTATCGTAACAACAACTAAATGAAATTCAATATTATGTTTATTATCACCTAGCTAATAAACTTTGAACGTTTGTCAGGTAGGATTTGAACAATTTAAATATTACACTTATCAAGAAACAAACGCAAAACATGGAAATTATAACTTGACCTCTTGGATCAAACAAAATGAAAGTCAATCTGACCATATAATCACCTAGCTAATAAACTTTGAACGTTTATCAGGTAGGATTTGAACAATTTATATATTATACATAGGAAAAAAAATCAGCAATACATTTACATAAATGCAAAATGTAAATATTGTACCAAAGAAAAGAAAAAGCACGTTACCAATAGACTATAATACGTTTATTAGGTACGATTTAAAATAATATTGTTAACACTCTATATATATATAATTCGGACGAAATAAATATTCAAAATATCCAAGATACTCAAATCATTCAATGTTCATAGTCCAATATGTATATAAGCAAACAAACAAATATTAATCAATGATGGCTTATAACAAATGAATACCAAATCTCCGGAGATTTTAGTCTACAATAAAATACACGTAAAAAATATTTCATAATTACGTAAAACAATATATTTTAAAAATATACATTTTAAATTACTGTAATTTAAAAATAAACAGATTGTATTGAATTTATTTTTGTGCAGACAGGAAATCAAATTGCGCGAGACGTTACCTACAGAGCTTGTGATAATAAAATTTTTGAGATATGATCTCCAAATATGTCACCTTCCGCCCAACATGTTCAACGAAGTCCCAAAAATTAAAAAGCAGTTTAAATAAATTAGAGATATGTTGCAACTTTACATAAAGCAACAAATTTATCAATGAAGCATAAAAATAACAGACATGAATATCACGTTAAATATTCTCCAATAATTTGCATAAAATTAGCGAAGAGCAGCAGGCGTCAAGTCAGCGATTAATAAAATTGTTTTTATTAGCAAGGAGGCCGTACAGTTCATTAAGCAAGAACAAGAGCGCTAAGATCAAAACTTTGCTGCGAACTTTCGATTCGCTACTAATTACAATTTCATATTTCGCAAAGAGAGCACCAAGTTTTTAGCAGCTAATTATTATTACCAAGAAACAGCAATTTTTTTCTGATAAAATTAATTAAGGTGTAATAAAGATAACGAAGAATTTGTGCAGCTTCTAAGAAAGTAATTATTTCAGCTGCGATTCAATTTCACTCGACTGAAATTATGTAAATATCTTCAAATGAAAATCAAACCCTAATGAGGTTAACCCAATCGGAACATTTTCTAAACTTTATTTTCTGGAATTTGAAAAAGTTAAATATTAAACATAAACAGAGATTCAATCTTTGTTCATTTAGAGAATTTATAATAACTGCAATAGGAATTTACTTTATGATGACAAAATCTAAAAAGTTAGTAACTTTGAGTAATTTCCATCACAAAAAATACATACAAGAAAGAAACAAAGACAAAAATAAGAACAGATCAACACAATCGAAACATTTTTTTCAATTGTTCATGACGGCACATTGGATATGCCTGTTACACAATAAAATAAATTTTCCGTTTATTTTTTTAAGAAGTATGTCTACATATTCGTCGTAAAATCAAAACCAAAGAAAATCTGCTAATAATTGTGTCTGAATTCACATACAATCAAAACTAAATAATATCTGCTAATAACAGTATGAATTCACATACAATCCCAAACAAGATAGAAAATAGAAATACAAAGTTCCTCCAGTTTATCAGAAGCGAACTACAAGCAATGAAATATTAAGTCCTTTGTTGCACTTAGTACATTAGTGCTCCAAAATTAATTTAAACATAATTAAAAACAATCATCAATTCAATTTCAAGTAGGGGATTTCATTCTATTAATTTACAAATGAAGAAAAAAAAAATATATTTGAACATTTTAAAAAAAATAGTAAAAACATCTATTAAAATAAATTTGCACTTTCAGATATAAATAATATCAATAAAGAAAAGAACTTCTAAATTTAATTTTGAAAATATTTATACTGACATCTAATCTGACATTTTCCAAAAAATAGGACTTTATCATGTTCAATAATATAAACATCTTCTCAAAATAACAATAAAACGAAGCAATGTTGGATAAAAACACATATAATTTGAAAAATCCCTAACAAAATTATTTGAAGAAAGATATATTTCATAATATAAACAATTTAAAAAGTAATATGAAATCAAGATATACCAATAATAGACTAAAAATAGATCCAAATCTAAAATGGCACATAGTCATTTCTCTTTACGAAGTAAATATAGTGAGTGCATACAAGATTACTATAATAAAACATTGAACATGAAAATAGAAAAATACTGCCAAATTTTAAAAACTGTCCCATAAAAATAATGAAACCCATTTACCAAATTAACACCGTACAAAACTCAACAATCAATACCATATCAAAATATCACCGGATCTCTTCAGAATAATAACCGCAGCATCCGGAGCTGAGGGTGAACAATACAAGAGAGGGGTAGTAGAAATGAAGGGAGAATCCCTAACGCGGGGAGAAGAGCGTGCTGTGAAAACAGCCGCTCCATTTGCTGAACTAACTAAACTGCTTTGCTTCTTATTTATATTGCAAGCGACGGCGACGGCTCGTCGAGGGTTCTGAGGTCAGCCAACAGGGATATCATAGCGCTTAACTCGATCGACGCTTAGTAATAACAAGGACATTGAGGAAATACTAACAACGTGTATTTTCATTCATAGTTCCCCTTAAATTGAGAAACCATTCGATTCGAAACTATTTTTCTTCAAAAAGAAACTTACAAACACTTCCAATATCAAAAAGTTATTCAAATTTTTGAAACTATCGGATCATGAAAACTGATCGATATTTAATGCAAAAAATTCATTTTAACAATGTCATAAGCCAAAGATATAACTGCTTTATCTGAACAATGATATCTGAAAAAGTTGAAATTGAGAACACATCATTAGTACTTGTTTATACATTCAAAATTACCTATTTGATAACAATGCGGATAAATATGTAATAGGTATATCATGGAAGTATTAAACAGAAACAAATATTATATGAGTGACCGGAAATGCGAAACCAGTTATAAAAACAATTCAAGTTAAATACTGTATTACAAAAAAAAAACAAAGAAATGATTTCTTAGTAATTTGCTCGATAAAGCATACAATAGCAGTAATTAAAACTTGTATATTTGACAATCTACATACAAATCTGTAACATTTAAATAACACTAATATAACAACAATAATATGTTCGAAGGAAAAGTGATAAAACAAATAGTCTGAAGAACAAATTTATCCTAGCGAAAAATCTTCAAAAATTGGAGAAAGACCTGGCTGAAATTATACTAACTAATCAAAATTTTGAATGAAATAATAAATAATTAAAATAAATAATAGAAGTTTTTGGAAAAAATAATATATGGTAGTGGAATGAAGTCATTTAGAATAATAAAACAGAAAAAAATACGCAAAAGAAAAGAAAACAAAACAAACAATGAAATGATAAAATGTTGGGAGCCACTGACTTAAGCCATGAGACCCCCTAGCGACGAGACACATTGACGACAAAGGGGACCGTTTAACTGTCAGATAATGTCACAATAATTGTAATTACTCACACAATTCATGCTCAGCTTAGTAGAATTGGGTATACTACACCTAACAATATATCGTTTTGGCTTCATATCTTTATTTGGGAATTTTATCATCTTCGTAGGAAGTTTGAATGTTTCTAGCTAAATACAGTTTGAAAAATTGCGGCAAATTTGGATTAAAATCTCTGTTTAATACAGATGATTAAACATCAAGGCTAAACATTACAGATTATATACTCTAACAAAAAGCATTATATTGTTCAACATTTGGGCAAACATAGAGAAAGGACTTACTAATTAAATCTTGGATTGCAAGTCAAAATGAAATATTGATTTGATTGCGAATGATCAACGATGATTTCATTGCCACGCTAATGAATAGATGAACATAAAAATTCAGAAAGAAATTAGGAACATGTTTTGTAAACAAGCTATAGGTGAAAATCATGTATTACAGTACGCCATACATTTAAGGAAATAAATATCTACTTTATTGCGAATTGCAATATGAATAGTAAACAACAGTGCAAGTCCTTTAATTATATTATAAATAGATCAAAATTTAATATTACAACAAAAATATACTGCTGAATTTAATCCAATATCCACAAATTAATGAATCTCGAAGAAAACAAAAATAATGAGATAAGATTGAAAATATTTAAAATATCGAACGTCAACCAACAATACTCAGAAACAAACGACAAAATAATATATTACCTAGCCAACCAACATTTATCGCCGATCAGGTAGGATTTCCAAATGAATAACAAGAAAAAACAACACACAGTAAATGAAAACATCTGAACATACTTTAAAAAATCCTCGGCAACAAACGCCCGTACTACTACAAAGAAACAAAATAAAAAATGAACTCCCCGTGTCCAATAAGCAACATCATAATCATCTCTTTGTAGTCTACATCTAACATACAACAAAATGGCGCCGACACAAAGCTTGTTATATTTTCCGCCAATAAGAGCACAGAATTCAGAGGACTTTGAGAGGCAGTCGTGCGGAAACTGAAAGCATATACCTGTCTACGCCAGCGAACACGCTTTGACAAATCACATCATGATTCGAAATGATAGTATTCGGACTACGACGAACGCTAATGATGATTTAATGATTTTTACCGGCATTGTCGGAATCAATACTTGCGCACAGAAATGAAATGCTTCATATTCAAATATCTGAAAGGTTTTATGCAATATATGTAAAAAGCGACAAATAATTATTGCTCAGTAATTAAACCAAAAATGTATTTCATTATTGTTGTCCATTGTTGTAGAACCTAGCTAATCAAACTGCCATAAAGACGACATTAAAGATAAAAATGAGTTTAATTACTATTTTCAATTATTCAATTTAATGAGACAACGATGTTCCACCATTTGACAAAAAGTCTTTAAAAAATGTTTAGCTTGGAAAATAATTTTTAAGTTAGATAAGCATGGTAAAATACTTCAAATAAAAGTGATACTGATTTTGTCAAACATTTTGATTAGACTTTTGTAATTCTGAATTAAATTCCGATGCGAATGTTTTATGTTTGATAATCTTGTCACACGATGACGAACAGAACTGAAATTGTCATCGAATTATCATCGAAATGAACACTGAACATGTATAACCAATTTATTTAAAAACTCATGTTGGTATTAGAGAAACAATAAAAGAACTACATCTAGCGATGCACAAATTGAAGCCATTAGATCTCGAAAATGATTTTGTGAAAATAAAATACAAAATCAATATGATAAAAATTAAATTATCTTTCCTGCATTCATTCGAGCAACAGTTAAAATACAAAAGCAAGAATGATATGACATTATTGCGAGTAAAATGTTATATTTAAGGACATTACAGGTTAAAAAATTTCTCACACTAACCAAAAAGTATTTATAAATAATTTTATCAAGCATTTAATGTATTTATTTAAATTTTAACGTTCAGCACGCTTGCCTGGAGACTTGTAAACAATATCTAAGTGATATCCGATTTTCTAAGTGACATACATGAGCTTCTGGTAATTTTGAGTGCTTGTATGGCCAGTTAAATAAAAGAGAACAGTAATATATGGAAAAGCGATGCCAGTTTTTACTATTTTATTACTATCAATGATACATTGATATACTGAGATATAGGAACAGCGATGTCAATTCTAACCGTTTTACTAACAAGGCAGGCATATCCAGTTTTTACTATTTTACTGTCAATGATATATGGAACAGCGATGCCAGTTTTTACTATTTTACTATCGATGATATATGGAACAGTGATGCCAGTTTTTACTATTTTACTGTCAATGATATTATATAGAACAGCGATGAAAGTTTTTACTATTTTACTGTCAATGATCTATGGAACAGCGATGTCAGTTTTTACTATTTTACTGTCAATGATATATGGAACAGCGATGCCAGTTTTTACTATTTTACTGTCAATGATATATGGAACAGCGATACCAGTTTTTACTATTTTACTGTCAATAATATAAGTACAGCAAATCAAAAGGATGCAAGAGAAATTAGAATTTATATATTTTTGTCAGTTTTACAAAATTTAATATGAAGCAAGTATGAATCAAACTTATGGAATATATTGAAATATATCAGACAATATATTGAAATATATCAGACAATATGTTCAAAATTCAGAAGTGAAAGGTTTCAAATCATCTAATTGGTCTTTATTTTGCTCTATATTTTATTATTCCACAATTATATTAAAGAGAATTTTAGTACCGTTCCTTGCAGTACTAGTCGAAATTATCGGCTTATGATATAGGTCCGAAAGAAAATGTGACACCAAACAGAATTAATTAGTTTAACTGATAAATTTTTATTTGAAGAACTAAGCAAAAATATAATAATGGCATCTGAAAAAATAGATCCTGAACAAGACTCGAAAGATACTTAGAATGAAGATATAATATACTCAACATTTTCAATTTACACCCAATAAATTATACATCCTTACGAGCAAAATATACGTAGAATGAAGATGAAATTCGCTCATCCTCTTAAATTTACACCCCAAAAACTATACGTCTTATCAAACAACTATCATCATGTTACCACATATTGGTACGACTTCAAAATGCAAAGTTATTAATGTTAGTGCTATTTCACCAAAGGAAACCAAAATAAAACATCCAATACACGATAAATTCTTAATAATACTCTGGATAATTCATTTCAGAATAGAGAACAGCACAAAAATTGAAAGAGTAGGAATCAAATATTCAAATTATTTCTCACATGAAAAGAACGAAGCAGGTAGAATAAATACCAAATTTGTTTTATTATATTTGATTTATATACTCGTGGTTAAATATTATGTCTTTTGAGATGAGGAGGTAGGTTCGCAAAATGTGATCTAAGGTATGTTCCGTCTTTATTTAATATATAGATAAAAACTTGTGTGAAAAGAAAATAAATAAACTGATTTTTAAACACTGTTTATACCCAAAAAGTAACGTAAGACTTAAAAAATGAAGAAGATAAACATGAATCATCCAAACGTAAATCTACTTGAACTCATCTTCAGTCATACAATGAATTCTTATCTCCATTTTAATATTACTAAAACAATAAGTTACAAAAAGGCAGCAACTTCCATACATCATGAATTATGTAAAATTTATCGAAATAAATGTGAAAAATATCTTTCGATATTATAGCAAAAAACAAGAAATACAAGGAAAACCAAATGACACCAAATAAGAATACGAAAAACCTATTTTTATTAAAATTATAGCAGAAATCAAGAAATACAAAGAATACGAATCCTATTTACAGTGATATTATTAAAAAAAAATTAGTAATTAAAAATTATCGACAAGTCATATGCTTTGTTCTATCCAGCAAACATTAATTTAGAAGGTGAAAACGCACCAACTTACAATAATAAAATAACTCCATTCGCAGTTACTAAACTGAATTTTAATGTTATTTTTTTATTTATCTTGTCCTGTTCATCTGAACATATGATATTAAATTTACGCAATGATCGTGCTCAATATATATATATATTATATATAACAAAGAAAATACAATGATAAATTGTCATGAAATCCAATACAAATTTTAGTAAATAAAATACACAGTAAGGTAGTGTTCACAGTTCTTTCAATCTAGTTCCATGTAAAAAAAAAAAAGACAACTAGACAAATGTATATATTACGTCTGACTACATGATAATATTGATCATAGAACGTAATAAGAAGATTGATCACATAATAATGATCATAAAACGTAGTAAGAATATTACTGACAATAAATATACTCGTACTGACTGTCCAATAAATAAAATGTCATTGATGCTGGTTCTTATACTAAAAATGTATTTTCTCCTGTTCAAAAAACTGTTCAATCGTTATCGTGATAGGATTTTTTTAATAAAACAAGATATTTGTATGAGCTTATTTATCCTTAAATAATAATCCTTAATTTTAGCTAGCGAAGAGACAAAATGAGCTGTCAAAGATAACCTAACAGATGTTTACTAATATCCTTTCAAAATCCAGAAATACTAAAAACTGATAGCAATCAAATTCATATCAAAGTAGAACAACACCTAACTAGTAGACTTAAACGTCTATCGGTATAGGATTTTCGAATTAACAATGACCATGCAAATAGGTTTTCATAATGACTTAAAATCGTATCAGATAAAAATATAAATAAAAATTTAAAATGACTATTTAACCTATAACATATGAAAATTTGCTTAAAGAAGGCATATATGAAAATGACTAACAATGTAAAAATGATTCAACAAAATATAAGAAATTTTTCATATAAACGATGAAAATTCAAACAGCAATCAAATCGAATAATATGAAAAATACAAAATAGAAATAAAAAATAACACTTAATTAATGAGCGTTTAAACATCCCATCTGTGTACGGTTTTTATATAACGAACAAACAATTAGAAAATAGATAAATCATTAACTATGAGAAAATGAGTAAAGATATATCAAGAAAATTTATAGTACTATCAACTCAAAAAAAAGAATTTTTTCGTGCAACAAAAAAAAATCAAAATATGACATAAAAACCAAAAATATATAAAATGAAAAATAAAAAGTACAAAATACAAAAAAATTAACCCCTAACTAATGCACTTTAGAACGTCCATCGGTGTAGGATTTTCATTGTCAAACGATAAAGAAATTAAACGAGTCACGCTTCCAACAAAATTCAAAACACGAAATAGAAAAATATTAACACCCAACTAATAAACTTTAGAACGTCCATCGGTGTGGGATTTTTATTGTCAAACGATAAAGAAATTAAATGAGTCACGTATCCCACAAAATTAGAAATACAAAATTGAAAATAAATTAACACCTAACTAATGAACTTTAGAACGTCCATCGGTGTAGGATTTTTATTGTCAAACAATAAAGAAATTAAACGAGTCACGCATCCAATAAAATTCAAAACACGAAATAGAAAAATATTAACACCCAACTAATGAACTTTAGAACGTCCATCGGTGTAGGATTTTTATTGTCAAACGATAAAGAAATTAAATGAATCACGTGTCCCACAAAATTAGAAATACAAAATAGAAAAGAAATTACCACCTAACTAATGAACTTTAGAACGTCCATCGGTTTAGGATTTTTCTAATGAACTTTAGAACGCCCATCAGTTTAGGATTTTTATTGTCAAACGATAAAGAAATTAAATGAGTCACGTATCCCACAAAATTAACAATATAAAATAGAAAAGAAATTAACACCTAACTAATGAACTATAGAACATCCATCGGTATAGGATTTTTATTGTCAACCGATAAAGAAATTGAACAAGTTACGTATCCAATAAAATTAACAATACAAAATAGAAAAAAAATTAACACCTAACTAATGAACTTTTAAACGTTCATCGGTGTAGGATTTCTCAAATAACGAACAAACAAAAGTAGAGAATAGAAATAAAAACACCTTATCTGTGAGCAAATTAACCCAAATAAAATATTTTTTCATCATCTCAAATCATACAATAAAAAAAAGAAACAACAGTGTTACTTCAGCAATTTAAATTCAAAATGAATTTACAGACAGCAGTCAGTGCAAGATTATCCAAATTATAGACAGAAATAGAAACAAATCCATTATATTTCAAACATGAGGAAATGGAAACGGATAACAAGAAATTAAACATCTAACTAAAGGACAACTATTAGACGACGGTATAAACAACCCTCAAAATTGAATTTTCCAAATATAGTGCACAAAAAGGAAAAAAAATAGTTTTTTCTAATTAAAGAACTGAATTGTTCCTGATATTTTACATTATATTTCACAAATTAAAACGACAAATTGATCTTTTAATTATAAACTTTAACTCAATCCAATAATTCTAATTAACATCAGTTTCACGTAATAATAATAATAGAAAATTAACTCAGCAACAGATAGTAAAATACTGGCACAAGTCAGACAAAACACCACAAATATAAATATTATCAAAGAAAACAGAACGGGTATTTGTCGTCAAAAATACATTATAAAATATAAATCAAAATCAAAACCACAAAATAATTCATGTCCAATAACACGAACTATCAAACTAACGACCACATTTGAAAAATTAACCAAGCATAATAAGAAAAAAAGAAGAAATACCAACTACATTCCATAAAGAACATTACTAAAATCTTCTAGCAGCACCCACCTCAACCCTTTCTTCTTTAAGATCAACTTTAAGTGCTAGTTGCTCTCTGAGAACGACGTCCGGGTAGTGTGTTTTATCGAACGTGGCTTCCAGCTGCTCGAGTTGTTCCTCGGTGAAGATAGTGCGATGTCGACGCTTGCGTTTTGGGGGTGGTGCGTGCACGCCGTGGTGCACAGCATGAGCATGTAATGCTGGGTTAGAGGCTGCCTGGATGGAGGCAGCCGCGGCCACGGCATGCATATAGCCGGGGTAGAAGTTTGGATAGGCCATCGCTGTAAAGAGCGCCAAAATTATCACGCATCCCAGTTAAATAATTCGTGAAACTACTATATTTACTACTTTCACCAATAAGTGATTATTATACGATTGTGCTATATGATTATTGTGCTATTATTATAATAGTGCTATTCTAAGTTATAAAAAGATAAAATATTTGGAATGTACTTAAATTACATTATTATAATTTGCATATTATATTAAAATACCGCCTATCAACTTTTGAACATAACTTCACAAAGTACAAGTTAACTTCACGGAATATTACTTAAACTTTGTGTCATGTCAAGATTTTAATTAATTAGGCATTTTGTGGTAACACCCTAATTTGTAAAAATAATTACGAGAAGTGACCAAGAAAGTCTCAAAATAATTACGAGAAGAGACGAAGACACAAAAGTCTGAAAATAAATGCGAGAAATGAACAAAAATATGGACGTAAACAAGACATCAGTCTCAAAAATTGTACTCCCAAAGTCATGAATGAAAAACTATAGCAATTATCACAACTGCAGAACTATTTACACAATTTGTTATAGATATTATTTTCATATTGCGTAACATTATCAAATACTATTTAGCAGAAACTCTGCGTCATGGCCCATACATTTTTGGATTTCCAAACGTGTAAAAGACTCAAATAACTCGAAACTTTGTTGAATTTGGAATATTTTGCTCATCGAACAAGAAAATTGTACAATATACAAATTCATCAGAATCAAGACTAAAACATTAAAAAAATGCAGAAGGTAGGGAAAAATAGTAAAGGACAAAAATAAGAGTGTAAAACTTAAACCACCAAAGAATTCCAAACAGAGTAATGATTGAATTAAATGCTTATATCAAATATATTCTCATATACACAGAAGACAAGCATAACAATAATTAACAAATTTGGAATTTATTATTATTTTCATCCACCGATAATACAGGGAACAAGGAACAAATCAGCATAAATAAAGGTACGCGAATATTGAAGGAACATTCCGAAGGAAATACAGAAATACAAAAAGAAAACTATATCACTATATCGCTATATCACTAAATCAAGCTACATCACCAAAAAAAATATATTCTTCCATTACATGTAAATGTGATAAAAATAAATAATATGTAATACCAATCATGTTATTATTAGTTGCAAATATTGAACCATACTACCATATATTTGAAGAAACAGGTGTACAAGTTTGAAATAAAATATTACATAAACACAATATATTTTACTACACCTCAACAATATAATACTTTCCTCAGAAAATTTGACCATTTACTTTTGCTCTAGATCTAGTGCGTACAATTGACAATCAACAAATGAAATGTCAGTGGTTAAAACACTAAAATAGATACAATGCAAATAAATAAATAAATGAATGAGTTGATAAAAACATAAGATTTAAA
The DNA here is from genome assembly GCA_911728475.2 of Pterostichus madidus. Lineage (NCBI taxonomy): Eukaryota > Metazoa > Arthropoda > Insecta > Coleoptera > Carabidae > Pterostichus > Pterostichus madidus. The sequence continues at coordinate 38,595,269 of OU452307.1, read as the reverse complement.
ACTTCGGAGTGTAACTAATTCAGTATCAAATGATGATAGTTTCTAGCTATTACAGGTGGCACAATGGATACCTAATCTAATAAAGATAAATTAGCACTTAACTAATAAACAAATTAACATTTATCGGAATAAGATTTTATTTCCTTTCTTATTAGCCGTGGCTGAACGATTATGAATATAAGGAGTCCTAAATGATAATTTTAATTTCTCGTACATACTGGATACAATGCAAATAAGTAAATGAACAAATACATACGATCTAAAACTTTAGAATGTAACTAATTCAGTATCAAATAAGGATAGTTTCTAGTTATTAAAGGTGGCACAGTGGATACCCAATCTAATAAAGAAAAATTAGCACTTAACCAGTAAACAAGTTAGCATTTACCCGCATAAGATTTTATTTTCTTTCGTATTAGCCGAGGCTGAACGATTATGAATATGAGGAATCAGATTGTCCTAAATGATACGTTCACGCAAGTTATTGACAATGCAATAAAGGAATTGAAACTGAAACAAAAATAGGAACCCAGCAATAACAATAGCAGATTACAAATTTTGTATTACCAATTATAAAAGATCTAGTGTTTGAAAACCATCCAACTGCTAGACAAAAATAATAAAACAATTACAAATTGCAACATTAACTAAACATTTGTAGAATGATAGTTCCAACAGAATGTTTAGACTGTTGACAGGAAGAAATCAAAGTTTAGAACGTGATGGCGTTATTACATAAAACGTTCTATAGAGATAGTTTCGGAACAACTGAAGAGAAAAAAAAAAGGGAAATTCCATTAATTCACCACAGCAAATCTAGTCAGGTAGGATATCCACAATAATAAGAAAAAGTTTCGACAATGCTGCAAGAAAAATAGGAAACAATAAGATGACGCGAACATTTTAGAATTGTTTATTAATTCGTGTATCTTAAAAGAAAGATATATAAATTCGAGTATAACAGTAGTAGTAATAATTGTGTCACATAAATTTGGGTAAATATCTAATGAAATCAAGAAATAATAAAATAGCGACGTCAGATTTCCAGATTTGGCAAAATATAGAATGACAAGAGATATTCGACAGACGCGTTTAGTTAGTTACCACGGAAATAAATCCCGTGGTAACAATCCGAATCGATTTTTGCATTTAGCAGAGCTTTTACCTAAACATACATGTAAAACGATCGTGACGAAAACCGGGAGCGGCCATGCGTAAAAGCCGCGCTTTTTAAAAATAACGGATTTTCAGATGCTTAACACCCTCCTATAGAAAGAAAACTTCCACTTCGTCTTTAAATGGACCCTTACAGACCACACTGAACGAACAACCATATTTTGCCAAAGATAAGAACACTCAGAATGTAGTAAAATTTGAAAATGATTAACAAAAGTGTAATTAATATTTCAAACTATATTCTTCTAGTTACATCCGTTCATAAGAAACTACTTTGTTTCTGTCAGAAATATATGAGGACAACTAAAATGGCAGGTTTAAATATCACTGAATTTTAGTATTGAAACTCGTACATGTACTATTCAAATTTAAAGAGGAAACAAACAAAAAAAAAAACAATCGTGTAACCTCAAACGCCAACTGTCAAAATAATAAAAAAAAGCCCCTGCAATTGAGCTTAGCGGAAAAGCACGAGCGCGTTTTAAACACAATTCCCACAGCGCTGGAAGCTTAAAAAGCTTTACAGATTTTTAAATTGTTTTGACTGTAACAAAACTCCAAAAAGGAACAAAAACTTTATAGGCAATGAATTTGTAATTATACCAGATTTTGATAAGACTGGATAACTGCACAAAAAAAGTATAACCAAGATTCAAAAGATCTACAAATATCCTATATAAAAAATAAAACATTTACAAGGTAGAAAATTTATGAAGCTAGAAAATATTGCAATAGATCACAAATTTATAAAATTATTGCGAATGAATGAATGAATGAAAGAACTACTTAAAATGACAGATTTTCAATGAAAATTCCAAATTATTTAAAAAAGGGAAAAAATTATATGAAGAATTCGAAACCGCCGATATAATTATAATTTAAAGTCGTTATTAAATGACCCACCTATGAAAATATTTTGAGAACGTATTACAACAGAAAGCCAAACATACCAGAGCAACAGTCTGCAATGAATTCTACAAGACTGAATCACAACAACAAAGTTTTTACAATATTTTTCAAAGTTAATAATAATAATTTTTTAAACAATACACATCATTAAAACGACAAATTACTTGGGATAAAAAACTCAACTCAACTAATACATCAACTTCGAAACGATTTGACAACGATTCAGATTATCAACAACAAAAGGACAGAAGAAAAAATAATTCGAAAGACACCTGGCCAGCTAATTTGAAACATTAAACCGGGAAGGATTTTATAGATTTAGATTATAATTGTTTATAAAAGTCTTTACAACATATTAGGCTCCTTAATCCTAGGTACAGTCAAATATGAACCAAGACAAAAGGACTACTAAATTTATTAGTTTTATTACAAAAAAGGGACACCTTACTAGCTAATTTTAAATATTAACCGGTCAAGGATTTTACAAGATTCAAATGAAGATATTTTAACCGAAACAATAAGCAGAGATTAAGTTTTAACAATTTAAAAAGAATCAATTAAACTTCAACTTAAATGCGAATATATTTACAAGATTCAAATACGGAACGTATAATTCATAGAAAACATTATCGTGCTTTCTAGAAACCCACCAACCCCAATCGAAGATTCGATTAGATACGATCAATCAATTTTGATTCGGTACGGGAATGGTATACTACAAGAGGACGATACAATTCAATCAATTTTGATTATGTACGAGGTTGATACGTCAAATAAGTATTTATTATGTACGAGGTTGATACGTCAAATAAGTATTTATTATGTACGAGGTTGATACGTCAAATACGTATTTATTATATACAAAGTTGATACGTCAAATAAGTATTTATTTTGTTCGAGGATATGATACTATTTAATCAATTTTAAACATGTAAGAAGATTATTTGATTCGATCAATGTTGAATATTTACGAAAATTATTTGATCAAACCAGATTTGATTGAGGACGTTACGGAACGATACGACTAATTGTTACTATGTACATACGATTCATTCAATTTTTATTATGTACGAGGTTGATACGTCATAAATGTTTAGTTTGTACGAGAATGATACGATTCAATCAATTTTGATTGAGTACGAAGATGATACTATTCAATCAATTTTGAATATTACGAAGCTTATATGATTCAATCAGATTTCATTGAGGACGATACGGTACGATACGATCAATTTTTAATATGTACATGGACGAATCTGTAAAGGATATTAGAATGCTCAAAATATGAAAAAAAAAGTTTACATTAGAACCAGCAAGATCAAAAAAGTCAGTACGACATGACAATTTTAAAGAGAATCTGTATCATTATCATTATCATCATCAAGACAACAAATACCAATATACAACCACGATCAAATAGTAATCGTGAAAATGAAAATAATAAAAAGTTATAAGGAAGATTAAACAAAAAAACAAAAATGATTTAATACTCCATACAACAGGAATAATAAACAGAATAACCCAAATGTACTACAAAAAAACACGAAAAAAATTAAGAAAATAGAGTTAGGTAAACACCGTACAAGCAAATTTAGATAACCACAGTAGTATCAAAATACCAAAAATAATTGTGAGAAAACGCAGGATCATTTTATTTTTTTAAAACAGATAAAATACAAACAGCAAATATTGCGTCACTAATTGGAACAAATAATACTAACAGATAATTCACATATTGCCAACTAACAACGACGAAGTAAAAGTAAATTTTAAAGCCAGGAGCGAATTATAAAAAAAAAACTTAGTAGTTTGGGGATATCCACTTTTTTTTTTGGGAACAAAATAATTTGCAGAAATAGTTGCGAGAAGTAAAATTTATGTGAAATAATTGAAACAAGGAATCACATTAGCAGACAATTTTAAGCGATCAACACGGAAAAATGTTAGATAAAAGCCTAAATGAATGGATGTTTTTTAAACATCAAAATAACCTCAACTGTACCACTACCAACTAATAATGAAAATTGTAAAAAAGGACTACAGCCAATTTACTGAATTAATTTACTGAATTAACCAAAGAATAATTTAGAAACACATAAATTTATATCATGCATTTAATCAAAATAATTGAAAAAAAATGTCACTGATGATTTCATTCAACATGACTAAAACAAGAATAATGCTTCAACCAAATGTTCCACGGAAATGAACAAAATGAGAAAATTAAAAGTAAAAGAAGATAAACCACATGAGTACCAAAAAACAAAAATTCAAACCACAGGTGTTCCGAAAACAGAAATATAAACCACAGGAGTTCGGAAAACAGAAATTCAAACCAACGAGTACCAACAGAAATACAACAAACTACAGAATTACCAAAAAAACAGAAATACAACAAACCACAGAAATACCAAAAAACAAAAATACAAACATACAATACCAAAAAACAAAATAACAAAAAAACACAAACAAGATAAGAAACCCACATGAGTACGAACATGATAAAATAATTGTGAAAAAACACCGGACCGTTCGAATTTTACATTAAAAATTTGGATCAGAAAACTAAAAAAAAAATATATAGTTATACTTTCAATAATATCAACATCTTACCAGACAATTTTAGACATTCGTCAGTCAAGGATTTTAAAACATTTTAGCGGGAAACTATACCTTCGAAATTACAATAAAACATGATCGGGATCAATACTTTCAAAATAACAGCTAAACATACCAGCTTATTATCGAAATTCTCCACTCGTCAATTAATGATTATTCAGTAATTAAAAAAAAACAGTAATTACAGAAGTACCAAAAAGTTGTGAAAAGCACGGGACCTTTTGAATTTTACATTAAATAATATTTCATAGGAGTACCAATATGTTATAATCCATGTAACAACGCCGAATCAAAAGCAGTATTACAAAATATTTGAATAAGAAACAAATTATTGAAAAAAAAATAAATTTTACTTTGAAACACCGTAACAGCCAATTTTAAGCATTCACCAGTTAAGGATTTTTAAAGACATATTGAAGAATATGCCAATCGATGATTATTCAGAATTTGAGATACAATAGTATTAACACCTTACCAGTCAATTTTCAGCATTAGTCAGTGAAGGATTTTACAAGATTTCAACGTGAATCTATCAAGATAACAGTAAGTAATCATAGAAGTAATAAGAAATAATTGTGAAAAAACCAGCGGATTATTTGAATTATTAAGAACATGAACACGAAATAATTAAAAAAACAAACGCTGCACCATCTTACTACTGTATTAAAAATACAAACAAATAATTGAGAGAAAGAACATTAATTATACTTTGAATAATATGAACACCTTACCAGCCAATTTTAATCATTAACCAGTCAAGGATTTATAAAGACACCATACAATTTCTCGAATCAGTCAATGTTCAGCATTAGCCAGTGAAGGATTTTACAAGATTTCAACGTGACTGTATTTCAACTATAAAGAAGATTTCAACGTGACTGTATTTCAACTATAAAGAAGATTTCAACGTGACTGTATTTCAACTATAAAGAAGATTTCAACGTGACTGTATTTCAACTATAAAGAAGATTTCAACGTGACTGTATTTCAACTATCAAGAAAGCAGTAATCGAAAAATTACTTAAAATAAATTCTCGAAAGAACGCCGGAAATTTTGAATTTTGAGTTAAATAATATTTGATCATTTTACTGCAGTATTAAATGTTATTTGACCAATACGAACAATTAATTGGAAACAAAAAAAAATAGTTGTACTTTGACTAATATTAACACCTTACCAGCCAATTTCAAGCATTAGCCAGTTAAGGATTTATAAAGATATACCAGCTAATTTTCAGAATCGCCAATCAATGATTATTCAGTATTTTAGATACAATAATATTAACACCTTACCAATCAATTTTCAGCATTAACCAGTGAAGGATTTTACAAGATTTCAGCGTGAATATATTTCAACTATCGAGATAACAGTAATCACAGAAGTACTACGGGTACATTTGTAGTAACACTGGAAATAAACTCTCTGTTGGGTGTAGTGGACGGCTTGGACGATATTACATTCATCGTGACGTTCAGCTGGCGAGGGCGATGCAAACGCCGCGTCCCTGCTAGATTTCTGTGATTTTTCTTGTTTAAATTTAATATTGATGGTAAATAATAATATTAATTTGAAACTTATATTAAATAATATTTGATCGTACATTACCAACATGTTACCATTTATGAAACAATTGTGAAAAATAAAACGCTGAACCATTTTAATTAGTATTAAAAAATATTTGACCACAAAAATACCACCAAATAAGAAAAAAATAATTAAAAAAAGACTAGAAATTTTACTTTTATTTTGGAATAGTATTAACACCTAACCAACCAATTTTTAATATTCGGCAGTCAATGATTATTCAAAATTTTAAATACAATAATATTAACACCTTACCAGTCAATTTTCAGCATTGGCCAGTGAAGGATATTACAAAATATCAACTATCAAGTAACAGTAATCACAGAATTACTAACAATTAATTATGAAAAAACACCGAAACATTATAATTTTACAATAAATAATATTTGATCATAAGAGTACCAACATGTTACCATCCATGAAACAATTGTTAAAAATAAACGCTGAAGCATTTTATTTAATATTAAAAAATATATGACCGCAAGAGTACCAACAAGTAACAAAGACATAAAAAAGACTAGAAATTTTAGTTTTACTTTGGGATATTATTAACACCTTACCAGAGTCAAACAAGAATTTTCAAAAACATACCATCCAATTTTCGGAATCAATCAATGATTATTCAGAAGTTACACCATGTATTTCAACATGAAAGTAAGAAACTAATGTTGAATTTAGTTAAGGTATAATTTATTTGGCACCTGTGACAAACAATTTTCTGAAATTGATTGAAATGTTAGTTGCTAAAGAACCGAAAAAACTGGATGTGTACCACCACCAAGCATTAGTGAAATAATTTCAAAAAGAAAAACACTAAACATATAAGATAGAATAATATTAACACCTTACCAGCCAATTTTCAGCATTAGCCAGTTAAGGATATTACAAAATTACCTAAGAAATCAGCGGGTTGGGAAGCAGCGAAGCCCTGCGCAGCGGCCGCCGCCGCAATGTGCCCCAAATGCAAAGGATGGTTCAACATATTCGTGGCCGCCGCTCTCTGTTGCGGACTAGAAACTGAAGGGCGCGGACTTGGAGCTAAGATACTGTCAATAGTGAAGAGCGACGAGCCCGTGGTCGTGGCGCTAGGTTGCACTCTGGGGGACTTTGGCTGGGGTTTAAACCCTCCGGGACCCTCCCCCAGCAACATTGCTGCGCTGAGGAAGCTATGTCCTCCGGAGGTAGAGAACAACCCGCTAGTGGAGCTCTGAGGCTGCTGACTCATCTGAGACGTCTCAACCATCCTGGAGTAATCTTCTTCACTGCACACGCTATAATTTTCCTCAGGAAGTCCGCTCCAATCGGACTCCCGCTCGCCTAACGTTTCCAGGATGAAGGACTCAAACCACGAATAGCCGAAATAACATTATGCAACAAAAAATTCAATGCGATCGATCATATCGGTAAGTCTTAATGATCATAATGCGACAAATAAATTAAGATGCTTCGTAGAATATTTATTTACACTCATCACAAATTTTCACAAAACACACGAATACTACGAAGCAATATTACAAACTGATTCCAAAAAGTTTATTAGAAAAGTTACTTATTCGTATTACACCACCTTTAATACTGTCATACACTTGCTCTTACACTTTTTGTGTAAAATTCTTGGTAGAGTTCACACAAGTTTTTAACGGAAGATGTTTGTCACGTTTAAAAGCATGTCACTTCCAGTATCTACAGAACTTGTTTCGCTCCGCCCACCAAACGTAGAATGGAAGGGGAATATTAAAAGAGGAGGGTTGTATCTCGTATACGACCAATAAAAACCGCCATTACTGAACCGCCCCTACAAGTGAGGAAAGAAGCGCTACCCCTAAACAGAAACTTTTACACAAGCCCAAAATAGAACTGCACATAGCTTATTATTATTTAGTTTAATTATTTATCAGTAAGTAATACAAATAAGTAAAACTCAAAGCATATATAATTTAATTTACCATATCAAGAAGGCAAAACTGATTGTCTTTTTTTAAATATTTTAATTTACAGTTACAGTATTTTATACAATCAGATTGTGATGACTTAGAAAGAATAACAAAAGATTTGAAAATGTCGGACTCCATCGTTTTCCAAGACGATATTTATATTAATGAAACATATCAACACATTTGTCAATAATACGCTCAAGGATTTAACCGAGCTAATCCTCAAACATTCGAATCGACAAACGGAGAGAAAACATCAGCGTGTCAGCCAATGAGCGATCGGTGTAATGTGAAGCGTTACTGTCATTGGACAATCAACTCCCAAGGGAGGAGCAATAAAACATACATGCCAGACGAAATATTTCACATATGCAGTCAAGGTTAACAAAGGCATTGTTCTTAACGCAGCCTTAAACCAATACTAATTATAATCAGAAACAAAAAAAAAGGACAGGAATCCAAGAGATATCAATATCAAATCGTATGGTACCTTTAAGACTACGATGAAACTCAACATTGAAAATAGAACATTCTGAAAATATTTGTTACTTATTGAAAATGTAGATAACGAAACATTTAGAACAGAACAGTAGAGCAAATATTTAATTCATTGACATTGTATTAAATAGTTGGTTAAGACAAAGATAAAACACGTCAAAGAAGATATCTTATAATAATTGGACTAAAAATTTAATAGATGTTAACATATTTTCCCGTTCGGACAAAAAAAAAATTATAACATATAATACAAAATATTTATTCTTCTAATAATTGCAGATAACTCAGTTCCGAAAAAAATACTTTTAAAATAATTTCCAGATATGGGTTTCACCCAGTAAGTAGAGTCCACGTATAGTCGATAATGTAGGATATGAAATCGCAAGATATTGTAAAATAACGTTAGCTCTGATAACAATATCAATCTAAAAAAATATTGCCAACTAATAAAGTACATAAAGAGACTATATACTTAACACAGACGATTATAATCATCCAATAAAATTATAGAAGTTAACAGCATACAAAACAAAGAACCAAAAATTAAAGAAACACACATTGAACAAGAAAAATAAGTAATGACCTTCTAATAACATATATTTTTTTTTAATTCCAATCAATCTTAACGCAAATCGTAGTGAATTAAAAAACTGTTACATCAACTGATGATACCTAGGAAGTATAGAGAATAATTATGTAGCCAACTAGGATTTAAATAGTAAAAATTGCCTAAGTCTACCAAAGAGAATAACGCCTATATATCCAAAGAAAGTACATAGAGGCAGGCAACAATATCTGAAATAACAATAAGTACATAGAGGCAACTGATTTTAAAAACAACTACAAAATACTATTGAAATGAAAGAATAAACACCAGTAATCTTAAAAATACAAAAAAATTCTTACCAGGATGTCTACATTACATCTAACCTAGAGTTATCCTCAACAAATTTAGATGATCTAAGATACATAGATGTAAAAGTCTGAACAAAGAGAATTACAACAATACATCCAACAGAAATACCTAAAGGCAACATAAATTACAAAACAATTATAAAATATTAATATTGAGATTAAAGATAAAACACACTTCAAAATGAAGTTAGTCATCATCAACCACGCATAATTGGATCAGTAAGATGAAAAATTCAGCTTTACCAGACGAAAAAAAAAACTATCACTCAAATATTGAACTAAAAATATTAATGATGCAAGATGAAAAAAACACCTCAAAATAAATTAATAAGACAATTCAACGCCACAAAATAAATTGAACAAGAAACAAACACCTCAAAATATATGAATAAGAAGCAAACACCTCAATATATGGATAAGAAACAAAAACATCAAAATATATGAATAAGAAACAAACACCTCAATATAAATGAATAAGAAACAAACACCTCAAAATATATGAATCAGAAACAAACACCTCAAAATAAAAGAATAAGAAACAACTAGAACACAACTCGCAAGAACAATGATTCAGTAATTATTACCAGATATGTAACGAATTTAAAAATAAACAAGAACTCTATGGACACTAATTTTCAAATAAAACAGTAATTATTACCAGATATGTAACGAATTTAAAAATAAACAAGAACTCTATGGACACTAATTTTCAAATAAAAGAATAAAACACTGCAAAACGAGGAATGAGAAATGAAATATTCAAATAACTGTAAATACAATTAAAAACTCAGCACACTTCCAATACCAGTTATTCAATTTATTTCCACGTTTAAATCATATAGTAGTACAACATAGAATTTATAATATGTACAGAAAAACATACAATTGAAAATGAAGTATAGGATTTACATGGAAATTTTGAAAATATAGATGAACAATCGAAACAGAAGATCCAAGACGATATATTTTAATACATCTAATCTTAAATTCAAACAAACTAATAAAACAAACAAACAGTAGGTTTCAGTAATTGTTAAATATAGGATTAAACCAAGGAAATTTAATTAATCTACGTCGTCGTCAACACAATAAAATGTATAATTTGTTAATGTGACAAAAAAATAAACAGCGATCACTCAATAGTGAAGCTGAATAATGGATCGTGAAAAAAGGTTCAGATTCTATAACGTTACAAAAAACGTACTTAAATGATGATTCAATTTTAATGACAGGTACAAAATCGTACACTATATAAAAAAAAATTAACATCTCAATAGTGGACAAAAATGAAAGATACAAAACAATAAAAAGTTCGAAAAATTTTTTTCTATGGATCATTGACGAAGAGCAAAAAAAAGAAAACATAAATCAATAATGATAATCATTTAAAGATTCCAACGTAAAACAGATTTTTCTAAAAATAATGAACTGTAAATAAACTTTAATCCCAGAAAACAATTTTGAAACGACTATCAAATGAGATTTTTGTACTAAGGTACAATGCCTGAAAAAAGCACGACGTATATGCGGAAGGATTATCTTTTAAAAAATTACTAATAATGAAAAAAAAAGGAATTAATGAAAATTGCCGAATGTTTGAAAAGTAACACTTTCCTAGTCCGATATTTTTGTCAAAATTCTGTAAATAAATTTTATAATGGACACATAGATAAACAAGTTAAATCTTGATCAAGTAAGATTTTAACTAGTTTCAAATTTATGAAAAACGAAACTTCAAAACAATAGTAAACTTTAAATTTAATAGTAAACATATTGCAATAACACCTAATGAATTGACTTGAAACGCCAATCAGGTAGGATTTTTAAACTGTGACATTAATTACAATGCAGAAAATTGTAAACATTATATATGTTGAAAATAAAACTTTATGTAATAAATTAATTAAAACATCAAAACTTCCGACGAACGTCCACGAACACCTAGATAATCATGTTAAACCATGATCATGTAGGATTTTAATTAGTTGCAAACTTGTGAACACCCAGGAAAAAACGTAAGAAAAAAAAAAGACCATTATGTTTTTCATATTTTATACTGACAGAATTCACACCTAGCAAACTGACTTCAATAGCCTTCACTTGAATCGCTATCACCAAAAGCACCTAACTTATTGCAATACCATCACATGAAATGCCATCACTCTGTTCAAACGCAATCAGGTAGGATTTTCAAATATTATTTGCAATGTCAACTTTTAAGTAGAAGCAATACACGCTTTGAAGACGGAAAATAGTGCAATATTTATCCTAAAATTAAAAGGGAGAATTAAAATGTTCTGTAGGATACACCAAGCAAAGAAATCCAAAACAAACAAATAATTTAAGAATGATTTTTATTAACAAAAAGAATGATTTTAATTACCAAAGAGAATAATTTTTATGACCCAAAATTGTATATACAACAATATAAACAAATGAAGAAAAAAATCGAACAAAATTAAGTACAACTTGAGGAGCAAGTTAAATTTTAGAAATATACCACAATGCACAATAAACACCGAAACCATATTAATACAGACAACCCAATTATCTGCGCTCATTAACTCCATCATCTAAACTATCAAAGTTCAAAAAATAAAATTAACATTTCATCCAGCGATATACTTACTCTCCTTACTGCTAGAATTTTATTTATACTGTTTGTAACAAAAAAATATTCTTATGACAAATAAATTCACATTTCAAATATGTTCTTCACCTGCAGAATAAACTGATAAATTTTAGTTCGTTTTGATAATAATATATGCGTTTCATTTATCGTCCATCGCCATAGGAAATTAAAATCTCTTGAAGATATTTGGAGATAAGATAACCATGCGCTACTCGCGCTAATTTAAAACTGATTATTAGGCGTATTCTTTAAAATGTTTATTAATTTTTAACCTGTTTAAGTTTTAAACCAGTGAAAGAGAAACCATTGAATAAAAAAGAAATCTTCATATGATATTGTAAGGAATATACCTTAACACAATAGTCATCGCTTCCTGAATCTAAAAGTATGTCACTGCACCGCACCTATTGAAAAACTCCGGGTACTCGACATTAGTTTAAGTTTTAAACCAGTTATAATACAGACACCACAGAACATTTTAAATTATTACGAGATATTCCAGTACATTAATTTGTCATCATTTCAAGAACGATCTAATATATCCATTGCAGCGCACCTGTTATAACTCCAGAACTCGACATTATTAGAACATAGTAGATGGGATTGAAAAATGTCACATCTTGGTACAAGCGAACACCTGCACTGAATATTTAAGAACATAGTCGACGGGTCGAAAAGTAACGTACGTTAATATAAAGCGAGTTGACCTTGAAGAGTACATAGTTACGTTAAAACTTTAGTGACACAGTAAATCACATATCGTATGAACCGGACTTTAATACTTTTTATTTTTGCCATTTTATTTTGTATTTTAAAACCTACACAATTTAAAGACAGAGATAAACGTTACTTTTATTGATTATAATACTACTAACTTTGAAGCCGAAACATTCGAACAAATTTCAATCTGTTCAGAATATATACAACAGAACTGATGAGAAAAAATTCTGAAATAGTGGACGAGTCTATGAAATTTATCTGGTTCATTAAATCCTTTACCAAATTACTCGTACATCTTCAAATCTTAAAGTGACAAGTAAATTAGAAAAACTGTTGTCAACAACGGAGTTATGAAAGAAAAAATGAGAACAAATTCTGACCGGAAATTAAACAAATTTAATTCGTTCAGTTGCATACTATCTCTTTCTACACTTACATTTTCTGAGTTTGAAACAAAGAAAGAAAACAAAATAACAAACAAATATGTAATAACAAAATAATTTACATATGACATCCAAAACTAATGGGTTAAAAATTCTACGAATCAATCACATTTTTGAAGGTGGAACTATCCAAAAGATCTGCAATACTAAGCAAGAAAATAAGAAGTATCGTACAGATGCAGTTATGACGATTCAGACCAAATTAAGATTACTACTAGTACTATTACAGACAATAATATTCAACCCAATCTTCCAAAATATATTAGGAATTTTCGACATCCACCTATCTAAAATTCCTTAAAAGGATAAGCGCATAGAATTTGAGTGAGATCAACGTTAAGAAGAAACATATCCATCAGAAGAACCAGTTAGGTCCATAAAACGGAGGAGAAATAAATTAAATATCTAACCTATTGCAGCATATTTTCAATATAAAAATACTAAAATGAATGGCATATTAATAGTAAATTGAATACACATTTTTTGTTGTACATTACCAAGGCCTCGGAATAAAATGCAAAAATACGTCCGGTAGTCAACGTGTTCTTACCAACAAGATTCTGCAATATAATTTATCGGAATTATTTGAAAATGTTCTTCGGATTATTGAACAAGCATGATTCTAACATCACGTTTTTAAGGACAGGTAAAATTTAACCTAGATCTTCTAACCGTAATCGTATTGAGGCCAATTAAAATCTGTGGTGTACATAACCAAAACGCGGCATGTAGTGTTTTACTTAATTTATTTTTGTAAATCGTAATATCGATGAATGATGAATCACATAAAATGATAAAAGGTGTGTTTGTATAAGAAACTACGGTAGACAAAGGAACTTGAGGAAAATGAGGAAATAAATCCTATTGAAATTTTGGAATCTTTAAAACTATGATCACACAGGAATTGAACAACTAGGACATATAACTCAACATGAATAAATAAATGTGCACATACCAATAAAAACAGAAATTAAGAGAAAATAATAAAAATTAACATACCAGAAACATTTTTAAAAAAACAATTTCTAACAAAAATACAACACAAATTAATAGAAAATAATATCCTATTACTAGGATCCCTCAGCTCCAATGTTACAAAACATCAATCAAATGTTGGACAGAGCCACGGATGAATGGACATGATTCTACTACATAAAATATGTTCATAAAAACGCATTATTTTAACATGACTGTGCACAACCTCAATATGCACTAATACTTAAAACACGTTTTTAAGGACAAGTGGATTGATCATGGTGATCCTCTTTTAGAACATGGAATATCTTCTTAACTAAATCAGTTAAAATTTATTCTTGAAAATATTTAAAATATGTCGTGTACGATAACCAAAACGCACCAAGTAGTGTTTGATTAATACAGATTTTACTTAATTTATTTTGAAATATTATTGAATAATTTTTAGTACAGAAAGATGTGGTTGTTAAGACCAATTTGAAGATTGTATCCTAAATATGTTTATATACAACTACTAAAAAGGAAATAATAAACCTTCGATTTCGATTTTACATAACTTTAAGACGAATTAAAAATTTATCAATTTTTTTAGATTTATCTATACATCAATCTCTCAAACGAAAGCCACAAAGAATTTAAGCAATAAAAAAATACATATTATTTTGGTCATAAAAAACGTGATGAATAAAAACCATTCATTAATAATACAAATTTCACAAACTACAGAAAATATTTAAAATCACGTTTTTGAGAACAGGTGAATTTGCCATGATGGACCTAGATGTATGATATTAGTTACTTAGATTTATTTTTGAAGGCATTCAAAATCTATTGTGTAAACCATAACGAAAACGCAGCATGTAGTGTTTCGTTAATACAGATTTTACTTAATTTATTCTTATAAATAGTAATATTGTTGAATGATTTTTAGAACATATAAAATATAATTGCGCTTTTCAATATTCCGACAGACGGTATACATGCAATGATAAAAGGTGTGGTTGTAAGGACAATTTGAAAATGATAATCGAAAAAGTTTTGAACAACCAAAACATTTAACTAATGATCATATACCACCAAAAAAAATAACTTAGAAGAAAATAATAAAAATTAAAAAATTTACTGAATTCCAATAAATACATTATCACATTCATGAAAATAATAATGTTTCAATTTCGGTTTTACAGAATTTATGACGAATTTTAAAAAACATCAAATTTTCGAGATTCCTATCCAACGGTCCATAAAACGAGAGACAAACAGGATTTAACAAATAAAAAAACACATTTTGTACATATAAAACGTGGCGAATAAAGCTCTTCATAAAAAAAATATATAAATTTCACAAATTAACAGCAAATATAAAAAACATGTTTTTGAGGACAGATGGATTTGGTCATGATAGTCCATGACCTAGAAGAACTTCCAACCTAAATCGGTTAGATTCATGCAAGTAGACATTTAAAATTTGTGGAGTACGATAACCAAAACGCACCATGTAGTGTTTCATTAATACAGATTTTTCTTAATTATATTTAGTAATTAGTTGAATGATTTTTACAACAAAATGTAATTGCACTTTTATATGCTCCGAGTGGCGCTTCACATGTAAAGATAAAAGATGTAGGGTAGTAGACGAAGAACAAAGAAAAAGAAAAAATAAAAAATATTATTGAAATGTTGGTTGGTGTCTTACAATAATCACATAAGATTTGAGCAACCAAGTAATTGCAAACTTTTAAAAATACAGGCATATAAAAACAGAAAAAAATATTCCTTTAACTTCGATTTTACAAAATTTTATGACGAATCAAAATTGTACTACATTTTTGAGATACACCTATCCAACGATCTCTAAAACGATAGTCAGATAGGATTTAAGCAAAAAGAAAAATATCTAAATATAGAACAAAAGAAGCTACACAAAAGAAGCCACATATTTAGCGCATATAAAACGTAACAAATAAAGCAAAACACAAAAAATGTCCACTAAATAACAGCAAATATAGAAAACAAAAATGTTGTTTGTTGTTTGTGATAATTTTACAGAACATAACAAGGTTCCGAATTCAAAAGCATTATTTTTTGTTTAGTTTAATCGAAACATTGTGGCTTTTTCTAATCAAAATCCATCAGTGCAACGGATCGCCACAATAAGAAACTACCATTTTTAGTAATATTATTACACCTAGCCAACTAACTAAAAGACGCAAATCAGGTAGGATTTTGTCAATAATTCAATTTTGCCAACAATAAGACCCGCAAAGAAAATTAAAAATTCAGTTTGAAAATAGAGTTTATGTTAAAAACCCATAGAATCACCTAGCCAGCCAACTTAGAAGACGTCGATCAGGTAGGATTTAATAATTAGTACTAATATTGCCAAATAATAAAACGTCCAGCAGACACAAAAGTGTATAAAAGCTGCAAAGGACATACAGAAAGAACACACCTCGACAACCTGTTGGTACATGCGAAGATAATTACATATAGATAACTAATATTGTTTATCTTTCAGTACGCAGATTCACCATTAAGAATAAAAAGCAAAATGGAAAATTCAAGAAAATTTCGCTAAATACGTCAAATGAAAGAATTCACATTCAAATGATTCAATCATAACTAAGTTATGATGTGTAATAAATATTTTTCGGACCAATGGAAAATACTGAACTCAGAATGTGCTTCCTTTTGGAAATTAATGTATTGATGAAATGTATTCTCAAATTTAATGACAATCATTCAAAATTGTAGAAAATGGCAACAGAAGCAACAGAGGCATCATCGCTGTAAGATAAATTTAATAATTTTTTAGAACTAATTAATATTCAATAACTTTTATCACCTAAATAATCAAGTTAAACATTGATCATGTAGGATTTTACCTGTTTCAAATTTAAGAATTTTCTGACAAAATAGAATTTCATAACATAATAATTTAAACTGATTTTATCACACCTAGCCAACTAACTAAAAGACGCTACTCAGGTAGGATTTAGTAAATAATTAAATTTTGCCAACAATGGACAATAATTTAAACAGATTTTATCACATCTAGCCAACTAACTAAAAGACGCTAATCAGGTAGGATTTAGTAAATAATTCAATTTTGCCAACAATGGACAATAATTAAAACTGATTTTATCACACCTAGCCAACTAACTAAAAGACGTTAATCAGGTAGGATTTTGTAAATAATTCAATGTTGCCAACAATGGAAATGGCAAATGAAAAATTAAATTGTAAAATAAATTGGATATATGTTAAAAACACATAGAATCTTGTAGCCATCAATTCTGGAAGATCTTCGTAGGGCAGGATTTAATCATAAGTAACTAATATTGCCAAATATAGTATAACGTCTAGGCAGGCACAAAAAAGTGTATAAACGCTGCAAAGGACTTATAGGAAGAACAAAACCTCGACATCCAACGGGTACAAGAGGAGGTGAATACAAATACAAAACTAATATTGTTTATCTTTCTTCAGTACGTAAGAAACCACATGAAGAATGAAAATAAATGCTGCGTCATACTGTGTGTCATAACAGATTCAGATTCTCCATAAGGAAAAAAAGCAAAATAGAAAGTTGGATACGTGGATATCGTTAATTAAATATGACAAATGAAAAGAATTCTCGTCGAAAAGAGTCAATCGCAATTGAGTTGTGTGTAATAAATATTTTTCTAACCAATGTAAGATACCGAACTCAGAATGCGCTTCCTTTCAACAATAATGTATTGCTGAAATATATTCTCAAATTTAACGACAATCATTCAAAATTGTAGAAAATTTGAAACCACAGCAATTTTTATTGAATGACAATTAAGTTAGAACCTTGATAATGTAGGATTTTAATGTTTCAAATTTAAGAATTCTTTGAAGAAATTGTATTTCATGAAATAATCATTGAAGCTATTGTAACACCTAGCCAACTAACTAAAAGACGCTAATCAGGTAGTATTTTGTAAATAATTCAATTTTGCAAACAATGAACATAAGTCAAATGAAAAATTACATTGTAAAATAAATAGGATATATGTTAAAACACATAGAATCACCTAGCCAACCAACTTGGATGACGTCGATCGGGTAGGATTTAATAATTAGTAACTAATATTGCCAAATATTAATATAACGTCCATACAGGCACAAGAGTTAGCGAAAGATCAACAGAATGGAATGAATTCTGCAGACATATATATAACAAGAACAAGACTAGACATCCTGCTGATACAAATCGAAGTTGTTTATCTACATATGACTGATATTGCGGAGGTTTCAGTCCGTAAGGAACCACATGAAGGACATACAAAAAATATGCATTTTACTGTGCATCAGAACAGATGTGTAATACGCAGATTCACCATAAGGAATAAAAATCGAAATGCAAGATTGGTCAAGACGTAATGAGTCAGCCGCAATTGAGTTGTATGTGATAAAACATTTTTCTGACCAATATTAAGAAACTGAACTGAACTGAAAATTAATTTTCTTTCAGCACTAATAATATATTGCTGAAATGTATTCTCATGATTTAACGATAATCATCCAAAATTGTAACACATTTAAACGACGACAATAGGGGATAGGCTGTAAGATAAATTTATATTTTTTGTAGAACTAATTAATGTTCAATAAGTTTTATAATAAATCACCTAGATAATCAAATTAAAACTTGATCATGTAGGATTTAATTTAATTTAGAATCAGCAGAAAACAATAAAACTTCAATACATAATTAATCATGTTTGATACAGATTTTATTACACCTAGCCAACTAGCTAAAAGACGCCAATCAGGTAGGATTTTGTAAAGAATTCACTTTTCACAACAATGAACATACAGGCCAATGAAAATATTAGTTTTAAAATAAATCGGATTTATGTTAACAAAAACATGTAAAAAACAATCCACTTTTAAACAATGAATCACTCACAGATTCCAAAGTAGAAACATGTGTTGAAAGTAGATAGAAATAATGATGAAAAAATACAGTTTTTCGCTTACAAGGCTAAATCCGAACTTGATAATATGTTATCAATATATCTCTGAAGATACAAAACTCATTAATTCAAGACAATGATCCAGAAATGCATTAACATTTCTTTTAATACCAGGACTGTTAAAGTAAATAATTTTGTAATACTACATCGTGACATCTTCAAATGACTTGGTGACACCGTCAAAATAAAATTAAGCACCGATTTGCGTATAACAATAGCGACCAATAAAAAAACGAAAGCATTTTCAAATAGATTGTAATAACCGAAGATTATTTAATATGCCAAACTGATTTGATAACATACTTCAAATAACTCTTAGGTCAATTGGATTTCATATTGACCACTGGCTGGGTACGTAAGTTCTGTACTCACGATTGTTTTCTTCCATTACAGTGACAAATATGTTAAGTATGAATTAAAATAAAAAAAGTATTGAACCCCGCTGTGTAGCAGACTTAATAAAATTACGCACCGTTTCCTCATTAAAAAAAAAGTACAAATTCAAAATTGGACGATAAAATCTGCGAAACTAAATCCAATAGATGTGATAAACATTCTGCCGAAGATTCAAAAATTGCAAAATATATTAGAAGCAAACTTTCAAATAAAATTAGAAATGAAATCGCACCTAGCAAGCTAATTAAAAGATGCGAATTGGCTAGGATTTTGAAAATAATAAAACAATGAAAATAATGGAAATATAAGTAATTTCGATTTACAACAAGAACAAACTATTTCTTATTTAGGGTGAATTAATCAAAATAATAAATGTTCCGTACCGAATTGGGGTAACTGCCAAAAGTAACACAGATTCCATGATACGAAATTATCAATTTTAATAATGATATCACATCTAACTAACTAATCTAAAAGACGAGAATCAGACAGGATTTTAGCGTGTTGCGACAGATCAAGAATTTTATTTAGTTCCCATAAAAATATTGACCTCTAAAAATATTTGTAATCATATTTTATACTGACACCTAATAAATTGACTGGAAACAAAGAAATTCTGAGGCAATAATTTAAAACAGTGAATACAAAAAATTAGTATTATTAAAACTTCAAAAAACGTTCATAAATTTAAGGAAAACTGTCCAAAGTTCACAAAATAAACTTTCCTCCGAGAACTGACCAGCTAGGAAAATCGAAAACAATCAAATTTCTGAAGATTAAAAATAATGTAACTAAAAAATAAGTTCGATTTACAGCAAGAACAAAGTATTTAGCGAGAATGAATAAAAATACTAACTAAATTTTGCGCACCGAAATGCGATAACTAACAAAGGTAACACACAGAATCCATGATATGAAACTATCAATTTTAGGTATTGTTATCACATCTAACCAACTAAACTAAAAGACGCGAATCAGATGATTTCACTTTCTTACCACATCATTAGTATTTTATTTTATTTTAAATTTATGAACTCGCAGGACAAGTTTAACTCTCCGGCATTTGTATGTATTATACTGACACCTAATAACACTTGAAACACCAAGAAATTCTATCTCAGGCATTAATTTCAATGCCAGAAAAACTAAAACAGTTAATACGCAAGTTAAGTATTATTAAAACTTCAAGAACATTCATAAATTTAAGGTATACTGTCCTATGTTAAAATAAACTGACAATTAGGTATATGTAATGAAATTTCACAAGAATTGTTGTACTAAAAACTTCTTCTAGTCAAAATATAATAAATTTTAATACAAATAACATCATACTAAATCACATATCTATTTAACAAAAATTTTTGTGATGAATTAATAATGTTAAACCAAAGTTAGGAAACATACCAATACCAGAATCCAACAAAAGGAAATTAAGTAGACTTTTTTAGAATAAGGAAACTATGGAACCAGAGAAACCACATGATTATTCCGGGACAATTAAAGTTTGTCTTATTCAAAGTAATTACATTTTTGTCGTGGTAAAATACAGACTTACAACCCAAATGTGATAGATATTATTGATGAAACAAAAACTCAAATTAACAGGAAATATATTACTTAAAAATTCTACTTCAGCATGTCAACTGTCTTACTCGAAGTCATGGCACTTTTGACTTACAGCACAAATGAAATACATCCCATCAAGATGCAAAATTCAAAAACTATTTTTTTTTAGGCTAACAAAACAATAAGAAATGAAAACTCGCTCAACTACGCTTAGTTTTTGGAAAACCTACTATATTAATTTATTTTAGTTCGTCTTGAGTAATCTTCGACAAGAACATATGCGACAGTGAACAAGAATGATCATCACATCAGAATTTGTGTCCGTACAAAAAAGAAATTACACAATAAAGATTATAGTTCATGTCAAAGATATTGTTTGATACAGGAGAAACCTTCATCAATGCCACCAAATTGAACGATGAACGTACCATTTTATTTCTGTTGTTCACGCACACATTAATTCCAAAGCATTAAAATTCATATATTTTATAAATAGAAATAACATAAA
The DNA here is from genome assembly GCA_911728475.2 of Pterostichus madidus. Classification (NCBI taxonomy): domain Eukaryota; kingdom Metazoa; phylum Arthropoda; class Insecta; order Coleoptera; family Carabidae; genus Pterostichus; species Pterostichus madidus. The sequence goes on along the minus strand of OU452307.1, from coordinate 38,573,387 downwards.
CGGACTTATTGACATACTACAATGTCTAAAAACAAAAAAGAAAATACTGTGTGCCGAGAAAGCGGATCAAAACCGCTAGATTAAACAATAACCTCATCATTTTATTTATATTGCCAATACACTCATTTAGGTAAATAATAATTCAGCATAACCAACATTCAATCTATGTATCTATCTGTAAGAATTTAATTTAGTTTCAAAATTAAAAATCCCCAAAAAGGAAAATGAAGTACTGAAACATTAGTAATCATATTTTATATTGATAGAGCAACTAGCAAACGGACTCTTACGCCAATTTGTTAGCAATCCTCAAAATGACATTTTAGACATATTACGATGTCTGAAAAATAAAACAAATGCTGTATGCCTAACTGCGATAAGCAAACACGATTTACAAATTCTTCTCACAACAAAATGTTTGGTCATTAAATTTAACGCCAAAACGTGTAGTCGAAATAAAAAAACTAAGAATGAAAATTAAAATAAAAATATAAGAAGACATCAAGATTTATTTTTTTTACTGAACAAAATCCATCAACATAGCTTAATCGTCATGATAGGAAACTCAATTTTAGTAATGATACTTTTCCAAGCAAATTTTTTAAACGTGAAAAATAAGCAACGAAAACAATTCATTACTACCAATTTTAGAAATGTCACACCTAGCCAACTCACTAAAAGACGTGAATCAGGTAGGATTTTGTAAATAATTCAACTCTAACAATGAACATAATGTCATCGTCTACAAAGAAATTCTTCTTTCACAACGATATCATCCACGAAGATATTCTCTTTTCACTACGATGTTTTCGTCTTCCGAACATTTCTTCCTTGCCATAATGTCAAGACCAGAAAAAAATGTACAAAAATATATATTTGCATGATACTTTTTCCAAGCTTATTTTCTTAAACGTGAAAAAGAAGCAACAAAAACAATCCAATACTAACAATTATAGTAATGTGACACCTAGCCAACTCACTAAAAGACGCGAATCAGGTAGGATTTTATATATAATTCAACCCTGACAACAATGAACATAATGTTATCGTCTACAAAGAAATTCTTCTTTCACAACGATATTATCATCCACGAAGATATTCTTCTTTCACAACGATGTTTTCGTCTTCAGAACATTTCTCCGTTCGCATGATAGTCAAAGCCAACAAAAAAAATATACATATACAAAAATATAATTGTCTGAAACTTTTTAAAGCACATTTTCAAACGTAAAATGAAGCTAAAAGCGTTTTGAAGATGCATTTGCATTCCTCTTTTGCAATTCTTGAAGTATGTCGTCGAACACATTAGCAAGTCTCGACGTATGTTTTGTAATGGAAGTAGCATCATCTTTCGAAATTTCGAAGAAACTATCGAAAAGTGTGTATAATCTCTGCAAAGACGATTGTTCAAATACTGACAATAAAGTATCCCACATTTCTTTCGCATCGGTCTTCATACGGACATGCATGGCGACTTCTTCAAGTGACGTACCGATTATACGAGCTGCACGGGCGTTATCACGTTGCCAACGTCGATACGCTTCCGACGGTTCTGCGTCGCCTTTTGGTGGCATCGGACACGTTCGTATTCCATCCACGATTGATAGAGACACTGTTCTTTCAAACAGAGTTCTATTTGCCATTTCCAAGTTTTCCACTGTGCATCATTTTCTAATTTTCGAATACTTGCTCGAACACGGTTGCCATCATCTACTTGTTGTTGAGCAGGAATTTTTTTTTATTTTTCTTTCCTATGTCTATGCCGATTCGAACGAAAAATTCTTTTTTTTTTACTCTTTCAGATTTCAAAACATGTGCCTGGGCCAATAACCTGATGTGGTATGTGATAATCGGCAAGGAAAGATAACTATAAATGTTCAAAAAGATTTTATAAACAAACTGACACGAATACAATATTTGTAATGAACGACACTATCAACTTGTGTTAGCAACTACTAAAACAAAACTAAACAATTGCGTACAAAATAAAATAACACTGACATTGACAACTGATTAACAAACAATAAATAGTACATTTTATACTTCAACAGAAGCAATAAAAACTGTCAATTTTAGAAATATCACACCCGCTGAACAAGTAACCATAGAAGAAGGGACAGCTATAACAAAAGATTGTTACGCAGTTTCTGGTGACATCTCATGTTGCCCCAAGTAATTATTATTAAAAATATGACACATATTTATAAAAAAGTAAAAAAAAATTTCCCCAATTGTGATAAACATTTTGAAGTAGATAGTACGAAATCGAATTCAGAAAAACTAGAAACCCATCAAAGTAAATAAATAACGAAAACCCCATTTCTCCGTCATCGCTGTTTATAATCTGCATTCCATACTTGACGACACATACTGTAAATCCTTGGAAAGAAGTTCTTTAATCTCGATTATTTCCTTTCATTCTACTGCCGATGACAAATAAATAAGAAAGAAAAATGATTTAAAAAATGAAAGCATTGCTTTAGTATGACTTATACAATTCATTTAAACGTTGATCATGATGGATTTTATTAAAATAATTATAAAGGGTGTAAGACAAGCTTTAAGTATTTGACAGCTGGGATCTCGAAAGTACTATATTTATGAATTCTCAGAAAAAATAAAATTTTAATACTGGTAGAATAATTGATGTACATTTTTCAATTTCTTCCGACCTACCAGTAGTATCAGGAGCCAACAGGATCAGGTGAAACGCATATTGAAAGGGAAGTACTCCGTGTCTGCCGCAGCAAAAAAAAAAAAACTATTTAAGAAAAGACTCTTCGTGGACAGACAGGCATGAAATTTATATTCGTTTACTTTTGTTTTATTTAAATACAAACAATTTGTCTGCCCCGAATATTGCTCAATTTATATTTTTTATGTTTTGATATCTACTGTCGACCTGAAGATGGCCATAACCTTGGCCAAAACGTGGTCCATTCTTCAAAGAATTTTTGACATCTTAAGCCCTTGCCCATTAATTAATAACTTCTATTAATAGTTCATGTTGAAACTATTAACGAACACCAAACAAATTACAACAAATTTGATAAGGACAAAAATAAAGAAAAGATAGGATACATAAACCTATCATGATAATCAATTATTTCCATATGAAACAAATTTTGTAAAAATAATGAATTGTTAACAAATTTTAAAATAATCACACCTAGATAATCAAGTCAAATCTTGATCATGTAGGATTTTATTTAGTTTTAAACACTCAGATAAATGATCTTCAAAACATTACTAATCATATTTTATATTTATAAAACTAACACCCCAAAATTTCATATTTATAAAACTAACACCTAACAAACTGACTTAACATCAATCAGGTAGGATTTGCAAACAGAGACATGAATTACATTCCGAGAGAGATTGAAAATATTGAAAAATAATGAAACTCATGGAAACTGCCGAAAGTTCGAAGAACACTTTGTCTCTTCTGACGAAGAAGAAAATGTTGGTCAACAAATTAATCAATCATGACGACAATCAAGAAAATATTTTCAGAGCGTATTATTTTTTGTACAAATAATGAATTGTAAATATATTACACAATGATTACCTAGATAATCAAGTTACACCTTGATCACGTAGGATTTTAATTAATTTCAAAGTTTGAAAATATTGAAAAATAATGAAACTCATGGGAAACTGCCCAAAGTTCGAAGAACACTTTGTCTCTTCTGACGAAGCAGAAAATGTTGGTGAACAAATTAATCAATCATGACGACAATCAAGAAAATATTTTCAGAGCGTATTATTTTTTGTACAAATAATGAATTGTAAATATATTACACAATGATTACCTAGATAATCAAGTTACACCTTGATCACGTAGGATTTTAATTAATTTCAAATTAATGAACTTGCCGAGAGAAGAATGTAAACAAATGGTGTGTACCAAATTGCGACCGTTGAACACTACTTACTCATAGATTTCCATAAGAAATTTAGAGCAATATAAAAAGTAGATCAAAAGATAAAATTTGAGGAATTATATAAAATGTTTCCACAAGAATAAATAAAATGATTTTTTTAACAAATTTTGTAATGATCATATAGGATTTTATTTACGAACTCCCAAAAGCAATAGTTCCAAATTTATGAACTCCCAGAAAAAACGAAATCCAAAAAATTGAACTTCAAAACATTAGTAACCATATTTTATACTGATAGAAGTAACACCTAGCGAATTGACTTGAAACGCCAATCAGGTAGGATTTTCAAGCTGAGACAATAAATACAATTCCAGAATACAGCAAAGATTGTGCAAATGCAATAAACAAACACTACTATAACTCACAGATATCCTATCTCACAAGAAAGATGTATGTTTAATTATTATTAAATTTATCTTTGTCGTTTGTGAAACACATTTTACAGAAAACTGCAATATTTCGAATTCGAAGGCATTAAATTTATCACAAAAACGTGTATCAGAAATAACAAAATTAAATTAATCTCAGTTAATGAACTCAACATAGATATGAAAAGGATTATCTGGACAAAATCCTAAACTCAAAAATGAGAAATAACAGGCAGGCAAACGATAAAGACGTCAATTCAAGAAATGAAGATTTACTAATGCCCCAATTGAAGAAAAAAGACAACAAATATCTAAAGCAGTTGTCCCAATTCACAAAATCATCCAAAAAAATATTTGCATTCAATTACTCGCAATAATGATAATTTATATTAAAATGCATTTGTTAAACAAATTCAAGAAATGAAGATTTACTAATGCCCCAATTGAAGAAAAAAAGACAACAAATATCTAAAGCATTTGTTAAACAAATTCAAGAAATGAAGATTTACTAATGCCCCAATTGAAGAAAAAAAGACAACAAATATCTAAAGCAGTTGTCCCAATTCACAAAATTATCCAAAAAAATAATTGCATTCAATTACTCGCAATAATGAAAATTTATATTAAAATACATATGTTTAACAAATTCAAGAAATGAATATTTACTGACTGAATTCGATGTCTCAATTGTCGAAAAAATGTAACAAATATCAAAAGCAATTGTCCTAATTCACAAAATGAACCAGAAAAATATTTGCATTCAATTACTCGCAATAATGATAATTTATATTAAAATGCATTTGTTAAACAAATTCAAGAAATGAAGATTTACTAATGCCCCAATTGAAGAAAAAAGACAACAAATATCTAAAGCAGTTGTCCCAATTCACAAAATTATCCAAAAAAATAATTGCATTCAATTACTCGCAATAATGAAAATTTATATTAAAATACATATGTTTAACAAATTCAAGAAATGAATATTTACTGACTGAATTCGATGTCTCAATTGTCGAAAAAATGTAACAAATATCAAAAGCAATTGTCCCAATTCACAAAATGAACCAGAAAAATATTTGCATTCAATTACTCGCAATAATGATAATTTATATTAAAATGCATTTATTAAACAAATTCAAGAAATGAAGATTTACTGACTGAATTCGATATCCCAATTGTAGAAAAACTGTAACAAATATCAAAAGCAGTTGTCCCAATTTACAAAATGAACCAACAAAAAATTTTGAAACCAATTACTCTCAGTAATTGAATTTTATATTAGAATGCATTTGTTTAACAAACAACCCTGAAAAGAAGAACGATAATCCTCAAGAATGGTTGTCTATACCTTCAATTATTAACAGTAACGAAAAATATTAAACAACAAAATTAAGTTAAATTCTTTAATGGAATCAAAGGAGTTATAATGCATTTAGATTACAAATAAAACTCCGAAAAAATGTAAAGTACCAAAAGCAGTTGTCGCAACATTAGTTGTGCACAAGAACCAACAACAAATTTGATGAAACTAGTTTTTCACAATTATAGGAATGCAAGGGTTGTTAGAACTATAATTCTCAAGAATGAATGTTTCCTAATTATTAATGATAACAAAAATTTATTAATAACAAAATCAAGCTACTATCAGTTATTCAATTTGATATTGGAATTAAAGGAAGTATATTTGGTTTAAAATACAACATCGAAAAAATGTAACAAGTACAAAAAGGAATTGCCCAACATACTTATTGACAATGCAATTCAAGAATAATAATTATCATTTCAATTAATAACAGTAACAAAAAAATATTAACAAAATTATGACATTCAGTTATTGAATTTGGAGTTGTGCATTTGGTTTAGAAAAAAAAAAAGATGTAACAAGTATCAATGCAGTTGCCCAACATAAGTTATTGACAATGTGATCAACGGAAAATTGTCGACAAATTTACTCCTCTTTGTTGATTTTGATATTGAAATGTAAGGGTTGTAAAACATTTGTTTAGCAAAACAACCCCGAAAAGGATGCATTTACTACTGAATGATGTTAGTAATCAATAACAGAAATGAGAATAAAATACTAAACTAAGATATTCTTAGTTATTGAGTCCGATATTGGAATTAAAGAGGTTGTAATGCATTTGGTTTACAATAAAACTCCGAAAAAATATATTAAATACAAAAAGCCAAGGCTCAACTTTGGATTTTTACAATATGAAATCTACGAAAAAATATAAGTGACGAACAGGTTACTTGTATTGTATTCGATATTGGAATGAAAGGGTTGTAAAGCATTTATTCACCAAAACAATCCGAAGAAAAAAACAACTGCAATAATTACCAAGAAATGTTGCCTCACAGGACCAGTAAACAACAAGAAATAGTTAATAAAATTAAGTTCTGCTCAATTATTGAATTCTATGTTGCAATTAAAGGTATTACTATACAAAACAATCCCAAAAAAATAAATAAATACCAAAGATGAAAAAATTGTAGTGGATATGTTTCCTGACGAAAATAAAAAATCGAGGAAAACTTTCCGAAGTTGAATTCCATGTCAAAATTGAAGCGGCTGTATTGCATTTTCCCTTAGCATCACTTCAAAAAGATAATTTTGTAAACAAAAAGAATTTGTCCAAAGACAGAAAAGAACTGAATTTATCGACAAATAGATAAAATCTCTTGATGTGTCATCAAAATGGAACAACCCGACAACAAAATATTCTTCGCATCTTCTCCCTTGAATTTTCTTTGTTATTGGTTAAATTAAATCTTCCTGTACTGTTTGACAGTGGAAGGAAACATTTATGGTTATGCTTGATAAAGAATTATGAATCTTCAAAATGATGATGATGGTACAATTACAGAGGAAGAAATCTCCATGTATTAGATAGGAAAAAAACTAATTCATCCACATAAGAAATTCACCCTTGATGTGACATCGAAATGGTCGGTTGAGCACAAAATTATCTTAGACTCATCTGGTTGCCAACGAATACCTCCTTTTTTAGGAAATTTTCTTATGATACTTGTAACGTCTTTCTTAATTGTTGTTTGTTGAGAAACTAATCTTCTTTCGTGAGAAAATATTTAAAAATCGATATTGATGAAAGCTGTTGTCTTCTGTCTTGATTATTGTTTGTCTTCTTTCTTGGTTATTATTTGTCTTATTGTTTGATAATGAAGATTGTAATAACGATGAAGAATGCAATAATGAAATAGATAACGAAAAAATTAAACCAAAAAAAAAGAAAGGAGAAGAAAATAGGAAAGAAACAAATTCATCGAAACCTGGACATAACCCTGGATGTGACATCGATATCGGAACAACCCCACGATGACGATATAGCTGAAGAAGTATTTGAATTTCTTCCATAAATGCGAGTCTGTGTAATTTTATTTTTCTTACATCTTATTTGCTGTTTTGTAATTTCATTCTTGAATGTTGAATGGTGATTAAATCTTCTTTGAATCATTAAGTCTTGGTTTAGTATTTCATTCTTGACGGATTACCTCAGTCTAGTATTTTCTTGCTGCCAAGACATTTCTTTCTCGAATTTACAACAATTTTCATAAATTATTTACACTCTATGATTTGTTTTATCTGTGCGAGCAGAAGTCTAATTTTCTTATTTCATTTATAAATAATGACTTGTCTTGTAACTTCTTTCATGAATATTCATCAATAATTACATCTTGTGTGAATGATGAATGAAGAGTTGATTTTTTATTTCATTCTTGAATGATGACTCAAATCATATTTTTAATGTTTGGAGATTAACTTTTTTCTTGTTTGAATTTTCTTTCTTGTTTGATGAAAATATATTAAACAATTCTTCTGTTTTGTTTCTTGAAAATGTTTCAATGATGGTTTCTATCTTGTATTTTCTTTCTTGTTTCTTGAAAATATTTAAATGAAATCTTATATCTTGTATTGTCTTCTTATTTATTGAAAATTAAATGAAGGCTTCTAACCTAGAAAAGAGAAGAAAATAGGAAAGTAACAAATTCATCGAAACCTGGACATAACCCTTGATGTGACATCGAAATCGGAACAACCCCACTATGATGCCGAAGATGTATTTGAATTTCTTTCTTGAATGCGAGTCTATGTAATTTAATTCTTGAATAGTGATTAAATATTCTTTGAATCATGAAGTCTTGGTTCCTTATTTCTTTCTTGAATGATAACTTCAGTCTTGTATTTTCTTTTTGCCATGTCATTTCGTTCTTAAATGTTCAACAAGTTTCATAAATTATTTACATTCTTTGATTTGTTTTATTTGTGAAACCTGAAGTATTGTTTTCTTATTTTGTTTATAAATAATAACTTGTCTTGAAACTTCTTTCGTGAATATTCATCAATAATTACATCTTGTGTGAATGATGAATAAAACTTCATTTTTTATTTCATTCCTGAATAATGACTCAGGTCTTGCAATTTTTTTTCTTAATTGTTCTTGAAATTTTCTTGTTTGGTGACTTGGTAAATTTTTTCTTCTTTAAATTTTCTTTCTTGTGTTGGAAAATGTTTAAACTGAAGACTTCTATCTTGTATTTTCTTAGTTGTTCGTCAAAATATTAAAAATGTAGTCTTCATTGCATTTCTTTCTTGTTTCTTGAAAATATTTGAAATTAAGGCTTCTTTCTTGTATTTTCTTTCTAGTTTCTTGACAAAATGTTTAAAATGAAGACTTCTATCTTGTATTTTCTTTCTTGTTTCTTGAAAAAATGTTTAAAATGAAGACTTCTATCTTGTATTTTCTTTCTTGTTTCTTGAAAATGTTTCAATGATGGCTTCTATCTTGTATTTTCTTTCTTGCTTGTTGATAATATAATTTAAAAAACTAGAAAAGAGAAGGAAATAGAAAAGAAACAAATTCATCGACACCTGGACATAACCCTTGATGTGACATCGAAATCGGAACAACCCCACGATGCTGAAGAATTATTTGAATTTCTTTCTTGAATGTGAGTCTGTCTAGTTATATTTTTCTTGTATGTTAATTGTTTTGTTATTTCATTCTTGAATGATGAATGGTGGTTAAATCTTCTTTGAATAATGAAGTTTTGATTTCTTATTTCATTCTTGAATGATGACTTCAGTCTTGTAATTTCTTTCTGCCTTGTCATTTCTTTGATAAATGTTCAACGATGATCATAAATTATTTACACTCGATGATTTTTGTTATCCGTGAGAGCAGAAGTCTTGTTTATCTTCTTTGAATATTCCTTGTTGTTCAAAAATATTTGAATGAAGGTTTCTGTTCTTTCTTGTTGTTCTTCTGTCTTGTATTTTATTTCTTGCTTGTTAATATTTAAATGTTCAGTAATTTTTCATGGTTACTTGTTGTCCGCCCACACATCGCTTTTGATTGGATGATTTGAGAATTCACCAGTGGACGCCTTCTTCAAACGGCAGATGCATGAAGCAACACAATGATTGAATTCAAAATTCAATGGCAACATCTGTAACAAAGAAAAAAAAACAGTTAAAAATGTGAAATCCAAAGAAAAACAACAGTTAAAAATGTGAAATCCAAAGAAAAACAATAGTTAAAAATGTGAAATCCAAAGAAAAACAATTGATAATCAAGTGACTGATTAAGGATCGTAAGACTGCAGTTGAATAAAAATAATTTATAAAATACTTCAAACAGAAAAAATCTATTCAACGAATCTTGTAAAATTACAAAATATGTGAAAGCTACGAAATAGTTGTTATTCAATTAAATAATTAAATTTTAAAATACTTGTTATTTATTCAGTTCAATATTATTGTTTAAACAAATAATTTATAAAGTTTGCGTTAAAATATGTAAATGTTACAAAATATTTCAAGACCAGCCATTATCCAAAAGACAAAATCAAAAAAACAATCCAAAATATGTAAAAACCAAGAAATTGTTGCTATTCTGTTCATTATTAATTAAACTACGAAATAGTTAATATTCAATTAAATAATATTTAAATTTTAAGTAACATTCATAATTCAACATATAGAAAAAACTTTCAGAACTCTTGATTAAATAAATTAAAACATGTTTTTCTAAAAGTTCTGTAAACATTGTTTATTTGTTCATTCATAATTCAATTAAAATATGAAACATTCAAAAATATTTTGATTGGTATCGACAAGTAGCATAAAAAAATCAATTGCAAAATATATGAAAAGCAAGAAACAATCGCTATTCAATTTAATATTATATATTGTAAAATATTTCGATTAGCTATTGGCCACGAAGCTACATCAAAAATAATTGCAAAATAAACGATAATAGCTAAGAAATAATTGTTATTCAGCTCAATATTATTTTTTAACTAACAAATAATTTCCAAACTTTACGTTAAAATATGAAAATGTTAAATATTTTGACTAGAAGTCAATCATCAAACTCAATTGGAAAATATGAAAAATTATGTTAGAACATGTAAAATCCAAACAAAATAAAAAATTATTCAACTCATGCTCGGTTTCACCAACAAAAATTAAATTTCAATCGTTGTTTAAATAAATAAAAGTAAATCGAATATATGACAGCAATGTCAATTATTCCATTTGACATGTAATTTTGATTTGCTTTTATTTATTTAAACAATGATTAAAATTTAACTCTTGTTGGTGAAACCGGGCATCAATATATTAATAATTAAATCTGCAATGACTACAAAAGAAATTTTTAAAAAATCTAAGTTGCCAATTTCAAACCAAACAAAATAATGTAAGATTCACGAAATATTTTATAAAAAATAATTATTATGCTTTAAATAATCAATTTAAAATCAACTAACCTGATATAGAAGTTCAAATCCGCAAATATCTTCGAATTGAGGAAGTCTTCTATTGATTTGATGGATGTCTACGAAGATCTCATGTTGGATATCAGCACACATTTCGATTGATTGATTTGAAAATTCATCAGTGGAGGCCTTCTTCAAATGGCAGATGAATGAGGCAGCACAATGATTGAATTCAAAATTCAATATCATCTGTAACAAAGAAAAATAAGTTAAAAATGTGAAATACTAAGAAAAACAATTGATATTCAAATAACTGATCAAAGATCACAAGACCAAAATTGCACACAAATAATTTAGAAGATTTGTAAAATTACAAAACATGTGAAAGCTACGAAATAGTTGATATTCAATTAAATAACATTTAAATTTAAAAAACAGTTGCTATTCAGTTATTGTTTAAATAAATAATTTGTAATGTTTCCGCTAAAATATGAAAATGTTATGAAATATTTCTAGACTAGCCATTATCCGAAAGACATCAAAAAAACAATTCAAAATATGTAAAAACCAAGAAATTGTTGCTATTCTATTTAATATTATTGTTTAAACAATAAATAATTACCAAAGTTTTCGTTAAAATATGAAAATGTGAACTATTTTGATCGACCACGACGATTTTTAATTAAAATCCAACTAAATAATGTAGAATTCACGGAAATATTATATTGAAAATAATTATTAGGCTTTATACAATCAATTTAAAATCATCTCACCTGATATTGAAGTTCAAATCCACCCAATATCTTCGGATATTATCAGTGGCGATGTACAACCTGTAGATCTTGCTTCTGGGAGAACTAAAATGGCGGATATTCTGGAACAAACAGTGCAAGTTGTACAAGAAAGCTGTGATTGGCCGAAACTTGTTTGCGCAGGAAACTGCGCATGTGACGTCAACCAGTGACGTCAAAAAAATAACGGACAAAAATATTTTCGTTAAAACATCAAATAATTCAATTTGCTATTGATTATCGATTCTACATAAAAATAATTACAAAAATAAATAAAAATTAAGAAATAGTTGCTATTCAAATGATAATTCAAACAATTTCTAAATTTCCGTTAAAATAAGAAAACATTCAGCCAAATTGAAAAGTCATGAAAATAAGTGAAATTCAAAAAATTATTATTATTTAAATAAATATATTGATCCAATGTCAATTAATCAACAATCATTCTCGATAAAATTCCAAAAGCAATGAAGAAAAACAAGTCACCATTAGATTTTAGATAAAAAATTAAAATCTAACAAAATATTATAGAAACCACAAAAATATTATATTCAAAACAATTATTAGGCTTTATATTATCAATTTACAATCATCTCACCTGTGATTGAAGTTCAATTTCGCCAATATCTTCGGATATTATCAGGAGCGATGTACAACCTGTTGATCTTGCTTGTGGGAGAACGAAAATGGCGGATGTTCTGGAACAAACGGTGCAAGTTGTACAAGAAAGCTGTGATTGGTCGAAACTTGTTTGCACATCAAACTGCGCATGCTTGAAGTGATGTCAACCAAACAATACCAAACAAAAATATTTTGTTTAAAATATGAAATAATTCTATTTGTTTATGATTATCAATTCTACATGAAAAATAATTGCAAAATAAATAAATATTCAGAAATAGTTGCTATTCAAATGAATAATTCAAATGAATAATTCAAACAATAATTTCAAAATTTCCATAAAAAATAAGAAAATATTCAACAAAATTGGAAAATACAAAAAAAAATTATTAAAAAATGTGAAATACAAAAAGTAATTGTTATTTAAATGAATAATATTGATCGAAATTTAATTAAACACTAAACAAAATACCAGAAGCAATGGAAAAAACTCACCATTACGTTAGAAAATTAAAATTAAACAAAATCTTATAGAAACCACAAAATTATTATGCTCAAAATAATTACTATGCTTTATACTATCATTTTAAAATAATCTCACCTGAAATCGAAGATCAAATCGGCCGATATCTTCGAATTTTCTCAGAAGTGATGGACATCTCACTGCTTCTTCGACCGACGAGATAAAAATGCGACGTTTGCTCTAGAGCAAGAGCAAACGTCGCATTTGTGCAAAACGAACAAGAAGGCTGTGATTGGCTGAAATTTGCTTGCCAGACTACGCATGTCTAGCGGGATGACGTCAAGTAGAACAAACACGGCAAAAATGTGAACTAAACTGCTACTAACCAATCAAAATTAGAAGCATAGACAACATAGTTGTTTTTTTAAATTTTAAAACTTGTATTTTAATTATGACGCCATGTGTTTTTTTACTTTTACCTAGTTATAAAGACAGAAGTAAGTACAAAAGTATACTGAATATTAGAATAGCTTAATTTTAATATCTGATAAGAATATTTTGTACTTGTTCATTTTAAGTAGAATGTACGAACAAAAACCAATCTAAACATCGATTGAATCGTTTCCGGATGATTTCCAGTACAATTTTAGGGGTTCGAGATTAACAATAATAATTTCAAATTTACCAGGGAAAATAATATGAAGTATATGTAGATAAAATTTATTCATTAAAATGACAGCAATGTAAAGTAAATTTATTCTGTGCTTTATAATATTGAACATTAAAATATAAAATTCCAGTAGATTTAAAAATTTCAAGATATATTATAAAAAAATGTATGCAGTTTAACAGCAGTCAGTTTTTGTACCCCAAAATTATTTTATTAAAAAAGTGCTTCAAAGTTGTAGAGAATAAAATTCTATATCTAAATATTTATAAATTTGTTTGATTAATTACTAAAACACTGAACCAAAAATTCACAGAAATAGCAATAAAGACAATCGTTACGAAAAGATGGATTTTCCTGACTACCACATTATATAACAAAGGTGATTAAATTAAAGAATTTTTATTGCAAATAATTTGATTCTCAATAAATCTAGGTCGGTAAATACCATTTAACAAATATTAGCAAGAACTGAATCGTCGAAATGTAAATAACAAAATTAATACTAATAAGACTCCCTAAGTAAACATTGTTAACAAAAATTTATCGATTTTTTCCTGACCTAGTTGTTATTTGAATATAATAATATAATTAATTACGACCTGTTCTAAATAACAACCAATCGCATTCAATTTTATTAAAATAATATCTAATAAAACATAAAACAAGGAAAACAAACAACAAATTAAAATTTTATTAAAATGTCAAGTTTTCAATAAAAAAAACCTGTTAGATACTATACATTCTTTTTATTTACCAATCTCATACAAAAACAGAATGATTCATAATAATTTTGAATTACACATTTATTAAAACATTTATAATTTTACAAATACAGGCTTGCAGCAAATATAATATCTCTCTTCATCATTTTGATACAAGTGGAGAACTTGTCTTCTAATTCAGAATTTCCTATAGTCTTCGCAGCTTGACACATTTGTCTCAACAATTCTTCCAATCTTCTCATACAACGAATAATAGATCCTTCGAAAATATCTGTCATTTTACATAATTCCGCAAAAGTTATTCCGTTGCACCAGGCGAAAACTACATCCATCAAATAAGGTTTAAATTTTTCGACATAAGTATCTTCATCTATTTGCAAGCGGGCTTCTACGCTTACTTTTGCTATTCTGCGCGCCAAATCCTATCAAAAAGATTAATTATTCATTTAAATAGGCTATTCAACCAATTCGGCATTTAAAGAAATATTTAACGCACATCAATTTTAGTTACAAATTTTTGTACGTAGTTTTACATATAAAATAATCAAATGTTTGCGGAATAGCCTATTAACGAAATGCTCAATTATTTATTACCTGCATAGTTCTGAGTGGTCCCGACAATTCTTCAGCCATTTTCAAAGAATCATTACTCTTTTCGTCGCAAACAAAACAACTTAAAAGTGCTGCACATTGTCCTGGACTTAAATGACCAAACACACCATTAAAAATAAGTTCAGTTATCAACAATTCATCCGCACTACAATTAAAAATATTTTAATTCATTAAATCAAAATTTAATTTGTTTTAATATCTTACCTGCTAAGTTCGCAAGCTACGCGTCCTTTCAACTCAATAACATCAGCATTTGAACAATAATTCAATCTTCTTAAAACTCTTTTTCTGCATTTTAACTCATCCAACTGTAAAACTGACTTTGCATCTAATAATCGTTGTTTGGCTTCTTTCAATTGTGTTCCAACATCAAGTTTTTTAACATATTTCGGGTATTCGGTGTCCAGGCAAACGTGATTATGCATTGGGTGACTATACATTCTTTAAAACAATTGTTATTACTTTTGAAATACTCTCTATTAGAATAACTTACCGTTTTTCAAGGATTTCGATTTTGTCGCAAACATCTTGAAACTCTGGATCTTTTATGTTCATATCTGTGACTGGATTTAAAAGTGGCGGACCATCAGGAAATCGTTTTTTCACTTCTCCAACTATTTTCAACATCCCTCGTCTATTATCTCGGGATCGCAAATCTTCCGCGCAATGGACCCGAATAGACGAAATTTTGTGGATAAGTTTACTGACAACTGGAATGACTTCCATTTCTCCTTTCTGGAATATGATTAATATTAAATCAATTCGAATTATAATCATTTTTTTATTATTACTTGATCGCCTGTACAAGGTTTTGGAATCTTTTTTTGCCCGGCATCGCCACTTCCATCATCAGTAATTACATGTAAGAGAATATCAACTAATACTTTAGTTTCTGTTTCTGTAGGATTTGCAGGTCCTCTTCTTTTGAAATTTTCGTTAACTTTACGAAAGTTTACTACTATTCCCCAATCATATTCCTCTTTTTCTGATTTAATCTAAAAATTGTGTTATGTTATTTATTTTTGTTTCTTATTAATATCAAAGGGAAATATTTACTTTGACTAATCTGCCTGGTTGTAAAAATGGAATCAAATATTCAGACCTTGTTAAATAATTATTGAATTGAACACTTAAGCTGTCGAGTTCCTGTCTGATATTATAATATGTCGCAATTTTAAATTCATTCTCAACGTTTATCGCGTTATATTCTTCAACTTTTTTTGTATAATCTAGAAACACATAATTACAATTTATTTGTTATTCAATATTTTTAATTGTCTTCTGTACCTTCGTGCAGTCCGGGAATAGCGGTCTGATTCTGAAATTGATAGAAACTTCTTTCTAACATGTATTCAGGGTTTATTTCTTCAACTCGAAGAAGGTTCAGAACCATATTGTAAGTAAGATGGAAGGCGGAATTGATAGGATCAGCTTGACCCTTAACAATTTCGCGACCTACGGCAGCAGGGACTTTTTCATCTACCATTAGAATAACAATACCTTTGTCATCAAGACCTCGGCGACCTGCTCTACCAGACATTTGAATGTATTCGCCGGATGTTATCTAATAAATGACAATGAATCAATAATTCAGTATCTTTGATAATTTTATTGTTTTTATGTTTATTTGGTTTCTTTAGTCATCTGTTCAGCATGTTAGAAAATAAACCCAAACCCATAATAATAAAGAAAACTTACCCAGCGCATCTCAGAACCATCAAATTTTCTCATCCCGGCGAAGACAACAGTTCTTGCAGGCATGTTAAGTCCCATGGCGAAAGTTTCAGTAGCAAAGAGAGCTTTGATAAGTCCTTCACCGAACAGAATTTCAATGGTTTCCTTCAGGATTGGCAACAACCCACCATGATGGATTCCAATACCACGACGAAGTAATGGAAGAAGATTTTCCACTTGTGGAAGATGACGATCTTCCACACTTAGTACATCCATTGCATTATTGAACACTTCATCTACTAAAGTCTTTTCGGTTGCTGTAGAAAGAATTGCTAAGAAATAATATTCAAATGTTTATAAGAAATGTTAATACCATTGTTAAAGTCAAGTTTGGCCATCTGCATAGCATACAGCTCACAATCCTTTTTACTGAAACTGAAAACAATAACAGGCGCAAAATTTCGTTCCATGATCATTTTAACAACTTTAAAAATGTTTGTTTGGACAGGATCTACTCCTCGAGCGCCGCCCCGTCGTCCCTTTTGATCACCTTTTGCTGCATCACCTGAAGATTGTAAAACTGCCATTGCTGCGTTGTAATTTTCATCTTTGAAAGTTCCCTAAATATATACAAAAATATAAAATATCCTTTATTCAAAATAAAACTTCAACATACAGTTTCATCCACAACCATGTGGATCCCTTGTCCGCCAGCAGGATAAATAAAATGTTGCAGAGGCGTAGGTCTATAATCCGTGTATACAACATGACACGGCTGCTTATGAAGATGTGCTACCCATTCGGCAAATTGTCGTGCGTTGGGAATCGTCGCCGAGAGGAAAACGAAGTGTACGTTATGCGGAAGTAGAATTAGAGTTTCCTCCCAGACTACCCCGCGTTCTTTGTCACGCATGTAGTGAATCTCGTCGAAGACTACCCAACCTACTTCGCGCATTACTTCGCTACCCCGGTAGAGCATATTACGCAAAATCTACAGGTCAAAAAGAAGATGTAAAAGCTTAGTCTAAAGTGCAATGACAATAGATTTAGAATCGTCAAGCGCAAGTGCATATTCATTTTTAAGCTCAAATTTTTTTTACGAACACTTACAGTGAAACTGTATTTGCACCTGACGGTTCCAAACAGCAAAAAAGCTATTATTTGAGCAAAGAAATGAGAGAGTGAAATAAAGAACCCATCAGTTAAAGTCAGATAATTAAAAATACATTAAAGATAAATAATTAGTTTAATGCTTAGTGTTATCTTTGTGAAAAACAGTCATAATTAGAAAATAAGTTAGTTCAAATAACCTTTATTTAATTATTGTTCCTGTTAAGAACTTTTACTCGGTCGCGCAATTTGCAGTTAATATTTAATTATAATACCATTTCGTATTCATATTAATTGTGTTTCTAATTTATAATTTCTTTTAAAAGATTCTTACTATTGATATAGTAGGTAAAATTTCGAATTGTGCATAAGTTATAAATATAAATAAAATGTGTACCTCTGTAGTCATAATAAGACAAGACGCAGATGGATTAATAGTAACATCTCCGGTAACCAGACCTACATCTTTGAATTCGTCATAAAATTCTCGATATTTTTGATTAGACAAAGCTTTAATTGGTGTTGTATAAATAACTCTCTGTTTATTTTTAAGAGAAACAGCAATGGCATATCTAAAAATACCAATAATTTGAAAATATTCCCGATTATTTTATATGATTCAGCCTTACTCTGCAACAACTGTCTTGCCAGCAGAAGTGTGTGCAGAAACCAAAACTGATTGATTATTATGAATACATAGCACGGATTCCTTTTGGAAAGGATCCAGAGTAAATGGATAAGTTTTAACAGCTTCCCCTAGAATTGAAGCCATATTAAATAACTGAAAATGAATTTATTTTAAAGAAAAAACCTTTATTTGGAGCTAGTGGTATGTATTCATGTCCTGGAGGTACTGCAACTTCATGAGTGCACGATTCTAGTGATTCTATCGTATGTATCACGATTCTGTTTGCTAATTCTTCCAAACTAAACATAAAGATTGATTGATAAATAGTGTAATTTGTACAATTTTTGTGTAAAGATATAGTACTTGATATCTAAGTGAACATCTACTTCAGCTTTTATCCGTTTTTGAATACCCTCATTTTCCTGATATTCATCATGTTCTCTTTTAAGAGATTTATTCTCGTCACTAAACTGACTAAAATATAATTTAAGGTAAAGAAAATATGCCGTAAATAAAGGAAAACTATTAACAAGTACCTGTTTGATGGTAGTGCATTTATATTTACATTTTGCATACCATCGTAAACTTCTTTTGTGTCATTTTTTGCATCATTGTCGAAACAATCAAATAATTCATCAATTGAATCTGCCATGATTAATTAAATGAATAAATTTAATGAAAAACTACGAATTAAAACAAGCATGGAATTGTAAGGTTAAAATATCGCGATGACAGTTGTTGAAACAAAGGGAAAAAATGATAATGAAGGAAAAGTAAGAAATAATTATAATTTATTTTATTTTTAAATACAGAATATTTGCCATCATTTCATTTCTATACATATACTTGTTATTTTTATAAAAATATGTTTTTATTTTTCATAAAGGGTAAGTCGTAGATGGCGCTGAAGTTATGAAAACAAATCGCGATTTTCAAATGTTTTGCATTGTTCTAGAAACAACATTCATTATTTATTAACTGTGTTAATTATTGTTAGTAACAAATAATATAATAACAATTAAAGTGGTTATTCAATTTATTATTAACTATGCATACGCGTATTTTTTAAATTCTTCATTAATTGTGTCATTATTTCTCATTCGTAAAACAATAGACTTGTACAATTTTGTTTATTGAATGTTGCAGCCTGCGAACATAGTGTATATGTCAATAACGGTTTCTAGTATAACAAAAATAGTGATTGTTTAGTGATTTGCATCAAAAAATGAAAAGAATTAAAACAAGTGTGTAAGTATAAATTCGTTTTTGCATTATTTTGAAATTTCAAAACAAAAAATAATAAGGCAGGTTATATTATTACACTACAAATATTTTATTCATAGTAGTTTTTCCAAAAATTGCAAACAATTTCGTTAGAAATTTCGAAAATGATATAACATAAATCTCTTGAAAATAACATTTTGTACACGTTTATAATTGAGAGCATTTTAACATAAAATTAAATATATTAAACTTATATAAATAGACGATAATAAAAAACTCATTTACTCCATAACACATTCTTGTACATTATGTCATTTTAATAAAAAAATCATCCAAAATCGTCAGACCTTACAACGTACCACATATTTTATTCCCCCAAAATTCAATAAAGTTATCATTGTTTCAACAAAAACAAATGTAAAAGAACAAAAAATAAAACATACCATAAAGAAAATATGATTTATTAGGAATTTTGTAAATTAGATAATAAATATGAGTACAAAAATTGCACAGAAAATATAAAAGTAATACTTTCAAATTTATTTCTTTGTGGACAATATAAACAAAACAGGTTCTTTATTTAAAACACTGTTATAAAAATAATCACAGTGATTAACAATTTATATTCGGTGGTACGTTTTAGATCTTTAATCTTATATTACAATAAATAAGACGAAAAAAAAAACACTTTGTAAAAATCGACAGAAAGGCAGTACAAAACAGGAATTACACGGTCAGAGATTTGGCACTACTAACAATGTCCTATCTCTCGCGATACCACTTCCCTCTTGGGGTCCTCAATTTCCTGGGGCTCCGAGGCGATGACGGCGGCACAATCCGGGCCCTCTTGGCCTTCGGCTTTCGTTCCGGAGATGACGAACTCCGAAGCCGTCGATTCGCGTTCTGTAACGCTACGGTGGAATTCTCGATTTTTTGTACCCTTACAAACGGTTGAAACTGTATTAATTTCCCTGGTTCGCTGTCCTGTACCTTAGCGGTTAGAACTTTCTCAGCATTTTCCCATTTATCAAGGGTAACATTCACGCAAGTGCCCAAACGGTCGTTTTGGGAAGCGATCACTTCTTCGGCTACACTACAATCTGAAGAAGAGTTTCTTTGATTGCGTTTCAGTTGAGGTTTCTTGCAATCGAGAATCGTTACGTTGTATGGAATTCTCTTCGGAATTTCCTCTGTTACACCGTTATTTAGTTCTGGTACACAAATTGTTTGTTTACTTGCCGCAGATGCAGAGTCTGTTAAACACTCTTCTTTAATTTTTAAGTCACTGAAACTATTGTTGTTAATGTTTTCTACTAAAACATTGTTTATTTTTTCGATTATGTTTGTTTCTACTTCACTTGGTTCTACTTTTACACTGTTTACACTGTTATTTATTCGTTCTGTACACTGTAAAACACCCTGTATTGTATTATTTTCTATTATTAGTTCAGGCTCTTCCTTAACTAAACTTACTTTTGCGCTTTCTTCTGCTTTCACTAGCAACCCTTCATAGTTTGTATCACCACTATTATCTTGCTGAGAATTATTCACAGTATCATTAGTTCTTGTTTCTGTTTTTTCACTAATTGAAGTTACAGAACCTTCGGCCTCAAGTTCACACATTTCCAGTTCACCATGTTCTACCTCCATGGAAATTTCGGTTAGTCTCGAGTCCTCTAACTCAGGTAACGAACTATTTCCATCTTCAGGCTTTTGTTCAACACGTCTGACAAATAATCGTTTTTTCTTCGGCCAGCCAGTACGATTTTTCTTTCGTCTTCTTCGCATCACTCTTACTGTTCCACCTATCGGTGTTAAGAGTCTTCTATAGTGCCCTCTCCCTCTGAGAGGTGACTCCCCTTTATCGAAGTTCTGAAGAAGCTCGATGGCGTCTGGATGGTGTTTGATTTCAACTCCTTCAAAGGAATCTAAGAGGTCAGGTTCGCTGAGGTCATCCATGGGCGCGGAAAGAATATCTTCAACTGCTTTTGCAAGTTCAGCTGCATTTTGTTCTTGAAGTCTCTGCTCTTCTTCTGATATGGTACTGACGTTTAATGGACTTTCTTCTGGAATTGTACCAAGACTTACTCTGGACGTATCAGATTCTCCGTGTGACTTTCTCTCTCGTTTTTTTCTTTGTTGAATCAAACTGCTTAAAATAGCCAAAGTAGAAGCATGCTGGCGAGGTGATTTTCGCGGATGCGAACTAAGTTTTATAAACCTTGATTTCCGTTTTTTTCTTCTTCCGGGTCCAGGTTTACTAACTTCTCCTGTCTTTTGCGTTTCAGTGGAACTGCTGGCTACGGAGCTGTCCACGGAGTCGGTGCATGCAGATGCGGCTCCCAGGCTGTTGCTGTCCTCGCCGATCACACCGGCGTCGGTTGCGTCGTCTTCTAATGGACCAAGGTACAGTTCTTTCTTTTTTAAATAGTCCTCGATGCATACTTTTGGATCTAGAGGAATTAAGAAAGGTAGCTGGTAAGGTAGTAGAAATCTGGCGCAATAATCAGCTGAAAGAGAATTTAAAAAGTTAGTTTTGTTATTTACAAAATTTTACATGATCTTACCAGGATCAGAAACACAAGTATAGAATTCTTCGCCACTATCTTGTCTTCGGAACGTACTATACCAAGGTTCGCTTGTAGGCAGATGTTCAAACGAAAATTTTAGATCTTCTCTTTGCAATTCTTTCGTCATTTCGTCTGTCTGAGTTTCTGCTGCTTGTTCTACTTCTTTTACAACTTTCGTTGTACTACAGTCTCCATTATTCTTAACAACTGGTTCTGTTTTTACAATAGGTGTTGAAGTTACTATATTTTGAAACCTATAAGAACAATTTTTCTAAATATATCTTTTTTTAAAAAAAAGCAGGAATATAATTTTGCATAGAAATATTTAATTTAATTAATTTTGAGTAACATACATTTTACATAAAATTGAAAGCATATAACAAAGTAAAATAAGAAAATCATGCATTCAGAAAAAAAAAATACCTTTGATTATCTGCCTCTGATTGATCCCCAACATTTCTTCGCGTCCTTCTTCTTCCTGTTTCCGTTTCACAGATCTCTAATAAACTTCCTTCTTTACTACTTTCATCAAATTGATCTTCAATTTCCGTATATATTTTTCTAGTTTTTCTCCTCAACCCTATCTCATTAACAAAATTATCAACACTCATTGTTTCAATTGTCTCTTCCTGTAAACTCATATCTGTTCTTTTCCGTTTCCTTCGAGGTGTTTCAGTTTCATAGGACTCTGCTAAGGAATCTTCAGTGTCACTGAGTTGTTTATCTGATTCACTGGATCGTACGTCGCTGCTAGGATCGGTTTTGGTTGAACTTTGTGTGGTATCTGGCCCGTCATCGGTGTCAGCGTCGCTGAAAGAAGGATCTTCTTTACGTGGAAACATAAAATTTTCAGCTTCATCGTTCAAAACAGAAAGTTCTGATCGTCGAACACGTCTAAATTTTACAACTAAACTTTGTTCATCTTCTTCGGGTTCCTCTGGAATTGGAGTCTGAATTTGACGGACTACTTCTGTTTCTCTTGAAAATGTTCCTAAACCACTAGATCGTAATTTTGTAGTCATAACTTCAACTTTGTAATAAGTTTTATTATCAGCAACTAATCGTTCATCAGCAGAAATTCTTTTAGTTTTTGGACATGTTCTTTTCGGCCTCCCTTCACTCAGCTCTTTTGGTTTTGTGTCTTCCTCGACGGGCGAGTTCCAGACATGGCCGCGAGAGCGCAAATGGTGCGCTGGTGGCGGCGTATGCTGAGAGTGGTTGCTGCTGCGAGTGCGCGGCATCTTGTTCCGGGTCACGGGAGGCGAGTAGCCCGGGTCAAGGCCGCCGTTGCATCGCTCCTTCTCCGGGCTGCTCTTGCCGTTCAGCTTGCGTAGGGATCGCCGCCCGAACAACGGGTAGCTCGAGGTTAGCTCTTTGCCTGAATTGCCGTTCAGTCTAAATAGTTGGATACATAGTCATGGGTTAGTAGTGGACCATGCTGAATGAAGAAGCATCAAACTTATTTCTAGCCTAATAGCACCCATGGGATGAAATAGTTTTTGTTAAGTACATATAGTACAGTGAATGAAATGATAGCAACGTAAAGCCTATTGAAAATTTTAAGTAATTTGAAGTTCGCTCCCATGACAAAGCTGAAGACATAAACAAATACGATAGGCCAATTACCTACCTGAGAAAAGCTTCAACATTGGCACCAGCAGTGATCAAGGAATCCAGTTCTAAAAAATTGGCATCATTTTTAACAAAATTCAAATGTTGTTCCGATCGAACATGTTCTCCAATTTCGCGGTATTCACAATGGCAAATCTCGCAGTAACCACCAACTAAAGTTTGTTCTTCTTGGTCTTTACCTCCACGAACCTAAAAAGGAAAAGATATTAACACTGTTTCCCAAATATCATTTTGTTTATCTTACGGATAATCGCGTCCGTTGTTTCCTTGTCATCCTGGAATCATTTGTGATGTCAGGTTGGACACCCTGCTCTTTCTCCGTAGTTTTTGTATTAACTCTGTGGATCTTCTGGTTTGACTCACTTATATTATTTTGATCCTGTGATTTCACAATGAAAGCTGGTTTACCAGCGTTTGATTCCAAATCAATTGTTGGCCAAGTTTTAATTGTCTTGTACACTGGTCGAGCGTTCCTATGAAAATTACAAAAATAAGTTCTTACAGAAATCTAGTAAATTAAATTTATATTTACCTTACAAATGGTTCAAATTTGATAAAAGGAGACGCAATACTAATAACTTTCACTTTTTTCGACTTTGTTGACGAGACTGTAATAGAGGCAGTTACACGTTCTAGCCACGAAAATACTTTATTTACAGTCCAAATAGGTAGGCCCCACAGTTTTGCATTTTGCAACGGGTCTCTGGCTTTAGTTGTTGATTGTGATCGAACCTTTTCCAGCATGGCATCTGCCCGCGTTTTCTATAAAACAAACGGTTAATCTATGTTTCTAAAAAGATATTTTTTAGATCGTACTTGTCGCAATCTTCCTGTAACAGGAGACTCACAAGCGGACAGCGGTGAGTTATGAGCATATTGGGATTCTATGGAGCGCAAACGAGGTGTAGCTGGTGAATTCACAGCTCCCGATGAATTTTCGGCACATTCCGGCCTATCGGATATCACATGCGTTACTTCTCGGTCCAGGAAAAATTCCACAGTCTACAAAATACATACAAAAATTATTTTACGTCAACAAATAAAATGAAGAATACACAAATTAACTACACAAATATATTTAATTTTCCAGGACAAATTATTTCAATTTGTGCTCGAAATAATTGATATCAGCAATTATTTTCAACAAAACAACAATCAGATGATACGTGTTTTACTATTGTTGACATATAACATGTGACAATTTATAAAAATTAATAACAACAGATCAGAATTAGTGCTAAATCATTCAAAAACATGCATTCTGTGTCATAGATAATCCAAACCTACTGGAAAATGTATGTCAAACATATAAGCTGACAGCTACCGTCATTTGACAAGTCTCAAATGGGTGGATAAACAAAAAAATTACCTTTTTTATGGCTCATTTATTACGTAATTGAAGTACTTGATGAATTCTAAGAGTAAAGGGGGTTAAAACTATATGTGTTTTTCGAGTTTTTACACTAAAACTTACGCAATAACAACGGAAATATGTAAAAATGTCTTTATGCATATAAATCAACACAAATAGGAGCTGTCAAGTTTTACAAAATGGCCGGTGACGAGAGCCCAAGAATGCCAACCATAGCAGAACTGAAATCCTGGATACATTAGCATAATCTCTCCAAAATAAAGACAGAAAGTTGAAATTAACAAAAAGTTTTATTCAACAACTTTTGACATAAATAAATTAGGTTATGTAAGGTTAGGTCAAACAATAGAGTATCGGAAGACATCTGTATGCATATTATCAGTGCCTAATGTGGAAAAAAGCATTTGTTTATAAATTGAGGTATTAAATATAAATAAGTAACAAAGTGGCATAAATAGCATATCGAAAGTTTGTCATACATTCCTCGACAAAATCGATTACACGCTTTCAAGGTACTAGAGTTGGCAACAACGCTTCACACTCAACCAGCAACCGTTCGAATATGCATTCACCGGAGGTCAAATGACCGAACGCGGACAACAGCTACACAGCTCAAGCTGCACGGCTGACTCGAATAACGAACAGAGTGAACAGAACAGCCAAGCAACAACTTCGCGAGCGATAGGTAACACCAGCACCCGGGACGGCAGGGGGCAACGATCCGTCACACAAGTATGCGGCGACGTCAGGGGAGGCCGGTTAAACAGATGAACGTTACCGCGAACAGCCAGCCTACTGCGCTAGCCGACTCAATAATACTGCTTCGGTACTTCGGCTATCGTGTGACCGTAATTTCTGTTAGAGCTCGACGGACTTCTGTTGCGTAAATATTCGTAGCATTGTTGACTTTCGTTCGATTGACAAGAAACAGTTTTTAAATATCTGTCAAAATTTTGAAAGTTTCTCCCGCCAATCGATAAACCTCAAGAAAAAATTATTATAAACAAATATATCAATAGAAAATTCTCGAGATAATATTTAATAAAAAAAGTGATGTATATTTATATAAAAAAAGAGTTTTATCTGTGATTAGCAGAATTATTAGCACAGCGCACAGCAAAAAAATGATAACAAGTATTTTAAAGATAAACTTGTTTTAGATTTTGTGTACTGTCGGGTCAAAAATAACCTGTTTTTTAGTCCTAAAAAGTAAATGCATATTGATAATTTGCCAAGCTGCCCGAGCTGACTTAAGTAAAATAAAATTAACCAAGTTGGCTTTTTAACACTGACGTAACAATTAACAATTGCCAACCAAGTGCTTTGAAAAACGCGCCTAATTTAAGAAACAATTGCTACACGGAATAATGAGTCATTTATTGTTTGAATGCATAAATGGAGCACTTCCTAAGTAATGTTTTATGTTGCCATGGTATTTATAAACAATTACGTCACTGAAAGCAACGCCTACTAGCTCAGAATATCTGTAAACAGAAGATAGTGCTTAATTGACATGAATAGTACATACCCCTCCAAGTTCCTTGATTTTCCCTTCTAGTTTGGAAGTTACTGCATGATTCTTGATGTCTAAATAAAACTTAAGCTTCTGCAAGGGTTTTGGTCCTTTTACCAAGGTACGTTTACCTGGAAATACATCACTGAATCAATAACTTGATTTTGACTTATAGGTTAAACTTAAAACAATTGTTTTTACGTCTCAAAGACAATAAAATACAGCTATAAACACGTCAGAAATAACATCGACCAAGAGTAATCGTTCCTAGAATTATTCAAAGCCAAACAAGTATATATTTACACGTAAATTTCACATAACTGTACTTAGTTCAGCGGCCAAAAATAGTCAAGTTTCAATACTTACAACGATACGTTATCAAGTAGAACGTATATAAAAGTAAGGAGAACGCCCAGACTTACTTTTGTTTAGCTCTGTATCGGAATTTTTAGTCGACGATGCATTTTTCCTCGGTGTATCCGATTTCTGTTCTAGCATCACTCAAATATAAATGTAAAACACTTCTTTCGGCGTAACATTACACAGATTTCGGATCGGGAATGTCTACAGTAGCAGCACGATCAATTGTACGCGGACGACACTGAGGCAACGGCTCGCAATAACACTTCACATTTCACAACAAGGCCTGCCTGTGGCATACCAACAGCGGAGACCGCCATTAAAGTTCGTCTACACAACTAAAATCTGCTTTCTCCATGTACCTGTCTCAACTTCGGACCCTATTATCTCCCCTATATTTCCACTAATATCTACATTGTATGAGAGAATATTTAGTTCCTATTAGAAAATCCTTTAAAAATACTCTATTTACTAGTAATAAACTACAAAATACTTTGAAAACTATATTTTGCTATTTAATCGATGTGATTCGGTCTTTCATAGCCTACTGGCACGTCGCGCGCCTTTTCATTTACCCGCGTCACACAACTAAATTATTCTATGACAAACTTTATAAATCATTCAATTTTTGCAGATTTACATATATCTACGACTTAAACTTAATTGTACTTTAATATCGAATCGGTTCTACTACTAAAATTCAGTTATATTCATAAATTAATCGATGTGTAGCCGTAGATTTGAAACGACTGTCTTTTTGTTAGTGTAAGTTTTGTAATCCACAGCCATCTCTTGATGGTAACATCGCGCGCTTTTCCAATATTCTTTTGTTATTTCCATGAAAAAACAATCAATTGTCATTGATACAGAGTGGTAATAAATGTTTTTTTATAGTAGACAAGTATTTTGAAGTTGTGAAATTTTCTAATTATTCTTGATTTCAAAACAAAATCCGCCACGCATAATAATATTTCATGGACCAATCACAGCGTTGGTATAGTGACATCTGTAATTATTAACGATTTTTTAAACTATTCAATTTCCAAATAAGAGCGGTAAAGAAATCTAAGGTGAAATTCTGTGCAAGTACTGTAAACATATCAATAATAATAATAATTTTACAGTTACAATTTTCATATATATTTCAGATATTATTTGACCTAGAAATTCACTCTCTACTAAACTTCCTACTAAATATAAATAAATACAATAATAGCTAATTTACTAAATAATATTAATAAATAAATGTTTATAATTGCAATAGATTTGCACAGAATTCCACTAATACCTAAATATCGGAAATTTATCAAATTTCTGAAAATATGTTTCTATACCATTCAGACCACGAGAAATCGAGTGCCGTTGAGCGCATCTTCATATCTCTTTTAGTGTTTCAGTTACAGCGATTTTTACTAAATTTTAAAACTCAACTTTGAGACGTCGTATCTCAAAAACTAAAAGAGATATCGAAATGCGGTTTGAACGAGTGTTTTTCCCGTGCTTTAGTTAATATAATAGCAAATTTTGTAAATTTTGAAAATTTTTAATTTTTTTTCAAAATTTTTCCTCGGCGATATTTTAAAAAGTTGACGAGATAATAAAAATTTGTAAACACCAATGAATTCCTCGCGTGAAAATACATAGGTATGTAAATTTTCACAAGAAAATTTGCACGCAAAATTGTTTTATCACAGAAAAACGAAAATCGGCTAAAAATTAATTATTTTTGAAGGGGTACCCCTTAAGATTTTTACGATTTTTGGTCATTTTTAGTTTTTTTGTAATAAAAAATCTATCCGTGCGATTTTCTTCGTGAAAATTTACATACCCACGTACTTTTACGCGAGGAATTCAGTGGTGTTTACAGATTTTCGTTATATCGTCAACTTTTTGAGATACAGCCAAGAAAATATTTTGAAAAATCTCGAAAAAATTTCAAAATTTTCAAAATTGTCTATTATATTAACTAAAGCACGGGAAATACACTGGTTCAAACCGCATTTCGATATCTCTTTTAGTTTTCGAGATATGACATCTCAAAGTTGCGATTTAAAAATTAGCAAAAATCGCTGTAACTCTAACACTAAAAGAGATATGAAGATGCGCTTCGCGGCATTTGATTTCTCAAGAATTTAATAACCTAGATTTATATTTAAAAAAATTAAAATATTGAAGCCTTTTGACTGAAAACTTCGAAATCAACTGACGGCTACAGGATGCTAGTAACGAATCTTAACTATGAATAATATAGTATCAAACTATCCATGCAAGTGTAATTGCAATAAATAAAAGACAACTGTAAAAGAAATAAATTTATTTGAATATAGTATGTACACATTTATCAATAATAGATGTCAATAAGTCAGAAACAACAAGTATGTCATTTAACAATTCTCTAGACGGTAAATAATTTATTTAAGATAATAATAATTATAATAATAACATCACATACACCTGCAACACACTAAAATCCCCATTTGATTAATTTATAATAATATAAAAACATCACATTGAAAAAGAAAGAACTTGTGTCTATGCTGCTAAGTGAGGCACATTTTTCTGTTCTTTAAAAATAAATATAAGTAAAAATCGAAAAACTAAATGGTCCCAAAATGGTATCAAGTCACGTTACGCTTTATAAATTTTTCCTCTAGTTGCCCTGGAACCTAGAAACAAAAAACAATCAACCTAACCTACAATTCTGGCAAACTTCAGCATGGCATGCAATCTGTTTGAAAGTAAAGCTAAATTACAAAAATAGAAACCTATTTCTCACAATTTTGTGTTACAGTAGAAAGCTAGTAATTTCAACTGAACGAAAAGAAATTATTAATTGTTATTACAAAAATCATTTAAACATTTACAACACTTATTCGACATATTTAAATTGATTTAATAAAAATCAAAAGTTATTTTGTCTGACAATATTACATCACAAATAGAAATTTTATTTCACAGTTTATAATTGCTAAACAACAACTGAATGTTGAAAAATGATAAAATATTTTATACATCTGTTAAAACAAAAAACAAAGAAATAAATAAACAAAATGGTTAAATTATATTTTAAAGAAGATATTAAAAACAGAAGAATCAGCACACTTTAATTTCCAAACAATTTATTTATTTTAACAGTAGTATCAAACATTTTACCACCAAATAATAAAATATTTAATATTTTATATCAACTAACAAAATTAAATTATTCGTAAAGTTTCAACAAGAAACAATAAACATTGAAAATCCACGAACAATTTTATTCATATTCATTTATTCTGTTAGTAATTTGTTATTTGTCTAAGGCTACTTGATTAACTAGCTTCTACTGGTTTCATATTTTTATCATCAGTTGTCACAATCTGCTTTGTGTCCTGTAACAAAGCAAGCAAGGGTTGGAAATATTTCCTATTCTAGCATTGAGAATAAAGTAAGCACAATAGATTCATACATTAGAGAGATTCAGCAATGAATATGTTTAAAATGGATACTTACGGCTGGTTTAGCTCTGTGAGTATCAACAGCTTCAATCGGGAGCTTAATATGTTCCACCCTACATCCGTACGCCACTGGAGTCAACTTAATTATTGTATGGAGCGGTACTTTAAGATATGGCAACTCCTCTGTAACATAATAATTTAAAATTTTCCGCTCATATGAATTGTTTAATTATCTTACCTGCACTTTTGTCTAAAAAGTACGCAAGTAAGCACCGAATTACTGCCTGGTGGCTCACAACAAGTACATTTCCTTGCCTTTCTAGTTCCATAATTACTGGTTCTAGTCGCGCAACCAAATCTTCATAACTTTCCCCTCTTGGGTATCTGTACGCAAATTTGTTTAAGTCTCTAGCTGCAAAATCTTCTGGGTATCTTGATGAAATCTCTTCATAAGTCATTTCTTCGCAAATACCCTAAAATATATATTATCTATAGCTCCAATAACATTTAAAAATAAAAATAAATTAGTATATCATCACGCCTTTTATCCGTTACTGGGTGTGGCACTCTGCCGTAGCAGATATCGGTAAGAGATATATTTTTGCGCGTGAAGTACGATTACCAGTCAAATCACGGCTTTCAATGATGTTAGTGAAGGAGGAGCCACAAAGGTAATGTGGTGAAATTTGTGGGTTCTGGGAATCGAACCCGAGTTCTCAATTCCACAGGCCGACTCGTTACCACTGAGCCACCTACCTCAATAAGATAACAACAATAATATTCTGTTGTATTTCCTGTACCATCTATTCGACCAATAACACGAGGAAATTTCTATACTTACTGCATCGATTTCATTTAGGGCTTTCCATCGTTCCTGGGGAGCTGGTACCCCCGCGACTGTCTGAATGGTGCGTCTTAACCAACTTGTCCAAACTCGCAGTCCTTCAATATTTTGGTCACGAATGTAAGTTGATAGAGATTGAGCGTACTGTTCCCCTCTTTGACTTAAGTTGGAATCACCCCCTATGCGGCCGACTAAATTCTGCTCGCTTTCTCCATGCTAATAATAATCATAAATTAGTTGCAATTCAATAATGGACAAAAGCTTAGATTGTTGAATAAATTTATTGAAGATTTGACAACGTTTCGGCCAAGGTTATGACCATCTTTAGGTCTAAATAGTAGTAAAATTTAAAAAAAGGCCATAGTATATCTTACATTAATTAATTAGCATCTTTCTAACTTTTAATCAGTCGCATTTTGACTCTTCGTGAGCAGACAAAACTTAGAATCCTTTCTTTCGTTTATTTAGATTATTTTTTTTTACCTTTACCTTTTTTCCATGTCTGTCCCGAATAATAATTTCACTCAAATTTATATGTTTCTGTACTAACATTTGTACTTTCGATAAGTTTAATTGCTAATTGTTAATTAGACTTACAATTATATTAATTGTTATACTTTTGTCCAATCTTCAATAAATTTATTCAACAATTTTAGCCTTTGTCCATTGTTGAATTCCAACTATTATTTTGGATTATTATACCGCGAATCATAAATTAGGTTACGTTTAATACAGGGCAAGTTATTCGACTTACTCTAGTAAGGTATATAGTCCTTGGAGTGATGTGAATGTTCATGAGATAGTAGACAATTCTAGACTGGATGTGTCCTTCATGTTTATGTACAACTACCTTTTCCCCTGTGTTATAAATTTTCATGTAGGATAATTCTTTTTCTTTTTCTTCGTCCAATGGATGATATCGTTCTTGGTAATGTTGAATACGTTGTAAGAAATCTTGTAATGCTGCTTCCTGTAAACAAATTTAAAAGCATAGTTACCTCATTTATACCCCATTTGATTTGTTTGTATAGAGAAAAAATTACTCTTTCAAATGGGGAAAAAAATAATAGCATGCCATTTAAATAGTGCTATCACCTTCACTGTAACAAAATGACTATCGATAAAGAAATATCTGATCGCGCCAAAATATCCGCAATTGTAAACCCTCAAAACGTTTTCTAAATTATTTAAATTAAATGATTATTTCAGAAGATATCAATATACCTTAAGTATTTTACACGCTGCAAAAATATTCGTTAGTAGACTTAAAATACGGTTAAATCTACCACCAAAAAAATAACAAAAACAATACCATACCATGCCGCATACCTTGTTCATGTTCTGGTAATCGGGACTGCTAACTTTAACCTCCATAATATTCTGTTCAATAATTTCCGGATCATCGCAAATACTCTCAACAAAAAATAACTTATATCCCATCTCGCCTACTACGATATCGTGGATCATTTTACGCCGGTCCATTGTAGAGTTTGTGGCGTCGAATACTGCGACTTCCCCACCGTTGTCGAGCCACTGGCATACGTCACGTAGGGCTTCCATGGCACACTGCGTTCGGATTGCCATGGCGATTTTGTTGTCTTGACGGAAAAACTCATGGGATTTGTAGGCGGTGGTTGCATGGCGGCGGTATTCACCCAAATTGAAAACTGAAACAAAATTGTAATTTGTATACCAAGGGAAGAAACAAAAATGATACTTTAGGTGGCGAATTTGTAGATTTTGACGGACGAGCGCACAAAAACTCACTTTCGCTCCACATAACATATGATATTTTTTCTTCAATGTTGAAATATTTACTCAAACGTTTTTATATAATTTTTTCACCCACTTGAATATGAGTCTATTACTTCAACTTTTTCAACAGTAAAAGAATGCTATTTAAGGAATGATTACGTTACCATGGATACGTCAACGTATATTTGTCTCAAGACCAAAAATAACATTTTTAATACAGTTGTCATGCTGATACAAATAATTTTATCAATTTGTTTCATTTAATTTGAATATATATTTATTTGAAATTATTTTATTAATTGCAACCAGCATAACACAAATGTATGTATGGTTGCTTACGACGTTTATTTCTATAATTTTTTGTGTAATTTTGTAAATATTTAATTGAATACTGACCTCTTGTATTGATACCAATCCAATTTAAATATCGTGACAATTTTTTGGAAATGTATGTTTTGCCTCTGGCAGGTAAACCAACCATGGCAATAACATGAGGACTGTTGACATAGTTGGCTCTTTCCCCTGTAAAACAAAACACACACGATATTAAATTGATATCATTTATTTTATTACACATCCTATAATATATTTAGAAAACACGTGTTGCAAATTTAACATAAAGTATAAACTATGATAATTAAATTAAAAACAAATAAATGGATCTTAGCGATTTTTTGTATATTCATTTGTTTTATCTGATGTCAGCGCCTACTATGTTATTTAAAAATTAATCTAAGCCTACTTAGTTTAAGTAACATTACCTATTCTGATTGAGACAGAACGCTGAAACTGAGATTTACGTCTATTCAACATATTGAAAATTGCAACAAACACAATCACTAGAATACTAATTACCAATAAACGATAAAAATTAAGTACACATTGCTTATAAGTTGCACAGAAACAAACATGAACAAAGTACACACAGAAAAACTCAAGATACAGGAAATTTTCACTGCATAACCTTACATTCTTTTCAATGACATGGAAGTTTATACTTCGTAAAAGTTTTTATCTGTGAGATTGTTACGAAAGAACTTAGTTGATTATTTATTTTTATATTATCTTTACGTTATCGCGTGTGGATGTGTGAAAACTTAATGGCACACACAATTATTCAATTTTATTGCGAAGCGATTTTTTTTGTTTATGCCGGGCACTTGATATTTTAATAGATTATTGGTGGTTTTAATTGAGTAAAGTATTGTATTTCACATTGTAAACCGAGACAGCAGTTTATACTTTCATCTTTGCAATGTCATAAACATGCGACATTTACCATAGACGTAGATTTTTTATTACATTTCATTTGAAAAGTTCAATTTAATTGTTATTAATTAACCTAAAAAGATATAAATTATTCTTCATGAATTGGAAAATATTAAAGTTTTCTTTCATAAAGTTATGCCTTGAAATATACTTGTTGAATCGGACTAAAAAGAATTAGTATATGTACTGTCACTGATAAGTGAGGTTATACTTTCAAATTTATTTTATTTTGCTGACGATAGATGCCACGACATGTGATGTGGCAAAATCAAACTTGTAAAGAAAAGTAATTTGAACTAAAAAGTCAAGGACAAAATTTGCATTCCTTGATAAGACACGTGATTAAAAAAACTAAAAAAATATAGAAACCACTTTTGTTTTTTTGTGTTATCAAGCAACATATCGTTTGCAAAAATTTATAGATCGATAATAGTTATAAACAATTCAGCAGTCTTTAGCTTAGAGATCGTCTCTGGTAACCATGGAAATATCTTGCATCTTTTTCTTATTAACTTTTCGTTGTATATATCTTTCTTTACATTGTTATTTTTAGTGAGCTTCTTTAATTAGAGAAGGGCGCTTCGGCTCAGTGATCACAAAATGGTGAATCCAAAAATATTTCAAATATTTCCTAATAATTTTGAATTTAAAAATGAGAGCAAAAGTATTTTTAGCTCATCGGGCCTAATAAGTTCCAGGAAAATGATCACGTTATATCGATATAACAAAATAAAACAAATTTATCATCAACTTAAACTTAAATAAACCCATCACATGTCAATGGAATGATCTGCAATCTCAACGACTTTATGTACACAAATATAATAATTAAATATTATTAGCATGATTCCCTCGTGAAGGAATATTTATATAATAAGAGTATTTATATTTTGATATCACCATTTGCGTCAGTGACCCACACTGCCACCTGTTGACAAACAATTGAATTACGCAGTTACATGATACGTAGTGGCCTCTAGCGATAAGTTACTGAACTATTTAATGACTTGTAAACAAACTATACATACTAATTTTGAAAAAATATATACTGTATATCCGGAAAACTAAAGCCATATGGCATTTTTATTATTATTAATATAACGAAAAAAGTTGCCGCTTTATGAGAAAATAACATTGGCATATGTGTGCAGAAAATTATCATAGGTTACAAAAAAAATAGTAATAATAATAAAAATAATGAACTCATATTATTGCTGTGTAGAGAAAAATATTTCTTTATTAACAATTAATTAATTAATTTAATAATATGTTTTGTTTCAACAACATACTATTAATAAAGAAATATGTTTCACTAAATAGCAATAATATGAGTTCATTATTTTTATTTTTATTATATGGTAGGTGGCTCAGTGGTATCAAGTCGGACTGTGAATTTAAGAATCCGGGTTCGATACCCACAGCCATATTAACAACCATATTAAATTATCCCTGTAGCTCCCTCGCCATTAACATCTTTGGGGGCCGTAATTTGACGACTGGTTACAGTATTTCACGCACTTAAATCTATCACTTACCGAGATCTGTTACGGTAGAGTGCCACACCCAGTAATGGGTAAATTGCGTCAAGATATATTTATTTATTTGTATTATTTTACCTATTTTTTTATACCTATTGTGATAATTTTTTGCACACATACTTAAAATTTAATATTGAATCACTTTTTCTCAAAAAAATTCTTTCTACTCGTATTTCTAATATTTAGGGTCCTTTTGGTGGCTAGTTTAGTGATATGAAGTCGGTCTGTGGATCCTGAGAACCCTGGTTCGATTTCCACAGGCGACAAACAATTTTCATAATTTCAAAAGCTACCCCTGTGGCTCCTCCACCACTAACATCTTTGGGGGCCGTGATTTGACGACTGGTAACCGCACTTCACGTGCAAAATATATCACTTACCGAGATCTGCTTCGGCAGAGTGCCACACCCAGTAATGGGTAGAAGGCGTGATGATATATTTATTTATTTATTTATTCACGCAGTTCGATCCGATTTTATGAACTTCCTGTGAATACATTACATAAAGTTTGACAATGCCAATATAATTTTCTCATAAAGCAACAATTTAGTTTTTCTTTTCGTTTTTCTCTAATATTGTGGTAATATTTATAATTTAGTCTGTTATTGTTAAATTATGTGTTTAGTTTTACTTGTTTCAGTTAAGTTATGGTTATTGGTTTTAGAAAAAATTAAGTATCGTGATAATGATATGTTTGGGGTTGTGTTTGTGTTTCTAAACTAATAAATTATGGTCAAGTGTGTCTGTGTCAGTCTGTTTGTCTGTCTGTCTCTCTGTCTGTCATTCAGCGTGAATGTGGAAACATGTTGGAATAGGTGAGGGATGAAGGGACGTGTGTAAATGATTAAGGGTGCATGGTGACTTTGTAAATAGTTTCTAAGATAGTGTGTATCCGGCGAGAGACAAGAAAGGTTTAATCATTTGTAATGATATATTTTCAATAAAGCTGATGTACATATTCCCTGTACTTCGTTTGTTATTTACCCTGACGAATATATGCATGGGAAGTGCAGAAGGAGCATTAATCACGGAAAAAAGTTACATCGTATTTAGGCGACAATTATCAGAAGTGGATCGATTGCTAAATTGTTTTATATTCGAGATTGCGACAATATTAATAATTTTTAAAAATTCCATATGGCTTTAGGTTCCCGGACACACTATATATTAATTATTTTAACATAGCATTACAATATAAATTAATTGTTTTCTTTTTATATAGTGTGATTGTTATCTTCCTTGTTTTTGTTAATTAGTTCAAAAATAATTAATGTGGGTCATATTTGCAAAAATACTAGATAACATTTTATATTAATGATACCTACGTTTCTATTACTTTCTCTTTAATTAAAAATTGCTTATTATAATTTCTTTATATGTTTTTTGTTTCATTTAATATCCTGAATGTTTGCGAAATATATTTTCCCTACGTTCCCACGGATTTATAAAAGAATAAATTCCTATTGTTTTCATTATAAAAATAATCCTATGTTTTATTGCGCGCAAAATAATCTTGTCCATAACAATTGACATATTTGTTTAAAACGAAGTAGGTCTAGGTTTTAGATTTTCATATTTTCAACACTTTCTCAATTGTTTATCAATAAATACTAGGAAACAATTGCAGTAATAATAGCACCATTTACTACAATCGACCAAGAATTGACCAATAAATAAAATGATGACTCACTTTATTTACTAGTTCGTAGTTATTTATATCTCTTATCAATAAAAAAAAATGTTCGCGTGTCATATGACAAATGAATGATGTCTTGTGGTTGATCAATTATTTCTGTTTTCCGGTTTTTAGAGAAATTAATCGCGGTAGCATTTTGTTTGTGTTTTCTGTTCTAGTTGGCTTGGTCTCAAAATTGCGTTTGTTGTTTTGCAATTTTTTATCTTAAATTATGGTTTATCAGTAAATTTTATAGCCTGTATATTTTAAACAATTGAATAGGTAGTGATGTATTTATTAATATTTTAAGTTTATGAGCCGTTAAATATTTTTAAAACAAATTTCGCGGAAAAAATTATTCACAACATAAATAAAATATGGCATATTGATGTGTCATTTTTTAAAGTAAGAATGTAGATACTCATTCATATTTATTTTATTTATAAATATGTAGATGTCAATTTTTTAAACAATGTCAAGAATGCGAATGACATCTGACGGCTAGACGTTATGAAAATCCAATGTTTATATTTGTTTTGCCAATTATTTAATGGGAAAAATAACGCTAAAATTTTACGCACCATTCCAAAAGTCAGTGTATAATAATCAGTGGCGTACTATTATTTTTTCTCAGGGTGTAAACAATACATTTATTGGAAAATGTAAATAATGTGGCTTGTTTACATTACATAACAACATGCGTATTTTATTTGTAATACGTAGATTTGTTCATGCAAATTTTCTGAAGGTTAAACAATTTATTTAAAATCCATATAGGGTAGGAGTATCGAGTCGACTTGTAGATTTGAGAACCTCGGTTCGAGTCCCACAGCCGATAATTTCCACCACATTAAAATTACCCCTTTGCCTCCCCCTACACTAACATTTTTGAGGACCGTGATTTGACAGCTAGTAACCCCAATTCACGCGAATATTATTATTTTATTTTAGGTATTTTCAAAATTTTGTATATTTTTTTTACAAATTAATTAGTTATTATAAAGTGAATAGTTAATAATGTTTGAGAACAACTGGTTGTTTGTTAACTTCTCATTAATGCGCGAAACTAAAAATAAATTTGACATTGACTGTCGCTAGGATTTGAACCCGGTCCAAAATTATATTACCTCACATATTATCATATTTTACAAGCTTCTTAGTAATTTGCCAAAATGCGTTCATTAAACTAAAGATAATTAACAACAAACAATTTGTTCATTTATTAACTAAGTTCAATGTACCAAAGTACTATAAAAGTTAGTATTTATTATGACCTTCTAAAACAAATTATTACAAAAAAAAAATTGGCAAGTAAGAAATTTCATTATTAACTAAAATAAATAAATATAAATATATCATCACGCCCTTTACCCATTACTGGATGTGGCACTCTGCCAAAGCAGATCTCGGTAAATGATATATTTATGCGTGTGAAGTGCGTTTACCAGTCGTCAAATCACGGCCCCCAAAGATGTTAGTGATGGGAGAACCACAGGAGTAATTTTTTTAATTGGTGAATATGTTTGTCGGCTATGGGGATCGAACCAGGGTTCTTAGGATCCACAGGCCGACACGATACCACTGTGCCATGACCCCATCATTGTTAAGTAATAATAATAATTAATTAATCAATACAGTTGAATCATGGTAACGAGTTATTTACCACCCTAGGGCGTAACAATACATTAATAATCGCAAATAAATATATAACAGATACATTTTAAAATATTTAAGTATTTAAGACATTTGCATATTTTTTTATATTGATAGAATTATATGTGTACCTAGAGCAGAAAGTAGGCTCTTACTGCTCGCGCATGTAGATTGTTGATCGAGGTATACACAATATTTTTCATGCATAACCGGGCTGAAATTCATATGTTTCAGCCCTAATAAGCGTGCTTAAACACTTCTTTTTGACCCTGGAGCCATAAAAAAATAAGTCCTATGGATACATAAATAAAATGACAATTTTTGTTTATTGTGAATACTTGATTTTACAAAATGTCATTTTGACATATAACCTATTTTTTTTTTAATCTTTTGAATTTAGAATTAAATGTTATTTAGTTGTGCATAAAATATTGTATGTATCACGGGCAAAATTAACGTTTCTGGCCCGTAGTATGATTATTAGCACGAGGCGCAAAGCTTGTTTGCACCCTTGATGCATAAATAACTATTGTACGATCATATACAAGCGCTTGAAATTTTTTTTTTAAATCATCATCAGTTTTTCTGTTTGAAAATTCTGGTGACAGTTTTCACGTATCTAAGGATATGATACACTCTTACATTAGCTGTATTCCATTTGCCACTTGGTTCACTTAAATCAGTTCAGATAAATTTGACACATAACCAAATGAACTGAAAAAAGTAAAATGATGCACTTATTGGGGTGAATTACTTTAAAGTAAATTAGAATCAGTAATTCTAGTACTGGTAATAAAGTAAGCAAAGTAATCCAGCAAAATAAATAAGTGATCTGGTTCAGTAAATGTAAGTTAGATCTGATCGAAATGGCAAATGGAATACGCCTATGGCCGCTCGGCGAGTGGTAATAGTCAACTTTCTGCTTTCAGCTGATATTTGGAAATGTCTATTTTCTGTTCGGCCGTAGAAAGAATGATATAATTTCAAGTTACCTCATTGAAAAACAAATTCCCTATTTAGCATGTAAACATAAACATTTTCGTCAGTCGGACATATAAATAGAATCCTATTTTTTGCGATTGAAATGGCAGTGTCCAACATGGCGTTTATTCGTATTGGCGCGTGGGTCACGTGAGGTGTCGTGCGCCGTGCCGTGCTGCCCACGTGTACAGCACGTGTATATCACGACACGAGTAGCTCTAGTGAAAGAATGCGTCATCTATTGTGGAGT
Source organism: Pterostichus madidus (assembly GCA_911728475.2). Classification (NCBI taxonomy): domain Eukaryota; kingdom Metazoa; phylum Arthropoda; class Insecta; order Coleoptera; family Carabidae; genus Pterostichus; species Pterostichus madidus. The sequence goes on along the minus strand of OU452307.1, from coordinate 38,532,967 downwards.
ACAGACACCCAGCAAACCGAGATTTTATCAGTAACCAAAACAGAAGCTGTCGTAGCGGTAGCGGTCTACCGGTATCAGTAAAGAACATGATAAGAACGCCCACGTTGCGTACTTTGATTGTATGTTTGGACTTAATCTTAAATATTCAAGATTTGTTAATAAAGTTAATCACCGATATTGATACGGTTACATGAATACAGGGTATAACATAAGTAAGGAATATTGATATTTCCCACCTATTCTGTAATTTAATCATTATCTGTTACTGATCGATAAGTTAATGAGAATCTCTATTATTCATGATTACTCTAAAGATTAACACCACTCGGACTTTCTGTGGCTAAAATAATTTATTCTGTTCTTTCTATTTTATTTTAATTAATTTTGATCTCGTATATACTCATATATTTTTACATGAGGAATACACTAGTTTAAACAGCTATAGCTGTATTCCATTTGCCACTTGGTTCACTTAAATCAGTTCAGATAAAATCGACTAAATGACTAAATTAACTGAATTAAACAAACTGATGCATTTATTGGGATGAATTACTTCAAAGTAAATTAGAATCTGTATTTCTACTACTGAAAATATAGTCAGCGAAGTAATCCAGTGAAATAAATAAGTGATTTGGTTCAGAAAATGTAAGTTAGATCTGATCCAAATGGCAAATGGAATACGCCTATTGTTGAGATGCTGATTTTCAAATTTACTTTCTGAAAGGATTCAAAATTTCCAAATTTTTTTAGTATGTTTCTATATAGTTTAAGGCACAAAAAATCGAATGCCGTTGAGCGCATCTTCATATCTTTTTTAGTTTTCGAGTTACAGCGATTTTTGATGTTTTTCAAACCGCAAATTTGAGACGTCATATCTCGAAAACTAAAAGAGATATCGAAATGCGGTTTGAACGAGTGTATTTGCCGTGCATTAGTTAATATAATAGTAAATTTTGAAAATTTTGAAAATTTTTCGATTTTTTACAAAATTTTTCTTTGGCGATATATCAAAAAGTTGACGAGATAATGAAAATCTGTAAACACCAGTGAATTCCTCGCGTAAAAGTACATAGGTATGTAAATTTTCACGACGAAAAACGCACGGATAGATTTTTTATTACAGAAAAACGAAAAATGACTAAAAATCGTAAAAATCTTAAGGGGTACCCCTTCAAAAATAATTAATTTTTAGCAGATTTTCGTTTTTCTGTAATAAAAAACTTATCTGCTCGAATTTTATCCTGAAAATTTGCATACCTACGTATTTTCACGCGAGGAATTCACTGGTGTTTACAGATTTTCATTATGTCATCAACTTTTTTAAATATTGCCAAGAGAAAATTTTGAAAAAAAATTTTCAAATTTTCAAAATTTTCAAAATTTGCTATTATATTAACTAAAGCACGGGAAATACACTCGTTCAAACCGCATTTCGATATCTCTTTTAGTTTTCGAGATATGACGTCTCAAAGTTGCGGTTTGAAAAACATCAAAAATCGCTGTAACTCGAAAACTAAAATAGATATGAAGATGCGCTCAACGGCATTCGATTTCTCGTGCCTTAAACTATATAGAAACATATTAAAAAAATTTAACTATTTCAACTGACATTTTCTACTACTATGAAAAGTTTACATTTATGCTTTTATTTGTCAACGTGAAGTTAATGGTTACTAAAGAACAAGCAAATTAAATTTTTATCGCGCGCTTAACTAGACAAATTTAAGATTTAAGAAATTGAGAAACATCGTGTTGAATAAATGCTATTTTACTGATTTTTAGCGGAAGCGAATTTTAGTTGCTATAGATACTATAACCATAGAAACGGTTGTTTTTTCCAGAATGGTTGATATTTTTCGATTGCCTCACAGAAAACGTCAACTTTACGTTGCCAAATGAGAGCGTAATTGACAACTTTTACTCTCATTGTAGTTAGTAATGGTAGAAATACGTCATTTTACTCCCGGCGCTTTTAGCAACGTCACAGCATGTTAAAATGTAATATTTATGTTAATTTTTAGCATTTTGAGATCCACAATTGCAGAACTAATGAAATGTGGATATAATGACAGGTCTGCGACACTATAACTCAAAAATTAAAAGCTACTAAAATAAGTTCTAGTAAATGATAGTAATGACAACTTAAAAACAAAACAATAAAGATATGTTTATTTATTGTCACTTTGCAAATGAATCGCAATCTTATTTAGCACGTGCGAAACATTCTTTAATCAATCGCTGAATATGATAGTCGCGCCGAGTACACATGTGTATCACACATCGTATATGTGTGTATATATCTATATGTGTACTGACCTTGAACGAGATTCTGTGTCAAGGTACCGCGAAACCTCGCCGGACAACGCTATCAAAAATTCACTCTTTCATGAGCTTGAGAAATACCCCCTCACGCCGTCTATGTCCTGTAACTCCCATCTTATTTATTACCGATCAATAGATTAATGAGAATCCTTATTTTTCATTATTACTTTATACAGGGATGTTGCACAAAAATTGTGCTATAGACGATTAACATGAGAAATAAGGTTGATTTTCTTATTAGTTTACAGAAAAATGGTTCAAATAAAAATTGTACAGAATTAAATTTTGAGCCTAAATCCAGTAACACAAGTCATTTTACTCATTTCCGTACTGTTAAAATTAATTTTAAAACTTGTCAAAAATTGATCATATGTACATAGTCATGAAAGTGGAATAAAAGCAAACAAATGTATAACGTTTTTACAATACTTGTACTGTAAATTACCTGTTACACTGTAAGTGCAACTTTTATTGCATAGTGGTTTCTATGGTTATATCAGGACTTTAATATTTACTTACTGTCCACCGTGAACTGTAAGTAAATATTACATATTAAGGTCCTGTTTATTTTCACAACAATTTGACAACTGTCAATTTTGAAACCGATTTTTCTTTTCCTTCTATTCGTGCAAGTATTGTAAAAATATCTTTCTAACCTCGAACTGTAAGTTATTTTTTTTAGATCCCAAATGTTTAGGAAATCTCGACCCTTCGGACCTCGATTTCTCAAACTACATTCTTGACCTAATAAAAACTGTCACTTACAGTTCACGGTACGTAATATACTATTAACTATCACATGCATATTTCAAACTTGATTTTAACAGTAAAGTAGTAAAATTTAATATCTAAACCAGGGGTCGCAAACTGGCGGCACGCGAAGGCTCTGTACTAGACTTGTGGCCTCAATAATTTTTTTTAAACATTTCACTTGTATCTAGTCGGTTTTTATAAATTTAATTTTACGAATGAGATATAGCATGATTAAAATACGATATCAATGTTGATGAAGTAGGTAGCTCACTGGTATCAAGTCAGCCTGTTGATTTGAGGACCCGGATTCGATTCCCACAGCCCACAAATAATTTTCACCACATTAAAATTTGCCCTATGGCTCCCCCTCCATTAATATCTTTGGGGGCAGTGTAACCGCACTTCACGCGCATAAATATATTACTTACCGAGATCTGCTACAGCAGAATGCCACATCCAATAATAGGTAAAAGGTGTGATGATATATATTTTTCATATAAAGTAATAATAAAATAGAAAAAATTGTCATTAACATAACGATCGACTACAATAATAAATAAATATAAATATATCATCACGCCTTCTACCCATTACTGGATGTGGCACTTTGCCGAAGCAGATCTCGGTAAGTGATATAATTTGCGCATGAAGTGCGGTTACCAGCCGTCAAATCACGGCCCCCAAAGATGTTAGTGGTGGAGGAGCCACAGGGGTAGTTTTTGAAATTATGAAAATTGTTTGTCGTCTGTAGGAATCGAACCAGGATTCTCAGGATCCACAGGCCGATTTCATACCACTGAGATAGCCATCCCATAAAATAATGATCTATCAATTTAACGACTATTATTAATCAAATCAAATTGTATTCCATATATTATGCAAATTAATAAAGAAGGACAAAAACATTTATTCGTACCTTGTGCAAATAAAATATGTACTTGGTTGAACTTGAATCAGCTAGATTTTTGTACCTTGTGCAGTTATGAAGATAAATGCGTGCGTGAGATGTGTGAAAAAATGCAAACTTTATATCCGATCTAGCGGCCTTGCAAATTAGTATTTTTTATTTTGTTATCAGCCAAGTTCTAAGTACTTATTAAAAATTAATCCTGGTAATTACTCATGGATATTTATTACTGATTAATTTTTAATATTATTTTATCAGATATCAAATGTGTGAGTTTTTATATTGTCAAAATAAAAATAAGTGTTTATCTTACCATATTTTATTTACATAATTGTAAATAATTGAGGTTTGGTATAATAAAAAATAGGGCAACGCACTGTTATGTATCTACAGGGTGGCTATAAATGATTGAAATTACTTTTTTAGTGATACCTATATATTTAAAGTTTTATGTTGGTATATCAAATGAAAAAATAAATATATCATCACGCCTTTTGCTCATTACTGGGTGTGGCACTCTGCCGAAGCAGATCTTGGTAAGTGATATATTTATGCGCGTTAAGTGCGGTTACCAGTCGTCAAATCACGGCCTTCAAAGATATTAGTGCTGGGGAAGCCACGAGGATAATTTTTAATTTGGTGCAAATGTTTGTCGACTGTGGGGATTGAACCATGATTCTCAGGATCCACACGCCGACTCGATACCACTGAGCCATTAACCCATCATTGAAAATAATTGTAATTTGATTACCTACCATTGTCAAATTTTATTTCATCTTTATTTATGTCAAAATGAAGTATGTCAATAAAATATAATTGTAAATTGATTATCTGTCATTGTCAACTTTGTTACTTTTATTTAGAAAAATGGTTATTTACATATGGGGTGGCTAGCTCAGTGGTATGAAGTCGGCCTGTGAATCCTGAGAACCCTGGTTCGATTCCCACAGACTACAAACAATTTTCATAATTTCAAAAGCTACCCCTGTGGCTCCTCCACCACTATCATCTTTGGGGGCCGTGATTTGACGACTGGTAACCGCACTTCACGCGCAAAATATATCACTTACCGAGATCTGCTTCGGCAGAGTGCTACACCCAGTAATGGGTAGAAGGCGTGATGATATATTTTATTTATTTATTTGTTATTTACATACCAAAGGAAGAACATGGAATCAGCACGAATGTAATAAAGTAATTGCAAATTTAATAATAAATGAAGCCTTAAAAAGTGCTCTTACTAAGGAAGTCATGTTAGTTAGCCATTAAAATCTAAATTACAATACAGAATGGCGAAAATAGTGCAAAGCAAATACAATTACGTGTTTGTTACTTGAACTATGCGGAAACGCGGTCAATGCAAAACGAACAAAGCTCGAAAAAAATCTGAATTCCTGGAAATAGAATTAACTCATACTAACTACATGTATGGATATTACAGTAGTGCATAATAAAGTCATCCTTTTTATTACTTTACCACAATTTACAAATATTAGTTCATATCCTGTTGACGAGAAAATGAACTTTATTTATTAATAATAAACTTGATAATACATATCTCTAGAATAACCCACTTTTTTCAAATACTTAATTAATATATCCCAACTAATAATTAATTTAACCGAAATCATAGCTTTTATAGTTCTCGAGATCATAATGATGAGTTTCTAAATCTGAACATACTATAGCAAATGGTGCTTAGGAAGGGTGAACATACGGATTTAATATTTTAAATCATAATGTTGCAATTTCCTCCAAATAAAAGATTTTAGGGCATAAAATTCTGCATCTAAATCAACACATAAAATTAATTTTGTATGTTTTGTAACGGCACAAATTAGATCTGAAAATGACAAAATAGTCATGGAATTGAAACAAAATTAAACAAATGTTTGACGTTTTATCTGTCAAAACTGGCAAAATAAATTAAGGTAATGATATATAGTTATTTATGTATCAAGGGTGAAAACAGGGGTTTCTGGTCCGCGGCTTGATTATTAGCATGAGGCGTAAAGCGCCGAGGGCTAATAACATGCTCAGGGTCAGAAACGCTAATTTCACCCGTAGTACATACAATATTTTATACATAACAAAATAACATTTAATTATCAGGCAGATTCATAAAGCGGATTAGCGCTAACACCTTTTTTATTTCATTTTTAACTCTGTTTTCAATGTATGAAACAAGTTTATTTTAACTTGAGATAAAAAGAGAGTTAATTTAATTCATTTCTTTAATTTGTTTTAATTTGGAACAGAGTTATAGATAATATTAAAAACGGTGTTACATGTCAAAATGACATTTTGCAGAATCAAGTATTCACAATAAACAAAAATTGTTATTTTCTTTATGTATCCATAGGAATTATTTTTTTATAGCCCTAGGGCCAAAAACAAGTGTTTAAGTCCGCTTTTTAGGGCTAAAACATATGAATTTCGGCCCGGTTGTGCATAAATAAATTATTCCAACATGTATGTAACCAAAAAATAAGATTCTGGCTAACTAATGTGCCGGAGGGCTTGTATTTTGTATATATTACACATGCTAATCCTCTCCATTGGCGTACGTGAGCAATGGGGCATTCCCTCGAATCTAGGGCGCAATATGAACATGGGGAAACTCACGTAACCGTGCCACAAGCGTTGGCTTCGTGGATCAAATCACGTACTCAATGCCATCGATGCTACTTTTCAGTAATGAATACAACTAATGCATGATTCAGTTAGCATCAGCATCTTTTTATCAGATGAATAAAATTCGTTTAAATTTATAAATACATCTCTTACAGCCAGATTCTCAAAAAAGTTTTAGCTAATCCTGTAATTGGATTAGCTAATCTTATGCTAGTCCGACTTAAAATAAAGTTAATTCAATTCACTTTCCGAAAACTAAATGGTTAATGTTTATTGTTTTATCACAAGTAACAGCACCAGAAAAAAAATAGTATATAAATAATAAATATATCATCACGCCTTCTACCCATTACTGGGTGTGGCACTCTGCTGAAGCAGATCTCGATAAGTGATATATTTTGCGCGTGAAGTGCGGTTACCAGTCGTCAAATCACGGCCCTCAAGGATGTTAGTGGTGGAGGAGCCACAGGGGTAGCTTTTGAAATTATGAAAATTGTTTGTCGCCTGTGGGAATCGAACCAGGGTTCTTAGGATCCACAGGCCGACTTTATACCACTGAGCTAGCCACTCCATAAAAAAAATAGTACTATCATTTTTCTAAAAATTTTATATCAATACAAATTAATAATATAAATAAGATTTTTCCCCAAAGTATTTTTTTCCTAAGTACGGTTCTGTATAAAGCACCTGTACTCAGACGCCGGTCACAGACGTTAGACTATGAGTGACCTGGAGCACGTTGCATGTAGGTGAGTCACAGTCATGCCGCCAAAATGAAAGTACAAAGTAAATAAATTTTATAATATGATTCATAAGTGATGGGAATTCTATAGAAACTTTTTTGCGCCTTGTAATTAGGGAATTTTGTTGTGTAACATTACCAAACTTTCATTATTTTGTTGTAGATTTATTTAAATTCTGCTTCCCCAAAAATATTTCCTCGTACGCCGCTGCTTTTCGCAGAGCGACAGTTGCTTCTCTATTCGCGTAATTGGTATTTTGCACGGCGTACTTCGATCCCGATAAGACGAAAAACTATCAAGTGGAAACAAAAGACAGTAGAATTCCCAGAAACGATCGCATATCCTCGTATTATGACAAATTTCCAGTACAAACTTCAAAGTAACAAAATAACATCGTCTTTAAGATAAAACACGATGATTGTTTAAACTTTTAGCAATTAAACGAGAATCCAGGGGACATAGTGTGAACTCTAATTTGATTGGTTGCTCGTAAAAACAAATGCACTACTTAAATATAGCAAAGTTCAATTACACATAATACTGCTAGTTTAGTATGCACATTAAAAAGATAGTAAATAGATAAACGTAGGTTTTGTATTTAACTTTGTTTATTCCAACTTAGAAATTGTTTATTTTCGTAGAGTGCTTGATAATAAATAAATAGCAATATTCTTCGAAACAATATAACGTCATATTTAACATTTTCGTTTTGTTTCTAATCTAATAATAATAATATTTTTGCTTATGATAAAGATGGCAAAGTTAATAAACTTTAATTATTATTAAAATACAATATTATAGCAAAAATTATATTCATATGTGCAAATAAAACATATGTTCTAACATGTAAGACACCTATTTTCTATTTTATTTACTGTTTTAAAAAGCTGTCCAATAAAAAATGAACCATGCCATTTTTGCCCTAATAGCTTACACATAAATGAAGCTAGTGAACTTGCTAAATCTATGTGCAAAAAGCAACAATATTGCATGTGGAAAATTCCATTCTTGAGGCAACAATTAAAATTCTACCCATACCTTGATTCAAACTAAAATTTTCAATCATGTATCTCATCATTTCAAGGAAATGTTGAAAAACTCAACAATTCAGCAAATATCTGGCCAGAGTGCCAAAAATCAATACACCCTCTCGCTATAGTTCAACTCACCTCTAATTGGAAATGGTTTGGTTAGCACTGTTTCGGTTGTAGGTGGCAGAAGTCTTTTCGTCTCAGGTGACATCACACTAGGGCATAATTTTACCTCATTTACACCATAAAATTCTCCACAACCACTATTTGAGTTTCTCATGCGGAGAGAACCACTGTTTATGACGGCCGCACTACTCATATCCGCGACTGTTTGACATGCACTGGTTACAACTGACGTACTGTCGTTTTTCGCCAAAATTTTCACACGTTTGTTCTTCTTCGTTCGCGTGTTGAAACTCTACTGACAGTTGAGATGCGACCACGCTGACAAGTGATCGCGATTGGCTCTCGTTGCTAAGCAATCAGGTGATGTTTCCGACCAATAATATTGCGAAATAAGACCAACAAGAACTGGAGGGGCGGTCAATATTTAAACGCATGTGTGGATTGGCTAATCAGATCTTTCCCGCGAAATTTGAATTTGCAAAAACGAAAACATTTATTTGACCATCGATTTGCCGCCTTCTTCTCTATCATAATAATAAATTTGCATATTTTTATCTCAATTCTGAGAACAATATATTATACGAAATGATTTACATTTTTATATTGCTTATAAAAAATTGTTTGCAATCAATACATCCAAGATCTTTAGGGGATTAAGCAGGAGAAATTAAAAATTAATGTAATAAAAGTGCAGGAAATTTTTATTAGCCAGAGTTGTATTTTTACTAGATCTTTACAAATTAATATATAAATTTATAAATACAATTACCAAAATCCTTCGATTCGAAATAATCCGACTAAATTCATTGAAAAAATAATCTCAGCTCAGACGACATAAAAGTACATTCCAAATAAAAAGCAGAATAGTAAGCTCTATTAATCTATTCAACAATAAATAAAATATCTAACAACGGAAAAAATTAAGTAGATAAATAAATTTCGTACGTTTAAAAACGTAAAATATCCAAAATATAATTGACACAATAAAATAAAATACTGTTCGTTGATAAATTATTGATAAAAACGCACCAATTTCCAATTAAGTATCTTTTAAAATTTAAATTATACCAAGGCAAGAGAAAATAAAATTAGTTTCATAATCACACCATTATTATTAATTTTGGGTTTACTTGAACTGGGCTATAGTATCTAATTTCGGAGTTGGCTTCGAAACTAAACCAGACAAAAGTTTCTTGATTTCTGCGATCGCCAAACCAGGATTCAGATGCTAAAAAATAATAAAATCAAAAGATAACTATCTCCATGTCTGTATTTTTCTAATTCTAATCAATTTCAAAATAATCAATAAAACAATATCAATTGAAATATTTTGTCCAATAAATATTTGAAAGCTACATAAAACAAAAAGTAATTAATTTTCAATTATAAAAACAATTGATTGTGAAAAAGAAAAATAAGCGATAACTTCTTTCCAGTTAACAAAACAATGTCGACATATGCGATATTTAATATACAGGTTATTCCTTCATATATTTTAATAAAATTTAATAAAAATCAACTTACCTTAGGACACGTTGCAGTACAATTCAAGATCGTATGACACCTGTAAACAGAATACCAATCTCTCATACGATTCAAACGTTTTTCTTGTTCATCGTCTCTTGAATCAATGATCCAACGGTAGGCCTAAAATTGTGTAATCAAATTAATTTTTGCACGAATAAAATTTATTATTCTCGCGCACCTGCATGAGAACAGCCGGCCCTAAATACTTATCAGAGTTCCACCAGTAACTAGGACAACTCGTAGAACAACAAGCGCATAAAATGCACTCATACAGACCATCCAATTTCTTACGATCCTCCGGATCCTGCAAGAACTGCTCCTGACCAATTGGTTTCTCATCCCTGTAAAAAAATGTCCCATCTACAAATCCTATAACATTTGTTGAAACAATTACGTACTGTCTCTGTAACCACGGCTCAATCATTTTGTACTGCTTGAAAAAGTGCGTCAAATCAGGAACCAGATCTTTCACTACATACATATGCGGCAGAGGGTAAATTTTCATGGCGCTACCACTGTCATCAATTTTGCTACGAAATAAATTTAATATAGAATGTCATAACCTCACTTTTGTTGCAGGGCCCTACCAGAGACAAGCGAGAGTGTTCAAACCGTTGATGTTCATCGCGCAAGAACCACAAATGCCCTCCCTGCAAGATCGTCTGAAAGATAAGGTAGGATCTTGTTCGTTTTTAATTTTGATCAACGCATCAAGAACCATGGGTCCACATTTGTTCATATCGACTTTATAAGTCTGCATATGGGGCTTTGCCTTCTGTTCGGGGTCCCATCGATATATATCGAAAGATTTGTTCTTAGCTGCTGGAGCGGTGCCTGATCGAGCACTTGATATATGGAAATTGCGAACCTTGAAATTTTTGACATTTATTAGGATGTATGTAATTATTATTATGTAACAATCGGAGCAAATTTTTTATCGTTGAAGTCGCAATGTTATATTTTTGGTTACTTACTTGATTTATAGCAAGCCTGCTCACTTTAAATAATTGCAATTCTTGTGCCATTTTAATAAGTAATATAAATTTTTAAATCATGTAATAACAACTGTCCGCGACAGCAACCATACGGAGACTTTTGTTCGTTCCCAGAGCAAAATTTATTTGTGAATTTGATGCGTTTGTTTGTTACGTTTTTAAATATATATTTTTTATATATCACCGAAAGAAACCATTATTATGCAATCGTAAATAATTAAAATGAACATAATAATGAGATACTACGTAGTAATATAATAAAGTTCTACAATAATTGGTACTAAATCCTTTTTTTAAATATTTCTGCGTTAACTGAATGAACTGTGTCAGTTCATAGAACGCAGTTTGGTGTTACAAACAACTTGACAGCTAACCTATTTAAAAAGTTTATTTCAACTTTTGTCTTATATAAATAAGTAAATTAATAACTAAATGTGTGTATGATCTAGATAATATAAAGCTGAAATATAAAATATACTTTTTTTTTAATAAATATGTAATTGCGGTCAAATAAGTATTCTACATAACCTAAAAACTATTTTAAACGTTCAATAAAATATAATCTCAAGATGGATAATGAACCAAAGAAAATTTCTTTTGTGTTCAATAAATTCTCAAAGAAGTCTAACTTATTAATTAAACAACAACCAGTTGAAGAGAAAAAGGTTGAAATAATTGAATATCTTGAAGAAAAAGCTATCAAAGTTGTGGGGTAAGTAGACATATTTTTATGTATTTTACATTTCACAATAACTGTAATCTAACATATTGTAGTGGAGATGAACAACCAAAAGGGCCACTAGTTATACCCATGAAACAACCCAATAAAAAATTAATAAATCTGGTGGAAATTGTTAAAAATGATTTCAAAGAACCCGAACCAACAACAAATGAAGCAACGAATACTGAAAATGGCAAAGTAGAAAAAAGTGAAGATCAGAAACCACTTGAAGATTTAACATTGGAAGAACAGGCTACCAGAGAATTACTGAACGGTTTGCTATAAAAAAATTAATTGTATTTAACATTTTATTAAAAACTCTTGTTTTAGATTCTCTGAATAAAGCTAAAGTCAAGGATGAAGTCAAACGAGTCATTGATGCTTCTAAAAATACAGATAAAGTAACATTTGAAGGAGAAAAAGAGGTATTTAAGCTTATCTAATTTTAGTTTATCAAATTTGAATTAAAAATTGATTAATTTGCAGCCTACTATCGACGATTATGAAGATATTCCAATTGAAGAATTCGGTAAAGCTATGTTACGTGGCATGGGATGGAAAGATGGTCATGGCATCGGAAAAAACGAACAGTAAGATATACATTTTTTTCTTTTACAAATAAAAATAAAATAAATAAATATATCATCACGCCTTCTACCCATTACTGGGTGTGGCACTCTGCCGAAGTAGATCTCGGTAAGTGATATATTTTGCGCGTGAAGTGCGGTTACCAGTCATCAAATCACGGCCTCCAAAGATGTTAGTGCTGGAGGAGCCACAGGGGTAGCTTTTGAAATTATGAAAATTGTTTGTTTGCTAGCTCAGTGGTATGAAGTCGGCCTGTGGATCCTGAGGTCCCTGGTTCGATTCCCACAGGCGACAAACAATTTTCATAATTTCAAAAGCTATCCCTGTGGCTTCTCCACCATTAACATCTTTGGGGGCCGTGATTTAACGACTGGTAACCGCACTTCACGCGCAAAATATATCACTTACCGATATCTGCTTCAGCAGAGTGCCACACCCAATAATGGGTAGAAGGCGTGATGATATATTTATTTATTTATTTTGTTTGTTGCCTGTGGGAATCGAACCAGGGTTCTCAGGATCCACAGGCCAACTTCATACCACTGAGCTAGCCACCCCATAAAAATAACAAATAACTTATAATAAATGACTGAATGTTCTATTTTTTTAAAGGTTAGTAAAAGTGGCTCAACCGCCTCAGCGACCAAAAGGAATGGGTTTGGGAGCAGATAAACTAACTAAGCCAGATAAAAGTGAGAAACCAGCTGTTGATCGAGATGGTAACGCTCTAAAATGTGTCAAAAAAGCTTATGTGAAAATTATTGCCGGCTACCATAAAGGACACTATGGACAAGTAAGATATTTAATACTTCATTTTTATTTTGTTTTACATTTAAAACTTACAAAAAATGGTTTAGCAAGAATCATAATTGTATTTATTTTTATTTTTTGTAGATAATCGGTTTAGATGATGAATCAGGAAGGTTTATAATTAAAACTGCATTAAATAATATAAATGTATCTTTAAATGAATTTCTTGTTACTCCTGTAACAAAAGAAGAATACACGAAGAATTCAAAAGTTATAAGTAAGTGTTAACATTATGCATGAGTGTGAAAAAACATTTAGAAATATTTAAAATTATTCCAGTAGTGGAAACATGCGTAAACAAATATATAGAATTCAAAAATTATGGGCATAAAATATGAAAAAATATATATAATTATAAAAACTTTTTTTTGATGAATTGGAAGGGTTCGTGTTAATTCAAACATCTGGAGTTAAATTGTAAGTATAATAATTACATTTTATTTTACAGATAATGCTAAGTATGAAGAATTCATCAAGAAGAAAGAATTAGAAGACCAAATAAAATTAAAACAAGCTAATATAAAACAAGAAAAAACTTCTGAGTCTCCTGACGAAGATAAGAATAAAAAAGAAAAGAAAAATGACAGAAAAACTAAGAATTATGATCGTAGCGATAGTGAAGAAGATAGAAGAAGAAGAGAGAAAGATAAAAAATATATTAAGAAAGAACGTAGATCTAGCGAAAGTGATGTAGAAGATAACAGAAGTAATAGAAGAGAAAAAAATATTAAAGATATTAAAAAAGAAACAAAATCAAGCAACACTGACTATGAAGATAAATATTCCAAAAAGGATAAATATGAAAAACGCACAGTTAAGAAAGAGCGTCGGTCAAGCGAAAGTGATTATGAAGAAAATAAAAGGAACAGAAAAGATAAATACGAACAGTCAACATCAAAATACGATTCAGACGATAACTATAAAAAAGAAGAAAGTAGAGACCGAAAAAGTAGAGATAAATACAAACAAAGTAAATCAAAACAGTACTCAGACGATTCTGATAGTGAGAGAGATGCCGAGAAGAGAAAGAGTAAGAAGAAATCTTCAAAATATGATTCAGACACCGATGATTTTCAACAAAGTAGCAAGAAGAAACACAAGAAAAAGAAGAGCAAAAAACATAGTTCTGACGATAGTAGTGAAGAAAAATATAAACGAAAATCCAAGAAAATTGATAAAAAGAAATACGATGGCTCTGATTCAGAATATGAAGAGAAATCTAAAAAGTCCCAGAAGAAGGATAAACATCGGGATAAACGAGATAGAAGTCGTCATGATAAACGAGATGATAAAGAAAGTAGAAGATAATTTAGTTTTGTGGTTGTATATAATGATTGGTATTGCTGAAATAATAAAATGTACTTTTTTCTTAATTTAATGACTATAATATTTGTATTATCAATAAAATTTACCTTAAATTAAACAAATATATTTACTTTATTCCATTTTAAATTTCGATTAACAATATCTAAAAATCAGATACTTTATTAATCGGTCACTTCATGTCTAAGCAGCCATTTCTTTCCAAAATAACATGCTAAATTTTGTGTGAATTGCGAATTTCTATTTTTTCAGATGGATAAATATAAAATCATCACACAAATTTCTTATCAGCTGTCTCAAACAATAGTTATTTGTTAGGACTAAAAATACAAGTTTTCATGTTGAGTAATAAAGGTTGCCGGACGTTACCTGTAACTATTATTTTTATTTATTAAAAAAAATAAATTATTATAGTGTGTTCTAGTTTTGTATTAATTAGAAAGATGGAAATCATCGAAAAATCATTAAAGTTTACATTTTAATTATTTTAAATGATTCTTATGTTATTAATGGTAAATAATTAGCTAAATATTTGGTATCAAAATAAAAGTTTGACTAAAATCTTTTACAATTTAATAAAAAAAATGTATAATTAACCATGGTAAATTATGAATTATAATTAACTGGTAAATGCCTATTATTAGTATAAGTCATTACTATACTCTATTCTATTTAAGAATGGGTCATATTTTTAGATAGGGCCAATAATGTTTGTGTTCTGAATGATTGAAATTCAAACGAAGTTCACAAAGCAAAAAAATAAAATAACGCCATGTTCGGTAGTGACACATGTCTGACATTGGCCTGCCTCCAATTAATTAAGTATTTCAATTTAGGTTGGTGGCTCAGTAGTATCGAGTCGACCTGTGGACTTAAGAACCCGGGTTCTATACCCACAGCCGACAAATAATTTTCACCACATAAAAACTACTTCCGTAGCTCCCCCTACTCTAACATCTTTGGGGGCCGTGATTTGACGGTTGATAACCACACTTCACGCGCAAAATACCTCACTTACCGAGATCTGCTACGGCAGAGTGTCACATCCAGTAATAGGTATAAGGCGTGATAATATATTTATTTATTTTATTTAACATATCTATAATATAGATCTCGGTAACGGATACGCGTGATGTGCGGTTACCAGCTGTCAAATCACGGCCCCGAAAGATGTTAGTGGAGTGGGAACCACAGGGGTAATTTGAATGTGGTGAAAATGTTTGTCGGCTGTGGGAACCGAACCACACTGTGTCACCTACCCCATAATTTATTAATTTGTTCTATAAATTTTTATCAAACTTCATCGCTTAACAAATTATTTTATATAAATAAAATATATCACGCATTCTACCCATTACTGGGTGTGGCACTCTACCGAAGCAGATCTCGGTAAGTGATATATTTTACGCGTGAAGTGTGGTTACCAGTCGTCAAATCACGGCCCCCAAAAATGTTAGTGGTGGAGGAGTCACAGTGGTAGTTTTTGAAATTAATGAAAATTGTTTGTCGCCTGTGGGAATCGAATCTAGGGTACCAGGGTTCTCAGGATCCACAGGCCGACTTCATACCACTGAGCTAGCCACCCTATTATTATTTTATTATGGATGATAAACCTGAGCATGTAAAATCGGACGCGTATACAGTGCTATCGACTCCATTCTTAACTGGAATAGACTATAGCTCTAGCACATGCTCAACTTTTATCTTTAGCAATACCATTCGCATTACCTCTTATGTTACTTGATACTAAATGCTGGTTTAATATTTCAGTGATGTGAGTGATTGTATGTAATTGTGAAATGTCCTAAGTCAGCCCCTGCGCGTTGCAGCCCCAATTGCGAACTAATTCCATCTTAATGATCTGTATAATAGTGGGAAGTTTGTGGCTTCGAAAGAGCAGCAACAGCTACCGACATTTGATTCGCACCTAACTGCGCCTTATTGGCTAAATTAGATAAAGAGATTTACTTCAATAAAATGAAATGCTTCACTTGTGTACCATCCACTTCTCACAGATAATTTAGGCACTCAAATTTACTGATGGATTTTTCCTTTGACTCATCGTAAATGCCTGCCTGTTGCATTTTATTACACCTACGCAAACATATTGTTTTCCACAAAATTAATTCTATATTTCTAGGTACAACCAGGTTGCCAAATTTATTTTATAGTATTACAGGAAATAATACGAATTTATTCTCGAAATGCGTGAGTAATGTCTTCGTTTAAAATAAATTTCATGTAATTTTCTGCCACGGCTGCAAACCGAACCGATCCGGCTCTTTTTCTTGATCCGCGAACCGAATCTTTCACGTAGAACTGGTTAATTTAACCAAACCGAACATATGAATCGGTACGAACCGGTGGAATTACACATGATCAATGAATAAGTCTGTTTTGAGCGTGACAAAAATTATTTAGATTTTCATTTATTTAAGATTGTTGTAATCTTCTGCGTCCCTAATTATTTCAAGCAAAAATGTTATTATTATTATTATTTTTGACAACATATAAACACATTTCACGTGTCCAAACATTACTGCATAAATTAAATTTTGTTTGTCAGTCACTAAATAAATAAACTGTTTTTTACAATACTTGTACTGTAAGTTACCTAATAATGACAAAATTTAAACACAGTCAGGCAGATTCCTAAAACGGATTAGCGCTAACACCGTTTTTAATATTGTCTTTAACTATGTTCCAAATTAAAACAGATTCATGAAATGAATAAAATTTGATACTAATTAATACTGTTTTTATCCTAAGTTAAAATAAACTTGTTTCATGCATTGAAAAGAGAGTTAAAAACGAAACAAAAAATGGTGTTAGTGCTAACCCGCTTTATGAATCTGCCTAAGTAAGTACAACTTTTATTGCACAGTGGTTTCCATGGTTATATCAGGACTTTAATATTTACTTACTGTTCACCGTGAACAGTAAGTAAATATTCCATATCAAAATCCTGGTTATTTTAACAACAATCTGACAGCTGTCAATTTGTGCAAATATTGTAAAAAATAGCTTACTAACCTCGAACTGTAAGTGCATTTTTTAGGTCGCGAATGTTTAGGAAATTTCGACCCTTCGGGCCTCGATTTCCCAAACTACATTTTTGACCTAAAAACTCTCACTTGCAGTTCACGGTACGTAATATACTATTTACTAATAATTAATCTGGGTAGTTGTTTTAACAACCCTTAAATAAATAAATGTTTTATGAACGATATTATTTTAGTTACAAAGAAATAGAAATATGAATGAATTGTTACAAAATCAAGCCACCCACTAATGTCGTAGTATCTTGGCAGTATTCTAGAAATCATGACTGTATGAATTTTTATGTTTCTTGTATATTTTCATCGTTTTGAAAGTTCAATATACTGAAAGCAAAACAAACCGGTGCCATAATTTATACAAGGCAATTATTACTAATGTCTGAAAAAAAATATGTCTTATTTTGTAGTAAAAAAATTCTGAACAAATAAATGATTTAATTTAGACATTAAATTCTGCGAGTTCTGGATTTGTACATTTCATTCTGATTAGTGTTCATGATTACCAAGAAAAGTTTGTGAAAATATGTTTGAAAATTAATTTGACATGCCTGTGTCAACGACCCGAATCAGGTATGTCATAAATTTAGATATTAAGAAATAGAAACGACCTTACAAACTAATTTAGAACCGGCAAATTTTCAAGTTGCAAGGTTGGCATATAAAAATATACGACAGCATTTTCAATGACACAAATTTCGCGATATTAGCATTTACTGCTACTGTTTGTAGTTAACATATTTCACATCTCTATTAGATGTCAGGTTCAATATGTTAAACTTAAACGTAATTTTGTGACGGAGGTGAACATCTGACAGACAAAAATATGAATGACCCATAATAGTGATCTCATCCAAGTATTTGTAAAAAGATCATTTTTATTTTTATGAATTAATATTTTGAATCATAATTAACCACTCATTTTAAACTACAGGGTGATCAAAAGGAATTGTTACAGTTGGCAAAAAAAAAACTACTTGAAATTGGTATGCCTGATACATAAATTCATTTCCTGTTGTTGACAGTGACGTTTAAAATTTAAATTTGAGTACATTTATTTATAAAGTATTTCTATTACTTAAAAAGTCAAAATTCTGTTAGCTGTCAGACTCCTGACATAACCTATTTGTATTTATTAGAAATGTCAAATAGCATTTCCGCCTTTATCTGACGTTGTGCCAACTGTGGAATAAAAAGATCTCTGGAATTGTATTGCCAACTATAACAATTCCTTTTGATCACACTGTATATATTTTCAAAGCATTCTTATTATTACCATGTCGTTTTCCCTTTTTTTGAAAGTAACAACAACTCTACAATTGCATTTTGAGAGGTGTCTTTCCTTCATATTTTCATATAATTATTTTGCTTAATTGAAATGCAGTTGCAGATCTCACCACATGACTATTTGTTCTAAAAGTTTATAATTATAACTGGCAGTTGTAACTGCTTGGTTAGAACTATCGATTAACAAGCAAGAGCTTCGTATAAGAATCGATCTCGAGTTCCTGTTTCAATAGTGCTATTTATTGAATTTAAATGCTACTGTAAACGATCTTGTCTGAAAGGAATTATCAATGTGGATGAAGTTAAAGTCAAATGTTGAACGAAGAAGCACTTTTGTTTGACCCATAAGTATAACATTGCTGGCTTTAATATTTCTTTGTTTTATTTTTATATTTTCAGTATTTTCTAAGTTTTTATTAATATATTTACGTAGATTATAGTTCATTGTTTCTTGCTGAGTTAGTTTTAATAAAAATAATAAAATAAATAAATATATCATCACACCTTCTACCCATTACTGGGTGTGGCATTCTGCCGAAGCAGATCTCGGTAAGTGATATATTTATGCGCGTGAAGTGCGGTTACCAGTCGTCAAATCACGGCCCCCAAAGATGTTAGTGGTGGAAGAGCCACAGGGGTAGCTTTTAAAATTATGAAAATTGTCTGTCACCTGTGGGAATCGAACCAGGGTTCTCAGGATCCACAGGCCGGCTTCATACCACTAAGCTAGCCACCCCATTTAAATAATACATAAATAAAAATATATATCATCACTCCTTTTGCCCATTATTGAGTGTGGCACTCTACCGAAGCAGATTTTGGTAAGTGATATATTTATACGCGTGAAGTGCGGTTATCAGCCGTCAAATCACGGCCCTCACAGATGTTAGTGGTGGAGGAGCCACAGGTGTAATTTTAATGTAGTGAAAATATTAGTTGGCTGTGGGAATCAAACCAGGGTTCTCAGGATCCACTCGTCGACTAGATACCACTGAGCCACCTACCCCATCAAGTTTCCTGTACTGTTTAATTTCATTTTGTGTAATGTTTGATTAATAATGAACTCACCTAATAAGAATTATGTTAAAGAATGCAAATAATTCTGAGTACAATCCTGCGTCCAGTACATTCTCATTTAAATTTACGCAAGTAAATGGTGCCAAAATACTTCGAGTTCAACTCATTACATATTATCCGTTGCGTTTCTTACAGCTTTGCAGTGGCAGTCAGTTCAATATGACCAAGCGGTCCACACGTCCTGACATTTTACAAACACAATCACCATTTACTAGTAAATCCACATCGATGAGCTAACGCTAGATGTTAGGTTATGTTCTCAAGTGATGAGTATACTAATCAGCTGATGTGATACTTTTGCGGGAAATTTCAAAATTGCTAAACTGTTATTGGAAGCTTAAGTGAGAATTTTTTATTTTTGAGTGAGATTTAAAGTAAAAGTGGATCAACTTTTGCATTTTGTTGAGGTGAGTGTTGATTAGTTAATATGTTGTGTTGTGTTTTCCTGAAATATCCTTAGTAATGTCCTGCCTTTTTATATTAAATAAATGTACAATTTAATAAATAATATTGTTAATTTTTAAAAGAAATATAAGCGTATAACGTGTAGTTAGAAAAAATATATTTTTAAGAAAAATGTGATAAATTAAAATAATAAAAAATAATTTGGAACATTTAAATTAATGTGGGCGTAATTAACAATGGAAAATATATGTCAATAATTTTTGGCTCAACAAACCTGTAAAATTAAACATTAAAAATGATTTCATTACAAAATATTAATTAATGAAATATTTAATATCATAAATTATTTGAATACTGGCATGATCGAACTCACTACAGTGACGTCAATTTATAATATTAGTCTGTGTTTGGTCAATAAATGAAAACATGTCGAAAGCACAGTTTATTTTAAACCGACTATTTAATAACAAATAAAAATAGTTTCACAATATTGTATTATTCCTATGTTGCGTTCAAAACCTGAATTTTATTATGATTAAACTATCTATTAATATATAGTCATATAAATTTATTATGAAAACAAAATTCTAAATATAATATTTATAAACTTTCTGCAATAACAAGGTTGATTTAATACCTCTTCGACTACAATAATTGAAATATTGACTTTTTAAGTTCTCTTAATCGGGTGATGAATTGATTCATACAATATAGGATATGGTAAAAATAATGATTGTGCGAACTGTCAAACTACTCGTATTAAAAATTGTTTTGCTTTTGTTTGTAATTTTTTTAAAATTTCATGGCTATCACTACAACTGAGCACTTTTACAAAATTTTAAACATGATTTTATGTTACAAAAGGTAAATAAAATAAAATAAATATATCATCACGCCTTCTACCCATTACTGGGTGTGGCACTCTGTCGAAGCAGATCTCGGTAAGTGATATATTTTGCGCGTGAAGTGCGGTTACCAGTCGTCAAATCACGGCCCCCAAAGATGTTAGTGCTGGAGGAGCCACAGGGGTAGCTTTTTTGAAATTTTGAAAATTGTTTGTCGCCTGTGGAAATCGAACCAGGGTTCTCAGGATCCACAAGCCGACTTCATACCACTGAGCTAGCCACCCCATAAATAATAATAATAATAATACAAAAGGTGTAAAATAAAATATGATTAGTGTAGATAAATGAAACAAAAAAAACAAATGTTTGATATTTATCTGTCAAAACTGTCAAAATAAATGAAGGTAATAATCTCAGACTAACCATACCTTAGACGGAGAACAACGGCGTTTGTTGTGAAGTAAAAAGAGTTAAAGTAAGTTGTGGGTGAGACGGGTGCGCGGCAAAGAGCTAGTATCCCTTGGTGTTATGCGGGTTGCATTTTTGTTGATGACAGTTATTAGACACGAGCATTTTATTTATTTAAACACAAAAGTACGTATACAAAACACTTAATATGTCAAAAACTAACCTTTACTTTGATGTATAAACAGTAAGTAATTGAATATAAGAATAACTATACAAATGTTTGCAACTCGCATAACATCAAAGGATACTCGCTCCTTGCCGCGCACCCGTCTCACCAACAACTTACTTTAACTCTCTCTACTTCATAACACTGCATTGACTTGAATACGACAGACTTTGTCTAAGGTATGGTTAGTCTGAGGTAATAATATAAAGAAATTATTTTGACAGTTTAGACAGATAAAACGTCAAACATTTGTTTAATTTTGTTTCAATTCCATGGCTATCGATAGTTTTGGGACAATTTTTGTCATTTCAGATTTAATTTGTGCCATTACACAGCATGCAAAATTAATTTTGTATATTAATTTAACTGCAGAATTTTATCCCCCTAAAAGTTTGATTTGAAGCTTTTTTGCTTAAAATAATTAGGGAAGCAGGAAATTAAAACATTTTGATTTTACTTGTTTAATCCCTGTTCATCCTTACCAAGAACCACCCGGTAAAATATATTCATTTTATTTACTGTCTGATTCCACAAAAGTTAGTAATAGTCCTTAATTTTGGATTAGTTAATTTTATTCTAGTCCGATTTTAAAAATCAATCCAAATCACTTTTCAAATGGCTACAATATTATATTAGAACTGACTTAAACTTTTTTGAGAATATGGTTTATCCTGTTTAGCTTAATTTTACTACTCCAAAATTTATGATTAATTGAAACTATTTTGAGAATTGGGGACTGTTAATGCTAAACATGTTAATGTTACGTGTAAATATAAACACAGACATACAATTTTAATTCTAAATGATCTTTATCTTTTAATACGTATCTTATAAAATAAAACCGTCATAATTAATTAAATAATAAAAAACACGTGCTCATTAACTTCTTTAAGCTTAATTTTGTTTGTTTTTACTTTTTGTTAATTATCATTAATAATTATAAATTTAGTTATCATGAATACAATTTTCTTACAAAAGTTTAATGTTTAGTTTAATTATCATATATAGAACCAGGTCCTTTTTAATTTTTTTTCTGTGTAAATAACAAAATTATTGCCGTCACCTTTAAAGTTTAAATTTAAAACTATTCTAAAAATGTTGTCAACAAAATCAATTAATGAGTAATTGATGCGTTCAAAGATCATTCCGCTGTATGCAGCAATTAAAGTAATCTAAAAATAATCGATCAAATATAGATCATTAATTAACGAAATTTCATACAGTTATATAACTTTTAAACTTCTATAAATAGATTGAAAAATTAGTTTTGAGGTATTAAAAATAAAGCTTCGGTAAGTAATACAATATTGCTGTGGATAGGGCCGGATTTAGGACAATTTCTTTTATGTGGAAAATAAGTGAAACAATCAGAAATATTTTCGAGTACAACCCTGATTATAAATCATGTAAACAGATTATTATTACGCGCTAAATGTGTTTGTTGACAATCACAAAAGAGGCATATTCATAAAGAGGATTCATTACAAGGTAAATACAACTGTACTGCGAATTGAAATGATTGGTATTAGTGCTATTTTCAAAATAGACTAAGATTATTTATAAATTACAAAGTTATAATTAATTAGTGTTTTAAATATCAAATTAGGTTTTATTTTTGCCTTCTGAATACTTGGCATCGTAATTATACGTTATTTTTGTTACTAGATACGCAGTTAAAATTGAAAATAAAAATGATAGTAGCGAACAATCTATTTTATCAATCTACGTAAATATGAGTGATTTTTATCCTAAGAAATTTTCTGGCTCAATCTGCAACTAATAAAGTAATACAGTATTCCGATTGAAAACGTTCTTATCTACGCGAAAAAGTTGAATTAGAATTTAAAAATATCAACTCTGCTTTTATTTGACAGTTGAAAAAGTCTATTTTCTGCTCGGTCATAGAAAAATACTTTTCTAATAAATTAAATTGCAAAATATGAAAGTTGAATTCAGAGAATTATTATCTTTTTAAAAATAAATAAAAATAAATGTATCATCACGCCTTCTACCCATTACTGTTTCAATAGTACTATTTATTGAATTTAAATGCTACTGTAAACGATCTTGTTTGAAAGGAATTATGAATGTGGATGAAGTTAAAGTCAAATGTTGAACAAAGAAGCACTTTTGTTTGACCCGTAAGTGTAACATTGCAGGCTGTAATATTTTTTCGTTTTATTTTTATATTTTCAGTATTTTCTAAGTTTTTATTCATATATTTAGGTAGATTATAGTTCATTGTTTCTTGTTGAGTTAGTTTTAGTAAAAATAATAAATAAATAAAAATATATATCATCACGCCTTTTACCCATTACTGGGTGTGGCACTCTGCCGAAGCAGATCTCGGTAAGTGATATATTTATGCGCGTGAAGTGCGGTTACCAGTCGTCAAATTACGGCCCCCAAAGATGTTAATGGTGGAGGAGCCACAGGGGTAGCTTTTGAAATTATGAAAATTGTTTGTCGCCTGTGGGAATCGAACCAGGGTTCTCAGGATCCACAGGCCGACTTCATACCACTGAGCTAACCACCCCATAAAAATAATTATAGGTTACTATTTAAAACAATAAATTAAAAAGTACGAAAAGGTATAATTAAAAATATATATTTTTCTATGCTATAACATCGTTGATTGAATAATAACAACTGTATAATCAAAGATAATACTGAATAAGTTTTATTTGAAAAATTGTTCTCTTATGTTATTAGTTTACGAAATATCAAATGCATCCCTTCCTAATACCGTGTGCGAAATCAACCAATCAAAACAACATTACATTGAATATTGCCACACGACTTTAAACAATAAATAGCGAACGATTGACTGATCGAATGAACAACATACATACATACATCAATTTCACTAAAATTGGAGTCATTTATGGACTCAATCAAAGATTTCTATATAAAATTGTTTAAAACAGACACCGTACCGAGCACTATCGCTTGTCTTAAAAGTAGATGTGCTAAAAATTCATTGATGATTGATAATAATTTCGTGCCAGTATGGCCAACAGAAGGAAGAAAACCACGCGCGTGTAAGTAGATGTAAGACGGGCTGTGTGCCAAATTCTAAATTAGGGTTTCGACTTCGCCGCTAGAGTGCCGGTATCGAAGAATATTTTTAATTCTACCCAGTA
Organism: Pterostichus madidus; assembly: GCA_911728475.2. Taxonomy (NCBI): domain Eukaryota; kingdom Metazoa; phylum Arthropoda; class Insecta; order Coleoptera; family Carabidae; genus Pterostichus; species Pterostichus madidus. Next base: position 38,508,040 of record OU452307.1, on the reverse strand, counting down.
CCATTCATCTTAATTGGGGACACGAGATCCGACTTACAGGCCAACACAGGGGCGGCGCTAATGGGGATGATCAAATTTATAATTAAACAAATAACAAATAATGGGGTAGATCGTCCATTAGTATCGAGTCGGTATGTGAATTTGGGAATCCGGTTTCGATTCCCGCAGTCGACAAACAATTTTGCATCACATTGAAACTACCCCTGTGGCTCCCTCTCCATAACATCCTTGCGATCTGTTATTTGACCGTTATTTTGCGCATAAATATATCACTGTTATGTTATGGAAAAGTGCCACACCCAGTAATGGGTAGAAGGCGTGATGATATATTTATTTATTTTATTATGTTTATGGGGTAATGGCACAGTGGTTATCGTATCGGCCTGTGGATCCAAAGAACCCTGGTTCGATCCCCACAGCCGACAAAACATTTTCACCAATTTAAAATTACCTCTGTGGCTCCCCCACCACTAACATCTTTGGGGACCGTGATTTTACGGCTGGTAACCGCACTTCACGCGCATAAATATATCACTTTCCGAGATCTGCTTTGGTAGAGTACCACACCCAGTAATGGGTAAAAGGCGTGATGATATATTTTTATTTTATATTATTTTACAAATTCACATTTTACTTATTATTTCGGTAAGTGATTTATTTATTCGCGTGAAGTGCGGTTATCAGACGTCAAATCATGGCCCTCAAAAATATTAGTGGAGGGGAAGACAGAAGGATAATTTTGAATTATTGATAATTAGTTAATTAATACAATACATTACATCATGTTATATCCCAGCAAATGGGATAGCACGAACCCTAGAATCATTCAAAAAACCTTCACTCATTAGATTCATCAAATAATCAGTCCTCTTCAAACATTCTCATCCTAACACACCATCCTCGTTTCAATCACATTCATAGAGCCTTCCATATAAGTTCATTTATCACACAACAAATCTTCAGTCACTTCCATCCAATCACTCATGTATACCCTGCATTAATCATTCATTCGACATACTTTTCACATGCTCAAAACATCTCAAATTACTCACGGTCACTCCTCTAACGAATCTACAAAGATTAGAATGGAAGAGAGCGTCTTCCTGCGCTTGTGTTTGAATGAAAAGTTTACATAATTTTAGTTAGACACTCTATTGTCCGGCAGTACGGTGGTGTGGATAGCGTGACGGCATTTGAATCCGGAGATCCCGAATTCGAATCTTAAAGTTAAATATATATGAACTACTATCCTATGGCTCCGTACGTTTGTACCCTGTATTGTAATTGGGATTAAGTTCCTGTTGTCCAGAGTAGAATAAATAAATAAATAAATAAACTGAAAAAGAACCAAAAAGATAAGAGACGAAGAGAGTGCTCACCTGCGCTTATTTATGAAAGTGGATTAATTAATTAAAAGCTCGAAAAGGGCGACGGTATTTATTTCATAACTTTATCTCTTAAGTTTAATTTCATATCATTAATTGTGTTAATTATCCTCGTTTTTGCTTATGTCATCTTTATTTGTTATACCAAAATACTCGTAAAGTAAAGATTAATTAATGTTTTGAACTTAATCGTTGGATTCTTTACGTTAGTTTCAATTCATCGTTTGATGAGTAAGGTACTGGTAAAATAATTAGTAACAGTATTTAGTATTTGACAGAGTTTCGAAGCATATTAAGTTAATTTTAGAGGTGAGTCCTTCTTGCACAATATGAGCCGAGTTGGGTGATAATATTATTGGGTGCTTGATATGGCTGAGGATATTGTGGTTGACTCCAGACGGCACAGCGAGCAGCTTTGGGCTGTAATTGCCGGCAATAATACAGGGGACAGACTTGTGTGCTGTAGTAATCCTGATCAGGTTATCAACGAGATATGAAAGTATATCTTTATGTGACTTATCGTGAAGTTCTATGTAAATCCATAAATTTTGTAGATCCGTAAATCGGAATATAATGAACAAAATTGGAAAGATACTTATGTTTAACCTTACGATTTTTTTTATCGTTTAAATATTTCTGAATTTAGAATTTCTGCAATTGCAGATCTCGTACAAATTTGATACTATCAGTACGGTGGTGTGGTTAGCGTTACGGAATTCTAATTCGGAAATCCCGAGTTCAAATCTTTCTCAAGTTAAAATATATGAATTATTATACTGCGGCTCGGTGAATCCGGATCCTGTAATTGGGATTAAGTTCCTGTTGTACAAAGTAGCATAAATAAATAAAAATAAAGCTTGATGCCATCACAGATTGTAATGAAAGGTCAACTATAGAAATAAATTTCTGAATTTTTGTATTTTCATTTTAGCGATTTTGTATAATTGTTTGCCGTCACGCTATTCTAACAATAATAACCATATTTATCAAAATAAATATATGAATTTCGTGGGCGAACCGTGAAAACTAGATTAATTACAAAATAGTAGTTAATAAGATTTTCACGAATTTTTACACATTTTCATTCAATTCATAACAGAATTTCAAATTCTAAACATATAAAAATAAACTTACACTCATATATTAATTAAAATACTCTGTATCTGTGGACGAAAACATAATTTAATTATTTTGTTGGGTTCCAAAGTTACAGTCAGTCAAAACTTGCCAAATTTCGTCATTTTTGTATTTACTTCATAATTTATGCAACCAGTATTTATATCCTAACAAAATACATTTATACATCAAACAAGAAACAACAAAGTCATTGGTATATATGAAAATCCATATCTTCATGAATTGTCATGATTGCTAAGACCCCCCATGTGAAAAATTCCACGTACGCCGCTGTCCTGCACGTATGAATATGTAAATGAATTTAGCACGTTGCCTCACGAACACGAGTCCCAGTGACGTCACAACTAACGCAACCCGTGAAGGAAATTACCACGTTCTACTTGTTCTTGTCAATTTGGGAAGATAGAGAAACATCCAACTTTATTTACTTCATTAACTTTTCGGACAATACAAACAAAAGAAAATTGGACTAATTACTGTTAAAAATGTCACCAGAAATAATTGAGAGTATAAATATAAACGAATAAGTGAGTACTTTAATTTGGACAGCACCTCCACCAAAAATCGCCACTTAAAAATAAAATAAATATATCACGTCTTCTACCCATTACTGCGTGTGGCACTCTGCCGGGGCAGATCTCGATAAATGATATATTTATGCGCGAGAGATGTGGTAACCAGCCGTCAAAACACGGTTCTCAAAGATGTTTTGGAGGGATTTTCAAATTCGCAGGCCGATTCGATGCAAATAGAAAAAGCACAAGTTAACTATGAAAAATTAAATAAACAAAAATAAATATGCAAAAATTTTGATATTTTAAAATGACATTTTTCTATCGCCATAGTTACATCACAAAATATTGTAATTTTAACGTAATTTTATTTATCAAGAAAAGGCGTATTCCATTTTCCATTTGGATCAGATCTAACTTACATTTACTGATCCAGATTACTTACTTATTTCGCTGGACGACTTCGCTGACTTTATTTTCTGTACTAGAATTACTTACTCTAATTTACTTTGCAGTAATTCACCCCAATAAGTGCCCCAATTTCTTTAGTTCAGTTCAATTATTCATGTTATCTAATTTATCTGAACTGATTTAAGTGAACCAAGTGACAAATGGAATACAGCTAATGACAAACAATGTCAATTGCGAAATAGAACCATTCTTAAAACTTGGACTTGGAAATTTTTCCTATTATTTTTTGTAATTTAATCCCAATTCCGGACTCACCGAGCCGCAATATGGTAGTTCATATATTTTTTAGCTTAACTGTGGTTCGAACTCGGGATCTCCAGATTTAAATGCCGTAACGCAACTCATACAACCGAAACGAAATTATAAAAAAAATTGTATGTAATACATTAGTCGTAGATAAAGTATAGTATAAATTATATTTTTTATTACTAAAGTAATGTTTTTAAAATGATGTTTTATTAACGAAGGCCAGATACAGAATGGTTATCTATATCTATATGATAATACAACTTTCATATGAATACATAATGCTGACTACATGTCTACAAATGATAAAGTTAGAGCAAATGAATTATCAACAAGTTATTATCTATCTCTATACATTCCTTCATATAACTTATACTCTACTTTATGGAGTAGATGGCATAATGGTATCGAGTCGGCCTGTGGATTCTGAGAACCCTTGTTCGATTCCCTTTGCCGACAAACATTTTCACCACATTAATACTACTACTGTGCCTCCCTCACCACTAACATCTATGGGGGCCGTGATTTGACGGCTCACAACCGCACTTCATGGGCAAAAATATATCACTTACCGAGACCTCCTTCGGCAGAGTGCCACACCCAGTAATGGGTAGAACGCGTGATGATATATACTATTTTTAATATTATAATATTAATATATTAAATATGTCATCTAGTGAGATCTGCAACTGCATTTCAATTAAGCAAAATAATTATATGAAATAGTTATTATTATGGGGTTTATAGCTCAATGATATGAAGTCGGCCTGTGGATCCTGAGAACCCTGGTTCGATTCCCATAGGCGACAAACAATTTTCATAATTTCAAAAACTACCCCTGTGCCTCCTCCGCCACTAACATCCTTGGGGGCCGTGATTTGACGACTGGTAACCGCACTTCACGCGCAAAATATATTACTTACCGAGATCTGCTTCGGCAGAGTGCCAGAGTAATGGGTAGAAGGCGTGATGATATATTTATTTTTATTTTTAGTTATTATTGCTTCCGATGATTATTTGTCGACTAGGACCACTAACCATCGTCTTAGCTTTCACGGCTATCTTACCCAACTACAATACTTATACAACTAATAATAACATCATAATGATGTAGGCAGTACGCTAAACACTCTTGTAAATTTGGTTGCAAATTGTGTTTAAACACTTCCATAATGGGGGATTCAAGTGGTAGAGCTTTTTAATATATATTTTATTAAAATAAATTCTTGACCGTACATCATATTTAATACAATATAAAATCATACCATAAATGATATCTTTATTGCTGAAATATGAAAGTGTAAGTTGAATAATTTAAAACGTTCGCACTGCCATATTGCAATGACGTAGTTGCATTAAGCCAATCACAGAGCTTTGTCTGAAACGTTTGTCGGTGCTCAAGAAGACGAAGAAGAAATAAGCATTCAGCATTCTACGATTCTACCAATGACGTATAATACTAGACGAATTATGCCGTATTCAAGTCAATGCAGTGTTGTGAAGCAGAGAGGAATGGAATAACTTGATGATCCGCCGGATGCGCGGAAAGGAGCGAGTACACTTTGATGTTATGCAAGTTGCTCCTTGCCGCGCACCCGCCTCACCAACCAGTTATTCTATCCCTTTCTGACTCACAACAAACGCCGATGTTATCCGTCTAGTTATGTTTTGTCTGAGGATTCTACTGACAACGACAAGTTACGTGTTATTTATCTCTGTCTTATCTGTCTCTCTTTAAGCTAAGATGCAACTACGTCATATTAATTTGTTTCGAAAGTTTAAATATTTTTATCATGCTTAATACAAGTTTTTTTAAAAAATAAAAAATTTGGGTATAATTATTTTATTACGTAGATTAATATATAAAAAATTCAAAAAAGTCTTGAAAGGCCCATTTGTTATTGAAATTTGTTTACCAGTTTTAAAAGTTTAAATATCTTTATGATACTGTTATCATTATTTGAAAGCAGTAATTTCTATAATCATACTAATTAAAGTAATAGTAAGCCTTGAACAAGACAATTTTATTCAAATACAAAAAATGTACCCGTATATTTAGATTGATGTCAGAAAAATTAAATTGCTCTAAACTGGGGTTAAATGATTTGTAACCTTTATTATGGTTGTTAAACCAATGTCACGACCATTTTTACAATTGTAAATCATTAGTTCACATTCCATTTTTATTATATTACAGTGCATCTACTTCTCAAATAAACACATGTACGCTTTACACTTCCAATGTAATACAAAATCAATATAATCGTGTTGAAACCTGTTAACGGAGGGTTAAATTTAACCAACCGGTTAAACGGAAAGCACCTGTTCTTCCGGAAGCGACAATCTTGTTAAAAATTCACAGGAAAACAAAGAAAACCGATTATGCCTTAAAATAAACCACGATGAAAGTTTTCCTTAAAGTGAAACTTTAAACACAAAATTAAAATTTAATGAAGAAGATATTGAGTTCGATAATATGATTATTACTTTTGAAAAGTTTTTAAGAGTCATTGAATTTAATTTAAAATCAATTTAGAGGGCAAGAAAAGAAAATACTGTAGACATATGTATTTGAATAGTATCTTAGCAACTGTAAGAAATACAAACAATGAAATATAAAGGAAATAGTAATTTGTCTTATTTTATTGTCTCCTAATATTTGATCTATTAATTGGGTTACTAATTGTAAATGGGTCAATTAATAACAGAAATAATGCTTATTGATAAAATTGTATGTCTTATGAAGTCGCACGAATCCATGAAATATTTTCTATTTCATTCCGCAATTAATTTTTGGCATGTATTCGGAGATCCTGAGTTCTAATCTCACTTAAGGTAACCATATATGAACTAGGTACTTGGATTTTATTTTAAATAAACCGAGTGATATTGTTTTTTTTCAATGTCAAAAACATTAAAATTATCCTTTCGTCTTTCCCTCAACTAACATCATTTGGGGTCGTGATTTGACAGCTGGTAACTGCACTTCACGGTTATAAATACCTCCCTTACCGAGATCTGCTACAACAGAGATTCACACCCAGTAATGAATAAAATCTTGTGATGTACATTAATTTGTAAAATAATATCACGTCTTTTACCCATTACTGGGTGTGACACTCTTTAGCAGATCTTGCTAAGTGTTATATTATGCACGTGAAGTGCGGTTACCTGCGGTCAAATGACGGTCGCCAAGGAAGATAATGGTACGGGAGCCACATGGGTAGTTTTAATGTGGTGAAAATTTTGTATATTACTTCGACTTGATAATGACTACAACTTTGGCCGAAACGTCGCAAAATAAAATGTGATTTGACGACTGGTAACCGTACTTCACGCGGCAAATACATAACTCACCGAGATCTGCTGCGGCAGAGTACCAAGCTCAGTAATGGGTAGAAGACGTGATGATATATTTATTTGTATTTATAATTCCTTTCATATAAGCTTTTTATTCCTTCCATTCCAAATCTGAAATGTTTGTCTTAAAATCAACTAAAAGTAAAATCTATTAATTAATTAAATAGACAAAGATATTCTTATGAATCTAAAACTAATATTGATTCATTTAACGAATATTTAGATATAAGTCGTTCAACTGAAATTTGAGTTAGGATGTATAAGCTGAAGAGAAAGTTCGGGCAAACTAAAACTATTCCTATTGTACAAATATAGACTATAGTACTTTTGTGAGGGAATGTACGAAGGAAGCCCGTTGGCAACAACTGTTTGACTTGCTAATAAAGCAGATACCATTCAATTGATCTGTGATAATCAATGAACTGATAATTTTTGCTTGACAACAGTAACATTGATGATATCCAATTTATTTTAACTTTAATCATGTTCTTCAAAGTTTTATATATTTTATTTTGACTTACTTTTGAAAATGAACAGTTAAAATATTCGAAATAGAATGAATTTTAGAATAACAAGTTTGAAAATGAATAAAAATTAGAAAAAAAAATAGTAAAAAATTAGAAATGTATGAAAATTTATTTTTCTTCGACCGAACAAAAAGTAGACATTTCCAACTGTCAGTTGAGTGCAGAAAGTTGATGTTTCTCACTCGCCGAGCGGTAAAGTAAGAGTATATAGCCTTGGGAGTGTACAAAATCTTATGAGGTAAAATTTGGGAATAATAATTTTTTTCCCAGGGCTATATCTCAAAAACTAAACAAGATATGAAGATGCGCTCAACGGCATTGAATTCCTCGTATCCGAATTAACTTGTAAGCAAATTTTAAGCGATTTTGTTTTTTTGAAAATTTCTTAAGGGGTACCCCTTGGATTTTTTTCAATTTTAGGCTATTTTCAGACTGTTTGCTCTAAAATTCTTCCTCGTACGAATATTGTAACAAAAATTTACATACATATGTATTTTGACCCGCTGAATTCAAGGGTATAATCTCCAAATGCATATGTTTTCAAGTTTTTGAGATATTGTTCAAAAACTGCTCGCTGAGAAAATTTTGGTGAAAACTTTTTGAAAAATAAAAAATGCTGAAAATTTGTTTACAAGTCAATTGAAGCACGAGAAATTCAATGCCGTTGAGCGCATCTTTATATTTTGTTTAGTTTTTGAGATAAAGTCGAAAATATAATAGGTAATTTTTTTTGGAAAATTGAACTATTCCGAAGGTTATTTCTTAAAAACTACACAAGATATGAAAATACGCTCAACGGAATTGAATTTCTCGGGTCCGAATTGACTTATAAACTAATTTTTAGCGATTTTTATTTTTTGAAAATTTTTTAAGGGATTTTTTTCGATTTTAGTCCAATTTCAGACTATTTGCTCTAAAATTCTTTCTTGTACGAATATTGTAACAAAAAATTACATACATATGTATTTTGATCCGCTGAATCCAATGGTAAAGTCCACAAGTGCATATGTCTTCTAGTTTTTGAGATATTGTTCCAAAACTGATTACTGAGAAAATGTTTGTGAAAATATTTCGAAATATAAAAATTGCTGAAAATTTGTTTATAACTTAATTTAAACACTAGAAATTCAATGCCGTTGAGCGCAACATCATATCTTATTTAGTTTTTGAGATATAGCCTCGGAAAGTACAGAATCTGATAAATCTGTAAAATTTTGAAAACAAAAATTTTTTTGTAAATAAATAAATAAAAGTGGGAAGTTATGGAACGAGCCGTAGCCGAGTTCTGCAACCACCAGGAATCCGGGAAGACATTTTTCGGTGCCTTCTACAAACTTAAATTTTGTTATAATACTAATTTAGTCATCGCTTGACTCTTGAGGATGAAGCTTCACCTTCAAATGTTTTTTTTTTAATTTAAGTTCATTAAAATTTGTATTTCAACCTTGCGGTTGCAAAATATTATATTAGCATGTAAATTTATATTTATACAAGATATGTAGTTGTTTTTACATTTTGTAAATTAATTAATTAAATTCTCACATTAATTTTGTATTAATTTTTTTTTTTTAATAATTACACTAATCAGTGTCGGCACGTCGTCTTTTAAATAAAGACGTATATTAAAAGCCAGTAATCCATTATTATTATTATTATTATTATTTAATTATGTTTGTTATGTATTATAGTGTGCCTTGTGCAGTTTTAAAAATAATTTCTTAATATTAAATATTTGTTTAACTATGCAAAAAAGTAGCAGATTTACTGCCTCAGCTGGAATTTCATAGTCGAGGTAGTAAATCTGCTTGTTTGTCGTGTTGAACACATATTTTTTTGCCGATTGTTCAAAATGAATCTTAATTTCATGATTATTTTCATGGATCCCTCATTTACTTATCTCACTCGGAATTATTCATCACACAATAAACCTTCAATCCCATCTATTCAATCACTACTATTCACTTTTCATTGATCTTTTTTCGACGTATATAACATATGCACAAAACATCTCAAATTACTCACGCTTACTTCTCTAACAACGAATCTACAAAGATTAGAAAAGATGAAAGCGATATCCTGCGTTTTGAAAGAAAATTCCACATAATGAAATCAATAAAAATGAAACAAAAACATAAGAAAGTAAGGGAGTGTCGTCCTGCGCTTGTTTTTGAAAGTGAATTCCACGCAATTGCAGTTAAACACTCCATGTAAGATCAGAAAATGAATAAAAAAAGATAAGAAAGGAAGGGAGTATCGTGCATGCGCTTTTTAAATAATATAATAAAATTTATTATAATATTTCTTAGTTAGACCCTGGGTTAGAACATGTATAAATTTGATAGATACAATAAAACGTGAGAAAGATAAGAAAATATCGGAAAATTTGTAAAAGAAAGTTTGTTCAATATTCAACAATACAATAATTTATGAAATATTAACAACGACATGCAAAGCAAATGAATAGTAATTTATATGGGAACGATTCCACGACAATCGACGATTTGCCGGTCCTGGTGGCCAATCCGCGAACTAGATTCAAGCTTACAGGATCGATAGTGCACTGAAATTATTTGTTTGCGAGTCTTTGCAAGCAGCAACCAGTCGCTTCGAAAGTTCTGCACTGAATACACTGACCATCCACACTTACAAACTCAGCTACATTGAATCACAACAGTCATTTGTTTAAAATTCTCTTTAGTTTACATAAAAATATATCGCAACGTTTGCAAACACAATACGTGCAAATTCAGTAGTTCTAATCTGCTCAGTCAACTGAAACAAGTGTTGAAATATTGACCGATTTGCTAGTTTAAGACTCAGTGGAAATTTACCTAAATTGTGATATCTAAATAGAATTTGTGCACAGACTGCCTTTTATCGTTAAATATAGCTTTAAATATCCCTTAATCCAATTATTTTAATTTTATAATTGACTTAAAACGACGTTAAATCATTTTTTTAATAGTTCAGTGCGTTGTATTTCCCTTAAAACTCAAGATAAATAAATATTTTTGGAAACTGTCGGTAAAAATGACCCAATATCTTTTAAACACATTATTTAATTGCGCCAAGTGTTAATAATAATAATTTTATAATAATAATAAGTGAATCTGACTGAAAATACCGGAATAAAATCAAAATAACTGTATCATTTATTTGTAGTTCCTTGTAGTCAAAAAACTTGTCCAGAAATCAAATCACGTTTAAGACTGAAACAGTCTTTTATCTGTCCTAAAACAGTACTATTTTCCATTTTTATACTCGCGCCAAAATTCAAATCTTCCCTCCAACTAGCGCCATCTCTTACCAAAATAACCAGTCCTCCCCTTGGCAGTCCTTTCCCGCACAAAAACGGCTCTAGAAATCCTGATCGCGTTTTCCACCCGTCCGTCTGTTCCCGAGTGTTCAGCGTTAGCGCGAGCGCTTGTCCGCTCGTGCGTGTCCGAGTGCGTGTTATGGAAAAACCCGCGCACTTTTCAGATTACCTGTTCGCGAAGATGTCGCCAGATGCCAGCAGCGTCGGCCCAGCTGATTGTACCGTGGAATCTGCAGCTCCTAAAGAGCTGACGAGAACAAGAAAATGGGTAGCTGAGAATATGTTATTGTTGGTTACTTTACTCGGTGTTGTTCTTGGAATTGTTGTGGGTGAGTAATATCTCATTTTCTGCTGTTAAACCTTGCTTCAGAGAACACATTTTCAAATAAATAACACGGAAAAGTTTATTTTCTACTACTTTTATTTAAATTATTTTTCTCGTTTTGAAAGTTTTATTGTAGAAAATTAAATAATCAGTTATTTGTTATTAGGACTAAAAATATTAGTAATAAAGGTTGCCGGGCGACACGTAGCGGAATCTAACAATATAATAAGACTCGAAATAGTATTTTTAATCCGATAGAATAGTATTTACTTATACAAATATTAGTATAAATCATTTACAAACAGAAACTTTATTATACATTCGAACAAAATTGTTTGGCAGTCACTGGAATTTAATGCTTATAACTTCAGGTTATAGGCAACCAGAAGTGCAGTAATGTTATGTATGTTGTATCTATTAAAATTAAAACTTCTTTTTCAGGTTTCGGATTAAGATGTTTTTCATTGGGACCAGACGTTATTTTACTTATATCATATCCTGGAGAACTTTTTATGCGAATATTAAAATTAATTATCCTACCTTTAATTATTTCAAGTCTTGTAGCAGGCTCAGCAAGTTTAAATGCTAAAATGAATGGAAAGTAAGTATTTCTTTGATTTTACCCAAAAATTCTTTATATAATTTCTATATTTCTTTTTAGGATTGCTTTGCGAACGTTACTATATTTTATAACAACATCATTTATGAACGCAATCCTTGGAATTGTCTTGGTATTATTGGTCCATCCTGGAGACCCAGGATTAAGAGAAACTCTCGGATCAGGAACTGAAAATCGCAATGTTAATATGCTAGATAGTTTACTTGATTTAGGAAGGTCAGTAGTAATAGTTATTTATCAAATTAGAAAGGAAAGCGATATTTTTTCCCACTCAAAATCGAAGTTTGCCTCATGAGCACAGTGAAAATGGAAAAAGCGCTTTTCGTTCATATTTTAACACAAAATTTTTTTACGACATGCATAAAAAATATGTATTCAAACTTTACGTACAGTCAGGACAAAAATCTAGTAGATACAATAAAAATAATATTTTATTTATTTGCCTCAAAATTGTAAGATAAAGATATAAAATAAATTAGTAGTAAATAAGAATTTTAAGTAAAATAAGTATTTTTCCTCGTTAAAGAGGGTAAACTTATTTTTCTCTCACTATGAGAAGAAAATAGAATTATCTACGCATGTGGAAAAATTAATTTTGTTTTGAGTCCATTATGTAATTTTCTGATATTTTTATAGAAATATTTTTCCTGATAATTTGTTCCAAGCAACTTTTCAACAAGTAAGAATGTGTGTTCATTTTTTTTATTGTTTTACTAACTTACGTTGTTTTTTAGGCTCATACTGTTTATGTACCAAGTAAAAACTTTATTGTACCAAATAATGAATCACTTGAAATTGCTTCCGAAACTACAACTCGACAAGTGAATTATCGGTATTAAATTATATTTATCTGATTAGTTTTACAGACTAATTAACTGATTTATTTATAGATCAGGAACAAATACTTTGGGTATTGTATTTTTCTGCCTGGTTTTCGGAACACTTTTGGGTACAATGGGGGAAAAAGCAAAAGTTGTTATAAACTTTTTTTCTGTGATATTTGAAGTTGTAATGCAAATGGTAACTGGTGTTATGTGGCTTACACCCATTGGAATTAGCAGTGTTATTGCCGGGAAAATTCTTTCTGTATCTAATATTGCTTTAGTAAGTTTCCTTTTACATACATAACATCAGATTGAAATGAGGGTGGTTTGTTTGGATGAAAATGTTTGACGAGGGCTGATTGTTTAATGAGTGTGATGAGTGAATGTTTTATGAGTGATTTTAGGGTTCGTGCTACCCCATTTGTTGGGATATAGCGTGAAGATATGTATGTACATCAGATTCATCAAATAATCAATCTTCGTCAAACATTCTCATCCTAACAGACCATCCTCGTTTTAACCACATTCATAGTTTCCTTGTTTATTCACTTCCATTCCTTTAACAACAAATCCAAAAAGATAAGAAAGGAAGGGAGTACCAAACTACATTTGTTTTTGAAAGTAAATTTAACACAATTGCAGTTAGACGTTTTAATATAAAAAATAAATATATCATTACACCTTCTACCCATTCCTAAGTGAGGCATTCTGTCGTTGCAGATGTCGGCAAGTGATATATTTATGCGCGTAAAGTGCGGTTATTTTAATGTAAAAACTGAAAATGATTCTGAAAAGATAAGAAAGAAAGAGAATGTCGAGCTAAGCTTATTTTTGAAAGTAAATGCTACACAACCCTAGATAAACATCCCAGAATTCATATTTTCCAAACTTTCCTTTCTGGCGCACCATTTTTGCTTCAACCACATTCATAATACCTCGTTTATTACCCTCACTCGCTTCTTTCGTTTTCGCAACAATTCTTCAATAATATTTATCGATTTATTTCTAATCAGTTTGTCATCCTCAATTTCATCAACATACACAAAAATATAAAACAAATTTGTGATTATATTTATTTTTTCTAGGTATTGTCTCAACTTGCTTGGTTTATAGCAACAGTAGTTCTTGGCGTTTTCATTTACCAATTCATCATAATGCAATTAATTTATTTTGTGTTTATTCGAAAAAATCCGTATAAATTCTATCTTGGTCTGGTCCATGGAATGTTAACGGCTTTTGCAACAGCTTCAACAGCTGCTGCTCTACCGATCACATTTAGGTGTATGAACGAAAAACTAAAAGTTGATCCAAGAATCACACGTTTCGTTCTACCGATTGGTTGTAACATCAACATGGATGGAACAGCACTTTTTGTCTCTGTTGCAAGTATTTTTATTGCTCAGATGAATGGTATTCAGTTAAGTTTTGGAGAGATTATTACTGTTTGGTAAGCATTATATATATTGTTGTTGTTATTTGTTTGTAAAATGAATCTTTTATTGCAGTTTTACGAGTACTGCTGCATCGTGTTCATCGGCAAGTGTACCTAGTGCTGCACTAGTGTTACTTCTGATGGTGCTGTCAGCCATAGATACTCCAGTCCAAGACGTATCGTTACTTTTTGCTATAGACTGGATAGTGTAAGTAAAAATTACTTTTTATACGATTGCTATAGAAAGTTTACAATTACGCTTCCATTTGTCATTGTTAAGTTGACTGCAGAGCAATCGAACTAGATAATAAATGCGCGCTTGTCATATTGACAAAACGAATTTATTTTCGGTGCAATCGTAGAAAAAATTATGTGTATATCACGAGCGTAAAGTGTCTTTGATCTTCTTATAATATTGCAACTCTTGCCTTCGGCTCGCGCTGCAATTTCCGTACTGGAGTAACAAGGAATCACTTGACGCTCTTAATATACAAATAACTATTTTATACGACCGTGAAAAAAGTAAAATTTTACGCCCACAATGATAGACACTAGCAGGCAGATATATAAAGCGGATTAGCGCTAACACCATTTTTTACTTCGTTTTTAACTCTCTTTTCAATGTATGAAAAAAGTTTATTTTAACTCAAGTTAAAATTAGCATCAAATTTAGTTTATTTCTTTAATCTGTTTTAATTGGAAAGAGAGTTATAGATAATATTAAAAACGGTGTTAGTACTAATCCGTTTTGTGAATCTGCCTGTAATTGTTTACCAGAAACATAGATTTTTTTTTAATTAGAGCTGACAATATCCGATAAATTTTCAATTCGGATTTATATTTATTCGATGTTCGAATATTAAACCGGAATCCTTACAAACTTTGTTCTTATACTTATGTGGGAGTAATCAGTTTTCCGAATAATCAATTATTCGTAGAAACTAAATTTCGGTTAGTCCAATCTTTGGTTGTGGTATCTAGATTAGATAAAAAATTAAATAATACATTGAATATTGTCAAATATGTATTTCAAGGATAATAATCAAAAAACGATATATTCGACAAATATAAACTATTTATTAAAATGTAAAAGATAACAAAGTGATAATTCTTGATTTAAAAATAAAATTTTAATATTAAACAATAAAAAGAAAATTATAATATAAATTTTGCTGAGAAAATATGATCATTTTTTACTTCTGTATATTTACTGTCAGATATATCAGATTTGGCTAAATCGACCAGATACCGGATTTAGTTGAGTTCCGGTTTCTTCCAAAATTTAGTTTTTAAACGAATACCGAATTTAGACGGACCTATTATTTTTGACCTTTTGAAAAAATCTAGATACCGAATATTTTAAAATCCTAACATCCGGATATTCAAAATCCGTTAAGAGCCCTAATTAAAGAATATTTAATTTCAAAATAAATAAATATTGTTATATTTTTATAGTGATAGATTTCGTACAACAAACAACATGTTAGGAGATTGTTATGCAGCTGCAGTTGTTGAACATTTATCGAAAAAGGAATTGATGGCTTGTGATGCCGCTGCGTATCAGGTAATTTTTTTTATCTGAGTTTATTATTATAATTTCGTATGAATCAAATCGGTAGAACTATTAAATTAAATTTTCGTATTGAATATGTTCCACAAAATAGCGACTACAAATTGTCTTTGAATGTTTGAATCATGATTTGTGTTTGTGTTTAGGACCCTGTTCTGAACGATTATCAACAGCACAATAATTCAACAGCAAAATCACCAATAACAGAACTAAATTCTGTGGTAGTAGATCTACACACGAATGGTATACAAAATGGAATCGTTCGAACATAATTTTTAATTTTATAAATAAATTGCTATACCAGAATAACCATCACCAGTATTCCAAGACATATTAATGTACTGTGTATAGTCTGTCCCATTACAAAGTAGAAATGTTTTAATAATAATAACTGGGTAATTTAGGATACGCTGTATTTTATCATAATATACACATATACTGTATTTATAAATAGTATTGTTAGCTAGTAAGACTAATATAAAATATTTGATGATGTAATATTTTTCTAAGGAAAAATTGTGATCTAGTATATAGATTATTAAATGTTGATACAAGTATACCTCATGTTGTTTTATCTCTTAACTACTGCGATAATTTCAAGAGTCTTCAAAATTGTATTTTAATATTTACTAGAACCTTTTACAAATATTTACCAAAAATCACAAATTAATACATGATATAATCTTTACGATAAAGATTATCTACCTTAATATCTAAAAGATAACAATATTAAGTTTTGTTTTAGTTATCTTGAAATAATATTCAATACATCTAATTTTATAGCTTTATCATTTTATTGAAATTTTAGTAGATTTTTTAATTAGTTACAGTACAATTGATAGAAGAGTAAAGGTAAGATTATATAAATTTCGAAATATTAAAAATCAACAATGATTTTATTCAAATTAAATTTTTTGATGTCATTGATTGGGGTAATTTCCTAGAATCTAGTAATTTTTATTTAGGGGTGTCTCGGGGAAAAGAAGAAGAATCATATCTATATTGGCAACACTGCATACATAACCCTACTTGTAAACTTGTGACTAGTGTGCAAGTTAGTTGTCTGTTGAACGTGCAATATTTTTATATTTTATACTTTGTAGTCGCTAAGAATAGTCCTGTACGATCACAGAAGACTTCAGGGGCATTGGATATCGTTTCCACATCGATTATCAATGTAATATTCAAGAAAATAACCATACAATGGCGGGTGTTTTTGATATTGAGTTGCATGATGTAGACGAGACTGTTGAAATAACTGACTCAGATGACGATGTAATAGAAATTGAAGAGGTAATTTAATATTTTCATATACTTGTTGATTTGGTATTGATATATTATTGTGATTATGATAATGTTTTTCTTTAATTTACTGTCAAACAATGTTCTTGAAATATTCACTTTCATCTGTTAACAGTTCAATATTGTGTAATATTTGTTTTTGTTTTTTACTTTTATTTAAACTGACTACGTAATTCAGATATTAACAATATTCATTATGTTATTTTTGTTTCTAGGGCACATATGATGAGGATCCCAATGTTAACACAATTTTTGCGTAAGTACTCTGATTACATATTTTTAATTACAGCTGTTGAAGCATTATGACAGGATTATCTAAAACTTTCATGTAATAAATGACTAGTATAATTGTTAATTTATCAATCAAATCAAGTAGATTTTGATATCAATTTACATCTACGTCAGGCTCTTGCATATTTTTACTTCAACTTGTCTATCAATTTTTATTTATGCTTTATTTGCTTTTCTTTGCTTTACTTTCAAAATTATTTTAAAAATTTGGAAAATAGATCACATTTTTTAAGTTGCTGGTCATACATTTTGCATGTATTACAATAAATGTTTTCATTGCAATACTGGGTACCATGTACTAATATCGTGATTCTTTTACTATATTTGATAAGTAATAATATTTTTCAGGTTTTAATTAATTATTTATTAAAATTGCGCAGTTCGTACTAGTCCAATGAAGCCATTTATAGAAAAATATTCAAGTTATCGTAAACCTATGATTACTTGCTTTTTTTGTTTGTTCAGTTTTTTAGCTTGAAACTTTCATGATTCATACAACTTTAAGTTAAACTTTTGCATAAACAATGAATCATTCTCATTGCCTGTAAAAGCCTCGCATAAACATTGGGTGGTTCAGGCCATCACTAAATGTTTACATCTGCTAAAATGAAACTAACCATGCTAAAAAACATAACAACGCATTTTTATTTGCTTATGTCAATGTTTAACACCGCATCCTTGTTTTGTGTTTGTTTTCTTATCAGTAGTGGTAATATAATGGTTCTTGATCGGAGAAAATTTCTTGCCAGTTCTGAAGACGTTGAAACTGTGCATCTTACCGAACAAAATGTTAACCCGGGGCAAGAGAAGACCGGGCCGCAAGACTTTGAACTGCGGAAAGTCTTGGGCAAGGGCGGCTACGGCAAAGTGTTTCAGGTCCGCAAGGTGACCGGAAAAGACTCCGGCACGATCTTTGCCATGAAAGTGCTTAAAAAAGCGTCCATAGTTCGTAACCAAAAAGATACGGCTCACACTAAGGCTGAACGAAACATTTTAGAAGAAGTTAAGGTAAGATTTCTCTTCAAACCTCTTTTGAATTTTGCTGAAACGTGCCACAAAGCAAATTTGCATTTTACAATTCTTTAAAAATCTTAAAATTATTTGCAAATCTGGAAACTTTGGTTATCTATTGTACTGGACTCGCAGAATTTTACCTGCTGTCTAATGTAAGATGCGGATTAGCGCGGTGCCTAGCCACCTGTTTAAAGAACAATAGATTTGAAAAGGGGCAGAACTATTGTTCAAGAAGGATTACAATTTTGAAGGGTACATCTATTTTACAACCATGTATTGTTATCAGATAACAACGCAAATAGCTTTTAGGAATTGCTTTATCTATTTTGCAGTTTAAATTTTCCCAAACGTAACGGTTATCATTTATAAAATAAATTTATTTGTACTATTTTATTTATGCACAACAAATCATTATTTCTGATTTATAGTTTACAATTATATTTTTTCAACTTTCTTCCCACGAAATAATGAGTAAAATTGGATTTCCCTTTCTAGAATAATTCCTTTATTATATCTGCTAGAGGAAAGCAACTTTTCCACTCGTTCAAATGTCACACGCTATGTTCGTACGCGTGTGGAAAAAATAATCGCTTGCCTCTCTAGTTTGACAAATAACTATTGATATTGTGTTTATTAAGTTATTTTTTCTTGCAGCATCCTTTTATAGTAGATTTAAAATACGCCTTCCAGACAGGCGGCAAACTTTACCTAATCTTAGAATACCTCAGCGGCGGTGAACTCTTCATGCACTTAGAGCGTGAAGGAATTTTCCTGGAAGATACCGCATGGTAAATCATCATATTTTCTTCATTCTTCAGCACATTACACTTTATTTTACATTGTAGCTTTTACCTGGCCGAAATTATCCTAGCCTTGGAGCACTTGCACTTGCAGGGCATCATCTACAGAGACCTGAAGCCTGAAAACATCCTTTTAGATGCCCAAGGTCATGTGAAACTCACTGATTTTGGTCTCTGTAAGGAACATATTCAAGAGGGTATTATGACGCATACGTTTTGCGGTACCATCGAATATATGTAAGGTTTCACACATTTTTAAGAGATTATTGGGAATAAATATGTTGTTTTATTTCTAGGGCCCCTGAAATTTTGACCCGAAGTGGCCATGGGAAAGCCGTGGATTGGTGGTCACTTGGAGCCTTAATGTATGATATGTTAACTGGAGCTGTAAGTTTTTACTTTTTACACACAAATAATATCACGTTAATGCACGAACCCTTAAAATTCATTTTCGCCAAGCATTCTTATCTGAAGACAATTTTATCTTTCGTTCACGCAACAAATCATCAATCATATCCATTCATTTATTTCTAGGTTGTCCACATTATCTCTTCCTATCAATTCTCCAATCTTTCATTCGATATTCTCACGCTTCTAACAACATTCTACTTAATCTCGCACTGATCTTAATATATTTTTATTTTTCCAGCCACCATTTACGGCGGAAAACCGTAAGAAAACCATCGAAAAAATCCTAAAGGGCAAATTAAATCTTCCACCATATTTAACCACCGATGCCCGTGACTTAGTTCGTAAACTCTTGAAGCGCCAAGTTTCTGGAAGGCTAGGTTCAGCCCCCGGCGATGCTGAACCAATCCGTCAGCATATGTTCTTTAAACACATCAATTGGTGTGATGTGCTTAGCAGGAAACTTGAACCGCCGTTCAAACCTTGCCTTGTAAGATATTTTTTTATTTTGTACGGTTTTGAGGGTAAAAATAATGAGGTAGAGGAAATGTCAATTAAAAGAAACAATATTTAGCTAAAGAAATATATCACTTACCGACAACTGCTACTGCAGAGTGCCGCATCCAGTAATGGGTAAAAGGCTTAATAATATATTTATTTTTAAAAATTACCTCTATGGTACAGCATATTACTACACCCAATAATGGGTAAAATGCGTTATAGTATTTATTTATTTTTAAGAAAATAGTGTTGACTGTTTAATTGATTGTTGCAGAGTGGAGAAGACGATGTATCCCAATTTGATACTAAATTCACAAAACAAACACCAATTGATTCCCCGGATGAATCTACTTTGAGTGAAAGTGCCAATATGGTTTTTCAGGTAATATACTTTCTATAAATTCTAGGATTTTAGAGTAGTAACAGCTCTGCAATCACAAATCAGTAAATTACATTTTTTTAAATGTAAAGTCAATATTTATAATTGTTTATTTTATGTGTCTGTTTAGGGTTTCACCTACATAGCACCATCAGTCCTGGAAGAAATGTACAAACCACACATTGTAAAGGCGCGTTCACCAAGAAAAAGTCATCCTGGTTCATTAAGAAACCACCACCATATGCACCATTTGCACCACCACCATTTACTACAATCTACACCATTTGGTAAGCTGCATCACTAACTCTTTTTTTTTATTACTAATATTGTAATCCCATACGGAAAACGGGCAGAACATTTAAAAATATTATATTATTTGACACAGGTTTTTGTTGTCTGGAAATTAGAGAAATGTTTTAAATGAAGAACAAAATTTTAAGAAGTTCAAGAAAAATTTAGTGGAAATTTATTTTACTTGCGGTATTTGTAATTTATTTTGTATTAAGTTAAAGATAAAATATATTATGATGCGTTACAATTATTTTAAATTATAATAAGCGGTAAGCATAAGCAGAGTACTGACTTATATGAAATGTGATTACAAAGTAACAGGATCGTATTTATGATTTTCTGTAGGAAACCCACTAATGGGCCATAGTGCTACTCCCTTACATGATGAAATGATGGAATGCCAAGGGCTACCACAGGTATAGTACTTTATTCCACTAAATCGCAGTGTTACCAGCCGAAAAAAGTTTTCCCCTGGCGCAAAACTTACTTAGAAAATAATGAACGAGTCAATGATGAAATGCGGGTTTTTGGACAACAAATTGCATCAATTTCTAAACGATGTTTAACGTATAACTTTCAAAATCATTTTCGCACAGTGTCATAAAACTTTTTTATGGAATTATGTTGTGAATTTATTTATTAACTTCGTTATTTTCTGTATTTTTATTAATATGTTTAGTGTAATTTGTTGTCCAATACCTGTTATAGGTAAAATAAAATTGGGTTTGATACAATTCTAATAATATTATCGAAAAACAAAGTATGTATTTTTTATTTGTAATCGTATATTCTTTTGTTCGTATTTTTGCTTATTATGCATTTGTTGATATTATTTATATTGTTTTAAAGATGCAATAAATATGTAGTTTCAAGGAGTGGCTTTAAAATTGTTTTCCAAAATTTTCAGTTTGGCATTCTGGGTATTTGAAGCATTTAGTCAAGGCGGACAAAATACAATAATTATGCTGATGATATGTTAGAATTGTAAAGTATGAAAAAATAATAATAACATAGGTGCCTGCTTTGGTTCTCAGGATTCATTTTAAAATGTGTCATTTTTTGAAAGAAACTAGGATCACAACAAATGGAGACTTTGCACTATTAAAAATACAACACTTAAAATAGAACAATTTTTTTAATTTCAATTACTGCTTCTAAATAAAAGCAAAATTTATTTTCAAAATGGTACAAATTCTCCATAAAAATCTAACAACCAAAGCGATTAATTTTATTGATTTTTAGTAAAATTATACAGTTGTTTATATCATTTTACAAAGTAAACTGCTCAACACAAGTTTCTGCATCTTTGTATTTAAACAAAATTGTTGGATGCAAAGATTATGGGTTTCGCTTGAAAAAATTACCATTTGTTTTTCAACGACAATAGAAATGTCAAAATTTGTTGGAAATTAAAATGTTTGCGTTTTTGTGAACCTGTCAAATTTGGAAATATGGTAAATTTCAGTTAAAATTGTGAAAACGGTGAGTTCAATATTATTTTCTTTATGGTGGTTTTCAACAGCGAACATGGCAGTTTATTAATTATAATCTTAATATGAGTAAATAGAAAAATGAACTATAGTAGAGCTATATTATGTTTTATGTATATAGTTATATACAATTTGTACAATTTTTGTTTTTTAGTTGAAATATTCGGAGGCTGAATGTCTTTTTGCTGTATGTAATAAAATTTTTACAAATACTTATTATACATAATACATATACAATTTTATAAAGTATCATAAACAAAGAATTATTTATTAAAATTTTTTAAATGGTTGTGGTTTAACATGTATTATTTTTATTTATTTGACGTATTTGGTAAATTTTGCATGGGAAAATTATTTTGACGACTTTAACATAATTCCGTATATATATAATTTCTAATGTTGAAATAGAACCATGTAAAATTATTAATAATTTTATTTTCATAGCAAAATATTCAGCTATCCTGTAAGTAAACATATTTTTGGATAAATCCAACATTAAAAAATGCCTTCAAACTACATTCACGCCAACAGATATTTTAATAGGAAAAATAACAAATTTTCAGGGATTTTTATAGCTATAATTTATATTACAGATATGTCTAAAATTCTGACTGCAAAATGATATTTTTTCATGTTGGATTTACCATTTATACATTAGTACACTTAATATTATTTAAAAATATTCCTTATAAGTGTTTAATACAAGATGACAAAAACTGCTAATACTAACATTTGTTTATATATTTGTGTGGTTTATAATAGCGTTTTAACTGACGGTTCGATATTCAAAGATTAAACGCCAGTTTTGATTTTCAATCGTTATCTGACCTCATTTCTATTGTCAGTTAAAATGTCAGAATTTAGTGAAAGAGTAAATAATATCAAGAGACTTTTTTTAGCATTTTGCTAACTAAAATATAGTTTGACTGCTGTTTTTATGAAATTGTGGGCATAATATAGAGAAATAATTAAAGAAATATTTATATTGAATTATTTTATTTAAATTAATGTTTAATCATTATTATACAGAATGTCGTTTGGTATAAAACGTATATTTAACATTGTAAAATAATTTCAAACAAATAGAAGTATGAACTGTAATTTTTGCAATGTTAAATTTAATTCCTATTTATTTTGTATTTAAAAACTCAAAATTAGTATTGAATATTTATTTTGCTTTGAAATGTAAATGGCCTAAATATAGTTGAAATGTTGATGCCATTTTAAAATAATAGAACAATATAGCTACGCCATACTTATTATTTGATGCTGTATTGTTTTGAATCTGTATCAAAACAAAATAAAAATTTAATATTATTTTTAGCACTGAGAGTTACGTAATTATTTGACATTTCTGTATAAATAGGTAATATACATTTAACGCTAAACATCAAGTGTAAAATGAAATGTAGCAAATATTGTTTCATTTGTTAATTTTTCTATATGTATAAAATAGTGACAAATATTTGTAACGAAATTTAAAAAAAGTTTTTTACTGCTTTTTGCAATAACTGCCCGTTTATTTAAGCTATATTTATATATAAAATAATAAAAATCAAAGTGTGTTTGAAAAATAAAAAGGAAAGTATGTTGTACGAAAATCGGGGTAACAAATATGACTGTTGTATTTAATTTGAACTACTTTTTTATTGATTGGACAAACTTTTATACACCTTTACCTTTTGTAATTTTTTCATATACTTTAATACTTTATTTATAGTTTTAAGTGAATTTTATCAACTTTTCTGATTTATTTAAATCGTACAAAACGTGAACACACTTGCTGTTTTATATTATTTTGAATTTCCCGGATATTCGCTCGTTAATACGTGATATAGTGGTTAGATGGCGATAGCGTCCATCTTGTCATACCATCCGTGGAAAATCATCAAATTCCACATTTTCTACTTGGCAGTCGGTATGTGTAGACGTTTTGTGTGTATGTGAAGTTACCTCGCAATAATTTTTCTCTATCGATGTTTCAGCAAGACAAAACCAAGTGAAACTGGAGAATTCAACTGAAACAGTTCTTCTGTAGGACGGATTTTCTGTACGCAGTACAGTGAGTATTTATCTTTTCTTCCATTTTCTATTATTTGGACATCCACGTCGAGTCGTCGTTGACACGTCGACTATCCCAAATGAAGTTTTGGTTGATTTCAAAATTATTTACATTTGAAATTCATTGGATACAGAAATTATTGTCAACATTTAAGTCTTGGCTACAATAAATTTTATTTGAATACACGAAATTTTGTTTTATGTTTGGTTATTTAATTCATCGTACAACATATGCTGGGTTTTCTGATATTTTAGTCCAGGGCCGTATTTTGCTGGGTTAAAATCTGCGATTATAAAAAGTATTAATTTTAAGTGGATTTTTATTAGGGTCATCTATGCACGTATGTTAATTTTTCATTGGCAGAGTGCAGGGTCAATGATTCTGCTACTTTGCGAATTATATCAATGAATTTTACAAAAGTCACGAAAAGTGTCTACAACAGCAGGTTAAAGTTCATGTCAATTGAAAAACATACAGATAATGTAAATTAGTTGTTATACTGCAGTGATTATGAATTTTCTACAACCCAACTCAGTGTTAACGATATTATTTTTGGACGCATTTTGATAAACTCAATTGTATGTTATCTATGTTGTTTTTATCAAAATTTTGACTTTTAAATTAATATCCCACAAACAATTATTATCACCATGTTGAAGAAAATATATTTAGTTATTAAGTGTATTTGAAAACATTTTTTATAACTTTTTATTTGTTTAGTATTCTTAAATCATTTGTTTCCGAACAAGTGTTGTTACATTTAAAGTATTGAACATTGTGTTACATTTTAAAAAGTGTAATGTTACATATAGGTCAGATATAAAACAAATATTAAGTATTATGTTCATGTGGAGCGTTCAAGAAAATTATTAATGAGATATTATTTATTCAGGGTTGTCCATATGTGTGTTGGGTCTCTATAGAAACAAGTTTAAATCGTGTACATTTTTCAATTATTTGAAAAGATTATTGCTGGCCTTGAATTATATGATAAGCTGTTATTATTTTTTTTATATTCATTTAAATCTAGTAAGGTATATTGAAGTAAATGGATTTTTGAATAATTTCTGAAACAAAATAGTCATTTAACTGAAAAAAACATGTAAATATAAATTAAGCCGGTATTTATCAAAATGTTTACATGTCTCGTATCTTAGCAACCATCTTCAAATTAAACTTTTTATTGTACATTTAGTTATTTTTAATGGACACTATTATGGTATCAAGAATATTTACAAATTAGAAACATGATACTGTAAACATTTGAAGTATATAATTTTCTATTAAAATATTAAATAACAAGTACGATAGTAATACAATTGATATTTGATTGTAGTGTTACTGTAACGACTTGGCGAGACTAAGGACTACCCAAAATGCAGCAAGCAGTGTTAGAAGAGAGTTTGACGACGCCGTATGAGCCGGTGGCAGCAGCGGGAGGCGGAGCATTGCCCCCGCCAGCGTGCAGCTATGACGACCTGTTCCCCGCGCTACCTGAGTCCAGCTCCCCGGGGCTGGGCCCGCAGCACCACAACGCCAAAATGCGCGTCGGCTCCACCGTCGTCACCCAGGTAGGCGAAGAATTGTCACCAAACACCGTGAACCAAAATTAAAATTGTCGATCTCTCCCACAGGTGTTCCGCGTACCGTACGAGGAACGCAAATTCGACCACAGCGACAAATTCGGCGAGAGCGAATCATACCCTTGTCTTTCCATCATGAACGGCACCGGCGCTCACATTGAGATGTCGTCCAGTAAGGACGGCTCTCTCACTTTCCTCGTCACCGGTAAACAAAACGAAGTTCTCGAAGCCCGCCGCAAGATCCTCACTCAATTCCAGACTCAGGCCTCGAAACAGGTCGTCATCCCCAAGGAACATCATCGCTGGATCCTTGGCAAACAAGGAGCGAAGCTCAAAGAACTCGAAAAAGTCACTGCAACTAAAATCAATGTTCCTCCGGTAAGTGACCCGTCTGAAACCATCACTATCACTGGAACCAGAGAAGGTATTGAAAAAGCAGAACATGAAATTCGTGTCTGTTCTGACGAACAATCAAAGAAAGCTTTCGAGCGTATCACTATTCCTAAGATTTATCATCCATTCATCTGCGGCGCTTTCCACGAAAATCTGAACAAGATGATCACTGAAACTGGCGCTAGAATTAATGTTCCTCCACCATCTAGCGGCAAAGATGAAATTGTAATTGCCGGCGAAAAAGAAGGCGTCATGTCGGCGAAAGCTCAAGTTGAAAAAATCTATAAAGACATGGAGAAACGATGCACTACCGTATCGGTAGAAGTGCCTAAATCTCAGCATAAATATGTGAATGGTCCAAGAGGTTCCACCATTCATGAGATCCTCCAACTCACTGGAGTTAGTGTGGAAATGCCTCCCAATGATTCTAGCACTGGAACAATCACTCTAAGAGGACCTCACGATAGACTTGGTTTAGCCTTAAACAAAGTCTACGAAAAGGCCAACTCTGTGATGTCTTCAACAGTGGAGGCTCCTGCTTGGATCCACAAATACATCATTGGTCGCAAGGGTGCCAATATCCGTAAAATCACCCAAGATCTCCCTAAGGTGCATGTTGAATTTACTGAAAACCGTATCAAAATCGAAGGACCTCCTGAAGAAGTTGAAAAAGCTCAAGCTGAGCTTGACACCGCCACTAAGGACCTGGTCAATAAACTAACATTTGTTGAGCTTACGGTTGATCCGAAATTCTACAAACATATCATTGGTAAAGCTGGTGCTAACGTCAATCGTTTGAAGGAAGAAACTGGCGTTATGATTAACATTGATGATACCAATCGTATTAGAATCGAAGGCAGCGTAGAAGGTGTGGCCCAAGCTCAACAAGAACTGAAAGAGATGGTTGATAAACTTGAAAATGAGAAGGAAAAGGATGTCATTATTGATCAACGTCACTACCGTTCCATCATTGGATCTAAGGGTGAAAATATCAAAGAAGTTCGTGATAAATTCAACCAAGTGCAAATCAACTTCCCCGGACCTGGCGACAAGCGCGATGTCGTTAAAATCCGTGGACCCAAAGAAGACGTTGATAAGTGCCACAAATATCTTATGAAACTCGTCAAAGAACTCAACGAATCGTCTTATCAGATCGAGGTGCCAATCTTCAAACAATTCCATAAATTCATCATCGGCAAAGGAGGTGCCAATATCCGGAAAATTCGCGATGAAACTCAAACTAAAGTTGACTTACCCGCCGAAGGAGATAAAAATGATGTTATCACAATTACAGGAAAGAAAGAAAATGTTGAAGAAGCTCGTGAACGCATTCAGAAGATCCAGAATGAATTGGCTAACATCATCACTGATGAAATTACAATTCCACCCAAGTTTTACAATTCGCTGATTGGCGCTGGAGGTAAACTTATCCACTCTATCATGGAAGAATGTGGAGGCGTTGCTATTAAATTCCCAACAGCTGAAAGTAAGAGCGATAAAGTTACTATTCGCGGACCAAAAGATGACGTAGAACGCGCCAAACAACAACTTCTTGAACTGACCACCGAACGTCAACTTAGCAGCTTCACTGCTGAAGTCCGAGCCAAGCCACAGCAACACAAGTTTCTCATCGGTAAAAACGGTGCTAACATTAAGAAAATCCGCGATTCAACTGGAGCTAGAATCGTTTTCCCGACTGATAAAGATGAAGACAAAGAAGTTATTACTATTATTGGAAAGAAAGAAGCTGTTGACAAAGCTAAAACAGAGCTTGAGGCTACCATCAAAGAAATCGACAATATAACCGAAAGCGACATGACAGTAGATCCTAAACACCATAAACACTTCGTAGCTAGACGCGGAGAAGTCTTACATCGTATCACAGACGAGTGCGGCGGTGTGATGATTTCATTCCCACGTTCGGGAGTCGCCAGTGACCGAGTTGTTTTGAAAGGCGCTCGGGAATGCATCGAAGCCGCCAAGAACCGCATTCGCGAAATCGTAGCCGAGCTCGAAGCTATGGTCACCATTGACTGCATTATCACACAGAAACATCACCGTACTGTAATGGGAGCCAAGGGCTGCAAGGTCCAGGCCATCACCGCTGAACACGATGTTCAGATTAAGTTTCCCGATCGTGATGCCACCGACGAAATAGCAGAAAATGGCGATATGGGCCATGAAGCCCCTATTCGTAAATGTGACATCATTCGTATTACTGGCAAAGCTGAACGTTGTGAATCTGCTAAACAAGCTCTTTTGGACTTGGTTCCTGTTACTATTGAAGCTGATGTACCCTTCGAATTACATCGTTCCATTATTGGACAGAAGGGCCGTGATGTGAAAGACCTGATGGACACGTACGATGTCCATATTGTTCTCTCGCCAGCTGAACAAAGACTTGATATTATTAAAATTACCGGTACACCTGCAAACGTAGAACGCGCCAAAGAAGCTATTCAAGATCGTGTGAAAGATCTTGAAGCTCTTAAACAAGACCGTATTCTTAAATCCTATGAATTAAAGATCGAAGTAAACCCTGACTATCATCCAAAGATCATTGGCCGTCGTGGCGCTGTTGTCTCCGGAATCCGTGATGAACACGACGTCCAAATCAACTTCCCCAAAAAGGGAGATCCTGAAGAACAAATCATTACCATCACTGGTTACGAAGAAAACGCTCACAAAGCCAAAGATGCTATCATGAAGATTGTCAACGAACTGAATGACATGGTCAAAGAAGACATCGAAATTGACTACCGCGTGCATAGTCGCCTTATCGGTGCCCGTGGTCGCAATATTCGAAAAATCATGGACGAATTCAAAGTGGACATCAAGTTCCCAAGAAGCGATGATCCCAATCCTAATCTTGTTACAATTTCTGGACATGACGATCAGGTTTTGGATGCTAAAGACCACCTCCTGAACTTGGAGGAAGAATACGTAAGACTTGTTAATTGTTATCTTTATTCACATTAATAACATGTGTATGTGTGTTTTTTTTTTAGTTGCAGGACGTAACTGAGCAAGAACAATACCGTCCATCGTTCAATCGCTCTGCTGAAGAAGATAACGTTTTCAGTGGTGGTAGCAAGGAATTCGTTGTAAAAGGCGGACCTTGGGAGCAAAAGGCTCCGAATATGGCCAGCGCGAAGGAGTTTCCATCTTTCGGCGGACGTAGCGCCCCAGCTGCTGAGCAGCCCGAGTTCCAGCAGGCCCCTATTTCTGGCGCTTGGGGACAAAGACACTAGACGATCACCAATTAGACACGACACTCACAGGTAGGTAATCAAAAAGTATGTTTTAGTTTAGAAACTCGACTGAAACTGCGTGGCAAATTTAGCAGGAAATAATTAAGTTCAAAGGTGAAATTTCATTACAGGAGGACTTGTAAACATCTGTCCTCACCCTCTTCCCTCACTGCTAGCTGCATTTACTAAGCAAGGCCTGGCTAACGAAAACGGACTCTGAAAATCGGTATTATAAACCTCACAAACAAACAAAAAACTCACTCAAAGACAACAAATCATGAATGAACAGCGAGTTGCTGTGCTACAAATTATTTTCTACAAAACACGCTAAAGGCTCTACAACAATCGCAATAAAACTAGAGAATTTAATTTTTTGTGATGTTACAAATTGTAAAAACGGGCTTCCCAGGTATGAAATTGTTTAGTTTTTGGCCGAATATAAATTGGTGTTTAAGAAATCTCTGATAATATTGTTGAAAGAGCATAAAACCTTTTTACAGGTTTTGTTTTTGTTAGAATAAGTTTTAGTTGCCATGCCATCGGAAACAAGAGAAAAGTGAAATTTTATTCATCGATTTATTTGGGATTCAATACAGAATGTTATTTATTTATATATTGTGTGTTTATATATAAATATTTGATTGATTTAAATACTTGTGGGAATTTTCAACACATATTTTTATAGTGTAGATATTCTGGTTACATATAGTTATCACGTTTTTTATATATTTTTTGTATATTTTGATTAGGAATGTCTATATAAATGTTTTCTCAATGGAAATGTATACTATGAATTTTCTTGCCATTTCGTTGGTAGCATGTGTCGCTTTTCTTTTGTTTTCAAGAATTTATTTAGCCACTGTTATATATTGAAATTAACAGTCCGTTTAAAATATTTTTACGACAGTAGAAGGTCCTATTTTCTGGCACTATACTCTTGACAATTAACAGTCAGTCGTACTATTTTAACTTTTGATTTTAATTATTGTTTGTATTTAGTAACTTATTTTATATTAACGGCATTATAAAAACAAGTTTTCTCGAAAATACTAAATACTGACAATGATTTTTAAGTGCTGAAGATAGCGTACAAAGTAAAGAGATACTTTGACCAATGAAGACATTATTTATTATTACGAAATGGTAGTTACTTTTGAGATTGAAGAAGATGGCCTAAATACTCCTCTTTATATTGAAAAGTCCTCGATATGATCTTATTTAAATTCTACCTTCACATTTTCTTTTGCGGAAAATTAGTGTAGGTAAATGGAAATAGATTTAACAACTTTTTACCTAAGTCATAGCGCATTTATTAATTTTGTTTACTCCCCACATGTAATGATGCCTTATTTCGCCGGTGTTGGATTTTTTTATTTTATTTATCGTTACGCCAAGTCATAATTATACTGTTAAGAAATGAAAATTTTGTACAACAGACTGAACTTAGCTCATATGAAAAATTTGGGCAACTTAAATAGTACGTTTAAGTGAAAAAAGTTGTAATTTTTAATACGAAATAACGAATTTCTCAAACAAAAAGATGTGCAAACATCAACGTTTTTGTATATAATATAATAAACTTTATACTTTGGAAAAATGAAACGATGGGTCGTCTGAGAGATGGCCGCCATTTTGTGGAAACAAATACGCACCAGGATTTGTGACCATCAAAAAGGGAAGAGATAGATTTATATATTATATTATATAAATATATTATATATTATGAGAAAATAAAAAATATAACAAAGAACTTTCTTTATCCCTTCCTTTACTTTTATCCATTCTACTATTCGTAGTTAAATTTAATTTGTTCAATTATTGTCGGGATTCAAATAAAACATACAAATTAATTCATCATATCTTTATTTGTACTTGCTTTTTAAAAAATCTGTATTGCAACAAATCATTTTATAACAATTATTATACTTAAAGTACGCTATTTTCATAAACATATATTAATTATCTTATAATTAAATAATATAGTACAATCTTTTGTAATATACAAAATTACTCATTAGTTTGATAAAATAACTTCGGACACTGTTTCGAATGTTTCTTCAGTACCACGTTTTTGGACTAAAATAAATCTGTTGCCATCCGCAATGTCAGAATTACATATTGCTACAACTTGGTTTGTATCATTCGCAGCTGCTAACAAAACTTCTAAATTTTTGTGGCTTAAGTCAATATTTTCACCCAAGCTTTGAATAATAACAACTTGGCGATTGTCAGTTTCATCTTCTGATTTTAGGGTATATACTTCGTTATCTTTAATCGTAAAAACATCATTTTCATCAACTTCTATCTCTGTATTCAATGGATCTACTTCTTCATTATTACATTCTTCTTTTACGCAATTGTCTTTTAGTAGTTCTATTTCAAGTACATTATTACATTCTTCTTTTACGCAATTGTCTTTTAGTAGTTCTGTTTCAAGTATATTTTCTTTATTTACTTGTTTAGAATATTTGTGGTCATTTGCAGAAATCGCTGCATCTACCAAAATTTCATCTTTTTTGTTTTCATTTCTTACTAGTAGTTTCATATAAGGGGGTTTCCGTTGTCGGGAAATTCTTTTGATTGTTGATGGATTTATTGATGGCTGATAACCAATGGGTAATAATTCCATGTCAGTTACTGTTTCAACATTTGGTTTTTCGTTACTTGTGCAGTTTGCAACGTAAAGTTGTAACAACTGTGAATTAGGTACTTTATGTGCTGGATACGCGAAAAGTTTTGTTATTCCATTTAATAAGCGTTGCATATCTTGCTTTGTACGAGGAGCCAGATCTGATTCAGTAATGACATCATCTGTATCGTTTAACTGACTTTTAAATTGGCGTGTACTAATCGTAATTTGTTGATCCACTATTAGCTGTCTTCTTCCATATCTAATAAAACCTTTATAACTCCCTT
This sequence comes from Pterostichus madidus, assembly GCA_911728475.2. Lineage (NCBI taxonomy): Eukaryota > Metazoa > Arthropoda > Insecta > Coleoptera > Carabidae > Pterostichus > Pterostichus madidus. The sequence goes on along the minus strand of OU452307.1, from coordinate 38,475,635 downwards.
TGGTTGATGGTTTAGAAGGCGTGAATTCTGTTTCATAAGATAATTTCTTTCGTAATGTAGGATGTAAAATAACTGGTTCTTGATTCGTTGGATGATTTCTACCTATTTTATTATCTGTAGCATTGCATTTTACCGTTTTGGATAACCTCTTTACTTGACGTAGGTTTTTGAAGGCATTGTTTCGAATTACTCTTTGTTTCTGATAGTCAGGTTCAGCTGGAATTTGAAGAAGTGGTGAAGGAGCATTGTCTGAACAAATTATTATCGGCGTTTCAACGAAAACAAGTTGCTCTGTACCAGAATTTTCAGAGGTTATATCATCTGTTGTTTCAATTACATACGTAGTATTTTGATCAGTAATTCTTTCCATTCTTGTAGGCTAACTTACATATATTACGTAGATAAATTATGTTTAAAAGTTACATTTCTGACTTATTAATTAAAACAAAAACAATTCAACACTGCTACTACGCCATTTTATTTAGGACGTAAACAAATGAAAGCTACATGTACACTGTACATAAATAAAACTTACTATTATTAATATAATAAATATTTATATCATATAACTGTATTAATTACAGCTATAATAGTAAATAAAATAAATTGACATTTGCCTCCTAATTATTTCGGAACATCATATAAATGGTTCTTTAAAAAAAAGGTACCTAAAATAGTCAATAAGCATACCAAATACGTATACCAGGTGGCCAGAAAGTATAATTAACAATTTTAAATTTTATTTATTATTCAAATAATTTTCAACAAAATAAAAACTTAATATTTACTGTCTTTTTTTATGTTGTTGAGGAATCTTCTTTTCTTTACAACAACATTTTTTAACAATCAAATACAACACAGATACTATTCCAAATAATACTGATCCTAAAAGAACTAGTACATCCAAAGACATTTCTTGATACCAAGTTAAATGTATAGCGCCAATCTTCAAATGATCTGAGTACTTATGACGTAGAACATATTCGATCCAATACATTGCAGAATCTATAGGACGAAGAGGTTGATCTCTTAAAAGCTCTGAGCGATATCTAGCTGCCTCTTTGTAACTGAAATGCATAAAATTTTATAAAATAGTGATTGATTAATCAGTTTATATATTATCTATCTTACGCTTTATTAGTTAATACTTCTTGAACAGTTCCAAGCAGTTTTTCATAACTGATTTCCTTGAACTGGACAGTTTTTCCAATTCCTAACGCTTCGGAAGCTGCCATATTCATTGCCTGGTCACCAAATACTGGAATACCAACAATGGGTACTCCATGGTACACTGCTTCTGTTGTACTTAATAGCCCTCCATGAGTTATGAACAACCTTAAATTTGGATGAGCTGAAATAAGGCACATTACAATAAAAATAAATTTATAAATTGGTAGTATTACCAAGAATATCGTTTTGAGGCAACCATTTTTCAATCTTAACATTATCAGGTTTGCCAGGCAGTTGGTCATCTTCAAATTTCCATAGAATCTTGTAGGGCAATTGGGCAAATACTTTCATTAGTGCCTCTTTAGTTTCTATTGGTAACATTGAACTTTTAATATTTGAACCCATGCTAAATAGAATAAAACCTTGCTTTGCTCCATCCAAATAATCCTTTAGATGCTGAATCATACAAACATGGTTTAATTTGTGTCAAAGAATTGTTATAATTATTATTTGTTCTACCTTTGGTAGTGGTTTAGGTTCGTCAATGTGATATCCTCCAATTTCAATCATGTTAGGTACTGCAGGTTTTGCTGGACTTATACTAGGATGAGAATTAAGTAAAATTAAAGCTGTACGTTTTACAATAATTTCTTTAAGTGCAGGAGCATCAGGAAAATATTTTTGAAGTAAATATTCTTGTCTGGGATAATGGTAACTGAAAAGTATTAATATTAGTACTAGGTACAAACTAATAGCTCGACAAATAACATAAAACTGTGACTAGAATGCACTTTAATATATATATATATATATATATATATATATATATATATATATATATAATGAATGGCGTGGCTCTACTTTGGCACGAAAGAGAAATATACAGACTCAGTGAAAAAAATTTGCCCTCCACACCATATATTCGCATTTATGCTAACTTATTGATAAAAAAAATAAAATAAATATGTCATCACGCCTTCTACCCATTACTGGATATGGTACTCTGCTGTAGCAAATCTCAGTAATATATTTTGCACGTTTCTCAGCCGTTAAATCATGGCTCCCCAAAGATGTTATTGGAGAGGGAGCCATAGGGCTAGTATTAACGTCGTGAAAATTATTTGTCGGTTGTGGGAATCGGACCCAAGTTCTCAAATCCACATGCTTACTCGATACCACTGAGCCACCTACCCCGTACAAATGATATATTTATTTATTATTAATCCATCATAATTATTATTCCGTTGAAATGCTATTTTTATAAATGAAAGAATTCCACCCTATCTTATTATTTCATAAATTCCAATAAACCGCTATTTTTTAATCCAACTTTTGACACTGAATGTACCGAAAACATTCCTCTCAAGGTTGTAAATTGCTTTGTCCAAATCTATCAAGTAATATTCTTACCAATAATATAAAATCTGACTCAAATAGCTGTACACAGTGTTTTTTACTCTGTCCCAAAAAGACATATATCCCACACTACCTCCAAAAATTTGAGGGACGTACGAAGGAGGAGCCGGATTTCCTACATAACTGTTGATCCACAAATTTGATCCCATCTGGAAGTAGTTTCATTTTGTATTATTTCTTTTTTGACTTCATTATAACTTACTGTACTGATAACTATTAAAGGACAATCAAAATGATGTGCTAGGCCAGCATGTGCTTCATTTAAAACTGCATCAATAATTACTAAATCAAATTTTTCTTTAGTAAGCAACTCTTGAACTTTTGTATCGTTCAATAATATTTCTGTTATTGTATAAGTTTGTTCCAGTATTCCGGCAAATTGTTCGAACGAAGACTTCTCATTCATGCTTAGTAAATTATTTTGCTTATCTAAAAAAAAAATACTCTAATTTAAAGTAAGAGATATAAAAATAAATATTACCCTTCTCATATTCCTCATAAAAATATGACAAAACAATTTCTTCCAATCCTTTAACTTCTTTTTTAACTCCAAACGAACTAATAAAAGTAACTTGGTGCCCTTTTTCAAGAAGTCCTTTAACTAGACTATTCCCCAGGATAAAATGACTGGGTGCAGGTGGTGGAAATGAAACTAAAATGCGAGCGGCTTCTCCTTGGGTTACCCATGTAACCTGGAGCGCCACAACAATGGCGAGCACCAAGTTGAAGATTTTTGACATGCTCAGTCACTTGTTCAACTAAGACTGAATAAAGATAATGGGAGAGTTACAAATATGAAGGTCTTATTAGGATGATGATTCCAGTTGGTTTATGATATAGTGCGATTTTCTTATCAAGTACGATTTATTCAACTTGTTATCTCTGTAAGTATTACTTAATAAAGTAAAAAATATATTATTATAAATATAATTAGAAATATTAATCTTTTAGTTACCTAATCGAATTTGATGACTTTCAAATAATAATTATATTTTTTACAAATGCTTTACTCTGCTATAAAATAAATTCAAGATTACTGTAAAAATATATACTTAATTCTTCAAATAATTTTATTAATATACAAAAATGTATTTTTAAAAAATGTACATTTATTTATTTTCTCTAATAAACAGTAACAACTATGCAAATATTTATTGTTTTTTCTTCTGTGTCTGTTTTCCTTTTTCTTGTGGAGACTTTTTGCTTCTGCAACACATTTTTTTAACTCCCCAATAGAAAATAAATATCACAGTAAATAGAATGGATCCTAAGAATGCTAAGACATCGAGTGAATTGATTTGATACCAGTTCAAATGAATAGCACCAGTCTTCAGATGATTTGAATACTTATGACGCAATACATATTCAATCCAATACATTGCAGAATCTATTGGACGCATTGGTTGATCCCTGAGAAGATCTGAGCGAAGCCTAGCTGCTTCCCTGAAACTACAAACAACAAATATTTATAAAAACGACTGTAGCCAACGATCACATTGAACAATTGAGGTCAATTGATTGCGATCGAGTAAATATCACCAATATTAACTAGAGTTAGATTTAGACAAAGCAATTTACAACCCTCAGAGGAGTGTCCTCGGAGGTCGCTACTATCGTCGATAGTATCAAAAGTTGGATTAAAAACTTTAAAGTTATTTGAATTTATGAAACAATAAGTTGGCGTGTAATTCTTAATATTTGTAAAAATAGTAAAAAAGAATAATAATTATGACTGATTACTAATAAAAAATAAAACATTAATAAATTTGCTTAAATGCACTCATCGTGCATGAATATTTCATTTTCGTGTCAAAGTGAAAGCGCATTCCAGCCACGGTTTGATTTTAGTTGTCGACTTCTACCGATTAGTTTGATGTTTGATTTTTTAATCTTCGCAGTGTGACCGCTGCCTAATATATATTTAACTTACGATTTATCGCTCAATACTTCTTGTACTATTGTTAGAAGTTTTTCAGAAGTAAGTTCTTTTAATTCAATCGCTTTTCCAATTCCTAAACTTTCTGCAGCCATCATGTTCATTTTTTGGTCACCAAATACTGGAATTCCAACTATGGGTACTCCATGGTACACTGCTTCTGTTGTACTTAACAGCCCTCCATGAGTTATGAACAATCTTAAATTGGGATGAGCTAAAAAAACACATATTACAATAAAAAATATTTATAAATTGGTAGTTATTTTACCAAGGATGTCATTTTGAGGTAACCATTTATCAATTCTAACATTTTCAGGTTTGCCAGGCAGTTGGTCATCCTCAAACTTCCATAGAATCTTGTAGGGTAATTGCGAAAATACTTTCATGAGTGCCTCTCGAGTTTCTATTGGTAACATTGCACTTCTAAGATTTGAACCCATGCTAAATAGAATAAAACCTTCTTTGGCACCATCCAAATAGTTTTTTAGATCCTAACAATGAGACAATGAATTAATAGATTATTTTTCTTGATAGAAAATATGTGTTATACTTTTGGCAGTGGTTTCGGTTCGGATACATGAAACCCACCAATATCAATCATGTTTGGAACTACAGGTTTCGCTGCACTAATACTCGGATGGGAATTTAAAAGTAGAAGTGCAACTCTTTCATTAATAATTTCCCTGAGAGGTGGTGCTGTAGGAAAATATTTGTGTAAAATTGCTTCTTGCTTAGGTAGATGAGCGCTATAATGATAAAAGAAAATTAATTTTTCTTTTAGAAACTAGAGACTGACTACATTTTCTTACAATGAGTAAACAGAGTCCAACAAATGTGTTAGGAAAAAATTCTTTGTTCTTTGCCAGAAATTCATTTGTTCTGTATAGCCAGTCATCATTTGAGGAATATAAGAAGGAGGTGCCTGATTACCTACATAATGGTTCACCCATCCATTTGAGCCTACCTAAATAAAAAAAAGAAATTGTAATAACTGAACCATGTTTTCTTTTTGTGTTGATCTTACTGGGCTAACAATAATCAAAGGACAATCATAATGGTGAGAAAATCCAACTTGTGCCTCGCTGAGGAAGCTCTCCATAATCACCAGATCGAATTTCGCATTTGATTGTAGGAGGTTTTGAACCTTGGTATGATTTAATGTTTCTTCTGTCATCCATTCAGTCATATGCATAATATATTTGAAATTTTCATAAATTGATTTTTCTTGAAACTCCAAGATCATACTTTTAAATCCTACAAAGAATTTAATATTTATTAATTTCAATAAATAAAATAAATAAATATATCATATCACGCCTTCTGCCCATTATTGGGTGTGATAATCTGTCGTAGTAGATCTCGGTAAGTGATATATTTTGCTCGTGAAATGCGGTTACCAGCCGTCAAATCACGACTTCTAAGGACATTAGTGGAGGGGAAACCACAGAGGTTGTTTTAATGTGGTGAAAATTGTTTTGTCGGCTGTGGAATTCGAACTTGCGTTCTCAAATCCACAGGCCGACTCGATACTACTGTGCCACCTATCCTTTCTTACTTACTATACAATTATTCTGTAAGAAATGCATTTCATTTTTATATTTACTGGCCATAAGATTAACAAATAATAAAATCAAATATATATTTATTATTACATAATAAAAGTAGATATGTTTACATCATGTTTTCATAATCTTATCAAACAGTTTCTATAAATAATTTAGTAAATAATATTATCTTATTTACCTTCCATTTTCTCCAAAAATCCAGTTAACACAACATCCTTCAAATTTTTCTTCTCTAATTTCGTACCAAAAGAACTAACAAACGTAACATCATGTCCCTTATTTACCAATTCTTTTACAAGAGCGCTTCCTAAGAAGAAATGACTTGGTGCTGGTGGTGAGAATAAAACCAGGATGCGAGAACCTTCTGAAGGGGTCACCCATGCTGCTTGAAGCAGCAGCACCGTAACTAGGACCGCAAACACTCGTGACATGATAGAAAGAGTGTTAGAGAATGACTGACAACTTCTGAACTTTGAAGGTTGTTTATCTAAAAGATAATGTTAAGAGTAGAAAAAGTTGCGTGATGATGTAGCAGAAAAATACAATTATATTAGTTTGATCATTTAAAAAAGTATAAATTTATTTGTTTTTTAACTAATAATACAAAAATTATTGTTTTTTCTTCTGCTTTTCTTGCGAGTACTTCTTGCTTCTGCAACATAATTTCTTAACTCCGCAATATAAAATAAATACCACAGTAAGTAGAATAGATCCTAAGAATGCTAAGACATCAAGTGAATTAATCTGATACCAGTTCAAATAAATAGCACCAGTCTTCAGATGATTTGAGTACTTATGACGCAACACATATTCGATCCAATACATTGCAGAGTCTATTGGACGCATTGGTTGGTCTCTGAGAAGAGCTGAACGATGTCTAGTTGCTTCCCTGAAACTATAAACAACAAATATTCCTGACACGACTACAATATATATTTAACTTACGATTTATCGTTCAGTACTTCTTGTACAATCGCAAGAAGTTTTTCTGAAGTTAATTCTTTTAATTCAATTGCTTTTCCAATTCCTAAACCTTCAGAAGCCTTCATGTTCATCTTTTGGTCACCAAATACTGGAATACCAACTATGGGTACTCCATGGTACACTGCTTCTGTTGTACTTAACAGCCCTCCATGAGTTATGAACAATCTTAAATTGGGATGAGCTGAAATAAGGCATATTATAATAAAAAAAAATTATAAATTGGTAGTTATTTTACCAAGGATGTCATTTTGAGGTAACCATTTATCAATTCTAACATTATCAGGTTTGCCAGGCAATTGATCATCCTCAAACTTCCATAGAATCTTGTACGGTAATTGTGAAAATACTTTCATGAGTGCCTCTCGAGTTTCTATTGGTAACATTGCACTTTTAAGATTTGAACCCATGCTAAATAGGATAAAACCTTGTTTGGCACCATCCAAATACTTTTTTAGATCCTAACAATGAGACAATGAATTAATAGATTATTTTTCTTGATAGAAAAAGTGTGTTATACTTTTGGCAGTGGTTTCGGTTCGGATACATGAAAGCCACCAATATCAATCATGTTTGGAACTGCAGGTTTTGCTGCACTAATACTCGGATGGGAATTTAAAAGTAGAAGTGCAACTCTTTCATTAATAATTTCTCTGAGAGGTGGTGCTGTAGGAAAATATTTGTGTAAAATTGCTTCTTGCTTAGGTAGGTGATCTCTACAATGATAAAAGAAAATGAATTTTTCTTCTAGGATCTAGATTGATTTTCTTACAATGAATATATTGAGTCTAAGAAATGAGTTAGGAGAAAATTCTTTGTTCTTTGCCAGAAATTCATTTGTTCTGTATAGCCAGTCATCATTTGAGGAATATAAGAAGAAGGTGCCTGATTACCTACATAATGGTTCACCCATCCATTTGAGCCTACCTAAATAAAAAAAATTGTAGTAACTGAGGTATGTTTTCTTTTTGTGTTGATCTTACTGAGCTAACAACAATCAAAGGACAATCATAATGGTGAGCAAATCCAACGTGTGCCTCGCTGAGGAAGCTCTCCATAATCACCAAATCGAATTTCGCCTTTGATTTTAGCAGGTCTTGAACTTTGGTGTGATTTAATGCTTCTTCTGTAAGCCAGTCAGTCATATGCGTAATATGTTTGAAATGTTCATAAACTGGTTTATCTTGAATCTCCAGAATCATACCTTTAAATCCTGTAAATAATTTATAATTTTTAATGAGAGTAGTTTTTTTTAATAAACAATCCAGTTATTGTAAAAAATATACATATTTTATCTTCACATTTTCTGGCCATAAGATAAACAAATAATCAAATAAAGTACTTATTTTACATAATAATATTAGATATGTTTATATCATATTTTCGTAATCTTATCAAATTATTTTTATAAATAATTTTATCGTAATTTATAAAATATTTACCTTCCATTTTCTCATTAAGTCCAGTTAACACAACATCCTTCAAATTTTTCTTTTCTAATTTCGTACCAAACGAACTAACAAACGTAATGTCGTGTCCCTTATTTACCAATTCTTTCACAAGAGCGCTTCCTAAGAAAAAATGACTTGGAGCTGGTGCTGAGAACAAAACCAGGATGCGAGAACTCTCTGAAGGGATCACCCATGTTGCTTGAATCAACAACACCGTAACTAGGATCGCAAACACTCGTGACATGATAGAATGTTGGAAAATGACTAGCATCTGAACTTTGAAGGATATGATATATGGTTTTTATCGATAATATTAATGCTGTTTATCTCAAAGATAATGTTACAGTAGTAAATTATAAGTAGGAAAATAATGCTATTATATTAATTTCAATATTTTACAAAAGAATATAAATTTATTTATTTTTTAAGTGTAATACAAAAATTATTGTTTATCTTCTACTTTTCTTGCGAGAACATCTTGCTTTTGCCACATAATTTCTTAATTCCCCAATAAAAAATAAAGATCACAGTACATAAAAATAGATTCTAAAAATGCTAAGACATCCATTTGATACCAGTTCAAATCAAAGGACAATCATAATCGTGAACAAACTCAATGCATCGCTCGCTGAGGAAGGTCTCCATAATCACCAGATCGAATTTTCAATTTGGTTTTAGGTCTTGAATTTCGGCGGAATTTAACGTTTCTTCAATCATCAACCAAACAATCATACTTATAGAATATAATAAGGAATTCAATAGTGAAATTGCTAAGTTTATAAAGTCTAGTTTTTGAGATATCGAATAAAAATTTACTTTCGACAAAATTTCTAAAAAATTGTCGTAACAAAGATGAAATTAAACATATCTTATTTCATTCATTTGGAATAATTGATTTAAATGTTTATTTTAAATAAAAAAGCATAATCAAAATCCGAAAATTTTGTCCTTTAAAATTTGAAAATGTGAATACTAGTACCATCTAGCGTGATTCTTTCGTAGTAGCGGACCTAATGTCAGAAACATCGATAAAGAAATATAACCTGAAAAATTTAAAATTTACTTATAACATTAACACGTGCTGAAATTGTAAAAGTGTTTAATGTAAATAAGAAATGATGACAGATAATGAAGAAATAAAGGTGAAATGTAAAGGAGGTGGTAGTATTATTAATCAGGCACCTATATTTTCACCGGATGGACAGTAATATCAAACACATTTTCACAATGTTATGAATTGTTCATTATTTTATTTGTTTAATTACAGATGTTTATATATCCCTTGGAAGAATTTGATCAGATGTTATAATGTCTGTACAGGAGAATGTATTGCAGATTTAGAAGGATGTGAAAATAACGTAATAAGTGCTAGATTGCATCCTACAAAATCGGCTTTACTAGTTGGGTGCTCTAGTTCTGGCGAAATAGCTATATGGAATTGGCAAACACGTTTGTTAATTTCGGTCCATGTATGTTTTATTATTAATATATTTGATATATTCTATTTTACTGTCTTTTTTGTAGAAAATCAAAATCAAAATAGATGTAGTTATATCGTTCCATCTCGTACCATCAGTTAATAATGATTGTGACATATTACTCTGTTGGAAATATAAAACGAACCAATTCGGATTATTTTCATTAAAAAAACTGGAATACAAATCAAGTGTAAATATATTCCTTCCAAAAATTAATGCTGTAGACATTGGTTGTGTAGAAAAATCGCCATTTGTCGCAGTAATAGACGATAATAATGTAATATGTGAAAAATTAGATGGAACAAGAAAACAAAACTGCAAAGCTGGCGCACAAAGGCATTTTACTTGTCTTGCATGCCATCCGGAAGAAGATTGTATCGCAACCGGTGACAACACCGGCCGAGTAATCGTTTGGCGCGGTTTGTTTTCTAATAGGGCCCCCGCAAAAGCAATCTACCATTGGCACACGCTTCCCGTAAACACTTTAACATTTTCCCAAACGGGGTCAGTTTTATACAGCGGGGGAAACGAATGTGTGGTTGTAAAATGGCATTTAGACAGTTTAAACAAAAACTTTTTACCACGTTTACCCGCACCTGTTATGCATTTATCTTCTGCGCCAGAAAATGTGTTCATGGCGATTTCGACAAAAGATAATGCAATTCATGTTACTGATTCGCAGTTTAGGCCGAAAAGTCTTATTCAGCATCTTACTTGGGCAGTTTCCATTTCGGCTGGAATTCATCTTGATTCTAGGACGAAATCTCTCGTTATGAATGGGCATGTTGGCAATGTGCAATTTTATTCGCCACATAATAAGTCTCTTTTGTATAATGTATGTTTTACGCCAATATTTTTATTTTAGAGGCATAAATTCGTCATTTGAATTTTAGTCTTTATTTTAAGTTGCTATTACGATCTAAGGTCTGTGTAGTTTGGTTGGTAAAACATTTTTTCGGAATTTAAGAGGAATTTTTATCTCTAAAATAATAATAAATTAATACTTACTTAAAAAATTCTAATAAAAAATAACTGTTATTATTATTATTATTTTAATAGTTGGATGTAGTTGGACAAAACAAGTTAACAGAAGAACGAAATACAAATATATCGAACACAAATGTCACTAAAATCGCATTAACAAAATCCGGAGACTGGTTAGCTTGTGTTGAAGATCGATTAGATAAAGATATTTATCAGGAAATTCGACTCAAATTTTTTCAATTTAATGATACAAATCAATCGTAAGTTTCAATTTTATTCGTCAATTGGGGTAGTACAAACCCTTGAAACATTCATTAATTTCATCCTACAATTAATATTCGCCATAATTCCTTTCGTACACTCACCACACGCGCTAATTCGTCTAATAACATTTTTTAATCTATTCTTTTTATTTTACAGTTTTACACTTAATACATCTATAGAATATCCGCACGAAAACGGAGTAAATAGCTTAGAATTTCAGCCTCCTTGTAATTCTACAGATTTACTTTGTGCTACAACTGGAAATGATAACCAATTCAAAATTTGGAGTCTTGTTGACATCTCTGACATTTATCGTACGTAATATAATAATAATAATTATTTTTGCACCTCGAGCAGAAAGTGTCCTTGCCGCTCTTGCCTGGTTGTTGCTCTCGTTTGTGCCTCGATCAACAATCTCAATAGATTACTTTCTGCTCTAGATACACAAATAACTATTAAAGTCATATTAAATTCTATTGTAATTATTTACAAAAAACTATTTCTTCTAGGTAAGGGTCGCGCTTGGAGATGCTGGACCTCAGCATCCTACAAATCATTCTCATCTTCCTCTTTATCTTTCTCATCCGATGGTTCCCTTCTCGTTGTAGCTTTCGGTCCTTGTCTAACTGTATGGACTCCTGATACCTGTGAACTAAAATGTTCTTTAGTTCATCCTAGCTTCCGGTCTCCTCTGAAAACCGTGCGCTGTGGTAACGTGGATCAGTGTCAGCTGGTGGTCGCTGCCAGCAGTGATCGACTCTGTGTGTGGAATCTTTTGACTCTGGCGATGTTGTGGACGGTTCCGGTGAAAGTTGCGCATTTGGTCGCGGATCCTTTGAGTACTTATATGGCGATCATCACCCAAGATGACGGACGTAAGAGATTTTTCATTAGTTCCATAAATACCATAATCGAATTAAAAAGAATTAATGATAAAATATAAAACATATATTGAATTATGACTATTAGTGAAAAAAATTAGTTAAAAGTAATATTGTTCTCCAGAAATATATGCGATTGAAAATATAGTAAGATCATAAGTACTCAAACATTTTCATTGGCCACTAGTATTTTCGCGCGGTAAATAAGAGACATATACGGAGTAGAACGTATCTAATTGTGACACCTCAGCACTGTTATTTCAAACTGTCGTTTGCTCGTATGTTTCAATACGTTGTACATTTATTACAAAAATTTAATTTCGATTTCTTGGGCAGTCAACTACTATAAAATATTATTTTCAACATAGTAAGATTATTGTTGATTGTTTAATTGATTCCAAACAATATTTTGAAAATATGTTTCAGTATTTGTATTTTGTCCTGGTGCGTCAACACCTGAATTTTACCGGAAGAAAGTTACCACCGATAGTAATAAAATAGTTGCGGCTACTTTTGTTCCACGCATGTCAGAATCTTTTGGAGAAGCAGTCTGGCAAAAATTATCACAATTATACTTTATTAATACTAATCAGGTACGATATTTTAACTATTTGGACAAAATGACCAGTTTAAAATAATTAATTTGTAGGAATTGTTATGCCTGGAATCATCTGGTGACATTTTGGAAGATACTACATTGGAATACACTCCTCAGACACAGAAAACTGCATTTGGGGCTTTGATTGCAGATTCAACAGTTTCAAATAAAAAAGAACAGGATAAAGTGTTCCATTTGGGAAAGGGACTATCGGGGGCAACAGAAATCAAACAGGTATTAAATTTATTTTTTTACATCTTTATTCTCTTTAACATAAATATATAAAGTTGGTTAAAATATTAATAAATTAGCGATTATAAAATAGACATAACATAAACTTTGAGTAAGAGATCAAATCTTGAGATCCAAGACTATATATATATACAATTCACACACACATTTGTAAGTCTTTTCTTTGGTATTGTCATATTTGGATGCATGTTGTTTATTCCTGACTGGAATATTGTCTTTTCTTTACTTTCGATGACGTCTACCAATTCGGTAGTTGCGACATCTGCGGACGAGGTCGAATTTCCGGTATCGGAGGCAATGCCATTGGGGCACCTGTTGCATTGTTTTTAGTGCCTGCAAAGAACGAAACACAGTCGTATTATTAATATTAATTACACTCAGACGTGATGCTTAACTTAATTACTAATAAGAAATTCAAACTCATGACGTACAAGTGTCTTACGAGATATTTATAGCTTTTTGACAAATGATTTATTAAAATTTCATACAGTTGTTGACCTGAAAAACGTACTAAATATCGACTCTTTTGTTTACCGGAACCGGTATTGATGTTTCAAATATTTTTGCGACAATGCTTATTAATTTTGGATTTAGAGAGATTAAAATGTGTTATTTTTGTAGCAATTAATATTTTATGTTATTGAATGTACGCGGAAACGATTTTAATTTCATTTTATTGAATGATATCTTTGTGTTGACATTTAAAATACTTCCTAGTTGTTTATACTTTTAATATCGATCTTATTTATAGAGGAAAAGTACTGTCAATTATTTTTTCTTGAGGGACAAAATACAAATAAAATTTAATTTGTTTTATAATCTTGGAAAGTATTTAATAAGATTATTTAATTTAAGCCGATTAGACATTAATTTAATTAATTGAAATTTAACGCCAGCGTTATGTTATACAAGCAGCATTGAAATTAATTTATTAAAAAGAAAATGTACAAAAAACAAAAAAATCGATTTAAAAAATAGGTTTACTATGTCCACTAAACTATAAGTTGAACACCGCTAAATAACTAAATAAGTTACGACTAATATTTAGTAGAAAATTGAAACTTAAAATGTTTATGTAAACGAACTTCAAGATTAAATTTCGCGCAGGTGATAAAACAATAAAAAATACTCACAGCTTCAGGACTGCTAACAGGAGCGGACTCAACAACAAAGCAAAACACCAGAACCGTAACGCAAACAATCAAACTCCAAATGTTAAACCACCGCATCTTGAATTATTTGATCAACTCGTCAACTTATTTGTAGCACAGACGTTGTCTCTTTAACAAGTCTCGTTGCGAACTGCATCGCCTGCAGTGCCAGCGTCCAATTTATACGTCGCCGCGCAATGCGGCTCACTCGAGGGTCGGTCAACGTACGGGAAAAACAATCGCGCTAGCTCCGTCAATGACTACGACATTATCATCATCTCTTCATGGGAGATCATTTAGCATTTACCCAAATACCAAGAAATTATAGACAAAAATAGAAACATTATAAGTACTTGCGTAGTTTTTTTTTAATTTTATCTAAAAATAGATCACGTAATTGAAACTTTGCGTAAAACGCAAATAATACGAACGTAATCCGTGTATTATGTTACATAAAGTTAATCAGTTTGTTTTGTTGAATTTTCCTCGTAAAATTTAGGTAGAAATGTTGGAAAATAGTTTTTAAAAATGTTCTGGATAAAAGATTGTAAGATGAATGGGTCTTGCTTGCATACGTGACAAATTAAAAATTGTTGACAGGGTGTATGAATCGTTCAGATTAAGTGCCAATTGAAAGTACAATACGATTCACAAACTGTTTGGTTTGTCGTACGTGATATACTTCCTACTTTTTGTTTTGGCTCACTTTCCGCTATTTTTTGTTTCTGCTATTATTGATTTTTCGTTTATTGTACGCATTTTCTATGGTCATGGATGAATTTACATGGAAGCTCCATTAAAACTTAACACTAGTTAAATAGATGTAATTATATAAATCTCTTTCCATTATTTTCTACAATGATTTTAAAACTCGGTTACTATTGATTCATGTCTAGTTCAATTATGATATATCATATTGACCTTACCTATGACACCGTTTATAATATGTGAGGTAATAATTAATGAGGTAAACCTCAAATCAATAAAACAACTTACTATTTCTATTTATGAAGCTGGAATTTTCCATAATAACTGTTAACTATTGTGGCACGTTCAATAATTTACTTATCCGACTAAATAATCGCATAATTTTTTTGTATCGAATTTTACTTCAAATATATTTACAAAAGATTTGTTTCATGAACATTTAAAAAATTGTTTCAATAGTAGCCTCAATTTTATCAGTTGTAAATACTTCCTATTTGTTTATGAATTACGACGAATTAATTATATTAATTAGGTAAACATTATTTTGTATAAATATATTATTTTGAAAAAACCCGTTTTATAGTTCAACAGTAAACAGTTTATTTGTTTTCATATTATTTCCTCGTTGAATTAAAAATGCATGTTTAGTAATAAAATTATTCGAACCTTCATGATTATTCCACTGAATTATTTTCTTGTGTACTGCGATAAGTTTATCTCTAATTTGCAAGATAAATAAAAAATTAGAACATATTTTTTTAATTGGGTCGAATCAGAATTAATTATATTTGAAATCTTAATTTTCACAATTAATTATTTTATTTGGTTACTTTAGATATAGGTGTAAATGTTCACAATAATATTATCAATTGTTTGCGGTCATTTATCGTAATATTTTAATTAGTTGACCCCTAATTATGAGTTTAACCTTGACTGTTATCAAAAGGCACGAATTAATTTTTTTTAGCAGTCATTTACATATTTTATAATATTTCATCATTACTTTTAATCTAGGTTCTGCAATTGCAAATCTTGGTAGATAACAGGTTTTTAAACTGGAAAAATTAAAATTTGTTTTGATGTTCGAAGACACAACAGCTTCAACATTTGACATCGTTTATTTTCGTTTTCAAACATTGCTAAATAATTTTTTAGCATGTTGATCATGAAAATTGAATTTTTAACGAAAAATCATAGAAAGTGACATATTTTTCAACTATTTATAGCTATATAATTCATAATAGAAGAAAATAAATAAAAAAATATATCATCACGCCTTTTATCCATTACTGGGTGTGGCACTCTGCCGAAGCAGATTTCGGTAAGTAATATATCACGGCCTCCAATGATGTTAATGGGGGAGCCACAGGAGTAATTTTAATTTGGTGGAATTTTTTTCGACTCGATACCACTGAGCCATTGCCCCATAATGATAATACAATTAAACTATAATATAATTTGTACAAAGTTATTGATACTATTAATCATAATTTAAATTAATTTTTAAGCGAATACAAAGTTATAAACTCTTCGAATACGAATGTCAATCAACTTGACACATAAACTACCAGTCGGTCAAAGATCAAATCATTCAAATCACAACCTGAACAATAACTCGAAATAGGCTAACCACATTATTATATTCTTTATAATGGTACATCTTAAGAAATAACAATGTTAATGTGAGGAGCGTTGCGTATATCGGTCAATGGAAGTGTGTGACCTAATATTGAACCCTGTCGACTTGGTACCATGTTGTTAGTAGATGGTTCTACTTGGTATTGCAACAGGAGATGTTGTTGAAGATGCTGCATTTGTTACGTGACTTGGAGATGATTGTGCAATAGTACACAGACGAGATCGTCGCCAACTTGGGCTTCAGATTAGTTTCATGATTGATGTAGATGACCCATGCTCTTGAGGTACTTTTCTCAACACTTAAAACATCTTTCTTTATTTGTTTATTACTTTGTACATCTTAATAAACAGACAGTCGTAGCCCAAGCTTGGTGTCTACCAATCTGGAATATCTTGAAATTCTGGAATTGAAAAACCTGACTTAAAATTCTTATAATACCTGAAAAAATTATTTATAGTAAAAAAATAATTGTTTAATTTAGTTACCTTCCGTAAATGTCCGGCATTACGGTGGTGTGGTTAGTAGGGATGTTGATTTTGATTTTTAAGATATAACCAAAAAAAAATACATTATCATATTTATGCTGGGTTGCATGAAAGTTTTATCGGCTCATTAGCAACTAACGGTTCAATAAATTTCAGAAAATCGCTATTGATACTGTTGCTAGATAAACAGTTCTTTAACTAAAGAGATCTTTATTTTTTTCTTGCAACCCAGCATTAGACTTTCCCGAGACTATATCTCGAAAACTAAACAAGATATGAAGATGCGCTCAACGGCATTGAATTTCTCGTGCTTCAATTGACTTGTAAACAAATTTTCAGCATTTTTTATTTTTCTAAAAGTGTTCACCAAAATTTTTTCATCGAGCAGTTTTTGAACAATATCTCAAAAACTAGAAGACATATGCACTTGGAAATTTTACCATTGGATTCAGCAGGTCAAAATACATATGTATGTAATTTTCGTTACAATATTCGTACGACGAAGAATTTTAGAGCAAACAGTCTGAAAATAGTCTCAAATCGAAAAAATCCAAGGGGTACCCCTTAAGAAATTTTCAAAAAATAAAAATCGTTAAAAATTTGCTTATAAGTCAATTCGGACACGAGGAATTCAATGCCGTTAAGTGAATTTTCATATCTTGTTTAGTTTTTAAGATATAACCTCAGGAAAAGTTCAGTTTTCAAAAGAATTTACCTCATTCATCTTTTCCGACGCTATATCTCAATAACTAAACAAGATATGAAGATGCGCTTAACGGCATTGAATTTCTCGTGCTTGTAAACAAATTTGTAGAATTATTTATTTTTCAAAAAGCTTTTACCAAAATGTTCTCATCGCGCAATTCATGAATGTAATTGGAATTAATTAATAAGTAGAAATAAATGGAGAATAAAATTTAAATAGCTCAGCTGAAGACTACTTGATCGAAAAAAAAATGTCGTGAGCTTAAATCCCACAGCCCAGCATCGTCCAAATATTCATCTCTAAAAAAACATTTGATTTTATCGTTATTTATTTTAGTTTTTGTACTTAAAGCATTGTCAGGTAATAAGCGTTATTAATATATCTTCTATTCAGATTTTGCAAGCATTTTTAATACGAAATCAAGAACAGAAATGATATATCTTATTTTATAGAGCATATTATTATTATTATTTTATAGTCTTATCAGTCATATGACTGTTTTCTGTTTACACCGATTGTAATCGTAATTAATTTGAATGCCAATCTTTTTTCTTTTAATCATATATTGCTAATAAGAACATCATTGTTGTTCTCGACTATTCCTTGAATTTTTTTCGTGGTTTCTTACTAAATATTTATTATTTATTATACACGTGTGGGCCTGGAAAATTTAATATAAATTTATTATTCGGAAATAAGAATATTTTATTGCACATGTATTTTAGAATAGAATAATATTAATAAATATAATTATGTTTTCCAGGAATTTATAACTCATTCGGTATTTAAATTTAAAGTTGAAATAAAATAAAAAACTTTATCCGCAGTAAAATAATTGCCAGTATTGATTTTTTAAATAAAAAATGTGTCATATCTAAAATTATTTTGTTGTTCGTTCATAAATGTTTGTCATATTTCTCATACTAAATTGAATTATTTAACAATATTTGTTTACTCTGATATGTCTAATTATAATTTTTGTTATGAAGTCCTGAAGTTACATAGGATAATGTTCTGTTATCTTATAATACTCTTAAACTTAGCCAAATAATTTTCAAGTTCATATACTAAACATAACTGTTTTTTATCAGCGAATCTTTGACGTAGGTAAATTCATATGAACAAATGTACAAAAGAGCTAAAAGATGGTTTAAAAAGAAGTCTTTAAATAGTCTAAACGTATTATTAAAAGAAATATTGCAACAACCTTGCCTGTATATTATGAATGTCTTTAATAATAATTGATTAAATTAGAAACATGAATTTTGATGAGACAACAGTAGAAGAATATCTGGTTCAGTTTTTACAAAATTAGTTGGTTCTTTACAGTTCCAGATCATATTAAAGAAATATAATAAATGAATGATTAAATTAGGAGAAAGAATCAAACTGAAAGATATTCTAGAAAGAAACTTAATCTGGTTTAGTTTTGGCAGAATAAAGTTGGTTAATTCCAGTTCTAGATCATGATTCACCGCTGACGTAAAGCACTGTCCATAATTAAAATTCTTCCCTTAAAAGAGCAGAATATTCAATTGTTTCAAGACCGTTTGTTGTCTGCGTAAATAAATTTGATTGTGACAGTTAGCGTAGCTGTGTTTCTGAATCGGCGCCTGGACGGTGCAAATTATTAAATTAAAACTGACCTACTTTTCTCTCGGTACCTACGCTCGCATTCATACTTCATACACACCGCAATGTCGAGAGCCGAGTCTCTGTTGAAGGGATTTCGAAATGTAAATGCTTCCCGCCAACCGGAAGTGGAGTAATCTTTTGTTTTTGTTGCTGACGGGGACTCCCACATGCTTCTCTTGCTAACGCGAACTATTGTTGGAGATATCATTGTTAGAAACTATTCTCGTTGCGCTGGAAATAAATTTTATACTGAAATAGATTTATACAGTTACATTTTTTGGTCTGGAGTTATTTGTTTATAACAAATATGAACAGTATTTAAACAATACACGTATATTTGATTAATACTTTCGAGAACAATTATTTGTTATGTGAAATGAACTAAAAATACATAATTTATTATTATTTTCTTTTGTACTTTACGTAATTTTAATCCTTTGTTAAATATTTAATATCTGTCTTTCAAAAATAATTCGTAGAATTTTTTTTAATGAATTACGTACGAGCATGATGTAATTTTTATAAAGATTGGGAATTAACATTTGATAACAACTTTACTTTTATATATAGGGATACTAAAGACTAATATTAATAATTACAAATGATTAAACAAATGAATTTTTTATAGTTACTTGAGCCTCCGGTTCATACCATGGCACCAATGCGCCTTTTGTGTAGTTCTGTATTACGTTCTCTTGTTACAAGAGAAAACGAACTACCAGAAGCAAAAACACAAGAAGAAGATGATTCAAGAATAGACAGCACCGATGAAAAGAATGCAAATGATTCAGAATCTGAAAAGGAAACTAAATCAAGAAGAAAAACTGTAAAAATACGGAAAGAGAAGGCACAAAAAACTAAAAAACAAGATCTACAATCCATACTTGCAGAATCATATAAATGGACAAAAATTTTAGTGGATTAATCACGTGTACTATGAACAATGTTATCTCTAAATAAACTTTTAATTTTACAATTTATTATGTAAAACATGCATCAGATAGTATAAATATCCATCATTTCACCTTTAAAATATCATGAACTTTACTTTAAATTACAGTTAATCACGAAATTAATCATGAATTGTGTAATTACACAAGAAGATTGTTTTAAGATCATCAACAACATTTCAAATGATCTTCAATTTGTAAGTTTCAAAATTATTCCATTTGACGGAGAGCCACTTGGATTCAACGGCGGTCATTCAAGACTTCAAATTACTGTTAAGAATAACAACAAACAACATGTTCTTCATTTCTTCATGAAGACAATTCCGTCAGGTATGAAATCTCATGAAGACTATATTGTCCGTGGAGGAATCTTCAAGAAAGAAACAATGTTATACCAAGAACTTTTCGGCAAATTACAATCATTAGTCGAAGGTAAATTCGCTCCTGTAAGTTTTTTGGTTAAAATAGATTCTTGTATTGTTATGGAAGATTTAGCATTACAGGGATTTTTATTATTTAAAAATAAGTTAGAATTCTTTGATATATGTCATTGTAAAAGTGTAATAAAAACTGTAGCAAATTTACATGCAGCTTGTATAATATTAGAGGAACAAAATTCTACAAAAAATAATCCGTACAATATTTTTGATAATTATAAAAATATGTTGTTTGAAACAACACTTTCTTTTGAAAAAGGACATCCAAGAAATGATTGGTTGAAAAATACTCTTCAAGCTTTGATAGATTTAAGTCTAAAAATTGATAAATATAAAAATACCAATTGTGTAGACAAGTTAAAGATATTAGGAAACGAAATGGAAATGTTTATTACTCCTTCAAATAAATACAGAAATGTTGTAATTCATGGTGACTTATGGTCGAACAATATAATGTTTAAATATGATGAAAATAATCTACCAAAAGAATGTGTGTTAGTAGATTTGCAGATGGTAAGATATGTACCTCCTTGTTATGATTTTATAATGTTCTTATACTTAACAACAAGGAAAGAGTTTCACGAACAATATTTTCAAGAACTTGTTGATCTTTATTACAACACTTTTTCATTGGAATTAAAGCGACATAATTTTAATGCAGATAATATTTTATCTAAAGATGAATTTGTGGAATCATGTAAATTTTATAAATCTGCTGCGCTTTTGGAATCTTGTATGTTTGGTACAATTACTTATTTGAATGTGGAATTTTCTACTGAATTAATTAAAAACGAAAAGATGTTTTTTGAATTTCTTCTTAAAGATAGGAGCAAATATGTTTGCAAAGTTTATGAAGAAGATCCAGTTTTTAGAAGTAGAATTACAGATCTGTTGGATCAATTGTTAACATCTATTTTGTAAAGATAATAAATGGAAAGTTTTGACGAAATAAGTTAAATATTAGTTTTAAAACATGTGTTGTGCATTTATATTATGTAAAAAATTATCTCCAAATCTGCAAAGATTTATGAAGCAAATATTTTCAAACAAATTTTAGTATAAATACTTTGCCATTTATTTTTCGTATTAGTTACTTAAAATAGTTCAAGAAAAACTTTACCATGGCAGCTAGCGTTGTTACAAAAGAAGATTGTTTGAAAATTCTCAACAAAATTTCAAAAGAAAAACTGCAGTTAATAAATTTTAAAGTTAAACCTTATGGCAGCGAACCACTGGGATTTCTTGCTGAACATTCAAGACTTGAAATAGTTGTTAACAACAATAACAAACAACATGTATTTCGCTTCTTCATGAAGGCATTTCCAAATGGAATAAAAGCTCATAAAGAATATATTCATCGTACTGGAGTGTTCAAAAAAGAAGCATTGTTGTATAAAGAACTATTTGGTAAATTGCAATCAATAATTGAAACAAAATTTTCGCCAATTTGTTTATTCGTTAATGTTGATTCGCATATTGTTCTCGAAGATCTGACGTCACAAGGATTTTCAGTAATTAAAGAAAAATCAGCAACTTTTGATTTTGCCCACGCCAAGTGTTTAACAGAAACTACAGCAAGATTTCATGCAGCATCTATTATTTTTGAAGAACTTAATTCAACTGAAAACAATCCTCACAGAATTTATGATCATTATAAAGATATGTTGTATGAAACAACATTTTCGTTTGAAGAAAACAATCCGAGAAATGATTGGAGAATCACTACAATGACTACATTGATTGATCTGTGCAAGAAGATGGATAAATATAAAAATCAAGATTGTGAAACTAGTTTGAGAAAATTAGAAGAAGAAATGAAGGTGTTTGTAGCTCCATCTAAAAAGTACAGAAATGTTTTGAATCATTGTGATTTGTGGTCCAATAATATCATGTTTAATTACGATAAAAATTTAAATCCTAAGCAATGTGTTCTAGTAGATTGGCAAATGGTTAGATATGCTCCTCCTTGTTACGACTTTTTACAGTTTCTATATTTAACAACAACTAAAAATTTTCATGAAATGTATTTTCAAAAACTTGCTGATATTTATTATAATACGTTCTCATCTGAATTAAAGCACCACAACTTGGATGCAAATAATGTTTTATCTAAAAAAGAGTTTTTGGAATCCTGTAATGTTTATAAACGTGCAGCTTTATTAGAATCTGCAATGTTTGGTACAATTGTGTATTTAAATGAAGATTTTTCTAAAGATATGTTAGCTGACGATGAAAGATTCGATGATTTTATGTTAAGAGATAGAAGTAAGTTAGTGTGCAAACTATTTGATGAAGATTTAGTTTATAGGAAGAGAGTGGAAAGTATTATAGATCAATTGTTAATTTGTATCTTGTAAAATAATTAGTGTAAAACAAATAAGATATTTTTGTAAATCATGTTCATAATTTGCCGCAGCTTTGTATTTTGTTCAAGCACGAGCAGTGCTGCCGCCATTGCTAGTGTTATTTAAAGAAACTAAAATGACATTTGTGATATGCGTTGCTTGTAAATTCTGCATGAAAATAAAGTACAATTCATATTTTTAAATATTAAAGCTATAGAAGTGTGATATAATATGTATTTCAAGTTTTAATTATACTCAGTTCAAGATGCCTGTAGACATTAATCGATTGACAGAAGGTTGGTTAGAATTGGAAAGTGATCCTGGATTGTTTACATTATTGTTAGAAGATTTTGGAGTAAAAGGAGTGCAAGTAGAAGAGATTTACGACTTGCAAAAGCCAATTGAAGGTCCAGTTTACGGATTTATATTCCTTTTTCGTTGGATAGAAGAACGCAGATCACGTAGAAAGGTTGTTGACCAAACCGAAACCTTTGTCAAAGATGAGGAAGTGGTTAATAACTTATTCTTTGCTCAACAAATGGTTCCCAACAGTTGTGCTACTCATGCTCTATTATCAGTATTATTAAACTGTTCAAATATTCATTTAGGGGAAACTTTAAGCCGTTTGAAAGTACATACATCTGGTATGTGTCCTGAGAATAAAGGATGGGCAATCGGCAATACGCCGGAGTTAGCTTGTGCGCATAATTCGCATGCAATGCCACAAGCCAAACGCAGATTAGACAAATCCACAAGTGTTAGTACTGGAAGATTTACTGGAGAAGCATTCCATTTTGTAAGTTACGTCCCAATTAATGGAAGACTTTTCGAATTGGATGGATTAAAACCATTCCCAACAGATCATGGACCAGTTGGTGATGATGAAGATTGGACTGAAAAATTCCGGCAAGTTATGAGCGACCGACTTGGAGTTGCTACCGGTGAACAATACCACGATATTAGATTTAATTTAATGGCTGTAGTTCCAGACCGTAGATTAGCAATTACTCATAAATTAAAAATGTTAAAAACAAATAAACAAATAGTATTAGACGCCTTACAACAATTAATGAAAATCAAACATCCTGATATTAAAATGGAAAAGGATGAAAATAATTTAGAAGTAAAATCAGAAAACAAAGATGGAACAGAAAATTCTGAAGATAAATCTCGTATTATGGATATTGTAGCATCGATGTCAAATCAAGTAGAAAAGAAAATTGAAGAAGGTTCTTCAAAACCAGACCAGGCAAAAATAAAATTACTTTGTCCTTTGGATTACTCAACACCATTAACAATACAAACGTCTCCTGCACCAAGTAGTTCGAGCACCGATACTTCATCCGAAGTAGGATCTGCATTTAATTCCCCTACTCAGACCTGGAGTTGGGGCCCGGCGCAAGGGAGTCCTACATCAACAAAAGACTTCAAAAAGTTCGTTGTTATTCGCGTTGCTAATGACGACAAAGACATAACACTTCCACGATTATCCGGTATAAATGTAAACGGCAAACGATTGGTTACCGATGTCAGCGGAACGCAGAAAAAAATTTGTTTGAACACGGGACATGCAAGAGTTAAAACTAGTGATGGTGATACAGTTGTAGCTGAGAAAAAATATCCTGAATTATTTGAACCACATACTTTTGCTCCTCAAGATTTGTTAGCGCTCTTAAGAAATTTGGAAAATGAAATTTGTATTTGTGAAATTAGTTTAAAGGATGAAAACGACAAAAGGAATAAATACAAAGTAAGTTTCTTTAAAAAAGAAAAACAACGAATCGTGTAATATTTACGTATTTATTTCCTAATAGGTTGATGATTGCAGAAGAACTCATAATTATGATGAATTTATCTGCACATTTTTATCGATGTTAGCAGAACAAGGAAAATTAGCAGAGTTAGTACAACAGCATCTTCTTGTTCATAAACGACCTGGAACCGTCCCAGCTCCAAGAGCAGCTAGATCCACGAAGAAACCAGAAGGTAGCACACGACGGAGAAGAGGTCGAGCAAAGTGTAAGAAACGCAAGTGATCGTCTGATGAGGACTGAAGTGAGTATTTAAATCAGGTTTTATACGAAATAGTGTTGAATAATGTCGATAATATAATAAAAGTGTTTTTGAAGGTAGAACTTCAGATTTTTATGGCGATTTATACAATCATATGTAAGCCATTTTATTATTTTGTGCGACTGAGTATATGCAGCAAATGTATGTTTATGTATGTACCATGTAATGGTGCTTTGTTAGAATATAAAAAATAAATATTTGCATGAACATTGATAATAAAAAGATTGTAATTTTTTTAACTTTGTAAATAATTATTAAATGGTATAAGGTAAGTTCAGATAATGCACCAGAAAACAGGAGTATTTAAAATATGATTGCTTTAGAAAAAAAGGTAATTGCAAATAAAATGTGAATTCTTTACAAATATTTGTATCACTAATTATTGGTGACTCATAATTTAATTGCTTTTCAAAATATCATCGTAAAAATTAATTGCAACTTTTTTAATTAATCCGAAAATTGTTTATCAAGTACGAGGAAATTCTTAAATTTATTGTTTATAATAAACAAATTTGTATGTGACATAACTTTTTATGGGACATTCCCTCTGAATAAAAAAGTAGCCTTCAATAACCGATGACGTGATATCGTCAGATCGCAAATATTTATTCAACGAAATATTGCTTATTGTTTTGTTGTTTATAATATTGCAGAACGTAAGATTTTTTTCCGTTAAATTTTACAACTTAACTAATTTTATTTAGTGAATAATAGGTGCAACTAAATATGAACGTGAAACTTTAGTTAATTAATCTTGTAGTTATTTAAAATGAATCATTTTCTTTTATGACGAAAAATAAAAATGCGCGTCACTCATATTTATATAATTTTATACTATTTTATTTTTCATACTTGACCTTTATAAATAAATATAATTAACATAAATCTGAATCATGGTCTAAATAAATAAATAGACCTTTTTCAGCTCTTTTTTTAAATTTTAATTGTAGAACAAAGATTCATATAATATGGACTTTAACTTGGGAAAGTCCTTTGTCGCAGTTTTTATGGAACATGTATAACATGTTTTTAAATAATTATGAATTCTTTACAAAGTTGATAGTCTAGTGTCACATGAGACAAGATCGTTTTGCCAAGGATCTGCAACTGCAGAGCTGGAAGAATATATATATAATAATTCATAGCAAAATATTCGTAAATTATTTATGTTCGTTATGAACAATATAAAAAATTAAAGACTTCTGAATATTTGGGGTCCAACCTCCGTCCGAATTCCAAAACCCTCGCGGAATGGGGCCACAGAGTAACACAGACAGTAGAACCGGAACTACTGACTGCAGAGTTGACGAGACTGCAAGATGAACGTTGCTGCTGCGGTGGGTGACCTTTACACCGCACCACCGCCATCACATTCCTCCGGCTCCGGTCTGCATGCCGCCGCCATATCAAGGACACTGCGAGATTAGCCGAGAAGAGATTGCGGTCAACAGATGAAGTGCGGAACAGCGCTGCGAGAGTGGATGGATAGATGCTACAGTTTAGTTTAGAAAAGAATATTTTATTGTTGAAGAAAGAAATGTTGAACTAAGATTATTTTTATTCTCGGATGCGTAAGCAAGAGCTCGCGCGTTGAAATCTCTTACTTTATCTTATCCTCTATTCCGTAACTCGATCATTATCTTTTACCGATCGATAAAATAATGACAACCCTTATTTTTTAATTACTGTTGTTGGTTTTATAGGTGTACCGAATTGCAGGAAAATAGATAAGTTTGTAGTAAACTGTTATATTTTACTTAAATACAATCTGTGCTCACTAGCACGCACGTTATATATTTATTTACAATAACTAACAATTGCTCTCTGAAAAACATTGTGGTAGTTCATATATATATATTTAGCTTCAGTGAGATTCGAACTAGGGATCATCGGATTCGAATTCCGTGGCACTACCCACACCACCGTACTGCCGAAAAAGAAATATAAAAAATTGTCATCAAATATAGGACTGCCGCAGTTGTTCAGATTTCACTGAAATATGTAGGTCCCCCACTGTCAATGAGCTTTATTTTCTGCTGTGTAACGTAGTAAATATATTGCGATCTGAAATTCTAGAGCTTCCACAGCCATAATAGGGAGTAAGACGTAATTATATTTAATAGAATTACAAATAATATTCGTAATTTATTTATTTCGGTAATTAATTGTATACAACAGCAAATTTTACGAAATTAGATATTAAAATAAATATTTTTATTTTACAGATACGTTTTTATTTAGTTCGTATTGGATCAGATAGGAAGAAGCGGGATGAGACCAACATATCGGTTGACATTTTCTTAGTCGGGAATTAGTTTTCAGTGAAGTGTTGTGCGATGCAGTTCAGAATATGTAGCAGAGATTCTTCGAAAGTAAGTTACATTTGATTTATAATTTAATTTGTTAATATGAAATGAATATTTTAACGAGATAACTGTCTCAATTACTGCAAGGTAATAGTAATTGAATGCTAGAAAAGTAGAGTGCATATTTTCGGCAGTCGTTGGTACATTTCCCCTCTCACCAATTTTTAAAATAAAAGTTAAAATTCCGCGAGTGTCGGTTCCGGCTGGTACGTGCCTTCTACATCTACTTTCTTCGTCTCGATCTCAGTCTGTTGCACTCGTTCGTTCAGTTGTTCTGGTTCTGGTACATTTCCCGTCGTCTCAACAACATTCAGTTCCTGTTTGTGTTCCGTTTCTGAAACAGCGAAAAATTATTCGTTTTCTATTTTGACGCATGCGGTAATTAGTCAATAACTTTATTGATGGTTCATATTTTTTATACAATTCCTCAGGATCAAATAGACTGGACAGTCATGTCACTGTTGCTGTCCTTAGAATTTATTAGTTAAAAGTAGAGCAGGACAAATATAAAATATTTCGAATTCGCACATTAACAAAATCTCGAATATTCGAAATTTAAAAAAATAAATTAATAATTGTAAATAAAAGTAAATATATCATAACGCCTTCTACCCTTTACTGGGTTTGACACTCTGTCTTAGCAGAAATAATTAATTAATTAATTAGTAAATAAGTAAATTAAATATAATTATATAAAAATTGTACGTTTACAAACAAAACATTAAGAAGCGTAGGTTTGAATCACATGATTCTAAACAAGAACAGTCAAAAGAATTCAGTGAATAAGAAGTGTTACTACGCCTAGTGATGCAAAGCTATGAAATGATTGAAATGAAGTAAATTAGTAAATATGTACCTAAAACAAAGCTCGATTCCTTTAAATATCAAGTGGCAACTGTACAACTGCCAACATAGTTCATCAAAGCGCCAAAGCGTATCGCGCGATAATCGAGGTATTCGAATATTTGCCATTGGCGTAAATATTCGAAGATACTTTGAGTATTCGAATATTCGCAGGTGGTATTCGCCCATCTCTAGTTAAAAATATGGAAATCCGCTCCATGTAGTAGTTTTTATCCGCATTCATCTCACGTCGTGGTACAATTTGGTGACACTAGCACCAGGTTAAGGTAGCCGGAAGGCAGAGGCCGCATTGAGTGCCGATGCTAGACATTCGGCGACCTTGATAGCAGCGAGACGCAAGCGGGAAGCCAGAATCGCGTGGAGAGCAGACTTGCCGTCTCTCTATTTATAGAGGTGACCATTATTACGTCACGGACACTGTGCAGGTGGCAGCATCAGCACCGTAAGCATTCACAAGACACCGTTTCAAACATTTCAACCGGAACTACGCTACAGATTTCCCCAAAATTTGTTTTTTCATTCGTACAGTGACAGCTGCTTCTTTACATTGTTCTTCTGGTTGTAAACTTCTTCATTTCGATTTGTATATTTTTTAAATGAGGGGTTCCATTATGAATTATTTAATTTTACGCACGTGGAGCAGGATGTGACCTTGAAAACAGGTGATCTATACATTAAATACAAAATACGATGTGTAAAGAATTTGTTGCCTCCAGCTCTCTTTTTATTGCTTTCACAAATTTTTCCCCATTTTCTAACACTTAAAAATGAATTTAATTTTATGCTTGAATTTTAATTACTCTCCAACCAATTCAACTGTATTACAAATCACCGTTTTCAATATTGGTCCATTTATTATCTTACAACCCATATTTACAATCCAGTAACATAACTTTAAATTTTCTATAAAAACTGAACTATCAGTAATAATAAACGAGCGCTTTACGGCAATGGCTTGCAGTAGTGAAGCTCTCAAGTTCAATCACAGCTTATAACAATTCGAATAAATGCTTTGAAGAAGCAATACTAAATTAAGTCTTTTAAAATGTAAAATAAGTATTGATGAGGAGTGTTAGGCTCTGAAGGAGTTCAGGAATTTTGAGATGTGCAATTGTAGAACTCTCACATCTAAAATTGGGAAAAAGAAATTTGGAATATCGTTTATCAAGATGAAAGACGTTAGTTTTGAAGCGTTAAGCTGATGAGGAATCTTCATTTCGCGTGTGAGTGCCGTGGGGCCATGCGGTGAACGTCCGGCTGACGTTTCGTCCGATTAGAATTGTCTAAGTAAACCGGTAATCGGTGGAATGAAGGAATGCGTACGTATCTCACCGCCGCGACCTACAAACAACGCGAACCCAAGGTCGAACGTTGACACACAAAACATCGCGATGCTAACATGCTGCTCTTGCTCTGTTGTAGCTCTTGCGAACCACGACCGATCACGGACTGGTACACTCCACTCAACACTACTTCATGACTTCAGAATGTTGAATGAGTAACGACGATGCTCGATGTCGTTGCGGTACGTGGCGGCTATTTTCATAGCTTTGCATCACTAGGCGGAGTAACACTTCTTACTCACTGAATTCTTTTGACTGTTCTTGTTTAGAATCATGTGATTCCAACCTACGCTTCTTAATGTTTTGGTTGTAAACGTACTATTTTTACTGGTTACCAAAACTCTTGCATCCATTTCACACATTACAGAAAAATTAACTAATTATAGAAACGCAATCACAAATTATAAACACTGCATTTGAGGATCTATTTATTTATTTTTGTGAAAAATTCAAATATTTCGTGGGGCAAATTTGAGAATCTCGGTTCGTGTTCCACAGCCGACAAACAATTTTCACCACAAACATATTTTGGAGCTGTGATTTTACGACTGGTAACGCACATAAATATATATGACTTATCGAGATCTGCTACGGCAGAGTGCCACATCCAGTAATGGGTAAAAGGCGTGATGATATATTTATTTTATTTTTTTACATAAAATCGTAAATAAATACAAGAGTCTAGAGACTCTAGTTCAGTGGTTTTCAAACTTTTCGGAGCCGTGATCCCCTTGGAAGAAAAAATCACAAATATATATATCCTTTCGCGACCTCCCTTCCTTTTTATGTGATCAAAATTGTAGTTTGTAAAAGGCTGATTTAATCATGTACATTACAAACATAGAAACACGATTTCAGAAGGTAAGCGAAAAAGTTTATAAAAACAAGTATTTAATTTTATTTATGGTAGAAACTCATGAAAAATAATATATTTAAATTTCATTAAAATCTGTCGAAAATGATAGTACCACCTTAAGGATTAATTTAAAATAATATAACACTAGTTATGAAATTGAGGATATTACCATTCGATTCCACATATATTTCTGCGTAGATATACATATTTTGATCCTCAGCAATTTTTTTTTAATCGCCTGAGCCATGATCGCCAAAATTCATTTAATGAAAATGCGATTTTTTTTGTTGAACCAGTTGAAAATCGAAAATTTTTAAAATATGGTTCTATATTATTTAGACTACGAGAAATCGAATTCCGTTGAGCGCATCTTCATATCTTTTTTAGTTTTAAAGTTACATTTTTGTCTTTTTGTAAAGCTCAACTTTGAATGCCCATATCTCAAAAACTAAAAGAGATATTGAAATGCGGTTTGAACGAGTGTATTTCTCGTGCTCCAGTTAACTTACATATACTGAAATTTGGAAAATTTGGAAAATTTTAATTTTTTTTTTCAACTTTTTTTTTGTCCATATTTCAAAAACTTGATGAGATAATGAAAATCTGTAAACACCAGTAGATTCCTCGCAAAAAAATACATATGTATGTAAAATTTCGGAATTTTTGCTCAACGGGTACAAGTGTAAGGACAAAAAAACT
The DNA here is from genome assembly GCA_911728475.2 of Pterostichus madidus. Taxonomy (NCBI): domain Eukaryota; kingdom Metazoa; phylum Arthropoda; class Insecta; order Coleoptera; family Carabidae; genus Pterostichus; species Pterostichus madidus. The sequence goes on along the minus strand of OU452307.1, from coordinate 38,444,402 downwards.
GATAATGGCCTAAAATTGAAAAAACACCAAGGGGTACCCCTTAAAAAATTTCAAGAAAAATAAATGTGGAAAATAATACTTTTTTCTTTTTATCCCCCCTATTTCGGACCCGTAGATTACGTAAAAATTATGTAAAGTGGCGTCCGGGGCTTAGTTTTTAAAATATCGATGATTTAAAATATCAGCTTTTGTGCCGCCCAACTTTAATTTCAAAACTATTACAGATATTAAAAATCTAATTTCACTGGTGAATTCGTCACTTGGTATATATACTAATTTTTACTAACTTTAGTTGTAGAATAAATAATTGCTACAGATTTTCCAAAATAATCTAAATCTAGAAAATTAGTTATTTTCAGAAGCCCATAACTCTAAAACTAAAAGAAATAATAACCATCTGTTTTCACCACTGTATTCAGCGTAGGTTAGTTAGTAAATATGTATAGTTTCATTATCATAACCTAAAAAATAAAAGTACCAACGGCTCATATCTAAAAAGATGCAAAGATGCTTAAAATTTAAATAAAAGTTAGTGACGGGATGAATCTTTGGAAACATGTATTTTAAAATTTGTAAATAGCATCCAACGATCCTCCTACAATATCTTCGCGATCCCCTGAGGGGTCGCGACCCACACTTTGAAAACCACTGCTCTAGTTTGTTTTTAAATTAATTAATTACCTAGAATGAATGACTAGTAAAATAAAAATATGATTATAAATTTGACCCGGATTTTAACTTAATATCAGCAGTCTCCCGATTAAATAAAAAATAAACAGAATTGTCATGCTACAATGAATCTATTTTCATAATTAACTAATTCATAATTAGAATTCGCAGAAAAAAAGTTCAATGAAATGCTGAAGAATGATATTGTGGGCGGTATTACCGAAATAGTAACCGTCATATGCGGTTTAAACTTACACAATGGATTCTTGACGTAACTTATGTAGGCGAATATTATTGTTATTATCCTTTAGTGTCCGGTATTTAGAATGTATAAACATAGATCTTATTTCAAGATTTTGATTACCATTGTTGTTCACATTCATTATTGTCATTTCTATTTTTGGTGATCAGCTAAGACCAAGACATTTATTTTTATTATATCACCTCTATTTATTTATTTTTTAATAATTATTTTAAAGAAACTATTTAAATTTGTGGTCAAAAATAAACTATATTGACATAGTCATAATTGCGAGGAAAATATAAAAATATGGGAAATTTCTGTGCTAGTGTAGGCGAATCAGCAGCTGTGCAGGTGATCTAATAGAATAGCATCATCACATGGGTGAATTGTCTTTGATTACTCGGTATTTGGTTCCAAGAATCAAGTGCAGGCAGAGAAATAAGTAAGAGAATGCTCCTGGTTTTAGAATGTTAACCAAGACACACCTTTCGCTAATGCCATTATCATCTCACGCTGAAAAAAATCTGTCTCGATTAACTTCATTTATCTACCGATTATTTATATTATTTTGCTATACCTACCTAATTTAACAACATAGACTTAAGGAGTCTGTTTCTTGTAATTTTGTAAACGATTTAACATCTCTTCAGCTGAATTCCTCAACCTTTAGCTGTCAAATATTGGTATTTTGGATCCGTTTTAGCATTTACACACTCATACACCAATTCTTGTCGCAACATTCCGTTGTAGCGATTCATACATTGCGTGGCATTGCAGTGACGTAGTGCAAGCGCTTGCCAGCGCTGCTGATAACGTCCCAAACCCGCCTGCTCGGCTGAGATCACACTCAGTGACATCATCATCGCCAGGTACCACTACACAGTACACGCGCTCTGCAGATACCTTCAGAACACTTCAGCTCACATGCACGCACTTCTGTTTTGCTGTTTTGTATTCCGATATCGTGTGCGAAGTGATCAAGAACCGTTGTTTACTGTGCCATTGTTGTCAGAATCACGCGTGATTGTTGTAATCAAATTAGATAATGGTTTCAAATATTTGTGATGTTTCAAACTATTTATTTGTTGTAAGTTTTGAAGTAATTGTGTAAATACACAATTATTGTTAAAGATAAAGTTAAGCTGTGTTAAAACTCTTGTGTAATATTGTTGTAAAGTTTACAGTACGTGACAATTTTATCAAAATTTGTGGAAATTTATGGATATTTTTATCAGATTTAACTATTCAAACTGCCTATACATTTTTTCTTTAATAAAATACAGAAACATTCAATTATCTTGCGGAAATTTTGTAAAATACCTGTGTTATGATTATTTGTTATCAGACCGGCCCACGTTTTTTAATTAACTGAAAGAGAACTTGACTCAAGATTTGATATGAAATTCCGGGTGAAAAATATGAAAATTATTGACATTGAAAGATTCGAATCGTTTTACAACTTTTTTTAAATACAAATGGAATTGTTTAAATTATCAGAATTTTTCGGTGCTTTTAATAATTCGTTATCGCTGTAAATTTAAAATATATTTTGGAAGTTTTTGTAATATTTCGGTAGTAAAATGTAAAAAAGCGTCGATTTGAATGTAATAAACATTCATATCCGTGTCCATCGGTTTCGGTTCTATGGTCCGTGCATTTCACCTAAAATAGCGAACGACACGGCACAGTAGACAGGCGGAAAACATTTCTGCTGTTGAATCCGTGGTCGGCGGTGGCCCCAGTGATAGTGACCCACATCGCGAGTGTGGGCTTAGAAGGTGGCCACAGCTGACTGGCGGTAATACGGACCAGTTCGACATCACCAGCCGTGCGGACCATTCTAACTTACCGCTCTGAGATCTTCAGCTTCTTCGCCGAAAATTTGCAGTTGACGACAATTATAGTGCAGTGTGGACAGTGACTGTCAGGAGTATTTCAGTGTTCGGGCTCTCAAAGCAAGTCCATATTTAATGACAGTTCTTCTGCGCCTTATTTGAAGTTGTAACGCCCGCGTATTTTGACAGATTGGTGTGTGACATGTGTGGTGCAGTGTGTAGTGACGTCATAAGGTTGAGGCATCAGCTGAAACGTTACGAACGGATGAACGTTTGCGCCGACCGAATTTTAACAGGTCGGTGGGACTTTCGTCCGTTTGGATCGGTCAGTCAATCGACAGTTTTAAAAACTGTTATTTTAAATTATAATATTTTTGTGTATGAATAATAAAGAGACATTTGGACTTTGGATACTTCAGGCCAGATTCAAATTGTTCTAAGTACGACCCTGATCTTTGGTAACTTTGTGCAAATTGATGACTAGATAATCACTATTTATAACTACAGATTCCTAGAAGTATCAATTTAGTTAGTCAGGAAATATTTTTATCGTTAATAAAAAAAATATTAGTTTTGTTTAAAATAATAGACCCGCACCTTAAATTTCAGTTTATTAATATATTTATGTATTAAAATTAATGGAACTAATACCGTGAAAAAGATAAGATTATATTGTAATAAAAAAATCTCTCATTTATTATTAACTTTTTATAATCGGAGAAATGTTTGAAATTAATTTTCATATCAAAATATTAGTTTTTGTTTACCCTTAAAAAGATGCAACACTTTGAACACTTATGTACAGTTTACAACATAAATTTGCTCTACTTTAATTTTCGCTCAAAAATTTAAAAACGTAAATATTTCTCGTAGTTTCAACGATTAGAAAATAGTTGCGCTTGCGTTATGATTACAATAAAATATTATAGGTTACAAAAGGCGTTTTCTTTTGCTTTTAACAACATGATGCGGTTAACTGCGGTATCAGTATCACGTGCAAATGTATGGTTCAAAGCGTGCGGACAATAGCAATAGAGAATGTCCAGCTTCTGTCCGCTTAGTTTCTGTAAGGTAATCTGTTACAAACTGGAAATAATTTGATCGTCAACAGTCGTCAGTCGTCTTAAACATCTCTAAAGATCAACATGTCTATACCACAATTAAGAATTGTGACTTATTTGTGTCCCAGTATTCCTGTGGAACTCTTCCAAAACATTCTGGAAATTTTGGAAGTTAAAACTGGATTTTTGACTACGTTACAGTATGAATGGAGGTCCAATGGATACTCCGAACATAGAATTGATTTTTTTGAAAGCAATTTGGTGGATATAGGTATGTTTTTATTTTTGTAAAAATTGAGATCTTTCTAGGGATCAGATATTGCCAAGGTCTGCACTAAACGTAACAAGAAAAAAGTGCACAGACTTCTAGAATAAATCTAGACGAATTTCTATCATCACACCCCCTCTGATTACAGAAAGATCAAAGTTTCATTTCACATATAATTCTTACTGAAGCAGTCCAGAATTACATCTGTACATGAGAACTAACTTTTGTTGTTTGCTCTATCTGTTGGTGTCTTTGGGAACTAGCTTTCATGCCTTCCGCTGGATATATCGCTTTGGCGGAAAAGAAGACTGCTTATGCTGAACTACTGCCGATTACTCCAATTTTTAAACATCCGAAAAGAGATCAACAAAATCCTGGAACTTACGTCGATGTGATTGTCCATTCTGATAAATTGTAGGTCAATTTTTATTAAATTATTAATTACAAGATGTGAAAGCTCCTGACACAATTTTTTTAAAGTTTTACGATTATTAAGAACTATTTTACATTTTAAAATACTTAAAGACATTTATTTTTCTTCATTAAAGAGAATTGTAGAAATTAAATTATTGTAACTCCTATAGAGGACTGTGATTTGACGGCTGGTAACTGCCCTTCACGCTCATAAATATATCATTTACCGAGCTTTGCTACGGCAGAGTGCCACACCCAGTAAATGGGTAAAACGCTTGATATATTGATATATTTATTTTTTATTTAGGAAGCATAGTGTCAAAGAAATTCTAGATCTTCGAGGATGCCGCTGGGCCTGTGTACAAGATTCTGTACCAAACGCAGTAATGCTAACAGAAATAAAAAAACTTGGAGAAAACATAACATTTTTCGGATCAACTCACAGTAATTTCATTAATCAATCTTCAATAACATATCCACAACTATAAAAACCATACTTACAGGACCATCATCTCATCTGGCCGCTGTCAACATGGTGTTGACTAAGCAAGTTGATGTTGCAACAATCGATTCGTCGGCATTAACTTGCAATAAACGATCTCTGCACAATGGTGGAAAAGATGTAGTTGTACTTACCAGTTTTGGACCATTTGCGCCATATGCCATCGTCATTAACAGTCGAATAAACGGTAAGAAGAATAAAAATGACATAAAAGTATCCTAGATCGCTTGGCATGTGTCGTTAGCGTTAGGCAGTTGTTAAACAGATGGTATACGAGCAACAAATATTTATTTAAATAATTATTTCTAGGAGAGCTCAAGAATAAAATTGTTGATGCATTAAGCAGTATCAACAATAAAAATGTTCACTTTGAAAGATTTGGATTGACCAAATTTGTGCCTAATCAATCAAGCGCTTATAACAAAGAGAGAGAATTCATGAAGAATTTAAAGACAGGGATGTCCGAAGTTCCTTATTATTAATATGCAATTAAATGATTTATATTTTTATTTTTTTATTATAAATAAGTTAAATATGTACACTTATACATTTCTACGCTTTTATAAAAGACAAAGTAGATAACAATTCATAATTTCGTTGTTCGTTTTAAACAATTCCCCCACCGTTGATGTAATCAATTTCTTCTTGACTCATGGGCTTTCTTTGATAACGGGATGGTAGTTCTTGGAGTATAATCATAGCTGGAGCAGGGCCTGCTTGACCACCTTTTGCTGGCTATAATTAAGAGATAATAAAATATTAAATTAATTTGTTAAACTTGTTAATAATAATCTTGCTCGTTTTTGACTCCTGAGTTCTCCTCAATTTAAAAAATAATTGTAACGCACAATGTTTTATTAAAATGTAATATTTTTATTTATTTACTTTTCCTTGGTCGAAACGTTGCAAATTAATAAACTTTTAAGATGTTTTATTGCATTTTACAATTAATTTACCTAAAGCCTGGTATCCAACAATTAATCCCCCCTATTCTGTCACTATCATTATCTGTTAATGATCGATAAGGTAATGATAACTTTTATTTTTCATTATTACTGTATAGATTATTATAATTTTGGTATCCTGTGACCAGAATAATTTACCCTCGCATTTTTATGTTACATTTTCATACATTTTTCTTGTATACGTAGCTACTATTATAGAAATGAATGTAATGACTCCTAAATGAGTTTTGTAAAAAGTATGGTTAAAAAATAATATTTTTTATAATGGCAGTTTCATACGAGATCAAAATTCATAAAAATAAAATATAAAAAACAGAAAAAAATATTTTAGCCACAGAAAGTCGAAGTGGTGTTAATCTATGGAGTAATCATGAAAAATATGGGTTGTCATTAACTTATCAAACAGATAATAATTCAGTTACAGAATAGGGTGGAATAGCTCCAAATTAATTTAAACATTAAGGGGTGTACGAAAATATCTGATATAAGTTTGATACTTATATCCTTTATCTATGTAATACAATAATTTACGAAAGAGAACAGTCAATTTTGTTTTCGTACTTGTTCTTGTACTTGTTCTGGTACAACTGGTACTTGTTTTATTTCTTGTGGCTTGTTTACCTGGGGCGCAACGCTGCTACCAACTGAAGCTTGGGCCCCTCCAGAGGCTATGCCACCTTTACGGAATTTAATGGAAGGAATTCGCATTTGTAATCTTGCACTTTGGAGGTACATGGCCCTCGCTGTACTCGCAAACACCATTTTGTTCGATTGCTGAAATATATTTATTTTATTTTATTTGGTTAGTTTCTGTGATGTAATACATAGCTTCAAATAGTTAATTTAGATAAAATAAATTAACTAATGATAGATATTATGTACTATTAATAATACGAAAGCTTACGTATTTAATAATATAAATTGAATTTAAGATTTTTACCTATAAATTTCACAAATATCCAATATTGATTAACTTTACTAGAAATGTCAAAATTTGATTGTAGTGACGTTAAGTTAGTTATGTTAGGGTTTTTAGGAACCAATCGTTTTATTACAAAAGGAAATAATTCATAATATACTACAAATAATAGGGTTATTTAATCTTTATTTCAAGTACAACATATATTAGAAAATATTATTGTAAGTAAAATAATAAATCCAGGTGAAAAAATGAGGTTATATCATAGTAAAGATAGGGATTTTGGAAACTTATGTAATAAAACAAAAGCTAGGGATATTTTGCATGGCATACTGCATATGCTGTAGTGTTAACCAATCAGAACGCTCCTCCAAGTAGTTCTTTCGCTCGAGACGCACGTGCTGTGCGTCGAACAAATTTAGTGTGTGGTGGTGTGGCGAGGGTGCGTTTTACGTCTTCTGTGAAAATTAATTAGTGATTTGTGTTTGTGCAATAATATTAATTCATACGTGCTAATTGTGATAGTTTATTTCGTGAAATGGCTTTGGGTACTGATGTCGGTGAAACTACAAATCAAAACGGACATACAAGTGTAGAAAATTCCAATGAAAATTCTAGCTCGGTTAAGAGCGGCTGTGAACCAGGTGAAATTTCAAAAAAAGGTATTTCAATGATCATGAATTATCTATTTTGTTACGAAACTGTAGTTAGTTACGGAGATTTTATTTGCGGCCTTGTGTGGTTACATAACTCATATTATCACATGTTTCGACACATTCTATGCGCTGACAAATATTTGAAATTGATATATAAATACATTTTGCTCTTTTACAGAGATCATCGATACTGGAAAATGATTAATTAGTCTATTAAGTAATTGATAACCGCACTACTTCTACTACATTCACCGGCACTTTTCCCCATCCAAAGATTTACTTACCTCATGCTGTAACTTATTTATTTTATATTTTTAACTATCATTATTATTTTTTAAATAAGCATAAATATAAGTATTATAAGTTATGGGTATTATATTACCGACAAGCAGTTTGATAACCATGTTATCTTTGCGGTTTCATAACTTACTAGTTTTCCAATAAGACTCATTCATTTAACAAGTTTATATCACGGAAACATTTTAAAAAATTAAAACGCACAATATAGCAAACGTTTTCTGTGGACTTAGTACTATAAGTTAAATCATTTAAACAACGCGATATTATTTTGATTTACTGGACTTTATCCTCAATTTAAGTAAAATTTTATGCACCGAATTATTTTTGTCCAAGAAATAATTAAATTCAGGCAAATATTACGTGCAGTATTATTTTCATGAAATCGATTTAAGTCTCTTTAGTTGCCTGCCTATTTTGAATAATCCTTTTAGCAGAATATAAAGTAAACTTTAATTTAACAGCTATTATTTCTCAACGTCTTTTTATTATGCAGCATTGCTTTGCTACTTCATTTGCAATTCAAATCGTCGAAGTGATAGTTCACATTGACAAGATCAACAATGTCATGTAAATTTCAAGTGCAGAATGTGTAAATAATGTTAAATAATATTTTATTTTTTATGGAATAATGCAAGATGATTGGTAAAATGCATGTGGAATGAAGTATAGATGGTAGCACGATACGGTGGCGAATCGAAAAACTTGGACGTTGCCATAGTTACATAGATGACGCGCACTTTTGTTTGATTATTTGAAGGTTAGCAGAAAAATGATTATTGCACATTATTTATGTCCTTATTACTACTGACATTAAATTATTACATACTTACAACAATATTTTATTTTTAAATTTTCTTGTTTCTTATGAGTGTTCAATAAATCTTGAGCTATGAGCTCTGAAATGCATTTCTGAACTTTATTCATACAATATAACCTTAACGTCATCATTATTTGACATAAATTAAAGTAAAACAATTTTTTTATGGTAAGATGTTTATTCAGGAATAAAAAAAACATTTTATAGTGAAGTCTTATTTTCAAAATGAAAACGGAATTGCACTTTGCTCTTGTTGAATGACGTTTGACGTTTTATTTAAAGTTAAAATCCAGGACGAAAAAACGAACACCCGTTAGAAATATTTTAGAAAAAAGTGCATGAAATTCGTAGAAAATTAAGTTTTCCACAACTTTTGTTTGAAGCTTTTGTATTTAAAATAATTTAAGAACGTGTGGACACTAGATAAAAAGTTAACTTGTAAATACTAATTAGGTATTTATGTAAAAGTATACTTTCTATACAGTTACATAAAACAGTAACTGTTAAATTAAATTATAACATAGTTAATTAAAATTAATGATTCTCTAAATCTAAAGAAGAGGTTAAAAAGTTTTAATACTATTCATTTCATCTTAGTTTTAGTAGAAACTGTACCAGACATAAATATGTGACTATCTTTTTTATTTGCTTATAACCTAACTAAAAAAAAAAGTAGTAGGTACATAAGTGTATTTTAATATTTAGCGGCACTCTAAACAGGTTTATCTAATGTTGACTACACAAATTAGGCTTGTGGAGCATGTAGCAGGCCTTGTAATTTTCTCCTTTTTAAATATGCATAGCACCCTTGTTTTCAAAATCGTTTTAAAATATTCCTTCGTTTATTTCTTCAACTAGGCTATCAGCGGGGGTTATCACATATTGTATCATGTGTCTTTATGTTTTTGTTCTTTGCGGTTACAATACAAAGAATATGAGCTTTAAATAGACCTTCAGTAGCTTATTAGAATTAGAATGGAACTTTTTTAACCTCTTCGAAGTTGAAGTATGAAATATAACATCTGTGTTAATTTTTGGTTTTTTAAGTTTTTTTTTTTAATAGATTTCTTTGCCGCATTTCATAAGTATTTTTACGATTCATTATAATACAGGATGTTCAGAAAATGGGTGACAAGTTTCAAATAAAATGTTTCTTTAATTAATCCTTCGAAAAGTTACACGAGCTACTCAAAAGAAATGTAAATTTGGCAACACCGAATCAAACAATTGTGATATTATTTTTTGCATTAGAATTGTCGATTCAGAATTAATTAAAGAATCGTTCTACTTGGAGTTTGTCATCCATTTTCTGAATTGTATTGTTGATATTGTTTTGTAAAAATCAGAATTATTTGAATCAACAAATCTGGTGTTTAAAATAGATAAAGTTTATTTACTGTTTAAAACATGCTTGTCATCATATAAACATAATAATATCAACTCATATACAGGAAGTTAATTAACCAGCAGGCAATAGATAATTAGATTTTCTGTACACAAAAAAAATATTTTTTATTTTAGATTATTCACTTCATATACAAAAACTCCATATAGTAGAAACGTTACCTTCGTCAGTTGTTACCAAGCAAACTCGTTCTCATATATATTTAATGTTATCCTATCATATTACTAAATGGCAAACAACTGAAAATATTCTTGATATTTTTGCTGTTATTAATCAACTGTTATTTGTATTTGTACAGTTGCATGTCAGACGAAATAAAATAGGTACATTCTAGGCCAAATTTACACGATAGCATTATGTAAACAAAGTATAGATAACACGGTTCTGATAATGGCGTTACTTGCTCGTAACCTGGTTACTGAATGTTACATTTCGTTACCATCATTTTTCAAACGGTGACAGATACGTAATTAGTGCAAAACTCTAGAGATTGCTACATAAATATGAAGGAATTAATAATGGTTATGACTACATAAAAACAAACAAATGTTAATAAATATATCATCACGCCTTCTACCCATTACTGGGTGTGGCACTCTGCCGAAGCAGATCTCAGTAAGTGATATATTTTGCGCGTGAAGTGCGGTTACCAGTCGTCAAATCACGGCCTGCAAAGATGTTAGTGGTGGAGGAGCCACAGGGGTAGCTTTTGAAATTATGAAAATTGTTTGTCGCCTGTGGGAATCGAACCAGGGTTCTCAGGATTCACAGGCCGACTTCATACCACTGAGCTAGCCACTCCATAAAAAAATGTTCTAATTTATAAATGCATTTTGGTAATGAAAGTATGAAATTTTGTTATTGAAATTATTTCAATTATTTTGTTGTTTTGTTCTTGTTATTGCATTTAAAATACGACGTACAAACATCTCAAATTGAAATTAATTATATTACAATATTATTTCACTCTTCATTTGTGGGTATCGCTAATTGACAACTGGTACTCTACTATTTCCAAGTAAAACTGTCATATATCTAAATCTCCAATAGCAGTCCTGGACAATTATTAGCGGACCCCTTTTTGAAAATGTAAATAAATATTAATAATTGAAAATAACACTCTCATAGATGTATTAATTTTTAACAGCCTGGTCAAATTTGTAACAAAGACAAAATATGGCGCTGAGTAAAAAAAAATAATTAGTTTGACACATAACTGGCCTTTAAAATGAACAGTTGTGGAATATACGCTTAATATTGATATTATAAAATTTGTCTGAAATATGAAACGATTTAGTTTAATTTTAATTATGTATATTATCGTTGAAGTTTATGACAGAAAAATTCTGACATAAACTTTAAATTTAACAAACTTCAAAGTCATTCATATAACTTAAACTCTTGAAATTTAATTATGTTATCGTTGTTATAATTAACGCGTCATTATAATAATTTATGCAATTACATATTGAGCTATTATAATTGAAGTAATTATTTAAGTAACAATTCGTTACATAATTTATTTTTAAATTATTTTGATGATATGTAATAAGTGTTTCTATAATGGTAATACAGGTTTAAAATAGGAGCCCCTGAAATTATTGAAGCCCTAAAATTTGTCTATTTTGTTTATATTTGAGTGACTAGTAAGGCATAATAATAAATAAATAAATATATCGTCACGCCTTCTACCCATTATTAGGTGTGGCACTCTGCCGTAGCAGATCTCGGTAAGTGATATATTTTGCGCATACAGTGCCGTGACCAGCCGTCAAATCAAGCCCCCAAGGATGTTAGTGGAGGGGAAGCCACTAGGGTAGTTCTAATTTGGTGAAAATTGTTTGTCAGCTGTGGGGATCGAACCCAAGTTCTCAAATCCGCTGACCGACTCGATACTACTGAATGAGCTGATAATGAAATTTCTTTATTAGTGTTTATAAATTTGAAGATGAATTGGAGTTTATTTGGAAGTAATTTAAAATTTAGTTACGAGAGAGAAAGAGAGGAGAAATATCTAGAGCTCAAAAGAGAGGATTAATTAATGGCAAAAGTTCAAGGTAATTTAATGCAAGCCAAGATTACGAATTAATTCATCACTAGATTTACAAATTTAAATTAAATGATGCCAACGTAGATAATTATGTCTACTTGTAAATTCCGAAACATTTTTAGTAATTTTTTATATTTATTACTACAGATAAACCAACAGGAAGTAAATTTTTAGGCACTTTGGTAGAATGGAGATTGCTTTATATTCGCAAAAGAAACATTACAAAAAATAAAAAATAAATACATCAGCATGCATTTTACTCATTACTGGGTGTGCCATTCTGCTGAAGCAGATCTCGGTAAATGATATATTTATGCGTTAAAATGCGGTTACCAGCCGTCAAATCACGGCCTTCAAAGATGTTAATGTTTACTTTCTGTATATAACTGATTTAAAAATAATTTACCCCTGTGGTTTGCCCTCCACTAACATCTTTGAGGGCCGCGATTTGCCGGCTGGTTACCGCATTTAGCGCACTAAATATATATCACTTACCGAGATTTGCTACGGCAGAGTGTCACATACAGTAATGGGTAGAAGGCGTGATGATATATTTATTTTATTTATTATAAGCTATAGAAGAAATGTTTTTACAATTCAAATGACAGTTCATAGAAACAAAATCTGACTTTTTGTAGAGGTTCAAACAAAATTACGCTTTGGTTCACACATTTTTTGGGTTTTGACTACACACCACTTACAATTAAATTTAAATATAACAAAAATGATTTAATTTAATTATGGGAAAAATAAAAGATTACGAGATAGAAAATTAAAATTTCTCGTGTGAGAAAAACCAAAATACGTCAAAAACAACCTGCATATTTATATCACCAACTTGACAATGAATTCCCAGTTCTATTGTTTTATAAACAAACGAAAGTCAGAAAGGCACAGCAGCTGTCTGAAGACAGAGCCACCTTGATGCGCTGCTATAAAATAAGAAATGTAGAAACCGAGATATGTGTGACATGAGAATGCTAAACCGAAGCCAAAGACAAAACTGAGAAGTGAAGAAATGCTAGTGATAATTAGAGAAAGGGCCACTGCTCTTGAGTCACGTGACTGCCCCTGGGACAGAAATAACCCCTGGCCCATCCACCATGTGTGCTGTGTTCTCTTAAATCTGCAGTTCTCAACTGTTTTCTAGATTACATATCGTTTAGTTCTTCAATTATTCGAATCCGAAGATCTCGAGTTTGAATCCTACTCAAGCTAAAAATATATGAACTACCATAACACGGTTCAGTGAGTTCGGAATCTGGACTGTTATTGGGATTAGATTCCTGTTGTACAGAGTAGCATAAATAAATAATTAACTAAAAAAGTAGAGTAAATACGTATCTTGCACTGCAAGTATGAATATTTTTATAAATTTTATTGTAGGTACAAAATGTAAAAGTGGTAAAAATTTATAAACTAAGAAAAAATATTTTTTCGGTCACTTTATCTCAAAAACTAAACAAGGTATGAAAATTTACTCAACGCCATTGAATTTCTAGTGATTTGATTGCCCTATAAACATATTTTCAGAAATTTTTATTTTTTCTGTTTTTTTAACAAAAATTCGAATCAATTAAAAGTTTTCTGGATCAATATCTCGAAAATTAAAATAGATACGAACTTGAATACTTCACCATTCAATTCAGCGCATCAAAATACATATCTATGCAAATTTTCATTAGAATATTCGTACTAGAAAATATATTAGAGCAGAAAATCTGAAATTGGTAAAAAATTGAAAAAAACAAAGGCCCTAACCTTAACTTAATTTTGGTCGAAAATTAAAAATGTCTGAAAATTTGGTTATAAGTTAATTGAAGCACGGGAAATTGAATGCCGTTGAGCGCATCTTCATATCTCGTTTAGTTTTTGAAATTTAGGACCAAATTCATAGTCGTGACTCACCCTCACCTCATTCTCATCTCACACTTAAAATCGAAGTAACTAAGGCAACTAACTCAAAAATGTGTACAATATGAGTTAGTTGCCTTAGTTACTTCAACTTTGAGAGTGAGGTGAGGATGAGATGAGAATTAGTGACGACTGTGAATTTGGCCCTTAGCCTCCAAAAAATTATTTTCTCAAATTTGAAACTGTAGTTCATGTTTCTTTAAAAAACTTGTAACTCAAAAACAAGGCTAAATATGGGCCTGACATCGTCACCACTAAATTCAGAATAGTTTTCTGCATGAGTATAATAAATTTTATTGATGTCAATTATCGAATGGGTAGAACAGAACGAATTTTTCTTAAAATTTAAATTTCAACATTTTGAGGTTAAGTTCCTTCAGCATCATACACCACTACCACTATTTTAAATCCTGCACTGGCGTTGCATCATTACATTGACAGAGTGATTTGACCCGTCAGGAGCAGGAGCAGTAAAAGAGTGTTAGATGTTTTTAGTGCCGTTGATTCCGTTTAGAATCTCTAGTGGTTCTTGAAATATAAACGAAGGCAACGTCTGTTCTTTGCGTGCACATGACCTTATGCAAGTTTCATGAAATGCTTCATGACACTGAAGTGCCACTAGGGTAGAAATCGATCATCATGTTTCTTTTTTACCAAGGGTGATTCTTTTAGCCCTTTATTAGTTTTTTGTTCACTTATAATAAGATTTATGGGATAATAGCATTTATACTTGATGGGATGGCTAGCACAGTGGTATGAAGTCGGCCTGTGGATCCTGAGGTCCCTGGTTCGATTCCCACAGGCGACAAATTTTCATAATTTGAAAAAGCTATCCCTGTGGCTCCTCCACCACTAACATGTTTGGGGGCCGTGATTTGATGACTGGTAACCGCACTTCACGCGCAAAATATATCACTTACCGAGATCTGCTTTAGCAGAGTGCCACACCCACTAATGGGTAGAAGGCGTGATGATATATTTATTTATTTATTTTTATACTTGATAGTAGTTGATTTATTTTATTTTTCATTTGCAAAAGTTCTTAGCTGGAATACATTATACTTTTTTGTCTAGTTTTATTCTAGATTTCTTGTTCGATTTTCATTCGAGTTTCCTTCGAGTTACATAGTTTATTTTAATTCGTCTATAATTGAGTAATTTCGACTTTTTATAAAGTATTCCACATTGACAACTTTACAAAAGAAATACTGCATTTTGGTAAATTTAAGTTATACTTATTAGGCGTATTCCATTTGTCATTTGGATCAGATCTAACTTACATTAACTGAACCAAATCACTTATTTATTTTGCTGGATTACTTCACTGACTTAATTTCTAGTACTAGAATAACTGACTCTAATTTACTATGAAGTAATTCACCCCAATATGTGCATCAGTTTGCTTAATTTAGTTCATTATTCATGTTGTCCAATTTATCTGAACTGATTTAACTAAACTAAGTGGCAAATAGAATACAGCTTATATTTGAAGTACAAAGATTGCAAATAAAAAAAATTAAATAAATTTCTCATCACGCTTTCTACTCATTACTGGGTGTGGCATCTGCCGTAGCAGATCTCGGTAAGTGATATATTTTGCGCGTGAAGTACGGTTACCAATCGTCAAATCATGGCCCTCAAAGATGTTAGTGGAGGGAGGCATAGGGGTAGTTTTAATGTGGTGAAAATTGTTTGTCTGCTATGGGAATTGAACTCGGGTTTTCAAATCCACAGACCGACTCGAACCACCTGCCCCATTGCAAATATGGAGAAAAATTGCAAAGACATTTTTAATAATATTTAACAAAAAAAAGTAAAATGTTTAATGTTAATTTATTTACAAAATAAAAGAAGGTAATCTAAGAAAATCAATTCCATTTTTTCGTAGTAGGTAAACAGATAATTTAATTTCAAAATCAATAAATCAAGTTTTCTACTTGTAATCCATAAACAATCTCTATTTTAATCGTCTTTTCAAAAGATACTTGAACTATTCCAATTTATACAACTTAAAGATAAGAAAAAATAATTTTCTTAATCTCATAAAACAAATCTGACGACTCTTAACGAATTATAAAATTCAGTTTCCGTATAAGTAGTGTGCAAATTTACGTATGTGTATAATGATAACGATTAGATAACGAGTCCACTAACCGAAGAAATATTCCCATGAGATTCAACTTCGACCTGTCTTATCACAGGTTTACTATTCTTATCACTAGGTCTGAATCCCTGGAGACGTCATGTTACATGATTTCGTCATGCAGATAGTTTTTCAGTTATGGTATCAAATGTAAAAAAGAAATTATTTATGGTTTGTTGTTTTTAACTTTTGTTTGAACCTGAATAATAAACAAACAACGTCATCATTTTACTAGATAATTAAAATTGTCTACCTCACGTATACCGGGTGTTTCAGAAACCTACGGCATGGGAAATGAGTTTTCCATTACCATTCCTTCCCTGATTACAATTTCAGATAAAAATGGTAGGGAATTGAATTAAAAAATATTAAATGAAGTATATAATCACGCCTTTTACCCATTATTGGGTGTGATACTTTACTGTAACAGTTCGCTGGAAGTGATATATTTATGCTTGTGAAGTGCAGTTACCAGTCGCCAAATTACGCTCCCCAAAGATAGTGGTGTGGAAGTCGGTGGTAATTTTAATGTGGTGAAAATTGCTTATCGGCTATGGGAATCGAACTCAGGTTCTCAAATTCACAGCTCAACTCGATAACCACTGAGCCACCTGTCCCATTAAATTATGCATCCAAATCAATTTTGTTAAGCCGAATGGGATAATATAAAATAAAATAAATATATCATCACGCCTTCTACCCATTACAGGGCGTGGCACTCTGCCGAAGTAGATCTCGGTAAGTGATATATTTTGCGCGTGAAGTGCGGTTTACCAGTTGTCAAATCACGGCCTCCAAAGATGTTAGT
This sequence comes from Pterostichus madidus, assembly GCA_911728475.2. Classification (NCBI taxonomy): domain Eukaryota; kingdom Metazoa; phylum Arthropoda; class Insecta; order Coleoptera; family Carabidae; genus Pterostichus; species Pterostichus madidus. The sequence goes on along the minus strand of OU452307.1, from coordinate 38,427,432 downwards.
GGTGGAGGAGCCACAGGGGTAGTTTTTGAAATTATGAAAATTGTTTGTCGTCTGTGGGAATCGAACTAGGGTTTACAGGATCCACAGGCCGACTTCATAACCACTGAGCTAGCCACCCCATATTATGAGGACAAATAAATAATTTATTTCTGTACAATTTTTATATGAAACTTTTTCCTATAACTCACGAGTATTTTCCATATTTTTGCCTAGAGTATAGTTTTTATAGGACATTCTGTATTATCAATAATACATTTCAAATGGTTTCATTATTGTATGAAAGTAGATATACAGTATTTCTTTTTTAACATCAAACAAATCAAGGAGAGAATTCGGTGCAGTGTGATTTTCGTCTGTTTGATATTCTGAATTTGACTGTAACGTTTGCGCCTTCTAGTATGCGTTGTTGGGTTGTATCGGACCATGAAGTTGTAGTGTTCTAATCATAGAGGGGACGCATCATTTTGGGACCCTTCTCGTTTCGCTCCTTGTTTTATAACAGTCAGCAGAAACAGACCCCTGAACCGCGAGCTTACTGCTGAATACATTTAATCAATGTTTGAGTGTGAAGATTATATTGACTACAATACGTTTAATTTTAGATATAGAAACAACTTTCACACCACAAAAAAAATTGTTAATAGTGTTTTATTAAGAAAATACTTATGAACTGGTTAAATCAATAATTAATTTGAAGTATAACAAAATAAAAATACAGAACAAAATTCAAATAATGTAGAAATAACAATCCAAAGATAGAGTT